>OY979668.1:15337734-16598400 GCA_963855955.1 Luperina nickerlii
GTAACGGCCGCGACTTTCAAGTTGTAGGTTGTGGGATCGAACCCAGACAGACACTTTACTTTGAATACTTACCTAAATTATTTCATCACCAGTGCTCTTAAAACGTTGAAGGAAAACATCGCGCGGGAACCGGCATGTCCTATAACCAAAAATTTTCAGACATGTGACATCTGCCAACCCGCACTAGTTTCGCGTGGTGGATTATAGCCTACTCCCATAGAAAGGAGGCCTGGGTCCCAGCAGTGGGAAAATTATAGGCTGAATATGGGATATTTATTCAACTTTGTAGTACAGACTCGGGCTTATTCATAAATATACTACTACGTCCATCACACTAATATTATAAAGGCGAAAGTTTGTGAGTCTGATTGTATGTTTTTTACTTCTTCACGCACAAACGGCTGGACCAATTTTGATAAAATTCGGTATGGAGGTAGCTGATATCCTGGATTACACATAAGATAGTTTTATCCCGGTATCGAGTGGGGCGCTGTGGGGCGCTACTAGTATATAAATGTGAAAGTTTGGATGTTTCTTACTCAACCACGCAAAAACGTCTGAACGGATTTGAATGGGCACACAGATAGTTTAAAACCTGAATTAATACACAGGATACTTTTTTCCCGGTATTGATTTTCGCCCTCGACGCGGGTTAAGCCGCGGGCGAAGCCGCGGGCGGAGCCGCGGGCAGAAGCTAGTTTGTAATAAATATAGTTATTAGCCTATCTGATGTTGATAAAAGTTATCGTCTGTAATTTTCCAACTCCTTCAGAATGTTTGAAAAGGCTAATTTACCACTTGTAAAAATGATTCCATTTGTTTCTCTAGAAAGAATAGCAAATATTGGAGGGTTAAAAGTGGCTCTATATTTGATTTAATCTTTGAAGCCATTTCATACTCGCGCAGCTAATCATTCGTGCAAATGTAATTGGTTATAGTCGCAGGTATTCACATGGACTAACTGATCGTTTTACAGTGCTGGCATATTTATAATGAAGTCTTGAAACAAAAATTCGAGCAGTAAAAAGCCTTAATAGCAAAGTGCACCGATACGTACGGGGAAAAGAAATTGTATGCAAAACAGGCTGGCCAAGTAATTTGAGCTACGTTCGTGAGAATATGCGCGGATATTCTTAACCGTCGGTTCTACATTACATACTTCTTTTTATGCTAATGTGAGGCATCCGTCTCCGTAAATATGTTATGCATATTTGCTATGGGCAATAAAATATAGGCCCTACATTTAACGTAATTACTTATCCAATTCTTGTGAGATCTTGTTTAAAACGTGACGTGAGTCGACAATTAGGAGCGAGTTTTGAGCGCACGATTTAGGATAATATTATAATTTTAGAGGAATAGACATTTATTTAATTGAAAGTGTTTTCAGTCTTTTATAGATTCAAAGAATTTAAAAGAGCAAAGTTCAAAGAAGTTAAAAGAGCAAAAGTAAAAGCAAGAATAAAATCCTGAATTTTGGATAAAAATAAAACAAATAAGATTATCGACGGTCGGGAGTTAATCGTGCGTATCCAAACAAACAAATCGTCGGGGGCGGGACGACGGCGGGACGGCAGCGGGATGGCGGCCGAATGTGGGGACCGTGCGTGCATGAACGAATTGTGGTATCCTTCTCACTATTAGGAACGATTTTATACAAGTTTGTTTCTTTATGTCCTTCGTGACGTGTATTCACATTCTATTTAAAAGAACAATACAATATTTTATGAAGGGAGCGACGAGGGTAAGTTTTGAAAATTGAAAATCAAATGTCGTGAATATTATCCTGTTTGACAGCGAAATTGGTTTACTAAAAGCCTCAACAAACCTGTTCTATTACACTGGAGGAGAGAGACTACTTAACTCTTTTTTCACTTCTATCAACATGTATGTATAAGACTACTAAGGGCAAGAGTTTCTTAGCAGTTCGCCCCGCCATCTCCATTTCCACACCGGCTTTCCATATCGTATCTGCAAAATTTCCTTCCAAAGGATATTAATTTCGATTGAAGTGTGAATTTTATAATTTAAAAAGTTTTTATCCTGGCAATGACACCTAATTCTACAAAGCACCTTCCGTGTATTAGTTTATAAGCTAAGTTTCCAGCAGTTTTCTAGAATTTATTCTTTGTCAGAGCATGTTTAGAGTCGGTCGGAGCTCTTTGTAGCGAGTTGGAAAGTCGGCAAAGTTTGCGAGCGCCCGTTAGCGGTAAGTATATGATAGGGCAATTTGCCATGCTGCGGTAATAATATCGTTATCTATTACGATTTTCATGTATATTTATGATGTGTAATTTTGTAACTTTTATAATGGAGGAAATAATGTATTGTGGTGAGGTCAAAAGGGCAACAGTTTTATGTAAGACAGACAAAGGTAGACTCGTTCGTAATATCTCACTATGTACTGTGTGACGGCAGCCTTAGGTGTTGTTAGTGTTAGTGTCTTTACTCTGCAATGTATCCACTGCACAGAATGTTCTTTTACAGAATCTTTCTGGTATGGGAACAATATTCAGATGCTGTAGCGCACTACAATATATACTCATTATTGCTCTTAAGCTATAATATGTTTTATAGAATGGCATTACGGTTTGCTGTTTTTACTTCGGTGTTTCGGCATTTTTGTTCCTTTCTAATACGTGAACCTTCTACAAAGCATAGCTAGTGAGTGCAAGAATGTGTGAAAACCCCACCCAAATACATTGTAGCGCTTAGTTGTAATATGGAGTAATTTAGCTTTATTCCACAATTAATGACCATAAAGATTTCTTTCAAGATTTTATTGCGAGTCTTTAACAATTTTAAGGGTAGGCCGTTAAGTGTTAGTTGTGAGGGTAACATCGTAAAATTATTTATTTATACGACCCAATTTCGTCGGTATGCTGGTCGACAAAAGTATTTCGGGGCTTATCGAGACCGAATCAAGGGTCAACGCTTCAGCGCACACTTGCTGGAGGATGATGTTATGCTATATGGACATAACTCATACCTGTCGTTTGTGTTGAAATATCTTACAAGATGTTTACTTATAACCACTTAGAGCCATATTTAGCATTCTTTCTGTAAGAAAACTTGGTATTACTTATAATGTTTATTTTAAATAACGAGAAATAAAAATCATTTCCTTTCAATTCAATTAAATCCTTATTGCATCCATATTGTACACATACAGGTGGTAAGTAAAAAACAATAGAATCAGTTATGGACCCTGTCGGGCACAACACAATTTTAAATAAGTAGGTAAAAATATTTTCTTTTTAAATAAAAAAAATAAATAAAAATAGAAATTTTAAATGGATATGTTTTAAATAAGTAGTAAGTTTCTTTTCTGGTGTCAAATTAAAAACGAATAAGTAAGTGACAGTTTATCTCAGTTTGGCATTTAACTTTGAATTAGGCCCGCATAATGAATGTGTATTTTGAGAAACGGAAATGTGTTTCGGGTTGAGAATTTTCTATACGAGAGAAAAAATGAGGAGCGGTGAAATTTTTTCGCAGAAAAATCTGTGCTGAAACCAAATGTAGGTTGTATTTCCACCAGTTTTGAAACAAAACAAAAGAATACCACAAAATCAAAGCATATAACAATAACATAAAACTAGAATGGACATTGTTCATATTTTTTTAAATGTTGTAATTGAAAAACCATTTCGAGGAATAGCGTTACTGATCATTACGGACTAATTAATTATGAAAAATATTCATATTTTATTGATATTTTTGATAAAATACGGTTGACCTTCAAATTACGTCGGCTTTGGCCGTACAGTTTTGTATCGTTACCTCAGAAAAAAAAGTAAGAGGTAAGTATTGTCAAATGTTAAATTATTATAAATCTCAAAAATATAAACATTCTTGTTTATATATCATTACATTACATACTTTATTTCAACACTCGACAATATTTAATATATTGGAAGGGTTATGGAATACAGGAAGTACTTTGTTCCAACTTGCAGCAATAATAGTAATAATATCGCCGCGTGCGTTATTATTCTATTTCTAAGTCGCCGCGTCGATTGTTCTAGTGACGACACACAGTATTATATTCTTTGGAGAACACTTACTCAGAAAAAAACCATTTGTAAATAAATACGCTAAGATAGGATTCGATTATTTAAGACGTCTATTCGGCCTATTGACACTTTGACAGATGTGAGATTGATGACGTTGTGTTGACAGATTTGAATTTTTAATTATGTACTAGTAAGGCAACGGCACTTACCTAATCTTTTATGCCACTGATGACGTCACCTACCTTAAAAACTTAAAATAATTAAATATTTTTTTTTAAATAACTATTTAGCCAATCATCAAAATATTCAAATTAGTTTCTCAAATAGCTCTAAATTTTCAAAAATAAAATAAACTCTAATAGTTAGAAATTTTGGACAATCCCAATTGTACTATACGCAGGCATCTCAAGAATATAAACAAAACAGGTACCGAAAGGTACCGGTTACTACTGTAAAAATACTGTCTCCTCGTTGGTCTAGTAGTCGTCGCTACAGCTGAGCGCGACGTCCTGGCTTCAATTCCTAGGTCAGGCAAAATGTTGTTATATAGTTAAAAGCAATCAGGTCGCCCGCTATTAAGGCTCCTTCAAACAGGCGCGACACGCGACAAATCGCACGCGACACAAAGGCACCGCAAGTCGCGCAACTAGCGGTGCCTTTGTGTCGCGCGTGTCGCGCCGTGCCTTTATGTGGGACTTAAACATAACAGGCGAAAAGCGGGTGTACTGTAGGTACATCTCTGCCTAACCCTTCGGGTATTAGACCATAGAATAAAAATATTGATAAAAAAAAGAGTTTAAAAATTAAAACCCGACTACTGAAAAGGATGAAACAAGAAAGTACCTTCCCGTGGTCGCATGCCGCTGTACTAACATACATATAAGCTATGGTAGCATGCGTCCACGGGTTTTCGGGTTTCATTCTTTTCAGTAGTCGGGTTTTAGTTTTTAACCTTTTTTTATTTAATTATTTTAGGGATTTTGTCAGTAATATTTATATTTTTGAAATGTGCTAATTAAGCCCTTCATTTGTTACCCCACAAGGCACCATCACAAAATATTTATTTTTAAATTCATTACTTTATGTCCTCTAGAGGGCGCCATATTGAATTTAGTGTGACGTCACTTAACCTATAACCAGTGAACGGTCAAGACGCTTCTAACGATACTTTATTTGTCAAATTATTATAAATAGTTTTGGAGTTATGAGGGAACAGATGAACATATGTACATACATACATCCATACCGGTCCAAATCATAACCCTCCATTTTGCTTCGCCGTAGTCGGGTAAAAAAGCTTCGTATGTCGTAAATAGTGGTGTGTGCATAAAGCGGTTCTCATAACAAGGCCTATAATGAGCCGTAACGTTCGATGGCGACCTAGGTGAGCTTTCGTGTTACAATATTACTCCGAATTCGTGCTACCTATATTTGACTCCAACAATTAGCTTTAATATACACGTACCTGTGTTATTTGAATTTCGGTTCATTTAAATGACCTGATTGATAACTCCAACAACAACACAACAAACAACAATAACTAACTACACAGACTAATAACTTGACTCGAAAAATTTATAAATTAATGGAGGCTGGGCTTCAGGTGGTCAGTTCCCTAAGCACGAAATCCGTAGTGGCCGAAATTACGGGCGTTTCCCTGCTCGTATCACTTATGAAAATAAAATTTGTTTGGGACCAGAACTAAGAATGAAGACAACACGATTTGACTGATGTACAATGCGTGCCACGAAAGATGAGACTTGACACACCACGTGGTTTGACATGCGCGTAACACGATTTTAGGTATCTTTAGCGGTATGAGGTCTGAGTGCGGGACGGGACCGGACGTCATAGGGGCAGCGGAAAGAGCGGGGGAGGCGGGGTCAAGTCTCATCTTTCGTGGCACGAATTGTACATGGTACACCTAATGTGTTTCAGTTCAGATCATCCGAAAAAGAAAATCCGTTGTTTTGACGGATCAAATTTCGGACGGGCCCGTGTCTTCGTTGATGGACTTTGAACGTAGACCACCCGATCTCTTCCAGTGTGTCCGTCAATATAAAGATACTTTTTCGGGAACGTGCTCGCACTGAAAAAAATAATTTGTTATATATTTTACTGTATAAAATCAGCAAGATATGATTGTAAAACATTAAAAGACAAAACAGTAACTTTTAATGGTTGAACATACTATTTACTGAAAAAAAACAACAAAAAATGTAATGTAAGTAAATTTCAATGGTTTGAACATATCACCAAATGAATAAAACAGTTAATTTTGTGACCAACATGTAACTACTTAAAACGTTAAAGTTTACTGTCATGGCGGTAACATTTTGTCTCAAGCTTTAATTGTTTTCGAATCAGTAAAAAATACTATTTTGAACGTTAGACTCCTAAAGTACTGTTTAAAGCAGTTCAGATTAATGTTTTTTCATTTTTATTTACTGCTTATTTCTTTCAGTGGGTTATTTGTATTAAATTAATTGGCATTTAATCAATATATAAAGCCTCGCGTTTAGAGTCAGACAATGTAGTGGCCATACAGCAGCTGTTCATTCGTTTACTCTTCATTAATTTGTAGGCAGAATCGGACACAGATAACGCAATTTATGACGGGAGTATCGGTTGGACATCCATTTATTCTGCTTTTCCCCTTCCTTTGCCTACTTTCAACCTTTTAGGTTGCTGATTGGCTGACGTGGTCAAATTACAGTTCTTTGAGATGATTGCACCGCAGTAATAACGTACCTAATGAGAGCTAGAAGCGTTCTCTATGTTAATTTTCTATATTTTGAACTACATCGTAAATAATATCCGTGCAAAACAATATATCCACAACGTCTAACTCTAGAATACCATCAGTTTTATTTCAGTTTCAGTTCATTACACATTCACTACATTTTCATGCGGGAAACTATGACTATGTGTATAAAGTTTTTATGCCTGTGACAATGAAATTTTGGCATAAGACCAGCTTGAAATATTTGTAATCATATATGCATATTCATTCCATTTTCGCCTTGCGAACACTGTGATATTTTCGGGCGTTCGTTGCCGTAATGTATGGCGCTTCTTCAAGCAAATGAAGTAATGAATATTCATTAAAGAAAGCTTATACGATACTGTGTGAGTAGCTATTGCTTTTCGCATACCCCCGCTTTTACAAATAGCTCGGAGAGACAATGACACGGTTCTTGTTTTACGGATTTAACCACTGCCTAGTAATACGTGTTACAGTGAGGCGACGGGGCGGCTGCGCCGCCCTAAAAATGAATCTAGTGTTTACGTTTGGTTTGCGTTAATATTTAAAGTTCTGTAGGAATGTTATTTGTTTTATGAAGTTTAACTTGGTTTCTTTAGCTTATCTACTTACTTAGTATTTAAAACCTTGTATTGAGAATCAACATCTGCTTAGCCTTTTCCCATCTATGTTGTCATACTTGTTGTCAGACTTTCGGGCTTCTGACTACCCGTAACGACTGTCAAAGATCCACTAATGACAGCCGGGACCAACGGCTTAACGTGCTTTCCGAGGCACGGAGCAGTCTTGGTATCTAAAGATGGTCACCCATCCACAGACCAACCGCGGCATGCGTAGCTTAACCTGATCGTTCGACCTGAGCGGCTGTTATTATTTAGCCACGGATCCCTCTAAAACCATGTATTGAGAATATGAAGCAAACTCGTTTATCTCTTATGTTTTTTTTTTCTGAATGGGCCTTCTTTTGACCTCGATCACGCCTGATGGAGAGCGATGGATGAGGTCTATGTTGTTTCCATATTTTTCTTCAGCTCCTCAGCAATTTGATTTAAGGTAAAATTGTTGTCATTTCATATTCAATTCAAATTGGGATACTTACTGCAAAACGCCATGGAATCAATAGAGATATCGTCCACATTTGTATTCTAAGGATGGTGTATCTGCCTGTTAGTTTTAGACACATAATATTAGAAAGGCAAACTTTTTATGAAAACTCAGACATACATATGTAGTATGTTGGAGTCTTGTGTTATTAACACCAAAAGGGTTAAAAAAAATGTTCCTCAGTCACTATGAGCTCACTGGGTGGTGAGTTTGAAGTCTTGGGGTGGACTCCGGAGTATCATTTAAACTAGTTTGTAAGACAACACAAGGTACCAGTAAGAACATTATTATACCAAACACCAATAAGGTATATTCTTGCTCGAATAAGTAATTATCAAAAAGGAGATCAGCAAAATGCCTTGAAATTATTTAATCAAAATATTCAAGGTATTTCTTCCAAATTATTAGAAATTCAAATGTTTTTAGAAACAACAAAGTTTGACATCGGTTAAAGCATTACCAAATGCTAATTAATTATGAGAACTATAGTGTAGGCGGTTGTTTTCACCGTATATCTATGCTGCGTGGATGTTCTCTAATCTTGATAAATATTGTTTAAAATCTAAGCAACGTAATAACACAGTTGGTTCATCAATAGAACATTGCATCGAACTGTCCTGTGTTCTGTTGACTTTTTATTAGGATAGTACAGGAAAAGACTAAAGAACCACTAGTGGATTCTGCAGTATGAAATAACTATTAATGGTTGAAAAGTGAGGCTCATCGTCCACGACAAGCAATAACCAACTAGTTAACATCGCGTTAGTAGCATCGTGTACGTAACAGAGCCACCAGAGCTGAGCTGAGACATTCTGGCTACTCATTGGTGATTTGAGTTTGTAACGCGTTACTTTTGAGTAGCGTCGTGGACGACGGGCCTAAGTTCGATATATTCGATACCGATTTAGAAATCGTACTGGGAAATTGGCTTAACTTGTCCGTGAGGGTTTTGTTGGAGCCTTGCCACGAAGTACTCTATGCTTTGGAAATGGTAAGATTGACTTTTCATACTTGCCTTCTGTTCCAGGTAATATTAGTTTGGACAGCCGTACCTGCTAATATTTTTCTTTTGACTTTTAAGCTACGATTTCCTAAAAGAGCGTTTCTGTCATATTTTTACCGGAAGTGATGAAAATGTGTCATAATAGGCAAGTATTCATATTTTTATATTAATGTAATGAATAACAAAAAAAAAACCAATGCACGTAACTCATAGGCAAAAGCTGGATGCTTCGGGACGTAGGTAATCTTAATACAATTAATAATACTAGTAGATAAACGAAACTCATCAAAAATAATCAGAAATACATTAGATACCACAGTAAATTAATATTATTTCGACCATTTCTCTGAGGATGATAGGTAAAAAGCGGTTTTTCCAGTAAATGTGATGATTTCAGTTCCATTAGGCATCAGTTACGATTCGCTCTTGGTCACGCGATGTCAGCATTATCAAGGTGAGCATGTTGTTTGCTGCTTATACGGTTTTTTTTTGTATTTTCGGAAAGAGAAAGATTGTTGGCGGATTATATTTATAATGTTCCGTGTATTTATAATTTATCCGTCTAATTGTTGCCGTGTCCAATGTGATATGATAACACAAATAGGATAAGGTTACATTCGACAGCAGAGGTGCAATTCTCGTAAGTTTAAGAACGTTCAGTAAGAAGTAAGAACGTTCAGATGGGCAGTTAAGTGTTCGTATTGGTGAAGAAATTTTTTTAGTTATTTTTTTGTCTGTGCTAAAATACCAATCAATCCAAATCCAATCCCAATCTCCTTGATTATTCCTACGTAGTGCAGCGAAAAAAAGAAAAACACGGACTGTCTTCGCCATATTATGATTCATAATGTTGTCTTTTATGATTCTGCCAAAGTGGCCTTTTTAGGCCCCCAGATCTGTCTCAATCTGTCAAAAATACCTCTAATTTCTCTACATTTTTGACAAGTTTTTGACATTGACTGTCGCTGAGTTGAGATTGCGACTAGATTTTGAACGTTTTTAATTACGAAAATTAACCTTCAGATGTGATGGTGAAATGCTGATCTATTCTGTAAAAATCTCAACTTGAAAACTTAGGTGAAGTGAGCTGTAATTCTCCCGATGACACTATTGATTACTGGTATTGACAGCTCAATTCACCTAAATTTCACGAAGGTATTTGTACTGGATTGATTGGCTGGTCTCTGGAGGAATGACAGCTCACTTCAGCTATGATTTCACGGTGAGATTTTTACGGAAAAGATCGCTTGATCAAGCAAAGTGTATCGAACAATTGAGTGAAAAAAATTCAACTGTAACGTACAGAATGTAGCGATGCCAACCTTGCAGTTTGAATGTTAAAGATAGCTCGTAAGTTTAAATAAAAATTTGGGAGAATTATCTCTTTTACCTATTTACAATAAGTAATTTCGAAATATTGGATGGATAGATTATATATAGTTCTTTACGAGGAATCAACTTGTATCATCAGCAGGACTTTATTGAAAAGCGGTTTGTTTCTATTTGTCTTTTATTGAGATTTTGAATAGAAGAAGAGTTGATCTGAAGAAGAATTGATCTTTATAATTGGTTAAATCAAGGGGCACTATTCTATCTGGAATGATTGAGTATCCTTTTCATATTGTCTCAGGATTATTTAATATTGGAAATAATAATTAGTCACTTGCGTGAGTGTGTGTGAGTGAACTACTACCAACCATATAGCTGTATGTTTAGATTTATTTCTCAAACGTGACCTTTTCTGTCAGTAGTAAGTAGTCGTAATAAAGATAGGGATGATTGGAGGGTACTCGAACATTGAACGTACGTGATCTTAAACATCTTGGAAAAAGGAAATGTATCAGAAGTTCTTTTGACGTATTTATTATATGTATTTGAAAGTAGCTATCCGCTACAAATAAAAATATTATTGCGTGGAGAATACGAGCAATTTTTTCCTGTCGTGAAATAAAAGAAATTAAGAGTTGTTGTTCATTTGATGAATTATTGGTAAAATTATAGATAAACCTTATTATTTAAAATTGGCTTTAGTTTGCGTTGTTATCTCAACTGTATTAACTCAATATTGATCACGGCAAAACTTCTTGGTACCTATATAATTGATATGTATGTTCGATAAAAATCTAATTCATCAGTGTGGAAAGATTTCTTCAGACTTTAGCCTCATGAAGTTTTGACCATATTTTTGCTGTTTGGAACTCTTAAAAATCGTGACTGATCTTCAGCAACTATACGATTACACTCGTAATAATATATGACGGCGTAGCAAGCGGCGCTATCTAACTTTGTTTCTCGAAGTTACTGAAATCATCGAAAAGGTCGGAGAAGAGTGACACTGGCTAGTGACAGTCAACCTAGCAAAGCGTCGCATCGATGGTTGCGTAGCGGCTGACTTCTGATGACAGAAGATGATGTCAGGGGAACCGCTGTACAGGAGAGCAATGGGCAGGTCACCATTGCTCGCCGTTCGGTAAGGACCAGGCCCGGGTCGACGGCGCGTAGTGTTCCACGCCCGTCTCAAAGAGATGTCAGCACTAACTGACGGGGTCCGCTAGGGCCGATGCCTGCCAGGGTCGCGGGTTGTTCGAAAGAGATACCGCGGCCCCTGGTACAGGCACCTGAAGGAACACGCTTGGGTTTTAGTCAGTAACAGTCTGACACGCTCTTCCGCTCCACCCAGAGCGGGAGAAGATATTTGATAATTAACCACCCAAAAAAAAGGGGAACCGCTGTCGAACCACATCCACGAGGAACTGCTATATTCCGGCACAATCCTGCTGATATTGAAGGTGCTGAGCCACTAGTACGACGACCACTTCTGGTAAAGGCTATCCTGCGCTGTTATATATTACACTGGCTTATATAATTTTTGTTTAGCTGTGATATCAAAATCGTTATCAGAATTTTATACCTACGTAGTTACAATAAATTGAAAATGTGTTTACAATCAGTAATTAAAATTAGGTTCAATATTGTATACAATGCTCTCATAAATATTATAAATTAACATTTAATTACACGTAATTTTGGGATAACGATATTCCTTGGCTGTTTTAATACAGGCAAAATATTCGGCATGTATCAGAAATATGTGGTTATATAAAGGCGTGTGTATTTAAGGGTGTGGCCATCAAACTGAATAACTTTCTCCATGGGACCAACATTATAATCGCGAAAAAATAATCAGCTGTCCCATATATTTGGGTTGAGAAGGTATTGAAGACAAGTATGGGACAGTTGATTATTTTGGAAAACTTGGACAGTTTGATGGATTGTCTGTCTGATGCCCTTAAATATGGAAACACCTTTCCGATGCATGCTGTATAGGCATATTTAGTTTCGGCTAAGGGTCTTTACGGTGAAGTATAAGTTTACCGTATCTATTGGTACCGCTATGCTCCACCGGCTGTACTAGGAATACCTGAGTTATAGGTCTCCAGGCCTCCAAATTAACCGGATGAGTCACATTAGGCCCAGGTTCGCACGGGTGTGTTTTTCCCGCAGCGTATTTTTTAGCGCACTTATTTTCAACGCTCAGCTCAGCGCAAAGAATTGAAAATTCAAGAGTGTGTTTTTTTGACGCGGTGGGATGCGCTCTGTTGGATTATTAATGCTCGGCTTAACACCGCGAGTTCTTCTTCTTCATGTCGCTGGCACGACTGTATTTTAATTTTTTTTCGCAAAACATTGCCACTCAAAGTCAAAGTCAAATCATGTATTTCAAATAGGCACATTAAAGGTACTTTTGAACGTCAAAAATTACAATAAAATAGAATTGATTCTAGTCGCCCCTTCCAAAAGGTAATGTTCGTATGGAGAAGAATGGGCAAGAAACTCCACCGTTACTCTTTTACAAGGTTTTGTATACATTCATTATAATTGTATGTGAAGACGATGCACCTAGAATAAAATTAGTCTACCACAAAAGGTAAAAAGAATTAAAATGAAGCAATGACAGGTAAATCAATTATGTGATAGATACATGGTGCTCACATATTTACAAATATTATAAAAGTAGATGATCCTAGAATTTTAACAAGTGTGAGTTACTGTAGTCACAGATAATAAAATCACTGTCATAAAAAAATATATATAAATTAAATTAGCAACCAGTTTGATTTTGTCTAGATTCTAGATTGTCCTATGGAGCAGGACCAGCATGTTTCCAAGCATTTTTATCTTGGATATAATTCTCTAATTTGCAATATCTTTGTTTACAAAGTGTACTTTTAATATGAGTTTTAAATTTTCTTTCGTTTAATTGCTATATGTCATAAGGTATTTTGTTGTGGCACTTCCAAGGCGTTGTCGGTGGCAGTGCAGAGGTCACTTTGACTCGGAGGGCAGGTTAGGAGGAGGAGCATGGTTTATGACACAGCTCCACAATCACACCCTACAGCCGTTCCGTCAAGGTAGCCCCACTTTATCAGGTTGGATTTACATCTTCCCACTTCCACCGAGAGTTGAAAAATCAGTACGCGATATATCCCGCCGCAATATTTTACGTCCGTGCGTACGTAGGCTAATACAAACATCTACTAATGTTGGGGTAATGCACGTGAGACTGCCACTTTGGTAACGCATCGGCAAACTATAAAATCTGCATTGGCTATTTATTTGCCAAAAATGTAAACAAATAAGAGTTTATGGAAAAATAACTTTAAAACCTATACCATAAAGTTCAGTTTACGCTACAACTTGAATCATTTTTATAAGTTTTTCTATAGTGCTAGTCACTCTGAATTCAACTTAATCACCGTTAAAATAAAGTTGATATTTGTTTAACTTGAAATAATATTAATTTGAAACAGAAGTTTGAATAGAGTTTATATGGTAGAATTATATTTAATCGGTGATTTCACGAAACATCCGTACATACATAAGCTAACGCCTTCTTCCCATGGGGATAAGCAGAAACTACAGAACGCCACCGGCCACCATCCATACTTACTAAAACTGTTTCACGTTCGTAACATGACCATCTCAGGGCCAGTTGAAAACCAGCGTCGGACACTAGCTGCTCGGCAGTTTGCTGAACTGGTGCTATTTGGCGCAGCCGTGAGTCGCGGAGGATTTTGATAATGCGACCGTGCGCGTCACACTCTTTTTTTTCAGTTTAGTTTTTTTAGTTTCTTTTACAATTTTTATTGTTATTTTACAATTTTGTGTGCACTTGTGGCTTTGTGCTAAATGAACATGTTTTCTTTCTTTCTTTCATTCTCCTTTTGCCTGGTTTACGTTGATACACGCACGCCGGTTGCGAGTACTACGCACCTGACCTTTTTGAAGAACAGCACTAGTAAGGTCACTTTATGTCCTTCACTGAACATTTTGCTTACAATAATCGATGTTATCAACGGAAATATAAGGAAGTACTTAGTTATTATTTAATGATTATATAAATAGGAGCCAAGTTTTCCCATTTTTATCCACATTTTGGAATTTAGGAATTTTCGTTAAGATTGAAGGTTAGAGCAATGGTGTCGTCTTTGACTTACGAGTTGTAGGTCGTAGAATCAAATCCAGACAGGCGCTTTACTTTGTATAAACTATTTCATCACCACTGCAGCTCTCGAAACGGTGAAGGAAAACATCGTGAGGAAACATGGCATGTTCTAGAACCAAAAATTCGAAGACATGCGACATCTACCAACCCGCACTGGGATCGCGTGGTGGATTACGGCCTACTCCCTCTCACCGAGAGTAGGCCTGTGTCCCAGCAGTGGGAACATTATAGGATGATAATGCTATTTATGGAATTTTGCATTACAAATCCTTAGGTTAGGTTAGGTTGGACCTCCCCCCCCGGTGGGTTCCCGCATTGTCGAGGAGGGGGGGCTCAGTACCCGTGGCTTGGACACCCACCGTGAAGCGAAGAGGAACCCGAGGAGGGGCCGCTCGTCAGGGCTTTTGCTGACAAGCCAACGACGTAGCGGCCAAAAGTAGGCTGCGGTGCCGCTTGAGCGACATCGCAACTGAGGCGGGCCGCGATGTCCTATCGGGGGCATCGCGGCTGAGGGTTGGAGGCCGCGGCGGGAGAGGAGTGCCGGTATTGCGGTGCGCCGCTCTCCCTACCTTCCGCGGCCTTGACGGGGTCGCCACCATGTGATGGCGGACGCGGTGGGGCTGCAGGGGAGGAGGAGTGTTGGTATTACGTTGGCTACTCTTCCTATCCTCTGCAGCCGAAAATTGGCAGGCGGCGGGGCCAATGACCTGACCCGTCGCAGGGGGACCAAGGGTGTCCAGACATGGGGTCGTCTGGCGCCCATGTGCTGGTTTGGTCCCTGGGGTGGTCACGGCGTGCTATGTGTTCTGGTGCGCCGGTGATGGGGAGTACTCCCCAGAGGAGGGTCCGGTAACGGACAGCCGCGGCGGGTTCACGGATGAGTGCTATCGCGTGCCCGTGTTCCCGCCATAAGCGGCAGAGGACGACACCGTGGAGTTTTAGTGGGTTAGAGTCCCACATAACTGTACTATCTCCCCGTGGTAGTGCAGTATGCATGAGCATTTCTCCACGATAAAAAAAAGGTTATGTTGGACCTGGACAGAAATGTTTTAAATTTCTTGTGATATTTTCCGTTACATTTTTCACAAGTTTACATTTGGTTTCCTGTTCAACCGTGTTTTTTTTATCTATATTTCCGTGACAATGTCCATTGATAGCAAATAAAATAAATATTATTCTCATATCGAAAAAACTGATAAAAGTTTTTATTTGTTAACTGAAGCATACTGAATATCGGTGTAACTATATTATAAACAAAGTACGCACGGTAAAATTATATGTGATGTGCAGGCAACTTAAGAACATTTATGGAACATTTTTATACAGCATGGATTATACCCACATACTTGTTATCGCCTTTTCTGACGATATACAAAAAATGAACGAAATCGGTCCGGAAAAAATATCCGCTGTTTACTATATTTATGTTCGCATAACTCGTCAAAATGTAGCAAACAGTAGTTTTTTTTCGCGACCGAGTTCTTTATTTTTTTTTGTATATCGTCAGAAAAGGCGATAACAAGGTATGTGGTTTAATTTATTGCATTTATAATGTGGTTTCCATACTGTATAAGTCGCAAATGGATTGTTGAATCCGCAGTTGTACAAAACTACTAGTGGTTTTACAAAACAGCTCCGTTACGTAAAACAACTGTACAACGTTCAGTAGTTTTCCATAATTACTGAACTTGAACACGCAGATTTGCATAAACGTTTTGCATTTATCAATGCAGTGGGCCAACGATTAGTGGTTTTGTAAAACAGCGTGAAATGAAACGTCAATTTTAGTTCTAAATTTTGTCGCTTGTGGCTCTGTGTGTCGTATCGACAGTAATGGCGACCGAAATATAAAGAAATAAAACTAAAGCTAGAGGCTAATCAAATTAAATTATTAATCTTTTATGTATTAGTTTAGATTTAGACAAGTATTGGTACGATTTCGGTCTAAATATTATTCAGATCCATAACACTTAGTTATAATAATGTGACACGCAAAAATTTTGGTATATAGGTTGGTACTTTAATTTTACTATTGTTATAATTCAATTAAAATTAAAATTGAGTAGCAATATTGTTACATTATTCGATTTTTTTAAAACATTATTAACTAGCTGTCCCGGGGAACTTTATACCGCCTCAGAATTAATAAATGTTGTGTTAATTTATTCATCAAAACCCATACAAATTCCATAAAAAATGTATGAGAAAAAGAATTATATTCATTATTATTTTTTTTCGTGAATTCTTTCTGTGTTTTAATCATTATTCTGCTAATCGGGGCGGAGACAAATCCAACAAAATAAAGATCATAAAAATCGGTCCAGCCGTTCTTGACTTATAAAGGGTGTAAGTGTAACTGACCCGACTTTGTTTTATTTATACAGATGTCTTAGGGTACATGTATATAATTGTTATTTATTTTTCAATCTCGTAATAAAGATGTCGCTTACTGAGAACATAAATAAACTTGTGTTTTTTTATTTGGTTTTAGGATGTAGATACAGTTAGTAACATCTAGGTGCACACTTATTACTTTAGCTGTCAGTACAAAAACAAAACATGGATGTCCACTGGGCTCAAAAGTAAATCCGTCACTATTTCCATATTCCAATTAACAAAGAATTCATAACGAACTCCATGCCAATTTACAGCAAACTATTGCGCTCATCCGCAAGTTAGCTCCCGAGGCTCCGCAATTGTTTCGATGTTATCTCGCGGGCCGAAGTTAGCCACGGTAATGTGGTTAAGTGAACGATGTTACCCTAGCGAATTCACCCAGTTCTACCCACAATTTGATGTTTTGTAATGTGTTTTTATTAATACTTTTTTCAGGGGATAATTTTTGTTTGTTTGCTAAATGGTTTTCGATGCTTGGAGTTTTAATGTTTTACTTTTCCGGTTTTTGGTTTATACATTAGCTTTTGTGTAACATTAGGCCGTAAATCTGGTTTGATATGCTATTTATTCATTGAATAGAATATTCACAAGTAAATGTCTAAAAAACGGAAAAATAAGCATTGGAATATTATCTATTTAAATATGTAATAGGTACCTAAGCTAAAGCTAAGCTAAAAAAAATATCTCAAGATTATCCATGTTTTGGAAAGAATTTATAAGTAAATTAAGAATAAAAAAATATCTTAACATGATTCACGCTAACAATTAATAAGTTAAACTTAAAACAAATACTGAAAGAATTTATGGATAAAAAGTATTGACATTATATTCTAACATTATGTACTTAAATATAATTACCCTGTAACATTAAATTTTTGCATGTTATGTTTAATCTTAGCTAAACATGTTTGTGCCACTCTGACCTATGCCTTACACCGTTGTATACCATGTTTTATGCAAATAAATTATTTTATTATTATTATTCTTTTATTTATTTAGTTATCTTATTTTACTACATTTTTAAATATTTCTTAAAATATAAAAATAAGAATAAAAAAAATTTAAAAATATAAAAAATAGTTGTCCGCCGGTGTCGGGACCAGGGTCCAAGCTACCGGTGGTTAGGGCTCCAGAGACAGGAACCTCCTCACAATGCGAGCCGTATCGAGGAGTACTGCCTTCTGAATCAGGCCCTTGATCCAACCGCCTAACGAGAGCCTCGATAAATGTTGATCGAGGCTTTCGGCTATAAGACCATTGGCCGACACGACAATCGGCACAATGATAGCCAAGCTCATATTCCACATGTCAACAACCTCGTGTACTAAGTCGAGATATTTAATTTGTTTCTCTTTTTTATTTATTATTATTATTATTAAAAACTTTTATAAAAGCTTCAGTTAAAATATTTAGATAAGTAAGTGTCACAAATTAAAACATTGACAAACCTAGTTAGATTTAATCTTTAAAATTTTGCAGGGCGGCACGCTACGCACAGAGCTACGGCGTAGCGGCTGTGCTACGAACGCGCGACTACGAGACTAATGTCTGTTTTCACAAACACTAAGCGACACCTAAATAAAAGCGCGCAGTAGAATTTTCATCTTTCGGCGCTGAGCTGAGCGTTGAGAATCCAACAGCGTGCATTTATTTAGGTGTCACCTAGTTTTAGTGGAAACGGAGATTAGTCTCGTTTTGTGTAGTAGGTACAGACGCCAGCACATCAAGTTACTACAATCTGTCAAATTTCTTTAATAGATTTTCAACTTTATCGCTAAAGCATAAGATTCAAAGTTGATTGGGAAAATTTTACAGTTTCGGGTAGCTTGATGTGCTGGCGTCTGTACCTTTGTATAGTACCTAAACATAATCTATATGTGTAAGGTACCTAAGAACGATGATTTCCTTGACCGTAATTCAGAGGTTTTTGATGGTAATTTTGACGGTACACTTCATAACTAATTCAAAAGTCACATCGGTGATTTCGTTCACATGTTTTCTAACCCACAATCCCATGTTTAAGCAGAATCAGTCTATAATGTTCTCACTCCTGTTACACAGGCCTCCTCTCTTCGAGAGGGAGTGGGCCATAATCTACCACGTGAGTCCAGTTCGGGTTGGTAAATGTCACATGTCTACGAATTTTTGGTTCTAGGACATGCCGGTTTTCTCACGATGTTTTCGATTACCGTTTCGAGAGCAGTGATGATGAAACTTACACAAAGTAAAGTAACCCTGTCTGGGTTCAAACCCACGACCTACAACTTGCAAGTCGGGGTCGTTACCACTGAGCCACCACTGCTCTAACCCCATGTCATAGAAGGTCGTTTTATTTTATATATTTCGTATTTTCACTCGCTCTTCAATAAACAAACTCTCAACAATCATTTTTATTCAAAAGGTTATTATTTGTATAATAATCTGTTTTGTAATTGAGTTCATGTAAATCTGTCATAATAATTGGATAGGGGTCGGCATTGTGAAACGTTCAGCTGAATGTCTCTGTTGGAGAGATGTCAGCTTTCAGTCAAGTTGACAGTTGACTGAACACTTACATTTATCTTTTCTAAAAGACAAGGGACGTGGACCCGACATAGTTAAGTTTCGTTAATTTTAATGGATATCAGTTGGAGTGTTTCTTTTAGGATAAAAATTTATGTAGCGAAGTGCTAGAGCATTGAATTGTTATTAATTAAGATAAAATAATTGAATATTGTTCAAATTCTAAGTGACTCTAGTTTAATAAAGTTTTATTGTATTATTATTCAACAAAAATACAACAATACTTTTAAACAACGGATTATAGTGAAATACTAGCTGTGCCCGCGACTTCGTTCACGTCCATGTCGGAAAACAAATAGGATTGCATGGGGTTTTTTTTGCGCGGATCCCTAGCACTTTAAAAAAAATAAGATTAATAACTAAAACCCGACTACTGAAAAGGATGAAACAAAAAATTACCTTCCGGTGGTCGCATACTACCATAGCTTTTAAGTAGGTATGTTAGTACTAAGGTACTTTCTTGTTTCATCCTTTTCAGCAGTCGGGTTTTAGTGTTTAAACTTATTATTTATTTAGTTATTTTGGGGCTTATTCCAGTAATATTTATATTTTTGAAGTGTGCTAATTAAGCCCTTTCATTTGATATCCAACAAGGCACCATCCCAAAATATTTTTATATTCATTACTTTATGTCCTCTAGAGGGCGCCATATTAAATTTAGTGTGATGCCACATAGCCTATAACCAGCGGAAGGTCAAGACGCTTCTAACGGTGTCTCATTTGTCAAATTATTGTTAGCACTTTTGAAGTTATGATGGAACAGATGAACATACATACATACCGGTCAAAATCATAACCTTCCTTTTTGCTTCGCCGTAGTCGGGCAATAAAGTTATTCTCTGTAACATCAGCTATCTGCCAGTGAAAGTCCTGTCAAAATCAGTCTAGCCGTTTCAGAGATTAGCCGAAACAAACAGACAGGCAGACACAATTTAACAAAAGTTTTTTTGTTTTAGTACCGTATATACGAGAACTTTCATATGCATTTAGTAAAAAGCTGTTATTATGAAATTACAAACAGATACTTCAATTTTATATATTTGTATAGATTTTAATAATATGAACTTGTTTTCATCGGATGAACGAGGATTGAAAGTAAATCGAAAGGGCTTAATATTCAATTTACAGCAAAAGAGGAGTTTCAAAAAGTCCCGGAATGCTAGTTAAACAATGTTCTGTGAATTGTGATGGCGATTCGATGAAATGTTTTATTTATATTTGTCCTTTAATGAAACTGGTATAGCATAAGCATAGCCTTTAATGTTCCCACTGCTGGGACACAGGCCTTCTCTGTGAGAAGGAGTGGGCCGTACTCCACCACGCGGGCCCAGTGCGGGTTGGTAGATGTCACATGTCTTAGAATTTTTGATCCTAGCACATGCTGGTTTCCTCACGACGTTTTCCTTCTCCGTTTAGTGAGCAGTGGTGATGAAATAATTTACACAAAGTACCTGTCTGAGTTCGAACCTACGACCTACAGCTCGTAAGTCGCGGCCGGTACTAACGGGCCACCACTGCTGGTATATGAAACGATATTTACCAAAATTGAGGATGTAGAATGAGGTATTAAGTCCTTACATACAGCCGGTCGATTCTGTAAAAATCTCACCGTGAAAACTTAGGTGAAGTGAGTTTGTTTTTGCTAGGAATTGACACTATTGACAGCTTACTCGACGCTCACTTCACCTAAGTTTTCACGGTGAGATTTTTACAGAATAGCATCGCGGGTCTCTTACGCAGGAAGTAATACTTCATTATTGAAAGTATTTTTATGTAAAATGTGATGTAATGTAAGTAGAGTTATTATTTTCAGTATTAGTGCCGTGTAGACATATTATTATGATTATGGTTGTATAGGCTCCTTCAAACAGGCGCGACACGATACGCGACACAAAGGCACCGCAAGTCGCGTAACGAGCGGCGCCTTTGTGTCGCGCGCGATTATATCGCGTGTCGCGCCTGTTTGTAGGAGCCTTAAAATGGGAAAGTAGAACATAAAATAATATTATATTTAAAACACGTGTTTATTGTTACTGCTTTTATCGAAGAACTATTACTTATTTAATTTTAATGCAGCTAGCATATTTTTCAGTATACGGTTTCATAATGTGACCAGCCGGTCGATTCTGTATAAATCTCACCGTGAAAACTTAGGTGAAGTGAGTTTGTTTTTGCTAGGAATTGACACTATTGACAGCTCACTCCACGCTCACTTCACCTAAGTTTTCACGGTGAGATGGTTACAGAATCGCACTGCTGAAAGCCAATTCTCGTACTTAAAAAAAATATATATAATACACTTTGAATTGAGAACCTCCTCCGTTTTTTCGTCGGTTAAAAATACAAAACGAGTATATTTCAACATGCAATCGCATCTCAGCGACAATCAATGTCAAAAACTTTTCATAAAGGTAGGTACAGACGCCAGCACATCAAGCTACTACAATCTGTCAAATTTCTTTGATAGATTTTCAACTTTATCGCTAAAGCATAAGGTAAGGTAAGGTTCAAAGTTGATTGGGGAAATTTGACTGTTTCGGGTAGCTTGATGTGCTGGCGAAATCCTCTAATGTACAGAACATTAGAGGATTTTTGATAGAATCAAACTGAAATTACAATGAGAACGTTCTTAAAAATACGGATATATTATGGTAGGTAGTTAGGTACATACCTACTATGCTTAAGGTTTTTTTATCTTAGTTCGATATTACAGAACATAATTAGAATAATAAAGAATTCGTTTCACACGTTTCTAATTTTGAAATTGCTTTTAAAATGTGATTGTCCCTTCCTATGTCAAAGTTTCTAACAACAAATTAGATAGATTAATATATAGAAAACTCTTTATTACGTAGATACATCATAAAAATTACGTATATTAATGAAAAAAATTACAAGGGCGGCTTATCGCTAAATGCGATTTTTTAAAGACAACCTTTTGATGGATTAGGGGAGAAAGAGAGAAAATACTGCAGGTAGTATGTGGTATACCACGTACATACATACAATAAATACATACGTTCATAAAACATTTTATACTTATTTATAAAAATATATACAACAATATCATGAAACAGTCGCTCTATGTAAAATACTGATACTCAGCTGCATCAGGTTAGACTAGAAGCCGACCCCAACATAGTTGGGAAAAGGTTAGGCAGATGATGATGATGAATCATGAAACACGTCCAAATAACAAAAACAAAAATCTTTAAGGAGAGAGTTTTTTTTTAATCAAAATTTTTAAAAAATGGACAAATAATGCGCACGCCTTATCGACACGGGCAAGGCATTCCATAACCGTACTGCTTGGACTGTAAAACATTTACTATAGAAACTGGTGGTATGCCTTGAGGCCGGGTGGGAGGTGTTGCGCCGACCCAAATAAATTGGGATGGGGCTACTCCTAGTAACGATGAGATGAGAGTAATGATAATGAATGATGACTGTAGGAATGCATTAAGTTTTCCTGTCCATAGTCTCAAGTGTTCCGATGACATCAGATATCTATTATGTGTGTCATAATGGAACTTGATTAGCCTTATCAGCCGTCATTTGTCTGCTAAGCGTGGTTATTTTACCTCTAACCTTTCATGTGGTGATTGAGAAACCAGCCCATGTCCCGTTTCCAGATACCATCACATATACATAATTTTTCTGTGTTATTGACAAATCATTGTTTAAGTTCATAAATATAATATTTTCCACTCTTTTTCAATTTTGTCTGCCTTCTGTTTTTTCGCAGAACAAACTAGTCGCGAGATATTTAAAATACATAGGTATTTGGGCCTATATTTTTCATTATTTCAGCATACAAAAATAGAATAGGAATATTTTTATGTTAAAAAACTTTACGTTTGAGTACAAGTTTTAAAATATTCGTTGTAGTACATTTAATTTGCAATTCATTTTTGTTGAACTTTTTTAGATCTTTTCTGTTTCGGGCAAAATAATAATTAGGCTACCTGCCCGCGTCATTCAGTGGGTGTCGTGAAAGACAGATAAAATAAATTTGTTTTTTTTTTAAGAAATAGGTTATAAGCAATGAGGATAGCTATATTCCTGTTACCCATACAACTAAGCTCACAAAGAAACAGGCAGAGATAGCAATTTCTACGCTCTATTCGTGACAATACTTTTACTTTATTATTACAAGCGAATACAGACCGATCTACATACATAGGTAATTTCACGCTTTTTATCTTGTGGGTGGGCAGAAACTAAAGAACGCTGCTACGATCCTTACAAAATCAAAATCAAAAGTCATTTATTCAAATTAGACTGGGACTCAACACTTTTCAAACGTCAAAATAACATAATACAGTCCCCCAAAACATCCGCCCTTCACGACTTTCTAGTGCTTTCGCTGGCTAGAAGTGGCGCAACAAATTCCCCAGCTTTTGCTTCGTTTAGGTTCATACATCTGGTCATACACGCGCGCCGGTTGCGCAAGTACTACGCACCTGGCCTTTTAGAGTAAGTGTCAGTATGTTATAGCGACAAAGTTGAAACTCTATTAAAGAAATTTGACAGATTGTAGTAGCTTGATGTGCTGGCGTCTGAACCTACATCTCTAGCATCAGGTGTAATGACAGCTCAATTCAAGCTCACTTCACCTACAGTCCGTTCACAGTTATTTTACCACTGATTTAGCATCACTGTCAAAATCACGGTGATCTTTGTTGTTGTAGCAATAAGGTTGCTATTGGATTGCAGCTATTGCCAAGTCTGTCAAAATCACAATGATCTTTATTTTCGTTGCTATAAGTTTGTCGCCGCCAGAGGTAAAATAAATATGCAAGGGACAGCCCTAAAATTTTCACTGTGAGATCTTTACAGAATATACCAGCTGCACAGCATCCTCCTGCACCTACCGATACGGAAACAAATCTTCGCACTTTGTTATTTTTGCTCATGCCCATTTGGTGCTACCTCGAAAATAAATCGTAGTGACTGATCTACTAAGCGAACGAAAGTGATGCAATTACTTTTGAAACGCAAAAGAAGAGAGATGGCTATAATGTGCGTGCGCTCGGAATAAAACGACGTATGTTTCAAAACGAATTTACTCCTTTTTAAACAAAATAAATGAATTAAATTTAAATCTACTTTGAGTAAACTTTGATATGATAATTCTATATGTTTTAAAGTAAATTCCATTGAATAACTCTTCAGCTTTACGCTGTGATGTCGAAAAAAGTAAAAAAATAGATATAGGTACTTAACTTTGCAATTTTTGTATCGGGAAAAATGCATTGAATCGAGTATTCCTTTTTCATTATACTAGAGTAAAGAATCAAAAAACATACACCAAAATGTTAAAATCCTGTTCCAGATACTTAACAGTTAGGTACACGAAATAGAAAATCCACATTTTTTTCAATAGTATATCACCTTAAAGGCTCCTTCAAACAAGCGCGATACGCGATAAAATCGCGCGCGACACAAAGGCACCGCAAGTCGCGCAACGAGCGGTGCCTCTGTGTCGCGCGCGATTATGTCGCGGTTCGCGCCTGTTTGTAAGAGCAGCAGTTGTAGCACAGTCTAAAAATCATATTTTATACTGTGGTTGTAGCCTACATACCATAACTATTTACTGTGTCATCTATACTGATAATAAAGGTGAAGCGTTTGTTTGTTTCTTTGAACGCGCTAATCTAAATATCTATTTAAAAAAAATACTTTTGTTGAGTAAAAAGCTTTGTAAACATTTTAATAGATTATTTCTGTTCGAATAATTTTATTACAGAAGTTTCTACTATTCAATTAAGTTTAATGATGATATTCAAGTATAACTGTGAACAATAACTTACTGACGTAAAGCTACATACACTCTAGTATAAGTTACACTTCAAGTAAATCGCGTTTGTAACTGATACATGATTAAATTTCAACTAAATTCTCATCCGTATCGCAATATGACGCTTGTTTTGTGATTCCGAGTGTGAGCCGTATTTGGAATGACGTTTATTTCTGAGAAAAGCTATGTCGTCAACATCTGCCTAGCTTTTTCGCAACTATGTTGGGGTCGGCTTCCAGTCTAACCGGATGCAGATTAATACCAGTATTTTACATGAAGCAACTGTCTATCTGACCGCCACAACCCAGTTACTGGGTAATACGATACCCCTTGGTAAGACTGGTTGTCAGAATTACGGGCTTCTGACGACCCGTAAAACTTATGAATTTATTTATTATTTTTGAGGTTCATAAAGTGTTCATAATTACATGTCTTTATTGGGTGATACTTAGAGATGCGTACGGTACACCTTGGGCTATCGGCAATGATACGACCTAGCTGTCTACCTACGTTTTACCATGGTGGGACCAGCAGTGCGATTCTGTAACCATCTCACCGTGAAAACTTAGGGTGAAGTGAGCGTGGAGTGAGCTGTCAATAGTGTCAATTCCTAGCAAAAATAAACTCACATCACGTAAGTTTTCACGGTGAGATTTTTACAGAATCGACCGACTGCACCCTAATTGCGTAACACAATATCAATGACAATCTATATAATTTTGAAGGATATTACTAATCCATTGCTTGATATGTTCGAAATCTGCTCAACAACGTAAATAACGCAATGAATGTTGTTGAACTGTCAAAATGAAAGTCATTGCTATTAATAGTGTGTTACGTAATTACAATGCGTGCCACGAAAGATGAGACTTGACACACCACGTGGTTTGACTTGCGCAGAACACGATTTTAGGTATCTTTAGCGGTAAGAGGTCTGAGTGCGGGACGGGACCGGACGTCATAGGGGCGGCGGAAAGAGCGGGGGAGGCGGGGTCAAGTCTCATCTTTCGTGGCACGCATTGTACCGCGCAGTTCTTTTAAGGATCGTGCCCTTATGAAAAATGTTTTATTTTGATAATGGCGACTTCCTTGGTTTATTTTGAAAAACAAATTTTCTGATATTTGTTTACTATTCAATCAATTGTCTCGTACTTACAAGGACTAGAATAAAACAAACCGATTTGCTTAGTTTACTTAGTAGAAACCGCTTCCAGTAAACTTGAAGTCATAGCTTTCTTTGAGGAGGATCATAACGTGGTCCATTGATAAACGTCTACGAAAAGGAGTGACTACAAACATTGTTTAGAATGTCTTGATATTACTCCTTTCGTAGTTATTTTTATCTGACAGGAGCCATCCAACAGCAACCTAATTGATATACAGACTAGACTATAAAGATCACTGTAATTTTGACAGACGTGTCAGTAGCAACTCAAACTCAAACTCAAAGCATTTATTTAAATTAAACCTTCTACGGGTACTTTTGAATTGTCAAAATTAAATAGTCTGTCAGTTAGTCAGAAAGTTGAAGCTAGTTGCCCATTCCAAAACGTAGATCTCTATGGAGAAGAACGGGCAAGAAACTCCATGGAGACTTTTAAATCAAGATATTACAAAATCCTGGGTACATTATTCTTGCTGCTTATATAAGTGACAACAATCTAAAAAAAGACACAAATGAAGAAACAATTCAAAATATAAGATTAAAAATAAGCCTTGGCAGTTAAGAGATGACCAGTCTCAACTGACGGCGCCCGTTCACGAACATCACGCGTGGATCAGCGCCATCCAGCTCAACCATTTTGTAGGGAACCGAATGATCCAACACACGCGCCACCATCGGTGCCACAGCAATCCAACATCAATCTTACAGGAATAAAGATCACTTTGATTTTGACAGTGATGCAAAATCAGAGGTTATAAAACTGTGTAAAGAATGTATCTAAGTGAGTGAAATGAACAGAATAAAACCCCGTAATTAAAAACGTTCAAAAACTAGACTCAATCAATGCCCGTCTCAGTGACAAACAATGTCAAAAAGTTGTCAAAAAATGAAAATTAGTAGTGTTCTTGACAGATTGAGACTCAGATGAGATACTTATTGAACATTCTTTCAATTTGCCTCTCAGTTCTTTGGTGTTCAGCGGGGTAATTGCGTAACTTACTAACAGTAGCAATAGCGTATTTGACAGTTCAACAACATCAATTGCGTTATTTACGTTATTGAGCAGACAAATTTGCCGAACATACCGAGCAATGGATTAGCATTATCCTTTAAAATTATTCAGATTGTGTTAGCATGTGCGTTACGCAATTATTTGTGCAGGTCAGCAAACAATATTTTTATTTTGTTTGGTAGGCAAACACTCTATAGCACTAATATAGCAAACTTTTTAATTTGGCTTAGAAGTAAAACCCCACACAACATTTTTAATTGTTTGTGGATTGCATAAACAAGCCTAAAAACTCATACTATACCTAAATAAATACTAATCGCTTGATAAATTATAATTAATATAATTATAATTATTAGGTAATTATAATTAATACCTACCTAATTCATTTTCTCAGTTGAAGTTTAATAAAGGAAACCATTTGTTTATGGGCCAAACTTAAAGTACCTACCTACAGGGCATGTCATAGATTAAAATATTACAAACCAAAGCGTGTTCGAAAGCTGTTTGGACATTATCATTCATTATTAATTGTCTTAACCTGTAAATGTCAGTGAACTTTGTCTTAAACAAAAACAACGTAAATTAAAATAATTTTAGTCCTAAGAACGGACAACAATCTAGATGAGATTGTTGTTATTAGAAAATATTGCTATTCTATTAGTTTATCACATTAATTGAAACCACGTAAGACATATCGTATTTTAAACATACACAGTTAAAATAATTAATAACATTTAACATTCTAGCCGTGGGACCTTTTTTTTCGTTTGAGTAGGTATTTAACAATACTAAACTTAGTTTGTGATTATTTGATAACAATACCATAAAGTTTATGTTAAATTGTTGATACCATCGCCCCGCGCGTGTCCTAGTGCCTTATTATCAAGGGTGGTTTGTCGTGTGAATTTTTAAGCTATTTATTTGGTTTGAAAAATTCAGTTTTCTATTTTTAGTAAAATTGTTTATTTTAACAGACTGATAACAACTTGTAACTGCCTCATTGGTCTCGTGGTTGCAAGCGCGACTGCTGTGCGTGGGGTCCCGGGCTCGAATCCCAGGTTGTTCTTGAGTTTTTCCATTAGGAAGTTCTCTTTAACAGCCAGGAGTTTGGAAGTTGGTGGTATGATACCCCCGTGTCTCGGAAAGCACGTAAGGTCATTGGTCCTGCAGCCGATCTCTCCCCGGTCGTGTCGGATTGTCGTCCCATCGGACTATGAGAGTAAAGGAACAGAGTGTGCACCTGCTTTTGCGCACACACTTGTGCACTATATCATCCCCTGCGTACCTGGCTAATCTGCATTGAGATGGGCCATCGTGACCGAAATCCGCTGAAAGGGGGGGGGGAACAACTTGTAATAACCGCTGTATCTATACTTTATAATATTATAAAGCTGAAGAGTTTGTTTGTTTGTTTGGTTGAACGCGCTAATCTCTGGAACTACCAGTGGGATTTGAAAAATTCTTTTTGCATTTGATAGCCCAATTCTTGAGGAAGGCTATAGGCTATTTAACATCACGCTATGATCTTTAGGAGCCGAGCAAAAAGAAAAAAAGTCAGAAAGAACGCTAAGCAAAAACGAAGTAATAGCGCGGATAGGCGATGCGATGCGACGGGGTGGGTCGGAGTAACAAGAAATTGCGGACGAAGTCGCGGGCAGAAGCTAGTATGTGATAAACTTATCGCCACTCTGTAAACAAAGCTCTTAGATTATTTTGGCGCGTGGCTAAAATCGGAACTAACGCCACCATCTTTCATGATAAACATTCAATATTTTCTAAACATCAGTACAGTACTTAAATTCAATGACGAGAATACCCGAGCGCGCATATATAGCTAGCAGCGTCCCGCGGTTTAATATTATTATGGATTATGCGAGTCATTGATATCGCAGTGCGGGACACTCTAAATACGGCTGTGACAGAAAACTAACATAGCCATGGCCTGATGTATTAATCTGTGGCCTCTATTAACAGTTATAGAAAAACAAGCCGTCTGCCCGATGGAATTTTACAACGATAAAAATGAAGAACTTCTATACGAACTGTCATTACCTATTTAACTCCTTTAGGGGATGAATTTTCAAAAATCCATTCATAGTTTTCACTTTAGTTATAAAATTAACTCTTTTGCAAAATTGTATGCTTCTAGACCCAGCGGTTTAGGCTGTGCGCTGTTTGTCAGTGAATGAATGAATTTAAAATTATTATTAAGTAGATATAGGTCGGCTTTAGAAATCGACGTTTTTGAATATGTAGCAAAGCAAATTAACAAAATAAACAATACACTACAACACGAAATAAAGCGGAATCAACACTTGAACATCAATTCTTGATGAACAACTTTCGAATTCGATTCAATTTCGCGATAATTAAATAAAACAATGCTGTGCACAGCTTAATCCGACCCCGGCCCGACGATGACGTAGATATTTGTATATCAGCTGCAATATTAACACGAGAGAGTTGCACTCGAGCCGTGCGCGTGCCTGCTTGGAATAAATCTATCGCTCCTGTCATATACAGTTCACAAGTACGCGACTTAGGGTTACTCTGAGATATTACGTCTAGTCACGTTAATACTTTGGAGGTGAAAATTTGTGGAGACGGTTCTGTTGTCGCGGTTTCAGCTTTGATGTTGGGTTTGTAATTGTAAGAGAAGTGTATGTTGTCAAGAAGAAGTTCTTGCGACTATTCAATTGGACTTAATTAATTTGACATTACTTACATTGTATTTATTTTTAAATTGTAGGTTGGTAGATACCTACCTACTATTATTTTGTTAACGATCAATATTTATTGGCAAGCAATTTTTTTTATTTCGGGGATGCGATTTCTTAGCTTTGGATAGCGTAGGCTAATCTACAGTGTCTAAATCTAAGCAAAGGTCTCCCCGAAACCTTTCCAGCAAATATCCTGAAGCAATAATTATGATGTAAAAAAATAATTCCCAAGTCAATGTTTTGTTATCAAAAAGCACGCATAAACGTACACTTGTAATATCTAAATTCTCGTAAGACTAGTCACATAAAGCAAAGTAAAGGAACACGCGAACATCTGCTTACGAACATTCTCTGCGGTACATTATAAGAGAATGTTTGTTATTGTTGTTCTACATTATACGAGGGGAAGCTTTAATTTCTAACAAAATATTTGCGTTTTTAAAACAAAAGCTTTGTGTGAACAAGAAATTAATTTCCTGTATATGTGTGGGAATAAAAGTAGAAATAATATCCACCTACTCGGAGTTTCGACGAGACGTTGCGGTATATTCGCCGTAGAAAATTTTATGAGGAACGTGAATGCTGAGAAGCACAAGGGTTTCAGAAACAAGCATAAAATATGCTTGAATACCAGTTCCGCTCGAATAAAAACTATATCCAACAAAAACTCTTGCAGTTAAAATCGAGAAAGTACCGAAATGAAACTGTCTCCTAAATCAACGTCTGTAATTAGATAAACCAACTCTAAAATATTGTATAGGCGTTGTCATTCGCCGCTCCACAAAAATGTATTATCCCAGACTCAACTCCATTCTTGATTTTCTTTTTTTCTCAAACAGCAAAGGCAGAATAAAAAAAAAGTCTGTAATAAACCTGAGTAAAACCAGGCCAAAATTGCAACAATTTATGAGGACGATTTTACTATCCTTGCCGTTTATTTCTAGAGCTTTTTATTTAATTGAATACAAAAGTTAAACGCCCCGAGTAACTTTATCCTCGGGTGAATATTTGCAAAGTCTACTTTCTCTGAAAGTATGCATTCAGAGCCGGCATTTTCCTTTGTTAATTAATTGTAAATTACATGACTGTAGCTGTGTTAATTCGCTAATTTTGGTATTAAATAAACTGATCTTTGGGTTGTAATTAATTGTGGAACGATCTGGTTCTTGAGTTAGGCATTGGAATTCAATTTCTTGTAACAAAGACGAGTTTTACTTAAAATTAATACTTGCTTGTTGAGATTAATGGGATTCTTATAGAATTCCTGTAATAAGTGAGATAACATAATATCACGCGTGTATTCCCCGAAGGATAAGCAATAGGTGTACCCATAGTACACCCACATTTCGCCAGCTGTCTCATGTAGGTAATAGGGCTCCTTCAAACAGGCGCGACACGCGATAAAATCGCCACAATCGACACAAAGGCACCGCAAGTCGCGCAACGAGCGAGCGAGCTGATCGAGCTGGCCTTTGTGTCGCGCGCGATTAAATCGCGTTACGCAATTACTCCCCGCTGATATTCATTGATTCAATAACATACTTTTATATACTAACTTTACATATTTATCTAAACTTTATTGTACACCACAAAAATATATAATAACATAAAAGAAATACATCAAACACTACAAATTATACAATGGGCGGCGTTATCGCTTTCTGCGTTATCTTCCAGGCAACCTTGGAATGGACAGTGATTTGAACCTCTGTTAGTTTCCAGATAGTATTGTGTAAGAATAAAGGAATCATGCTCATAAGATTATTCTCCTCATTTATTTTAATAAAAGTAAGTATTTTAGAATTTGAACAGGTTTTTGAATTCTACGGTATTCTACGGTATATCTAACCAACAATGAATAATATAATACGTGCAATAATAGAGATTTAAAAACGAATACCAAAACAGAACAAAAAGAAGAGGTAATCATTTCAACTGTAGGTATTTAAGAAGATTACAAGTCTCATTAAAAACAATAGTCTCTATTAACATTTCCACGAAATTGAAAGAAATTTTATTCATTTAACCTATATCCATTTAATGAGGGTTTAAATAAAGCAAACAAAAATAACGTTTTAAAGTGGCCTGGCTTTCACAAATAATTATGGTATAATATTACGGGGCACCTTGATAACTTGAAGCTTAAAATGCCAATGCATTCCACAACATTTTTCGACAAATCCTTTTCTGTCCAGGCCGCTTCTTTGTGGAATGCATTGCCAGTTCAAATAAAACGCAATTGTTACCTGTATTTAAGAGGCTCGTGAAGGAACTATTCTTGTTTTTGTGATTTTTTTCTCGTAGCTGTTATATTCTGTAGTCGTCATTCATTTTCATTGCTTAAGTAATAATTACTATGTATACCATACAACGTGTGTGTATGTGCGTGCGTGTGTGTGTGTGTGTGTGTATTATATAGCATTTATTAACATTAATGTGTATATTTTACTGTATTTTATAAAGTTATAATTATTTTTCAAATTGACACAAAACGATTGTATAATGGGATCTTTAGCGTTTCATATAAAAGCTTAGTGTTAAAATTCTTTGAATTAAACTTCTGTTCCAATTTCATTTAAATGTTTTGCTAATTCATTAAAATTAGGCCGCGTCTTAACCAAAAGCGATCTTCGCGCATGTAGGCGATCGTCGCAATCATATGTCACATTTTTTTCAGCGAACCCGAACGAGTGGTCACGCTGAGAGAGGATGTCTTCCAGTTTTCCAAACAAAAAGTGTCGTATGAACGCGACGGTCACGTATTTGCGCGGATGATTATTTTGGTTAAGTCGCGGGGTTAGGGATGCCACACAGGACGCATAACTACGACCTAACTACGTTGAATGGGTCAACTTGTTCGCTTTTCGCTTTATCGTTACACCGTAAACTACCTCTTAAAATACGGGTTTAACCCATAGATTAGGAGCTAGAGTATTATTCTTGTACAGAATTTGCAACTTAAACGATAAATATATTTATATACCAAATATCAAAACTGTATTTGGAACTCTGTATGTTTTTGGATAAATAAAGATTTTTATTATTATTTATTTATCACTGACATTGGAACATACCCTTAGTTCCTCTCCAGGCGATATGTCGTCAGCGAGGACTTTCGGACAGTAAACCTGCTAGCAGTGGGCTATTATATTAAATATGTATGCTATTTTGAAGAAAGAGCCCGTTAAATATTATATGTTTTCTATTACCAGCTAAAATAAAAAAAATATGAGCAACGATTATGTTTTGTACGGAAAAACACAAAAGTAAGCTTACGCACATTGTGTATGGGTAATTACATGCCCAAGATGCCTCACTGCGATGCCGGAGATGCCTGACTGCAATACCTCACCATCGCAGTTTTGCCTGCTACCTCGATATCACCTCCCGTGTAAAACAAATGCACGCACGCACATGGCGAAAGATATCACACTGCGATACATCGCGGGCTGCTTGGGTGGGGGTTACCACGATGCCTACTGAAAACAAAATACTTTGTTCATACATCGCGGTCGATGGCAAACATCGATGTGATCTGGCTCGTGATTGGTCAAATCGGTTCCACTTGTTCTTCTGGAGTAGCAGAGTACAGTACAAACACAGAACTGGGCAACTGAGCTTTCAGATGCGATGGATGGCGGTACGAACACGTCGGGTGATCGTACCGCCATCCATCGAGATATCGAGATAAGGACCGTGATCACGAGCATCTTCGGCATGTAATTACTCTTAAGAAGTTGATGTGGGACGAATCAATACAAGAAGGTTGGTTTCATTGTCACACAGATTTTGTAAATATCTTTAGAAAAAAAGACATTGAATTGGTCTCGTTTTTGAAAAAAAAAAAGAATGACTAAGTATTTACTTGAAAATACGAGATGATTTCCCTAAATAATTTTAATTACTACACATGGTCGAATTGAATTAGCTAGTGAAACTCCGTAGACGTAATTCGTATCCATATCTAAACACGATAAAATAGATTTGTAGTTTTTTTAGTTCAACGACACAGGTCGTATCCTTACTTGAAGTATGAGTCGAGAAAAATAGTTTTTCTTATGTTTTATTGTTTTTAGATATCGATAGTAATTTCGTCTATGAAGTTTACACAAAAAAAAACAGATTTTTAAACTGATCGTTTAATCAATTCAGTCTACTGCAGCGATCCACTGCGGGATATTGGCTTCTCCAATGCTGCGCATAACACCCTGTCCTCCACCTTCCGCATCCAGTCTCTCCCAGTCACCTTTTTGAGGTCGTCTGTCCATCTAGCTGGGGGGCGCCCCTCACTACGCTTGCCGATACGCGGTCAGTCAGGACAGTCTGCTCGATGGGCAATCCCACAGTGTTTGATTTCACTTAAAAAATTTCCCTAAGCTGTTTATCGCATAAATCGATCAAGAAATGAATTTTAAACGCATGAGTAGAACACCCACGTGTGTATTTCAAATACTTTTTGTTATGAAAAATAATTTATATTTCGTGACTTTCACCTATAAAAAGATTAAATAAATTCTGTAAGCGTATTTGATCAAGATTTTTTTTTATTAATATAGTTCGATAAATAATTATAATCTTTAGGAGCATATTTTCTAGTTTTTATTTTTGGGGTCTGACTAAAATGAAAGGTCAAGTTGAGTGACAACCCTAACACTATATTTTGAAATTTGATAACTTGTGAACGCCGTGATAGTGCAACGTGAATTTTTTATCAATGAGCAATCTTTCAGTTCCGGTCACAAGTCGCACTTTTGATTTTTTTCGAAAAACAAAGGACATAAAACTGAATAAAATTAATAACACGGTAACCAGAGGTGATGCCCCAAAAATAAAAACTAGAAAATATGTGCCTAAAGATCCTTTATCTATTTTATATTAATCAATAAAAAATTTCTTGATCAGATACGCTTACAAAATTTAATTTATCTTTTTCTACGTGAAAGTCACGAAATATAAATTATTTTTTATAATAAAAAGTATTTGAGATACGATATCGATATATGCGATAAACAGCATTGGGGATTTTTTTTTCAGTGAAATCAAACACTAACCGTCCTCCGACAAACATGGCCAGTCCACTGCCACTTCAGCAAGTTATGCCGGTAACTCTGGTCCTTTGCCGGAGAACTTCGTTTTTGATTTTATCCTTTAACTAGCGACCCGCCCCGGCTTCGCACGGCTGCAATGCTGATACTAAATACACTACAGAAAAACTGTGAACGTTGTAATATATAAAAACATAGCGGCCCGCTCCGGCTTCGCACCGCCGCAAACGCTACGTTCCGCAATTTTTAAATCTGTAATATCTTCGAAAATATTCACTTAAATCATACGGTGTAAAGGGCCATATAGATCTATATTAAATGAACAATGTATTCAAGGTATTTAATTGGTTAAGGATTAATGCTGTATTGGTTAAAATCGCTTCGAAAATTAGCCATTATTTGTCGTAAAAAGTAAATGACAAAAAAAAGTTATTGTGGGTTATTCATAAGAGATAGACATATACCATCACGGACTTTTCTGTAGACCTTTTCAATGTGTACAATACTTAGTACATTATTTTGATAAAACTCGTAGGGTTCAGCCTGCGTTTGCAATGTAAGCGGAAAAAATGTAATTATTTACGACATCACATTAGAAACCTCAAAAATAACAGTACTTCTCCACTATTTAATGGATGTTATTATACATATAAACCTTCCTCTTGAATCACTCTATCTATTAAAAAAAACCGCATCAAAATCCGTTGCGTAGTTTCAAAGATTTAAGCATACAAAGGGACATAGGGACATAGGGACATAGGGACAGAGAAAGCGACTTTGTTTTATACTATGTAGTGAAGAAACTCCGAGCATAGCCCGCATTTAAACTGATATGTGAACTAAAGGAACTCACCTATCAAGTAGAAGCAGCTGCAGTACCGCATTAAAATAAAAATCTTGAATTCAGATCTTGATCTATGGATCAAGATATGAATTCAAGATTTTTATTTTATTTTTGTATATTATTTTTTAAAACTGCCAGTCTTACCAAGGGGTTTTTCGGGGGGTTTTCCAGTAACTGGGTTGTGAAGGTCAGATAGGCAGTCGCTCTATGTAAAATACTGGTATTCAGCTGCATACGATTAGGCTGGAAGCCGACCCCAAAATAGTTGGGAAAAGGCTCGGCAGATTGAACATTCATCATATCATTAGGTAAGATGGTAGTCAAATCGAATTCTATTAAATATAAAATTAATTGTTAAGTAAATTGACAAGGTACAGATGCCAGCACATCAAGCTACCCGAAACTGTCAAAATTTCCCAATGAACTTTGAACTTTATGCTGTAGCGATAAAGTTGAAAATCTATTAAAGAAATTTGATAGATTGTAGTAACTTGATGTGCTGGCGTCTGTACGTCAATTTGCTGTGTTCTAGCCATCTCATACGTCAAACAATTCAAATTCAAATAGTTTTCAAATTCAAACAATGACAGTATATTTCGATTTGAATAATATACGGATTTAAATTGGTAGTCAATTTGCTTAACAATTAATTTTCCCGACTTTACATGCAGATTAACCGTTATCTGTAACCTCTTCAACAGTTATTCATCCGTAAAGGAAACCCTTCACGCTTTAGAAACGGATAAGTAATTGAAACTATGTTTTTGTTAGTTTATAAAGGAATATATTGTAGCCCATAATTCGAAATACATAGTTGCTATGTCGCCTTTATGGTGGCTTGTTACCGAGGGAAGCTGATGAATAAAATAGAATACAGGGTCAAATTAAACACAGATGTGAGTTCTATGTATATACTATACACTATGTACCATTTATCGGGTAATGTGTCTTTCATTGACTTGAATGTGCCCTGGCGGCTGATAGTATGTCATGCTCACACAAATGTCTCGCTGACGGTGGCGTGTGTGTTGGATCATTTAGCTCCCTTCAAAATGGTTGAGCTGAATGGTGCCGATCTATGCGTCATGTTCGTGAACGGGCGCCGTCAGTTGGGGCTGGTCATCACTTAGCTGCCTCGGCTTATTTTTAATTATTTTAATATTGAATTGTTGTTTTCTTACCATTTACTGTACTCTGGACACTTTTAACGCGTACGTCTTTTTTTCATCGTTCTCACATATAATTATAAATTCACATTATTGATGTAACTAATATTTTTGTAAAACTATAATTTAAAAGAGTGTCCATGGAGTTTCTTGCCCGTTCTTCTCCATAGGTACCTACGCTTTGGAATGGGCAACTAGCTTCATATTTTCTGATTGACCGACTTTTTGACAATTCAAAAGTGCCTGTAAATGGTTTAATTGAAATAAATGTTTTGAGTTTGAGTTTGAGTTTAAATTAGCTAGCGAAACTCTGCAAAAAATAAAACATTGATTGGATGGCTGTTTTTTTGGGGTCCACGATCGCTGTAATTGTTGTTACTTGAAGTAGGTATAAGTTGAGTAAATCTGTTTTATTTTGTTTTATCGTTACCCATCGAGCCCGTGAAATTTATACAAAAAAAAAAAAAAAAAAACTGATAAGTATTTCAAGTGGTTACCTTACCAGCAGCCAATGACCTAATTTTGTAAAATCATTCTTGTTTTGTTTTGTCATGATAAGATATTGATCCCACCCATCACTACGTCGTGGAGTTTCGCTAGCTAATTTCATTTGATCCTGTAGAATATAATAACGTTTAACTGTCTCTGCCTCCAGAATTACAGCTAGTGGTAGTAGTGTGCTGTCGGGGAGTTTGTTGCGCTACTTCTTCCCAGCTAAAGCACTAGGAAGTGGTGAAGTGCGAGTGTTTTAGCGGACTGTGTTATGTAACTTTGACGTCCAAAAAGTGCTGATTCTCAGCCAGCAGGGTAATTATGTAACACACGATAGTGTATTACGTAATTACCTGCTAGCTACTACTGATAAGTATTAAGGCGAAAGCGCCAGGCTAGCCCGTGAAATTCAATTTTTTTTAGGTTTTTTGGTATTTGCTGGTCAGTATTAAGTTGTACGTTGATTAATATATGAATCGCGGTCGTAAGAAATATGTGTTTACAGAATTATAATCATTAAAGTCATCAACACAACTCTCTAAGACCACGTAAGTCCAAAGAATAACTGTTTCATGAAATCATAATTCTTTGGAATTACGTGGTCTTAGAGAGTTGTGTTGATGACTTTAATGATTATAATTCTATAAACACATATTTCTTACGGCCGCGATTCATATATTAATCAACGTACAACTTAATACTGACCAGCAAATTGCAAAAAACGTAAGAAAATTTGAATTTCGCGGGCTACCTTAGCGCTTCCCCCTTAAGTAAGATAAGTAGTATGTATTGCTACTGATAAGTAGCAATGGGTTTCAATGTGACACTTCAATAACATTCATTGCGTGATTTACGTTGATGAGCAGACACATTTTTCGAACATATGGAGCAATGGATTAGAAATATGCTTCAAAATGATTCAAATTGAGAGTAATAGTGTGTTACGCAATTAGGGTCCTGGTTTGAATAAATGACTTTTGATTTTGAAAAAAGCACAGAAATCGCCACATCAGTAACTACATTGTATCCATGCGAAGCAGGTGCGGGTCGCTAGTCTGCAATAACTCTGTTCTTAAGGCTACGCCGACCGTCTAGTGGCGCCCTCATCGTTTGTTTGGTTATTTCTTTTATTTTAGAATGAAAATGCAGAAAATAAGCACATTAAGTTGTGCTCCACTCTTGTGGAGCACAACTTAATGTGCTTATTTTTTTATACGTTAATATTATTATAAACGGTAGTTTTGCATTGTTTAGTTTTATTATAATCACTAAAACGGATAAAAGTGGCCACTATTTTCCGTTTTAGTGATTATAATAAAACCCTCTTAATGCTTTTCCAGTTATTTGTAGCACAGAAATAAACCACGTTCTGCGAATAAAACTATAGGTTGTACATATACAATGACAGCAAACTTTAACATTCATAAAGCCTGAAAATACCGGATCGTTTGAATTGAATATTGAAAAAAAAACCAACAATCACGTTGTACCTGCATTCCAGTCGAATATTGTATAGAAATTCCAACAAAAAACGTAAAAACACGTTCACAGGCACTTTGTAACTATGGGTGACTAAAACAGTGCATATCAATTCCATCGATGCCAACACATGTGTCATGGCCGCGCAATACGGAAATTAAATGTTTTGTATAGGACATTAAACATTATTTATGATTATAGTCTAGCATACGATCTATTCCGTGTTGCACTGTATTCAAATTTTGGGTATGGAAGAGATATAAATTGAAAATAACAGGCGATAAGTCCGAGTCTAGTTTTCAATCAATAAAGTTTTATGTTAGAATCAATATAAAATCAAATTATAAAAGTAAAAACTGATGTGTGTATTTATGATTTTAATTATTATAAATCAGTGTGTGTGACACGAAGGAATGAGGAAAATGTCGTGAGTATGAATGTCGATGATTATAAGAGTAGGGGAAGATAATAGTAGATTCAAAAAACTATTTTGAAGGCGAGAGGGATTCAAAGTACGTCACTCGAGCTTAAAATAGTGTTGCTCTATAATTGCTCCCGATGAGGACACTTTACTTTTTATCACACTCTATGAAAAAATAAGTAAGTGCAACTTATGAATAGAATAGTAGGTTTATTTATTTAAATACAATTTTGAGCAAACAATTACGAACGAAGGCAAAATGCTATTCGCGCGTTTTTTATTTTTTCACAAACATTTTTTTTATTTGGCTCGCGTGCCTTTTGCGTTATCATACAGCCTGTTACTTGTTCATACAATATTCTTAATTGATCTCTTTGATGATTAGAGCTTTTATTAACAATAACCACATTACAAATTCAAATCACTTTATGTCCCTAGGGATTAAAGAGCTATTTTAGTTCCTGCTTACGAAGAATACACTAGCTTTTTTTGAATAAATGTAATAAAAAATAAACTATGGATGGACTGTGTGAATGATGATGTAGTTAGAAAGGGGTTTACTACCGAGATGATGACTGATAGAGAGGTGTGGAAGAAAATGACATGATGCGCCGACCACAAATAAATTGGGATAAGAGCAGAAGAATGATTCAGTATTAGTAAATACATATTTGTGACCGTCGCGTTTTATATTTTTATCAATATACATTCGGGCACATTGGAAAAACATTAGAAACTTCGAATTTTGCGAGCTGCACTGGCGCTTAGGCCTTAACATGAACAATAGTTTACATAATGTTACATTTTCTTATATTCCCTCAATAAATAACGTACATGAAATAAGTTTCATAATCTTTTACTCGGGAGAATTTTCTAGAAGCGACTGGGGATGACCGCAGCCACTCAACTACATTTAATACGATTAGTTTTGCAATTGCATTCAAAGTGTAATTTAAATTCAACATCAGTTTTCGGTATGCCTAAGACTTCTTTAAGCGATGATGAGCTGCGAGTGGGGCGATTTGGAGTTGGACGCCGGAACCACCGGGGCCACCTACAGATTCAAGCATTATCAATTCAATTCAATTCAAATTATTTATTGTGGTACACAGGTAAAAATATGGTGTTACAGTTTATGAAGTGAAGTACATCTTATGACCCGCCTTGAGGCATACAATAGTTAGAGACTTTATCTAAATCTATATGAAAATATTAAATCGTGTTCGTTGATAAGCGACCAGTGTCCAGAACGACTGGGCCGATTTGGATTTTTTTAAAATATTTGTAATAGTCGGAGTCAGGTTCTTATGGAGAGAAAAACATTGCCGGGAAAATTGGACAATTCGAGAAAACTGAGAGCGCTTTTTCTTTGCGAATTATGTATTAATTACTGAAATTGGATAGCAACGAAGACCATTAAATTCGAGTGTTAAGAGAAAAGTGATATTTAGTGATGAATTCTGGGAAATTGTCAAAAATACATAAATATTGGGTTTTTTTTTAATCCCATGAATTTTCGTCTAGGCTTTATGGGATGCTTAATTCTTGCAAATGGGTCACACTATCACGTCCTGGCAGGAATACGTGAAATTACAAGTCACCCTGTATACATAATTCTACAATATCAGAATCCATCCTACCCATACTAATAATATAAATGCGAAAGTGTGTCTGTCTGTATATCCTGACCTCTTGACGTTTAAATCGCTGAACCGATTTAGATGAAATTTGTTATAGAAATAGTTTGAGTCCCGGGAATATCGGGATAAAACTATCCTAATGTCCCTTCATTAGGATAGCTTTTATCTCTATATTCCCGCGGAATCGACACTTTTGTGGGTGAAACCGCGGGGCGCTGCTAGTATACTTATACTTACTTGTTTATATTTAAACGAGTAGATTGTTTTTAGATTTTATGCATTTTGTTGTGTCTTCTACTCTTTCTTCTACTTCTTACACTTGTTGTCTACATCTCTTTTTATCTACTTTCCTTTCGCTGGTATGCTGAACTGCTAAACAGATTTCCTTAGAAACAAACATCACCTTTGTACGTATTTTCTTTTCATTTCTTCTTGTCTGTGTATATCATAATCATCATCATTTCAGCTGAAAGACGTCCACTGCTGGACATAGGCCTCCCCAAGCACCTCCACCGGTCCTGTGCCTTCACAAGGTCGTCGGTCCACCACCGGCCTGTGTATATGTATGTAGATAAAAAATAAATGGCCAATGGGCTGGTTACTGCGTGCACTAGATTGACGTCAATCACTAGTCTCTGGAGTAAACTAGGTGTCTGGTGATACAAATATGAAAACATTTTTGATGCTACATGATATCAATTATGTATAATATCAATTATGTAGGGATCCAGTCGCAATTAATTTATAATTCAAACTATTTAGGAGTGTTATGCAACATTGCAACCTACCATGTGACAACCTTAACATTTTCCCTGTCCCATTAATATATATGATTATAATATATATATGATTCATGTTGATTGTTTAACTATTGTGTCTACTTTATGGACAGTTAAGTTGTTAATTAATAAAATATGTTTATGAATTCAAATTAAAAGTGAAAAAAAACAGAGCTTATTAGATACAAACCAAACCGGCCCAAACCATATGTAACAAATCTCAAGTTTACCTGCAAAGGTTCCAAATTATACGTATTTTAGTGCCAAAATGCTAATTAACACGGCGAAAACGAGGGCCAGGCAAATGAGCACTCGCCGTCGCCAGGAATCACGAAGAGAGCGGTCCCATTAACTTTTATTATTCGTCGTTTTAAAGCGTGTCGTCGAAATTAGTTGGCCGTATTCGCCGAACATCTTCCTTGCGCACAGCCTGCCTCATTACAGGAATGGCACTCCAAATTAATTAATTTATTGTTGATGTCGTGATTATGAGTTATTTTCTTTCGTTTACTTGATTTAAAAGACATTGCGGGAAATGAAATGTCTGAATATTTTGCTTGTTTGGTAAATGGAGGTTTAAGATTGGTTCTGAATTAATGTTATTTATTAATTAAACTGTCACTTTTAGCATATAGGGGTTTAATTATAAACGTTGCTTTAAGTTAAGAGACGTTTTAACGTCAAAAATGTTGTTAAACAATGCTAACCATTACTTAACCGTTTATAAATTAACTCCCTTGTAGGTACCGTTTGAAGAAGAGTTAGTAGTAGAAAACGTGGTTTCAAATCAGCTGTGGGATGGGCTATTTCTTAATTGCAGACCAACAAGGAAGTGGAGCACAATAAGAACTGTCAAATTAGATTAACACTTTCACTGTCCACAAATTAGACACAATAAACAATCAACCTGAACCATATGTGGTTCATGCGACAGAGAATGGGTTAACAACTCAACAAGCCCCTGATTCACTGTGACACTTCGTAATGAGGGTTTTCGTGAAAATTTACGACACCAGTTGGCACCACTGTGACAAGAGGTCTCCCAATACAAAATATATGATGACGTTCATCATTCGATTCATTCATTCGTTCATCATTCCGTCTTGACTAAAGAAAATATAGGCTCTTTGACAGATGCCTGGACCTGACGTTCCAGTGCTGCCACCTAGCGAACGTCATTTCAGAAAACCCTCATTAACGAGTCACAATGATATCTTCGACGCTCAAAGTCAATATCACCCATAATTTCCGTCTATCCTTCTTCATTTATTTGCAAATAAAAAAGGACGTTCAAAACCACTCTCTGATACCTGCCTGTCCAAGTTCCTATACCGCACTTCGAACTATTTCAAGCTTCGTAAAAAGCATTCCTAAAGGCCGATTGCTAACTGGGGCAATATCGTTCTACGAGTATCTTAGGGTACCAGTCACACATACAGCTTCGCAAAGTGTTCTATTCATTCCACTAATTGGATTAATTTGATCGTTTACTGATATCATTTCTCCATCTATAACTGTGTCGAGTTCTGTACAGTATAAGTTTAAAGATTTAATTTAAGCCCGTAGAACGGACTCGGGAAGTTACTTTATTTAATTTAAACTCAACTTCCGCAAAACCTTCAGAGTTTCTTTGAAAGTGTTGAGCTGTTATTGACCCCGAATATTATTTGTCTCACAGTATTTCAAAACTTTGTGCTGCTATTTTATCAGTTTGGAATATACGAGTACAAACCTATTTCTTCCTGTTGGCTGTCTTAGGAGTTATGTACGGTTTTTAGGAGGAAGTTTATCTTGACGATGTAAGAAGTAATGATGAGCAGATGCTCTTATCGGTACTGTAAAAGCCCCTTACAAAAGTATTAATTTCGTAAAAATACGAGTAAAAGTAATAGAAATAGGTACTTTATTGTAGAGTATATAATAGCTCGTTATGTCCAGTTTCATTCATTATTGTATTTATCCTCAAGCAATTTCATCAAAAACACAAGAAATAATATCGTAAATAAGACACCCATATCCAACATTCTAACGCGGGGGGATACGCTTACGCGCCACACAGCAACCGATTATCTCAATTTTCAATAATTTTATATTTGACTATACACAGGAAACAATTGTTTTTATTGTTGTAATTATTTTAATTAATAAACATTTTAAACTTATTGTTCCAAAATATCTCTATTACATTTTTGTTCGTCGAGGGAGAACTTTACTTGACCAGAAAAAAAACGTTTTTGTGTTGGTAAAAATTGTCTTACGAATTCTTGAGTTTCCAAATTCAAATCACATTATGCACCAGCGGGTCTTAATGAAATTCAGTACAATTCTGCTATTTAACATGCAAAGTAAATTAAGGAGCAGAAACCTCTTTTCGTATTTCATTTATTGCGTTATTTACGTTATTCAGCAAATTTTTCGAACATATGAACCAATAGATTAGCAACATCCTTCAAAATCATTCAGATTGTGATTGAAAGTGTGTTACTCAATTAGGGACCACTACTATACGAATCCAGTCTTTCTCAACATTAAGGCTCCTTCAAACAGGCGCGACACGCGATAAAATCGCGCGCGACACAATGGCACCTCAAGTCGCGCAATGACCGGTGCCTTTGTGTCGCGCGCGATTCGCGTCGCACGTCGCGCCTGTTTGCAGGAGCCTTTAACACAAAACTTACGATTATAAGTCGTGTTATCTTTTATATCACAAACTCGTGACGCAGGCGTGCACCCTTCATCATCGGAACATCTAACTCGACTGCGTGCGTGCCGCAGGCTATTAGGTGAACGATAGAACGATTGTCAGGCGAATGAATGACTGAAGCAATCAAATCCACAACTAAATCACGGGAGCAGACACGATGCGAATGCATACGTCACGGTTGTAATACTCAGAGGGTTTGGTGGATATTAGTATGGTGGTGATACTGTTTCATGTTTCAAGTTTGTTGTCACAGGTGAGAGATTTTTAAGGGTGTATTTTAACACTTTCTGATCTAGGTATCAAACATAGACGTCTTCTCCAAAGCAGTTCGTGCATAATCAGCTGATAATGTTCCCACTGCTGGGACACAGGCGTCCTCTCTGTGGAGAGAGTGGGCTATAATCCACCACACGGTCCCATTGTGGGTTGGCAGATGTCACATGTCTTCGAATTTTTGTTTCTAAGTCATGTCGGTTTCCTCACGATGTTTTTCTTCACCGTTTTGAGTGCAGTGGTGATGAAATAAATTATACAAAGTAAAGCACCAACTTGGATTTGAACCCACTACCTAACTTTCGTCTGTCGAGGCCCATACCACTGAGCCACCACAGCTGTAAGCAGTTCATGGGACAGACTAATGTCATAACATTAAAAAAAAACCGGTCAAGAGCGAGTCGGACTCGCACTCCGAGGGTTCCTTATTGTGAATCATGAAATATTTTTGAAATTTCATCGGCGAGGCCTATATACGTCAGAGAATTTTAACATTGCGGTGTAGAATATTGCAGTTTTAGGTCAGCGCCATCTCTTGACCGATAGTGGAACTAATATCATTATTGTTCATGGTTTATGAAAAAGTGTGCTATTTAGAGACCTCTTTTTATTTTTCCTGTAATCTTTACCTAAACTTCTATCGAATAGAATAATTTCAGATTTTTCCCTATGCAAAATTCGGAGATAAGAGGGAATACGGCCTAAAAAAAGAAATGTTGGAGAATGTGCATACATCGCTCTTTTATATGATACCCCGCTTGCCCTAGTAGCCTCACTTCGAATTTTTAAACGCCCCCGCTTTTAGTCACTGTTGCTAAAAAAATATAAATATTTTTATTTGTTTCTTATTTGCTAAATAGTTGGGTAAACGTCATCTAAAATTATTCCAAATTTCAAATTGATAGCATAAGTAGTTCTTGAGATATCTAGCTGTGACAGACGGACAGACAGACAGACTGAGTCGCACCATAAGGGTTCATTTTTACCATTTTGGTACGGAACCCTAAAAACAACATACTTTTATATCACAATAAACCTATAAAGGCACTTATGAAATGTCAGAAGCTCGGTTCCAATTGGTCGTTTCCTAGGAAGAAACGTGGAGTTTCTTCCTAGGACTCTTTAGACAATTAGGGGGATTATTTATAAACGTTGCTTAAGGTTAAGCAATGCTTAGCGGCTGTATAAAGGCTCCTTCAAACAGGCGCGACACGACACGCGACACAAAGGCACCGCAAGTCGCGCAACGAGCGGTGCCTTTGTGTTGCGCGCGATTATATCGCGTGTCGCGCCTGTTTGAAGGAGCCTTAACCATACATTTTTGACGTATAAACATCTCTTAACTTTAAGCAACGTTTATAAATACAGGGGTCTACAAGAAAAACATTTTAAAGAATAAATATGCACCAAGGCACATTTATATTTTGAACTATGTACTACTTATTTCCATAGAAATGTGACGAGATCGAATGCTTCTATTCGTCTGGAGTGCAAATTTTTGCTTGATACTTCACGTTTACTTTGTGAGAATAATCCCTCGAATTTGTATTTACATATTGATGAGTAGATGCGGTCCTAGCGGTCGGTTCGAATCAATCATCTATCAGCATATTTAATCAAATAACACTATAAAGTTTGAATAGTAAATATCTAAAAAGAATAAGTTGTATGCTTCACAGTACTCTAGTTAAGCTCGACTGGTTTATTTTGAAGCTAATACAAGTTCAACGTATAATCGTCCAGCGAAAAGTTTCATAAGTTAAAATCCAGTCGAAGTCAAGTGGCTCTTCTCTTTAACAAGATCTCAAGATGGCATTCGCATTTCATCCGCAAAGGGCTTCTCCAGGAATATAACAAGGTAACAGTGCTTTTGTAAAATATTCAATTGTTGTGTGATTCCGTAGATATACTAAAATATTTTTGAATTTCTATTTTAAGCCCCGTATTTATGATTTTGTGCACCTGAAAACATCAAAATGTGAAGTCATGAGGTAAATAAATTGTAAAGCTACTATATATCAACTTAAATTGTGCGTTGGTACATTCAAATCACAATTGTCATTTTTTATGTGTGTAAAATGGCTATAACACGGCCAATTGATGTAGGATGCCAATTTGTTTAACTATTAATTTCTATGACTTCTACATATAATATATTATACAGTATTATACAGTGTTGCCAGCACCATGCCTATCGCAACAAAAAAAAATTTGGAACAAAGTTTGCAAAATGCAGAAGCAAGTTTTGTTTACCTACTATGTAACTCTATTCAGGTTTACTGTCAGATACACAATGTCAAGTCCTATTTTTCTTTAATGAAGTGGTAACGATGGCGCCATAAGTGCTGGCCGGACTAATTACACGGTCTTATATGCTTGATTAAACAGTCGCTAATCACTACTTAACTTAAAGCAACGTTTATGAATAAAGGTGTTAAATTTTATCCGTAGGTAAAAAAAAATCCGTAGGTATATTCAAATTACAACTGTCATTTTATGACAATTTTGTTTTTTCCTTTTTAGCAGTTTTATGACAATTGTATTACTCGGTAATTTGACGTAGGGTGTCTATTTGCTGAGCAAATAATTTCTCTGACTGTACATATATGTAATATATTATACAATGTTGCGAACAACATGTTTCTCGCAACAAAAAGTTTTAGCAAAGAGTTTGCAAAATGAAACTTTAGTTTACCTAGAACTATTCAAGATTACCTAATACTTAAGCTAACAATGTTGTCAGATTTCTGCATACACAATTTCAAGTCCTAATTTTCTTTAATGTAGTGGTAACCATGGTACCATATGGGCTGGTCGGACTAATTACACGGTCTAATAGGTTTGTCTGTCCATCTGTAACTGCGGCTCCGTGGGACGCTCTAGTTAATTAGTATCCTAACCAATCCCAATGTGATTTATTTAACGTTTAAACAGTTTTAAATTTGGATTTAAGACTTTAACTGGATTAGGAGAGCTTATTGAAGATTAATGAAAAGTGGATTATGTTGGTGGTGGTGGTGATTAAAATAATTTAAAAAAATACAGAGTTAGTTTTCAAAGACCAGCCCAAATTCTAGTTTCTATGATTCATTAATTTTACTATACATTAAATATTCACAATCGTCACGACAGCAGCCATAATTTTAAATCTATATAAAAAAAAAAATTAGGTAACTCTTTAAAGTTCTTTGATAACAAGTAAAAGGTAATGTAATATTGCACTTTAAACAATTCTCGGTGAAGAGAGATGAAACAATTAAAATACTAGGGTAAATTAATATTAAAACTAACGAAAACTTGCAAGAGTTCTACAAAATTAAATTGAAATAATGCTTTCAGAGCTTCAATACAAAATCACATTATTTACGAAATCGACAGCGAAGTAATAAGGGTAGATTTGTCACCTGTACTTCAATGCCCCTAGCACCTGGGCTCTAGAGTGAGGTCTCCTGACAATAAAATAATGTTTTTACTAACTCACACAATCTATAATAATATCTATACATATTATAAATTAAAGTTGCTTTTCGGGTCCGTCTGTGATGCGGGTTTCACCATCGTTTAGAGAATTGATTCCGGAAGGTTTATTTGTATAATACAACAATATTAAACTTATACAATAAAGAAATCTCGATGTTTTGTCAAGTCGTAAAAACCGTGCGAATCAGGGGTGGGTCGCTAGTATAAATAGTATAAAACAAAGTCGCATTTTGTGTCTATTCATACAGACACAAAAAGCGACTTTGCACTAAGCAGAGAACTAAGCAGTCATCTGCTTAGTTCTCTTAAACTACACAATGGATTTTGATGCAGTTTTCAACACCATTATGAGAATTTATTCCGAAAAGTTAATTTGTAAAAACACATTAATATTCACTCAGGGTGGGCCACAAGGTGTTGGCGGTTTGAATTTAAAATTTTAAAAAGCTATGTAACATACAAAATTTTATTTTAGAATTCTAATATAATAAATATTAAAAAAATAGTAATCTTGGAATTTTTACGTCTTAAAAATAATATTGTTAAAATGACATCCCTCGGCTGCTTGGCAGTCTTGAAACTGAAGCCGCAGATTTTGGAAAATTTGGCGAAACGTTATTCTCGGTATATTGTTAATTTCCCGAATAATGTTCCTTTTGAGCTGCTCCAAATCTCTCGGATTATTTTCGTAGACCACCGATTTAAGGTAGCCCTATAAATCACATGGAGTGAGATCGGGACTGCGTGGAGACAATTCAATATCCCCCCTTTTCGAAATGAGTTTTCCCGGGAATATTTTTTCAGTAGGTTTATTGACACCCTAGATGTATGGCATGCGGTACCATCTTGTGGAAACCATATTCTCAAGGTATGGTCTTGAAACTTTTGCCGTCTCCCCACGCCGCGCATTTCCGAGCCGAAATACAGAAACGAAGCAAGCGCAAGCTGGGCTCGGTATTTCTGTCTATAGGGTTTACAGGAACGTGACACGAAGGAGATGATGGGGGCTCGTTCGCTCGAGCCCCCGTCATCCCCTTCGAACCTAACCTGTCCGAGTCGGGGTGTCCCAAGTCCCAAACTCGCTTCGTTCGCTCTTGCAACCTAAGTTCTCAAGTTCAATCTTGTGTTTCTGGGAATGAGTCTAGCATAACGTCTATTTTTACATTTTCGTTGAAAAATAGTTCTACTGTTTACGTGATTAATAAATTCATTGAATTGTGTTTCTGTGAAATAGGTTTCATTCAAGTAAATGGTCGTTGAAACAATAATATTCGAAATAAAAATATAAGGACCAAATAGTATATGAAACATTTTCTGCGAAACGAAATTCCATGAAATTTCTGTCTAAGAAGCAAGGGAACAGCCTTTTCCCAACTATGTCGGGGTTGGCTTCCAGACTAATCGGATGCAGCTGAATACCAGTATTTTACATGGAGCGACTGCCTCAGTGACCTCAACAACCCAGTTACTGGGTAATACGATACCCATTGGTAGACTGGTTGTTAGACGTTCGGATACTGATACACTATTATTTAAAAAAATCCTATTCAAATTCTCAAAGGCACTGTTTGGAGAGAAAAGTTGTCGTATTTCCAAAGTTTTTGAAGATACATAATTAGACATTAATGGAAAAACTCCTGTTGGGGACCCAGTACTTATAAAAACAAGTTGATTAAAATTAAAACAACGTACTTATATTTAATTGTAACAGCGAAATAAAATGTTATTTTAAAAGTACGAAGCAGCAGTTTTTTAATTGAAATCAGACAAATTGGCGTACTTGTATGTTTTTAATGATTTCAGCGGTATGAAAATGAAATACGAACTGAAATTAGCGGGTAATAAAGAAATGTATGGTTACGTTTAATTGGGTTTTTATTTTCTATAACTGGCTGCCCGCGGTTTTACTCTCATACCTACTAGAAAAAGTACTTTATACATGTAGCCCTTTTTTTTGGGTTCCGTACCCAAAGTGTGCCAACGGAACCCTATTACTAAGCCTCCACCGTCCGTCCGTCTGTTTATAAGCGGGCTGTATCTCATGAACCATAATAGGTAGACAGTTGTCAATTTTCGAGTGTGTATATTTTAATTGCTGCTATACAAATAATAAAAATAAAATAAAGTTATTAAAAATTAAAGGTGGTGGATGGTCTCCATACAAGAAACGTGTTTTTTTCGGCGTTTTTTGCCTTGTGGTACGGAACCCTTCGTGTGCGAGTCTGACTCTCACTAGGACGATTTTTTATGTATAAGACCTGAGGGGCAATTCTACTAATTTTAACAACGTTCACAGTCTGATCTCAGTCTCAATCTGTCAAAAAATACTTCAAATTTCCCTACATTTTGACAAGTTTTTGACATTTCTTTGTCGCCGAGATGAGACTGCGACTAGATTTTGAACGTTTTAAATTAGTAGAATTGGCCTACAGATTCTCATAATTTTAAAAACGTTCACAGTCTGGATCTCAGTCTCTATCTGTCAAAAATACCTTTAATATCCCCCACATTTTTGACAAGTTTTTGACATTGATTGTCACTGAGATGAGATTGCAACTCGGTTTTGAACATTTTTAATTACGGGAATTGGCCTTCAGGACTATCTTTATGCCAAATTGCATCAATCATCATCTTCCTGGCATCCTCCCATGTCACTCGGGGTCGGCGCAACACTTTTTCTCAGTTCATTCTCCCCTGTCAACCGTCCCGCTATCATTCACTCCTTTCTCGTTCATATAATTGCAAAAAAAGCCAAATTGTATCCAAATCCACCATTTAAATGCATGATCGAATATAATAGAATATATTTATTTGCTTTAAAATATGGTACATTCAGGTCTTATAAATAGAATTATGATCGATGTTTCGCCAAGGACTGGCATACAAATATTTAACATGTTAAATGTTCAAACGGCACATTTATTTATTAAAATTAATATTCTAATATGTATAATAACTCTGGTAACTTCTTAACAATAGATAGGTACAAAAAGTTAGTAATAAAATAAAAACTCAATAAAAAAACGAACAATAAACGAATTTTTATTCTTCCTAGTAACTAAAAATATAGTAAAATTCCTAGTAACTAAAATTACGTTACGTTATTACGTATTATGTTACGTTTTTGATCAAGAAATTCTTTCACACCAATAATAATTACCAATAATCCATTTATGTAGTTTGGATTTAAAGTGTTTAAAAGAGAGAGTTCCCTTATTTCTTTTGGAATATTATCAAACATCCAAATAATATTAAAATACTTTCACTAACTATCTCATTAATGACATAACTCCCTTACAGGGTTTTAGGTTTAATTATAAATCCAATATAACTTCAATATTAGGGTGTAAAAGTCCTGTAATTACTTGTTAAAGTAACCACTTTAGCGGACAGTTATTGGAATTACGTAGTTCCGAATGCCCTGTTCCGAACTGTTCCGTAGAGAATGGACTATATTATATACGTAAATACGCTGCATATACTACTATAATTAAAATAATTAGTTATATAGTTTAATTGAAATAAATGTTTTGAGTTTGAGTTTACGAGTCCTCAGAAACCCGAAAGTCTGTCAACCAGTCTTACCAAGGGGTATCGTGTTACCCAGTAACTGGGATGTGGAGGTCAGATAGGCAGTCGCTCCATGTAAAGAATTGATATTCAGCTGCATCCGGCTAGACTGGAAGCCGACCCCAATATACTTGTTAGTAGTATAAATTGTAGTTATCTATACTAATATTATAAAGAGGTAAAGTTTGTAAGTTTGTATGTAGGAGGTAATCTCTGGAACTACCAGTCGCATTTAAAAAATTCTTTTTGTATTTGATAGTCCAATTCTTGAGGAAAGCTATAAGCTATAAGGCTCCTGCAGACAGGCGCGACACGTGACGCGAATCGCGCGCGATATAAAGGCACCGCTCGTTGCGGGACTTGCGGTGCCTTTGTGTCGCGCGCGATTTTATCGCGTGTCGCGCCTGTTTGAAGGAGCCTATAGGCTATTTAATATCACGCTATGATCCTTAGGAGCCGCGTAAAAAGAAAAAAAGTCAGAAAGAACGCTAAGCAAAAACGAAGTAATAGCGGGCCGTCGGCGATGAGATGTGACGAGGTGGGTCGGGGGAAACAAGAAATTTCACGCGGACGAAGTCGCGGACAGAAACTGGTTGTAGTAATAGTTGGGAAAAGGCTACGCAGATTGAATAACTGCACATAGTAAAATAACAGACCATTTAAACAAACAAGTCTACAACAATATATCAGTCGCTTTTCTTTATAATTCAAATAAATGTGACTGACTATACACAATCCGTGACGCAGCAACTCATTTTATGCTCTAACTCGCAGACGGTGTAGTTTCTAGTTTCTAAGGGAAAACTTTATTCTTCAACTGGATTTAGCACATTTATGTGTTGAACGCACCTGAGAATTTATTCTGAATAAAACGAGCTTGTTCATATTATTATGATTGTTTGTTTTTGTTTTGCGACATCCTAAAAGCAATTTTGAGGAAAGCTGCCCTGCGGGTCTTTGAAGCTGTGTATGGTTTTTTGTTTGTGGTAATTTTGTCTTATTTCTTTTATTTTGGGAGCAAAAGCAATACACACGCTTTTTATGATAATAAAAGTGTAAAACCTGAGTCTGCCTCGTCGGTCTAGCGGTCACTAGACCGACGAGGCCTGGGTTGGATTCCAGGATGAAATATTTTTGGGTTTTTCCATTCGGGATTTCTCAGCAGGCAGGCTGGAGTGTGCATTTCTGCCCGGTTGATGGCAATAGACTCGCTCCCTACTACAGAGACTTAGGGTCAGCCCAGACAAAGAGGAATAATCCCCGCGCGGTCTCGGGCATTTTCTTTACGGATCGCGTATGCTCGAGCATATTTTCGAGGACGTGCGAGCATTTTTTGTCAGGTTTAAGCATTTATGCTCTTTATTGTAATAATTTTAAAGTTTATTTTCAAGTGCGTTAATAAAATGCTCACCGCTGCGCTCCGTGCCGTCTGCGCTGAGCCTAAAACGGTAAAAGTAGGTAAACTAAAAGGTATAGGTATGTAAGTCGTGGGTTCGAACCACTGACCTCTAATAAACAAGTACGCTGGGTCAAATATACTATACGAAATGACAGTTGTTTTTATGCCAATTCAAAGCGTCTCAGGAACTAAAATTGACACATGGTTGCAAATTGCCGTCGTGTTGTTTTGGTACGTCGCTGATGATTTGGGTCTAAATCGAGGCAAAGACTTCTTTGTGTATTTTGTGTTTACTACAAGATATTTAGGACATGTTTATCATGACAGTATGCGCATTTTTTAAAACTAGCTATCAAAAATATTAGTTCCACGGACGCTCACGTTGCTATCAGCGCCGAAATGGCGAAAATCAAATGTCATTGTTTTGTCATCGATAGTATGAAATCCAGCGTACTTGTATAATTTTGGTCTGTGGTTCGAACCCAGATAGGCGCTGTAGATACTTTGTGTAAATAATTTCATCACCACTGTTCTAAAAACGGTCAAGGAAAACATCGTAAAGAAATGATATGTCCTAGAACCGAGAATTCAAAGGCATGTGACATCTACCATTCCACACTGGGCCCGCGTGGAGACGAGAGGGCGACTAGAATCAATTCTATTTGTTGTAATTTCTGACGTTCAAAAGTGCCTTTTATGTGCCTATTTGAAATAAATGCTTTGACTTTGACTTTGATTAATAGCCCACTCTCTCTTGAAGAGAGAAGGCCTGTGCCTTAGCAGTGGTAACATTATAAGCTGATTATGTAAACTACTTATCGCCAATAACATTGGTCAAAGGAATTACATAACAGCTATAGATGAGCACGGAGAAAAGTCATCACCGTCGGAGCAATTTCGCAACACACGAGGTGGTTAGGTATCGTTGTCTATAAGTTCCATTACCCCTTCATACACCTCCGCGAACCGCCACGCTACGCGAAGTCACGCGATCTTCACATTACAACGCTGAAAGATTTCGTTTCCACTTACAAAATCACTTTGTATCTTATGTTCGTTGACTTTTCTTTGGAATCTCGATTTTTATTCGCTAGATAAGAATTTTCACTCTACTTTGCAGTTTCAAGATGCTTTTAAATTTTAAATGGATCGAGTCTGTCGGAACATTTTTACTTGGCCTATATTTTTTTAATTGATGTTAAGTAATGTGATTCTTTCGGAACGTTTTTTTGTTCTCTGGGTTTGTTGACTTGTGCAAGTAGAACTTACTGCCTAACTTAATGATATTATAAGTAATTAAATAATCATTATTTATAAAATATAGTTGTACAGACGCCAGCACATCAAGCTACTCGAAATTGTCAAATTTTTCCAATCAACTTTGAACCTTATGCTTCAGTGATAAAGTTGAAAATCTATTAAAGAAATTTGACAGGTCACTGCCTACTTCAGAGATGAGGGCATGGCGCGGCTCCTCTCAAGCGGCACACTCTGCCAGCGTATGCCACGCCGTGTCCTCCCGGCAGTCGACGCAGTGGTGACACCGGGCGTCCGGCTCCCTGTTTATGCGACACAGGTACTTCCCGAAGAAACCATGCCCCGAGAATACCTGCGTCACCCGAAATGACAGGGAGCCGTGCCTCTTCCCGAGCCAGCGCTCGAGTACCGGCCGGACCGCCTCGATGATGCCGAGGTCGGCGGTAGGGCGTGAGAGCCTGTCCCGCCATTCCGCCACCAGGACCTTGCGAAGCTGAGACAGACGCAGCTCCATATGGCGCTGCATAAGCCTGTCCCAGGGCGGGGATCCAGCCAGTACGCCAGCCGCCTCGTAGGAGATCGTGCGATACCCCCGGACGACTCTGACGGCCATTTCGCAGAACTGCGATGCTACCGGCCGTTAGGTCAGTCGCCCAGATCGGGGTCCCATACAGGGCCAGAAATAGAAATCTAGCCCAACACATTCAACCCCTATCTATGGCTTCAAGTTACCGAGAGTTCTATATTGAGTAGAGTTTCACGTGTAGTATGAATACCTGTGTGGTTTGTACTCAAAGAATAATAACGTCATGTACATACATAGGATTGTGGCTAAACTTTTGTACTGGATCGTGAACAGATGACACGAATTGTTTAGCAGCTTTGTACGAAACTGTTTGCCCTACAAATTTTGGAACTTAAAACAACAGAAACATATTTGATTTCAGTTCTGTAAGTTATTAAAGAACATTTCTTTGGTGCCGTAAATTTATCTATCACTAGCTTCTGCCCGCGACTTCGTACACGTGAATTATTTTTTCAATTTACACTAATATTATAAATGCAAAAGTATGTCTGTCTTTTAACTCTTCACGCTTAAACCGCTGAACCGATTTAGATGAAATTGAACCTATAGATATATAATATCCACATGTTATCCTAAGAACTTTATAATATTACTTTCTATTCTATAAATTATGGCTATTTTTAACTAAAATTAAATTAAAATAACGGAAACACTTACCTAAATAATTTCTGATTTTAAGGTTAGTTCCGCTTGTGAAAGCGAGCGAGTTATCAAACGAAATGTAATCCGTCACCGGAATCGACTGTCAAGTAACGTAGACAGAGAAAAGCCACAGACCGGCCGTCGAGAGTATGCATTCCTGACACCTGTCAATGCGACAATTCTAGTAATTAATAGAGATCAAATTTGCATATTCGTTTGTATGAAACTGACAGGACAGATGCCAATTGCACAAGTTGCAGTTGTTGCTACAGTGCGGCAGCTTTCGTCTGCCATACTGTAGCATGTAATTATTAAGTTCCTTCAATCGTACTTTTTATTGACAAGCTAACTGTCTAGCTGATGGTGCATGATTCCATGCACTAGCTTGACAGTTGATACCGGCTAGTGTCACTCGTAATAACATCGTTTAGCGCTTTCGAGCGATTTATTATAACATGCATGACAAAAAATATTAGCCACAAAAGAAGCGCTTTAAGTGCTGAGTTATTACAGGACTGGTTTTCATAGGATGTTTCTCTAAACGTCCCTCGATAATTTCTGAAAGATAGGTGTAAGAAAGTGTAATATGTATATAATTATAATTATACTTTTAAAAAGAAATGGTGCTTCAGCTGTTGTCTCTAATAATGTTGAAGGATATTCCTGATCCATTGCTTCATAATTATGTTCGGCTCAACAACGTAACTATCGCAGTGAATATTGTTTAACTGTCCAAATAAAAGTCATTCTTACCTATAGATTATTACGCAATTACTCCGCAGATATCAATATCTATTCTAGAAACCCAGTGTATAACGCTATCAATCAGAAAGACATTTGCGTGGGCCGCAGAAAATATTTTACAGATTATACACTACAATACTTATTAATATTTCAAATGGTTTCCACACAACAATAGTACATGTCCTTCTAAGAAAGATACATAATAGTTGTTTCCAATATCGCATTGCAGTTCTAGTAATCCAATAGCTTCTACGTACTTAAGCTTTGCTGGCGTTCGGTAGTACGAAAAAGAACAGTTTTCAGAAATTATTTCCTTTTGTTCGGATATTGAAATTGTCAACATGGCCACTTATCAATTGCTATTTACAGTACCTACCTACTCAGGAGTTGTGGCTCGTGCGGCTCGTGGATAATAAAGCTAAGCTGCGCTTACCCCTGTCGGTTCAGGGATGGGTGATCCATTACATATCGAGACCTCGTGCCTCGGAAAGCACATCAAGTCGTTGTTCCCAGCTGAACTGAAGATCTTTGATAGTCGTCACGGGTAATCAGAAGTCCTAAAAGTCTGAGATTCAGTATTACTAAGAGGTAGGTTGGAAAAGGTTAGGTAGATTGAGAACACGGGTGTTAATATAACAAATTAGAATGAGATTGGAGTTTGTCACACAGGTCCGTAGGTAAAAGTGACAGAGACAGATACATAGGTCGGACTATTCTAAAGCTCGATGTGTCATATTGACAGCCAGGTATTACACTGCTGCAGTCCATTCACAGTTATTTTACCTCTGATTTTGCATCACTGTTAATATCAAAGTGATCTTTAGTCTCGTGACAATAAGGTTGCAGTTGGGTTGCTGCAATTGTCAAATCTATCAAATCACATTGATCTTTATTGTTGTTATAATAAAGTTTCTGTTGGATTACAGTTATCAGAGGTAAAATAACTATGAAAGGCACTGTAAAAGGATCTTTTGGCACTCGAATGACGTTACCAGGGAGCGCTGTTGGTAAATTTTTTGTGGAATACCACCACTTGAAATATTTTTTAAAAACAAGATGGTGGCGTTAGTTCCGATTTTGGCCACGCGCCAAAATAACCTTATAACCTTGTCGCACTGTACTATACAGTATGGAAACTACATATTATATTACAATATTTTGGCCACGCGCCAAAATAACCTTATAACCTTGTCGCACTGTACTATACAGTATGGAAACTACATATTATATTACAAAATTTTTTGTATATTGTCAGAAAAGGCGATAACAAGTATGTGGTATAATTACCACATACTTGTTATCGCCTTTTCTGACAATATACAAAAAATTTAAGAATTCGATCGCGAAAAAGAAACAGCAGGGGGGACATTTTGACGAGTTATGCGAACATATCTAAATGTAGGGAACAGAAAATTTTTTCGCGACCGATTTCGTAAATTTTATTTATATCGTCAGAAAAGGCGATGACAAGTATGTATGTGGTATAATTTATTGCATATAATTATATGGTTTCCTTATTGTATACGTTGTTACTTTTAAGCTTACAAAAATACAGGAAGGTATGATTTTTGTCTACTTTCTACATTTTAAAATCTAACGTAACATTGTAAATCAACAGCCACATTCTCGGTATTACGGAACCAAGAAATTACTGTATCCTCGAAGGCACCGACAGAAAACAGACATCATAAATCGTTCACTCATCTGCGCGACGTACAGTCAGCAACAAAGGTCGATTAACACTTCAGTTTTTTAATCTCCGTTATTGAGCCAAATATTAACACTTCAGTTTTTTAATATCAGCTATTGAGCAAAACATTTGTTTAAAATTGCATTGTACTTCTGCTGCAATGTTGTAGGTACAAATATTTTGCTCAATAACTGATATTTAAAAAAACTGAAGTGTTAATCGACTTTCTTGCTGACCGTACTACGGATCAATTGCAGCTTCGCTCAACTACAAAGAAAATTAGTTATATTTAGTATGATTTGATATCCTTTCCTTGTGTAGGCCGCAGGAACCCATTGGATGCGTGAAGCACATGTCGAAGTGGAGGTGCTTGGGGGAGGCCTATGTCCAGCAGTGGACATCTTTCGGCTGAAATGATGATATCCTTTCTTATGTTGTCAGCGATATTAATGGCATATATTAAATGCGGCGTTAGAGTTAAATACTGGTGTCATTTTCCGTCAGCTGTGCCTAGCAGGGTAATTGCGTAACACGCTACCAGTAGCAATGGGTTTCATCTTGACAGTTCAACAGCATTCATTGCATTGTTTACGTTGTTGAGCAGACATATTTTTCGAACATATGAGGCAATGGATAAGCAATATTCTTCAAAATGGTTTATTTATTTAATACTTCAAGCACATAAATGTACAGAGGCGGACTTAATGCCATAGGCATTAAGTAAAAAGAAATAGTAGTAGTAGTAGTAGTTAGTATTAATGGTTCAGATTTATATTGATAATGTGTTACGCAATTAGGGTGCAGGTCCAGTGATTAGGCTGCCACTATTTAGGTATTCATCTCAGGAAACTGTCCTAAAAACGCATTATCAGCCCATAACGTTTTCACTGTTGGGACACAGGTCTCCTCTCTGTGAGAGGGTGCGGGCCACAAATCCACCACGCTGGCCGAGTGCAGTTTGGCGGATGACACACGTCTTCGATTTTTTGGTCCTAGGCTATGCCGGTTTCCTCACGATGTGTTCAACGTTTCCTCCAACGTTTTCACTCAAAAACGCCAAGGAACGCTAAAGGCTCCTACAAACAGGCGCGACACGCGATATAATCGCGCGCGACACAAAGGCACCGCTCATTGCGGGACTTGCGGTGCCTTTGTGTTGCGTGCAATTATATCGCGTGTCGCGCCTGTTTGTAGGAGCCTTTAGCTTTCTGGGCGTTTTTGAATGAAAACGTTGAAGGAAACGTGCTGTGTGAAGGAGCCTTAATATTGCCGAGTGTGGTGTGGTACTTACCTACTCCGTGGCCGGGACCTACACGCTCAAGCGACGCGCGTCTAGTTGTTTAGAGCATGCCACGAGTTACCCCGTTTTAATATCAAAGTTTCCCTACATCGACGTCAGACTTCTACAGTTGGTTGAATAAAACAAAGCCAGAATAAAAAATACTTAATTGAGCGTGTTTCAAATTCTCTTACTGGTTAAAAAGAAACAGAATATCTGCTCGTCAGACTGCCTCGTTGCGCGTTGGTCTACTCGTTGCAAGCGCAAGATCCTGGGTTTGATTCTCGAGTAGGTCAAAGTGTTATTGGTTTTTTCCATCTGGAATTTCTCAGTAACAGCTTGGAGTCTGGATTTGTGCTCGGTTGGTGGAAATAAACTCGCCAGCTCTTACAATACAATGGCGATATGTGGGCATACTATAGGTACACCTCTGCTTACCTCTCGGCGATACAGGCGTGATGCTACGTTATGTTAAAATATCAGAAATAACAAAATCTCGCCGAGCATAGGAAAATATAGAAAAGATGAAAAATACTAGTCTTCGGTCAGTTGGACCCGCTCGCTTTTGGACTCACGGGTCGACTTGACCACATAATTTATTTTCTGTATTTTATTGGTTAACTGGCCCCAAATTTAAACTAAAACAAATTGCTTAACCTTTTGACCGTAATTTCATACTTTCATACGCATTTAGTAAAAAGCTGTTATTTTGATATTACAAATAGACACTTCAATTTTATTTATTCGTAAATGTATATAGATTGTTTACGCTTTCATAGAATCTTAGTTTCCGTATCTTATACCCTTTTATCATTCGGTAACATTGACACTTAAATTCCCTCCGGAAAAAAAATTGGATAACCGAGGGATTTTACTTAGCGGTATTCTTTGCCACCATTTTTTTATGGGGTGCATTAAAAGAGCCTGCACGGCAGATAAATGTTAATTGGCGACTTTCAACGCACAGTCAGCCTCTTCTCTTACCTGCCTACCTACCTTAAGCAATCTTTTCACTGCAGCATACCTAATCTATTTCCACCCAGACACGTACAAACTCCCTATAGCTGTATTCCTGTTCATTCCACGCGGCACAAAGTCTTAACGCCATTAGGTCGCCACGTCCGGTGGCACCTCGTAACAAGCACCGGAATGCTTCATATTTAAGGTCAACGCACACATATCTATAAGAACTGCACGGGATCAGCATCGCCTGATCAGGATCAATTAAAACACACTGTACACCCGCACGCATACACACATGTGCACACCTGGCACATCGAGAGCTGCGGCTCAAAAAGAAAAAAATGGAATCTAGGATCCCTTCGTTGTCCGTCCTTCCGTCCGTCCGTCTGTCAGTCTGTCAAGACCCTTTTTCTTAGGAGCGTGTGCAGACATAAAGTTGAAATTAATATCAAATATGTACGTAGATCTGCGGTCCCTTGGAGCTCCAAAAAATTTCTAAGCTTCCAAGTCAATGCAATAAAAAACTACAGCCAAAATATACATATTTTGAAACTTGCTAATAACTCAAAACCTGTAGGGTACTTCTCGTTGACCTAGAATTATGAAGCAAGAACCAAAAAGCAAGGTCTCACAGCACAAGGTAAGAAAACATTTATAAAATTGTTAATGTGTAGTTCTATCTCATAATTTTTTTTGGCAAAACAACTTACATTTGCCGTTGGAGAATTGACCGTGACGTATACTTATGTGGAAGAACATTTTTTTCAACAACAAAGTTAGGTTTGTTCTTGGGATGAATTCATCCCATCTACGGGACCCTTCGTTGTGGGTGGTCCGTCACGTACTTGGCCGGTTTTTCTTCAAATCCTCTATTTATTAGCCTCATCATTGTTAAGCTACCATTTAACGGAGGAGTGAGACTACAGTACTATTGTAACTTACTCGAGTTGCCTCAATTTATGTAGATATGACAAAATGTTTAAGATGAAAAAAAAAAATGTATTTCATTTTTGTTCAGCATTCTTTCTATGATACTGCATACTGCAACACACACATCTAAGCATCGTAACGGCTTCGCTTTGGCTCTGGATCTAAAAGTAAACAGTAGTCACTGAGCTTTCCGCGGCCGTAAGTCCCGCTTAGTAAGCGCAAGCTGAAGTGGCAGTTGGCTGGCCATGTTTGTCGAAGGATCGATGGCCGGTGGAGCAGACGAGTCCTGAAGTGGAGTCCGCGTACCGGCAAGCGTAGTGCGGCACGCCCCCACTTAGATGAACCGACGACCTTGAAAAGGTGACTGGGACAGTCTGGATCCGGCAGGGATATCCAGAAGTAGATTACGATAGGCTGAGTTGATTGAGTTCCCGCATGCGGTGAGGCGTCGCTCCGCATGCGGCGGCTGACACCTCCATTACGGCCAGTCTTTGGGTCGCCTCGCCTACATAGGGTCGCCGCCACCTTCACTCAGCCCTAGGCAGGCAAGCCGTGGCCGCAGAGACTCCTCGGAGCAAAAAATATCTTCTCAGAGGTGTTGAGCCGATCCGGTTACGTGCTTACGTTAGGTTGTCGCCTGGTTGACGACGAGACGTCATGAGGTAAGGTGATACCGATCCTGTGCAACACTTATACGTGTGCGTTCAGCTTTAAACCGTACAATATTCGGAACTTATGACGTCTGTCCAAGAGTACTACGTCAGCTTGACGCCTGCAAGCCAGATACAATTTCACGCTTTGTCAACTTGCAAAATTCATTGTGAAATTCTAGTTTCATCCAGAATACAGATGATGGTTGCAACTTGTGTTTAACGTATATGTTACATGTCTCCTGTTACAGTAAGTGGACGGCTAGAAGCCGGCGTCATTCGGCTGCAAGCCATTATGTAATTGTTTGCATCTTGGCATTCTCCTTATTTGTTTATGGGATTGTTATTCTTGGTTTACTGTCTCTGGTTATGACTAGGTAATCTATACTAATAATGAAGCTGAAGAATAAATGAAAAAATCTTTTGTAGTTTTAAAAAGTTTAAAAAAAATTTAAACCAATTTTTTAAATCTACAAAAGATTTTTTTTTTATCTGACTGGTGTTTCTAGAAACACCAGTCAAACCATTAAAAAAAAACTTATTGCATTTAATAGCCAAATTCTTGAGGAAGGCTATAAGGTATTTAAAATCACGTTATCATAATCATGAAAGGAGCTCAGCAAAAAAAAAAAAACAGACAGAACGCTTAGTCAAAACGAAGTAATAGTGCGGGCAGGCGATGCGATGCGACGGGGTGGGTCGGGGAGCAAGAAATTTTATGCGGACGAAGTCGCGGGCAGCAGCTAGAACTTTTAATAATTGTGAGTTACAAATACGCATTTCGTTCTAGTTTTGATAACTAGTATTATGTATATTTTTTCCATCAATCATAAAAGATATATTTTTTATGCCTGTATATATATGCATGTCTGTATATATAATATATGTCTACTGAGCATTCTTATAGTACGCTTCAATAAATGTACTAATTTCAGTCGCCCTCTTGAACACAAGAGCATTTTACTTGACGAGCCGGACGGCTGATAATTATATAAGTTTATTTTTATTTTTGGAATGGTACAGACAGAAGTCAGAAGTATACGTATATTGTAGTTACTAGCTATGTATCTCCCTGATTATTTATTTATGTTCTTACTAGCAGCGCCCCACGGTTTTACCCGCATAAGTGTCAATCCCGTGGGAAGATCTGGATAATAACTACCCTATGTCCTTCCCTGGATTGCAATTTATCTCTATGCCAAATTTAATCGAAATCCGTTCAGTGTTGTAGGCGTGAAAAGGTAACAGACAGACAGAGTTACTTTCGATTTATATTTTTTAGTATAGTATGGATACACTGCAGAAATTACAGGAAGGAACAGAACATTAAGAACTAAATGTAAAGGCGGGTACTGACCGGCGTTACGGGGCATAATGTAACGTGTTGCACAGCGAGCGTTCCTGCAGTCAGTACGGGTAAACAAGGCGCTCGCAACGAGCAACGAGCGTCTTGTTGCTCGTTGCGAGTGCTCAACCCCGCTGTCGATTTTTTGGCGAATCCTCTGAGTGAAACCAGCATGTTACACGGATTTTAGAACACGGCGTAACGAAACATGCTCGCTGCGAATAGTATATTACGGCCCGTAACACCGGTCATTACCCACCTTCGTCATCTGCCTAGCCTTTTCCCAACTATGTTAAGGTCGGCTTCTTTTTTTTTTACTGCCCGCTCTTGACCTCGATCACGCTTGATGGAAAACGATGGATTAGGTCTATGATGGAACGAGCGTGTCCAGAAGATGCCTAAGGCACTGGAAGGCCCACGCATCGACGAAACACAGTAGGCTGCTTGACCCGGACTCCAATGGGAGGGTGGTCGCAAACCAGGCGGGCGTTAGCCCTACTACCGCAAGGGAAGAATTGGTCAGTCAAATAAGGTGTTGGGTGTGACTGACCAGGATGCGCCGAACTCTCGGTTCAGTTGAGTAACTGGCGGAACAAACTGCGCTACACGAGGAAGCTTCTTCATGCATTCTAAAAAGCTTCCAGTTTAACCGGATGCAGCTGAATACCAGTATTTTACATGGAGCGACTGCCTATCTGACCTCCACAACCCAATTACTAGGTAATACGATACCCCTTGGTAAGACTGGTTGTCGACTTTCAAGCTTCTGACGAACCGTAACGACTGTTAAAGATCCACAAATGGCAGCCAGGACCAACGGCTTAACAAGCTTTCCGAGGCATGGAGATTGGAGAGGTCTTGATATATAAAGATGGGCACCCACCCACGGACCAATTGCGGCAAGCGCAGCTTAACCTGATCAATCGACCTGTGCGGCTGTTATTACTTAGCGACAAGCCTCTCAGTCAGTCAGTACCCACCGTAACAAACAATTATAGGTAAATATAGCATTTTATTATTATTTCCTACAATGTGAACGATCTTAAACTTTATTTTTAAATGATTAGTTTAAAACAAGACAAACAGAGATACAGCTGCCTCACATCTAACAATAAATTAAAAGTTGAGGAAAAAATAAAGAACAAGGAAAAGAGTGCACCAAAATTATAACCTGCAAGACAAATGATCAAAAAAAATTATCACAAAGATAATACTTCTTAAGCCTGTAATTAAAATTCAAGTAATAACGCCAATCTACTTAAAAGCAAACTCTTTGTTATGAAATTAAAGAATACCTACCAATTCAGCGTTAACACCTTCAGAGAGCAAGCTTAAATTGAACATTGGAAATTTCATTGAAAATCTCTCATTAAAAATTCTAAAAGCTGGCAAAGAAAAGTGGATAATCTGTTTGGCGTCCGGCGAATATTAAAGAAGTCGACCAGTCCGGAAGGTCGTTTGATGAGATCAAAGGAGACTTAAGGCTTTTCTAATAGACCTTTGCATTTTGATGGAGTCCCAAATTCACTTTTGTCCTTGTTTGATGGACAATCCTGTCTATCCGTTTTGTTTCGGGTATCAGATTTGTAGGTCAGGGATGGCCGTCATCAGAGACGAAGGATTAAGGCTCCTTCAAACAGGCGCGATACGCGAAAAAATCGCGCGTGACACAAAGGCACCGCAAGTCGCGCAACGAGGGGTGCCTTTGTGTCGCGCGCGATTATATCGCGTGTCGCGCCTGTTGGATGAGCCATTACCTGCAGCTGTATGTACACCCACGGACTGTCTAAGATAGAAAATATATTGACTAATAAGCTCATTAACGACCAATAACAAAAATAGTCAACCAACTTCAGCTTTGACACACCACATTATGATTTAAAATTCTAGTGATCCAAATGTTTGAAGTGCTATAACGTGTTTATTGACTAAGGGGCCGTCTCCACAAGCGAGAGAATCGCGGCGATAGTCTCGCCGTGCCATTAAATTTTCACCGCGATGATCGCCATGTAGAGACATGTTCTAAGAGAGTGTATAGAAATACGCGGCATGACGATAATATCGCCGCGATTCTATCGCTCATGGAGGCGGCCCCTAAGGCCTCGTCCTAATAGAACGCGAATGCGCGATCATGGCGCGAGTAAGCGACGCGACCATCGTGTGTTCGCGCAATAGCAAAAACTGGGTGTCCTAATAGAACGCGAATACGTGTTAATGGTGCGAATTTACGACGCGAGCGACCGTGGAGTACCTAGTTTGGCACTGGCACGGTCGGTACCAACAACCATGGACGTCAGAGACGCTCAATTTTTGCTGTCGGGAGATATTTGGATGACCTATTTTGCGGGTTTAGATAGAAATTAAAAAACCGACGCAGCGACCGCGTCGTGCGATTGTCAGTTAGGATACCTATTCGAGGTCAATACGTTTGATCGCGCGTTCGTACAAACTAAGTTCGAGCGAACCTACGATGATCGCGCATTTGCGTTCTATTACGATGTCTATGGGCTAATTTTTCCATCGCCAGATAACTTTTGTTCGAGGAATAAAATTGAGTTTTGACAGTTTTTGTATGACATAACTGTTAAAATTTCAAAATAATTCTTCGAATAAAGTTATCAGCCCTTATTCAACTAACTTGGACTTATCTATTATAAGAAATAATAAAGTAATCCCTTAGGAGTGTCTGATAATTTTTTTATGTTAAATCATAATTATGGCATCACAGCTGAACTGAAAAATGTCAACTAAATATTGTAGGCCACTGTATGTAGGTATTTTACATCTTTTTGCTCAAGTGGCTTAACTATTTTTGTTATTGGTCATTAGTGAGCTTAGCAGTAAATTATTTTCCATCTTAGACAGTTCGTGCGTGCTGAAATAAGCTATATTAAGTAGCAGATTACTTGGAAGGCAAACATTTTAGTGTTCTTTTAATCTTTATAGCAAAAGATGACTAAAAATAAGTTGATATTATGGAAATATCTCGGAATTAAAAGATAAATCTGTATAATCTGCGATGAGAAGTTGATTTATCGTAAGATGCTTGTAAACAATGTAAGTACTTAAATAAACAACGCAATTTTATATCAAAGGAGAGAAAAACTCACAACGTTAGAAAAACCCGAGAAAATGCAATTTCTTTCAAAAATTTTTCTCAAATGTTCTAGGACTTCACAATTAAAATACTTAAATATACAGACATCCAATTTTCTTCGTACTAATTTTGTAAGTTTAATCTTTTTCATAAGAATACAAAGTGATTGAACTCGGTTTTTTGCATTATTGTTCTTGGCCCCTGCACTCCTGATTGAGACTTTCTAATGCGCTAGACTTGCGTGTTCATTGCTGCTGTAGCAAGAAGTAGGTTGGAATTCTTTGGAAAGACTGAAATGTAGTGTGAAGTGGAAGGAATTGTCGCTTTTCTTTCGTAGAGGTGGGGCACGGTCACGCCTCCCGCCGCCAAGGCACCACGGGGGTTGTTCCGGGAACTTTCTAATAGTTTCCCCGAGTTCATTGTACGGTACAATTTGACTTGTTTTAAGTTTTTATTTCGTAAACTCATTTCATAGTTTGAAAGACCACCGATATTTAATTTGAAATTTGTTTTCGCAGACAATTACCTTTTGGATAATGATATTATCGTACCATTAACAGTATAAAGGTTCATATTTCATTCTATTGTGTTATAATTACCACCTGTATGTCTACTTTATAGATGCAATAAAGATTGAATTGAAAAGAGTATTATAAAAAAGTAGAATAAAGGTTATTTTATGGGGCTAAAAAGCCTAAGTAAAATGTGTGTGCACAGCTATGTCATGGCAAGGCCAGGAGTTATTATTGACTGTATGATTTATATTTATAATTATGAGTTTAATTGTGACCATTGAGCAGGACCCACTAGATCGACAGTTGGGCCCATTGACCGTCTGACATGCGGCAGGCCCCAATGGGTTGAAAGTTTGGCGCATAGATCGTCTGACATGCGGCAGGCCCAGACGGAGATGGCGGTACGAGCTGGACTTGTTGAATAAAGATTTGTACCTACTTAACAGCTCTGGACTGGAGAGGAGGAAGAGCCTCAGCAGAGTGAGAATGTCTAATACAAAATAAAAAATTAAACAGCCGCCCTTGCGTCGCACGGGTGCAAATACCTATCTACTAATGTCCAAACAACGAGACTTCTGTTTTATCGATGTGATTCGATGGGTGTCGATATATAAACACGATAAAACATAAGAAAACAGTTTTTTTCAACTCATACTTCGAGTAATAACACGAAAAACCTTAAAAAAAAACATATTTTCTTTTTATTTTTTACTACCAACGCCCCGTGGTTTCTCCCGCATAAGTCTCGATCCCGTGGGAATATAGGGATAAAAAGTATCTAATGTGTTAATCCTGGTTATAAACCATCTGTGTGAGAAATTTAATCCAAATCCGTTCTGTAGTTTTTGCGTGAAGGAGTAACAATCATACAAACACTCTCACAAACTTTCGCCTTTATCAGGGCGAGCGAAGCGAGCCCTGCTATATCCCACAACCTGAGCATTTTGTGGTACACTTTACGGAAAAATTATTACGCCTATTGATTTGTGCTTTAACATAATAATTTCTATTTATATGTAGATGTGTCATCAGTAAAACAAAAATAATTTAAATTATATAAAAATATTAAAAAAAAACTGCCTTAAAGATTATTACCACGCAGAAAAACGACGCGAGCCCTCACAAAGCTCTGCTTTTAGCTAGAAATATTATTATTGTGACTAGCGTGTTACCCATTGCGTCTTCAAAGCTTAGCTAGCAAATTTAAAATAACCCTGTATATTAATGTTCTATACGCATAAATATTCCGGGACAAATTCTCTAACTAAATGAAGGTGAAAACGGCAACAACAACCATTGTGTAATTTAAAGGCCCCTTCAAACAGGCGCGACACGACACCCGACACAAAGGCACCGCAAGTCGCGCAACGAGCGGTGCCTTTGTGTCGTGCGCGATTATATCGCGTGTCGCGCCTGTTTGTAGGAGACTTAAAAGTACAAAGCGGTCACACACACAGACACAAAATACAACTTTATTGTATAATGTGTAAAGATATAGGTAGATAACAGACCGAGACACCTACGATTTAGATAATGTTTATTCGTAGCGAACTAGATGTTCGTAGGCCGTGGGTAGATGTCTGCGGCTTACGAGAACGGCTACGAAGACATAACAAAACAAACCATAGTGAAAAAGAAGTGAAGAAGTAGTGTGTGAATATAAGCTCAACTGTCACTAATGATACACAATTACTTTTTCTATTGTTATCGATCTTTAGGAGATTTCTTGCGTAATAGACGAGGGATTATGTGGAACAGTTATTTCAAACTTTTACTTTTTAAATAAATCAATAAAAACCTCTAGTTTTCATAATAATCAGCCTATAATGTTCCTACTGCACAGGCCTCCTCTCTGTGAGAGGGGGTGGGCCGTAAAGGCTTCTTCAAACAGGCGCGACACGCGACGCGAATCAGGAGCGCTGCCTTTGAGTCGCGTGCGATTCGCGTCGCATATCGCGCCTGTTTGTAGGAGCCTTAAATCCACACGTGGGCCCTGTGCGGGTGGGTAGATCATATCTTCACAATATTTGATTTTTTGGTCCTAGGACATGCCTTCACCGTTTTCGAGAGCAGTGGTGATGAAATAATGAACACAAAGTAAAGCTCCTGTCTAGTTCGAACCCACGACCTACAAACTCGTAACTCGCCGCCGCCGCTACCACTGAGCCACCACTGCTTTCAAAATATACAAAAATTATAATAATTATATATATATATATATATATATATATATATAATTGAGTACCAAGCTAACAGAAACATATTATTTACAATCATGAATGATATTTTTATTTACACCATATAAACACATAAAATACAATATTAATAATAGTAATAATATGTACAAGTAAATAATAATTATATTGACTTAATTAGGTACAAGTCATGAGTGTACTACCCAACTACTAAGCAATATAATAATTCAAAATTCAAAATATTTTATTGTATGGCATATGTTAGTTACAGGTCTAAAAAATAAATTTAAGTTCCAATATGTCCTGCCTAATAGGCATACAATAATTATGTAGTGGCGTTCCATTTAAAATTATTTTACATGTCAAATTTAGTTATTATGAATGTCAAAATATCAATATACAGTCAAATTAATACATAGTCAACAATTTAATCAAAGATTCAAGAAATCTTGGATCGTGTAGTATGTTTTCTCAATTAAAAATTTACGCAGTTTATTTTTAAATACTGGAAGTTCCTTAGTGCTCAGAATGTCAATAGGTATTTTGTTATATATTTTTGATGCCATGCCAAAGAAGCTTTTGTTAAATAGAGCCGTTTTATGTGGTAGGTACATTAGAAATGTTTAACGCATATCTTCTCGATTTGAGTTTATCAAATAGATTTTCATTTGTCTTTATAAATACGGCTACTTCATAAATATAAATTGCAGGAAAGGTCATAATTTTATATTCTTTGAAATATGGTTCGCATGAATCAGGAACACGGATACCGGCAATCGCACGTATACACCTTTTTTGCGCTTTAAATATCCCTATAATATAATATATAATAGTTAAGTTAATGTAATTATTATTCCGAAATCTGCAATCAATAATCTTAACACTTCGACATAATAACAATAAAACTTCATTGTGTTAACCTAATTAATTTCGACATACATACTGACATTAATACTAGGGTAACATACATACACAACATATTTTATACAGAATGTTTTTCTTTTAATAACGATCGCGGAGATCAAATAGAAAAAGAACTACCTCACCTCGTATATTACTTAATTAATTCAAGGATGCTTTACTTATTTGGTACGGAGGCGAGAAGAAAGGTATGTAATTACATTGATTAATAATATCAGCGCTATAATTATGTTTCAACATATGGACCAACAGTAGCTGGAGTTCCGCCTTCTCTTAGCCCATATGAATGAACAACTGTTATATTTTGATGTCTTTTTTTCTTTTGGCTTCGTTCGGTTTGTGCATAAAATTTTTGCCAATGTCACATTTAGTTTCTTTAGTTATTTTAACATAGAGCGGCCAAGGAAAAAACATTAGTTAAAGACACAAATACATAAGGTAAGTAAAATAAATGATGTGGTCAACTGGACCCGCGGGTCCAGAAGCGACCGGGTCCAGCTGACCGAAGACTCAATAACTAAAAGTATACAACTAATCGACAGTCATACGCTCATCTCACAATACTCGAGACATACTGACAAGATCTTCTTACAATCATCCGCGAACATATCACACTCAGGGATAGGGAGATAGGTGATAGGGAGAGGGCAGTAATCCACCACGCGGGCCCAGTGCGCGTTAGTAAATGTCACATGTCTTCGAATTTTAGATTCTAGGACATGCCGGTTTCCTCACGATGTTTTCCTTCAACGTTTTGGGAACAGTGGTGGTGAAATAATTTACATAAAGTAAAGCGCCAGTCTGGGTTCGAACCTACGACCCACAACTCGTAAGTTGCTACTGGGCCATCACTGGTCCTCTTTCCCAAAGAGCTCTCTAAAATACCTACATTTATTAGAATAAAGGTACAAGTGTCCTTTTTCTCATCATTATAATTTTCTACGAACATTAAAGTTCTAAGAAGGAACCTAATGAAGGTTAATCATTTTCTTGGAATTGCATGCCACCTTATTGGCTGAAGCAATGGTATGTTACCTACTGCTAATGTAACCTTCGACCGACTAGCTTTCAGTGGGTGGTCCGCGTTCTTTGTGGTAATTATTATTTAAAATAACTCCTGGCGTGGGCCGTTATACCTAGTATTTACAAATTAATACTCACTATAAAGATACGCCTACCTACTAATAACACGAAGAATACATTTGTAATATGAATATGAAGCATCCAAAAAATAACTTGCCTTAGGGATAATAATAATAAATAATAATTACGTAATAAATAAAAATAATAATAAGTAAATAAAACAATAACGAATAATTAAAGAAAAAAATTTCTTGCAAAGTTCTTACTAATTTATTAAATGTGCATAATTTATTAAAACAATATTATAATTCGTAAATTAAATTCTGTAAATAAAATAGTATAACTTACTAACTACTTAACTAATATAAAATGTATCACATTAAACACACAGTGTTCTTCCTCCTCTATCCTAATATCTATGCTATGCCCGACAGGGTCCATAATTGTGACTAATATAATTATTTCCCTACGAACTATGAACATTATGGTACTCAATAAAGAATTGAGAATTGAGTGATTGCAAACTCAACTGCAATGGTTGTTAGTTTAGTTGCGGGCAATAAGATTAGGAATTTGTCAAATAACTTGGAAAATAATTAACTATTAGACTTTTCGTGAAACTGCAGACTGTGAACTGTGAGACTGCAGTAGACCCTCTTCGAGTTAAAAATAGTCCCTTTATTACTACTCGATGCTTATTATATTATATTGTAAACTGCGCACGAGGAAAACTGTCCAACCGTAATTAAGTTTATAACCAGTACGGAGTCAGGGTGAATCGGTTTCGTAACAACTTGAGCGGCAATTCTCGTAATTTAAAGAATGTTCACAGTCTGATCTCAGTCTCAATCTGTCGAAAGTACCTCTAATTTCCCTACATTTTTGACAAATTTTTAAATTCAATTCAATTCAAATCATTTAATTCGGAAATCATCCATAATGTGTTAGTTAGTATTAAAACTTACAAACCATGTTATTGTTAGAATAAAAATTAAAATTAAACTTAAATCAAAGTTAAAATAAATATTAAAATCAAAATTAAAATCACAATCATAATTCAATCAAAATAAATTAAAAATTAACTTAAATTAAATCAATATCAAATCAATTAAATCAAAATCAAATCACACTAATATTATAAAGGCGAAAGTTTGTGAGTGTGTGTGTTTGTGTGTTTATATGTTTATTACTTCTTCACGCACAAACGGCTGCACCAATTTTGATAAAATTTGGTATGGAGGTAGCTGATAACCTGGATTAACATATAGGCTACTTTTTATCCCGATATTCCCATGGGATCTACACTTATGCGGGTGAATCCGCGGGGCGCAGTTAGTTACAATTAAAACACTTTTTGAAATTTGCTTGTCACCGAGATGAGACTGCAACTAGATTTTGAACGTTTTAAATTATGAGAATTGTCCTTCTGAATTTATTATTGTGCACTAAGTTACTAATTAAATATCTAATCATTTAGATTCATAGAAAATAAGTACTATTGTAAAATTGTTTATAAGGTTGTTATTCTTTTGGCAAAATAAAGATACTCATTGTAATTTGTTGAATACTTATCACTCCAACCAAAAATACTCTAACCCCTTAAACACAGACAGGCCACCAACAAGGTGATAAACTATGACACAAAAGAGAACAAACTGCTTCTATTAAGACGCAGCCAGACGAGGGTAGTCAAATCATTATCCTAATTGCTACTTATTTATGATGCCTAAACAAATATATGGACATTTCTTGCGAGGCAACGGATGTATTATTCATAGGACAGTAGACGTGGATGGATCCTAAGTTTGGAAGAAAAGATTTGTTGGGTACGTTGCACAGATTAATGGTGCCTACAGAACCACACTATCGCGTCTCACGCTGTTTAAAATTGAATGTAACGGTTCTCGTGACGTATTGGAATTGTTTCGCAATGGAAAATTATTTCAATATTGTTTTGGCTGTGTTTTTTCGGGTTTGTTATATTTTAGATGGTTTGAAAGTTTCTCGAAAAGGGTTGTTATTGTAAAAACGGTATTCAATATAATGTTGCTGGGCACTGTTAGAAATATACTCTTCCAGAAATGGCGAAATATACTCTTCAGGCGAAGCGATACAAATAAGTTGTAACAAATGAAATGTGTTATGATACTAACATTTACAAAACGCAAGTTTTAGAAACAATAAAAGTATATGATCAACTACAGTAAATAAAATCAGAAAAATATGTGATATTCTTCAGGATATATGCTAGGTAGATAGGTTATAGAAAACATAATCATGAAGATACCTCTAAAAACTTTCTTTTTACAATAAAAAATATACATACAATAATTATGATTTTTTATCAGATTATTCTACAAACAATACATACATACTAAAGTACCTACTAGTGTTTAATTTTTTTGGTCCAAACAATAGTTTTTTTTTAATAGATAATTGTTTCATATTTTGCAATAAATTACCAGCGTTGTGTCATAGCACTTCTCTTTCTTTTCTATGTAGTCCGACAAAGACCGCGCTTTAGGTCACGTTTAAATAAACGACAAAATGTATGATTAGATAAACAGTCGCTAATTATTACCGGTATAATGTGGTTTAATACAGAAACAATTAAAAAGCCATTGTGTCTCGTGTGGATTCACGCAGACGAACGGTTAAGTAACGTTTATAAATAAGCATCTTTGTAACAAAAATTTTAACTTTATCTTGGGGTATCGTCGTGTCCAAAAATTAATTAATAAAAAAAACCTTCCAAATTAACTATTGAAATCTGACCTCTACCCGAATATTGAGACGTGTGCCTTAAATACAGAGTTCATTTTCCGGTATTTTGTTCCCTATATTTTTCCTCCAGAGCTCAAGAGAGCTTTTCATCAAAAAAATTGGGCAGGAAAACATAGGTACCGCACGGGCACGACGGATATTGAATTACATTATGCAACGGTTACAAGTGCTTTACTTTTGTTTTAATATTATAATTGCGAAAGTTTGTGAGTGTAGATGGATGGATGGATGTTTGTTAATCTTTTACGCAAAAACAAAACTACAAAACGGATTTGAATGAAATTTGGCACACAGATAGTCTATAACCTGGGTTAACACACAGGATACTTTTATCCCGCTAGTACGTTCCCGTGGGATAATTTCCGACCTCCACGCGGGCATACCCGCTGACAATAGCACTAGCTATTAGTATAAACTTAGCTATTAAAATTTACAAGTTTGTTTACAACTGAGTTAGCTAACATAATTCACTTCTGTAAGTGACGAATTCACAATTCCTAAAACTGTATTTGATTTTTGTTTGTGTATGTCTTAGTGAGTAAGTCGTTGAATTGCCATAAAAAAAAAAAAAAACAAAAATAAATACATATAAATAAATACATAATCTTTAGTAGTAGTTTTTAGAGGCAAAGCGTTTTTTGTCCTGTGTATATGTCATGTGTTATATATTGTACTAGCTGACCGCAACTTCGGACCGCCTCAGTTTTTTTTTTGTTATTTTTCCCATGTTTTAATAATTAGAAACTCTCACGGGCGTCCCCAGAACACCCTACCAAAATTTCATCACAATCTGACCAATGGTTTCGAAACGCATAGAGGACAAACATACAAACATTGATTTTTATTTATATAGATATAGGGTAAGCATTTTATTGTATATGGAATAAATTTAAATTGTTATTATATCATAGATTGCATAGCTTAAATCGAAAATAGAAAATAATTTATTTAATAATATGTTTAGAGATGGGGAAAGAAAAGAAATAAAATACTGTTGGATACTACCACCCGGCCCAGGAGCGCGTGGGACGCGGTCACTACAAGGAGGCTACAGCAGGCGGCTGGCCAGGCTCTCTGGTCTTTGTTTGGCGGTCTATGGTTTTTGACAGCGTTGGGTACAGAAGCGCTATCCGTCATCTGTCAGCCGTTCGGTGTGATCTGTAATCTCTTGTTAATTTATTTAATTTGTTTAGTGATGATTTTGTTCCTCTGATTGTAATTTTGCTATGGTTGATAATTCTTTTTATAATTCATGTAATTACTTTTTACGATATCAAATAATCCTTCTATTTAATTGTGATTTCACTTCTGTCCTAACATCAGAAGTGGGATAACAATCCAACCCCAATTTAGGCCCCTTGACTTGATCTGTTTGAATTTCATAACAGAGGAACTTTGTCGTTACCCACGTGTGTGAGTTTTTCTTTTTGTTTGTTGTTTTTGTGTAATCTGAAGTGGTTTTGACGTGTGAACATGCCTAACACGCATAGTCCACGTAGCAGATCGCACCGACGGTAATGTAGGCGCGATCGGTCGCGAGGTAGCTCACGAAAACCTCGGAATAAGTCACGTAGTCGTCGCGAAGGGACTCCTTCTAGAGTACGATCAAACATACATTGGCCAGACGTCGCCGTCTATCCCTGCAGAATCGCGAACGCTAGACATAATCGTATCCCATAGACTATTTAGCTAGACAATTTATGTGTCTGATGAATAAAAGAAAAAGGCCACATAAGACGAATTGACTGCAAGCAATAGAATAGGCAGATGTATTTGCTCTCCGAGAGGCGGTAGTCTTTAATATTGGTTTCACAGAAGACCCCACTTCCGCTCTTCATGGTCCAGAGCCAGTCGCTGGGCCTTCCCGTCCAGCTGACGAAAGCCATGGAGCAGCCATGCGAAGCTTGCCGAACCTTTCTGATGCTGTCGAGGACGACGCATGATCAGGATGGCCGTGTTGGATACTACCACCCGGCCCAGGAGCGCGTGGGACGCGGTCACTACAAGGAGGCTACAGCAGGCGGCTGGCCAGGCTCTCTGGTCTTTGTTTGGCGGTCTATGGTTTTTGACAGCGTTGGGTACAGAAGCGCTATCCGTCATCTGTCAGCCGTTCGGTGTGATCTGTAATCTCTTGTTAATTTATTTAATTTGTTTAGTGATGATTTTGTTCCTCTGATTGTAATTTTGCTATGGTTGATAATTCTTTTTATAATTCATGTAATTACTTTTTACGATATCAAATAATCCTTCTATTTAATTGTGATTTCACTTCTGTCCTAACAATACATTTATTTGCGGTAAACATGACGCAGACAAAGAACACAAACACAAAACAGAACAAGTAGGTAACCAGTAGGACTCTACTAGTAGTAGATGGCTATGAACGCAACATTGTATCCAACTTTAAGATATTTGCATCCCAACACTAGTCCATTAGTAATTTAAAGATTAGTTGTTACTTCAAACCGACCGCCTCAATTCGAGACAGGTAGAGCTTTGGGCTATTAATCTTATATAAGCGTTAAACTATTAAAGTTCTCGTCGGATAAGCTCCGAAACTAACAGTTTAGACACGGACAGCTGTTGATCCCTTGGAATCCATTAACATTTAAAACATTTAAATTAAACTCTTATGAACTTTTTAACTGAAGTGACTTTGTTAGTCACTTTTGTTATTTAAGTGAATAAAAGAGGAAAACTTGACATCACTACGTACAGATTAAGTGCTTTGAGTTGTTGCCAAGCGTCAGCATTCGTAATATTATTCCATCTGTCAACTTATGAGAGTTGCTTCACACGCTTTTGACGTTTTGTTAATGCACTTTTTGTGTTATGTAAAGTTACGGTATCCTATAAGGCTAGGTCTATCTGCTCACACGCCGACTGCGGCCGGTGACGTATAGCCGTCCGTCACCGATGACGGCCGAATGCTGTATTCGTAAACATACGGGTGCGGTCTCGCACGCACGCCGCGACCGCGAGGTGCGACGGCGCGGCGGCAACGAACGTTTTGGCAACCGGTGACGTGCCGGTTATCTGTCGCGACGCCAACGCATGCTGTCGGTAGCGTGTGACGTTAAAGAGGCTACTGGTGAAAATTACAGATTTTCATGACGTCTGCTATAAATGTGACGGTAACCTCTAGGAAACCGTAGCATTAGCGTTTTTAGGACTGATAACGTTGTACTCCGTTCAAAAATTTCAACTATAAATCTGCCTAGCTATTTCTCAACTATGTTGGGGTCGGCTTCCAGTCTAAACAGATCTGCAGCTGAAAACGAGTATTTTAGTATTTAACATGGCGCGACATCATATATATCTAATATGTATAACATGATACCCCTTGGTAAAGGCTCCTTCAAACAGGCGCGACACGACACGCGAAACAAAGGCACCGCAAATCGCGCAACGAGCAGTGCCTTTGTATTGCGCGTGATTATATCGCGTGTCGCGCCTGTTTGTAGGAGCCTTAAGACTGGTTGTCAGACTTTCGGGTTTCTGACTACCCATAATATCTCACTCAAACTCAAAAATCTATGAATTACAGGCGGAACCAACGGCGTAATTTGCTATTTTCTTTTAAATCTTTTTTATTGAAGGGATTTTTGTACGCTTATGCGACGATGTCAATCCCATCGTGCTTTTACAAATAACAAGTCACTAAATAAACTCACCTTAGTCATACAAAACTTAATCTAATTTATTACCTAGCTGCGCCGCGCGATTTCACTCGTATAAGTTTCGATCCAGTCGGGATTAAAAGTAGCCTATATATTAATAGTGTCAGCTACCTCCATACAAAATTTTATCAAAATTGGTCCAGTTGTTTGAGCGTGAAGAAGTAACAAACATTATTAATATACACACACATACACTCACAAACTTTCGCCTTTATAATATTAGTGTGACAAAAATGTGTAAAATATTTTTGCTGCTTTAGAAGTTGGCTTTGCTAAAATAAAATGGAACATTCCAACATCCACTAACTCGTTTTCTGAGACACGAAGTGGTATCGATATGTAATGGACGATCACCCATACACAAACCCACCACGGCAAGCGTAGTTTAACCTTCGATCGACCCGTGCGGCTGTAACCATTCCAATAATTATACTATGTAAATAATTTCAAACAGAGAATACGATGTAAGGCTCCCGCAGACAGGCGCGACGCGACGGTGCGACGCGATTCTGGTAGAACAATTGCCATGAAGTTTTCATAAAAATATTCTAGAGTAGCGTCGTGCCTGTCTGCGGGAGCCTTTAAGAACACCTAAATTGCTTCAGCCGTATTAAGTACTTAAAAAACGATGGAGGCACTGTTCAAAGAATTTTTAAAGTGACCAGTATTAGAAATTTATTTATTATGTTTCTTCGCGGTAACAGATCAATAGTTGACGTTGCGCTGCAGTTGATGACGTCATAAATTCAGGGAAAAAGCTGACGTTACAGGAAGCAACTTCGCTGGGAATGTTTGCTTCGCCCACCGATAATGCTTACACAATTAAATAATGTTGTTACTGTTTCGTTAACGTTTGCAATGTGAATGCTGTGAGAAGTTGTTTCTTTTTGGAAAGTTAACAACTACATATGTTGGTTGACATTATCAATACTAATTTCATCCTCTATAGGTAGGTAGTAGGTAATACGGGCTGGTGTCCGCAACTCCACGTCAATGCGCGTATTTTGCGTACGGTCATCTTCTATATAGGTATATATGTATAATATACATATAAATACCTATATATAAAAGGCAACCGTTACTAACTGATCTATCCACGCACAACTCAAACCGCTGAACAGATTGCGCTGAAATTTGGCACACATATAGCTATTATGATGTAAGCGTGCGTTAAGAAAGGATTTTCTAAAACTCACCCCCTGAGGGGGTGAAGGGGAGATTTTGATTGTATGAAAAATCTTATTCCTTGAGTTAATAAACTTGAAACGTGACACAAATACTTATCTAAGTAAACTATGAAATTTGACATTTTTTGGTTTTCTAAACTACCCCCTAAAAGGGGATTGGGGGTGTCAAAATTTGTATGGAAGAATTTTAACGCGCGGTCCGATTAACTCGAAAGTCAGTATTTATACTTAGACCAAAAATAAAGAATAACGTGTATCAGGGTTTTTCGAAAATCTTTTTTTTTCGTAAATTTTATAGTGGAGGATTTTACTGAGTGACTTGATTAACTCGAAAATTGGTATAAATATTCTTTGAGTCAAGCAATGAACACATCCCAAACGATTTTTAGAAATTCCACCCCTGTGGGGGTGAAAAGCAGGGTACAGTTTATATGGAAAGACATTCGTTTAGTTAATAAACTTGAAACTTGGCAAGAATACTTGCCTAAGCAAATAATAAAGTTTATCATTATTAGTTTATCAAAATTACCCCTCAAAGGGGGTGTAGGGGTGTTAAAGTTTGTGTGGAAGCATTTTAACGTGTGGTCCGATTAACTCGAAACTCAGTATTAATAAGTTTTTGACAGAAAATAATCAATAATAAGTGTATGGGGTTTTCGGAAATTGACCTCTGACGGGGATAAAGTGGTAATTCGATTTTTAAGGGGATTTTAGTGAGTGGCTTGAATAACTCAAAAAAAAAGGAACACATTTTGAACTTGAAACTTGGCACGAATACTTATATAAGTAAATTATAAAGTTCGTAATTTTTTTGGAATTCTAAATTACCCTAAAGTGAGATTGCGGGTGTCAAATTTTGTATGGAAGAATTCTAACGCGCGGTCCAATTATCTCTGAAGTCAGTATGTAAGACCAAAATAAATAATAAAGTGTACCAGTTATTATTCCAAAATCTACCCCTAACGAGGTGAAGAGTGGTGGTAGTAAATTTCACAGGGGAGTATTTTATTACGTGGCTTAATTAACTGGAAAATTGGTATACTTAAATAATCTTTTAGTCAAGTTATAGAAGCATCCTAGAAGATTTATTAAAATGCCAAAAAAGAGGGAAAAAGAGGAGATACGTTTATATGAAAAATCTTATTCATTTGGTTAGTAAACTTGATACTGGGCAATATATATTTGGCTTAGTAACTAATAAAGACTGTCATTTTTAGTTTAAACAAAACCCCTCACAGAGAATTTTTGGGGGTGACAGGTTAGAAAAATATGTAACCCGCTGTCGGATTAACTCGAAATTCGGTACTTACTACTATAACTAAAAAAAAAGTAAGTATGTGTTTTAGGGTTTTTCAAAAATCAACTCCTACCAAGGTGGAAAAGGGTAATAAAGTTTAAAAATTGGATTTAACTGCTTGCTTCCATTACCTCGAAAATGGGTATGGGTCTTTGAAACAAGTTATGAGTAATCATAAATTACTTAGAAAAATTTACAATTCCACCCCTATGGGGTTGAAAAACGGGGATAGGTACAGTTTATATGAAAAACTTATTTATTTGGTTAATAAATTTGAAACATGGCACGAATTTATCTAAGTAAATTATGAAATTTGGCATTTTTTGTTTTTCTAAACTAATAGAGGAAAGAGAAAAGAAGATAGAAAGAGAAAAGAAAGAAGAGAAAAGAAAAGAAAGAGAAGAGGAAAGTACGAATTTCATGCGGACGAAGTCGCGGGCAGAAGCTAGTCTGAGAATAAAGGACACTTCCGTGCCTCGGAAAGCACGTTAAGCCGTTAGTACCGTCTGTCATTCTTAGATCTTTGACAGTCATTACGGGTCGTCAGAAACTAGAAAGTCTGATAACCAGTCTTACCAAGGGGTATCGTATTACCTAGTAACTGGGTTGTGGAGGTCAGATAGGCAGTCGTTCTATGTGAAATACAAGCATTCAGCTGCATCCAGTTAGACTGGAAGCCGACCCCAACATAGTTGGGAAAAGGCTAGGCAGACTTGAATAAAGGACAGTAAGGCATGGTGAGATGAGCTGGAATCCTTAAAAGATTGGCCCACAATAGCTGTAGATCGGGAAAAGTGGAAAGATGGTAGTAAGACCTTTGTCCTGCATTGGGAAAACACAGGTTTATAATAATAATAATAAGTTTTAAGAGTTGTGAAAAAAAATTAGCAAAATTGTAAAGTCAGAGCAATAATTTTTTTGAAGTGAAAATATCTTGAGGCGTGTTGGGCATTTTTTGAGATAGGAAAAAATCCATTGAACTCGCGCCACTGTTACCGTAAGCGACACCGCGCGTGTTTTGTTTATAAGACGATTAAAAAAATACCCGCTTCGGATGTGTTCGGCTGTCCTCGGGATGTACCTGCTCGGTTTTAATGTATATCCGATATGTCTGTGTGAGTGATGGCAAAGTATTCTGTTTGTGTTTTGTTTTCACTTCTGTCGGCACTCCCGGAGTACCACTGTTTTTTTTTTTTGTTAATAAAATTGACTCCCAACTTAAATTGTCCGTATATTCATATCACACTGTAATTCTTTGACAGTTTTATGAAATGCCTGTAGCAGGTTATAGCCATTTCATATGGCTATGGCTGTAGTGGCTATAACACGGGAAATTGACGTTGGCTGTCAATTTGCTTAAAATTTAATTTCCCTGGCTGTATGACCTTATTGTGTCGTTGTTAAATCTAACCGGTAAACTAGTTTCTTTCTCCAAAAATAATTTAAAATGCAGCTAAGGAAGCCTTTTAAAAAGCCAAAAGGAAATGCTTAATAAAAGCATGGTATTGTAAGCACGCCTTACAAAGTGAAACTGTCTTTTCATTAGCTACTTGATGGTTTCTTTGCAACTCTTTTAATATAATAAATTATTTCTTTTATTCACGTTTTTTTACAGAAAGTGGCTATTGTGAGTGACATAGTGTCTTTTAAGATTTATCGTTGTGTAGTGATATTGTGTTGTGATTATTGTGTTGTTTTGTGTATTTGCGGTGTGGTTTCTGGGTTAGAAAGAATATGTAGGTACGTTACTTTTTTTTAAACTTTGCAGTAAAGGGGAGGGTAAGGTGCCATAAATGGAGAGGTAATTATTAGACATACTTAATTTTGTATTTTTTTCTTAATACATAGTAACAAAAAAAGTCTATTTTATTTGTGGTTTACTGTAGTAATTATTAATACTAATAACAAAGCTGAAGAGTTTGTTTGTTTATTTGGACGCACTAATCTTTGAAAAAATCTTTTTGCATTTGATAGCCCAATTCTTGAGGAAGGCTATAGGCTATTTAACATCACATTATGATCCTTAAGAGCCGCGCAAAAAGATAAAAAGTCAGAAAGAACGCTAAGCAAAAACGAAGTAATAGCGGGCCAGCGATGCCATGCGACGGGGTGGGTCGGAGAACAAGAAATTTCACATGGAATAAGTCGCGGGCAGAAGCTAGTGAACACATAAATGGATAGAGATAGACTCTTTTTTATTAATTTCTATATATTTAAGGAATTTTTATACATAAAGTACATGTCAATTCCATCGTACCCTAACTTAAACTAAACTACATCTACTTAAAAAGTTATAACTGACGACTAAATAACATTAACAGCGCTTTAGCGGCTTCAGATAAAGGAGAGAACAGCATTTCGTGGAACATACCCATATTAGTTCTGCTCAAGTGGAAATTTCCTATAAAGAACTCTCGATCCGTCTCGTAACGTACACATTCCACCAACAGGTGATGAACGTCTTCAATTACACCGCACACGTCACAATTTGGAGAATCTGATTTCCTCATCATGTGTGCGAACTTGTTAAGTGGAACGTGACCAGATCTTAACCTGAACGCTGTTACAATCAAGGATCTACTCAAACTCACATTAATGAGCCATGGTATTTGAGGAGGTTCACATTGTATTGTTTTATAACAAATTCCTTTTACACACACCAACAAAACACATACAACAACAACAGAAATCCAAAACAACAAAAATATCCGATTTACCTTCATTTTAATTCAAAGTTGCAACTTACCGGAAACCGTTTTATTCATATCTAACCAAGAAAATATAAATTCACTTAAAATGATCCAAATCAGTTGTTACGATATGTCAAGTTAACCCCACTCGTTCCGTATCGCCTCAAATCTAAAAGGTATAAATCGCAGTACCATCAGATAGGGTGCTCCGAGGCGTTAAGTGGAAAACTTGCACTATGTAATTAACTATTCAACGGGTTCAGACTGTATCAGGGAACCTATTTACGTTAAAGCTTAAGTAACTTCATTTTCATGTCATAATCCCCTTTGTGAGTGTGAGAGTCCATTTTAATTTTATATATTGACAGGTTTTTCTATACAGGGTCACATTAAATGATCTTGCGAAACTCCGCAGACGTTATGAGTATATATAAACATAACAATATCTAAACTTAACAAACGGATAAAAAAATAATTGATGATTTTGTTTTGTTTTGGGGGTTAAAGAAAATCAATATTTTTTTTTTTGTTTTACCTTGTTTAGATATTAATACCCATCACATTTATGTGAAGTTTACACAAAAATAACTGATTTTCTTACATACCTAAGAGATAGATACACAGAAAAATCTTTGATTTAGTGTCCACCAAAGAAATATCACAAAGCACAATTTTATTAAATGATAACAAAATAAAATCATTTTATTTCAGACGAAAGATCAATATTATAGTGTTAGTAACAGATTTGCACCTAAATGCTATGATTATTAACATAAACTAAAGACGAATTCATGAGAAGACCACCCAAAAACTAGACACGACGATAATTGGAAACTATGGTATTAATTCTTCGCACAAATTGCCTTATTATGGCGGAGGAAGTATCAGCCGCCACAGCTTTCAGGATGCTATGGTGACTGCCTCTTATTCAGCACAGGAGTGAGGCCGTTTTTCTTGCGGATGATGGCACTGCAAAAACAAGGCAGTCGCAACAGCATTAGCATATATCGTCGCTCGCATGACTAAAACTCCTATCTCATTTTTTTGCCGATTTGAGTCTGCACAACTACACTCTTCCATTCGTGATTCTTTACATTTTGTTACCTTTCAAAATGTTTATATTTTGAGATCCAAAGAATATAGAGGTACGACGGTTAGTGAAAACTGTAAATAATCACGAATAGAAAAATGTAGCCGTGCCAACCCAAATCAACCAAAAAATGAGACAGGACGGTAGTCATGCGGGCGACGATATCCATACTAATATTACAAATTCGAAAGTCACTCTGTCTGTCTGTCTGTATGTTATCTTTTCACGCCTAAAGCACTGAATGGATTTCGATAAAATTTGGCAGAGAGATAGATTGCATCCCGGGGAAGGAAATAGGATAGTTTTAATCGACATATTTTGCGGACGAAGCCGCGGGCGGAAGCTAGTATGAATATAAAGAAAATACAAAAAAAAAGTGTTTTACAAATAAAAAAAAAAACTACTAGGCACTTTTTCTACAACCATGTTCAAACGCTTGATGTTTTTTTTTTGGTCTTACACGCGCGGCGCGGCAGTTGTGAAATCTACGCATCTGTTCTCTTTGCAGGACCAATGAGGAAATGAAATAAAGAAATATAAAAAGTTCATAAAATATGATCACGCCTGTATTTCCCAATGGGGTAGGCAGAGGTGTACCTTTTTTTTGTTTTTGGGGGGGAATTCTTCAAAAGGCACCCGTCCTCCGGGGAGGGAGGTCGGGGAGTGTGGGATTTTTACCTCACTAAAACCACCCCGGTGATCACCAGGTGTACCTATGTACAGACACCAGCACATCAAGCTACCCGAAACTGTCTTATTTACCCAATCAACTTTGAACCTTATGCTTCAGCGATAAAGTTGAAAATCTATTAAAGAAATTTGACAGATTGTAGTAGCTTGATGTGCTGGCGTCTGTACACCCACATTTCGTCAGTTATGTTTATGTCCCATGTAATAGGGGGCGAGCCTATTGCCATCAACCGGGTCCAAATCCAGATTCCGGGATGCTAATGAGAAATTCCAGATGGAAAAATTTGGACCTTTGCCCATCCTGAGAATTGAACCCACGAGGCCAACGGAACAGTTGTAAATATGTAGTTCAGTGTAAGACTTCCTAAAGGCGCGGGCCCACCGCGGTGCACGGAGAGGCTACGCACGTGTATTAAGCTTCGCTTTGGAAGAAAATGTATGTGGTTGTATCCACTGCAACCCACGGAGAGGCTGCGTATGAATTGACGTCATTGATACACGCGTGGCTTGCTCGAATAGGCGGTTACATAGCTCAACGCTGGCGACGTGGGTCTACGTTTCTACTAGAGTACACGAATATGACCCACGACTATGTACAGCTCGCTTATCGCAGCGCAGTTTTCAGTCAGTTTTTTGTCCGTGGATTGCAGTGGCACGTGCGTAGCCTCTCCGTGCGCCGTGCCACGCTATATATAGTCGTGGGTCATATTCATGTACTCCAGTGGAAACGTAGACCCACGTTGTCAAACAAATTAATACACGCAGCTAAAATGGGCCGCGTGCCCGTGCACAGCATGAGCCGCGGTGGGCCCGCGCCTTTATACTTCCTTTTACTTATACTTTGTTTTCTTTTTGTACTCAATTCGATAGCTACATATCCAATGTAACTCCGTACTAGTTTTGTATAAATTGAGAAATGTATTAACAGAGAGTCCTGGCACCCATAACACAAGTTTAATCTTAGCTTGGGTGCCAGTGGAGTAATCAGTAATTTATACAATTTTAAAAGAATATTGTCATAGAATTAACTTATTGCCACAGGCAAATTGTAAAATTGGAAATAAAGTTATTATTATTATTTTGAGTGTTTTTTTTCTCTCAGCTCTTAGGCTGGTTTCGGATGCATTTACGGGCCAAAGCCAAGTAAATGCAGCGTGTGGTGTGTATTAGGGTGTGTTTTCTTCCTCTAACTGCATGAATTTCCTAACTATTCTGCAGGTGTTTAAGATGGCAGCTTTCTGTATGTTGATATAGACGGATTCTTCTAAGTCTATTAGTTTTAGGCTACGGAGTAGGTGGTTGGGAATAACGCCACATTATTATTATATTATTATTATTATCAGAAACCCTTTCAGGAAAGTCCAATAAGAGAGCTCACTAGCTTACACGAAGATTTTTAATTTCGCAAAAAATGGGTAGTTACATAAAATTATTTGTTCGATGAATTATTGAGCGAATAGTTGTTTTAAATTTACAAAAAGTAAAATTTTATCGAGCAGGTTTCGATTTAACAATTATTAATATAGTGAAACGGTATTCGAAGCGATATTAAAAGATTTTTGGGGAACAATGAAGGTACTTTAATTTTGTTGTTTTAATTTCGTACCCGTACCAAAATAATTTTACGGAAATGATTGTTGGTATTTAATTTTTATGCTCTCGACTCAATTTTCAGTATGTATTTACATAGTGTATCTTTATTGGAATTTTAATATAGTGTGAGTGTCTCTAATTGGAATCAAATTATTTTATATTATTTCAAATATTTCTGTGTTAAGTACTAAAAAATATAAAATCAACCTGCCTAACCTTTTCCCAAATATATTAATCTTATCGAATGCACCAGTATTTGACATGGAGTGACTATCGGACCTTCACATCCCATTATTGGGTAACACAATATCCCTTGGCACACTTTTGATCTTCTTCTGACTACCTGTAACGGCTGTCAAAGATCTTAGAATGACAGCCGGGACCAACGGCTTAACGTGCTTAAATACATATAATATAATGACGAATCATGCATACAAAAAATTCAATTGTTGTGGTAGCAGAGTACCTCCGTTTAAATCGTATGATTTTCATAACAATAATTTAAAAAAAAAACGCAAGATTGAAGTAGGATTGTAAGTAGCGAGTTAATAGTCTAGAGCTAGCGTGAAGTAAAGATTAAACGCTAAATAGATACTCGTTATACAAGTAGAGCCTGTGTAATTAACTTGTATGCTCCGAGTGATCAACAACCTAGGTTAAACGTTCCTATTTACCTGTCGATTATACTTTACGAAACAATTACATGGTGTGCATGTATGTGTATATCTATACTAATATTATAAAGCTGAAGAGTTTGTTTGGTTGAACGCGCTAATCTCTGGAACTACCAGTTGGATTTGAAAAATTCTTTTTGCATTTGATAGCCCAATTCTTGAGGAAGGCTATAGGCTATTTTACATCACGCTATGACCTTTAAGAGCTGAGCAAAAAGAAAAAAATCAGAAAGAACGCTAAGCAAAAACGAAGTAATAGCGCGGGCAGGCGATGCGATGCGACGGGGTGGGTCGGAGTAACAAGAAATTTCACGCAGACGAAGTCGCGGGCAGAAGCTAGTACTTATATAATAAAATTGCAATGATGTTGGTTCGTAAGGGCATAACTTCGGAACCGCTGGATTTGGCTACTTTTTTGGTTTAAAATGTTCGTGATAATCCGAATCACCATCCTGATTGCGTAACACACAACCAATCACATCCTGAATGATTTTGAAGGACATTGTTAATTCACTGCTTCAATTATCTTTCAAAAAATTTGTCTGCTCAACAACGTAAATAACGCAATAAATGTTTCTGAACTGTCAGATAGAAAGTCATTCCTACTGTTATTGTGTAACGCAATTACAACACTGGTTTTGATGGAATGAAAAATTTGAAATGTTTACCGGAAAATGTTCAAAGTCAAAGTCAAATCATTTATTTCAAATAGGCAAATTAAAGGCACTTTTGAACGTCAAAACTTACAGTAAAATTGAATTGATTCTAGTCGCCCCTTCCAAAAGGTAGTTTTCGTATGGGGAAGAATGGGCAAGAAACTCCACTGTTACTCTTTTAAAATGTTTTACGAGGTTTTGTATACATAATATAATTATATGTGAAGACGATGCACCTAGAATAAAAGAAGTCCACCCAAAAAAATAAATTCGGGATAAACTGAACGTCCTTTTTTCTTGAAAATTGGAGAGGACAGCGTCCGTCGCGTCAGCTAGTTATAAATATTTGCATTCACAAGGAAAGCGATACTAAAATGTACGCCCCTGGGTAGTCAACCGCACAACCTCGATAACTGGCTTAAATATACTTTTATCACGACATGAGCTATACTCATATAGTTCGTGTCGATACGAGAGCAGAAAAATTAGAAGACTATATTACAAGGGCATGTATTTAATCTAACTTCTAATAATTTCTATTTTGACCTCCTAAAAATATTATTTAAGACTCTAATATAATAATTACGCCTCTTTTTGTGAACTTCGACTAATTCTTATTTTGGGGTCCTTAAAAAACTAAATATCTAAGTGACTGCGACCAAGTTGGATGTAGCGCTCGCCGACCGCTGCCGTAGCACCGCTCGCTCCTCTCGCTCGGCTCGCGCGTGGTTGGTTCTAACGTAACCTAACCCATTTCGTCGGGGTGCCCTAGCTTAGTTACTGCAATCAACTGTGAGAAAAGACCAGAAACATAAAAAGAGGCTCAATTATTTTTTTAAATGTGCATCATTAGAAGCGCAATAAGGTTTTAGAAGATCAGTTAAATATTTCTCTATTATACTTTACAATTCGTAGGGTAAACAAATATCTTTTTATAGATTTCACGTGCATGTATACCCAAAGCTGACCGAATGGCACAATTTCTTGCCTAAGGTCTGAAAAAATTTCCATGGTATTGGAAAAATCTATCTCTTCCAGTAACTGGGCTGTATACAAAGTCTGTACAATGACTGTAATACTACAGAACTGCTTACTGTTAATGAAGTCCTGAGTAAAATAAAAAAAACCCAGATCGAGGATAGGATCTCGAGAACCCAATTCTTGCTCGCCACTCCACTGACTTAATTAAATACTAAAAATATAAGATACTGGCCATAATTTCATTCGAATTTCGATTCTATGAAGCTATGCAGAATCGCCTCCGAAAATCAAAACGCTTGCTTGCCAGATTGAACGGTTTATTTCTCAGATTCTCGGCTCCGTCTTGAATATTAAATGAGTGGAAGTATGTGTTACTACTCTAGATGGACGTCCAAATGGAAGATCGATGCATTGGGCAAAAATTGGACATGACAAACCGAAAAATAGTTACATGACAAACTTGTGACATCAGCCAAATCGAAACTTCAATATTTAGGATGAGTTTTAATTAAAGAAAGACTGTTTTAAGAAACTTTACCATTTCTTATTAAACTGTTATGACACTTTTCTAGGTCACAGCATTGTTACCTCATATCTGCACTAGCAATAGAAAATATTTATTGTCCAGGTAATACAGTAAGCAGGTTCACAGGTTAACAACAAGTTGAGACGACATGAAATGCTTAAAATGCTACCTACAGCTAGGTTACAATATTATTATGGTCAGTGAGGCCCAAACTATACAGTCTGTATCTTGAGTTCTCAATCATCAAAATCAATCCTCGTACACACACGACGTCGATTAGGTTATTACATTAAATAGTACAGCGGTTATTACAAGTTTTTATCAGTCTGTTAAAATAATAAAATAAACAATTTTACAAAAAAATTAATTCGGAATTTTTCATACAAATAGCGTAAAAATTAGACACGCGCAAGGTGATGGTATCAACCATTCAACACAAACTTTATGGTATTGTTACCAAATAATCACAAATTAACACTAATTGCCACACTGTATACCAAAATGTACTATTCAAGGCTTTTAAAACTTAACGCCTGTACGACATTGATAAAAACAATCAATTTACAGAGCACAACTTACTTGAATGAAACTTCACTTACAAAGCTTAAAGTCTCTGAAAATCCGTTGCTGACTACCCTATTCAAAATTGTTTTTATATTTTGTTATAAAAAGGACATTTAATGCTCCAACTTCGTTATTACGAATGCTTTTTGTGGATTGCTAATTAGACAACTTTCCATCTCTGCTCCATGGGCACTCGAACACTGCAGAGGACTACAGAGAGACTATAAATACAGAGTGTATCAGAAAGGTGGGGTCATGTTTAAGGGTAGGTACCTCAAAGTGAACAACTTTCTCCATGGGATCAATATCGTAATCGAGAAAAAATTATCAGTTGTCCCATTTTGGTCAAGTAGGTATTGTAGTTTTGTATGGGACAGCTGATATTTTTTTGTTCACGGTGTTGACCCCATGGAGAAAGTTGTTCAGTTTATTGGTCTGTACCACACCCTTAAGGAGACTACATGACCTACAGCGCGGTCACTGTTGGACTGCATAGAGATATAGAAAAGAGAAGCGCGAGATATAGAAAAGAGAAGCGCGATGATACAACGCTGGTAAATTTATTGCAAAATATGAAGGAATTATCTATGTATTTACAAAAAAATCTATTGTTTGGACTAAAAAATGAAAACACTAGTAGGTATTTTAGTATGTTGCTTGTAGAATAATCTTAAAAAAAAACAGAATGATTGTATACCTATTAGTATGGTTTTTATTGTCAAAAGAAAGTTTTTAGAAGTATCTTCATGTTTTTTTCAATCGTATCAAATTAGTTGTATTATGTTTTGAACACACTATCCAACTAGCAATATCCTGAAGAATATCATATATTTTTCTGATTTTGTTTACTTTAGTCGATCATATACTTTAAGGCATTATAAAACTTGCATTTTTTGCGTTTAGATCCTGTAGTCCCCTTAAATTTGACCACACCTTTCTGATACACCCTGTATAATAGGCATGTCTGTTAGGCGTCGGTTAACTGCTTCCGGGAAAACATGCCGCTGTGATAACATTATACAATTTTTCAAAGCAGGAAGCACCCGTTTCACATAAACGCTCAACAATTTTGAGTACATCTATCTATACATTATTTCTATACAAATAAATAAAATTGAAGTGTCTATTTGTAATAACAGCTTTTTACTAAATACTTATAGTTTATACGACACTTAGTAACAAAAAACAGTTTAAAAAAATTTTGCCATAAAATGTGTGGTGTGTGGTTTGTTATAAAAACCCACGAAATTCAATTTGTTTTCCGACATGCACGCGAAGTCGCGGTCACAGCTAGTCTCCCTTATAAGCGAAGTCAACGAAATATAATATGTTCAATACTCCCAAAAGCTTTTATTTCTTGAGAATTAATTTTATTCAGCCATAATATCCTACTGCAATGCAAACCCAATCAAACTTGGCAAACTCAAACAGTGAGGGGTGTCCCGTAAACGAGTAATCGAGTGTTCAATTGAGCAAGATCTCGATTATCCAGAAATTGAAAACGAATGCGGCTGGTGAATTGAAAACGAATCTTCAATAAGTAGTGGTTCTTTTTTTTCTTAAGCGCTTGAAGCGCTAAAATAGTAACAGTGCCGTCTTTTGTCCGTCCTTTATAGAGAAAAGAAGCAATTACCGCCTTTTATTACTTACGTAATAAACTTCCTTAGAGGAATTCTGCTATAGATGAGCCACTGTGTACATTTTTACTTCAGTTCTAAGAAGCTGCTTCATAGAAGGCATACTTCTATAGATTGTTAACGTAATTGGCTAAGAAATAACAGCTGCAAGGGTCGATCGATCAGGTTAAGCTACGCTTGCTGCGGTTGGTCCGTGGATAGGTGACCATCTTTACATACCAAAACCCCTTTGTGCCTCAGAAAGTACGTTAAGCCGTTGTTCCCGGCTATCATTCGTGAATCTTTGACAATCGTTACGGGTCGTCAGAAGCCCGAAAGTCTGACAACCATTCTTACCAAGGAGTATCGTATTATCCAGTAACTGGGTTATTCAAGTCAGATAGGCAGTCGCTCCATGAAAATATTGTTATTCAGTTGTATCCGCTAGACAGGAAGATGACCCCAACATAGTTGGGAAAAGACTAGGCAGATGATGATATCAGTAGCACGCTTTTATATACGGGGTTTGATAATTTAACTCTAAAAATAGCACCAGGTCTTGGCATGACGACCGCAAAACGGCCAAACTGACAGGAATAATTAAAACCGTTGGTTTTGGATCCTATGAATAGCCTGTCTATCATGTTGTTTGTCCAATAATATTTTCATTACCTACCTCTACATATGTTATATTTTCAAATACCTCTAGCGTTTTATTAAATCCTTTAAGGTAGGTATAACAGCTCTCAGGGAAAAAATATAAACCAGATCACAATATTAATATTACTTGTACAAACCCTTGAGGGTTTAATAACGACGGTAGGTTGATCACCAACAGATTAATTTTAATTTCACAATTACGCACTCACGCCAACCCTTTGCTGTGTCTAATGTCAATTATTAACCCTCTTAAATAAAATATTAAGGAAAAGTTACGGGGAACCCTCAGAACGCGACATTTAATGTCATTCCGGAAATTATCATACAGGTTCTATGATTTTATTATGATACGAAAGCCACTGAAATGTGGAAAGCTACCTGTAGTGCGGTAGATTTTTCTTTAATAGGGATGATATTATTTGTTCAAACATTTCTAATATTATTCATATTAGAAATGTTCGAATAAATATTATATTTTCAAAGAAGGCATAGTTAAATAATATATCACCTCCCTAGCCTTTTCCCAAACATCTTGGGGTCGGCTTCCAGTCTAACCGGATGCAGCTGAATACCAATATTTTATATGGAGCGACTGCCTATCTGATCTCCACAACCCAATTACTGGGTAATACGATACCCCTTGATAAGACTGGTTGTCAGGCTTTCGGTATTCTGACTACCCGTAACGACTGTCAAAGATCCACGAATGACAGCCGGGACTAACGGCTTAACGTGCTTTCCGAGGCACGAAGTTGTCACGGTGTGTAATGATGGTCACCCATCCACAGACCAACTGCGGCAAGCGTAGCTTAACCTGATCTATCGACCTGTGCGGCTGTTATTATTTACCTATGGGCCCCTCACTAGATAAATAATATAAATCCATGGAAATATTACTACTAACTATTCCCTTCCGTACGAACAATGTCTATGTGCTAGTATATGAAGTTACATAGTCGTGACGTCAATTATGTGATACTGCTGTCTTAGTCTAGGAGTTATTTTAAAAAGTTTATAACTTGGCAAATTTTTAAGTTAACATCTATATTATAGAAAATGAATTAAAAAAATGTCTACATCCCTATTGAAGTATCTTCGTTCTCTCATTTGAAGATTTCGTATTACCATACGTAAAGGAGGATTACATTCTATCACTTAAAAGTACGTAAGCTGTATTGGAACGAAAACCTTTTTGTGGCTTAGTTTAATTCTCTTTTTATTTTACTCCATTTTTACACCTTACCGCAGAAAAGAAATGCAAAATTACTTGCTTACGACCACCGTAACAGCTCACATGCTGGATAACATTAGAGCCATGAATTTTGTGAGAAACTTTATGCTCAAACGTTAAAACAAATGTAAAAGGGTTTCAAGCAAATGTATAATCCAGATATTCGATTTAGATTGCACACCTACTTCTATTCTAAATTTTCACGGCGAGTTATTTTATTTTGAATATATTGTGACAGACTTCACATGGTTCGGACGTTATGTCCTTTTATGTAGGCTTTAGATAAGTTACATAGATTAGCATCATGTCAGTACTAATATTATAAATTCGAAAGTAACTCTATGTCTGTCCTATACTTTAAACGGATTTTGATTTTAGATACACTGGGAAACCATGACCTGATTAAGAGACTTTTTATCCAACCACCACGCGGGCAAAGAATTTTCATATTTTGTTTTTATTTTCACACCATGTGTTCTAGAACGTACCTACCTATTCGATTTTGATGACTTTGGGGGAATTCTTTGATTAGCATGATTTTTATGATATAAATGAACTGACAAACGACCACTTTCAGCAAATTCACAAAAATATTTTGTACTTGTATGTATTTCTCTGTGAGGGAGAGGAGAATCGAAACAATAAATAAATAACGGACAAAAATCCCGTTGACCAGGGTAAATAATCCTCAGGCCGTAGTGATGGAAATTAAAGCCACCGATGCGTCAGCGATCCGAACCGTCTGCTTAGTTCTAGTGAACCACCATTTTGTAATCATTTGTCCAGCTGTGGACAGTATAATTATAAAACATCACGCCAGTAATCCCCAAAGTGTTAGACAGAGGTGTAGGTACCTATAATAATAGACCCACATTTCGCCAGTTATGCTTAAGTCTATATGTTATAAGGGGCATGTAGCTGCTAGGTAGTGGTCGGTGGTTAGAAAAGGAAAACTGCGAAAACTTTGGTAGTTCAGACCAACTAGAACGGAATGTGCGCGGGCGCGCGCTTTTCGCGCGTGGCGCGGTCGGGAGATTTTTTGGCACTAACTTCAATTCGTTCGATTTCGATCTGTTTGCAATGGCGGCCGCAGCGGTAGGCGGGGTGAGGGCGGATGTCGCGTATCATCCAATCAGAGCGCCCGTATGCAGTCCGTTCTTGTTGGCTTTCGTTTTTATTTTCATAAAAATACAATAATTGTAAAAGCAAACATACTTTTAAGGTAGACATGTAATAAAATATAACTAAAGATTAAAAAGACTGGCGGACCGCGATACCGTCGTCAACAGGGCAAGCTATTGCATTCAACAAAGCACAAATGGAGACTGCGGTCTGCTACTGAGAAATTCCTGCTTTACCCAACCTGGAAATACCCCATCATACTAGCATTTACGACCAGTAGACCAACGGGACAGCTTAATCAATTATAGTTAAGCTGGTATATTATCCACTGTCTAGCTTCGTAATTTTGGCCTTTTGCAGAATGAGCAATTGCAACTTTGAGTTGACCTCACCTAACAGGATGTACCAAGTTTCTCTGATAGACCTTTAAATGAGATTCCGCTTCTGTTCTCCAGTTAGTTAACTTTTACGTTGTTGTATATTATGGTCTTAATAATAATAATATGGTGGTATAATATGGTCTTGTTGTATATTATGGTATTAAGTTGCTGTATATTATGGTCGTATAGGTGCATTGAAACTTTTACCACGAATGAGCACACTTTAGTAGTCCAGCATACCGTCAGCTTCAGTCCGTTCACTGTTATTTTACCCCTGATAGCATCACCTAACAGCAACCTTATTGTAACGACTATAAAGATTACAGTGATTTTGACTGACTTGTCAGTGGCAGCTAGCCAATAGCAACTTTATTAAAATGAGAATAAAGATCACTGTGACGTTGTCGGTGATGCAAAATCAGAGGTAAAATCCTTGTGAAAGGACTGTTTAAGTTTCTGCTTCTTCTTTTTAACGTGTCGATGACAAAAATAACACGAAAAATTGTATGAAATTTTTAAAATTTGTTTTGCCCAAAATTAAGAAACGCGAATACCGTTCGCTGACGCAGGCCTCACGTGTTCAGGTGTGTACTTTGTTATGCTACCAACCTTTATGACTGGCCAGCGCTAATTCTCAGTACGAAATTAGCTATTGACATACTCACACGAGGGCAGAAGAACATTACACGTGTACCGACTCAAATGAATATATTATGATCTGAGCAAATTATATTTGCCGAGCAAGACATCGAGGTTTTAAAGACAAAAGTGTTCAGACTTATAACAGACAATTTTCAACCAGCAATTCGTTTTCCTTTCCCAAAGCGAGCATTTTCACTTTCTCATTGTTCATATCTATTGTTTACTAAGGGCCTAATTATCCTCCGCTTGCTTTTTGTTACGTACAACCAAGAAATAACACAGCGAGTACAAATAATGGGAGCTCTCAAGTTTAGCTAAATGTCAATGAAACTGTGACTGGACGAAACAGACTGGAACTCTGCTTATTTACAGACTATTTTCAGTCAATTAGAAAAGTAGCGTTGGTATTTTTTACTCCGTAATCTTATTATTTCGTTTCTCTGTGTTTGAAATTTGTTTTTAATGGAGAAAAAAATAACCGTTGCGCAATCTGTAACCATGAATTCAGCGTATAAGATTTTAGACCTAGCGTAGAAACATTTCGTCATGTATTCGATTCGTAATGTATGGAACAGCAAATTATTTTTGATATAACCGACGAAAAATTACGCTAGGGGTCTAGAATCATAATGACTATCGATGCTGTATGACTATCGATTAGTTGTATACTTTTCGTTTTTGTATAATACTTAATTTACATAATTATGTTTGCGTCGTTTTATGTTAATATAAATAAATACATAGTTATAGTCTGCGCATTGGTTATTTTTTTTCCTGTATGTATTCTATAGGTACCTACTCTATAGAATGAAGGCTCCTTCAAACAGGCGCGACACGCGATAAAATCGCGCGCGACACAAAGGCACCGCAAGTCGCGAAACGAGCGCTGCCTTTGTGTCGCGCGCGATATTATCGTGTGTCGCGCCTGTTTGTAGGAGCCTTAAAGGTTAAATTATTGGGGGAAAGATTTAGAATTCTGACAGTATTTAACATCAATTACAACTGCAATGATTTATTTTAGTTAGTTAACATTCAGCTGGTAATCCTTCACCCCTCGTATTGAAGCATAATGAATGAAGAATTCGATGGATTCACAAACCACACATTAAGGCGATCAATCTTAATTCTCGACATTAATCGTATTTCAAAGGTCACCCAGCATTGTAATAAATTATTATCAAGAAAACGTGCCCACGTATGCAAGAGAATCTAATGAAATATTTTCAGAATAATCTCCTAACAAATTCCCTCCTTTATTTCACCAGTTGCTATTGTTAAACCCCGGTAAGGGAATATTCAAATCAGTTTATTGCAAAGTGTAACCAACCCGACAAAAGAAAGAGTAATAAAATGAGAAAACAAGCAGGGAGGGAGTGCAATTCGGTTCATGTCGAGCGGGAAACGTTGCTTCCGCACTTTTGCTACGAATAACTGTCTTGAACACGACCCTAGCACTATTTGCTTTAGATTCTTGTAACTTTACCAAATAAAACGTTGCAGAACATCTTCTACAACATCGGTATGTAAATTGTGGAATAAAATAAGTTTCCGCACGATCGTAAACTTTAATACAACTTTTGATATTAATTTTACTGAATTTTTCGTTGTACGGTGCAGAATAAGTACCCCGGCAGCAAAACTATGCAGATGTGTAATATACTTAGTAAGACGTCTGTTCACACATGACATGAGAAACAAGTTGTAGTAAACGGGACGCCAACAGGGAATTTCTCGGCGTACGCATTACATATATATGAAGTAGGTAGAAAAGCGCGCCGGTGCGTACCGACACAAGCGAGCGTGGCAACCTGAGGAGTACACTGTCAACATTGAACACGAATATATTTTGCTAAATGAAAGGATATGGGTTTAATATTATGTTTGTTTTGTTTTAGATCTTACAAAAGATACCGGTTGTTACAAATACCTATTTTATTATGTAAAATGAAACGTACCTAAGTTGCTAAGGAGAGTGCTTGAAATAGTCACCTTATACTTAGACTGATTAATTAATGTCTGCCTCGCGTGAGGGTCTGGGGTCAATTCTCAGGTCGGGAAAAGTGTTAAGGCTCGTACACACAGGCGCGACGCGACACGCGACACAAAGGCACCGCAAGTCGCGCAACGAGCGGTGCCTTTGTGTAGCGTGTCGCGTCGCGCCTGTGTGTACGAGCCTTTATTGGGTTTTTCTATCTGTTTCTCAGTAGCAGCTTGAGTCTAGATTTGTGATGTTGGTGACTTTTACATAGCTGGGGAAATGTGAGTGAAGCTTAGGTACTCTTCTGCCGAACCCTCTGGGGTTACAAGGCGTGATGTTATGATGTTACGTAATTGTTTAATCGATTTCGCAGCGTGTCAAATTCGTCCTGATGAAGTTATCAACATTTAATTTTATAGTAATTAGTAACTTTTGATAGATATCTCAAATATATATATATGTATATATATAGCATTTATATTCGCTTGGCCCAATTCGACCCACTTTGAACTGTAGCCTGAACTTTACTTATCTCGTTAACTATCACGAAAGGGTAGTATATATATGTAGTTATACAATGTCAATCCGATTAATTAACCCTAGAAAATAAATAATGTGAAGCTATTCAATATAATATAAAGTGATATATCTCTATTATCAGATTGTAATTCATCAAGTTAGTGTCTATACAGTAATGAAGTCGGTACCCTCAAAGTCATTAAACAGTAATTAATCTTATTAATTTATAACGACACTAAGAGCGAGGGAATGTTTTAAGCTCAAATGCGAGTATGTAGGTATGTATAATCCAGTTATACTACCTTACATATTATAATTATCTTTATAAAAATGTTTGAATAAATATCCAAATTTTCATTAGCATACATAAACTCACGCCTTCTTCCCATGGGGATAGGCAGAACTGACAGAACGCCACCTGCTACCATCCATACTCCTTTTGCATCGTTTGCTTTTAGTGCTTGGCCAGACTGGCAGCGCGGGGCGGGGAGCAGTGCGGGTGCGGAAACACGCGCGATCTGCCTGTCCGCAGTGGAGCACGGCTTTGTTGTGAGTGTTGTTGTGTCCAGTGTTTGTCAAAATATAATATGGATGAAAAAGATTTATTTTTACTAGAAAAAAACTTGAACACTTGTATGAACGAGCTATGGCGTGAGTTGCCCGCGCGCTTCCCGCGCCTTGGAGCCCGCGCTGCTCACTACGCCCGCGTGCCGACTATGGACGCTCAAATGAAGTTCTTATGTTTGAGTACGCTGCGCCGCGCCCGCCACGCGCCCGTGTTTGTAGTCTAGCCAAGCACTCATACATCTAGTCATGCACGCATGACGGTTGTGAGTACTACGCACTTGACCTTTCTGAAGAACAACTACAATGTTACTCGGTTTTTTTTGCCATATTTTTTCCATGTGACATTTTATTTATAAGCCTCACAATATGTCATACTCGGTTTTTATGGCCAGCAAACCGATTTTTGAAAATCGGTTTGGGTTGGCCATACAAAAATAGGCTTCATTGCAGTTTTTCTTACAGTAACCTCCTGACTAATACGTATTATATCAGATAAATAGTTACACACCGATTTCTCTCTTTCAGTCGTCAGTAATTTGACTTTCGAAAGAAGAAGACAAACCGTTGTGTAACTATACAGACGCTAAGTTACGTTTATTAGTAAGGGGGTAAAACTATTGTAGGTTTTTTCAGAACCTACGTAGGTATGGTTTTTATGTTATCTTTATAACTACATACAAATAAAAACTTGAAAGTGGTCAGAAAGTATGTGACTATTAACATTGTTCATAAAATAACCACTGCACATTGCTATTATAGTTGCAACAAAACTGTAAAGAGCTCTACATTTTGCTAATGGTTTATTGTTGTTTAATTCAGAATTACTTACTGTTTTGTCTAACGGCGTGATGGTCGGGACAAAATCAACATAAACCGTAAATATTCATCCATTCTGTTTCACCCATGTCAATCGAAAGATTTCATTCCATCGAAAAACCTTTTTCAATTCATTCGTTATAAAAAATTGAAATGACACTCGAGTTGAGAAGTAACGAAACTAATTTAATTTCAATTTCTAATTATACACGACGCGGACATAAATCTTTGCATCCAAATTTATGCAAATAAAATGAACCATTATGCTTCGTTACACAGAATCAAGCATCTAAGAAGGATCGGAGAAACTTCGCCGGATTTAATCGGAGATTTCATTTTTTATTTTACATAATTTTAAATAAAGTTTTCGCCGTGTTCCAATAAAAAATATTAATGATTTTAGGCATCGAAAAGAAAATAAAGGTGCGAAAAGAAACATTTTATCTTACGTTGATCTCTTTATTTTTATTGTCAGTTAAGACGGGGCGATTTAAAAAAATAGAAGATTTTTCTCGGTACCGTGTTTGTGCTGGAGCGTATCGTCATAATAAAAATTCGTCGATCTAGGTTCTTTAAGCACATTTTTTATATATTTATGTTTAAGAAAAATAGTAGCTTTTATATTATTCTTACTTTTATAGGGTAATGTCAAAATGAGTTTCGAATGTTTCTGACGTATGGAGCGAGTCGGTAATTACGTTGGCAGTCACGTACGGGGATGTGTTTTATTTGTCCATCAGTGTATTTGTATTACCATCCAGCTCTTCTATTATTCAATCAAACAAGCAGTGCTTCGATGTTTATAGCCTTTTCCCCTAAATGATAGTCGAGTACTCGATCGATCGTTTCACTTTGGGGAAAAACCATGAGTCGTCGTCGTTAGAAATGACAAAGAAACTAAACTTGAAGTATCCTGATTGGACTTTTACTATAGGTTTCATTGTGATTTTCTTTCTCCAAAGTAATGTTAGTTTTATTTTCTGTAATGTATTAGTTCTATTTAGTATGTAGTTTTTATTTGTATTGGAACCCAAATACAATCATCATCATTATCTATCTGCCTAGCCTTTTTCCAACAATGTTGGGGTCGACTTCAAGTCTTTTTTTTAGGTTTTTTCCAGTGAAACCCAAATACAATTTTCAAGGTTCCGACTAGTTGATATTCACTTGCATGGCTACGCAATATTATACCGGGCCGTTGTTTAAACAATCATATTTATTATGAGCTCTGAAGGTTATTGATAAATTTTATTTTATTTAGTTAGGTATGTAAAACAATTTATAATCCAACAGATGTCGAGAACACTTTAAAAGATAATAAATAAACCACTACCAAACGTTGGCACACAGTTAAAAGAAACAATAGCCAGTGATCCCAGACGATCAATAGATCGCAGCGGAACGATCCCGGAGGATATCAGTGTTTGCTTTCTAAAGCATAATGCTTGCTTCCTGTCGGGCCCTTGAGGAAAATACTTAGAAATTGATTCCGAACCTCGGTTTACAGAGCTGTCGAAGAGACGGCCGATAGCTTTCCTCACTATCTGTGTGGCAACTGGCAAGTAGGTGCTCACGGGACGGGCGACCGGGCGGTCGGGCCGTCGGCGTCGGCGAGTCCCATTGTAAACACACAACGCCCAGCACGAATGTTCCCGACACTGTAAATTGAGTATTCAGCCTCGCATTGTTTCGTATCTTTATTAAATTACACTATTGCTTTATCTAAAGTAATCTAAACACACAATTCCGCAATAACAATATGTTCAGCTGTATAAGAACAGAATAAAATCTTTATAAAGAATAAAATCAAGCGTGAACGCCCTAGAACATTTTATATTGCCTTAAACGGCTGAAGAATCGTCTTATCCGAGAAAATATACCATTGGGATTCAAAAACTGTTTCTTAAGGGATTCTCTCGACATTCATTTGGGGGATATTGCGGGAAGCTCCTTCCCAATGTAGTAATGGTGTAAGTTGTTCGTACAAGCCTAGTTGTGAAGCCTTCTTTACGAATATTAAACTGTGGCGGAATTTTACTTTGCTTTTTCGTATAAATTATGACGTAACCTTTTCGTAAACTTGAAAACGACTCGATTAAAAGTCTGTTTAACTCAATAGAGTAAAATAAAAATGGAAAAGTTATGTTTTGTATTTATTGCATTTCAGGAAAACATCGTGTTTATGGATAAAATAAAATTATACGAAGACTGAACAACCAAATTCAATGCGCAAACAAAATCGTTATAAAAAAGGAAAAAATAAATTCGCCGCAAAATATTTATGTTAATCTTGGATAGAAAAAAATACAAGACTAGGCCTTTTAAAGTTAGGTATTCCGTAAACATATAATATGTAAATACTTTCAGGCAGGTGTATTTACGCACGTTCATTTAACTTAGGAGGATTCAAAAGCCAAAAGCGGGATTAGTCTTGAGGGCCTTTTAAGAAATCTACAGAAATAAAGACATTGCCAACAAATGTTACAGAATGGTGAATTTATTTGCATAATTCAGCAAACCTAAATCCTTTGTCCGCGGCTCGCTGCTCAAATAATAAATTTACTCCATGTTCTACACCCCAAATGGTCTATCTGAATAAAATTATTTAGCTATTTGAACGCCGCATCTTTTACAATCTTACCTATAGGTATAGCTATTTATACAAAGCTTCTATAAGCTATCGAGTAGTTTTGAAGATTGAGTTTTAGCATACTCTGCCTATAACATTCCCACTGTTGGGACACAGGCCTCCTTCCTGTGAGAGGGAGTGGGACTACCACGCGGGCCCAGTGCGAGTTGGTAGATGTCACATGTCATCGAATTTTTGGTTGTAGGACATGGTGCTCACGATGTTTACCTTCACCGTTATTGAGAGCAGTGGTGATGAAATTACTCAAAGTAAAGCGCCTGCCTGGCTTCGAATCCACGACCAACAACTCGTAAGTCGGGGCCGTTACCACTGGGCCACGACTATTCTCTCTATGATTGAGTTTTATTACTTATTTTATTTTAGTTTAAGTCTCATATTTATGTAACCATAGTAACGCAATAACGTGCTGTTATGTAAGGGCATTGTAACAGCTATAAGTATCTGATATTTCACCCTATCGCATTGAGTATTCTGATCGTACGCTACTCGGGCGATTCTGCCGAGAGCACAATATGTGTAAATTTAGAAAACGTTTTCGGCACATTATTACGTTTAGGGATTTTCAAGAAAATTGCCTTATTACCTTTCTGAGTTCGATTCCGAAGTAGGATTTAGTGGGATTTGCCGCACGCTTCTACAAAATATTGTGTTTGCCTAAGTGTTATTACTGTAGTTATATCCAATGTCATTATCGTGCGGGTTATGGAGCTTACAGCTAAGTAATTTATAGTTCTTAAACACAATATTTGGAATACATTCAGGGGCTTGTAGTTTTGCAGATTACTTTCTGTCTAATGTTGGCTCATTGCCAATCCGGAAATTCTCAACCGGACTTAGAACATTTTGCGCCACAGCTCTTAAAATTTTATTTATACACATTTATGTTTAATGGCTCCCGACTTTAGGAATTAGGCTGTACCTAATCTTTATAACGAGTTAAAACCTTTTTTTTAACTTTCCTAGTAAATGTAAGCGTGCCTACGTTTTCATTCCCATTTAAGTAATTGAGTCCAAGCAATCACGCATTTTTATTAAGGCTCCTTCATACAGGCGCGACACGCTATAAAATCGCGGCTACACAAAGGCACCGCAAGTCGCGCAACGTGCGGTGCCTTTGTGTCGCGCGCTATTATGACGCGTGTCGCGCCTGTTTGTAGGAGCCTTTATCGTGAAAAGTTAAAAACGTGCAGAATAACACTTTATTTCATTGCAGGGTTCATTAAAGATAAAACGTTGACATCCCCTTTGCAAATGATCTTGTTGGGAATTACCAGGGCAATTTACAAATTAATGAAGCTTTACAAATGTACTTTGCCTACTCAAGATGCTTTGCCTTGTGTCGAAATTGAATGAGTTTACATAAATGCATCTTATAAATGTGTATTATGCCCAACACTGGGACATTACTGGTTAAATAGATAGATAGAGGTGACTGTATCAAAAGCACTGAACAGGTTATGAAATAGAAAAAAGCTTCTGATTTCTGTGATCGAAATATATCTATACTAATAATAGAACTGAAAAGTTTGTTTCTTTGAACGCGCTAATCTCTGGAACTGCTATGTCGTTTTAAAAAAATATTTTAGCCATTGATAGCCCAATTCTCGAGGAAGGCTAACGGCTACTTAATATTACGCTAGAATTCATAGGAGCCGAGCAAAAGCAAAAAAAGGTTTGAAGGAATTTTCATGATTGCACCCACTACTGTTTGTCTCTGCATGACTCAAAGTTTCACTAATAGAAAATGCCTATGGAATTAAATCCGCCTCTGTACATTTATGTGCTTGAAATATTAAATAATAAATAAAAAACGCTGAGCTACAACGAATTAAAAGCGCGTGCAGGCGATGTGATGCGACGGGGTGCGTCGCGGGAACAAGAAACACGCGGACGAAGTCGCGGGCCGAAGCTATATAAAATACAAGGATACAACGTTCTTTGGAAGTTACTTTAAATAATAACGTAACAACTCACAACAACAATTGTTCCCTTGCAAGTGGTAGGGCTAATCCCGACTGTTTTGCGACCACCCTTCCACCGGAGTCAGTCAGCAGCCTGCTGTGTTTCGTCGATGCGTGGGAGTTCCAGTGCCTTAGGCATCTTCTGGATACGCTCGTTCCATCATAGACCTCATCCATCGCTTTCCATCAGGCATGTTTGAAGTCAAAAGCAGGCCCATTCAGCAATAATAAATAACAAAACAACAGTACACCAACAGTAACAACAATACAAACAACAACAACAACATCATTAACAACCATCGATATCCGTGATAACAACGAAACAGACCGTAAACCCGTAGGCTGTCAGCATCATGTGAAGGGGCCCGTTAGGGCCGAAGCCTACCGGGTCAGCGGGATTGTCCGAAAGGGTTACCGCTCTGGCTCGAAACATAAAGGGCTAAGGAAGGAATACGGGTGGGTTTTAGTCATTAAGAGTCTGACACTCCCTTCCGCTCCACCCAGAGCGGGAGGGGACATTTGATGATTACCCATCCTCAAAAAAAAAAAAACCATAGTCTGTAATAGTAACGTAACGACTCGGATTAATCGTAACAATTCATAAAAAAAAAATCACACTTAGTTTAACCTAAGGCTGCATAGACATTAACTATCACAACTCAAGTTACGTGCAGGCTTCAACGCGTCGCCCACGAATATCTCATTTTATATTGTTGACGTAGATATTTATGCAAGACTCGCGCGCCGCTCGTGAGCTGCATGAAGAAAACATACGCGTTTCCCTCACATTTGACAATTTGTACGCACCCTTACCGCAAAATGGGTAAAACTTCCGTAATATTCGAATTAATTTGTATTGGTTAACTTTTGGAATCTAGCGACGGATCTTTTGTACACGTGGATGTGCAAAACTTTATCTGTAACTGCGGGTCGGTATTACTGATAACAATTTAACGTTATGTTGCACAGGAGTTTTCCATATTTGAGGACGATATATTCGTAACGGCGACCCCTTCGAACAATATACAGTTAACTTTTGAATCAATTCAATATAGACTTCAGAAAAATAATACTAACTTTATTTCAATAAAAAATCGATGATTTTACAACTCCATCTAGGAAGTATCGTACAGGTTAAAATATATGGAAAAATTTTCCTAGTCATTTTTCTGTAACCTAGATTATAAAAATATTGGGTGAGAGTAGGTCTCACCCAATATTTTTCCACTATCTACAGTAATAGTACCTACAATCATTTTATCATAAAGGGGTAATATCTCCCTCATGTCTATAATCTAAAGAAACAACCGCTTCCATAATATACGATATCGGTAAAAGAATGCTAACCAGCCAATGAAGACGTATAAAATCGTGATAGCAGCTAACACCGACTTACAAGCAATACAAAACAGTCATCGCATCATAAACCACGGCTTACCACTGTACAGAAAAGGGCAGTAAACCAACTCAGCTTTGCACTGTATGAGTTGTAAAGCACCTAACGGATTTGAAATTGTTTTAGTAATATTAGTATTATTATATTACTTGTATTTATATTAGAAGACTAGCTTCTGCCCGCGATATCGTTCGCGTGAAATTAAACCCTCCCCTCATTCACCCTCTAAGGGGTGAAATTTGGAAAAAAACTCTTTCTTAGTGGATACCTGCTCTTCACAAAGAACACACTTTTTATATTTTATGTTTCAGGACCAGCGATTTAGGCTGTGCGTTGATATATCCGTCAGTCAGGACTTTGAATTTTATATATAAAGATACCACGAAGATTGTTGTAGTCAGATGCAGAATGGATCACCCGCAGATAGGTTGGTTGACATTGGTGACAGCAGCTGAATGTTTCCACCCTTCACAATTTGAAAGACAGTGCCTTCACTCAGGGCAGACAAACTTGATGATCACAAAGAGCTGTCTGTCGTCCATTTTATACAGTGCCTTATCTTGTTATTCTTTCTGTAAGCAGTAAAGGGTAATGAGAAGCCGAAAATGCCTCACTGTGATACCTCACGGTCGCAGTTCAGCTCGCTACCTCGATGTCACCTCTATATAAAACATATCAATGCTAATAGACACGCACGCACATGCCGAATGATACCTCACTGCGAAACATCGCTAGCTGCTTAGGGGTTTATTATTGCATCCTTAGGAGAGCAATCTCAACAGTAAAAAACAGATATACAGGGTAGAAACAGCAAAAACAAATCTGTGACCTGCTCTGGTTTCAAGCCTAAGTGGAAGTCTTCTGCTTCACTCCTGCCTCACCAGAATCCAGCTCGTTGGATTCGAAGCACGTATCCGGCTGGTATATATTGAACAAACTAAACAGTTGTAAGAATACCTCAGACTGTAGGTAAATTGTTTCGCTTGTTATTTATGTTCCACAGCTTGCTAATACGTGCACAGCTTTATGAAGTGCCCCCACGCCACTGAGAGTGTGCGTATTTGTTCTCACTTACGTTTTCAAGAGTTTCACTATGGGTTGTCGATGATTTGGGGTAATAAAAGTTAATTACTGCAAAACATCGACAACCCCTATTTATTTATAGTAAGTGCTATTGAAAATGTGAAAATATTAATATAAAAAATGTGAATGTTTTCATGTTTTTATCTTTGGATGTTGCGTTGGTTACTCAATCATGCAAAAAAGCCTGAACAGATTTTGATAAAATCAAGCACACAGATAGTTTATGTATAATCTGGTTTAACACATAAGATACATGTTATCTCGGTAAAAACGCAAACGAAGCTTCGGGAAGTAGTGGATATGACATTGTTTTAATGTGAAGGTTCTTACGTCCGTACGCTCTTTCTGTATTGTTAGACTCACATAAAATCCTTATTGTTTGGATTTTAAAAGAGACCTCTGAGTTTGTTCCAGCATTTCTTCTCAGCGATCATTTTCTCTGCGGCTGATTGTACTAGCGTATATCAGACTATAATTTTCCCACTGCTGGGACACAGGCCTCCTCTCTTAGACAGGGAGTGGGCTGTCATCTACCACACAGGCCCAGTGCAGGTTGGTACATGTCACATGTCTTCGAATTTTATGGTTCTAGAACATGCCGATTTCTTCACGATGTTTTTTTTCACCGTTTTGAGAGCAGTGGCGATGAAATTATTCACATAAAGTAAAGCACCTGCCTGGGTTCGAACCCACGAGCTACAACTCGTAAGTACCGTTACCACTGGGTCACCACTGCTCTCTTTTGCACTAGTGGTCACATAATTGCACCTTAAAACATTCAACACCATGAAACTTTCTTTCTTATATCTAAACTTTTTCTTTCTCGTGAAACTTCAACACATTACATACCTCAGACGCAAACTGCTTGCTTGCAATATATAATTTATATTCTATTAAAGAAAAACAAAACTATAACGACCACGATACTTACGTGCATAACAAAGTCATGAAATCAGGGGAGTTGAAAATAATTAGGTGGCTGGCTCCTTCGAAAAGCGTGAATTACTACTGCGCACGCGAACATTTCATATTATTTTGTAGTTAGAGATGTAATTAAACGTAAATTATAGCCAAATTATTATCAGATTACTGATTTTGTGGCGAGGTGTGCCCGGTGTATGGAAAGCGAAACAATAGGAGTTACTTCGCTTTTTTGTGTAATTGAAACAATATTAGTTGGTACCTATTGTTTTTTTTAGTCACATCTGCGGCCCCAATTACGTAACACACTTTCTTTCACAATCCGAAGGATTTCGAAGGAAATTCCTTATCCATTGCTTCATATGTTTGAAAAAATCGTCTGCTCGACGATGTGAATAACACAGTGAATGATAAATGATTTTATTTTTGTAAGTAGGTTTGCACAAACACAACACGAACATAAACACTTTTACACGTCAATCATATTTTTTCAAAACTAGATGAGGTCGGCGTTTCCGTTCTGACTACTCTGAGAAGAAAGGCCGAAAAGGCCACAATCTCTTGTAGAGTCCAGACATAATCTTGGTCAGGTTATATGAAGACTATGAGATGGTCTTTTGACGAAAGAACCACACATATTGAGAGGACCTGTCCAGTCAGTGCACGCATTTGTCAGAAATCGTGCAGCTGAACTCAAAACTTAAGGAGCTCAACGATTCGACGAACAATACCAATGAAAGGACATTTGGGTAGGCAATACCATGACAAATTCATTAATGTCAAAGTGTATATATAGGAAAAGGTAAAGTGTGTGTCATTATTATCAGGCATATCTTAATTACTGTGGGCGTACTAAGTGGGTAGTGTTGGTTAATGCGCAATAGAAACACGGTTTGCACTTCACATCAGATTATAATTTCATGAACAATTTAATCACATTAGCAAATCAAGCACTATAGGTACACGATACAACCAGATACGAACGCGATATAGTTTCTGAGCACATGATGTCCGTACGATGTCCAATGGTCAAGTCCCCCGCCGCTTCGTTGCTCGCTCTTTTATACTGGTGTCAAAACAAGTCGAGCAGAGGGGCGGTGGGAGAAGTCGAGTGACGTACTTGTCGGTGGCGTGATCGGTGCACGTGATGTTTACGACAACGCCGCCGACACGGCCATACTGACATGCGGACGTCCTCGTGCGCTTACAATTCGTACATCTGTAATAATCATAAATCGTTCGATTATCCTGACCAAAAATCGTACTTTACAATCTGGACCGGTTTTCAATGACCCTTCAGATTAAAACTTCTGGACCGGTCTTCATTGACCCTTCAGATTAACAAGCTCTGGTCTGGCTACAAGCCCTACAGATTAACAAGTTCTGGTCCGGCTACAAGCCCTTCAGAATTTATTTTATCTTATTTTGGCTAGTCCGGAATATTATTATTCCCTATAGCTGATTTATCATTGGACCGGTTTAACCCTACAATGATTATTGCAATTTAACTGTCATCATTAGTTCTATGGACACCAGCTCGCGTTACTATTGATCGGCTCCGAATAAACGGACATAAAGTGCAACTTGTGCCCCGTCATACACTTTCCGGGGTGGAAAATCCTCATGGATGTCCTCCGCCACGGGGCGAGCGGAGGGGTCTGTCAGACTCTTACTGACTAAAAACCACCCCGGTGTTCCATCTCACACCTACACCAGGGGTCACGGGAACGTACGATGCTTCCGTAACGTACGTTCACCGTGACACGCCAGAGCCAAGACTGTCTCGTTACACCACTGCGCGCTCTCTTCGACTCCACACGAACTCAGGCTAGACTCTGTCGAGCGCCGCCGGGTGACACTGGCGTTCAGAATAGTCAATGAATGACGCCGACACGACCATCTTGCTCGCACACATTCTCGTGTGTTAATCTGTAAAGAAACATACCCCGCAAAGTATCACATAGTTCGGTTACTTCTGACCGAATCTGGTACAGACTAAAACACAATTAAAATTCGCACAAACTAAAAGAAATTGTAGAGTTCAGAGCATTAATCATTATTTGATTACTAATTACGATTATTACAATGTTACATCTAAAGCATGAAAAACTGATTAACTACCGTTTGGTCATCCTGCTATTGTTTCTGGTCCGGTCAAGTTAGACCCTTCAGCTATTTAACCACTTGGTCCAGTCAGCTATGACTCTACAAGACTTGTTTCTTGGTCCGGTCAATTTCTGACCCTACAGGATTAGCTTCCTGGTCCGGTCAATTTCTGACCCTACAAGATTAGCTTCCTGGTCCGATCAGTTTTTGACCCTACAAGATTAGCTTCCTGGTCCGGTAATTGTTTTGCCTTTCAGGTGTGTCCCTACAGTTAAACTGGACCGGACGTAGCTAGGCCGAACAAGTATCGTTCCTTTAGCTTAATTAACAAATAGCTCAATATTTTGGTTGATGTACAAGTGCTTCTGTTATAATGGTAATTGACTCAGGACCAATTGATTCTACTGAAGTAGCACGTAAACCAGGGTTTCTACAATTTGCTTTATTATGAGAACTGGTAGATATAGTGGGACTTTTAGCAGACATGGTATCACTATTGGCAGACATGGTATCACTATTGGCAGAGATAGTATCACTATTGGCAGAGATATATCATTATTTGATTCCCAAATCTCAAGATCACAAACTAAATAATCAACTAAACATGATGGAGCAGCAAATAAAACATCCTTAGAGCATCACAAAACACAGCAGGAATCTTATTTATGGACTGTGGCTTTTCATTAAGCCCCTACAATAAACTTCATGTTTGTTTCTTTGAATTCCCCCTGAATTCCGAGTCCTACGGGCTCTATGGTCTCTACAAGACCCCGACCTCCGCCAGAGTTAAACACGCATCGCGCACCCATGGACTACTTGAGTTGCCTCAAGAAAAACCGATTTCTACAGGGCTACGACTATGTAATAACTACTGGTATGGTCCCCGACCAGCCGAACTAAGATTCGACTTAATTTCTACTTTGTTTCATCAACAAGACTTTTACTTAGCTTTCCTCAAATTCCTCATTAATACTCTGATCCCTTGGCCTGTGCCATGGCATATGCCTTAGCCTCATTAGCGTACTTGATTCAACTTTAATTAATCATAGCAAAAAAAATATCAACCAGAGCCATGTACCATCGTTATCCACATTACAACAATCTTTTTTTACTAAGAGCCTTAGACACCTGGAAACCCACAGACGAGTAAACCACTCTAACGCCACGGCGCCCCGGCCGACCAGCAATCGCATTGCTCTCACCCATCCAACGCATGGATCCATGTGCATCACCCTGTGACTACACACTTTTTACTACGGCGGATAGAGAACCCCTACTCGCGTGGTTCCCACTACTTAGGCTTACTCATAGCTCATCACCACTGTGATTACCATCTATTTCGATTGGTACATGACCTACTGGCATCATTCATAACCTATCGTGAGCGTATTTAAAAATTACATCGTTAACTAGATATGGGCTATACCTAACAATGTAAGAGTTTTTTTTTTTGCACTTGTTTAGCAGGGTAGCATTCGGTACCAGAGTCAAAACATAATGAAAACGACTCACCAAATTCGGTAGACAATAGATCTGTAGTTGGCTTAATGGCTGTAGTGGTTGCAATCCACTGTTTCCTTGGCAGAAGTCGTGAAACTCCTCGCTCGAAAAGCACCGTCCTTGATCAGCGATTATTCGTACAGGAGATCCAAAGAGGGCAGCGCTGTCCACCACTGTCATTCTGCTTGCACACGTCCTTGTGTGTAAACCTTTGTTCTAACGTGCCTGAGCGTAGTTGTACGACGCAAACATCCACTCGCCGTTACTGCTTGCAGCGCGTGCTCCACCTCCATCATCTGCTTGGCTGCCACTTCTCGTGCACCGGGTCACGACATGTCCAGGATTCCCTCACTTGCAGCACACGAAGGGCTTCACCGAAGGCTGCGGGCTGCTTGGCTCGATTCTTGAAGTCACCCACGTCACTGGTAGCTCCACATTACGTCCTTCGTACTATTTACGATAGCCACGTTGATACCGCTTCCTTTGTGCGCCTTAATGACGGCCACAACACGACCTCCTTGCAGTGAATTTTCAGCAAATCACAAATCAGCTGTAGTATTGTGTGCGGTTACGTTTGCACACGCGTCCTATCGCGTTTTCTAATTACGGGAACACTTTTTTTCCTAACATGGCGATAGGGCGCAAATGGCGCGTCACTGGGCAAAGGTATTTCGGCATACAGCCTATGCCCAAAACTATATTCACTATGATCGCGCATCCGTATCTGGCTTGTCTGGGTTCAACTAGAGTTGAACCCGCAAACCAAAAACAAACAAAGACCGTGACCGTGACCGTGTGACCTGTTAGAACAGGTCCACACGATTATTTAATAAGCGTTCGCAGTTTGCACTTTGTTTTTTAAAATGTCAACGGTAACTTTCACTTTTAGCGTTTTCATTTTGCGCATGAACCAACACGAATCCCACTTCTGATATAGGAAAAGGTAAAGTGTGTGTCATTATTATCAGGCATATCTTAATTACTGTGGGCGTACTAAGTGGGTAGTGTTGGTTAATGCGCAATAGAAACACGGTTTGCACTTCACATCAGATTATAATTTCATGAACAATTTAATCACATTAGCAAATCAAGCACTATAGGTACACGATACAACCAGATACGAACGCGATATAGTTTCTGAGCACATGATGTCCGTACGATGTCCAATGGTCAAGTCCCCCGCCGCTTCGTTGCTCGCTCTTTTATACTGGTGTCAAAACAAGTCGAGCAGAGGGGCGGTGGGAGAAGTCGAGTGACGTACTTGTCGGTGGCGTGATCGGTGCACGTGATGTTTACGACAACGCCGCCGACATATATATATATTAAAAAATAAACACACGAAATGCAAAAATTGGAAGCAGCTCAATCCCAAGCCTTTTTGTCGTCAATATAATCTTTAACGGTATAAAAGGCTTTCTGGCATAACTTACGTTTAATGAATGATTTTAATTTATTAAGGCTTAGATCTTCAACGTGGCTTGGCAGTTTATTATAAAAGCGTACCTATACATTAGCATCTGAACGAGCCACCTATTTTCTTGAGCCTTGTTGTAGGTACAACAAATTTGTGTTTGTTTCTAGTCTTTATATTAAGGATATCACTGTATTTTTTAAACAATTTTATATTTTTATGGGCATATAAATGTTGTCGAAATGAAAGACATTGCAATTGTTTGGGTGTTACGCAATTATCCCGCTGGAATAGCTATAGATAAAGAGAGTAGACTTTATTTTAGATAACAAGAAAGAGCGTAAATGATATCGTAGTTGTTTAAAAACTGGCCAAGTGCGAGCCGGAGTTGCACACGAAGGGTTCCATACCACCTTGCAATATTTAACACTACATAATTAAAAAAAATAAATGTATCCTATAGCGGACCCCCTTTAGTTTTAAACTTAATTTAATTTTTTGTTATATCGGTCATAATAGTACACACTCTGTGTAAATTTCTTTCTTTCTTGTTACCGTCGGCGTTCCAGCTGTACTAGAACCCAATGGTTTGGCACGCGACGATGGCAAGAGACCGGACGGTATGTCTTTATTTCCATGGAAGGTGGGTAGGCCTTTAGTGTAGGATGCAACGTGTGTCGATATTCTTGCGCCATCCCATCTTCCTGGCTCGGCGTTCTGTGCTGGTACTGCTGCTGCGGCTGCGGATAACTTGAAGTAGCGTAAATCATCATCATCTACCTAGACTTTTCTCAACTATGTTAGGGTTGGCATCCAGCCTAACCGGATGCAGCTGAATACCAATATTTTATATGAAGCGACTGCCTATCTGACCTCCACAACTCAGTTACTGAGTAATACGATACCCCTTGGTAAGACTGATTGTCAGGCTTTCGGGCTTTAGACCCGTAACAACTGTCAAAGATCCACGAAGGAAAGCCGGGACCAATGACTTAACGTGCTTTCCGAGGCACGGTCTTGGTATGTGAGGATGGTCACCCATCCAAGGACCAACCGCGGCAGCGTAGCTTAACCTCATCGATCGACCTGTGCGGCTGTTATTACTTAGCCACAAGCCTGAAGCGGCAAACGGCTCGAAAATATAATTAGCATTAAGGTTATTATACTAAAGCGGCAAAAGTATAATAACCTAAATGGTAATTATATTTTCGAGCCGTTTGGGGTTGAAATCCTCGAGTTGTGAGGCCCGAGTGCTCATGGTCTTTTTAAGGAAATTTCGAAACGGCTGGTTGACACTTCTCGTCACCCAAGAGCTGGCTTTTACCTTGACCAGAGGCTATGTATTGCCATACAACGTGGTAATACCGCCAGTCTCTTGGGTACAATACCAGTCGACAGCGATGCGGATGAATTTTTAGAAGCTATATTTTAGTTTCTGAATAGTTTTAGTTAAGTTAGGTTATCATTTTTTTTTATTAATTAATTAGATATTAGTTGTTATTTACTTACATATTATTTGAATGCTCAATTTATAAGAAAAATCTCGTACCTTTGAAATATAATATGAATCGTAGGAAGTTTAAAAAAAGTTAAGTTATTACTGCAGTCTACTTGCACCTACCACGCAATAGCAAGCTGATTGTGTTTTACCCATGTATATAAGAAAGAAGGTTTTACCAAAAAAAACTTGAAGTTAATTAACACGAATATGGAGCATTAACTTAATACTTAAATAACAGATTTTTGATAAAAATATAACGGTTATTTGCATGCATGTTTCAACAAACAGAGTCAATAAAACCTCGTCATCACGAACGTGGTACAATCAAATAGCTGGCTGATTGTGCTGCCTCGTATAATAAAACAATCGTTATGAAAAATTTAACAACTCGATTACAAAATAATCGATTTGTTTTTAGTTCTATAAATGTCTCTGGCGAAATATGGCTACTTTTTGTCCAACTGAGAACAGCAGTGCGATTTTGTAACCATCTCACCGTGAAAACTTAAGTGAAGTGAGCGTGGAGTGAGCTGTCAATAGTGACAATTTCTAGCAAAAAGAAACTCACATCACCTAAGTTTTCACGGTGAGATTTTTACAGAATCGACCGGCAGTAACTGTTCTCGAACAATTTTTTTGTAAAAAAAACTACTGCTACCTAACTAAATGTTATATTATAAAGCCTTAAGCAATTTTACTACTTAATATCACGCTTGTATTGCCAACGGGTTCAGTAGAGGTGCACTTATGCACCCACATTTCACCAGCTATATTTACGTAAGTCCCAAGTAACATGGGACATAATATACAGGGTGAAATTGAAAACATGCGACAAATCGAAATGGGAGATTGTACTCATCATTATAAATAACTTTTACCATCGGACCAAACCTGAAATCGCGAAAACAAAATCAGCTGTTCCCTCGCATAACTTGTCAAAATGTAGGGAACAGCTGATTTTTTTTGTCGCGATTACAGCTATGGTCCCTTAGTAAAAGTTGTCCATAATGATGAGTACAATCTCCCATTTCGGTTTGTCGCATGTTTTCATTTTCAACCTGTATAGCCATTAACCAAATCCGGACTCCGGGCTGCTACTGAGAAATTCCAGATAGAAAAATCCCAATAACACTATGCCTGATCTGGGATTCGAACCCAAGACCTTTTATTTTATTTATTTTTTTTTTTTCAGGATGGGAAATCATCAAATGACTCCTCCCGCTCTGGGTGGAGCGGAAGGGAGTGTCAGACTCTTACTGACTAAAACCCACCCGTGTTCCTTCCTTCGCCCTTTATGTTCCGGGCCAGCGGTAACCCTTTCGGACAATCCCGCTGACCACAATCTATTCTATTACATAGTAAGTATATATAGTAGTAGTAATTTCAATATATTCTATTACATAGCTACACAGGTATGAGTATGAATATCCATATTAATATTATAAATGCGAAACTGTGTCTGTCTGTCTGTCTGTTACCTCCTAATGCTTAAACTGCTGAACCGATTTATATGGAATTTGGTATAAAGATAGTTTGAGTCCCGGAAAGGACATAGGATACGTTTTATCCCGATATTCGCTCGGAATCGAAACTTATGCGGGTAAAACCGCGGAGCGCAGCTAGTAAGTAAATAAAAATGAAATCTGTTCGTTAGCATTACTTCAGAACGGCTGGACCGGTTTGGCAAATTTTTATTTTAAAATGTTTATAATAGTCCGATTCAGGTTTTTACGGGAACAATACATTTGAAAAGTTGCCGTTGTTTTATTACTCAGAAAATGGGTTGTGTTGGTTATATTCAGCTGCATCCGGTTTGACTGGAAGTCGACTCCAACATAGTAGGGAAAAGACTACTCAGATGATGTATGATTGAAAGGAAAGGACAACGTGTGTTAGCCAGTAATTTAATAAAATCTGACTTTACTATACTATCGACTACTCTATGTATCTACGTTTTATATTGAAATCATTCCAGTTCAATATTATTCAATTACCGAACCAAACTGTTAATCACAATCTATTGTTGTTGCTTACCATAATTGTACTGAATGCAGTGATTTGGATTCAATTCTTCATTATCTTTTGGCAAGCTGACAACAAGCGGTAAGGTGCTTTAAATATCTATTAATTTTGAAGAGCTTTAAAGGCTCTTTTGTTCTTTATCAATCAATTTGTTGTACAGACGCCAGCACATCAAGTTACTACACTATGTCAAATTTCTTTAATAGATTTTCAACTTTATCGCTAAAGCATAAGGTTCAAAGTTGATTGGGAAAATTTGACAGTTTCGGGTAGCTTGATGTGCTGGCGTCTGTACATTGTAGTGCCTTTTATTTAGATCATTACCGATTTCGTTTATTTGCCTCGACTTACGACTTGTAGATAGTGGGTGCGAACCAAGGCAGGCACTTTAAGTTGTGTAATTTATTTCATCACCACAGCTCTCGAAATGGTGAAGGAAAACATTGTGACGAAACTGGCATGACGACCAGCAGTGCGATTCTGTAACTATCTCACCCTGAAAACTTAGGTGAAGTGAGCGTGGAGTGAGCTGTCAATAGTGTCAATTCCTAGCAAAAACAAACTCACTTCACCTAAGTTTTCTCGGTGAGATTTTTACAGAATCGACTGGCTGCACCCTGTTTGCGTGACACACTATCTATCACAATCTGAATCATTCTGAAGAATATTGCTAATCCATTGCTTCATATGTTAGAAAAATTGCTCAAAAACCTATGTAAACAACGCAATGAATGTTGTTGAATTGTCATCTGTCATAAAGGAAAGACATTCCTGTTGTTCGTGTGTTACGTAATGAGTGTTTTCTGAAATGACGTTCGCCAGGTGGCAGCACTGACACGTCAGGTCCAGACATCTGTCAAAGAGCCTATATTTTCTTTAGTCATGACTGAATGATGAACGAATAAATGAATCGAATGATGAACGTCATCATATATGTATTTTATATTGGAAGACCTCTTGTCACAGTGGTGCCAACTGGTGTCGTAAATTTTCACGAAAACCCTCATTACCCTTCTGGATGAGGGGTGGTCCGAGCTGGTGTAGGAAATGAGTTCCTAAAAGGATTTGGTGGAGGCTTTTTCCCAACAGTGGGACAGTATAGGCTACATTAAAAAAAAGTTTATGTTCCTAACTACTATTTCAATCACCAATTATACATTTGTCATGGTCGGTGATTAAAAAATATTCTCAATTCAGTTCGGCGATTAAGAAATATTCTCACTTCAGTCCATTGGAGCAGCTAAGTGCCTGAATCCGTTTGCAGTTTGACGATAATGCATAGACATTGTTGTTAAAAGTCTTCCTGTACAGTAACTTGACACTTACTGCAATTATCCAATCATGAATTTATGTAAATTATCGCTTACACATGGACGCGCGCAGGAGTCATTAAACTATAGAGGTAGGATTTAGCAGAAGCGCAATACAAGGTCAATAAGGCGCAATATAGGTCATTTTATAATTTTTTTTCCGAGAAGTTAGGTTTTAATTGAAAACGATGAGAGTAAAAGTGCTTTAACATTTATTTTTAATTGAATTGCAATATTTTTTATTATAAAACTATTTATGTTTGATTTATTGTTTGTTTGTTTTCGATTTATGTTGTAAATTATTTTTTCGAGCAAGCCTTGCTATTTTAAACCAAAATGCTAACTACATGGGCAAGGGGCATCGTTTTACCCGTAACTGAGTTGTGAAGGTCAGATAGGAAGTCGCTCCATGTAAAATACTGGTATTTAGCTGCATCTGGTTAGACTGTAAGCCGACCCCAACATAATTAGGAGAAGGCTAGGCAGATGATGAGGTATACCTACCTATTTTGAAGCAAAATTATAGGTTAGATATACAAACTGGTGCAACCTGTAGTTTAATATATGTCTATATACATATATATAACAAAGTCTATTAGTTACACCATTTATTTGTGAACCTGTTCTTGTGAACCTTAAATATGTTTATTTTTCTGAAAACATATAAAATTATTATAAAATTATTATTTTTATTATTTATAACTCAAGAACGGCTGGACCGATTTTTATGATCTTTTATTTGTTAAATTTGTCTTCGCCCCGAATAGCATAATAATTATTGAAACATGGGAAAAATTAACAAAAAAATCGGAGGCGACACGAAGTTCGGCAGGTCAGCTAGTTTAATTTGAAAAAAATATTTTATTAATTTATTACTGCGGAATAACAACGACGGTATTTTAGGTCTTTCGGTTTCTGTACAGACATAATTAATGATAAGACAAAAAGTTATCATGTTTAACTTTGAATGCAAAGTGTCAAACAGTGGAGTAATACTCTCCCGAAATTTGAATGGAAAAAATATCGACTATTGACACCTTTATAGGGTAATTTGAACTTAGAGAGTTGTAGGTATTAATGATTTTAGTAATAATAATTCTGAGAATACTTGAATCAACCTACAACCTGAAAATCTGTACCTATATGGCAAAAAAATTAAAACAATTTTCCTTGGCTGCCCTGACGCTTTTGCGACAATCGAGCAGAAATCTGAACTCTGGCTCCGGGCCCGTCACTACTGGGAATTTCTGTGTGGAAAGTAGATAAAAGTTGAAAATAGTCACATTATAATGTGTAATGGGTTTCTTTATTTTTTCAAGTTTTGTGCGGATAAGTCGACACGAGTGAATATATCGACTTTATTGGCATTCGATTAAGTAAGTTTCTCTTTAGCTCCCACGGGAATTAAAACGCAGAGAGAACTAACGTTATCATCGCACTGAATATGTTACAAGCTTTGAATGCAGAGCTAGCAAAATTGAAACATTTGTAAAAGAAAAACAAACTGACTCTATTTCTGCTTCTTTTAAAAGTCTGTCGATAGTGTTTTGGATGAAAAATTGGAAGCTACAGTTTGTTCGTTCGTTTGAACACACTAATCTCTGGACATACCGGTCGGATTTAAAAAAAATCTTTTATTTTTGTTAGCCCAATTTTTGAGGAAGGCCATTTAGCATCACGCTACGATCGTTATGATCTGAGCAAAATAAAAAAGCGTAAACGGAGCACAGCTATTGGTTGCTATACAATGCTATTGCTATTTTATATTAAAACAAGAAATTTCACGCGAAAAACATGCGTTTACGCCTCGAATGCAAGTCTCGACTGACGGGTGACTCACTATAGTCTGACTTTTAATTAGCTGCAGTAAAATGACACTCCTTACTGTCATTTCGTGAAAAAATGTTACCACATTATCTCTAATAGTGATGTGATTAAAATAAAATGAAACGTCGTTTTATTTTAGATATTTGAAATTGACCAATTTTGATTTAACCGTATACAATTAAATATTCTTTGATTGATCGGGTAAAAATAAATGTTGTAGTTTCAAATCAGCGTAAATACATAGTCTACTGAAGATAATTTTGTTTAAATGTTTACTTTAAAAGTCCTAGTATATCGATCTTAGAAAACAAATTTTTAAATAATTTAAAGTTTTGACGTTTACTTTGCAAAATAACAAAAACTTCAAAAATAAGAATATTTAAAAAGATAATATGTTTGTGATTAGAATTAATGCTTTTTTATAAATCCAAACCTATCACTGATGTAATGACAAAACAGTAATTAGGCATTGTTTATATATTTGTTGTAAACTTATATTACGCTGAATTTTATTATAAATATCATCCTCTAATAATATTATGATCTTTTATAAAATCAATTTAACATGGCTCGATTTTGAACTGAATGTTAATTGAATGAATCGATTATTTTGTCACATCACTATTTAAATTTCGTTAGAACGTGGTAATACATAAGCTGTCATTTTACTGTAGCTAATTAAAAGTCCGACTAAAGACGCTATTGCCGTTCCGTGCGCGCACGGAGCACACGACGGCGGATCAACTAGTGATGAGGGTCGTGTCAACCGATATTCTATAAATATCGATTATATCGACTTAGATCAACTGATGTTAATGTATCGGTGTATTTTATTATGTTGTATAAATATTTTTGTTATTATATTAAATTCATGTAAATTAATCATTGTGTAAATATTGTATTACCTAGATAGTTATTGGTGTGTCTAGTGTGTAGTGTTATTCGATATTGTAATTACATAAATATCTAGACATTGTTATTAAGTAGGTATTTATTAAAATTAATTATGATTTTATAACGAAGAAAGGCTCCTGCAAACTGTCGCGCCTGTTTGTAGGAGCCTTAATATTATAATGTGAAAGTTCATATGCTTCTAGATTTTTGTTACTCAATCACACAAAAACGGCTGCACGGATTTGGATTTGGCACACAAATAGTTTTTAAGCTTTTATCTCAGTAGTACGTAAGATAAGACCCGATACACACATGGGCGAAGCCGCTGGCAAAAGCAAGTAATTAAGAGGAAATGTGGTCGGAGAGACTTTTGAAAAAGCCTAAGTAAAAAGTCGTAATTCAAGGTTTGGCTCTCGTCTATTTCCTCTCCCAAAATTGGACCAATTTAAAAGTTAAAAGTTATGTTATTCTTTTTCATTAATAGTTATCAAATTTGTACACTAGGTCTCTGTTGACAGCGGTTTAAATCGGTATTTTTTGAGGGTTCTAGTGCTTATAAAAAATATTTATCATCAAAAAGGAAAACATAGGGACATACAAGTAGTTAATATTTATTATTCTGTAAAAATCATTGCTTTATGGTCATTAACCAGAAAAGAAACAGGCGAGAGCGTCTCTATGGAGAAACGACCACCCGCATTTGCTCTTAATAATATTATGAGAGTAGCCACAACTTTTTAGACAAAACAGTGTTGAAGTAAACAGATGGCAGACTTTTTTCGTTAAGAGGGCGCCGACCAAACGCCGACTGCGCAGTGGCGCCCTCTTCGTTTGTTTGGTTATTTCTTTTATTTTAGAATGAAAATGCAGAAAATAAGCACGTTAAGTTGTGCTCCACAAGATTATACGTTAATATTATTAGAGCACAACTTAACGTACTTATTTTCTGCATTTCCATTCTAAAATAAAAGAAATAACCAACCAAACGATGAGGGCGCCACTAGGCGGTCGGCGTAGCCTTAAAGCATTCATAGAGTCAAGCCGGATCATGTAAGCTGTTTTCTACCTTCAAAATTAATGAAACAATAACTTATTTATAAATCCATGAAACATTGAAATTGAATGTTGGCTAGATGTTTGCAACAGTCATTTGGGCAACAATGCGAACTCGAGTAAGTAAGTATCCCAGCATTCGCATTTGGTTGGTAACAATTGTGCTTACAATGTCCTCATGTAGTTTTCAATTACTGTTTTTATATCCAGGGCTCAACTTATTTTGGTAACGTAATTCCGAGCAATAATATTTCATCTACGCTTTGTTTGTATTCAAAATAAAAGTGAAATTGATTTATGTATTTTTTAAACAACCTTTAAAACAATGTTTGCGTACCCATAAATAAATTTGTGTTCGGGTAAGAGGCGATTCCCGTTGATTGCTTGTGTATTTTTCATTTTATAGAGAAAAAATATATTCGCTTTATCGTGGACCATGAGGATTGACTTATTTGTTATTTTTTTATTCCTTTTATTATATAAGTACACACAGCTTAATACGTAGAGATACGACTTATAATATTTGAGTACAAAAGTACTTCCAGCATATCTGCGAGAGGAGAACTGTAAAATAAATGTTGACAATAGTGCGTGAGAACAAGAAGAGAAGAATCCATACTAATATTCTAAATTCGAAAGTAACTCTATCTGTCTGTCTGTATGTTACCTTTTCACGCCTAAACCACTGAACGGATTTCGATAAAATTTGGCAGAGAGATAGAAAGCATCCCCGGGAAGGACAAAGAATAGTTTTTATCGACATACCTCGCGAGCAAAGCCGCGGGCGGAAGCTAGTATTTTTATAATTTTCGTCGACGTCTTATACTAAAATATTGAATAAGTATATCATAAAATATTAACATACAGAGTGGTGCTTAGGTTATCACATTAAACAGTACAGCGGTTATTACAATTTGTTATCAGTCTGTAAAACAAAACGAATAAAAGAAAACTGAAACAAAATAAATAGCTTAAAAAGTGGCACGACATAAGCCATCCTTGATAATAAGGCAGTAGACACGCGTGGGGCGATGGTATCAACAATTCAACACAAACTTCTTTGTATTGTTACCAAATAATCACAAATTATGTTTAAATACTCAAACGAAAAACAAAGGTCCAACGGCTAGAAAGTTAATTGTTATTAATTATTTTAATTGTGTATGTTTCAAATACGTTATGTAGAATTCGTGGTTTCAATTAATGTGATAACCGAATCGCAACACTGTATACTTATATAAATACATTGTTATCCTTATACATGCACTCGTTCTAATGTTGAAAGAAGCATAGACAGATTCATCATATTATTATAACCAAGGTTAGCGAATGTATTGGTAACCGGAGTACATCACATGCAGAAGAACCCAGACCCTGAACTACTATCTGAACACCATAACATTATATTTTTTGTCCGGGTATCGAACCCAGATAGAGCAGAAGGTAGTCACTTAGGTACCCACAGCTGTAAGTATAGTTAGCAGCCATAAAGGCTCCTTCAAACAGGCGCGACACGATACGCGACACAAAAGCACCGCAAGTCGCGCTACGAGCGGTGCCTTTGTGTCGCGCGCGATTTTATCGCGTGTCGCGTCTGTTTCTAGGAGCCTAAAATTTACTTGAATTGTTAGTTTTGTGCCGAAAAGTCGTCAACTTGTCTCAGATTTAGCGTTTAGTGTTCCAAAGTTTAGGGATCAACACTCATTTTTATAGTCACGTATTATGTAAATATCTCACATTTAATGTAAAACATCCCACACACATACGGAATTTATTCTCGTGACCACAATTTCATTTCACTCCTTTTCTACACGTTATGTCGATTTTTAGAAAGTGTTGTTGCTGTAAATTGAAAATCCGTTAACATGCTAACTCAGGAATATGCTCATCCACTGGAAATTCGGATTGTATACGGTAGAAAAACCGATTCGGATTAGGAAATAAATCGAGTTGAAGTTCTAACAACGTTCTAAATAAACGAATTATTAGAAAGAGAGGGTTTTATACGATTTCTGTTCACGTTTCCACGCGCTGTGTTCATGTTAATAGCGGAATGAAAGAGAGACAGTACCTGCCTGCTTAACGTTGCCGACAAATTGAAAATTCCATAAAAAAAAACTGATTATTAAAAGCTCTGGCTTATCCTGGCCCACTTTTAATGCTTGTAAGTTTTAACCAGTGCCAGTGTTCACAATTTGTGTAGAATGAAATGGAATAATAGTAACAAAAATATTAGAAAAACCATTTCTATTAAAAATAAGGTCATGAATATCTACGCCTTTTCCCTATAGTCTTGAAAATCTACGAAACACGTTCTTACTACAACTTCACTTTATTTAAACTACTTTTGAAAACTTAAAATGAATGTCGTAATTACCAAAATCTTTGTGAAACATTTTCTCAACTCGAATTATTTATAAAATTAGCGCTAGCTCTATATCAAAAAAACATTTTCAAGTTCCTACACTTTTACATTTTATAAGATTCTGACTGAAATTGCTGTAATTTATCCTTATCAGAGCGAAACTAATTTTCTATTCCATCTGGTACCGCGTATTATACACTTTGTGCAAATTCAAGGCAAGGGTTGATTTTTGTGAGAGAACATCAAAGTTGATGAGAATTCAAATTATACCTCCTTACAAATTATGCAAACGAATATCGGATGTAGACGTCTTTCTGTTAAAGGCTCTTTTAAATTTTCATAATGAAATATAAGGTTTTGTAAAGTTTGGGACCGATTAAAATTAATTGTCTTTTCTATTTTATTTCGCAAGCGTCTACCTACCTACTACCTACTTCTATATTATAATAGTCTTGAAGATAGGTAATGATGAGCCATGACGTGATTCCACTTTTGTTTAGGGTTTCGATGGTAAGAATAAAACGAAAACATATACAGGGTCAAAGTAAATTAGCTAGCAAAACTCCGCAGGCGTGATAGGCATCGATACCTAAACACAATAAAGTTATACTGTAAAAGATTTAATGATTTTTGATCTTAGGGGTCAACGACCGCTGGTAATGTATGAGTTGAGAAAATATGTTTTATCGTGTTTAGATATTGATACCTATTACTTCTGTGAAATTTACACGAAAAAAAACAGTGTTTTTAAACTGATATATCAAGTGAATAAACAAACATAAGACGATGACCCCACAAAAAAATCACCAAATTGATTTATTTTTTGTTTCACTAGCTAATTTAATTTGACTCTGTTTATAGCTTTTTGAATTAACAACAAACAAGAACATGTTAAGAACAAAATAGTACAAGGCTACGTTGAAAATAGAATGCTATCAACACTGTTTTACAATGTACAGACGCCAGCACTTCAACCTACCCGAAACTGTCAAATTTTCCCAATCAACTTTGAACCTTATGCTTTAGCGAGAAATTTGACAGATTGTAGTAGCTTGATGTGCGTCTGTACCTGACAACCCTGCTACAAGCTGTTGTAAAAATGGTGAAAGGTTTTAAAAAATGACTACGGTTCCTTCTCAGAATAGTCCGGAAAAAGGGCCTAATGAAAAAGGGCTTTAGAGAGGACTTTCCTAAAAATTGAAAATAACGAATTGCACTTTCATTAGTTGTTATATTCTATGATTTTTATGTGAAGTTAACTTGCTAACGATAGTCCGTGCCATGTTTTTGTATGTCTAATTACTGTGGAAATCGATATTTTATGTAAACTGTTTATGTAAAATGACATAAAGTAGAGTCTTGTAATTGCAACTATCTGGTTATTGTAACTAATATATTTATATTAGTGACGGTGATCCTAGAGGGAGTTATTTAACTCCCTATAGGATCACCGTTCTGAACAACGACAGGCGTGTTTAGTATTGCCATACTAATTTATATAATATTTACATCCATCTCTTTCTTACGTTCTCTCTCTCTCTCTGGTACAGCCATACACTACACGTGCGCTCTGCACAATAATTTAAAGAAAAGTGGAAATAATCGACGTATAATAACATTGTGAAGTGTCTATTAGTAAGCAAATTAAATAGTGTCTGTGTACTAAAAGTGTTTCTCTCTAAAGCAACCCAACACCGTCGGCAATCTCATACATAAATTTGGTCCATCGAGCTACACCGAACGCCATTTTTTTTGGTGGTGTGGGAGGCGTGGCTTGCGAGTTGCGTCAAGCCGGCAGGAAGTCATCGACAAGATCGACGAAAGTCGGATAGCTTCGGGTCGCGTCGTGCCACCTCGGGCCTCTTCGGCATACATCGCCAGCGCCGTTTACGAAGACACAAGTGCTGTTTTACCAACAGGGCCGGAGAGAAGCAGCCAATAGGCAATTGACATTTTAAGTCGTCGATAAAGCAGACGGCATACGGCGGATTCAACCAATCCCGCTGCTCTAAAAATCAACTGAGTGAATTTGTGTGTATTTCCGGTGTCGTCCGACGCCTACTCGATAACTCGACACACTCTAAAGGAAAAAAATCTTTGAGAAAAAAAACGCGTTGCATTTTTTCTATAGTACAACAGTACAGAAAACGTTTTTTCAGCATCACAGCTCACAAGAGCATCTTACAATAGTAAATAAAATTCACGTGATTCCATCCAACACAGAAGATGGAAGCAATAGAAAACCTACGCGCGGCACGTGCCGCCATTAAAGGTAAATTAACAAGAATATCGAACTACGTGCAGAACTACGATCCTGCAAAGTCCACTAAAAGCGACCTACAGGTCAGATCAGAAGAATTAACCAAACTGATGGAGCGATACGAGGAAATCCAAATCAATATTGAGATGTTGGACACGCCCGACCGGCAACAAGCCAACGAACAAGATCGGGAGACAACCGAAACAAAATATTATTCTACTAAAGCACAAATTGCGTCATTAACAGGAGGATCGCAACAAGTAATGGAGCAATCTCATTTAAATTCTACCTCGTTACATGATTGTACAGCAAGGAAGCCTCGTGTCAAGCTGCCATTACTGGAGCTTCCAAAATTCGATGGTGATATACGTGAGTGGCCAGCATTCAAGAACATATTCTATGCCTCTGCTGACAGTGTAGACATTCCAACAGTGAACAAACTTCAATACCTGAAGTCCGCCCTGTCAGGAGAAGCGGCTGGGCTTATTACCTCACTTCTCATAACGGAGGAAAACTACAGTAAGGCACTAGATATACTAGCAAAAAGGTATGAGAATCAAACTATGATTGTTAATTATCACTTAAAAGCTATTACTAATTACAATGTTGTTAGCAAACATAACTTAAAAGAATTTCTAGTAACTTTACAACAAAGTCTAGATTCCCTAAAGGCTATTAAGCTGCCTGTAGACAGTTGGGATGTCCTATTAGTATTCCTAATTTCTCATAAGCTGGACAACTCACTGAGAGCAGCGTGGGAATTAAACAAAAAAGAAAGTACTCTGGCTACAATGTCTGAGTTGCTAGATTTCTTAAACATAAGGCGATCAGCATTTGAATTACTCAATGACAAGCCTAGTGATAGGCCTACTGTTAAAACTACACATTTGTCAACTTCAATGAGACGTCAATTAGATTGTTTGTTATGTCAACAAAAGCATGACTTACATAAGTGTCCTAATTATATAGAAATGAGTGTATCTGATCGTATTAACCTTATAAAATCTAAAACTTTGTGTTTCAACTGTTTACAGCCTTACCATGCAAAACATAAGTGTTCGAAACTGAAGTGTTTGTCATGCCATCGCAAACATCATACAAGTATACATATGGATCAACCCATAGAAGTAAGCCCTGCCACAGCAGAAGTTAAGGTACCTCCTACATATTGCCTCACTGAACTCTTGCGTGCAACAGCACAATACTACTAATCCAAATGTCCAATGTGAAACAAACTCTCAATCGAACTCACCAACAGTTCTTGTCTCTAACGCTAAACATAATACTACCTTGCTATCAACAGCTATCATAAAAATACAAGATGCTATGGGAAACTGGGTAAATGCACGAGCATTATTAGACTCTGGCAGCGAAGTCAGTGTAATAACACAAAGGCTTGCAGGTGTGTTAAAGCTTCCATACAGCTACCATGCATGCACAGTTAAAGGTGTGGGCAACAAAGACAGCCCTGCACAATTAAACATAAAGGCTAATATTTCTTCTCGATACAACAATTGTAACTATAATCTAACATTCATAGTAATGAACAACATTACAGTGCCGTTACCACATACTTACATAGCTACAAGCAACTGGAATATACCTCACACGCTTACACACAAACTAGCAGACCCCACATTCTTTATACCTAGCACTATAGACATACTCATAGGGGCCGAGCTTTTCTATTCGCTTTTACTAACAGACCGCATAAAGTTAGGTCACAATTTACCGGTCATGATTGATACAGTATTTGGTTGGATTGTATCAGGCACACTCACAAGTGACACGCCTTTACATGCATGTAGCCCTGACCGTCACGTCAGCATGTATGTATCTTTGTTATCAACAGATCAGCTTCTACAACGCTTCTGGGAACAAGAGGAAATCACACCTCAAAAGCTAATATCTCCACAAGATAAATATTGTGAAACTTTATACGAGTCCACTACAGTACAAGATCACTCAGGTAAATACACAATCAATCTACCCCTACAGACAGACAAACTACAAGATTTAGGTATCTCATTTAATACTGCTTACCGCTGCTTATTACAGTTAGAGTCTAGATTTCAAAAAGATCCTTCCTTATTCACTCAATATAAAGAATTCATCGATGAATATATTGAATTGGGTCATGCATATTATGTAAAGGATTTCTCCCCTACACAAGACAATACATACTATTTACCTCACTTACCTATCATAAAATCTGAAAGTAGATCAACAAAGTTAAGAGTTGTTTTTAATGCTAGCTCCAAATCATCAACAGGCACGTCCTTGAATGATATTTTACATGAAGGTCCTAACATTTACAATGATCTACTAAATATAGTGTTGAAATTCAGACTATTCAAGTATGCCTTTTCTTGTGATATTGTTAAAATGTTCAGAGGTATATTTGTGAATCCAGAGCAAAGATCATATCAGAGGATTTTATGGAGAGAATCTAAATGTACTCCACTCAAATGCATAGAATTAGCAACAGTTACATACGGCACTAAGTGTGCGCCTTATCTTGCATGTCGCACAATGCTAGATTTGGCTTACAAAAATAAAGAGACTCATAGTCTAGCTGCAGAATGCATAGAAACTTGCAGCTACATGGATGACTATTTATCTGGGCAACAGTCCCTGGAACAGTGTACTCAACTCTGTTTACAACTAATAGATTTGCTTAATAAAGCTGGGTTCAAGTTACACAAATGGACTTCAAACAACCCTCACATTTTAACACAGATTGCCAGTCATACTATGGACACATCTAGTGAACATAATTCACAAAATAATTCTAGTTCTCAAAACAATTCATACGATTTTAACAAGCCAGACTGTGTTAAGACTTTAGGTTTAATGTGGCTACCTACACAGGACATACTCCATACGCACATACCTGAAATTACGAGCACTTCCCACACTAAAAGATCTATATTATCACAGATAGCACAAATGTTTGATCCGATAGGTATTCTAGGACCCACAGTAATTATTCCTAAAATTCTAATGCAAGACATCTGGAAAGAAAACATTGACTGGGATAGTCCCATACCTAACAATTTACAAGATCTTTGGCAAAGGTTTATTGATCAATTAAATTACTTAAAGTCTATTAAGATCCCAAGATGGTATTTTACTGATATACCTACAAGCGTATACTTAATTGGGTTTTGTGACGCATCTAAGAAAGCCTATGGTGCTTGCTTATATTTAAAAGCAAATTATCCAAACAAAAAATCTACTTGCATTCTGGCCATGGCCAAGTCTAGAGTCGCTCCTATTAAAAGGCAACAGTCAATTCCTAGACTTGAGTTATGTGGAACACTATTGTTATCAAAAATATATGATAAGTTTATTAACACTACAAAAAATAATATAGAAATTGATTTTAAATTTCTATTTACAGACTCATCCATTGTTCTTAGCTGGATAAAATCCCCTTACAAACATATACATGACACATATGTCTCTCATCGTATAATGCAGGTTATGGAATTAACTGCCACGGAAGATTGGTACTATATAAATACCAAACAAAATCCAGCAGATTTAATAACTAGAGGGGTTATGCCCAAACAATTGCCCACTTATGATTTATGGTGGCAAGGCCCTACCTGGATTAAACAGGATGAATCTACTTGGCCTATAACAGTACCCCAAGTAGTTACCACTCAAGTAATTACTCCTGTCCACAATACATGTGCACAACTATGTCATACATCCATAATGTCAAATAAAATTCCTATTAATTATGAATATTTTTATGAGTTGTTTGTAAAAGTATCTAACTTCACAAAGTTAACAAGAATCATTGCATTCATGTTTAGATTTATAAATAAACTCAAAAACAAGGGCTTAAGCTATTCTCCTTACTTAACTGTACAAGAACTCAACAGAGTTACTAATTTCATTTTTCAAATAACACAACTTAAATGTTTTTCAAGAGAATATTTAGAACTGTCATCACTCAGTCAATCAGATAATACAGACTTACCTAAACAAAAACTATATACATTCCAATCCAGTCCCATAAGGAAACTAAACCCTTTCCTAGACCAAGACAAGCTCATCAGAGTTGGAGGTCGCATTCAACAATCAGACATATCCTATAGTCAAGCTCACCCTATTATACTACCCGCTAAAGATTACTTAACATCATTAATTGTTAAACATTATCACCAAAAGTTGCTACACTCTGGAATACAAAGCACCTTATATAATATAAGATTAAAATACTGGATTATTCATGGTAGGAATGAAGTCAAAAAGATAATTCATTCTTGTGTTAAATGCATCAGATTTAGAGCACAAACTTGTGGTCAGCAAATGGCTAGTCTCCCTTCTCCCCGAGTAACCCTAACAAGAGCGTTCCTTCATGTAGGCATTGACTTCAGTGGTGCAATAGCTATCAGGACTTCAATGACTCGAAACTGTAAGTACACAAAGGGATACATATGTCTATTTGTATGTCTGGCGACACGAGCTATACATTTAGAGCTCGTAACTGATTTAAGTTCCCAGGCATTTATTTGTGCTTTGAAAAGGTTTGTATCTCGAAGAGGTACTCCAACATGTTTGTATACTGATAATGCTACCAATTTTAGAGGATCTAAAACTGAATTACATGAGCTTTATAAAATGTTCAAGTCTGATAAGTCTTACAGCCAAATAATAGATTTTTGTGTTTCTAATTCTATTGATTATAAATTTACAATACCACTTGCCAGTCATATGGGTGGTATTTATGAAGCTGGTATCAAATCAGTAAAGTCATTACTTAAAAGACATTTGTTTTCTACTAAATTAACTTACGAATTGTTATATACAACTTTAGTCCAAATAGAGGGCATATTAAATTCTAGACCATTATGTACAATTGCTGATGTTCCGGATGATGTTATCTGTTTAACTCCAGCCCATTTTATAATAGGAACTTCTATAACAGACATACCAGAACCTAGTGTGTTAGATTTGAATGAATCTAGATTAAATGTGTACCAAAAAATAATGTTAATTAAGCAAAGATTTTGGAAGCAATTTTATTTTAATTATATTTCAGAATTACAGAGTAGAAATAAGTGGCTAGATATTAAGAAAAACTTAAAAGTAGGAGACATCGTAATAATCAAAGATGAATGTACACCTCCTACCTTGTGGCCTTTAGGCAAAGTTATATCTACTAATGTAAACAAGAATGACAACTTAATAAGATCTGTAACCATACATACAACCAAGGGCGATTATACTAGGCCCATACATAAATTGATTTTGTTAGAACAATGTAATAATAATGACTAGCTTACATCATTAAGATTTGTACGTTTAAACTTAAAGTGAAACAGAATAGTTAGCTAACATAAATACTTATTATACTACATTCCTATATAGGTCTATACACCTAAGTTACATATTTTATACTTATTATAACAATAACTCACCATTACCTAAATTGTAAATTAATATACCTACTCACTATATTAACTATAAAACAACTTGCTTTGTAAATTTTCAAGTAGTGCAGTTTGTTAAAAGAGGGCGTGAGAATGTTTAGTATTGCCATACTAATTTATATAATATTTACATCCATCTCTTTCTTACGTTCTCTCTCTCTCTCTCTGGTACAGCAATACACTACACGTGCGCTCTGCACAATAATTTAAAGAAAAGTGGAAATAATCGACGTATAATAACATTGTGAAGTGTCTATTAGTAAGCAAATTAAATAGTGTCTGTGTACTAAAAGTGTTTCTCTCTAAAGCAACCCAACACCGTCGGCAATCTCATACAAGGCGTGTTAATGTTTTTCTACTAAAAGTCAAAAAGAAAACAAAAATAGATGGTGCTGATAGGCCAAGAACTCTGTGAATGACGGTTATTTTTGTCAAACCGCCATTTCTTTCTTAGTGACGCCGAGTACACGCGGAGCGTAATTTGAAATATATATATTTTTTTTTGTGGTTTTTTTAAGGTTTGTTCACTAGGAGTGTGATTATCAACCGCGGTAAGTTGCTTTATACGTATTTGTTTAATTCTACGATAAATCTACTGCGAGTTATGGATGCAGTTACATTTACCAGACTAAAAATTAAAAGTCTGCTTATTGCAACTATTTTTCAATTTTTAGGTTAGTTGCAATTATCTGACCATTTTTGTATGAAGTATGAAAAGGCATGTTTTTGAAATTTTAAAGTAGCACCCACCCATACAATAAAAAGTAAAACAAGCACTTAGTTGCAATTACCCGCCAAGATGGGCAATTGCAACTATTGCTACCTGTGTCAGAAATTAATGAAATAGGTTTTTATTGATTACAGCTGTCCTTTACATAAGACGGTGACATAAACATACATTAAATTTACATAATAACGAATCTTTAAAAAAACATTCAGCATATAAGTATAGAATTATCAAGCCATGAAGTAAGGACTCCAATAATTTTAGTTGCAATTACAAGACTCCTCCTTAATAATTATAGTCTAGAAGATTATAGTCTAGTAGATTATAGTCTAGAATATAAAAATTAAAGTATAGGTCATTTAAAGTAGTCTATTTTTAACCGACTTCAAAAAAAGGACGAGGTTCTCAATTCATTTTAAATGTTTGTTACCTCGGTACTGGGTTATTTATAAGCCGATTTGCAAAATATATTTTTTTATTTGAAAGGATATACTTTCAGATTAGTCCCAAAGAAATTTCATAAAAATCAGTTCAATAGTTTGGTTTTGGATCAAAATTACTGGTAAAGATATTCAAGTAAACGAAATTGCGTCGTTTGCTTTCCTATGACTTTTCAGTGGTGGGTAGTGGAATTGTCATAGGGTGCATTGTACAGTGCCGTATCTTTACATAATTAATTTTGCTTGGGTAGTTTTTGATTTAGCTTTAATAATAGGTACTTACGTATTTTTGCCACTAAGTTTATATTATTGATGATGTTATAATAACTTCCTGTCACTGATAGTGACATAGCAAGTAGTGTTATATGAAATTGTGTGGGGTAAGTACAACTTAAAAGTGATAAAAAAGTAAAAAAAAACAGAACAAATGCTAAGTGAAAACGAAGTAGTAGCATGGGCGAGCGATGGGATGCGATGCGATGGGTCGGGGGCTTAAATTTCACGGGAATGAGGTCGCAGGCAGAAGCTAGTTATCTATAAAGTTTCAGCTTTAAAATCAACCATGTGCGTAGTTCAGCAATGTATGTGGCAAACATGTCTGAACCTGTATGCACGCTTTTATACTTGTATAGATTTGCCCACGACTTCATCTGCATGAAATTTCTTACTCCTCCGACCCACTCCGTAGCATTGCATCGCCCAACCGCGCTATTAATTCCATTTCGCTTAGCGCGGCTCTTGCAGACTTTTTTCTTTTTGCTCGGCTTCTTAGGGCCGGCGCTCACTGCTGGCACGGCACGGGATAGCATGGCAAAGGATTTTATTCCTATCAAGTTATTTTGAATCTTATTAGGTACAATGAGTTTAGAGTTTATGTTACTTTATTTTGATACCATGATGCCGCGACGTGCCGCGGGATGCTGTGGCATGTTTCATTCCACGGGTTGCCGCGGCACGCCATTGCATCTCGCGAGACGTATAGGTGGTATGGTAAGACGTACGTTTGTGTCGAGGAATTATGATTGCTAAGCTAGTTTAAATAAGGTTGTTACTTGTGCAGCGGTCATTTGAAATGCCACGGCATGCTACGGGATACCACGGAATGCCACGGCACGCCGCGGCATGCCGGAGCACAACCTGCCATGCCACGGTATGCTACGGAACCCGCGGGACGCCGCAGCACAATCTGCCGTGCCATGCCGTGCCATGCCGGCAGTGAGCGCCGGCCCTAACAGTCGTAGCGTGATTAAAAATAGCATATAGCCTGCCTCAAGAATTAGGCTATAGAATACAAAACGCTTTTTTCAAATCCAAATCGTAGTCCCAGAGATTAGCGCGGTCAAAAAAACAAACAAACTCTTCAGCGTTATTATTAGTAAAGATAAAGTTAGATAGAAGATTACTATACTTAGATAAAGATGGATAGACGTGAACAGTGTACACAGGTTTGAGCAAATAAATATATCATATCGTCAAATAAAACTCTATAAGTAGAATATATTCCGTTATTTACTTCATAATACCTACACTCAGTTTCAAACATTTTAGAAGCTGAAGGATGAGCTTACGTCTAGTTTTTCATTAGTGGCAAATCTTAAGGAGAAAATTTCCTTACGGAAGTGCAATATCTTCTTTGAACGTTCTCACAGAAATTTCCGAAATGCATCCACATTCTTTTCGGCCACTCAATGCAGGTGAAGTTTCTAGAAAGATCTTATAAAGCAAACGATCTAAAAGATGTGGATAAAAGACACAATAAAATCTTTGTATATATGCAAGAATATAATAAAGAGGTAAAATATGTTTGTTTGGATGTATGTTTGTATGTAGGTAGATTTTAATTTTTTTTGCACCTTTAGCCCATTTTTTAAGATAGGCTATAGGCTATTATTTTAACATTACGCTAAAACTCTTAGGACCCGAGCATTAAGACAAAAAGTCAGAAGGAACGCTATGTGAAAACCAAGTGGGCAGGTGATGCGATGCGACGCGGCAACGGGTCGGCCGGTCGGGGGAACAAGAAATTTCACGCGGACGAAGACGCAGGCAGAAGCTGTATAAAATACAAGGATACAACGTTCTCTGGAAGTATATTTTCGTCACTGAATTGTAAGTGGACTGTAGAATTACTTATCTCAAATATTGTCAATAGAGTCACTCAACCAGTAACCTTGACAACCGACCAGAATTTTCCTTTTGGTATATAAATAACCATTGCTGATTGTTATTTGTAGGGCCCTAATCTGAATGTTATTGAGAGTTCAAGGGAATCTTTTAAAATTGGGACAGTTATTTTAGTAGTCTAGGTAAGTAGATTACTATTATTATTATTACCAGCCTATTGTGGACCCTTTGCAGGGCAAACGCCTCTACCCATATGTATCAGAAGAGGCTTCCCATACAGACCTTCCTACTTGGGGCCTTCTCTGTAGAAGGCACGAGCCTATGCTCGTGATCACCAACCGTCTTGAGCAAGCGTGGTGATCAATATCACCACGCTTGATCAAGACGGTTGGCGATTTCAGACAGAGTAGTCAAGCCCAGGTTATCTCACGATGTTTTCCTTCACTGATGTCAGTAATGTCCGAGATAAACTCAGAGAGTACAGACGCCAGCACATCAAGCTACTACAATCTGTCAACTTTCTTTATTAGATTTTCAACTTTATCACCAAAGCATAAGGTACAAAGTTGATTGGGGAAATCTGACAGTTTAGGGTAGCTTGATGTGCTGGCGTCTGTACATATATTAATTAAATAAGTCACATTGGTGTACTTGCCCGGATTTGAAACAGCAATCTTGTAGTAAGTAGGTATTATTATTCCCTTTATTTCATTTATTATAAACAATTACGAGTAACTTGTGGCTAAGTAATATCAACGCACAGGTCGATCGATCAGGTTAAGCTACGCTTGTCGCGGTTGGTCAGTAGATGGGTGACCATCCTTACTAGACCCTTCCGTGCCTCGGAAAGCACGTTAAGCCGTTGGTCACGGCTGTCAATCGTGGATCTTTGACAGTCGTTACGGGTCGTCAGAAGCCCGAAGAACTGACAACCAGTCTCAACAAGGGGTATCGTATTACACAGTAACTGGGTAGTGGAGGTCAAATAGGCAGTCGCTCCATATAAAATACTGGTATTCAGCTGCATCCGGTTAGACTGGAAGCCGACCCGAACATAGTTGGGAAAAGGCTAGGCAGAAAATTATTATAAAAAAAATATTAAGAAAATAAAAAATTGTAGCCCACCGGTATCGACAACAGGCAAGCTACCGGCGGCGGTCAGGGCTACAGAGAGAGGAACCTCCTGACAATGCGAGCCGTGTCCAGAAGTACCGTTTTCTGAATCAAGCTCCTCAGGTGTTGGTCGAGGCTCTTGGCTATTCGTTGCGCCGACACGTTGATAACTGGCTCATGCTTAAGTTATTATTATTATGATCAAAAAAATCTTCAGTAATATTAATTACATAAAGAACTTTGTAGATGCAAAGCAATGGATAAAGTATTTGAAACCAATTTCTTCACGTTCACTGAAATAAGCATGTCCTATAATAAATTACATAAACGTATGTAGCACCGTTATTAGATACAGATATTTATTGCTGCTATCGAATCGCAATACATCAGGATAACCGTTAATTAAACGGATCCAGGCGTAACGAGCCGTTTTGTTATTAGCCAACCGTTTATTGATGTCCGATAATTATTGAAATTAGTATTTATTACCTATCTTCTTCGGGTTGACGTGATTAATATTGCCTGTCAACGTCTTCGGCTTGGGGAGACTTTCCGCTGCGTCACGGATTGGAGATTGCTCTGGAATTCTGGATGCGGGCTATAATTTGGATTGGAGATAATTTTAGTACTGCTACTGATTAATTACCTACTTTTTCTTTACCGGAAAACCTCAGGTGCACGGCTTTATAATTCTACCAAGGCTACCAGATCTTCAAGGAGCAACAGGTGTGAAGGTATTCCTAAAATAAAGGTTTTACTAATCAAATATGAGTATTGTTATGTCTTTTAGGATGTTAAATGTAAGTTACACAAAAATACGTTTTAAAGTCCGCACTAGGAGATACCTAAAGTAGACAATTCAGTTGTACGAAAAAGTTACAAACAAGCTAGTGTCTTCACAAACGCCATCTGTACTATTACAGAAGTACTACGTATTTCATTATTTTCCTCAAACACTTCGCATAGAACCAGTTTTGTGTTCATCTAACCGATGCTACGCTCTGTGTACCACCTTTGTAGCGAGCAGTCTCATGTGATAGAGCATAGATGTCGCTATTCTCAGATTTAAGTACCACAGAACAGTACTTCATAACTTCATCTACTGCCTGCTGAAGTGCTGAGCCATTAGTTTCAATAAATTATGAGTATAAATCATTGAAGATCAATATCAACATGACGTGTGATAACGATATAAAATAAAATTGTAAACGTCAAACGGTAAACTTACATCACGCCTCACCTGAATTTCAGAATACGTACTTGTAGATAATAATATTCTCTACTCAGGAGATACCAAATAATCTTTCAAGATGATGTTCGGAGTAGAAGGTTTTTCGGAGTTATAATAATTATTAAAACTGCAAAAAAAAATTATTTGAAATTATACGTGCAATAAGGATTCTTGAGAACGTCTCGCGTACTTTAATTTCGTATTAAAGTTCTTGCATCTTCGTGCATTCTAATAGAAAATAAAATCTTCGATGAAATGCATGAGACTGCTGCATACTCAGCATATAAAGGCTCCTTCAAACAGGCGCGTCACGACACGCGACACAAAGGCACCGCAAGTCGCGCAACGAGCAGTGCCTTTGTGTCGCGCGCGATCATATCGCGTGTCGCGCCTGTTTGTGTGAATGTTCCCACTGTTGGGACACAGGTCTCCTCTCTATGAGAGTGAGTGGGTCGTAATCCAACACGCGGGCCCAGTGTGGTTTCGTAGATATCACATGTCTTCCAATTTTAGGTTCTAGGACATGCCGGTTTCCTCACGATGTTTTCCTTCATCGGTTTGAGACTACTGCAAATTAAAAAAAAAACATCATCTGTATAGTCTTTTCCCAACTATGTTGGGGTCGGCTTTCAGTCTAACCGGATGCAGCTGAATACCAGTATTTTATATGGAGCGACTGCCTATCTGATCGCCACAACCCAATTACCGGGTAATACGATACGCCTTGGTAAGACTGGTTGTCAGACTTTTGGGCTTCTGTATGATGGGTCTCGGTATGTAAAGATGGTCACCCATTCACAGACTAACCGCGACAGGTGTAGCTTAACCTGATCGATCGACCTGTACGGCTGTTATTATTTAGCCACGGATGAGTATTTTAATACTGAAATTGCGACGACATTATTATTGGGTTTCACTTCAGTACCTGCCTTAATTTTGAAACATCAATCAGATTCGCAATTATTAACTTCACCTAAGTGCGGTCTGTGACGACCCAACCCACTGCAATTTAGCCATACATTAGTTCGCCCGAAACGTGACAGACGTGTCAACAGCATTAATCTATCAATACATACAAATAATTAAAAATTGAAGATCTCTTTCTATTAATTCAAAAAAAATAACGTGTCGAAATAACAACAATATAATACGAGTAATAACTATATCAAATTACAACTTTTTACTAAATTCATAACTATGAAAGCGTAAAAAAATGTTTTTTTTTTATAAGTATAACAAAAGACAATTTTTTTTTCACTGTCTGTTTGTTTTAGCTCACCTCCGAAACGGCTGAACCGATTTTGACAAGACTTTCACTGACAGATAGCTGATGTTGTAAGGAGTAACTTGTGCTACTTTTATTTAAGAAAAATAATTACGGTACTGCACAAAAAATAAAAACCCATTAGGTAAATCCAATTTGTTTTCCAACATGCACGCGAACGAAGTTGCGGACACAGCTTATAAATAATAAGCAGCTTATAATGTGTCCAGGCCATCATCATCATCTACCTAGTCTTTTCCCAACTATGTTGAGGTCCGCTTCCAGTCTAACCAGATGCAGCTGAGTACCAGTATTTTATATGGAGCGACTGCCGACAACCAAATTACTGGGTAATACGAAATCCTTTGGTAAGACTGGTTGTCAGACTTTCGGACTTCTGACGACCCGTTACGACTGTCAAAGATCCCCGAATGACAGGCGGGAACAACGGCATAAAGTGCTTTTCGAGGTACGTAGGGGTTTTGGTATGTAAAGATGGTCATTTACCCACGGACCAACCGCGGTAAGCGTAGCTTAACCTGATCGATCGACCTTTGCGGCTGTTATTACTTGGCCAGAAGCTCTCAATAATAATATGTGTGTGTGTGTGTGACTGTGACTACAGTAACTCACACACTTGTTAAAATTCGAGAAAAATCATCTACTTTTCCAATATTTGTAAATGATTTGTAAATATGTGAGCACCATGTATCTATCACATAATTGATTTACCTGTAATTGTTTAATTTTTAATTCTTTTTATTTTTTTTTGGGTAGACTTCTTTTATTCTAGGTGCATCGTCTTCACATATAATTATATTATGTATACAAAACCTTGTAAAACATTTTAAAAGAGTAACGGTGGAGTTTCTTGCCCATTCTTCTCCATACGAAAACTACCTTTTGGAAGGGGCGACTAGAATCAATTCAATTTTACTGTAAGTTTTGACGTTCAAAAGTGCCTTTAATGTGCCTATTTGAAATAAATGATTTGACTTTGACTTTGTGTCCAGGCCATTATATCCATGTAAACTTTATACCTATCACCGACCATTACGCAGATACATACAAAAACCGATAATTACGTTAACACATACGTGTGACTATACTTTTCTATGTGTAGTAACCATCTTTGTATCGGTAACGAGTCGGGTGCCATTTCGCTGTTGCTATCTCGACAATATTAATGTCAATAACGTTTTTCACACTTCGAAGTACTGATATATCAATTTGACATTGCTTCGTTGGCTATATTGAAAAGATTGTATTAGTAAATATTACGGGATTTGGTAGTAATTTGTAGATTTTACGAGAGCAGTTGTTGAATTTACCTACATACTTTCTCGCTTTCCTAAAGTAGTTTCAACTAAATGAACGTCTTATTTTACGCAAGCAGGTTATCCATTCCTCGATACACTGGGCTGATTTTTCAGATAATTTTATCGGAGGAATAATTTTGAATTTTTGACAGTTCTTCCGTACAAAAACTGTCAGACGTCAGTTTTATTCCGAGAATAAAATTATCTGTCGATTGAAAAATCAGCCCTTTTCGGTTTGTTTAAAGCAGAAAGGGCAATCATTCGGTTGCCATATTGCCGGGTCAATTCATCTGTCGTCTATATCATGTTTGGAGTACCTACTGCCTTTTTTTTTGAGGATGGGAAATCATCAAATGACCCCTCTTGCTCTGGGTGGAGCGGCCTACTGCCTTATTTGGCGATCTCTGAGGCCTTAGCTGAACGCATTTAGTTATTTGCGGTGCTAGCGGGCATAAATACAGATAATGGAGCCGATTCTGTTGTTCACAAAATAAACTAAATTTAAGTTCAGTGCATCTTTTTCTTTCTATTTCATTAAGAAAAGGCCAGAAGATAAATTTTAGTTTAGTCCTGTCAAATTAATCAGCGCCTGACGCTACTCCATACAAGCTTAGACGTAATAAAAACTTGCCTACTAAAATGACGTCAATTTAGTACGTCAAGCGCTGACTAAGTTGTGACTTTTACCTAAAAACACGACATAATGGGCTTACCCATACCTGCAACTTCGACCGCTATAGTCAACTGTCAAAATCACACTTAAATGACAGATTGGTGATCCCAGTACCTACATTGTTATTGGCATACAGGAAGAAATCGCAACCAGTTATTTTACCTCGCGGTAGGAAAAGGCCTTAACATCACTGGGAACAGGGAAAAAGATTTAAAAAACTGCAAATCAATCAACTCTGTCTTTCCTTAAATTAGATGACTCACTCCAACATTCCTATTTGTCACTTGTCATACTTTATTGTAACATTTGACCCGAATGACTCACCTTCGTTTGTTTTTAGTGACATTAATAAAACCGTAATAAAACTAAGTAGAGTTGAATCTATTATCTCCAGAGATATCGAACGATTTCATGCGGTGATATGGACTAAAAATAAATTTAAGTAATGCTTCAACTGATTGCCATGGTCAAGATGTGCAGTTGGGGGGTCAAGATCAAAATAGTTTTGAGATCAGTGTCAGGTTTGTATTTGTATGTATTTGAAGCACAGTATGTAGTCATTTAATTTTGATTAATGATTAATGTTTTTTTACCTTTCTCTTATTTCAAAACAGTTGAGGACATTCAGCATGGCGCTAAGTTTAGGTAACGGCTGGTATTTCCATAAGGTTTTTTGCTAAAAATTTAACAACGTTACGACGAAGTTAAAAGAAAACGTACAAAGTCTATACGATGTACGTTTTATTTTAAACCAGTCATAGTACCTTAGGCAGTGGGCAGGGCACATTGCTCGCAGAACAGACGGCCGATGAGGCCAAAAGGTTATGGAGTGGCTACCGTGTTCCGGAGGACTTAAATTAGGAAGGCCTCAATGTGGACCGATGGACCTGTGAAGGCTGCAGGAATCCGCTAGATGCGGGAAGCACAGAACCGGTCCAATTGGTGGTGCTTGGGTGAGGCCTTTGTCCAGCAATGGACGTCTTTCGGCAGAAATAATGATGAGGATGAATTGTAGTACAAATAATGTAAACCAAAACCCCTTCGTCAACAGCAAAATAGATTATTGAACACCATTTAAAAATTTTCTTCATATTTTATTTTACGAGCACAGCTATTAAAACTTAGACCAAGAACTTACCTAACTTATTCAAAACATAATGCAAGTAGCCAGTAGGTAAGTGAAGAAATTACTACTCAAGTACAAAGTTGCACGTGCCGGAACCACAAGGCTAACTATTATAAAAGATAACTGCACTACGCAGTTTGTGAAAAACTCTATATTTTTCTTTTTAATAACTGGTGTTAGAATAAGAGTATTTAATGCGACCTAGCTGCCAATCGTGGATGGAAAGTGTAGCAAGGTCTCTTTTTTTCATCGAATGTTTCTTCAGGAATTCATTCTTCACGAATGAGTCGTTTGAATTAGTATTTTGGTTTCCACCCGGAAATGATCTCATCTAAGTACCAAGCCTTGGGAAAAGTCTAGGCAGATGAAAGGGTTTCATATTTTCACCTACCCATTTTTGTTTCCATAACATACTTTTTTTTTTGGTGTACTTTGGAAATCCTCATGGACTTCCTCCATCGTGGGGTTCACAGAGGGGCATGCCGGACTCTTACCGGCTAAAACCACCGCGGTGTTCCACCTCTAGGTACTTATGGCCGGGGTGCGGGATTCGCATAAACATTCACCGCTCCCCAGACAGGCCTCGACTTCCATAACATTCTGCTTAGGTTGAATTAATTGAAAGAGAGATTAAATCACAGAGCTACCATATACCTAATGCACAAAAGCATCCAGAATTATAAAAGATGGTACTTTCTTTCTCAACAGCTTTGCAGGGGCGTGGAATCAGGTAAATCATCACATAATTTATTTAGTTTCATCTACTTAAATATATATCCAACAGCTCCTATATGATCATTTCATTATCACCATCCTTAAGTGACTGCTTTATTGATCAGCTAATGGGCACTGCGTTAAGGACACAGGTGTCAGAACTTTATTTGCATTGTTTTCTAACACTGCTATCAATTCATTAACTCCGTATGAGGATAGTGTGAATCGAAGTGTATTGGTTTTAACACTTTATGTTTGACAAATGCCACGCAAGTCGCCTGGCAGAGGTCAAGGACAGTTGGTACTCATGATTTACATAATATTCAGGTTTCTATGTAACCTCCGGCTAACTTAAGCATGCACATATTTACTTTGTCATCCTGTGGTCTATCACTAAAAGCTTTTGGTCTTTATTTGGAATTTAGTGTCTGACTTCATTTAAGGGGCTTACATGACCTAAAGCGCGATCTGTCGGACTGCATAGAAAAGAAAGAGAAGTGCGATGACAAAACGCTGGTAATTTATTACAAAATATGAAGCAATAATTATTAAATTACAAAAAATCTATTGTTTGAACTAAAAAAATAAAACGCTAGTATTTTAGTATGTTGCTTGTAGAATAATCTGACAAAAAAATCAAAACGATTGTATGTATATTAGTACGGATTTTATTGTAAAAAGAAAGTTTTTAGAGGTATCTTCATGATTTTTTTCTATCGTATCAAATTAGTTGTATTATGTTCTCAACACACTATCTACATAGCATATATCCTGAAGAATATCATATATTTTTCTGATTTTGTTTACTGTAGTCGAACTGAAAGTCGAAAACTTGCGTTTTTTGTGTTTAGGTCCTGTAATGGACGGTTGCAGAATTTATTGTAATTAAAAAAATATTATGCCGACGTATTGAGAACCTTCTTCTTTTTTTAAAATCGATAAATATACAATTATACACATTGCCAACTTACAAAGAGCATCTTCTGTGATCCTGGCGACAATACATTTTCACATCCTGTCGTAATGACAATATTTTTGGAGTAGGTGTAAGATTGGATGTAGAGAGTAGTAGCCATGACTTCTGATTTGCAGGTCGTGGGTTCGAACTCAGGCAAGAGCTTTACTTTGTATAAATGATTTCATCACCACTGCTCTCAGGACGGTCAAGGAAAACATCGCGAGGAAGCCGACATGTCCTAGAACCACACATTTGAAGACATGTAACATGTACCAACCCGCACTAGGCCCGCGTGGTGGATTACGACCTACTTTCTCTCACTGAGAGGAGGCCAGCAGACATTATAGGCTGACTATAAAGCATAATCATAGGATTAATCATAATCATAAGATTGGGAAATAATTGTGCATTTTCCTTCCGTATTTTTTAACTTCATCAACAGACAGGAAGTAGTTACTTTTCCTACTAAAGGTTACGTTGCATTTGGGTATAACTTGTGGAAATATTCTAGAAAATTGGTAGTAAAAACAAGGTACTCTTTGGCAATAAATGATTGTCTGTACCTACATAAGCACCTATTAAATATTCAATACACAGCATGTTTATCTACACACAGAATGTCTGTTATGTGATAATAGACAAACAGTTAGGGCGTCAGTTGAAAATAATATATGCTTAGCTGTCTCGTATGACTATGTAAATTATCGTTATCTACTCGTAATACGATCGTCATACTCCTTTCGACATAATTGCCGATTTTATACTGACTGACTTTTTTTACGTCTGAACAAAAATAAGGAATAAAAGATGAACAAAGTAGAAGCCTAAGGCACGAAAAAAAAAATATTTTACCCAAAAAAAAAAATGAATTAAGAGACAAATAATAAGTGACCCTTCTCTACGCACGGAAATTATCAAAGAATTCAAATAATTGAATGTAAAAAAACATAGATTTTTTATTTAATTTTTATGTGAAAAAAAAATTCTGTGCCAAAGACTTTTACTCCGTTCAAATTCTTTATGCGGTTTTTTCCAGACGGTAAAAAAAAATCAGCCGGTATAATTACATACTTCTCCTATTCGTCGCGTGTGTCACAGTATTGTGGGAAAACTAGTTAATGGCTTCAGTTAAACCGCAACAGACGTTTGTGAGAACTAAACTGCAGGGCGCAGTGATATAAAGTTAAATTTTTTATATTGTGACATTTAGTTTTCCGATTTCATTGTCACTGCGGTTTCTAAGCCGCTGTGACAATTAAATCTCACTCTAGCGAGTCATCTGGAAAGTACTTTTTGTAATAATGCAATAAGTGGCAATTGCGATAGATAAAATGGTAGAAAAATCTTCTCCATTTATCCAGTTCTATCTGTGTAGGTCCACGCTCGAGGTTTGCCAGGAGCTGTGGATAAGATTTTCTTTACCAAATGTCAAAAGTAGTAATTGGGAGACAGTATTGAATCAAGAGAAACTAAAATTCGTCGATAAAACTGTTTTCCTGGGGATCACGCTTGACTCAAGGCTTCAATGGGGTCCTCATTTAACATCCCTTGCAGGACGGCTAAGTTTAGCAGCATATGCTGTGAGAAAAATGCGTCAATTTACTGATGTTGATACCGCGAGACTGGTCTATTTTAATTTCTTTCATAGTATCAAACACAAAAAAAAAGCAAATTCAAGCGCATTGAGAATCTCGTCCTTTTTTTTGAAGCCGGTTAAAAAGAGTGTCCATGGACTTTCTTACCCGTTCTTCTTCATAGGTACCTACGCTTTGGAATGGGCAACTAGCTTGACCGACCGACCCCTTGACAATTTAAAAGTGCCTGTAATTGGTTTAATTGGAGTATATGCTTTGAGTTTGAGTATGGAACGGAGTATTCTGGGTATTAAACTTGTGGACCGGGTAAAGAATACAAAAATCCGTTCCATTATTAAAATAACTGAAGTCACTCGGAAAGCTGCCACGCTTAAATGGAATTGGGCTTGACATATCTGCCACGTAATGAGCTGGACTCCTTCAACTCTTCGTGTATCCACGCGAGGTACCTACAATAGCTTTTTTCAATGTTTCTGTAGTTACGGCATTCAACCGGTTAATAAAGATTGGTCCTTGACAGCCCTGGACGGAGAAATCGGCATGTCCTAGAAGCAAAATTTCGGAAACATATGACATCCACCAACCCGCACTGAGCCCGCATGGTGGATTATGGCTCACTCCCTTTCACAGAGAGGGGTCCAGTTTCCTAGCAGTAGGAACATCATAGGCTGAATTTGCTTATACTAGATACTTATTTACGGGGTTAAGCAGCATTGCTGGTGTTGCCATATGAAGAGAAGATGCTGGTAGAATTACTGACATGTGAAACTCTATACCTCTGTGTCACGTAACTGGAACATTACACAGTTGGCCTATACGTTCAGAAGATATCGTCTGCCAGACCTTTTATTTAGTTAAAGACGAAGTAACTGCTTAGCTTAGGCTGTTAGATCATTCACGACGTTAAAAGAAATCTCTCAAGAGTAATGCCCTTAGCTACCAAGCTAGGTAAGCGGGTTGGTGACCGCAGAGTCTATCGTTCATACATAAAATAATATAATTTTATGCGACATTGAACCCGAGTATTGTATAATATTATACCTTCTCATCTAAATTACCGGTGGTTTCGTCATCGCTTTTATTTAAATAATATTCAGCACCCTATATAGAAATTACATCACGCATCACTAAATAAAAAGAAATATGAGTTGTATTAAGGAATATTTATTTAAAAATATAAATATGAAATCTATCTAAATAACAATTCGCTTACATACTGCTAATACTAGAAGGCCACCTCGACAGCAACGCAACTTTAACATAAAATCACCAAGACCTTCACATCGTTCGAAATTCAATACATTTATTTAAAGAAGCGAAAACTTACTTAAGTTCCTTGTAAAACCAAGGAATAACAATATCATACATGGTTCCGAAAGTCTGCGCCGTGCAGTTTCGAATATCAGTCGAGTAACACAACTGTCACAATAATTTACAAACAATACTGCAATGAGCGTGCATTCAATGAGATACCTATAAGTACACGGTGCCAATTCTGACCTGGGGCTTTGATTTGAAGAGATTGGAAGCAGTCTTGATGATGTTAATGATAGGCCTGAAGGTGGAGGTTTCCTGACGTTGGTAGTTATAGGTGGCAGGTTGCTGGTATCTGTATTGGTACTGGTTGTTGTATTGGTTGTAGTACTGCTTGCTGAACTGATAGTTGAAGCCATGAGAGTCGGCGGAGCTGTCGGGGATGGCGTTCGAGATATAGCTGTTGCTGTTGTCCACCGTCTGGTAAGACGAGGAAGCTGTGTAGCTGGCGGCTGTAACAAAGAACATATAAATTAGATTTATTTGTGGGACAATAAACTTTACAATTGTATGGAACGCAAGTAGATCGTTAGACATTTTGAATTATGGTAATCTCAGACGTGAACTCATTTAGAGCAAACATAAATTCAGGTTTATATGATGTTCAACAAGTTCTAAGGAATGTTTGTTTGTAGAGAATAAAAGATATTTACCGCAAAGGCCGGAGTATTTGCTCGATTGTGTGAGGCCGTAGTTTGTGCATGATGGGTAGCCTTTCTCGTATGGCTTGGATCCAATAACGTTTCCGCCAGGGCCGTAGTTGCAGACGTAAAGCTTGGTGTAGCCTCGAGCGGGGTCGTAGTAGAATGTGAACCCACAGCCTACGTGAGATGTCTTGCCCCAAACCAACTAAAAAAAAGAGAATTATCGTTACGAACTCATTCGACATAATTTCCGAACAGGTTGGAATAAAATGGAAACACACAGGTCCCACTTATGAAGGTAACAATGAATTATTGTGTAATTTACGGAATTAAATATTTAATAATTATGTTACATTTGACAGAGAATTGACTTTAGATTGGCTTTGCTATTAAATTGCCGAATTTAAATTTTAAATTACCTGTGAGTAATGCCCGGTGCCGTGCCCTCCAGTGATGGGCTGGAAGCCGAAGATATGTACTTCGTCGAACCAGGCGTCGATCTGCTTGTTGAAATCAGGCTGGGAGTCGGCGTTCTCGCTGGGTGGGCGAGTCGTCCAGGTGGCTGCGAGGTTCTGACCCACGGGGAAGCGGCCGTCATAGCGCTGCGAGGCACGGTCGTGGTCAGTGATACACTGGTCGGACCAGTGCTGAGCGGTGGCGGCTAGCTCATCATCCCATACCTTTACAAAAGAAAACACTTTGTTACTATCGTTTTTTTTTTATTTTGAAGCCGCTTTGACGTTGTTTGTTTTTAATTAATGATTTAAAGCGTCGTCGAGCACTGAACTTTACAAAGGGCTACTTGTGTGTGCAATGACTCAGTTTTATGTATTTGTAAAAAATTTTGACTAGCTTATAAATATTACATATTATGTATTTGATTGTAATCATAGTAATTCTGGTCTACGAAAATGTTTCATCTCTGCAACATTATATTGATTAGGTATTTGGAGGAATTAAGGATCTATCAACGTAGTAAAAATAGAAGAGTAGTATAAAAATTTTAATTTTAACATTTTAATTGAATATATGCCAAAAGCGAGACTTTTGGCATATTCAATTAAAATACCAGACATATATCAAAATGTCTTCAAATCAGGAGATTTAGAATTTACATTACTTTATTAGATAATTATGTATCTGGCTGATGTCATTGCTTTAGTGGTTTCATATTTTATGAGTCAAATGAATTAAAATGTGTGACAAAATCTCAAAGAATAATGGTCAAGATCAAGTTCGTATTCATATTCATAAGGCTGTGTTTCGTTTGTGTGTGTGTGTGACGTACCATTTCCATCATGTTAGCTGCGGGTGGTTGGCTGGAGACCTGTCCCAGGGCAATGGTTTGCCTGAGACGATTGTGTGCGTCGACTATAGCTTGCTTCTCGTACTCCGTCAATCCTCCAGAGCCTAGAATAGAAAAAGAACAATTGTTAAATTTACGTCTCCAAAATTCAACTGTATTGCTAAAATTACATGAGTGTCATCGCTTTCTGAGTTTCAAGGTGACATTTTCGAGTGGTTTAATGATCCTTTGGATTGATCTGATTTATGAGACCGGTGCGTACTAACACAGGTGTCGGTGTCAATAAAATTTTACGACCTCGACCCATACGAGTATGTAAAATAGGAGCATCTTTTTGGGTAAAAACTCATTCGCAAAATCCAGACTGGGTGGCGGCGAGTGAATTGGAATGGTTTCTTGGTATCATTACGAACACTTTTTATGTGCTTTATGTGTTGTAGGTGCTTTTGGAGTTTAATGTATAGACACATAAATTAAAGATATTTTCTGACATTATTGGCGAGATTAAAGATAATATTCAAAATCGTATCGGTTACGTTTCTCGAATATACGAAAACGACTTATTATAATAATTTATGAGTTTTAACTAATTATTTATTCGCAAATATTGTAAAACAAATTAAATTTTACTTTCAATGAATAAAGATAGCTTTTTAGCCTTTTGACCGACAGCAATAAATGCTAATAAAAAGTGTGAGTATTTTAGATATTTACACATCAAAGAAAATTAATGCAGGCCTGAAATTAACTAATTAAGGCCTGCAAATAATGAAATAAAAGACTGAAAATAATTAATGAAGGGCTGAAATAATTGAAATGATGACTTACGTAATAATTGCTTTCCAGCACCACAGTTGCCTTCTGTCGTTGCGAGGAGACCCCCCATAACAAACAACACTAAGGATATCATCTTGATTGTTTAAAAGTTAATTCACAACACTTTATAACTGAAAAAATTCACGCGTAAAGTTGAGATTCGTAACTAAAGACTTGTTCACTTATAATTTACGAAACTTCAATCTTATTTAATATTTCCCGGTGATCCGTAGCACGACGTGCTGCGCGCTCTCCAGGCTTTAGCGGTGTGTGCGGCCAGCAGCCCACGCGCACGCTTATGTACCCGACGCCTCGTTACCATGGAGACGTAGCGACGCCGGCCGCCCGCTGCGTCTGCGCATAGCCGCCCGCGCCGCTCGTTACTACCGCACACGCTCACTACAATACACCCTCAATTTGTAATATTAAAATGATATTTAACACATTAAACCAATTTATAAACCCCTTTTTATTCCATTTAAATACGAGTATCTTCTACACAATTGATTGGCAGATAATACCGGGATGCTCTATTCTTCGATCGTCTAGAGTCTTCAGTTACGAAATAAAGAAAGGTTATTCGAACATTGGCCAGCTACTTTTTATCTGCAGTAATAATTTAAAACTCATTATGCTGCAGACGGTTGTTGTCAATGAAATCGAGTTCTTGTGATGTGTCCAAGCCGAACGTGGAAATATGTTGACAGATATTGGTCGGAACGGAAGTGGTCTTTAAGAGAAATTATACGCAGCTAAAAACAAGGAAAGAATAATCTGTAATCACCCTTTTTTATGTCAAAGGCTACTTAATTTTACAATTTTGGAATGAATAAGAATAATTTTGCCTGACAAAATAAATGATGACAATATTTTTATTCGTTTAGTCTTTGACAAATCAGCAGAGCTCCACGCCCGAAGTTTGCCCGATGGCTATGGAACGGAGTATTCTGGGTATCAAACTTACAGACCGGGTTACGAATACGACCATCCGTTCCATCACAAAGATAACTGATGTCACTTGGAAAGCTGCCACGCTAAAATGGTCTGGACACATTGGCCGCATGTCAGATGAACAATGGGCCAAACTTACGGCACAATGGGTCCCTCTTAATGGCAAGCGACATCGTGGCAGGCCCAGACGGAGATGGTGGGATGAGCTGGACTCCTTCATGAAGAACTGATCCTTAGCAGCTTTTAACAGAGAGAAGTGGAAAGAGAGTAGGGACGCTTTTGCCTTGCAGTGGGACATCACAGGCTAATAATAAATAAGACAGGAAATCAATTTTCATCTGTGGACTGAGGTAAATGTTAATATTAAAATAGGCATGAAATTCAATTTCGAGGTTTTGCACGTTTTTATTTGCAAGTACGTTACATATATTGTAAATAATAATTAAATACATAATTTTAAATGCCATTTGTGAAAAAAGTTGAAACATTTATATTATGTTAATATAAATATCTTCGTTTATTTTTCCCGAGACTAATAATATCTACTTATAGTGAAATGTGTCCACATATATTGGTAAAATTACAACTTGCCTAATGAAACGAAGATGGCGAGTCGTTAATTAGAGCCAAAAAATTACCAAAAAGTTTAAGGTGACAAGTTGTCTGTTGGCAACCGATCCGGTTTACCACCTGATGTGAATTTTCGGCGGAGATTCGTTATTTGCATATTAATGACTTTTATTTTATTGACTTTTTATTTTACGAGACCTTATCCATGCTTAGGATTATTATACTTTTAATACAAACCACTAACTTATGTTGGTTTGGATGTTAAAATTATTATGCTAAATACAGATTAGGTACTCAGTGATCTAGCTTGGAGAGCAGAGATTCATCCAACAATTCGTTGTGCGTACCTATACCATCAAATTAATAATGCATACTTTGTAAGTCTTGCCTCATGTACTACAAAACCTTTAAGTACAGACGCCAGCACATCAAGCTACTACAATCTGTCAAATTTCTTTAATAAAATTCTGATAAATAATAATATAAAAAATATATATGATATATATATATATACCTATATGTATATAATTAATTTAATTTTTTCTTTTTTTTTGGTTCAAAGTTGAATGGGAAAATTTGACCGTTTAGGGTGGCTTGATAAATTATTATACGACCAACTGATTTAAAGGCTTTCTGAGTTTTTTCGCGGGTGTAGTAGTAACGCTTAGAATATTAGGTAGGTAGGTTCTGCGATCGTGTTTCACTAATTATTTTTGTTCTTTGACATGTATAATTTAGCAAATAAGAATATCGAATTACAGAATCGGAATCAATTAATGCTTATAAAATTTTTTGTCAATAATTTATGTGAATAAAATAAAAAGAAAGAATTAATTACTATCTCACCTATTTTGTGAACTATGGAATATCGATTCACAGAATTGGAATCAATTACTTAATACTTTTTTATTAATTTTCCTGTCAATAATTTATGTAAATATATAATAAAAAAGGATTAGTTGCTATGGTACCTATTTTGTGAACACTTCAATGTAACACCACTGTGCTGATGGTGGTCACCGGGGTGGTAAAAATCCCACACTTCCCGACCTGAGGCCCGGATGTCGGGTGCGGTTGAAGGTTTCCCCCTCGAAAACAAAAAAAAATAAAAAGTTACATAAAGGATGACAATTTGCAATTTTATCTTGTATTCGCGATGGCTTAGTTAAACCCTGACAGTGGGCTTTCTTGACTTTGCTCAATAAGACCCCTCTCAACATTGGTTTATCAGGTTTAATATTCTCAAACTATTACTACATAGGAAAATCCCGAATATCTTGCAATACTTAGGTAAAGAGTTAAGAAATATAAAAAGTAAACGAAGATTCGGATGACAGTGTGTTGCGGCGCAGCCTGGGAAAGGCTTATGTCGAGCAGTGGACTGCGGTAAGCTGAGTTGATTGTATGAAATGCAGATTGAGTATTAAATGGAAAATTCAGTCATAATAGTAACACATAAAAGTAGGAAAATAACTGGATCTCAAATATAAAGATAAGAATTAAGGAAGCATTTTTTTTTCTTCACGATGGGAAATCATCAAATGACCCCTCCCGCTCTGGGTGGAGCGGAAGGGAGTGTCAGACTCCTACTGACTAAAACCCACCCGTACTTCCTTAGCCCTTTATGTTCCGGGCCAGCGGTAACCCTTTCGGACAATCCCGCTGAATTAAGGAAGCATTACACGTAATTTTCGTTTCCGGTAATCTAGTGATTAAATCTGTAAATTAAACGATAAACCATATACTGTCCCAAATTATACCAAAGTAGGTATAATTTACACACAAGTTAAGGCAGTAATATTGAGTGCTAAAGTGGCTCGCAGCTCTAAATTTTATTAGGACAATAATAATAAAATAACTAAAAAGTTCAGTCGCATAACAATATATCAATCACACACCTTGAAAGCACCTCTTGCGACTTTTGATCTTTGAAGAATATGCAGAAAAAGTTATATTATTGTTCGTAAACTAAAATATTTCGTGGATTGTTTTATTTTATTTAGCATAAGAATGAGACTAATTTAGCCTATAATTTTCCCACTGTTGGGACACAGGCCTCCTCTCTGTGAGAGGCAGTGGGCCGTAATCCACCACGCGGATTCTTATTTTATTTGTAAGTACCTATTATATTTTTTTATTTTACTTATCTGTTTCTTCCAAAGAACGAAAATCATCATCACTTTTTCACTCACTTTAGAGCCTTTTAATTAAGCTTAAATGCCTATTAAAACTTTACCTATTCAGTTTATTATTTCATGCAAAATTCAGCCAACGAACAATATTTGTTTTTTTTTTCTTTAACACATAGATAGAAACCATACAATCGACAGAGTTAATAAACAAATACTGAATTAAAGATTTTCATTACAGGGTTATTCGGTTTATAATATTACATAATATTTTGACGAAAACTTGGACTTCACATACAAAACTGCAGTAAATAATAATATCGAGTAGGATGCGTTAAAACCGGCACGTGCACGTATTATCTTTGATAGTAATAATCCATAAAATTCTGTCGAGCCCATCTTGAAAGTCAGAGCCAGTTCATTTGACCTTTAAATAAATAGCCTTATTAATATCATTATAGTGAAAACGTCCTGGTCTGCCATCCACTAGATGGAATAATGAGATAGCTCTAGATACAGGTCGGTCGACGCAAGGAAAACATGATAGATGAGATTTAAAGACTGTTTGATTAAAAGTTGAGTTATGGGCAAGAGATTGATGAATAATTGGGTATTTTGTGACTTGCAGATTAAGCCCTTGATCAATCAGATACCTACCTACGCAATAAACGGTAAATTGACGTGAGTTTTCTACTCCATTCCTAAATAAGTACAAAAATTAGTACAACTAAGTAGCACGACTATTCCTTGACGTTTTGTCTGGTAAAATACATTACATTCTTGCTACAATGTCACAGTACGAAACATTTCAGTGTCAAAAATGCATCTGCTACAAAAAAAAACCCGTAATTTTTCCATTTCAGTGACTGGGCGACTACGAAGAGGCAACTTTCCGACACTGATGTATAGGTACTGGGCTGGCTGCGCCGCCAGACAAAGCGTCGGCCGCCGCGCCACAGTATCGTTGCATGAATCAAACACTTGTGTGTGTATATACTCGTAATTGTGCATTGCAATGAATCCCAATGTCAAAACAGGTGATTCGACGTATGCATCTCGATTTCCGTGTAGTTAAGTGTATTGTTTACGTTAACGAAAGTATTGGTTATTAATCAAGGTATCGATTTGCGTTTGCGACTTGGTCTTTGTTTATTGACCTCATATATTATATAGATATCTTCTTGTTACTAAGTTCTGGGTTCATTCATTTCGATTAACGGGCTTGAAAATGTTTATGAAATGCCGTACTTTGTAAACGCTCTTGTTAGGTAATTCTCAGTAACATAATCACTAATATTAGCGCTCCTTAGCAAATTAAGAAGGTTGTAGGCGATTTGATACCGTGACGCTTTTCAAAATGGTGCATACTATTATGTACTTTAATATTACTTACGTAAAGATTATAAAAGCTTGTAAGGTTTTGGATAATTTAAATTCTACGATACCAACGTTGATTCGTATGTTTGCTCTATCTAAGTTTGTTCTTAACCAACACGGTACATCCTGCTACAGCTCATTTAATTTAAGGAAAATCCACTATATTTACTTAAAAGTTCATGTGTATCTATACTTGTTGTATAAAATGTTTTTGCAAAAATAGAAATAGCTGTTTTTAGCTTTATTGAATTGAACTTGCTAGTGTTTTGCTAGGGAGGTACCTAGTGGGTTATTTGATTTATTAAGGGGCTTACAGGACTTAGACACAGAAAACGCAAGTTTTCGAAACAATAAAAGTATATGATCGACTACAGTAAACAAAATCAGAAAAATATATGATATTCTTCAGGATAAAATGCTAGGTAGATAGTGTGTTGAAAACATAATACAACTAATTTGATATGATAGAAAAATATCATGAAGATACCTCTAAAAAATTTTTACAATAAAAACCATACTAATATACAAACAATCATCTTGATTTTTTGTCAGATTATTCTTCAAGCAACATACTAAAATACTAGTGTTTTAATTTTTTAGTCCAAACAATAGATTTCTTGTAATTAAATAATTGCTACATATTTTGCAATAAATTACCAGGGTTGTGTCATCACGCTTCTCTTTCTTTTCTATGCAGTCCGACAGTGACTGCGCTTTAGGTCATGTAAGCCCCTTAACCCTAAAAATTCCACCCAAAAATCGTAACATCGATAGCACCAAAAGTTAAAATTCATATTACTGCATCACTAAACCATAGAAAATTTCGAGTGACCATTGTTGATTACACCTTTGGCAAATTTTGAAACGCTGGACCTTAAATTGTATTATTTCTTTGATATAATCAATTTATAAAGCTGCGTAGAATCAAATACCATTTTTAAAATAGACCGCCAAATGTTAATTTGTTTTTAGAATAAGCTGTCACTACAGGAAAATGTTCGAGATACAATTATTACAGAATTAATGATAGATTAGTTGTTGACGATATGATTAGTTATTTCTGAAGTTCAAACGATTTTTCAAGACCCATTTTAGAAGGCAAATAATTATATAAACAAATAAATAAAACTGAAGTGTCTGTCTGTTACATCAAAATAAAGGCTCCTACAAATAGACGCGACACGCGATGAAATCGCGCGCGACATAAAGGCACCGCAAGTCGCGCAACGAGCGGTGCCTTTGTGTCGCGCGCGATTATATCGCGTGTCGCGCCTATTTGTAGGAGCCTTAACAGCTTTTTAAACTGAATGCATTTGAAAGATATACGCTACTTATAACAAAAAACTTTTTTAAAATTTTTGTCTGTCAGTCTGTATGTAGGTCTGTTTGTTCCGGCTAGGGACCGATTTTGACGGGACTTTCACTGGCAGATAGCTGATATTATGGAGTAATGTATAGTATACTTTTTGTCCTGATAGCACGTTCGTGTGGGATAATTTTCGACATCCATGCGGGCGAAGCCGCGGGCAGAAGTTAGTATATAAATAAATAACGTGTTAGACTTCAGTTGGGATTCAACCTGGTCAAAATCAAAATTTTAAGATGAGCTAAAAGTTTAGCTCAAATCATATTCTTAAATTATGTCTGTAGGCCACTTTTATCTAATGCTAAATAAAACCGGCCAAGTGCGGGTCAGACTCGCACACGAAGGGTTCCGCACCACAAGGCATAAAACGCCGATAAAAACGTTTCTTTTATACCCCTTTAAATTTTAACTTTATTATTTTATTTGTTGTGATAGCGGCAATACAAATACATCATCTGTGAAAATTTCAACTGTCTAGCTATGACGGTTCATGAGATATAGCCTGGTGACAGACAGACAGATAGACGGACAGTGCAGTCTTAGTAATAGGTTCCCGTTTTTACGCTTTGGGTACGGAACCCTAAAAAAGGGCAGGCAGATATAGTATTAACCTGTAAAATGGATTCTCCATTAAATTCGCCATTTGGAAAGAGACGAGAAGGTGTTAGGATTGTGTCAGCGGGATTGTCCGAAAGGGTTACCGCTGGCCCGGAACATAAAGGGCGAAGAAAGGAACACGGGTGGGTTTTAGTCAGTAAGAGTCTGACACTCCCTTCCGCTCCACCCAGAGCGGGAGGAGTCATTTGATGATTTCCCATCCTCAAAAAAAAAAGGTGTTAGGATTGTAGCCATAAAACATAGAGTTATCATCTGTGGTTAGTCAAGTTTCTTGTTCCCACGAATCAAGTTAAAGGTTAGCACACACTGACCAAATGTGGACGGCATTGCGGTTGACCAAGACCACGAATTTTACCAAGAAATTGAATCTTTATGTGCGTGCTAAAATTGCTTCCTTTTGAGTCAATTAACCATACATATACTGGGTCATTAAATTAGCTAGCGAAACTATGTGAACGTGATGCGTAGGTATCGATATCTAAACACGATAAAATAAAAAAAAATTAAGGCTCCTACAAACAGGCGCGACATGCGTTATAATCGCGTGCGACACAAAGGCACCGCTTGTTGCGCGACTTGCGGTGCCTTTGTGTCGCGTGTCGTGTCGCGCCTCTTTCAAGGAGCATTTAATGTTTTTTTAGGGTTTTCTTTGAAACCGACTCTGTTTATGTATTAAGCACACGATGAATATAAGACCTACAGTGACCTTATTGGTGATGTTTCCTCAGAAAGGTCAGGTGCGTAGTACTCGCAACCGGCGTGCGTGTATGACCAGATGTATGAACGTAATCGACGCAAAAGGAGTATGTAAGCGTAGCAGTATATAGATTTTCAGTAGCAGTATAAGTATATAGATTTTCAGCATGCCTTCAAGATACTGTAATTTATCAGCGGGATTGTCCGAAAGGGTTACCGCTGGCCCGGAACATAAAGGGCTAAGGAAGGAACACGGATGGGTTTTAGTCAGTAAGAGTCTGACACTCCCTCCCGCTCCACCCAGAGCGGGAGGGGTCATTTGATGATTTCCCATACTGAAAAAAAAAATAAAAAAATCGCATTCTGCAGTTTCTGCCTTCCTATGGGAAGAGGGCGTGAGTTTATGTAAGAGTAGGTATGTATACAGTTTGACAGGGACATCGATCGGTAAACTGTTACCATGAATTCAGCATATAATTCTAGAGCATACATTTCTGAAAGAAAAGAAAGAAAGAAAGAACAAGTGCGAGTTGGACTCGCACATGAAGGGTTCCGCACCACAAGGCATAAAACGCCGAATAAAACGTTTCTTTTATACCCCTTTGAATTTTAACTTTATTTTATTTTCATTATTTTTTGTTATAGCGGCAATAGAAATACATCGTCTGTGAAAATTTCATCTGTCTAGCTATCACGGTTTATGAGATACAGCCTAGTGACAGACAGATAGACGGATAGTGGAGTCTTAGTAATGGGGTCTTGGGTACGGAACCCTAAAAAGTAATTGTTGCGACTCGTACAGAAAGATCACAAATTAAACTGTTTGATATTTTATTTTATCTTTTTATACGATTCTGACATTTTTATAATTCTTTGACAATAAAATTTTTGTCTTAATGAGTTTTTGAATACCTATTTAGGTAATTAATTCACAGTTTTATTTTGGGTTTTTATCTGTTTAGAATTTAATTTATACCAAGTAATTTAAATGTATGTATTATTGTAAAACTATGGACTAGAATTATGTCTGAAATACATAAATTATTATTATCATCTTCTATTATAAAAAAAACAAAGTTGGGTTAGTTACACCATTTATAACTCGAGAACGGCTGGACCGATGTAACATTTTAACGCTATCGGAATCTGCAACGGGTTCAGAATCATATACTGAATCCCCATGGATTCAGCAACTGCATGCACCAACTGTTACCATTAACAGGTTGCGCGTCAATGTATGCCACCCTGTCATCATCTGCCATCTGTATTTTACAGGGAGGGACTGACTATCTGACCTCTACAACCCAGTTACTGGGTAATACGATACCCCTTGTAAGACTGGTTGTCAGACTTTCGGGCTCCTGACTCCGACCCGTAACGACTGTCAAAGGAAAATACATTTACGCGGTTAGTCTGTGGATGGGTGACCATCTTTACATACCGAGACCCCTCCGTTGCTCAGAAAGCACGTTGAGCCCTTGGTCCCGGCTGTCATTCGTATACGAATTACAGCCGGGTCTCGGTATGTGAAGATGGTCACCTATCCACAGACTAACCGCGGCAAGCGTAGCTTAACTTTATCGATCGACCCCAGCGGCTGTTATTATTTAGCCACGGACCTCGCTGTTTAGCCAAGGGCCCCTCTTTTTAACCACGGGACCCACTTTTTAGCCACGGGCCCCTCTTTTTAGTCACAGGCCCCTGCCACCCTGTGTACGTTAGAATGATTATGTTTTTCATGAAATAAATCTAGTGAACAGTACCTTCATTGATTAATAATTTAATAAAACCGTGACCTTTTTTCTGAATTAAAAGACGCACGTTATAATACGGCGTAGTTCAAACTGATTTTGACAAATGACTTGAAGATAAGATTCAGTTTACGTAATCGTTTTTAATTGCTCATATATACAGAGGTCATCGGATAACATCTGTTTGATGATTTTCTATTCTAACGAGTCATTGGGTGCGTCAGTTTGTCTGATGAGACCTTACGTTATTTATAGCGTTAAATTGTACTTAAATGAATGTGTTGGTTGACCGTGAGATTTCCGGAAAGAAAGACTACCTATTTTTGGGGTTCATAAAAGACTTACTAGAATGATCGTTATTGGGTTATAAAAAGTCAGCGGCAGTTTTCTTTGCGCTAATGTTTTGAGTACATTTATAGAATTATTTTCAGAATTATTATTTGTTCAGCACCTACTACAGGGTTTTTTGGTTTTTCAACAAAAACAACACCAAACACCTACAACTTGCAAAAAAACCATATAATACAAACAATTTTACTATAATTAATAGAAATCAAAGTTTTTCGAACAAAATAAATAGCTTAAGGCGACTCCATGACCTAAAGTGCGTTCACTGTCGGACTGCATAGAAAAGAAAGAGAGAAGCGTTATGACACAATCCTGGTAATTTATTACAAAATATGAAGATATTATTTAATTAGTTGTATTATGTTTTCAATACACTATCTATCTAGCATATATCTTAAAGAATATCATATATTTTTCTGATTTTGTTAACTGTAGTCGATCATATTATACTTTTATTGTTTCTAAAACTTGCGTTTTTTTGTGTTTAAGTCCTGTAAGCCCCTTAAACATTGGTACGAAATAAACTACCCTTGATAATAAGACACTAGACACGCACGGGGCGATGGTATCAACAATGCAACACAAACTTTATGATATTGTTACAAAATAATCACATATTAAGTTTAATGTTGTTAAATACTAAAACGAAAAAAAAAGGTCCCTCGGCTAGAATATTAATTGTTACGGCTCCTGCAAACAGGCGCGACGCGCGACGCGAATCGCGCGCGACACAAAGGCACCGCTCGTCGCGCGACTTGCGGTGCCTTTGTGTCGCGTGTCGCGTCGCGCCTGTGTGTACGGGCCTTTATTCATTACTTTAATTGTGTGTATGTTTAAAATTTGTAATGTAGATTAAGTGGTTTCAATAAATGTGATAACTTAATCACCACACTGTATTATGTATAAACTAATAGGTAAAATGAGATAGTTAGGTTTTGTACAGTGATATTCATTATTTTCCTCGGGTTTATCGATCTATGACAACATTTTCGTTTGTGTACATAGTTTATTTAAAGGTTTTGTATGAAAATACATATTTTTCTGTAGCAATAACATAAATTAATTTATATGTCATGGTTTCATTTTTAAGTCTTTTACCTATTGTGGTATAGTAATTTTATTTTAGGTGCATCGTGTTCACATATTATTATTATATAATTAATGTATGCAAAATTTTGTAAAATATTTTAAAAGAGTAACGGTGGAGTTTCTTGCCCGTTCTTCTCCATACGAAAACTACCTTTTGGAATGGGCGACTAGAACCAATTCTATTTGTTGTAATTTCTGACGTTCAAAAGTGCCTTTTATGTGCCTATTTGAAATAAATGCTTTGACTTTGACTTTGACTTTGACATAGAGAACTTTATTTGTATCTTGTATTTTTAATAGTGATTCGCACTTGAGATAAGTTTAACAGCTTTATAATGCTGTACTTAGGTAGGTACCCCATCATAAATATGTTATAGCTGAAGTAGGTGTTGTAAATCACTCAAAGAAAAATACTTGTCCCAGCCACCTGAGGCAGTTTCGACTTCAATGACCTTAAAGTAAGCTTTATATTTTTAATCCTAATTAACGACTTTCATAGATTAAAATACAAGATAATTTACATTTTTATAGGCTGGCAACTAAGGAGCTGTGTTACAAATCATAATGTCGACGTCCTGCTGATTTCTTTGATGTATCGTAAAGAGTTATATTTAAATGTATAACTTTGTATATTTTAACGTGTAGGCTATACCAGTTTTTCTACTTTCGTCTAAGAATAATTTGTAATGGTCTAGTAAAACTTGAACTTGGGAAATTAATAGGACAACTTTGTCGCAAAGGGTCACCACACTTGTAATTTTATGTTTATTAATTGGGATAATTAAACATCAACTTTGCTAGTAAGACGAGAAGACTAAGATTTAAGGTCAACGTAAGGTTGTTGCTGGCTACGATGTACCTAAGTATCAAACACGTGTGGAACGTAGAACCGCGTAGACCCCGCGTAGGCCCCGCGTAGGCCCCGCGTAGGCCTCGCGTAACAGAACGTAGACTGACACATCGTGTAGATGCAATACATACGTGACGCCTCTGAAACTACGCGAACTTTTATCGCTGTTATTGAACAAACGCTTCATGCGCAAGTGCCTTAGGGATATCCAAATTGTTAATATTGTTTTTAAATGAGAAAACGAGAAGGACTGCCCATTGAAAGTCCCTCTTTAGCGGATGACCTGGCGTCATGAAACAACCATCTAATTCTGGTCCTGTTGAAAACCAGCATCAGGCACTAGTCTGTTGTCTGACATTTTTGCTGAACTGGACCTTTTTGGCGCAGCCGTGAGGCATACTTTGCTGATAATGTTTTACATCGGACATTTCAGTTTTTTATTTGTTTTTATCTGAGGGGGCAATTCTCGTAATTTTAATTACGTTCACAGTCTGATGTCAGTCTCAATCTGTCAAAGATACCTTTAATTTCCCTACATTTTGACAAGTTTTTGACATTGATTGTAGCTGGGAGGAGATTGCGACTACATTTTGAATATATAAATTACTAGCTGCGCCCCGCGGTTTTACCCGCATAAGTTTCGATCCCGTGGAAATATCGGGATAAAAAGTAACCTATATTTTAATCCAGGGTGTCAGCTGCCTTCGTAGAAATTTTTATCAGAATTGGTCTAGCCGTTTGAGCGTGAAGAAGTAACAAACATATAAACACACTCACACACACACATACATTCGAGACTCACAAACTTTCGCCTTTATAATATTAGTGTGTAATATATTAAATTATATGACATATTTGGTATGATATATTATACTGTGTGCCTTTTAGTCTATGCTAAATAAATATATTTTCTTTTTCTTTCTTTGATTTGTTAGTAAGTCACTGGACAGTAGTGGAACTTTTGTTGTTACCACGTCCAAAATGTGATACGGTAACTTTGTTAATTGAGCTATATATCTTGTGTTTCCTTTGTCTTTCATAATTTCAATTAGTCAACTAGATAGACGATTAAAAAAAGTCTCTTCCGTAAAAAAAAGTTTCTTCCGAACATCTGATATCTTCAAAGATTATCATAATTAACGGTGCTAAAAGGTGATTAAATTAAATTATGCTAAGCGATCACTGCTAATGATTTATGATAGTGGCATGACAGTGTTGATTAATAGGTAGCTTTTAGTAGATAAGTAGAGGCAACTGGGAAAGACTAAAGAAATGATAAATGGACTCTGTGAAAGATGATATGGCTAGAAAATCATCTCAGTAGGCACCCTGACTGACGAGATGATGCTAATAGAAAGAAGAAGAAGAAGAAGTATGGAAGAAAAGAAATATTGCGCCGATGCCAAATAAGTTGAGGTCAGGGCAGGACAATGATGGTGAGTAAAGGAAACTGATTATAAATTATATTTATTATTTTATGAATAATAATAAAAAAGTCATCCAACGGGATACAAGGCTATGCTTGGAGTTTCCCTGCGTGAACGAATCAGAAATGAGGAGATCCGCAGGAGAACCAAGGTAACCGACATAGCCCGAAGAATTGCCGAACTTAAGTGGCAGTGGGCAGGACACATTGTTTTTAGAAAAATGGCCGATGGGGCCGAAAGGTTCTGAAGGGATGCGGATGCGAGAAGCACAGAGCCGGTCGAAGTGGAGGTGCTTGGGGGAGGCCTATATACAGCAGTTGACGTCTTCCGGCTGAAATGATGAAAACAAAAAAAAAACACCGAACAAAATGTGCCCTACATGTTTTTCCAAGTTCTTTGTTTAGCATAGCATCATCAGCATATTACCACTGCTGGGTCACGGGCCTTCTCTCTGTGAAAGGGAGTGGGCCGTAATCTACAACGCGGGCCCAGTGTGGGTTGGTGGATGTCACAGTCCTCGATTTTTCGGTTCTAGGACATTACTTTTCATTTCGTTTTCTCACGATGCTTTCCTTCATTGTTTGAGAGCAGTTGTGAATAAATAATTTGCTCATAGTAAAGCGCCTGTCTGGGTTCAAACCTACAACCTACAACCTGTATCGCGTCCGTTACCACTGGGCCACCACTGCTCTGGCTCTGGCTGCTTTTACGGTATCAGAAGGGGATCCAGATTCAGCCGGTGCCCTTTTGCTAAGCATTTGGAACAACTATTGGAAAACTAAAGTTTTATTTTATGGAAACGTGTCTCGATCGGACAACTCAGCAACCTTATCAGCAAGTAAGTACTTCCCTAAATAGGTCACCGTCCGATCAGGACCAGGCCCGTGCCGGACGGCGCGTACGTGTTCCACGCGCGCCTCAAAGAGATGTCAGCATCAAAAGAAGGGGCCCGTCAGGGCCGAAGCCTGCCGGGTCAGCGGGATTGTCCGAAAGGGTTACCGCTGGCCCGGAACATAAAAGGCTAAGGAAGGAACACGGGTGGGATTTAGTCAGTAAGAGTCTGACACTCACTTCCGCTCCACCCAGAGCGGGAGGGGTCATTTGATGATTTCCAATCCTGAAAAAAAAAAGATACTTCCCTAAATGAAGTACCTACTATGGAACTAAGCTACATCATCAGTCTATGATGTTCCCACTGCTGGGACACAGGCCTCCATTCTTCGAGAGGGAGTGGGCTGTAATCTACCACGCTGGCCCAGTGCGGACCGGTAGTTATGTCACATGTCTCCGAATTTTTGGTTCTAGGACATGCCGGTTTGCTCACGGTATTTTCCTTCACCGTTTGGAGAGGAGTGGTGATGAAATAATTTACACGAAGTAAAGCACTTGTCTGGGTTCAAACCTACGACCTACAACTCGTAAGTCACGTCCGTTATCGTTGAGATTGGCCACTACGGCCGAAATATGATCTGAAGAAAATATAGATACTATATATTTCCGGAAATGAAGTTCTATAGAATTAACCTAAAACCTTGTAAAAGTTATTTCAAAGCCGAATTAGGTGCTAATTAATTGATTACATAGTTTGTAACACTCATCTTTGTAATCAACAACGTGAGTAAACAAATCACTTGTTTTGGCTACTGCACTGAGCAAATAGGAAGCCATGACATGTATTTTTAAGTTTAATTAAATTGACAAATTGGGCAAGGACAAAAAACGTTTACATTAAGTAGTTGGTGAGCCATACTTAATGGATTTATGTCTGGGTTATCGGAGGAGACAAATCATTTCTTTTGGCTCGATATGTATAGCTTATCTACTTCATAATAGTTTCTGGCTACTTTGTCTTAGTGTGTGTATTTTATGACTTTTGTAACGTGCGTTTTATTTGTGCAGAATAATCAAATTGCCTTTCTCTATTTTTAAATAATAAGAAATCTTTACAATGTACGATCATCCAAGTCATTGTATGCAAATTAAAACTTCTTAGAAATACTTTCGGTTTTTTATCCGCATCAAGTATCTGTAATCCATCAACACTGTTGTTGTTGACATGTCTTACAGTTCCAAAATGTAGGTTCTTTCACTTTCTCTGTTTGTTTTGATCACGAGTCATACCGCTGACCGACTTACATACAGCCGATTGATTTATTTATCATTTAAAATCACATTTTGCGGAAATATTGCCATATTTGTTCGAAAAGGAAGGCAAATCCAAGGTGTAATTTTGTGTAAAGGTTAATGTAATTATACTGTCAAGCAAAGAGTTTTGTGTGCAATCAATAAGATAAAAACATCACCATGAAATGGCTATGGTGGTAAATCTGTTTACAATTGTTTTACCTCAGGTTTTTACACATCTGTATTAAAAAGAATCCAACTTCATATTTTCCATACAACGTGGCAATGCTGCCAGCCTTTTGGACACGTTTTCTGGTACAGCGATGCGGACGAATTTTTTGATGCCATTTGATTATTTCCCCTCCTTTTTATATACTTGTACATTTTCATTCAAGTAACAAGATTCATATACAAACAGATACATAAAAGGAGATAGGCTAACAAGCACAGACAAAAACGAACACTCACAAGGTAACAATATGTCTGCTGCAGCATTGCCGGATATAAGGGAAATCCAGTCTATTGCCGATCATCGTCAGAACGGAAACAAATGAACAACTTGTTTAGGGTAATTACAAATTAGAATTTTGTGGTTAAATATTCAAACAATCAAATCAAAGAATTTGTAAGTGGAACTACAAACGGGCATCCACAGGTACGTTTTGTGATCGATTTCTTTACATTTTCATCAGATATCTTTGGAACAGCGCTACTATCGACTATTTATAAGCATATAAGGTTCCTATTACTGGGACGGGTGTACTATGCCAAAATGAATGCCAAATAATCGAATATCATTTGACCGACCACTATAAATGGGACATAGGCTGAAGTTTTCCTTTACCGTTTTGAGAGACTATGATACGCCTTCACTATCGACCATGATTCACCACAACTGATACACTCAGACGAGCTTTATCAGAGACTTGGCTATTCATGATACACACAATATAGGTTTGTACAGTAGGTACCTGCATGCTGCATACTTTTGTCGACTGTACTTTTAATGATTAATTCGTTACATTGGAACTGTCATTGTACCTATAATTTTGTTTAATTCGCTAATTGTTCGAGAAGTGAGCTTTGTTTCCGTATTAATTATGCTGTGTCATTATTTAAGTTTAAATAAACTTGTCAACTTGTTGGTTTATATGTTACAGTTGTATATAACAAAAGACAATCAGACCAGAGAGTCTAGACGAAGTGACATTCTATCAGCGATAACGATGATGGAAAAGGCTAACGATGATAGAAAAGGCAAGAATGTTTGGGGCTGACAATACTGACATAAGATAGCGAGAAACCTATGCTATACCCGATGAAAGTTGTGTAGAAATACGAAACGGTTTTAAGGCGACTACATGACCTAAAGCGCAGTCTTTGTCGGACTGCATAGAAAAGAAAGAGAAGCGCGATGACACAACGCTGGTAATTTATTACAAAATATGAAGCAAATATCTATTTACAAAAAATCTATTGTTTGGACTAAAGAATTAAAACCCTAGTTGTTTAGTGCGTTACTTGTAAAATAATCTGACGAAATAAAAAGTCTGTAAAAAGAAAGTTTTTAGAGGTATCTTCATGATTTTTGTCTATCGTATCAAATTAGTTGTATGATGTTTTCAACACACTATCTACCTAGCATATATCCTGAAGAATATTATATATTTTTCTGATTTTGTTTACTGGATTCGATCATATACTTTATTGTTTCTAAAACTTGCGTTTTTTGCGTTTAGGTCCTGAAGCCCCTTAAAGCAATTTTCACTTGTCTAGGCTTTCAAGGTATGATCCTTTATCTATTTAAAACTAGATTGCAGTTGAGTAATGAAACTCGTACTTAAGAGGAAATCCGGTCGGAGAGACTTGAAAAACCCTAAGTAAAAAGTCGTAATTCCAGGCTTGACTCTCGCCTATTTCCTCCTGCAATATTGGACCGATTTAGAAGATATTTTATAAACTGAATAAAAGGATATATACTGTGTCCTTAAGTTTTTCTTTTTTCATTAATTGTTGTTAAATTTGTACACTAGGCATCTGTTGACAGCGGTTTAAATCGGAAATTTTGAGCATTTTTTGAGGGTTCTAGTGCTTACAAAAATAATGTATTATCAAAAATCTGCCAAATCCAAATCGGACTCGCCCAGGAAGGGTTCCGTACCACAAGGCAAAAATGCCGAAAAAAACACGTTTGATTGGAAAGTGATTTCCACGATGATGTTAAAGCTCATAGCACAGCAAGCACTGCACCGGGTCGGCATCACTTCATCTAATTTTTAGGGTTCCATAGTCAAAAAGGTACCCTTATAGTTTCGCCATCTCCGTCTGTCCGTCCATCCGCAGCTTAGCTCAAAGACTCTTAGTACTAGAAAACTATAATTTGGCATGGGTATACTTGTTAATCACGCCGATAAAGTGATAAAATAAAATATTGAAAAAGACATTTTTAGGGTACCTTCTTTACACGTAAAGTGGGGATGGTTTTTTTCTCGTCTACCCCATAGTACGGGGTATCGTTGGATAGGTCTTTCAAAAATATTGCGGATTTGTGGAAACAATTATTTGATTCAGGGATCCGTTTGTGAGATAAAAAGCTTTAAAGTGCTAATTTTTGTTAAAGTCACCCTCTGCCAGCAAAATGGTTGCTTTTGGATATATGAAAAATATCACGGCAATAGTATATAATTATAACGAAATTAAAAGGAAAACTATCACAGTTAAGTAGGGTTTACAAGTTTACGAGTAATAGTCGACAAACTTAAATTTGCAGTTGCAATGTATGGGAGAACATGATTTTCAACAACAATGTTAAGTTTGTTCTTGGGATAAATTCATTTCAACTACGGACCCCTTCATTGTGCGTGGTCCGACACGCGCTTGGCCGGTTTTTTACTAGCTAATCCCGGTCCAGGGCTGTGGTGTACCAATGCTTATTTGTTTATTACAACATACAAGTAAAAAATAAACTATAAAATCAGAATTAATGCCTGAGGCATTTTCTACCAGTCAACCTTAGAGTGATGCAGAGACAAAACAAGTAAGGTGCTAATCCTGACAATGTTTTGTCTCTGCATCACGCCGTGACGGGGTAAATAGCTAAGACGAGACTAGCTAGGGGCTTATAAGTGTGCATTGAGAGTTTCATAGAAAGAATGGTATCAGGCTCGAGTTCAGTAGATGCTGATCAGGTGCTGCAGTACGATTCTATAACCATCTCACCGTAAAAACTTAGGTGAAGTGAGCGTGGAGTGAGCTGTCAGTGTCATCCCACCTGATTCTAAGGATTGACCAAGCATACATTTAGAATCATAATCGAGATTTTAATAATATTTTTTACGCTAATTCTATTGATCATTTTATATAATTTCAAAGTTAGTATTTTAGTTGTCAAAACATTACCATTTTGTGGGGCTTTATAATAGCAAAACAGAAACTTAGTCAGAAACTCAATTTGTTTATTTTTTTTTCCTAGACTAGTCCTTATATAGACTGAGGCGCGAGCGCGTCACGCACGAGCAATAAATAATAAAATCAATAGAATTAGCATAAAAAATATTACAAAAATCTCGATTATGATTGTTAATGTTTGCTTGGTCAATCCCTAGCATTAGTGGGATCAAACTGACAGCTCACTCCACGCAAGTTTTGAAATTTTTACAGAATCGACATGCAGTGCTAATACTCGTTGAGTCTATATCGGTAAACCAAGCAGTCTATAGATTTGTTGATGCACGTTGCAAAAATTCAACAGTTTAAAATGAAACAAAACACCAACACGCATTCCATACAACATAAAAAAAAAACAATCTGCAAGTAAGTGCACTTTCAAAGAATGGCCACTAAAAACAAACAAAAGCCCAGTATGGACAAACAATTTTGCCGTCTTTCATGTGGTGAATCGTAAATGCATGATGAATCATGGCAAACGTGCCACAGGTTTGAAAAAACGAGGTCATCGGCCGAGCTTCGCGAAATTTCAACCTGCTGTCATAGCGGTATGCTTAGCGCAGAGATGGCAAACATTTATACGGTCAGGAAAATTAAATGTTAAGAAAATTGACGAGTTATACGGGGTCAATTTAAATTTGCTAGCGAAACTCTGCAGGCGGGATAGGCGATATCTCACGACATCACGTCTGAGGAGTTTTGAAAGCTAATTTGATTTGACCCTGTCTAGCAATTTCAAACAACTGTCAAAGAATGACAGACATAATTTCCCTGAGTTTACATTGACAAGCATTACGTGCATTTTATAAGCTTATCAATCATTGCTCAGTGGGGCAAAAAAATATGAACTGTCTCAAACTGAAGATATTCTCGTAAACAAGATTGTTTACCTAAATATAATTAATTTAATCATTTCAAATGATCTCTTTATAACGGGTTACATAAATTCCCGTACCCACAATTTTATGTCGTGTCGCTTCGCTATCCCTGGCTATGAGGAAAATCAATGTACTTAAATGGTATAAGTAAGTATATGTAATTGTGCGAAGTGACCGTTACCCATTGTTTAATAACTCGGTAACCCAGATTTGAGATAAATCAATTTTATATGGCGGTCACTATAAGTTTATTTGTAAGCTAAATGGGCACGAGCATGAGTAATAGTGAATTGGTAAGTAAGTACTTTAAGGTACTTCATGAATTGGCATTTACCAGAAATGAATTTATGTTTGCTGTAAAGTGGGCAGTCTTTGTCTTATAAAGGTAATAAGGAAAATGGAAATCGAAGCAAATATCCTCATTATATGGCTTAAGATTTTTTAATAATTCTAGGAAAAAGATAAATCAGTGAATCAAGAAATCTGCCTAGCATTAACCCAACTACATTTTGGTCGTCTTCCAGTCTAACCCGCCTATCTGACCTCATATAGAAACATAAAAAATACACTCTTAATAAGCACGTTCACAGGAATATTTCAGTCAAAATAAATCATTGTCTCCAACTGTCAACTAAAACGCTACCGCGGCAGACAGTCAGACGCTACACCAATTTAGTCATTCTCTATGTTAATTCTACCATTTTATTTATATGCCGACCCGTTATAACGACAAACACACTCCCATTTATAACTCTGAAATAAAAAGCTGCTGCTAAAAAAATAAGAATCGTATTTTTATCTTTAAGTTTAAACCCACACGTAATCCGCAAATCAGCTAGAAATATGTTTAAGAAAATATGTATTAAATCGATATAATTTATGTTTACATACCTTTTCAGAAAAGAAATGATTTATTACACCACTTTGGTATTAAAATGTTGAAAGATCAAAAAAATTATTTAAAAAATTTAAATCGACTTCTCTTAACTTCCTTTCAGCGCTAGCCAAAGGCTGTATATGAGCAGTTTTCTCGATTAATATAAACTAAATATAATTATGCTAATTTGCAATTAACGCTGTAACCTTCAATATCAGTGTTAACTACTGAGATGGCACTGTGGGACGCACTGGGTCAAAGGTTTAAACTATGACTGCTATACTAACTGATATGTGTATATCAGATTTTAAGTGTCGATGCATGTGTATGAATATCAATAAAATTATTGGATTATAAATATTTAATATCTACATATATATGAAATTGCTTGATTGCTCGAACGTAAAGAAGCGGCTCTTTGAGCATCAAGATCTGGGTTCTAAATAGTAATTCATTCTAATTACATCCCCTCCCCCTTTTTTGTCGGCGTTATCAAGAGTGAGAGAGAGGTTTCCGATAACTGCAGATAATGTTGCTGTCTGCATGATGTCTGAACAAACAGATTTTGACAATATTTCAAGATATTTTTGACACATTTCTTTGAGCTAAAAGAAATAATAGAAAATCTATTGTTGCTGTTGGTCATTTGTAACCCACATGGCATTCAATATGTTAATCTTAAAACCACAGACTTATGGTAAAGGAAAAAAAAATATTTATATATAATTAGTTATAGCTAATAAAACGTCACTTTGTTTGGACTTTATGGTTTGTCGCCATTACAAGCAGTGAGCAGATAAGTTGGTCTTAGCTTCTCAGCTTGCGAAATTGCGGAACCCTTAGCCAGCTGTGCTATGGGACACTTAGGCTCTCTTGCACCACAAATTGATAAATACGTTTATCCCTAAACGTATTTCGCAAAAGTATCGCTCTGTTTCTGACAATTGTTTGAAGATAATAGAGACAGAATGATGTTTTGAACTCAACTGTCACTAATGTGACACAATTACTTTTTCTATTGTGACCGAACTTAATAAGCTTGCTTAACGGGAGGGCGAGAGGATATGTTTCATTTACGTATTGTGTCTAATTTTGTTGGGGATCTTAATTAATCAATTAAAAAAAATCAATAGCATAGACTTGCCAAACTTTTCAATTATTGAGCTGTATGAATCTAAGTATAATAAAAATCACGTTATAAATGAAAAACCTTGACACATCTGAGGATTGTTTTCCTTATTTATATAGCCATCGACCATGAAGGAAGACCCTTAATCATAACTAGAATCGAATTCACTTTGTCGATCGATTAAAATAATATTTCCTGTTCGAGCACCTTCACATGCAATAAATCAAAATATTTATTTAAAATTACGTAATTAATAGTTTTATTTATAATGTGTCAAAATAACATTTTTTTATTGACTAATTTACGAGCTGTGACAATCTAATTCCGTAAAATTATATTCGAATCACGTATTGTTATTATCAATTTATATTTTTTTTTCTGATTCATTTTTTTTAATAAAATTAGACTCGTGTTTGATAAATTGGTAATTAGTAACTGGATGTTGATCGAAAATTGATGATTAGTTGATTAGATTGTATTCATTTGTATTCGCCAGCAATCATAAATTATTATAAACACAGATCTTGCAGAGGGAATTAAGCGTTAGGCCCAATTTTATTAGTATAAGCATAATCAGTATTTATAATGTTCCCACTGTCGGGCCCAGTTCGTGTTAATAGATGTCACATGTCTTTGACTTTTTGGTTCTAGGACATGCCAGTTTCCTCACGATGTTTTCCTTCACCGTTTTGAGAGCAGTTGTGATGAAATAATTTAAAGTAAAGCGCCTGTCTGGGTTCGAAACTATGACCTACAACTTGTAAGTAGCGGCCGTTCCCATTGGGCCACCAATGCTCATAAATTTTTTATTTGCCTCAATTTTATTGCCTATCAAAAAACCGATGGCCTATCAACATAGCCTGTCAATATAGTCTTTGTTTTGATCAACAGCCAAACATAAAATCTGTCCTAACCTTGTTTTTGCAAAGATGCAAAACATGGGATGTTGTTTTTAGTACTTAGAACCATTCAATAAATATTTATTGACCCATTAAAACGGTATTTCTTTGCATTGTACCTACCTACGCTGTATATTTTACAACTTGCGAAGTGACCACCTACTCTAATTTACACTGTGCTGGCCTAAGCTACAGTGTTAACTATTTCTTTTTGGGCAAAGCTTTTAGCTGACAGATGTTGATCTATTTCCGCGTAGGTATTAGCCAAGCCTTCATGTGGAGAACCAAATAAAGAGTGGGACCACATGGATCTATGATTAAAGACTTCCAAAGACAGGCGCGACTGTCGCACGACATGTCGCATTGCAACTCTGTTTTCATAGACATTGTTCTACGGATATATGTATATCACAAAATCGCGTCGCACTGTCACGCGTCTGGCCAGTCTGTGGGAGCCTTAAACTGGCTGAATTATTATCGAAACTATGTCCCAATTGCTGAGCTCAAGGATTAAAACTTATAGTATTTCCAATCAGGTCTTTGAATCACTATGGTCCTCTAAGACTTTATTCATACTTAAACCATTTATTTCCATTTACAGACAATTTCGAACTGTCACAGAACACACACATGAGGCTAGTTGTCCATTCCAAAGGGTAGTAGCTTTCCAAGAAACTCCATGGATTAAAAAGCAAATCTAGCTAAAGATAATAATTAAGCTGTATTTTGAACAAATGAGTAAAACATTTACAAATAACGTATAAAAACATCAGACTCACATATTCCAATGATATAATGAGTTGACGTCTAATTAGGAAACACAAGTTCTTAACGGTGGCAATAAAAAATAAAGTTTATTAATCTTCCTCATCAAGGTATTCTCAGGTACGGTCAGCAACAAAAGTCGATTAACACTTCAGTTTTTCTAATCTCAGTTATTGAGCAAAACATTTGTTCAAAATTGCAGCAGAAGTACATACAACACAATTTCAAGCAAATATTTTGTTCAATAACTGAGATTAAAAAAACTGAAGTGTTAATCGACTTTTGTTGCTGACTGTACACGCAAACTTGTTCATATTAATTAATATAGACAATGATTTTTATTAAACAAAATAATTTGTAATTCCAAAAATAAAACGTACTGTACAAAAATAAATACTCAACAAGTTTATTTATGTTGTTGACATTTTAACACGTGAGTATGTTGGGAATAACTTTATTTTATATATTGTATTAATTTTATTTGTTTCTTTTATTTATGTTATTTATTAGTTAATTAAAATTATTGATAAAAAATCGAGGAAGATGATTCATTGATGTCAAACCTCTGTCATTGTATTATTGTCATTCTCCTGCCCATATCTATACCTATTTGAAGTCGGCGCTTTATGTCTTTTTAATAACGATTAAAAACGTTATTTTGTCTCAAACTTAACACCAAAAAACATTACAAAAACTTTTCTTAAATGTTATTATACAAATCAGCGTTAATTGGGCTATCATCTAAAACGTAATTGTGTATTATTTATTAGCCAAGCTTTAAATAAAGCTTTAAATAAATTATACACAGTTTTCGGAACACAAAACACAAGAACATTCATCACTGTCATTCCTTCCTAATTCTTTAACAATTATATAATAATTTAATAACATAAATGTGTGTCTATTAGTGTTATTGTCTTGTGTTATAAAACGGTAATAATGTGTTTAATTGATATTGTTTGTGTTGTTTTAATAATTATTATATTGTTTTTAATGGTTGTTCCTTATGACCCTATTGATTTTGATTATGTTCTGTGTTCGTGACCGAGTCGTTTACAAGTTAAGGCTTTACGGATGCAGGTCAAACTTGGGAGAAATAACCGACAATCGATATTCGTCAAGAACATTATTTTAACTTTCGTTTTATATTATTATGATAAGGTGAACGAGACTCGATATACAAATATTTACCTTACTTACAGGGTAAATTATATCTGTTGATTATTTATTTCTTTGTGTGTGTTTCGTTTCAGCCTTCGCTCCCTGCCGTGCAAAGAGCTACCAGAAAAACTTTTCTTTTGTAAGTTTTGTTCTAGTATGGACCAAATTTTCTTTTCTTTTTATAATAAAATTAATTAATATCTTAAACAGGTATTTAATCTGCTTACATTGTTCAAAGCAGTTTCTCTACCGGCTCTTTAAAAAAGTAAAGAGGCTTTTTTCAGAACACTATTAAATAATTAAGTAGGTACAGACGCCAGCGCATCAAGCTACCTGAAACTGTAAATTTTTCCCAATCAACTTTAAACCTTACGCTTTAGCGATAAAGTTGAAAATCTATTAAAGAAATTTGACAGATTGTCGTAGCTTGACGTGGCGCTTAGAAAAAAATAACATGAACAAAACATTTTACTATAATAACCATATTCCATTAACGATGGATAAAGCCTTAAAAATATGCGATATTTTAAAATCGTTCGTATTTACCAATTTCATTAGGTACGTTATGTTTACTGTGTACGACGTTATGTTTATAGTATTCGTGTGTTTATGTATATTTAAATTATTGGTGTTTATATTTAAATGTAATTAGGTATATATATAGTTTTAAATAATCGTTCGAATTTACCAATTTAAGAAGGTACATTATGTTTACTGTGTACGACTTTAAATTTATAGTATATTCTTGTATTTATGCATATTTATTTGCGCTTATGTTTATATGTAATTAGGTATATATCTTAATATATATAAATTACGTGTCACGATGTTTGTCCGCGATGGACCCCTAAACTACTTAACCAATTTTAATCAAATTTGTACATCGTGTGCAGTTTGATCCAACTTGAAAGATAGGATAGCTCACATCTCCATTTATAATCGCAATATTATTTTATTGCACAAAAACCTTAGCCACAGCAACGCGTGGCCGGGTCAGCTAGTATTATATTTAGTTTTAAATAGGTTTATGCGTATCTTTGTATTTAAAAATATTAATTCCTCAATTTTCATGATTGCTCCTACCACTGTTTGTCTCTGCATCACACAAAGATTGACAAGTAGAAAATGCTTATGGCATTGAGTCTGCCTCTGTATTACATAAATAAATAAATTCTGTGCGCGTTCGTACTTGGCCTACTTTTGGGACTCTTCCAACCAATATAATCTATTAATATATTTAATTAATACTATTATTAACTACTCGAGTACCTATTTATTATGGTTTTGTGTTGCCCATAAACTTGTAAACATATAGATGGAAGACACAATTAATACCTTTAAATATAAAACTGATCTAAGATAAGTAAGTAGGTTGTATATTTTTAGTTTAGTCAAAATCAATAAATGTTTTAATTGTTTCGTATCAAGTTACAACTATTGCATTTTAATGGCTATTCATTTTTGGGCCAATATCGTTAAAACTTGCTTTGTCTACGTATTTTTAAAAAGGATGCTTTTAAAATACAAAAATAACTATTGATTCACAATTCAAATATTTTTGCTATAAAAAACTAAAACGTAATTAAGCTTTAAGATAAGTTTTAGTTTTAAGCTAAAATAACTGTGTTATTAAATAATAAATCACATATTAATTTTGTTAGTACATTACATCAAAATTGACCGTATCGTCGACTTATTTATTATTCATACATGCAATCGAACCGCATCAAAACAAGACATTTAAATAATAAGTCGGCGAGAAAACTGTTGTTTGACCTTACCTACTTAGTGCTTTAATAACGTAACGAGTAACTGCATGAATCAGATACAAAAAAGCGGCCATAAATTATGCTAGTCGGACTCACCAACCACGGATTCCGTACCATTGTACAATATTTAACACTACCTATTCAAGCCTGAGCGCTAAAAACGCCGATACTGTACACTACGTATTTAAAAAAAAATCCTTTAGGAAAAAAAATGCCGAAAAACAGTTTCGCCGTTTCTCCCATACAAGAAACGGCCCCCTTTAATTGTTAATATTGTTGTTTTAACGAACATAGTAATACATACTCTTTGAAAATTCCATGTGACTACCTATTTATACGCTTTAATTGATACAGCCCTGTAGTAGACAGACCCACGAACAGCGGAGCCTTAGTAATAGGATCCTATTTGGTTTGGCACCTTTTGGGTACGTAACCCTAAAACATGATTATAGGTCGCCATGTAATAACCACTTTGTTCCAATGATTAAAGATATTTAGGGTCCTATTTGGCACCTTTTGGGTACGTAACCCTAAAACATGATTATAGGTCGCCATGTAATAATCACTTTGTTCCAATGATTAAAGATATTTTGATGGCGGAAGCATACACGATATAATTATTATAGGTGTTATATATTATATATTAATCGCAATTTAAAAAGGTCGTATTATTTATAGCTTTATTAATTTATCGTGATTTGGTCTGCTTTTGCTTCTATATGAATCGATTGCGTTTACTTTCCCCTCCATAGAATCGAACATGTTGTCCTGTTAATCATAATGTAATGTGTTGTTGCCCTGTTGTCATATAAGAGGGACCAGGGCGTGCGATTCTCCATACAAATGTATTCCCCTTTTTTCTTCCTGAATAATGTCTCTAGAGAGAAATTTTTTTTCATAAAATTAAGGTAAGCTGTAAACACGTCCCCGTCATTTTCTTGTTTTCAGGAACTAATTAGTAAAGAAAATATGACCCCCTAAAATTACAAAAAATGCCCTATTTTTACCGCCGTGATTAGAGGACTACCAGACAAACTGGAAAAGTTTTTAACATAAAAAAAATGTTAGGAACCTAAACATACTCTTTCTTAAAATGTTAATGTAAAAATAATTGAATCGGCTCAGTTTTCGAGGAGGAAAAAGTGGAATACGAAACGTCGATCTTGTCAAAATTTTTGTGGTAATTTCGGTCTGAGATGCAGCTGTCCCTATCACACACTACGGGGTCAGACTTGAGGTTAGGCGACGGCAATAGTTTCTTCAAATACCTATTTTTCAAATTCCTCGCAGGCCCCGTAAGAGGGGCTTAAGAAAAACTTTTTATTTTCAGACTTTGAAGAAGTGCCCGTCAGTACCTATTACAAATTGCTTCTTCTTATTCGTGACGCTGGCACGATAGCTATTCAAATTTTGTAGGCCTAAAACTTTGCTACTTCCACGACGTTATCGGCGGTAGAGCCGAGGTCACTTTGGCTGCATGTTTTAGGGCACAGAGGGCAGTAGGATTACAAATTACTTAAAACTATGTTAGTAGAACAATTAAACACACAAACAATAATAAAAACACATGACTTTTATCTACAATTATTTCATAAATTTATTAAAATTGATAACTATTGGTAAATGGAAAAATATAAATTAGTAGATGAGCAAGTTTTTTTTTAACTAGCACTTTTATTTTTTCTATGAAATATTATGTAGTAGGAAATAGTTAACAGAATTTAGTAATCATCTCATTATTTATATATTACGTTAAAAAACAATTAACCCTCGACAACATCACTCCTCCTTAAGGCGACATTTTTTCTTAAACAACTCGAACAATTAACATTATTTCCTCGAAGCACATAGCGGCATGTATTTCTTGTTAATTTAATACGAACAGCTACATAGCGCGGTTCGTATGCCAGTGATAAATATGGACGGTAACGGTGACAGTATAAGTAAGGTCACCACTTGGTCAAAAGTTCAATATGTCGAATATCCATCTGAATAAGGGACTACACGTATAATTAATCATTGTTGTTTCTTTATTAAACTGTTTAGCCTCTCTGAACAAGTGAATTAATCAGCCACTTTGAAATTTGTCTCGCGTTAATGGATTGTGTTAAGTATATTGATTTATTTTCAACTAGATTTTCCTCGCAGCTTTACCTACGTGGAGTTAGGACCCCACTGGAACGTACTACCGGGATAAAACAGTATACTATGTGTTAATCCAGGTTATAAACTATCTGTGGGCCAAATTTCATCAAAATCTGTTCAGCCGTCTTGTCGTGATTAATTAACAAACATCCAGACATATAAACTTAAACATTTGTAATAATACATAATGTTATACATCGATTTTAACATAAATTCATAATTGAGCCCGAAAGTCTGACAACCAGTCTTACGAAAAGGGTATTGCATTACTCCAGTTACTGGGATTTTGAGGTCAGATAGGCAGTCGCTCCATGTAAAATACTGGTATTCGTTTGCATCCGATTAGACTGGAAGCTGATCCCAACATAGTTGGGAAAAGGCTAGGCAGAATCTGCCTATCTTTTTCCCAACTTTGTTGGCAGATGTTACCATAAATTCAGTTCAATTCAATTCAATTCAATTTATTCAGTTAACAATTTACATTGTGTTTGAAATCATACATCTATAAGCACCAATAAATAAAAACAAAAAAAAAACATGCACATTAAAAATATTACAATTAATTAATTATGGACAATAATACTAGGTACATGTCTTTGAAACCCCCGTGTTGAAATTTCTGGTCTGTTACTGAATCCATGGTAAGATGTTGCGCATCGATGTCCTTGCCACCCTTTATAGCAGGATCACAAGTTTATTAACAATGTGTATAACATAATAATAATAATAATTTAACATAATAATAATTTATTAATGCTTCAGTTTACAAAAAGGGATATAGTGTTTGGAGCCTCCTTTTAAGCAAACAATGCCTGTGTTAGGAGACTCCGCTCTTCCATAGTACAGCATTTTTTCTTATTTTAGTTAACAAAACCGTATAGGTACTTAAAAATAATATTGAATAAAAACAAAAAAAAATAAAGTTAAAATAAAATTATGGATGTTAGTGAGAGTATGCTTCGAGTGTGAACATCTGTGCGTATTGTGTTTGTCTGCGAGAGTGTATGTGAGAGTGTATGTGAGAGTGTATGTGAGAGTGTAGGTGAGAGTGTATCTACTGCTTTTTATGCTCCAAAAGTGCCTCCGTTTCATCATATGTAAGTGTCTTTATCCAGTTGGTTATTGTTTTCTTACATTCATAACTTCTTTTTGTGTATATGTAAATAATTTTTTTTATATATACACAAAAAGAATATGTATGCTTGAATTTGTTGTTATAATATGCTTAACTAGATGTTACTCCAAGTGGTAACCTTTGCAGCTTAGTCATTTGGAATTTTAATGTAAACTTCCTCATACGTAGTGTTACATCTTTCCTGTATGCACTTTTCTAAATCTAGGACTAAACGTCATTTGTTTACTGTCCGTTCTTTTAATGAAGGTTGAGAATCATTTAAGTAAAATTATGTTATTAAGTACCTAATATTATTATTTAAAGCAGCTATAAAAAAGCTGCTATCTTCTTAGCAGCTTATGTTTTTTTTTTATATTTTCAACAATATAATGATTAGGTTTTTATTTGTTTGCTTAAAACCAAAAGTTCGATCACATTGTGACATCTACCAAGCCGCATTTGGCCCGGGTTGTGGATTACCTCCGGCCATCATTCTTTCACCGAGAGGAGACAAATGTCCAAGTAGTGGTTATGCTTATGCTTTTAAAACTAGTTTTTGATGTTAGTACTTACTATTATTTCATTATGATCAATAAATTCTTCTTAATTCTTCTTTTTCTTGATTTATTTTCTAAATGATGCGATGATGCAAGTATCATTGATAACGCTAAACTTAATTATACAATAGCTACGTTTTCCTATATTTTTATTAGATGTGTCTCTGTTGCAAGTAATAAAGTTTTTGCGTTAATTTAGGAAATGTCAAAATGCTAAAAATATTAACTCCGACTGGATGGCATAAAATTCTTTGTTTATTTCTATTCTATCCAAGAACACTGAAAGATGGCTTCAAGCCGTTTTCAGTATATAACTCCTTATTTGCTAAACCAGTATAAAAACTCGATAACAACGTCACACAACTGTATTCGTCTCATCATTTCATATTGCTATTCATTTCTCTTTTTGTAAAGAAACTGATAGTAGTGTGTGCACTGAACAAGGCTATGTAAACAGTCTATCGAAAACGTTACACTATGTCTATGATATTACTAAGTAATGACTACGTACATAGGAATAAACTTTATTTGTATTACTATTAGTACGAAGGCTCGTACGAAGGTTGTTGACGTTTGTAACTCGCGTTTATTTCTAACAATCATAGTTGTATGTAGTTAATACATCGCATCACTAGGTCTCATTTACTTAGTGTTGCCACTTGACTCTCGGAATTGAGGGCTATTTTTTATTCTTGTTTTTTAAATTATGTAGAGAGGAAAGCAATTTTGCTTGTATGCCTTTCTTTTTATTCTCTTTTTCAAACCATATTCACTCTATGCTGTGCTAAGTGTAAATCTCCAACGTAGTAAGCCAGGGAAGTGGGTTCTGCGGGGTAATTGCGTAACGCACTATCAGTGGCAATAGGTTTCATTTTGACAGTTCAACAACATTCATTGCGTTATTTACGTTGTTGAGTAGACACATTTTTGAACATATGAAGCAATGGATTAGCAACATCCTTCAAAATGATTCAGATTGAGATCGATAATGTGTTACGCAATTAGGGTGCAGGTATTGGCCTAGACCAGTTCATAAGTCCACCTAACGCTTGGCCTGCTCACACTTCTTCCGTTAAATTTCTCACCGTGAAAACTTAGGCGAAGTGAGTTTGTAATGAGCTGCGGTGCTATCCTGTAAAAATCTCACCGTGAAAACTTAGGTGAAGTGACGTGGAGTGAGCTATCAATAGTGTCAATTCCTAGTAAAAACAAACTCACTTCACCTAAGTTTTCACGGTGAGATTTTTACAGAATCGACCGGCTGTCATTCCATGTAATGCTGGGGACCGACACTATTGACAGCTCACCTCAAGCTCAGTTTACCAACGTTGCCACGGGAAGATTTTCACAGAATTTAGACCGGCTGGATCTCCATTCTAAAACTTACGTTCTCAATCTATTGCATGGTCTTCCACATTAGAGTATTCACTTCGACTGGACCTCCATTCTCCTTCCAACATCTGTATTTTTTTTGTAACTCTCTTTGTTTATAGATAGATGATGTCTTGCCAAAACCATGTTTTTCTAGAATATAGATTTAACGAACAAAAAATCGAAAAAATATAAAACCTAATGAAGCTATAAATTAAGTAAATAAAGCAACTATTTTGAATTAATCGATACCTAGATTTAAAGTAAATTATACACGAAAAATGATATCCAACTTTATTTGTTAGATAATCATAAAAAAGTGCATGGAATGTCTGTCGGTTGTTAGGTTAGGTTAGAATCGAAGAATCGAAAAAGAATGGTTGAAACCAACCGTGAGTAACAAAATAAAAACCACACATCACATCACATTTATGGGATATAGCAGGCATTGCATAGGGGGGTTCTGGAATTGGTCTTTTAAAAGGAACCCCGTGCTGATGGTGACCACTGGGGTAGTGTTCCTCCTCTTTCAATAGTTTGCTCATTGCTGAGCATCTGATGTAGCCACGATCTATCACCACTTGTGACAATCTTTGGGTTGTTGTTATGCGTCGGAGATCTCGGTGTCTTCATTTTACTTAAGGTACTTTTAGTAGGGTTGACATCCCACATTCCCCTGTCATATCCCCGAAGAACATTATTTCCTACAAAAATGTATTAAAGAGCGAACTTTATCAGATTTTTTCTCTATTTATCTAAGAACTCTGCTTATTATTATGATCAGGGAAAGGCCTCACCTACTTCTTCCCATCTTCTCTCTCTTTTTAATTTGAGCCCAATCCTTTAGGTGGGTAGTCGAACCCATTACGTCATTTCCTTCTGGACCAAGTGCGTTGGTTTCTGACGTTGTTGTTCGGAACCCAATCTATGATAATTCCGCTCAATTCTGTATGACATGCAGCAAATGTGGCCTGCGTCTACGATTTTTGTCTTGCGACGAAGTATAACTATTTCATATACGGCCAGTTAGTATGACTCCGCGGATACTTTGTTTCATTGGTGTCTAGCATACCCTGAGTGCGGATTTTTGCGCTCCATAGGTATTCTGATAAGTGATTAATTAATACGGTCCTTAGAAATTACTGAGTTTTTTTTTTACCCTTACTGTAATATGTGTTTTGAAACGTGCAACAGGTTTTAGAGACCCGAATGGGTAAAAAAACTTTTAATTTTAATAAATATAATTTATTATTTATTATATTTTTTTGGACTTTGTCAGAGATTGATCATAATAATTTATTTGTTTGGATTATTTTCATTATATTTCAAAAGCATTTTTAGCTCCATACAGTTTTAATCTTAATTCGACTTTCTGTTTGTTAAAAAGATACTGTAAGTATGAATCCATTAGCCAAGTATGGTGTATATGGCAATTATCCCTGTGACCGTTTTTTGTTGAGGGCGTTTTAAGGCCTATGTTTGAACACATTAGGTTCAGTGGACGAATGGACGGACGGACAGACGATAATTTTTACAGTAGATTGATATTTTACTGTTCACCTTTTAAAGTTTGTTTGGTGTTTTGAAACTTACTTTTTGCTCTAAAATATGGCATTTTGTATGGCATACGGTGTTGAAACGTAGACACTAAATGTTGTGTTGGTCAACAAATTCAAGGTCGCTCAGCGCATTATGGAGCGAGCTATGCTCAGAGTCTCTTTGAAGTATAAAATCAGGAATGAAATTATCCGTAAAAGGACCGGAGTTACCGACATAGCTTGCAGAGTAAGCAAACTGAAGTGGCAGTGGACTGGCCATATTTGTCGAAGGACCGTTGGCCGGTGGAGTAGAAGAGTCCTGGAGTGGAGACCGTGTATCGGCAAGCGTAGACGCCCCCCAGCTAGATGGACGGGCGACCTAAAGAAGGTGGCTGGGACAGACTGGATGCAGAAGGCGGAGGACAGATTGTTGTGACGCGGCCTGGGAGAGGCCTATGTCCAGTGATCGACTGCCTCCGACGCATGATAATCATTCTCGTAGATTCATTTTCTCTACAGCCGGTCCATTCTGTTAAAATCTCAGTGTGAAAACTTAGGGAAGTGAGTTTGTTTTTGCTAGGAATTGACACTATTGACAGCTCACTCCACGCTCACTTCACCTAAGTTTTCACGGTGAGATTTTTACAGAATAGCACCGCTGATCTAATGCTCTCGCACACTTTTGCAATGTTAACTGTGTAATGTTAACTGCCCCGTTGGTCGCAAGCGCGACTGCTGAGCGTGGGGTCCTGGGTCCGATTTCCGGGTCGAGCAAAGTCATGTAGGGTTTTTCCTTTGGGAATTTCTTAGTAACAGCGGGGAGTTTGGAAGTTGGCGGTGTGATGCCTTAGTGCCTCGGAACGTTGATCCTGCTCCTGATCTCTCTTCGGTCGTGTCGGATTGCCGTCCCATCGGACAATGACAGTGAGAAAAGTGAGAGCGCACCTGTGTCTTCGCACACACTTGTGTACTATGATATCTCCCGCGCCGATGACTAATCTCCGCAAAGATTGGTCGCCATGACCGTTGTTAGTATGGCAACTTTATCTGCATCGACATATTGACTACGTAACTTTAGTCTAAACTTTTATGAACAAGAACCTGATGAGTGAGACACCTTTGGGATATCACCGCTCCTTGTATATGACTAACATCTACGTGAACTGCGACCTCTTCACCAAAATGATAATAATAATTATCATAATTATAATAAAATACAGAATACAACAAAGGTTCTAATTTGAGTAGTGAGTCAGCGTCAATGAACAAGTATCTTTTATGACATATTATTATCATAGTTAATTCTAGCTGCTTCATAATAATGATGATATGACTAACCATTGTAGGCGCAGGCGCTCATATGGTAATTTAACATTAAATATCGATAATTTCAGGGCTGTTAGGATATCTTTGTACGCTAGATGCAATATGCATGCAATATCAGATTTTTTTTTAATAAAATTTTTTGTTGAGTGCACTTGAACTTTTGTTATTTTACCTGCCATACTAGAAGCCAGCGTAGAGTAGGTAATGTGAGCTCTTTAGGTACGAGCTTTCCGTACCTGGATGAGTAAATTGAAACAATCGGTTTGTTATAATAATATGTAACGCTTATCATCCATAATTATTCATAGAATGGATTTACGTTTTTATTTTTTTCATCTTTTGTCTTCCCGCTTGTCAGCTAGACAAGCCGCTACTTGTTTTTCTACTTTTATAAATATCTATCGATCTATAAAGATATACAAAAAATATGTAAACTTCTGTAAAGATATATAAATTAAATTGGTCACTGAATGACTGATTATTCATTGATCTATTTCAATGGGTAGGCTTCTATAAATAGTTTTAAATGAAGATTAAATTCCTAGCTCATTCAAGAGATATAAACGGCTAGAAAATTCAACAATTCATGATTATCAGCGCTTATCTTGTGTCTAGTGACATTGAGCAAATATTAATTTAAAGAAACACGTTATCCTATTATATAATGATGCCGACTCGGTTGATACCTACACATGTCCGATGCCGAATGTATAGCGGATTACATATGGATAAAAATTCTTGAGTGCTGGCAATTAATATGTTAATATGCGCGAAATATTTCTGAATAGTGGTGAGATACGGTTCAATATTGAGATATTGAACCATATCTCACCCATATCATACTGACGTATTTAGTACGAGTTTTAGTAAACCAGGAGCTAGTGGAAATTATTATTACTTTTCTGACATTAGCCCAATAAATAATATTAACACACACATCTATAAATCTATACAAATACTGTAAATTCGAAAGTAATTCTGTCGGTTTGTATTTTTGTATGTTACCTTTTCACGCCTAAACCACTAAACGGATTTCAATGAAATTTGGCAAGGAGATAGATGGCAGCCTGGGGAAGGAAGACATAGGCTACATTTTGTCTCAAAAATAATCCAAAAAGAGGGTGATATAGGGGATGTAAGTTGGTATGGGAAACTTGGCATTTTTTTAGTTAGAGATATAAAAAAAATATGCTTTTGGTAAGGAAAGAAAAATTGTTTCAGCGTTCTTGAAAAAAAATGATTTTAAAATTCGCATGATTTGAAATTATTGTGAACCTACCTCTTTTTAGAAATTTAAGAAATTGGAAATAAGGTCAGAACCTCCTTAAGATACGAGTTTTGACTATATTTTATTATTTATTTTAGTATATTTTTCGTTTAAAATAGCCCCCCGCTTAAAAGTAAAAAAAAGCAATTCAAAAAAGCTTCCTGCTTAAAAATTATTACAATTTCAAGTCTTAAAATAACTTAGCTATTATGTAGGTAATACTTGGTCAATGGCGGCGCTAGAGTATTTCAAATTAATGATGATAATATTAACATGAATTATTAATATTAGACATTATTATTCAGTTAGACATTTAGAATCATAAAAACCTGTTTAATAAAAATAAAAAAGATTATTTGCATTTATTATCTATCCGTATGTTACCTTTCATGCTTTAACGGCTGAATGGATTTGAATGATAGGATGCACGGTAGCACGTTTCCGTGGGATACTTTCCGACGTCCACGCAGGCGAAGGCGCGCGCAGAAGCTAGTACATAATATATGTTCATACTAAATCTTTCGTAACTTTAATAGAAAGTTATAGATCACCATTAACGAAAAACATTAACATCAATAACCATTGACTAGCTTTCAGCATACTATGACCAAGATTTCGCTTTTGCAGAGTAATCTATTAAGTATTTGTACTAACATACAAATACTTAATAGGTGTCCACTATACTGCTACTATTTTAAATAACGATAAGATACAAGATAACGGTCACCAGCTTTCTGACCATAAAGATGTGTCAGTTCAAATGATGTATGTTCAGTTGGTCTTCGAAGAGTTGAAGGTCAAATACGTTTGACGGAGTTAAACCTAATGACCTTAGTGATGATAGTGATTAGTCATTTAGTTACTTAATTTCTCTCAGTTAATCAATCAATATAATAAACTAACAGGCCATACAGTAACTTCTAAAAATACTGACAATATTACATGCGATAAAAATTAAAAACATACATCACCATTAAAGAAAAAACAACATTAACATCAATAAGCATTGACAAGTTTTCAAGGGCCATAAATAAAAAAAAAAGTAGGAGCCAGCTCCTTGCTTACAAAAGCATACTACATCAAAATTTCACTTTTGCGGAGGCTAATAAAAATACTTAATTTAAGTCCACTATGCTGCTACTATTTTAAATAATGATAAGATACAAGATAACGGTGACTAGCTTTCTGACCATAAAGATGTGTCAGTTCAATCGGTGCTCAAAGAGTTGAAGGTCAAATAGGTTTGACAGAGGAATAATGTACAGACACCAACACATCAAGCTACTACAATCTGTCAAATTTCTTTATTAGATTTTCAACTTTATCGCTACAACATAAGGTTCAAAGTTGATTGGGAAAATTTTACAGTTTCGGGTAGCTTGATGTGCTGGCGTCTGTACTTAGTGATAGGTCGATTACTCATTTAGTAAACCGAATTTCTCTCTGATAATCAATTAACATAATAAATGAACAGGCGACAGCATGTTTTATTCGTTTTCTACTTTTTAATGCAATTATAGTGATGCCGAGAAGAAGCATCGATTAAAATAGCCTTTCTGCCAAATAAAATTAAAGATGACAAGAACACTTAATTTACTTTTCCCATGATTTTTTTATCTCTCGAGTCGAACACACGATTAAGCATATAAATATATGTGTCGTAGGTTTTTCATAAAATTAGGTTTTTGATGAAAAACCTAGGTTTTTGATGAAAAACCGGAAGATGACACATTTTAAACTCAATTTCATCATAAACCTCTAACAATCCAGATTTTTGATCAAAAACCTGAACTAGTTTGGCTTTATGATAAAACGAGCGCGCAGTATTATTTCTAACGACGTCAGGTCGACGGAGCCCCGCTGCGCGGGGCTCCTATTTCTGTCTTCAGGGTTTAAAGGAACCTAACCAAACCGAAACTCGGGGTGCCCCTGACGTCGACCGTCTTCTTCTGGTTCAAAAGCACAAAAATAGACAAAATCACGTTTTTAACCGTTTCGTTTTTCGCCGTTTCACACACACATCACACATATTATTTTTTAAATGTAGGTATGTAATTTCATAACAAATAAATCATTGTTTATTGTTTCTTAATTGTTTTATTTATTTAAAGAAATAGCAACCAACATTGTTTTTATCATAAAACTAATACAGTCTAGGTTTTTGATAAAAAAAAACTGGATTTTCTCAGGTTTATGATAACATAAAGTAATAATTTTGTCTTCTTCCGGTTCTTGATCAATAGCCTAGGTTTTTGATCAAAAACCTAATTTTATGAAAAACCTACGACATATGCCTTATCATGTGTTAGCGAATTATTATTAATTCGCTCGAAAAATACTTGGGAATGAACATTATGAGAGTAAACCAGTTCTAAATATCTATTTGATCGTCTTTATTAACCGCTTCTTAAGTAGCTGGTGATGTTCCACTCTTGAACTGGACACATCTATTAGTTGTGTTCCCATGGCAACTTTCAGCTCGATGACCCGCTGCTCATTTACAGATTTTATAAGCTTTTAAATTATAATTAATTGAACAATCGGACAAGCAGATTAAATTTAATTTTGTAACAGGTTAACGTCTTCTGCTTTTACATATTTCGTTAAATTAGTGAAACTAGTTTCTTTTTCACAAATTAAAAAGGTATGCTTCTGCCTAGTCACATGTTCCTGCTAATTGAATGCTCAACGGTTTGTAGGTATGTTGTATTTGTGTTTTACGTTAACTTTTGCGTAAATGAAAATATTACGCCTTCGGAGAATGACAATGTGTGGGAAGACACACTGCCAGTGTGTCATTGGTTTTATCTACAGTCTAACAATTGCTTTAAAACAGGAAAATTAAGTTTACTAATTCAAAACTCATTTGACAGGATGCATTGTTTATTTGTTCAGCCGTGTTATATACGTCAATCACAGTAACATTACGAAGAAGTGGCTGTTTGTGATAGAAACGTTAATAATGTTCAAATATTTAGGTCTAGTGAGTGCGCATTTGACACTGAATAGAAATGTTCTGTTACGTAGTTAGTGGTTGGCTTTTTTTAAGACATTGAATGAACGCCGGAGACAAAATATTTACTTGCGACAAATACTTAAAAATTAAATTAGCGGCACTGTGCGTCTGTTTGGGGAAGATAAACAGAGTTAATAATAATTTAGCTGCTACTTGCGCAAGTGTTTTTAGTAAGTCTTCTGGGCACGTTTCCGGATGACAGCGATGCGAAGGAGTACTACGATAACTAAGTGTTTTTTGTATTCATTATTATAGTTAGTTAGTTAGTCTAAGTTTTCGATTAAAATCCTGATAAAAAAGCCTTGACCTAGGTACCAACTCAAAACTATTCATAGATGCTTGGGAGGTCAGCATTAAGTATCTATCAGATGTTACCTATTATTATTATTTTATTATACTAGCGACCTGCTGTTGCTTTACATGGGTGCAATGTACTGATGTGATGACAATATAAACGAGAGATTTTTGTGCTACCTATGTTAAGTATTAAACGGATAAACTTAGGAATAAATTCTCTAAATTATGGTGAAAACAGCATCAAAATCCGTTGTGACTTGTGAGTTTTCAATTACACAGACAGATACGAAAAACAACTTGGTTTTATACTATGCATTGAAGCCTAAGTTGTTTCACTGCAGTGCAAAGGCCCTTCCCCATTTCTTGTCTAATGCAATTGTGAGCCAATCTGGCTCCTCCCGTATCTCCCCTCTTCAGTTGTGATCCACTGCGTAGTTATTTTTGCCCATTGTTCCTTCGAAATTCGAGTTACTTACCTATTATACACTGTTTTAGGACTACACTTAACTACATTATTACTAACACGATATTCGAGATTAATCAACCAGTGAAGTCTGCCAATCGCAGTCCACTGTCGGACAAGCCTCTCCCAAGCTGCGCTAAAACACCCTCCGCCTTCCGCATCCATTCAATCTCAGGCACCTTTTTATGGTCGTCAATCTATCTAGCTGGGAGGTGGACCCACACTATGCTTTTTCCGAGATAGATGCTTTTTTGGATCGCGGCGGTTGTAACAGCCGTTGTTTCAGGAACCTCATTTCAACAGTAGGTATAATTATCACGGAAAGAAATCTCATTAGTGACCCATAACATACAAGGTCTTGACCTACAGTCAAACAGATACTGTTTGACTGTAGGTCAAGGCTTAGGGAAACTGACTTATCCAAGTTTCCATAGGAAACAAACAATTTGTTTATCAGAATTACAAATAAACCTTGTCGTCCTAATTCCAAATAAAATGTCCCCTATACTGACATAATAATATATTGTAAATGGCATCTAAACCATGTAGTCATTGGTCAGACAAATTATTACTTACCTACTAGTATTGAATAAATTGTGAATAGGCGTCAAAATATACACATGTCCTTGTCATCAATATTTATAAAACACGTGTATTTTAAAGAACTTCGTGTAGGAGTAAACGACGCGGTCGTATATAATCAGCCGATAATTTGAGAAGCAATCGTTTATTTGAATTATTAGCAGCATCCCGCGGTTTCATTCCCATAAGTTTCGATACCGTAGGAACATCGGGATAAAAAGTATCCTATGTGTTATTCTGATGTATAAGCTACAGTACCCGGCGATAAATATTGCACATCGACCTTTTTACACAAAACCATTTTATACAAAGAATAAAAATAATTATCAAAAGAAGCAAATCACAATTGTTTTAACAGCTCCTAATAGATACCGGACTGTTTGTATTTCGTGCGACAGAGATAACGCTCTACGAAGCCGAAATTAGCCGATTGTCTCTTTCCAAAGGTCGATGTGCTATATTTATCGCCGGGTACTATAGCTTATACATCAGAATATGACTGTAAAGTTTCATTGAAATCCGTTCAGCAGCTTTTGCGTAAACAACAATCAAACAATCAAAAAACAACAAAATAACAAACATCCATTCATCTATCCTCAGAAACTTTCGCATTTATAATACTAGTAGGATTAATAGAATAATATTAATAGGATAAACAATGTATAAAGCCTAGTCTAAACGTCTGTTTTTATTCATAATTAGCAACCCGCCCCTATTTCGTTTGGTTTACAGTACCTACTCGGTTAAGGGGCTTACAGGACCTAAACGCAAAAAAACGTAAGTTTTAGAAACAATAAAAGTATATGATGGACTACAGTAAACAAAATTAGATAAATATATGATATTCTTCAGGATATATGCTAAGTAGATAATGTGCTTAAAACATAATACAACTAATTTGATACGATAGAAAAAAATCATGAAGATACTTCTAAAAACTTTCTTTTTACAATAAAACCATACTAATATACATACAATCATTATAATTTTTTGTCAGATTATTCCACAAGCAACGCACTAAAAAGCTAGTGTTTTAATTTTTTAGTCCAAACAACAGATTTTTTGTAAAAAGATAGTTGCTTCATATTTTGTAATAAATTACCAGCGTTGTGTCATCACGCTTCTCTTTCTTTTCTATGCAGTCCGACAGTGACCGCGCTGTAGGTCATTTGGTCGCCGTAATGAATTATACTTGTAAACCTTCTGGAATATATTCTCTAAATTATGGTAAAAACCGCATTAAAATCTGTTAGGTAGTATAAAAGAACAGCGCGGTCACAAAAAGAGACACGAGAAGCGACTGTGACTTTTATAATATTATGTAAAATCACAAAAAACGACAGAATTGTATCAATCGATTTAACTAAATTGCTGATTTAAATTGAATATATTACAATTTCATATTACGTAATCGAATGATTTTAAAAGATTTTAATACATTAAAGAACTCAAGGAGCTGCTGATGTCACAGCAATTCAAGGGCGTTATTATAATTTATGATTATTGAATAATTTCAAATAGTTTTAAATTGAATGAATTAGGTAAAAGTACTATTTCGATAGAATGAATATGAGATGCGTTGAACATTCGATCAAACAAACGTTCGATAATTTGAACATTCGAGTATACTTTCGAGTTATACGGCTGCCCCATTTCAAAACCTAGTAAGGACTTAAAATGAAATTTTACAGGAGAGCGCATAAACGTAATATTGGTCAGCATATGGAATGTATTTTTTGAATTGGTTACAGTGACTTACTAGTTTTTAAAATGGTCACTAGGGAGTGAAAGGTGCACTTACTAGGTATCGATGCTTATTATATCTCCTTTTATGCAAGTTTAAAACGCTGGTGTTTTTGTATTTGGTAGATACCTTCTAGGTTGGCAAGATTATGCAATAAAACGATTTTTGTAAAAAGTGTCCCTTACTAGGTTTTGAAATGGGACAGCCGTATAGTGGTCGATCAATTGATATTCGATTATTTGGCATTCGATTTGGCATACTACACCCAAAAAATCTGGATGCATTTAGCACTGTTACACTATCCATCCATTCTTCATACAATCTATAATTTCTTTTTCAGAGGGCAGAAGTTAGTATCTTATAATTTGACCCTCTTACTAAAAACGTTGTATAGCGTCTGTATAGTTACACAACGCTTTGTATTCTTCTTTCGGAAGTCAAATTACTGACGACTGAAAGTCATTTGATATAATACGTTTATTAGTACGGGGGTAAGCCTCCCCCCCGGTGGGTTCCCGCATTGTCGAGGCGGGGGGGCTCAGTAGCCGTGGCTTGGACACCCACGGTGAAGTGAAGATGAACCCGAGGAGGGGCCGCTCGTCAGGGCTTTTGCCGATAAGCCGACGACGTAGCGTTGCCGACAAGTATGTTGCAGTGCCGCTTGGGCGAAATCGTAACTGAGGCGGGCCACGATGTCGTATGGGAGGCATCGCGGCTGAGCGTTGGAGGCCGCGGCGGGAGAGGAGTGCCGGTATTGCGGTGCGCCACTCTCTCTACCTTCCGCGGCCTTGACGGGGTCGCCACCGTATGATGGCGGACGCGGTGGGGCTGCAGGGGATGAGGAGTGTTGGAATTACGTTGGCCGCTCTCCCTATCCTCTGCAGCCAAATATTGGCAAGCGGCGGGGTCAATGACCTGATCCGTCGCACTATCTTCCCGTGGTAGTGCAGTATGCATGAGCATTTCTCCACGATAAAAAAGGGGGGTAAGCCTAAAATTATAAGATACTAGCTCCTGGCCGCGACTTCGCCCGCGTGGATGTCGGAAATTATCCCACGGGAACGTGCTACCGTGCATCCTATCATCCAAATCCATTCAGCCGTTAAAGCGTGAAAGGTAACAGACAGACAGATAATAAATGCAAAAATTGTTTATTTTTATTAAACAGGTTTTTATGATTCTAAATTTCTAACTTAGTAATAATAACAAATTTTTATATTATCGTTAATAATGTGAAATACTCTAGCGCCGCCATTGATCACGTTATTTTATAACTTCAAATTGTAGTAACTTTTAAGTTGGTGGACTACGGTACCCGTAACCGTATCTTGAGGTACGCCTCAAGATACGGTTTCTTACTTTATTTCCAATTCCTTAAATATTTTAAAAAGAGGCACTCATTAATTTCAATTATCGTGTTAATTTTAAAATCATCCCCTATTTTACCCCTTTGGAGGACGCTGAAACAAATAATTTTTAATTATTTACCAATACGATAAGTATTGGTAAATATATAAATTTATTAACAATCTGACATAAGAAATGCTAAGTCTTCCATACAAAACTTTCAGCCCCCATAATCCCCTTTTAGGATTATTTTTGAGACAAAAAGTAGCTTATGTTTTCCACAGGATGCCATATCTCCTTGCCAAATTTTTATCAAAATCCGTTCAGTGGTTTGCGTGAAAAGGACAGACAGAGTTACTTTCGAATATATAATATTATTATGGATGGGTAAAAAGACAATGTGCTTCGCCGATCTTAAAAATTGAAATAAGTGTGTGAGGGTGATTATGACTTGGGAGTTAAATCAATGTATATTGAGATCTCTCTCGCGGTACACTTATGGGTACACTGTATAATCAAAGACCACAAAAATAGGCCTAATGTATATTTTAGTCACCATGATCCTTAATACAAAACTAGAATCACGTAAACCAATATTCCTCCCGCCGCCATCACCGTTAGGTAAACTGTCACAAGGATATAAATTTAGAGTCTTGCTTGAATGTCTTTCACCGTTCACTCTTTAGCTAGAAACTTGATAATTTGAATTTTTATTTCATTTTATTATACAAAGTTTAAATGTTCATTGTATTAGATGAAGTTTTGATAGATGATGGCTTCGCCTTGAATGGCGATTATTGAATATGTAGGTATGCTTTTACCAGGACAGTAGTTTCTGCCATTAAGCGAGGTTTACATTTTGAAACTTGTGTCGCGAAACTGTAGCTTGACTGTTCTGAGGATCTGCTCTCTGAGTGCGTCAACGAAGATACGGGCCCGTCCGAAAGTAGTTGATCCGTCAACACAAGTTTCAAATTATATTTTTTGAACGGGCAGTTATATACGGTCACCAAAGGATATAAGTAACCAGGGCTGTCAGATATAGTTGAAGTTTAGTAAGAAGTCGATGGATGTTTTCGAATAAAATATATTTTAATTATTAGTCAACAAATTGTGAATTTATCGAATTACATAATATCATTCGAAAACATTAATCGATTTCTTACTAAACTTTAACTATATCTGACGACTCTGGTTACTTATCTCTTTTGCTGGCTGTACATATCGGGAGTACGGAACTACGGACAACTGTCAAATTGTGTTGTCATTCATTCTTTGTTCAGGCCCCGAACTAATCATATGTTCGTAAGTGATCTCTTCTCTTCTTCTTCGTAGCTCTCTTATTGGAGCGGTCGTGGTCCCCATGTAGATTCTTGTCTAAGGGCGATGTGATTCGCCTCACGATTTTTCTCTACCTACTGCAATTCCTAGTATTTATTGTGCACTCATACAACGTAGCGCCCACTGCGGATTTAATTTGGTCAGTCATCTCATGGGTGAGTGGCCGCGTGTTCTAGTGCCTTAGTGTCGTAAGTGATACTGAGTAGGAAACAGCGTGTGAGTTGAATGTATCAGCTTTTCAAAAACCAGCACTCTAATTGCGTAACGCACTATCAATAGGAATCTGAACCATTTTGAAGCGAATTGCTAATTCATTGCTTGATAAGAGCGAAAAGTTTGTCTACTCAACACGCAATGAATGTTGTTGAACTGTCAAAACCAAACCGATTCCGATTGATAATGTGTTACGCAATTGCCCCGCGGGTGTAAGTTAGCTATAGCTCGAAACAGGGAATCATACTCTCAAAGCACGAAATCCGTAGTTTCGGCTGAAGTGACGGGTGATTCTTACTCCAAGTCACTTTCGGATAGAAGATTAGTTCGGGGACCAAAAATAATGAATGACAACGCCTTTTGACAGTTGTCCTTACTCCGGATGTGTTTTTGTCCGACCTATAAAGTTAAGTAAATGGGAGTAGAGTTCATTCCGAAGTATCGAACTGCTTTGGCTTGTATTTTCGTTGACGGATTTGAGAGTAGGCCCTCTGAACAGTCAAGCTACTGTTTCATGACCCCAGTTTCATAATGTAAACCCCGCTTTGGAATTTTATTTAGGTATCAAGATTAATAGTTTTGAAGTGGGTGAACCTGAATGACCCGATCGACAATGAAAATTCGGTCAGGTGACAACTGATAGTAAAATGTGTGAACGAAGCGTCAATGACCCGATCGAAAATGAAAATTCTGTTAGGTGACAACTGATAGTAAAATGTGTGGACGAAGCGTCGTACGCCTTACTTATGGTTAGCAAATGTACAAACACGTTGTGAATGTGTGTGTAAACGCACAAGCTTTCGGTACCTTCAATGACAATGATGATTTAATAAGACAATGGATGTCAGCAGTGTGTGTGTGTTATGTGCTGACGCTACTCGTCTCCAGGCACACATTCACAGCGTGTTTGTGAACACTTGGTTACCACAACTAAACCACGCGTCGTTTCGTGAGATAAAAATACTGTACAATCCTATTAAAATATTATGCAAACCGTAGGAAAAAACCTTTTAGTAAGTATTTGTTTGACTGAATTCAGACGCAGATATTTTTATCAATTTGCTGCAAAAATCTGCAGAAGTTATAATTTATGTTTAAGCTAAGACTTGCATTTACAGAAGATTAATTAACAGACTATGACAGGTACCTAACCTATAGAATAACACAGATTTTACTAGCAAAACATTTTTTTTACGGTAGATTGCTTCCGTATCAATTGATAAGCAAATTTTTTCTCATCTTTACTTTTTTATCTACTAAAATTAATTTGCACGTAAAAAGGTTAAGCATCAGCTGCCTAGCCTTTTCCCAACTATGTTGGGGTCGGCTTCCAGTCTAACCGGATGCAGCTGAGTACCAGTATTTTACATGGAGCGACTGCCTATCTGACCTCGACAACCTAGTTACTGGGTAATACATTCCCTTTAGTAAGACTGGTTGTCAGACTTTCGGGCTTCTGACTACCCGTAACGACTGTCAAAGATCCAAGAATGACAGCCGGGACCAATGGCTTAACGTACTTTCCGGGGCACGGAGGGGTCACGGTATGTAAAGATGGTCACCCATCCACAGACCAACCGCGGCAAGCGTAGCTTAACCTGATCGATCGACCTGTGTGGCTGTTATTATTTAACCACGGGCCCCGCACGTAAAAAGGTTAATATAATCAATTAATTATTATTTTATATCTTTAGGCCTAATGTCTACAGTCACGTACGATTTTGCACGAGATAGCTTTATTCACAATAATTTGCCTAAAATATTATGTCAAAAAACATTTCGTTTTTGTTCAAGAGACATTGATATAGATAAATGGTCAATAAAAAGGATTTTTTATTTCATTTAAACTATTATTCCGTCACGTATGTCCATTTCTAAGAAAAAGGAAGTTTTTTGATATAAAAAGCTTTAAAAATAAATTCGACTGCCTTTTTTTTTTTTTTTTTTTCAGGATTGGAAATCATCAAATGACTCCTCCCGCTCTGGGTGGAGCGGAAGGGAGTGTCAGACTCTTACTGACTAAAACCCACCCGTGTTCCTTCCTTCGCCCTTTATGTTCCGGGCCAGCGGTAACCCTTTCGGACAATCCCGCTGACCCGGCAGGCTTCGGCCCTGACGGGCCCCTTCCATTGTTGCTGACATCTCTTTGAGGCGCGCGTGGAACACGTACGCGCCGTCCGGCACGGGCCTGGTCCTGATCGGACGGTGAGCTACCCATTACTCTCCGCCCGCAGGCCCGCGCCTACGGTGGCCGGGAGTCGTCGCGCGGCTCCCGACGCCCGGAGCGTCTCCCGCGGCGGCTGGGACGGGAGGCTCTCTCCCTCATCCATCCCGCCGCCTCCTTCGCTAGCATGACTGCTTCGCAGAAGGAGGCGACTGCCCCCCACTCCCTCTCGCCCCGGACCATGGCTCGAACCAGGCCCTGACGCGAGAGGTCGCCGCCGCTGCCGAACGCCTCAACGAGGACACGGCGGTGCTCCGCCCAAGCGGGGCAGACCTCCACCGTGTGCTCCACCGTGTCCTCTGGGCGATCCTGGCAATGGTGACACCCGGGCGTTTCCTCCCGCCTGATTATGTGCAGGAACCTCCCGAAACTTCCGTGTCCGGTGAGGACCTGCGTCAGGCGGTAGGTGAGGGCGCCGTGACGCCTCTCTAACCACTCCTCAAAGAGGGGTCTTACCGCCGCTATCGTGGCGTGCCCTAATTCGACTGCCTTTAATTTTACTTCTACGTCAATTTTTAGATCATGTATCGTAGTCAAATAAAATGTCGAAATTGGATTATTTTTGTATCATTGGCAGCACTACCTAGAAATTTTATAGTTTTTCTAGTTAATGATATAATTTATTCTATTTAGCATGTTCGCCACACTTTAACATTCAAAATAGATTTTAATAGCGGTTTCCTGGCCATTTCAGACATTTAATGGGTATTCCTCTAAATATATAATTTAACTTGCTGACCAGCCTTTCAAAAAATAGGTCCAGCCTTTAGAAGGAGTTCAATGACATACTCACGTACAGAAGAATTATACATATATATGCAATTATATATTACTTAGTTATATACAGTATTCTGAAAAACCGAATGAATACCTAGAAAAGTCAATGTTTACAAATCTGTTATTGGAATATGATAAAAAAAATGTAAATGAAACAAGTATTAATATTAAATGAAAGCATGAATTTAAAAATAATATCTGAATAATCATACAAAAATAAATAATATAAAATAAATTAATTAAAAATAATATTCTATAAAAACTAAATATAATTTTAATCTTAAATGTAAGTCTATTATAAGGTAAGGTATGTAAATAATAAATCGAATATACTCGTAGAATGTAATTAGGATTTGATATGAATTGATATTGTAATGTGCATGGAAATGTTACGGAATTATGTAGATTTTATTTTGGGAAATAAAGTCTTTATTATTATTATTATTATTATTATTACATTATTAACTTACTTATTCATTGAAAGTTGCAGGTGTAAATATATAATTATTTACACGTGAAGCTATCAATGAATAATTATGTAAGTTTGCGTGACTAGTTTTGTAATGTAAATTCGGCTTTAATAGAGCAAGCAAACCCATTTCATGTTACGTTTCACCAATCTGTACCGGGCATTAGACCCATTGTGCCCTACCAAATATCCAGTGGTCGGATTTTTAGTTATTCATTTATTAAAACTTTATGCACAAGTAAAAAAATACTGTACAAAAGCGGACTTAATGCCTGAAGCATTTTCTACAAATCGACCTTAGTGTGATACAGAGACAGGACATGGCAGGTGCAATATAAGGGATGGATAACTCAAAATAGACTAAATACTAATATATAGATGCATACATAAATTATGTTATACATATAAAAAGAATAAACTTTGTCAGGAGAAATAATGATATGTAGAGGAGAAAACGAATCCAAAAATCATCGCTGGGATGATTCTGCCAACTCTTTATGAATATGCTCCCCCGTGCCTTCACTTTGAAAGATAGCCAACGAGTTGCCATATTGATGGTCAGAGGGAGCGCATTCTAAAGAAATACCGCCTGGACAAATAAATAATAGTGAATAAAACCAGAGCGGTGAGAAGGACATCGTAGAAAACGATTGATGGTGGAACGAAGTGTAGAATACAACATAGAAAGAGCCCTCAACTCTCTCTGCTAACGTATGGGTAACCATTTTACATGGGTTTACAGTAAAATATTTCAATCCTTATTATAATTCTTTCAAAATGATTATAGACTAGAGTATTTACTTGTAAAAGAACAGTATTCGCCGTATTATAATTTTATCGAACCGCATTTCGAACACGGTGCTCTATGTTTTGTTACAACCTGATTTTAAAAACCTTCGAGAGTATTGGAGTAACATTTTATCGAGCAAAGGCACGAGTGATCAAGAACGCACAATCATCAACAATTAAAGGCTCCTACAAACAGGCGCGACGAGCGACGCGAATCGCGCGCGACACAAAGGCACCGCTCGTTGCGCGACTTGCGGTGCCTTTGTGTCGCGTGTCGCGTCGCGCCTGTGTGCACGAGCCTTAACGCAAGGTAGAAATACATTTTACCGGTAAATGCTCATCACAACGTTAAATTACATGGAAATGCTCGAGAAAATGCTCTAGTGTATACATGAGTATACACTAGAGCATATTCTCGTTTATTCTCATCACTCTTAAGATGATTTTAGAGTAATGAGAATAAACATACGAATAGTTGCATTGATCAACCTTTGTGGTCAGTAAAACACACAAATGGGCTATTCAGAATACATTTAAACTGACGTGACGCGAACATTACTAAAATACAAAAGAAAGTCCTGCACATAGATAAGAGCTTCTGATAATTTCCACGAATAGGATAGGAATTTAAAGTTTCCATTGTGTGTTAATAAAATTCCCGCAATGTATATATACGATGACACATAATAATGCACCATACAAAGGCAGTCATTGTCCCCATTCTGATATCTTAGGTACTGTGAATAATAAAATTCACGTTAACTTGCAGGAATATCAATGAAACGTACGTAAGTAGGTTTTATTCGTTAGACTGCAAAATGTGGTTGAATGGCCACTTTACCTTTGCCTTCCAGGTTCTGGTGAGGTGATTCAGTCACCTATATAAGTAATTACCTATGGAAAAACCTTGAACAAAATGTGCTATGGTAATTGATTGCAAGCAGTAAGCTTGGTACGATTTGTAGGAAGGAAAATAGGAATAGATGGAGGGATGGAAATAGACGTAGGACAAAATTATATGGAAGTTTCAGTTTCAAGAATTTATGTGAGATTTGTATTTTAATGACGCAATTACGAGATTTTATTCGCTGTCATCGTCACCATCATTCCAGCCGAAAGACGTCCACTACTGGACATTCCAAGCACTTCCACTTCGACCAATTCTGTGCTTCTCGCATCCAACGGGTTCCTGTGGCCTTCAAAAGTTCATCGGACCACATTGTGGGAGGCCTTCCAACGCTACGCCTTCCGGTATGCGGTCGCCACTCCAGAACCTTTCGGCCCCATCGGCCATCTGTTCTGCGAGCAATGTGCCCTGCCCACTGACACTTAAGTTTGGAATTTCTTCGGGCTATGTCGGTTACCTTGGTTCTCCTGCGGATCTTCTCATTTCTGATTCGATCACGCTCTTTGGGTGACTTTTAGCCTTCTTATAAGGTCCGTTGTGAGCGACCACGTTTCAGTGCCATAAGTCATCACTGGCAACACGCACTGGTCAAAGACTTTCGTCTTGAGACACTGCGGTATGTGGGACGGGAAGATATTGCGTAGCTTCCCGAACGCTGCCCAGCCGAGTCGGATTCGACGATTGACCTCTTTTGCGAAGTTAGACCTACCTAACGGGACAGTTTGTCCTAGGTAAACATACTCGCCCACGACTTCGAGTTATCGTTTTGACTTATCCGCTCTGGAAATACCTAATTATGGATATCTCGAAAACCATTCTGGACGGAAGAGTTTGTCAGACTCTTATCATAGAATTTCAATGCTGCACACGGTTTTCTACAACTGCTTTGGACTGCGATGCGAGGAGTCGCTCGTGTATTTATTTTCACCCAGACCACGCGGAGTAATTGCGTAAAGCACTCACAATGACTGTTCATTTTGACAGTTTAAGAACATGCATTGCGTCTGTGGTGTAGAATAGTGCTCAACTCCAACTCTTGATTAATGGCTTCTGTGGAACAAATACCACAATTTTGCCAATTTCACGTACTAAAATGCACTAAATGAAAAAATTAAATCTCTCTGACACGTGAGACAGCTCGCTACTGCGGCTGATGTGTCTCAAGAATAGTGTTTAAAACAATATGACATCTTGACTTTCACATCTCCGAAGCCTCATTAGTGAGCAAAACATATTTATTTCTTCTGATATTTTACTGTGTTTGTTAATTGCTAATAATACAGCCGTGAGTAGTAGAAGCACTTTAATTTCTACCAAACAGTTTAGTTTACAGCAAGTTTAGAATTTTTCCTTCAAAATCCTTCGGACTGGACATTTTGACCTGCATTAATATAAGCTTGCCAAATCTTTAGATTTTCCTTTTGGATACTTCGATCTAGATCATTTTCAGGATCATAAAATTATTTCAAGGTAAAATATATTGCTCTTTTATTTCAAATGCAAATCAGTACCTCAGGAGTACCGTTGGTCAAAGAAATCACTAGGCCATCGTACAAATAGCAGTAATTTTGCTATAAATCCGCTATTTTAATATTGTGGCCAGTTTGATAATTAAAAAATATTTCAAGATTGGATTTTTGTGCCAGCATCATTTACGAGTAGTCTATTCGGGTTTAATTATTACTAATGCGTTTGTTAAACTGTTTGGTTGTGACCTACTAACAAAGTTGAAGCTGTGAACTGCTTTTTAACCGACTTCAAAAAAGGAGGAGGTTCTCAATTCGGATGTTTATATATATATATGTATATATTTTTTTAATGTATTTTTGGGCATTACTCTCTCATATATAGACGGATTTCCAATTTTTTTTTGTTCGAAAGAGGTTTATTTCGAAATGGTTCCGTTTAAATTTCGTAAAGATCTGATGATGAGTTTCGGAGACAGACAACGGAACTCTTCAATAAATGGCAGCAAATTAACCGCGATTGTTGCTATAGCATATGTATGCATTGTTTACGCAATCACAACAACATAACATCACGCCTGTATCCTTTAAAGGGGTAGGCAGATGTGTTCAATAGCTTCCTGTTACTGATATTCACATAGCAAGTAGTGTTATATGAATTTGTTTGGGGTAGGTAGGTACAACTAAAAAGTGAAAGATAAAAACTTTTTTACATAAAAAAAAACAATCGACTTCCAAAAAAAAAAAAAAAGTGAAAAATAATTTAAATTCTGGAAGTTAGCGTCGTTGGTTCTGTATTTTCGTTTTTAGACACCGACTTTCGAAATTAAAATAATTTTTCACTTTGTAGTTTTTATAATAGAAGAATTTCTTTTGTGAGTTTAAATTAATATGCTTTAGTTTTAAAGTATCTATTTATTTAGTTCATCTTATAAGAATGCGTAGCTGTATCAAATATTTACTAGGAAAGAGCTCTTTGGGATACAGAGCTCTTTCCTAGTAAATATTTGATTACCAAAAACCAGATAATTAGGTATAAAATCTCACGAAAAAGAATTTCTTCTCTGCATGCTTTCTCTTCTCTGCATGCACTGTGCATACCAACATTATTATCCTGAAAATTCATTTTCATGTTATACCTAATTATGTGGTTTTTGGAAATGAATTATTTACTAGGAAAGAGCTCTGTATCTCTCTTCTCTGTATGCAGTGTGCATACTAACATTATTATCCTGAAATTCTTTTTCGTGACCTATGTATGACATTTTATACCAAATTGTGTGGTTTTTGTTAATCAAATATTTACTGGGAAAAAACACCAAGTAAATTTCTTAGGAGCTGACTAGCTGCTCGTTTTACCATAAAATAGTTGTCTGAGTGTATTTCTCAGTCCGTTTGACTCCATCCTTAACGACCAGACACTTATGTAATTTATGATCCAAATTAAAATCCGATAACCTATGTAATAATCTATTAATCAAGAATTTATAATTCGGATAAAAAGTTAATTTGCATTTAATCTGAATATCGGAATGAGGATCTGGGGTCATGATACACTAGTGCCTAAAACTCGTCTCCGAACTGAAATGCTTTGTAAAATCGTGATCGCTTAGAAATCTTTTTATAATTTATTTAGCTTGCTAATGAGAATGGCAGATATGTGTGATTCACATTGTAATGGGATCATTAATGGGATTATTTATTTATTGTGGATCAATATTACCATAAATAATATTAATCAAGAAGGATGAGAACCATAACGTTTTGACTGTGGAAACTCTCCCAAGAATTGAGAATATTTTGTTATTGAATGACAATTTTATAAGACAATCGGTACAGCACTATATTTTTGTTAAAACTGGAAATTCGCGCGCAAGAGAGGCCACGTGGGCAAGTTGATATCGTCGGTCACAAAAGTCGCCCAACACGTTTGAATGTCACTATTCATCTTTCTTTCATGACGCACGACTAAAGACATATTCGCGTAGAATTTTCTAGAAGGGCCTTGAATAATCCATTGACCCCCGAATGAAAAGGTAACGATTGTCCTTTGGATCCCTTAATGACAGACGTTACGACTATAATAAGGGTGCACCACTATTCGCTATGATGATAAAATCAAAATGCATCAACTGCCTACAATTTTACTACATTGATTCATTATTATAACTGGAGGGGCCATTGGCTAAACAATAACCGCTTGCTTGCCGCAGTTAGTCTGGGTGACCATCTTTAAATACCGAGACCCCTCCGTGCCTCGGAAACACGTTAAGCCGTTGGTCCCGGCTGTTATTCGTGGATCTTTGACATTCGTTACGGTAGTCAGAAGCCTGAAATTCTGACAACCATTCTTACCAAAGGGTATCGTATTACCCAGTAACTGGATTGTGGAGGTCAGATAGACAGTCACTCCATGTAAAATACTGGTATTCAGCTGCATTCGGTTTGTCTGGAAGCTGACCCCAACATAGTTGGAAAAAGGCTAGGCAGATTATGGTTCATTATTATAACTTTTAGATTTTTTTGCACATAATGTTGTTCGGAATTGCACAATAATTTAATTGTTAAATTAGGTCACATAACAGATTAAATTAATTGGTTCCAAGTGTTAAAAACACAATCAGTTTAATGTCAGCTTAATGATACTTTTGCCAAAAACTCTTTTAGGTCCGTTTCTTGACATGTTTTAATAAACAGATCGTTGACCTCCGAACGGGGCTAATTAATATTTCGCGATTAATCGTAGAGATGGCGCGAAATAAATCTCCTTACTGATTTTATCTCACAATCTCAAGTTATAATGGTCAGGTGGCCATAGCGCTGTTTCTTTTTTTATTTTGTCATTGGAAATTTACGATTAATATTAATATGAATTCAGTGATCACGTGATGAACACGGTACTTATGTAATGATTCTACCGAAGCTGCAGACAGAGTGGCAACAGCTATTCGACAGTAAACTTGTCTTGTTTGCTTAAATACTTTTCGTTGGTACTAAACTGTGACATGTAAAAATTGTTTTAGACTGCTGCTAGGCCCGTAGAGAAGAGTCTCGCTTCCGGACTTCGTCCATTCCATGGTCGGAAATGAGAGCGCGTGGGACGCTGTCACCTCCTGCGAGGAAATGATGGTCGCGAACGAGGCGGCGGAAAGGAAGAGGGAGGATACAACCTCCCTTCCAATCTGTAGCAGACGCACCGGGCGCCGGAGGACGCGGAACGATCTGCAGCCGCCTTAGGGTGAGGCCTGCAGGCAACAGACTTGGGGAGTTTGTTGCCTGAACAGTGAAAGGCCCGTGACTGAGGCGCGCCGTGTTCCGCGCGTGCCTCTCTCTAGAGGAATGGTGGCCGTATGCAGCCGCTGAAGGTGACGGGGTCTGCATGGATTCATGCGGTGCAACACCTAGCTGGGGGAGCGTGACGAAATGTGCAAGTACACCAGCATCCCGGCTAAAGGTAGCAGCAGGACACCATGTGGTTTAGTCAATAAGAGTCTGACAGACCCTCAACCCACCCTAGGGTGGTGGACATCCATGAGGATTTCCACGCGATAAAAAAAAGGCCTGTAGAGAAGAGTGGTGGCCCAGTGGTAACGGCTTCGACTTACGAGTTGTAGGTCCTGGGTTCGAACCCAGGCAGCGATAGGCGCTTTACTTTGTGTAATTTATTTCATCACCATTGCTCTCGAAAACGGTGAAGGAAAACATCGTGAGGAAGCCGGCATGTCTTAGAACCAAAAAATTCGGACATATGTGACATCTACTAACCCGCACTGGGCCCGACTGGTGGATTACGGCCCATTACATCTAACAGAGGGGAGGCCTGTATCCCTGCAGTAGGAACATTATAAGCTGAACATTATAGGCCCATAATGCTCATGTTCACAGCTTACGGCATGTTAAGGTGTACAATATTTCACAGATCTAAATAAAATTTTCGACTAATCCTAACCGATATGACACATAGTCATGTAAACTATAATTTACTACATAATAGCAAAGTCGCCGAATTATGATATCATATTAGGTGACAGTATTATATGAGAAGTAGGCGTTTGTAATATGATTCCTGATAGGTATTAGCTGGACAAATTTTTATTACCGTGTCTTGACATGTTTTAATAATTTATTAGTTACTAGCAGCGCCCCGTGGTTTCACCCGCGTAAGTTTCAATCCCGTGGGAATATCGGGATAAAAACTATCCTATGTCCTTTCTAAGGACTCAAACTATCTCTGTACCAAAATTCATCTAAATCAGTTCAGCGGTTTAAGCGTGAAGAGGTAACATACAGACAGACACACTTTCGCATTTATGCGAGTATTATAGGTATGGATAATTGTTTTTTTCTCTAGCATTAAAGTTTGCTTTCATAGTGTTAGGTTTAATCAAGTTTTTTTCTCGAATCAGTAGTAATATTTATACCTACATAAAATATGATGGTAACGTAAAGGTAGGAACTGTGCCTATATAAATACAAATTGCTAACTCATCAACCTTTCCATGGTACCTAATAGGTGCATTTAGTTAATACTTTTTTATCGTTCACGATAGTAATCTATGCGATCTTATGTTCAAATCATTAACTGTAGTCAGTGTTCAAAGAAAGCATCGTTATGTAGATCTAAGCTGTTCATTGTATGCTTCATTTAACAGTCCCAGAGACAGATTAAGTTGTTAGCTCTAGAAAAGTGGTTTCATTATTTTGTGTTTCCATTCTGAAAGTTGTAGCATCCAAATGAATATTTATACATACAATATGATTAAGTAAAGGTAGGTAGGTACTGTATATAAATAAAAATTGCTTACCCATCAACCTTTCCATATTTTTCATTGCATTTGACAAGTTTAAAATTTTCGATCGTTAATTTTTTATGGGTGTTCGGAATAGCGTTTACTTTAGCACCTTGTTAGCCTTCGATATTTCTTGTTCAGTTATCTGTCGAACTGGCACCTACCGCAGGCATGCTCACGAATTATATACATATAAATTTATCTGTTTTGTACAAAATTATTTTTTATTTTTAGTTGTAGGTGTTTTTCGTTTGTTTCAGGAACTTCAGCACAGGTACCTAGATAATTAGGGATTAGAGACACTACTTTCGTTGTTTTTGAAGTGAAAACTTCTTAAGACGCGTTGAGCATTTTTTGAAATGGGAAAAAACCATTGAACTCGCGATATTGTTACCATAACGACACCTCTGTTATAAGTTTTGGCCATTAAAAAGACATAAACGCGCGGTACATTTTCTTTGGGAAGAATGACTTTCAAACATATTTATAAAATTACTATGCTTTTTCAAGTTTTCACTTCTATCGGCACTCCTGGAGTGCCACTGTTTTTTTTTACCCACTGCAGGGCAAAGGCCTCTTCTTATACAGGGATACCTATCTATATCAGTAGAGAAATTTGTTCTCCAGGGTTTTTAAGACTTAGACGTATTTTTACTGAGAGTCAAGGTTTCCTTACGATGTTTTCCTTCACCGCATGTCAGTAACGTCATCTAGTAACGTTATTTAAGAACGTTACTGATTACATAGTGTTAGTTATCTCATTATTTGGTTAATGGGATTATAATACTCGGTTGGGTTATCTACTTTATTTTAAGGTTCACATACATAACATACCTACATCTTTGTCAATATTGTTTCATCTCTACAGTTTTTCCCACGTGAAGATTTTACTCGTCAGTGAAAGCAAAATAATTAAGCTGATATCCTGAAAATATTGAGAGGTACAGACGCCAGCACATCAAGCTACCCGAAACTGTCAAATTTTTGGAATCAACTTTGAACCTTATGCTTTGGCGATAAAGTTGAAAATCTATTAAAGAAATTTGACAGATTGTAGTAGCTTGATGTGCTGGCGTCTGTACATTAAATAACTAGCTTGAGCATAGCATAATTAGCCTATAGTATTCCCACTGCAGGGACACGGGCCTCCTCTCTTGGAGAGTGGTTTATAATCTACCACGCGGGCCCAGTGCGGGTTTGGTAGATGTCATTAATATCTTCGAAGTTTTGGTTCTAGGACATGCCGGTTTTCTCAAAAGGGGTGAAGGTAAATATCGTGATTTATAACCAAATGATAGTTATTATGTTTATTTTATTTTTCATAAGTAAAAAAACGTTTTTCAAATAAGTGTCAGCAGTGTTTCAGTGAGTGACTTATGTAGACCGATAGATTGAATGAATATATTTTATTGGTACCCCAAAATAGTCATACAGCTCTTTTACATATTGATAATTGTATAGGTACAATGCCGATACTTAATTAAACTCTTGTCATAACTGTCACAATATCAATATCTACCTATATCTAAATTCTCCCTGTCTTTAATTAAAGGTAAATAAAAACACTGAATAAATAGAGTCGCATACAAAACTCATTGTGGACGTGCAATTCCTTTGTTGTGATGTTTGGAAATGACTTTACAGTGCAGCCCTACCGCAGTCTCCTTGGAGCTAAATTAACTTCCACTTGGCTGTAACACGTAATTAGTACTGAAGCAATTATCGAACCATTATCAGTTAATTGGATATACCAAATTGTACTAAATTGGGTGTTTGTTAGTCTTTGTAACCCCTGAAGGGTTTGTGAGTAAATCGGATTATGGACGGTAAAAAAGTGTGATAATTTGGTCAGTAAACATTTTCTTTGGCATCAGAAAAGAGGGTCAGAGAGACGCTTATGGCTAAGTATTAACAGCTGCACGGGCCGATTGATCAGGTTAAGCTACGCTTGCCGCGGTTGGTCCGCAGATGGGTGACGATCTTTACAATGCGTGCCACGAAAGATGAGACTTGACCCCGCCTCCCCCGCTCTTTTCGCCGCCCCTATGACGTCCGGTCTCGTCCCGCACTCAGACCTCATACCGCTAAAGAGACCTAAAATCGTGTACTGCGCATGTCAAACCACGTGGTTTGTCAAGTCTCATGTTTCGTGGCACGCATTGTACATATCAAGACCTCTCCGTGCCTCGGAAAGCACGTTAAGCCGTTGATCCCGGCTGTCGATTTCGTTGATCTTTGACAGTCGTTACGGGCCGTCAGAAGCCCGAAAGTCACAACCAGTCTTACCAAGGGGTATCGTATTGCTTAGTAATTGGGTTGTGGAGGTCAGATAGGCAGTCGCTCTATCTAAAATACTGGTATTCAGCTGCATCCGGTTAGGCTGGAAGCCGACCCCAACGAAGTTGGGAAAAGGCTAGGCAGATGATGATGATCAGAAAAGAGTGTGATCATCAAAATCGGCCATATTTTGTAGTCCAAGAGCTTAGTAAGATTATATCGGACGCAGACTCAACTTACTCGCTATGTTCTAGCTGGTAAGCAAAATGTTTTTACTCTGGAAGCTGTGCAATTCAGATAATATGTTTTATTTATTTTCCAGCACCTCGATATATTATCAAGAAAGCGTGCAGCAAAACTCAAAATTATCTAATTAAACTAATAGAAAATGGATCGTGTGTTTCTTGCCGTACGGAACCCTAGCCCTACTTTAACATTGTTAGTTCTGCCAATATTTAAATATAAAGTCATAAAAATGTACAATTCTACAAATATAACAATAAAACATAATAATATATCGATGATGAGATGAGTGACATTTTGACTGATGACACACAATTTTTTTTATTTACTAGGATTTAACACTTAAAGATCTAAATTTAGCTTTTCTGATTTCAATGAAAAGGAGCAACATAAACAAAATGGCAATAAATCATTGGTTTAATTGTCACTATTTTTTATTGCAAGCTAAAATAAGCGTGAGACTAATTCGAAGTGAGTCTAAATATTTTTTCTTGGATTTTTTTTAAAACTAAATGTGTTGGAAAGAAATAAATATGTACAAAGGCGTATAGTTGATTAAAGTTAGAATTAGTTGCTATGGTCTTTATCTTTAAGATCTGATCATCACCTACTTTGTATAAGCACCTACTTGGCTACGTACGTTACAATGTATTTAGGTAATACTTGAGATTTATTCCGGTCTGATTGATCTATGAGATTCTGTAGTTCAAATAATAAACGGTGGACAATGGTTAAAGACACACTATGCCAAGCCGGTCGTTTCTATAAAAATCTCACCGTGAAAACTTAGGTGAAGTGAGTTTGTTTTTACTAGGAATTGACACTATTGACAGCTTGCTCCACGCTCACTTCACCTAAGTTTTCACGGTAAGATTTTTACAGAATAGCACCGCAGATACAGATTAAGTTGTTAAGTTCAAGCAAGTGGTTTCATCGTTTTGTGTTTCAAGTCAGAAAGTTTGTAGCGCATTCAATTGAATCATGCATTTCATAGTTCAGATAGATAATTAAACAAGGAGCAGTGATGGCCCAGTGGTAACGGCCCCAACTTACAAGTTGTAGGTCGTGGGTTAGAACCCAGACAGGCGCTTTACTTTGTGTAAATAATTTCTTCACCCCTGCTCTTAAAACGGCGAAGGGAAACATCGTGAGGAAACCGGCATGTCCTAGAACCAAAAATTCGAAGACATGTGGCATCTACCAACCCGCACTGGGCCCGCGTGGTGGATTACATCCGACTCCATCTATCATGGAGGAGGCCTGATTCCCAGTAGTGGGAACATTATTATATGCTGATTAAGTAATTAAGTATGATAATTAGTTTTTTGAAGTTAAAGGTTGAGTTGCTGTGTTGATGGAGGTCTAATTTGCCCATAAGTAGTTGCTACTGCTTCAGCTTGGACCGAAACCATTAAAAGTAGGTACCTACCGACATATAGGTAATAGGTAAATTAGGTAATACGGGCCGGTGTCCGCAACTTCACGTCAATGCGCGTATTTTGCGTACGGGTAGAGAGAGAGAGCCTACCGACCTATACAAAAATAATTTGCAATGACATGAAGCTGCTATAGGCAATTATACACATATAGGAAAGGAAGTAGTAGTAAAAGGCTTGTTTTTGATCTGACTCATTGGCATTGAACATTTTTTTATATAAAAGAAAATATATTAGTGACTCACTTTACTGTATCGTGCGATTTAATAAACTACTTAATAAACGACGTGCCTAGCATCGGGTCACCGGTTCAAGCGCAGTATCAATATTTCTTCCACATTTTAACATTTTGTGGACATTTAGTAAAAGAGTGAATGATGTCACGCGAATGAATCGCAACTTCTTTAAAAGAATTATTAACACAATTTCACAATAAAATTGATTATCTATAGGTACGTATTTTCTAAAATAGGCGTGTGGGCACAAGTTGTGACTCTATTTTGTCCTATACAGCCATATTGAAATGCGTGATTCTTATAATTAGCATATGAATGAGACACTAGTAGAATGATCTGAACCATTCATTATATAATTTTTAGATAAAGTTTAAAATTTTATTATCGGCTTAACGCGGTAACTTTTGGATCTCGAGATATAAAGTCAAGCGGTGTCGTAACTTTGTCAAAAAGCTCAAGATACGATTGATGTGAAAATTAATAATGGTCACGAAATTAATAGAGTTTCCTTTTTTTCCATAACTTGTCTATGATATAATATTGATATATCGATACCTATTCAGTGGTGACGTCAGATGCAACATTCGATTTATAGCTTCTTTTTTAGCTTTTCTTTCCACGGGATTTAACCGGGCCTTTGACATTTGAACTTTTTAGTTTTTAAGAATATTAAAACCTAGATGACCCGCGAACTTTGTACCGTTTCAGATTTTTTAAATTATTTTTTCCCATGTTTAATAATTATTCTGCTATTCGGGGCGAAGACAAATCTAACAAATAAAAGAACATTAAAATCGGTCCAGCCGTTCTTGAGTTATACATGGTGTAACTAATCCGACTTTGTTTTATATACAGGGTCCCATTAAAATAGATGGACAAACTTTAACACAGCGCTCAGTTCGTCTAACCAAAGATATCCAAGCAAAAAAAAAACGCTGATTTAACTGATTTTATTTTGACCTAAAATAATAAATTAGTGAACAGATTTGTGTATTTTCGTTAGCTGATTATTTTTCTTGTAAGTATCTATGCGTTTTTCTTATATATTTTTTACCATCTTCCTTATTTTGGTGGTCTGAATGATTTCTAAAAGTTTGTCCATCAATTTTAATGGGACCTTATATATAGGTGTACATAATACAACTGCATATATAAAAATTTTAGGATCGTTAGATATACACAATAAAAGGAACACTGAACATTGTAGGCACTTGGTTCGCAATAAGTACTGCCAATACTGTTACGAAGAAGTTATCCTCACAAATATTCCACGGCAGTTCTTTGTTTTTCGCATATGCGGCGGCTGTAAGCACTTGTAAACGTGCATATGCATATACTGTGTTGTGTGTGTTTACACACAATAAGGAGGCATGCCGTAAGAATCTTAATAAAATTCCACAAAAGGAACGACGAGCCCGTGCGTAGTTGTACAAAGCAAGCCAATAATCATACGGATTTTTTGCATTTTCATGCTCCTTTGACATTTATCAATACCTACGTAAACAAACACTACACACAAAACATATGTAAAACGTAAAAACTTTGTAGGAAACGTTAACTTAAACAGATAACAAAACATTTGCAAAAACCTGTAAATAGCCATCATTGATTGATTGAAAAAGATAAATAGATACGCGTTCGTTTTTATTTTGATACAAAAAGCCAAGTCCAAAGTTTTGGCGCAAATTTTTTAATGGTTCAAAAGTAAATAAATATTGATGTCGGAAGTGTTCGGAGCGGCTTTTTTATGTTTGAACAATCATTAATTAGATGCGTTTTATTGGCTCTTTATCGATGAAGATCCTCTGATATGTGCCGAGAGACAGATTTATTACTCGTACAAGGTAATGTTTTGTCGAGTCTTCCGTGTTCGCGATATTTTGTGCATCATTGTTTTGTGCCTAATTTTTTACACACTTTATTATAATTGTGTAGATATTAAAATTCGCTAAAAGCTACATTAAAGTAAACATAAATCAATCACACTCGTTTTAGTGGATATGCCTATGGCTAAAGTGGGCTTGGCAGTGCTTTTGATTATAATACTCAATATAGATACTTTGATCAGAATTTTGAAGGTTTTATAAGTTTGAGTTGACATTAAAAATTAGAGAAAAAATTTAAGGTCAGTGTTAAAAACACTGTGTCTAATCAGTAAGGAACAAAAGGAACAGAAATTATATCGTTATTAGTTACTTACGTTGAAAGAGAAAGGTGTAAACATGAGACAAGGAGATATGGTAAGTAATGCATATCGTCCAGTAAGTGGCAGGAGTTCAAAGGCGGCCGCCACTGAATTGATACTGTGTTCCGTTTTGTAATCGATGTGTCGCATAATTCATGAACTGACCGTATGTAGTGTTATGCTTCATATAGATTGGACACTATGTGACAGATTTATTGGGAGAGTGTTAAAGTGATTTATTTATAGATAGAGAAAACTTGTTACTGTATTTACGTATTTACACAATAACATACTAGTCAGACTATAATGTTCCCACTGCTGGGACACAGGCCTCATCTCTTCGAGAGAGAGAGTGGGCTGGAATATCCCACGCGGGCCCAGTGCGGGTTTGTAGATGTCACATGTCTTCGAATTTTTAGTTCTAGGACATTCCGGTTTTCTCACGATGTTTTCCTTCACCGTTTTGAGAGCAGTGGTGATGAAATAATTTATACAAAGCAAAGCGCCTATCTGGGCTTGAACCTACAACCTACAAAGCGTACGTCACGGCTGGGTCAACACTGCTCACACGTATTTACTTCTTTTTAATTCAATGATGTCGTTGAATCAATAATATAAAAAAAAATATCGGCTTGTATTTTTTCTGAACGTGTAAAGTTAAACGAAGGACCTTTAGTTATTTAATTATGAGAATTTAATCATAGACACTTATAAAGAAACTTATAAAGTATTTTAAACTTTTTGCAGATTATGATCTGCTTTGTCCTAAGTACGAGGCAAAGGGCTTGTCAAGTCTAATCCGTACATACAGCTACATGAGGAGGCAGCGTCTGCAAGTGACTGTGTGAAAGGTCAGGGTGGCTCAAACTACACGGTAATTAAAGGTTATTTTTGGCGATAACCATCAGTAAAACAGTTACCTACGTGCGTGAAATAAAAACCCACTGGTTCCACTTCAACAAACCTTGGGATCCGAAAGAGCCTTGGAGCGCAAAAAGTCAACGCATTCGTGTATCACTTAAGACAGAGTTGAGGGCTGGAAGGAATTTTTTGTGGCCACAAACAGTTCCGTTATGCTCGCCAAAATCAGCATCCAATCAAGAAGCGGCTCGATCTTCTGCGATATTTTGCATCTCATTTTGTGATTTAAGTTCATTTTTTACAAACAAGTAGCCTTAATTCTCTTAATTCTTTTCATTTGAGCAAATATCCATGTGAATTTTCGGCTCGGAAGAGAGCGCTCTGTGATACTTCGGCCTATAAATTGCATGTCCAAGAACCAACCTCTCGAGTAAGGCGACTCTGTGTGTGACTCTTTTAAACGAGTAGTGAGAACGGCTGATCGATACCCAAATAAATTTGCCAAAGTAAATGACACCACAACAAATGATCAATTTTATACCATTCTTACTGAATCATCATTTATACCCGTTTGACATTATAATATTACCAAAAAAGATCTGCCAGTAACTTCTGATCGAACATGCGATTATGCCTTGATGTTTATAACACATGGATAGGATACGGACTCGGGTATTAAGAGTCAGATATCGATGATACAATATATAAAAACAAAAACCACATGAAAAGGTCAATTAAGGTATTGTTTTGCATGCAGATTTAGATGCTGCGGGACACCTGTGGAAAAATTATTTACGAAATCGAACTAAAACGAAAAAGATCAAGTTTGCATGTGTCAGGGCAGTAAATACGGCGGCTGTCAAAGCTGTCCCGCGAAACGCTAGTGCAAAATAAATCGGTCGGCGCAAATTAAAGAAACGCATTAAAAATTCTGATTTACAACCAAAATTATAATACAATGGACATTGTTAAATTTATACCTCCTTATTCAATGATCCTGCAATACATGTAAGCTTACGTTTTATTGTAAATCTCTTATACATTTATCATCTTTACGGAGTGTGTCCGATTATGTTAAATATTTGAGTCCGCTCGAAACTTTTCCCAAAAGTAATTTAAATTTACATAATTCTGAGTTAAATAGTCCAAATTGAAATAGTTGTGTCATCATCGCGGGCAGACTCTATGGCGTCGACTCGTTGTATCTACAGTTTTATTATATACCTACCATGTAATTTATGGTTTCATTTAGTTTTGTAGCACTATGTGACCGAGTGGTCTGTCCAAATTAATATATTCATGGTCCATAAATATTGTAAGGCCATTAATGAGAATAGTCACGGGGAGCAGGTACGGGTACAGGTGGTCATTGGTACCGTATTGCTAATTTGTGATAACCGAATTTTGTGTTAATTATCCTGTTCAGAAAGGTGATCAAAAGGAGACTATATAGGGTGTTTGGAAGTTGGATACAAAGCTGAGTCCAAAACTTTAAGGGAGTTGACATCATAGTGACATGATAGTTGACACCATTTAGAGCCTTTTTAGCTATACATGTCTTAGACGAAGTATGTTTTTTATTTTTTCTGCAGTAAAAGTTAGTATGTTATTTTTGAATAAAAGTTTGCAGTTTAAAAAAAGAGACTTCGTCTAAGACATGTATAATTGTATGTATAGCTCAAAATGCTGTAAATGGTGTCAACTGTCACTCCCTTAAAGCTTTGCACCCAGCTTCCAAATATGCTGTATATTGGGGGTGAGGAGATTGCATATATCCAAGACTATATATCTATCTAGGCCAAATAGTCTACTTCCAGGTGCGACAAGACAAAGAAGTTGCTCGCCACACCGAGAGCACCTGGAGGAGCTACTTATTGGTCAATGAAAGATCTTCTAAAAGGAGATCTACCGCTGTGTCTCAAAAGGAAAATTATGGACATATGTGTATTCTCTCCATTCTCACATATGGTGCTCAAACCTGGTCTTTGACACTTCAGCAGAGGTCCAAGCTCGAGGATTGCCAACGAGCCATGGAGTGCAGTATCCTGGGGGTTCGAATTTCTGACGTATATGGAACACAATACTGCGCGCCAGAACCAAGATAACAGACGTTACCCAGAAAGCCGCTAAACTTAAGTGGGACTGGGCCGGACATGTCTGCCGTATGTCAGATGACAATTAGGCTAAGAGAACCACCAATTGGGCCCCACTAAACGCACGACACCATCGCGGCAGGCCAAGACGAAGATGGCAGGACTAGCTTGACTCCTACCGTAGGGACTGGCTCGAAAAAGACAGAATTGTGTGGAAAAGGGAGAGAGGCCTTTACAGTTGGACAATACAGGCTAATTACATTAGAATTAGATCCTGTTCAGATACTTATACTTATCTCTTTTGAAAAGAAATATAATTCACATATAATTCAAACGATTTCATTTTGAAGACCTATCCTAGACGGTCATTCCATTATTTTCCTCTTTACCTGATCACTCTTAAAATAGTGTAATTGGTTTGATTGTCTACATAATTAGTAAAAGCAAAGGCCAAGGCGCTGATATTCATTATAGGTATTATTAAGTTTTATGTTTGATAATAATATGTTAATATTATTTAGTTCTGGCTTTTAAATATTCTGGTTAACAAATGCCAGCAAAAAGGCAAACTTCTTTAATCTTTATTTTTCTATGCCTTTTTGTATATCCTACCTTTGAATTCCTTTTGTTTTCGTTACTGACCAAACTGCAACCATTTGAATTAATCTAACAAACTAAGTTAATATTATTTACTTTTTTTCGCGCTGTTTATTTTTAAATCTGAAGTCTAAGTAAATGAATCACAATCATTTAATTAGCCAGAACTTGAATTAAATTGATATTTTTGAATTGACATTCTTGACCCTGGACTTTGTTTAGTAAATTGCTCTATTCTTTTATTGTGCCACTGTCGATATCGATTAACAATTCTGCCGTTCTTACAAGAAGCAAACCAGCAAATTTTGCAGATTACGAATATGTATGTAACTTTTTAAAGCCCAAAATCCGAGTTATTGCACTTTTTGTAAAGACGGCAGAATTAATTCTGTAGTTACGTTTGTCTTCAATCAACTCAGCCTATTGCAGGCCACTGTTGGATATAGGCCCTGTCTCAGGCACAACACTTTGTCCTCCGCCTTCTGCATCCAGTCTGTCCCAGCCACCTTCTTTAGGTTCTTTGGTTTCACGATTGTCTTAAACGTTATTAAACATTTAATGAAGATAAAATTATAAATCGAATAAATGTATAGGTAATTGTTAGGTTTTTTGGTTGCCAAGTTATTGAAGCGTTTGATTCTTTTTTCTATCAACTTCCTTGTTCATTAATCGAGAAGATATTTCGATTTAACGGTACATTTAAAATTATGTAAACTTTTTTGCATGTTGTCTAGTTACTTGACGCGCTAGACAGACAGGCGCAAGCGCTTGGTGTAAATAATTTCACCACCGCTGCTTTCAAAGCGGCGAAGGAAAATATCGTGAGGAAACCGGCATATCGTAGGATCAAAAATTCAAAGAAATGTGACATCTACCAACCCGCACTGGGCTCTCGTGGCTCTCACTCCTTTTCAAAGACAGGAGGCTTGTGTCCCAGTAATGGGAACAATATAAGCTGTTTATGATGAAGGCTCTACAGCATGTAGCTCAACTCTAAAACTAGTAAATGCGTGGATTTTGTTCTGTAGATTGGATAAGCAGAGCACAGCAAAAGTGAGTAGGATTGCTAAAAATCTACATGATAAAACAACATGTAGAGAATCTAAACGAAGTCAGAGATGAAATACGGCACGACAATAATAGAAGTAAATAATTATTAAAGAATCTATTTTAGACACCTAGCCATTGCTTTTATGTTTCTTTCGTGTTCAGTGGTCATTAAATAATACTAAAGGGGCATGCTTACAAAATACAGAATGAAATTTGCCAATACTTCTAGAATTTATGCGATAAGCATTTAGCTAATGTACAGGTTTGCTCAAATAAATAAAAGGAGAATGGCTTTATAATCGATAACAATAAATCTGATCATTGTTATGTATATTAACATTTTAATACTACCTATGATCGTTTACAGTTTTATGCATAGTAGGGTCATGTCAAATGCAAATACAGTAGGTACCCAGCGATAAATATTGCACATCGACCTTTGGAATGAGACAATCGGCTAATTTCGGCTTCGTAGAGCGTTATCTCTGTCGCACGAAATACAAACAGTCCGGTATCTATTAGGAGCTGTTAAAACAATTATGATTTGTTCTTTTGATAATTATTTTTATTCTTTTTATGAAATACAAAAAAAGGTAAAGGTCGATGTGCAATATTTATCGCTGAGTACTGTAAGTAATTTGTTTTGACTAATTTGAACGCAAAGAAAGAAAGGGTGGTACAGAAAGGATTGATCTACACTAGCTCAAGACAGAGAGGAGTGTAAAGAAGATAGGGAGGCCTTTGTCCAGCAGTAGGACAACATAGGCCAAAAAAAAAATATAAAAAAATTAACACACCCAAATTAAGAGTTATTTTGAAGCAGATATAATTTATGGTAATTAACTTTTGTAAATTAATTAGGAATCGTGCCCTGATAAATTTTGGATGTCTTATGCGCATAGCTATAGGTATTACTAATTTATTATGGACTTATAAAAGATCTGTAAGATATAAATATAGAAGTATTGGTAAATGGAAGTTTTAGACCGAATGATGAAATGCAGACTTTCCTAATAAAATTAAAGTAGGTATTTCTCATTACTATGACTCATTGCCGCATCTATTTAAACACAACGGAAAATTAGACCTATCTACTATGACATATGAATAATGTAAACGACTTGTTTTGTTTAAATTCATTGGTTTAGATTCACTCGGTAACCGAGTGTGATACTTAATTTTTTTTCCTATTGAATAGGCATACAAACCAGCGCCATCTACAAAGTTTAAAACGAACTGTGAAGACTTAAGTTAAAATAACTTAAAAGTATCTTGATTCAAGTTGCGTTGTTGAATCAAGGTTTTAGCTTACAATTCATACCGCGAGATGGCGCTTATTTCGTGCGCCATCTATCGAGGGAAATCCGCAGCTAGTAGGTATTTTACAAACTTTTCATCCACAAGGGCGCGTTGCCCGTTTCTTTAAATCCTGCTTCCCTTGAAAACATGACATTCTACAATGGGTAAAGAAGGTAAAGTGATGAAGGCCACAATAAAAATGCCTCCAAATATTTTACTACGAAGTAAAAAGAACGTAGACTTCAAAATAAAACATTTATTCAAAAGAAAACTCTTAATCTCAAAAATATAAATCAATAAATAAAATAAATATCGAATATCGAATTAACGGCATTCTATAAAAACTGGGTAACAATTCGGCAACACTTCATCAAACACAGCCTTCGCTAAAGGCTCGTGATTATTTCTCATTTTTATTATCGTATTATTATTTAATATAATTTCGTTGAAAGGGTCTAGAACTAAATTATTATAGGGGTGTACTACGAAATTTTTCATTTCTTTAATTTGTTTCGCATGGCCGCTGAAAAACCCTAATTCAGAGCAAATGGCTTCTAATTCTGACTTGGTATGGTTTTGAGAGGCGTAGCATTTTGAATGCCAGACGCCATGGGAGCGGACTATTATTTGTCCTGTGCCGTACCTGTAAAATAAAATAAAAATTAAATTTGAAGTTAGTCAAAACGTTACCCATAGGAACCTAACAGGAAAACCAGCCACACCTTATTACATGATGTATGACCCATCAGTCTCAAGTGAAGATCTATTTGTATGAACTAAATGTATTCTGGTCCAGTGCTAGACTTAGGACTCATAGAAAATAGCATTAATATATCTATCAATGGCGTATTTTTTTTCAGTATCTTCACTTGAATAAGGCATTAATCAACTGAGCCTATCGCAGTTCACTGCTGAACATAGGCCTCTCCTAGGCTGCCACAACACCCTGTCCTCTGCCTTCCGCATCCATTTTGTCCCAGTCACCTTCTTTAGATCGTCGGTCCATCTAGTTGGAGCGCGTCTCACACTACGCTTGCTGATATGTGGTCTCCCACTCTAGGACTAGTCTGCCCCACTTGCCATCGGCCCTTTCACAAACATGGCCATTTCAGTTTGCTTACTCTGCAAGCTATGTCGGTAGCTTCAGTTCTTTTCCTGATAAATATAAGGCATGCTATATTATAATGCGGACTCACGGCGTTCCGTATGGAGCATTGAGTGCCATGCAAGTTTGTTCGTCTTCTCCATTAGGACAGTCCCGAACTCCGTCACACACTGTATCTGGAGCCACGCAGTGATCAACATCAGATTTTGAACCGCATCTATAAGAAAAAAAAACGTCAAATTACATATTTTTGCAGTACAAAATGTGAATAGGTAGGTAACGTTATAAATATGAATAAAAATTGTATCCTAGCAATCCTTTTTGAAAGAAAATTATGAAAGAAAAATATTGTATTTGGGACACGCACAGGAAATACAAAAAAGAAAAAAGAACATTCATTATTGATATTATAATTATTTTAAACTTTTGCTCTATGTTACTCAAAATTATGTATCAAATCGAATCAACGTTTATTTGCTAGAAATACATTGTTTTGGTAAAGGTAAAATCGTATAAACTAAGTGTCATTGTATTCTGTCTGCAAGCAAGCCTGCAAATTTTATCAAGTTTACATACATTCTTATTATATTACTATTATTATTATCTACTGTTACCATACAATTATTCACTATTCAATTTACTAATTTATATTGTTAACATTCTAATAAATATACAAATTTTCAATTTATTTTTATGTTAAATAAATTCCTTAATTCTATAAAAACAAGCCATTCTGACAATTCTGTTTTGAACACATTCCCCTGTAATAATTTTAACTCAAGTTATTATAAACTAAGACACACATATAACACATCTTTATGACAGGGTGGTTGATACAGCAGGTTGCGAAACTTAGACCTTTTTTGTCTAGTTAGGACCTCACTATACTGTTTAAAGTAGAGCATATATTTTTTGGTACAGAGGTAGATATCTTTTATGTACATAGAAGGAATTGGAAGAATTTTATTTTTTTTAAATAAAGGTTTGCAACTATCTAGGAACCATACCTTGTTGATAACCCAGATGCATCGTTTTTGAATTTTAAAAACTCTGTCGATATCGATCGAGTTGCCCTAAATTATTATTAATCCATAGCTCAGTACGGTGTGTAACTCTTGGTGGCGCAAGATGTATTACCTGACTAACTCTGAGTTAGCTAGAATCTAGAATTATGTGGTGAATTCATGCTAACAGTTTGTGCGTCGATATTCCTAACACCCTGTAAATTGCTGTACCACATTTTTACTAATGGACTGACATTAGTTTGGCATCTACACGCTAAAAAGATTAACAAAGACAATTAAAAAAGTTTCACTCACTTATAGTTTCTCTTCGCAAAACATTTGCAAAACGCTGGGTCTTCATCACTCCTATCATGACAGTGGAGTATGCCATCACATAATCTAGAAGGCATCACCGTTGCCAAATAGTCCTTACAAATGGTCTGACCAGGCTCATCAGTACCATCCCCACAATCGTTGTTGCCATCCCGAAATAGTTCCTTTGATATGCATTTGCCGTTGCGACATTTCATTTGGCCCACTGAGCATTCTGAAACAGATAATTAAACAGAGTATTTTAAACAGTATAATTGAACAGAAAGACGATGGATGGACTTTGTGAGAGATGATAATATGACTAGAAAGGAGGTAACGACTAATAGAGAAGTATGAAAGAAAAATACGTATTGCACCGACTCCAAATAAATTAAGATAAGGGTAAGAGAAATGATGATGATGAAAAACACAAGAAAGACTTATTTCTGGCTTTGAAAGCGATTTTCACTGAATTGATTTCTTTGTAAGGTTTTGGATGGCAAAACGAATTGACTAACCAAAATGTAATTGAAATAACTAAAATCCTTTCAAAGGGTCATTCTACTCTGCCCCATAAAACATAAATATATGGAGCAGCACATTCTTTCTTCGCGATATCAGGGCTGGTCAAAATGGTCTCATAGTAATAGTGATTCATAAGGATGAGTACAATAAAATTATATCTTGTTTAAGAGCGTTTACGCCGTACGGCATTTCATACAAACTTTCAAGCCCAATAGAACCACATAGAACACTGATGGCCGTGCCTACACATGGCGAATGAACCGCAGTTTTTCACGGCAAGAAAAATGTGTGTGTACAAAGGGCCTGATTGAGTTCAATAACACCGCATCACAAAATTACTTGCCGATTAAAAGTATGGAGCCATAAATTATTAAATGAAACACGTCATGAAAAATGGTCGCGGCCTTTTGGAGCGAGCTGACCCTTTAACACCTGTGAAATATGATATTCCCAATTGAGATATACACCTACCCATTTTTTACGGCAAAAAATGAAATGTCATTCACCACCTGAGATTGATGTATAGACTGAATATACAGGTGATTTATTTTACCAGTTCCAAATTTTTACAGTGTATTCTACCCATGAATATGAAAAACTTTCATAATGGGACCAACTCTGAAATCACGAAAAATAAATCAGCTGTTTCATACATTTTGGTCAAGTAGCTATTGAACTTTTGTATGAAACAGCTGATTTTTTCGTGATTTCATAGTAATATATAACATGATAATACATAAAGACGATCGGTTATTTATGTCTGTTATTCAGTAGGTAACGTAAGGTACGCAAAATATAAAGATTTTCAGAAAGAAAATATGTATAGGTATACGACTACTTATTACAACATTACAGCATGTATTAAAAAAGCGTGGTCATATTTAAGGATGTGGTACAGACCATTGTAATCGCGAATAAATGATGAAGTATCCCTTTACAAAACTTCAATATCTACTCAACCCAAATGTATGGGACGGCTGATTATTTTTTCTTGATTATGTTGTTAGTCCCATGGAGAAAACTGTTTAGATTGATGGTCTGTACCACACCCTAAAATATGTCCACACCTTTATGATACATGCTGAAAACGTACGTGCCAGTCATAAATAAAATATTTGTGAGTATCGGTAAGACTTTAAACGGAAAAAAACTAGAACACTAGCAAGTATAGACTCAATTTCGATTGCCATCGACACCCTAAACCTAATTCTATTATTTTATTTCATCACCACTACTCGGTGAAAGAGTGATCTTGAGAACCCTGGCATGTTTGACATTGAACCAATAATTCAAAGACCTGTGACGTCTACCACTCCAGCAAAGGGATTATAAGCAGATTTTGCAACAAATGAAAATAAGATAAATAACTTTTTAAAGCAAATTTTGATACTTACCGCATCCTTTGTGGTAAGGATCGCCGTTACACATTGTATTCTTTTTGCCACAGGCTTCTTCTGCTTCGTCATTGCCGTCTTCACAGTCTCTGACACCATTACAAACTTGAAGCAAAGGAACGCACCGCCCTCGACCACATCGGATGCCTGCGCAGTCGTCGGCGTACTCCTTGCCTATTAGTGCTGACAATCCTGCAACAGGCTTTTTACCTGCAACAGTTATTGGATGTAAAAGTTAGAGGTTGCTCAAAATTGAGTTGTTTATTAATAAGAAAGCTCCTCGAGTCGTTTGATTGATTTAGCTGTTTTCGACTGATGTTTTTTGGGAGAGATTGATTGCGATTTATTTCTACTTGTATTGATATTTTTAGCCCTTATTCTAGAACAATTTCTCTAGAACAGAATTTTAGTAACAATCTAAATTTTATTATCAAGAGAATCGATCAGGAATACATTCTGTTCGATTTAAAAACTACAGTTTTATCTGTAGATTTGACTTACCATAATGATATTTAATTTCGTTTTTGAGGTTTTCTATGTCCGTAGCATTAATGTGGTCTCCAAGTCCACATTCACCTCTACCGTCGACGAATGTGGCTGCGGGGTACCAGCCCTGTTCAGTGTGACAGCTCACTATGCCAGCCCAGTGACGATGATGTGAGACGTCGAGCTAACAAGGAAGGAGACTTCAGTATAATATAATATTATCAAGGCAATATTATAATTGTTCTACAAAATCATATTGGTTAGTTCATTAAAAGGTGTTTCTAATTTGTTTTCTTAAAATAATTCAAATGGTTTAGTTTATTATTTCTTGCCATAGTATGTACTCACTGGACAAATATATTCACTTGATTTTCGTTTGAAGCAACGATTGCTGGGATGACAGTTTTCACTAGTTTCTTCTAGGAACACGCTTATTGTATTATTTTTGTTATCTTGACCAACTGCTACACAAGTTGATTTCTGCTCTAAGGAATTGCTGAAATAATAAGTACTGCATTGATATTAATCATTTAGAAGTATGTAAATTAGTATTAAAAGAAGATTTTTCCAAAAACTTACGAAGAAGCAACCACCATTGGTTTTACGACATTTGAGTAATGTGCTGGTTCCCGTAAGTGCAATAACGTCGCTTTGCTGCGATATACATCCTTCTTAGAATTTACTTGATAAACTTGTTCGTGCAAACCGTTCATAGATCCTAAAGTTCTATGAGATCCTAGTACAACTGTTATGTAGTGATGAGATAGTCTGAAACGGTATTTTAATTAAAAATCTAAACAATATTCGAGTAAGAAACGTTATTTCTTTGATCGTCCTAAGAATATACTTACGTAGAATCCCAAAGGCATGAATCACTAACTAACACCCAAGTTAAGTTGACTAAAACTCCAGTGCACCTATAATCGCCTTCAACAAACACCTTAGCAATCCAAGGCCATGCGTAATTACTAACCGATTCTGCTTCTCTTATGGTCCTATTTTCAGAATCATCGAAGTTATTAAATAGTGAATTGTCACAGAAAACATACAAGGATTTGCAAGTTTTTGTAATGTTCGGTATACATTCTTCTTTTATTATTTGGGGATCTTTTATAATGGTATGTCGAGTATCGTTTTCCTCACTTTCTTGCCTGTAAGCGAAGTGTATAGGAACTTGTTTCTTAGTATCTCGTCGGTTCCTTTTGTTGTCTAAACTGCGTTCCGCGTTTTCAACTTCTTTGAGGTTTAAGTATTTCACATTGTACCTATTTGCGGAGCTGCAAAGGAACTTCATATAAGCACATACATTGATTATAACGTGGTAAATGCATACTGATGACTTTGTTACGATTATTACTTACAGATTGCATCAATTTGAACATTGTATAATATATTTATTTAGTTATTTCTATTGAAACATTTTATTTATAATATAAAAAGTATACCAGAATAGTATACATATATGTATGTCTATTATTATAGTCTTTATTCATTTGTTTTGCGAAACCGAGGTCGTTCTATGGGTACTAATAATTTTGTAAAAGTTTTTGAATAAAGACGTTTCTTACCTGAATCCTAAATAGCGGCAAATATGCGTAGCTGCTTCTTCCTGTTGTTCAATCGATAGTTTATCATCACAAACTATATGCCAATCGTTGAAGTGTTTCTTTGTGAGGTATCCTTCTAAGTTCACTGTCGGTCTGTCATCCAAGTCGAATTCTATGTCTTTACCATTTGTTAATGCAACTGAAATGGCTTGGTTAATTAGAGCTTGTCTTGGATCATCAACTTTTTATCTGTTACTTCATAAGTCAAACGTAAGTATTTAAGTGTTGTGAATGGAGATTATGAGGTTATACCAGGAAGTGAACAGCAATATTCTGTCAAGAACTTTAGGTGTAGCATTGATATCAACTTTTTAATTAGTTCTATATCTCTGTTTAAAATAATAATCTAATAAAAGAATACTCACAGCAGTTCAGTTCATCTTCACCTTGAAGACATTCAGTTTTTCCATCGCACACATGTTTCTCAGGTAAGCAAATTTGGCTTCGTTGACACAAAAAATGGTCTTCTGGACAACTAACTAAAAGATGGAATTATTTGATGAATATTTTAGTAGTCGTCGACTTAAACACTGACGGTTTGATGTAGTCTTTTCGATTTAAATTCATTTTTTTTATTGGTTTTCTATAAAAATACTTACAGCAGTCTAATTCGTCCTGCCCATCTATACAGTCTATAATTCCGTCACATATAAGATTCTCGTCAAATGTTAATAAGAAGTCAGTGCATGTACAGTCCAGTTCATCAGTGCCATCTTCGCAATCCGCTTTACGATCACAGCGGTGTTGGTACGGTATTGTTTGTTCAATACTGTAAAAAAAGACTTTTACACTATCATAAACGAGTGTCTTCATTAGAAACAACATACAATAAAATTGTGATTAATATTTATGCATCACTGTCTTGTATGGATCAGAATGTTGGGCTAAAAAGGGATGAATGATAGGCAGTTGCAAGTTGCTGTGATGATAATGCAAAGAGGGATGTGTGGAGTTACGTGAATGGTTAGATTAGGAAAAGAGTGCATAAGAGGAAGTCTGATAGTAGCACCGGTGACTAAAATGTTGTGAGAAAATCGACTGTCGTGTTATCGGGCATGTGATGCGGAAGAATGAGGAAAATGACAAAATGAAAATTTGGAGTATGAGTGTGGACGTCTATAAAGATAGGGGAAGACCAAAGAAACGATGTGTGAAAAAAATATATACATGAAAAGGGGGTGACTACCAAGGTAGAGCAGTATGGAAGAAAAGACATGTTGCGCCAAACCCAAATACATTGGGATAAGAGTATGATGATGGATGATGCTTTATGTCTCCCTAACTTACCGTCGGCATTCAAATTCGTTGGGGTTACGGTGTTTTCGTCTTACTTTAGCTGGCTGAAGGTCAGAGAAAATAAGGTCTTCTATTTTTATCGTGTCCGACTTATCATTAACGTTTGGTAATTTTTTGGTTGATGAATCCTGGTGAAGATCACTGTCCGTAACATTGTTATCGTCATTTATTAGTATAGTTTCTATGCCTTCCTTATCTGTTACCGTTGAATTAAAGTTCGGAAGTAGTTTTACAAGAAATCCTGATTCATTTTCATCTTTTTTGCCGAGATTGATATCTGGAAGATTTTTTGGACGGGTTAAAGGAGTAGTTGGCTCATTTTTTTCTATGGGTTCTATAAAATTGTTATGTGTAAAGGCGACCGTTGAGGTTTCTAATTTATTTTCAAATACATTTTCTATTTTATTGTTATCATCATCAGAATCGCTATTTATATCTTCTGGTTCATTTGGTTGACTTTGAGTTGTTGTTTCTTTTATTTGTTCTAATACTGACGATCCTGATTCAAGAGTTACTACTGAAAAATCCATTGTAATCATTTCTGCATCACCACGACTTGGAGAAGTTGTTTCTATACTGGTTACACTTTTTGGATCTGCTGTTGCAGTCTCTTCAGAATTGAAAAAGTTTTCTGAGCTTTCATCATTTATTATTTCAATAGTTGATGCATGTTCGAAGTCTGGTTTTTTGGTGTCAGTTGATTTTTTCAACTGTGTATTAGTGATTGGATTTTCCTCATGTTTTAAGTTTTGTTTTTCGGCATCAATTGAATCTTCCGACTGTGAATGATCAGTAGGATTTTCCTTATGTTCAATGTCGGCAACAGTTGATTCTTGAGACTGTGGATGATCACTAAGATTTTTTTCATTTTTGACGTTTAGTTCGTCAGCATCAGTCGATTCTTTTGACTTTGGTTTATCAATAGGATTATCTTCATGATTAAAGTCTAGGTTTTCGGCATCAGTCGATTTTTTAGACTGTAGATTATCGCTAATATTTTCCCCATTTTTGAAGTCTAGTTTGTTGGCATTAGTCGATTCTTTTGACTTTGGATTATCAATGGTATTGCCTTCATGATTAAAGTCTAGGTTTTCGGCATCAGTCGATTCTTTCGACTTTAGATTATCGCTAATGTTTTCCTCATTTTTGAAGTCTAGTTTGTTGCCATTAGTCGATTCTTTTGACTTTGGATTATCAATGGGGTTGCCTTCATGATTAAAGTCTAGGTTTTCGGCATCAGTCGATTCTTTCGACCTTAGATTATCGCTAATATTTTCCTCATTTTTGAAGTCTAGTTTGTTGGCATTAGTCGATTCTTTTGACTTTGGATTATCAATGGGATTGCCTTCATGATTAAAGTCTAGGTTTTCGGCATCAGTCGATTCTTTCGATTTGAGATTATCGCTAATATTTTCCCCATTTTTGAAGTCTAGTTTGTTGGCATTAGTCGATTCTTTTGACTTTGGATTATCAATGGGATTGCCTTTATGATTAAAGTCTAGGTTTTCGGCATCAGTCGATTCTTTCGACTTTAGATTATCGCTAATGTTTTCCTCATTTTTGAAGTCTAGTTTGTTGGCATTAGTCGATTCTTTTGACTTTGGATTATCAATGGGGTTGCCTTCATGATTAAAGTCTAGGTTTTCGGCATCAGTCGATTCTTTCGACCTTAGATTATCGCTAATATTTTCCTCATTTTTGAAGTCTAGTTTGTTGGCATTAGTCGATTCTTTTGACTTTGGATTATCAATGGGATTGCCTTCATGATTAAAGTCTAGGTCTTCGGCATCAGTCGATTCTTTCGATTTGAGATTATCGCTAATATTTTCCTCATTTTTGAAATCTAGTTTGTTGGCATTAGTCGATTCTTTTGACTTTTGATTATCAATGGGATTGCTTTCATGATTAAAGTCTATGTTTTCGGCATCAGTCGATTCTTTCGACTGTAGCTTATCATTAATTTTTTCCTCATTTTCGAAGTCTAGTTTGTCAGCATTAGTCGATTCTTTTGACTTTGGATTATCAATAGGATTGCCTTTACGTTCAACGTCAAGTTTTTCGGTGTCAATTGACTCTTTTGACTGTGAAGTATTTTTCTCTTGTTTTAAATATTTTTTTTCGGCATGAGTCGATTCTTTTGACTGAAGATCGAAGTTTTCTCTTTTTTTATGACTCGTGTGAATAATATTTTTTGAAGTAACAATTTCTTCATTTTCTGTGGAGACATCGTTATCCGAAGGTATCGTAGCTGGTGTTGTATCTTCTTGATTTTTGTCACTGCTAGATGTTGAGGGTGATTCTGTCTGTACTTCCTTTGATTCAAGTAGTTCTTCTAATGAACTTTTCGGGTCTACAAATATACTATCTGCAAGTGTGGTAACTGATCTAGTGAATTCACAGTTTGTTTCATCTTCTCCATCCAGGCAATCCACTATCTTGTCACATTTTCTTTTGTTTGGTAGACATTTTGAAATTCCTGTTTCACATTTGAATCCGGGACACTCTTGTATTGGTTGAAATTTAGGCAAAGTCTTGGACGCTGAAATGAAATATATTGTTATAAAGGATTAAATAAAGGTGTTATGGAAAAGAATAAGGAATGTTTACTTGTAAAAATCCTTACTCACATATGTGATATTTAATCCATTTTACGAAGAGGCTGACTCGAGTATAAACACCAGGCTCATCTTTACGACCACACCCGTCTCCATGACTTACGATCCCTGCCATGTACCATTGTTGAGAATTCAAAGGGTTTCTGCATAAAAGCGGCCCTCCACTATCACCCTGAAATAATCCAACGCGTCATCTGTAAGCTGTGATTTGCTTAGGTGTGTAATTCAAAGACTATTTATGATATAAATGATGTAAGAAATGTAATTTGTTATGTAAAATAGAACATGGTAGGTATAATATTCATTCTATGATCTGTTAATAATTATGATGCTACTACTACGTCTGAACTATATAATTATGGATAGTTTAAAAAATGTTTACCTGGCACGCATCTCTGCCACCTTCGACTAAACCTGCACATATCTCGTTGCCAACCCGATCTTCTCGATGCTTACAGTTTGCCCATATAGGCACTTCTACATCTCGCATGTGGTCAGCTAAAACAGTATATAAAACGAAATCTGTGAAGACAGTGTTTTTTTTTTATTTGAAATGGGTTCGCTCTTGACTGTAGTCTAGGTTAGAGATGACCAAAGTCTACGAGACTAATGAGGCAAAGTCTACGATGGAGTGAGCTCACCCAGAAGAAGCCTGTTCACTCTTACTGTGTTTTCAATAAAAAAAGAAACCTAAACTCAAATGAATTGAAAGTCATTACTAACGATCAGGTCCATGTTCCTTAGTAGATCCCCAACCAACGGATGTACATATTGTGCCAGGAGCGGGTCCCCAAAGCCAATCAGGTCCAGCCGTATCGGGGTTCGGTAAACATATCGGTCGAACCCAACGACTAAACTGAATGGCGGGTTCGACTTTCAATAGAGACAGATCGTTTTTCATGTCAGTCTGACTGTAATGTGGATTGACTATGACGTGCGTTACTTTGTGACTTTTTTCTTGTGGCGAGAATGAAAAGCGACGCAGCATTCCTACTTGCACTTCGTAGTAATGATCCCAGAACCTGTGAATGAGTCTTGCATTATAAACAGAAAACGAAAGGCTTCAGATAATTATTGTTAAATATATTTTGAGATAAATGGAAAATTAAGAAAGAAAAAATTTCAAATGCAACAATTGGTACAAATGCAACAGCATTTGTTGATCGAATTATATTGTTCAAATAAATTGGGTTTCGCACAATTCGTGAATGGTAAATATGAAAATTAATTATAAAAAGTTAACTCACTTATGGACACAATGAGCGGCTGACACCACCCAACTGTGAGTTATAACGACTCCACCGCAATGGAACATGCCGTTCCTGTATAAAGCAACCATCCAAGGCCAGGCTGCGGGCTGGCTTGGCTTGCCCCCTACGACCCTGCTCTCCGTCCTTTTGTTCCTCATCGTATCAAAGAAATCCCTCTTCGATCTATCGAATTTAATTTCGTAATTATTTGTCTCAGTTCTGGTCTTTTCTACATCCCTTTTCAAGCGGTTGCCATAAAACATCAAAGGATACGGGTGTTTTTTCAGAAGAAATCTTTTGTTACGCCCAAACAGACGATTTTCGATCGCGGCGTCCTATAAAAAAATGAAAGGTTGGATAGTAATGATCGAAGTCTTTTGTGAAATATCTGGTTCCCTTGTACAGTAACACAAAAGACGTATATTTACTTAATAGTATTATTTTTCTATTTTTGGAACTAAAATATATATTTTGCGCTAGCGTTTGTATTTTTCTACTATCACAGAATACTTTATTAATCTTGACAGCATTGTACAAAATAAATTCTATTGTCCTCAACGTATTTTCTTTTCCGAAAATAGCTCGTGAAGATAAAACTATTTTCTTGGAAATTTCAATTGTACTTGAGTTACCTCTCTAAGTAGCTGTGACGTGGACTGAACTCTCGTTCCACATAACAAGTCCGGGCAAGTGACGTAGACGGCTGAAGAGTTCATGCAAGTGTCACTCGTTTGTATTAAACCACCTGGACCGGTGTTCAGGTAGTCGACCTTCATCATTGGGTCTATTGGGAGTATCTGGATGAAGGGAGGCCTAGAAGCAAGAAAAATATATCAGTTAAGTACCTAAATAAAAGACCGAATTACCACATACGTACTAAAGTTTAAAGTTAGGTACGCTATGGGTAGCGCCCCGGGTCGTTGCTTCGAGGGTGCGATCCTGACTAACTTATAAAAACACTAGCAGCGCCTCGCGGTTTTACCCGCATAAGTGTCGATCCCGTGGGAATATCGGGATAAAAACTATTCTATGTCCTTCCCCGGGATGCAATCAATCTCTCTGCCAAATTTTGTCGAAATCCGTTCAGTGGCTTAAGCGTGAAAAGTTAACAGATAGACATACAGAGTTACTTTCGAATTTTTAATATTAGTATGGATAGTATATGATAAATGATTTTATTTTTATAAGTAGGTTTGTACAAACACTTTTACACGTCAATCCTATTTTTTTTTAAACTAGATGAGGTCGGCGTTTCCTATCTGACTACTCTGAGAAGAAAGGCCGAAACAAACTCAGAGGTCACAGTCTCTTTTAAAGTCCAGACATAATCTTGGTCAAGTTATATGAAGACCATGTAGGTCGGTGTCTGAGATGGTCTTTTGAGGAAAGAACCACACAGATTGAGAGGACCAGTCCAGTCAGTGCACGCATTTGTCAGAAATCGTGCAGCTCAACTCAAGACTTAAGGAGCTCAACGATCCGACGAACAATACCAAAGAAAGGACATTTGGGTAGGCCACATAAATTACTCAAACTGCCAGACCATGGCGAGAATAATAAAAAATATAAAATGAATAAAATAAATGACCCACATCGTCTTCACATTCACAATAATTAACTTCTTCTTCTCTTCGTTTAATGGCTTTTGCGGAAAAACCACCACAATTTAGCCAATGTCAAGTGTAAAAATGTAAAAATAGTATACTCGGCAACGTTGTACGGTTCAATCAATAAAAATCTTCCAAAATCATTCGTAATCTTTGGTAGCCATCGTAATGGCTGCCAAAGATCCCCCAACAATAATTAAAATAATGTAATACTTTACAAAGTAAGCAAATGTCATTGCTTTTAAAACAGACTGATTATGGATAATACAGACTACGCCACGGTTTCTTAGGTGTACACAAATGAACAATACGTGACTAAAACTATGATAGTAGACACAAAGCCTTATAATATTTGCATCCGGTCAATCGCTTGACTATTCGGAACGCGCTAGCGCCATCTGGTGGCGCTTGACAGAGTCTAGCCTGAGCTCGTGGGAGTCGACGACAGCTCGATGGAATGATGTGGGGACTCGACCATTGGACATCGTACGGACAACATGTGCTCAGAAACTGTCTTGGGTTCCGTATCGTTGAATGTGTGCCTACAGTGTGTGATTCGCTAGTGTGATTAAACTGTTTGTAAAATTATAATCTGATTTGAACTGTAAACGGTTTTTCTATTGCGCAATAACCAACACTACCCACTTAGTACGCCCACAGTAATTAAAATATGCCTGATGATAACTCAAACTCAAAGCATTTATTTCAATTAAACCATTTACAGGCACTTTTGAATTGTCAAAAAGTCGGTCAGTCAGAAAATATGAAGCTAGTTGCCCATTCCAAAGCGTAGGTACCTATGGAGAAGAACGGGCAAGAAACTCCATGGACACTCTTTTAAATTATAGTTTTACAAAAATATTATAAAAATATTAATAATATAATAATAATAAATAAAATATAAATAACGAGACACACTATACCTTCTCCGTCATTATATAATATATCATACCTGATTATGAGGCCCGTTTCTCTTCGGCAGGCATCATGGGCCCACATGTACGGATTCTTACACACCGCAAACCAGTCTCCTTTAAAATTTCTATGTAGAAAGCCTTCAGTATTCGAAATGGCAAATAACTGAAAATAAATATAGCAAATTTATTTATATATAATACTGTATTTATTATAATTTATATCATTTATTTATAACATAACATAACGCCTGTTTCCCCGAGGAATTAGGCAGAAGTGTATCTTTGGTACACCCGCATTTTACCTGTTATTTTTAAGACCTATGTAATAGGAGGGGAGCATATTGCCATAGATCGGGTACTAATCCAGACCCCAAGCTGCTATTGAGAAATAACTGATGGAAAAACTCAATACCACTTTGCTCAACCCTTGAATCGAAGCGAAAGAACCAACGAGGAACTCAACCCAATGTATTCATAGGAAAAGTAAAAACAAAATTATCCTATGTGAACAGCGTAATGATAATGAAGTAACATAGTTTTCATAAATAATAATGTTAATCGAATCCCAGTTTTATAGTTTACTAGCTGACACGGCAAACGTTGTTTTGCCATATAAATTATTTCTAGCTGCCCGGCGCTACTTCATTCGTTTCTTCCTACCCTTTACCCTAACCTACCCCTATCCTACTCCTACTCTACCTCTACCCTACTTCTACCCTACTCCTACCCTACTACCCTACCTCTACCCTACTTCTACCCTACTCCTACCCTACCTCTACCCTACTTCTACCCTACTCTTACACTACTCCTACCCTACCTCTGCCCTACTCTACTCCCTAATTTAAACGAAAAGAAAAAAATATCTAGAAAAGATGTATCATTATCATCTACATAAAATGTCAGTCTTGATAATAAACTAAAATACTCTTAGAAATAAAATAAAAGAGTAAAGGACAGACCAAACAATTGAATAAATTAAACTATACAATCTTATTACTTCCGTATTACTGAACGCACCCTATTAGACAGGTACGAACAGTTTGTATGTGATAATAAAATTGTTGCTTTTACTATTTTCCTTACAACTTCTTCATATTTTCTCATCTTTTAAACCTTCCATGACTTTCAACAAATATTTCAAAACCAAAATTAGCCAAATCGATCCAGCGGTTCTCGAGTTTTAGTAAGACTAACAAACGTCATTTCATTATTATGTATATAGCCAATTAAAAAATAGGGGTTGGTGTTAGAAGGGTGAAAATTTAGGGTTGCATGTATATTTTAATGGCACATTATAAAAAAAATAAAAATTAAAATTTCGTCCAAATAATAAAAATAAAATGTTAGGGGTGGACAACCCTTATCACTTAGGGGTATGAAAAATAGATAGTAGCCGATTCTCAGACCTACTGAATATGCATATAAAATTTGATAAAAATCGGTCGAGCCGTTTCGGAGGAGGAGGAGGAGGAGTATGGTAACTAACACTGTGACACGAGAATTTTATATATAAGATTTATTTAACTTTGTTATTCTGTTCATAGAATTTTTATTATAAAACTCAAACATAACAGACAAAAGCTTTAAAATAATACATCTCAATATAAGGTCGGTAGGCGTATTTAAATCTCTTTTCCATATTCATTGTTGAAACGGTAGTGACGTGAGGTAACGTTTATTTTACGTCAGCGCCAATTGATTCGAACATATGAATCTGATGCAATGTTGTGCCCAGAAAGTGAAGTGAAATTGGTGTGTCCGTCACTCGTCATCTACAGTATGTCGATTCTGTAAAAATCTCACCGTGAAAACTTGCGTGGAGTGAGCTGTCCATGTCAGTGTCATCCCACTGATGCTAGGGATTGACCAAGCAAACATTTACAATAATAATCGAGATTTTAATAATATTTTAAATGCTAATTCTATTATCATTTTATATAACGTCAAAGCTAGTAATTTAGTTGTCAAAACATTAATATTTTGTGGGGTTTTAAAATAAAATAACAAAACAGAAACTCAGTCAGAATCTCAATCATGTTTTTTTTCTTTTTTCCCTAAACTAGTAAGTCCTTATATAGCCTGAGGCGCGAGCGCGTCACGCACGAACAGTAAATAAAATAAAAAACATTCACGTTTAAGACAGCTAGACTGATGAAAATACGCATCGACATTGTTTGTTATTGTGAGCGATTGTAGATCAAGTAAAGACTGCGACGATGTTCAGCGTTGTTATTAATCCAAATCTGTTCAATTAGAAGAGATAACCGAGTGTGTCAAGTCATCGAGTGCTAACGGTGTGCCCGGCTGACGGACCATAGAATTTAATCCCACGTAGTTTGTGTGGCGTGATCACTTCACCCGATTCACGACATTTAATGTCGTAAAACTCCACGCTCACTTCACCAAGTTTTCACGGTGAGATGGTAACAGAATCGCACTGCAGTTTTGGTGTATGGACAATATGGACATTGAAAGGCGAAATAACAAAAGATCGTATTCGTTCTGTTTAGAAGTTACAAATTGAAGTTGTCATGTCAACATATTATCAGCCTTATTACACAGCATCGTAATCATTCTAATCTTAATTCAATGTAAAGCCTGGTATGTTACCTTTTTCTTAGCAAAATCAGCCTATAATGTTCCCACTGCTGGGACACAGGCCTCCGTTTTGTGAGAAGGAGTGGGCCATAATCCACCACGCAGGCGCAGTGTGGGTTGGTGGTGTCACATGGCTTCGATGTTTTTGGTTCTAGGACAAACGGTTTCCTCACTTGGTTTCCTTCAGCGTTTTGAGAAAAGTTGTAATGAAATGAAATACACAAAGTTGGGTTCGAACTCACGACCTACAAATCGTAAGTTGGGCCACCACCTGCTTTCCTAACCTCTCCCACGGTTTTTTAATGCAGCGAAATACTGTTTAAACTTACTGGTTTCCTAAGAAGACTCGGGGCCAGCATGTTACATTCAACTTCATCCTTGTGGTTGGGACAGTCCACGACATTGTTGCATCTCTGCTCTTTGGTGAAACAAGTGCTTCGAGAGTTCATATCCAAGTCTTCACAACTGAACATGGTTTCGCTGCAACCTGAAATAAATATTAAAAAGATAATACAAAGATTTTTCAATACCGTGCAATATTGCAATTCGCAGTCATTATGTAGTTGGAAAAAAGGACTTTGGACAGAAACCCAATAATGCTGAGTAAGATATCTATGATCGGTTTGCATATCAATAGAACTAGAAGAAGAAAAAAAATTCTGAATTCAAATATATTTTTTACCATAGCATCCCATTTCATCTTCTCCAAAAGGACAATCAAAGTATCCATCGCAGAGACGAGACTTATCGACCCGAGTTTTGCAGGCGCATCTTGCTTCATCACTGACATCTATGCAGTCCACGTTGCCATCACACCATTGCTTCTCTTCTATGCAAGCGTCTCCACTCAGACAGGGAAGCGTGCCTGTTGGACATGATATTTCCCGTGATGAATTGGAGGAACGTGGTGTGGCTGCTGGTTCTGATCTGTCAAAAAAGGTTTTAAATCATTATTTGAACAGTATGAACAGTATATGAACGATGCAATAGATAGATTAACGGGAGTTGTACTAGAGAGTGAAATGTGCTTATTGCTTTTAGTAGAAATATATTTGGCTTTGATTTCAGCATTTAGTCCGCCTATGTACTTTTTTACGTTGCGTAAATTTTAAATGATAAACAGGCTATTAACTATATTATTAGCACAACATGAAATGGTGAAAACAGTCTTCATCTTTCTCATAATGTTTCCATTCAAGGAAACAACCTATGCTAAAAACTAATACAAAAAGAACACTTCTGCTAAAGATTTAGTAAGTGTACATTCAACACTTACTTTGACGTCAACAAGCTCATGACTATATTAACATCTTGAGGATGCATTGTTATTCCCTGCAAGTCTATATCGCGTTCTTGAAGGTACGGAGCGTGCATATCAGGTGAGTAATACCTACAACATTAAGAAAGTAGATAAACATCTCGAAATTAAAAAGCACTTAGTAAAAAAATAATGAAGATATATTTTATATCTGGCAAACATGGTTCCCGTACCTGCTCTTAGGTAATAATTGGTGCTCATAATGTGGTGCTGAGTATGCGGGAGACGGGTCATAAATTCCTATAAAATAATAAAGTAGGTAAGAATTTGTCGAGAGTAAAAATCGACTAAATAATACTTTTATCCTATTAACCTTTTGCGCTAGGGTAGTTTTGTTTTAGTAGACGTGCCAATAGACACGTTTCTGAAAGAGGCTGAGGTGAAATTGAGTGTGAATGAGGTAATACTTTTGCATTCGTATATGGGCTAGCGTCTTTAGCTTCCAAGTGCATGGTAGGAACCGATTTTAGAATACTATCGAGATTCGAGTTTGGTAATGCTTCGCGTTTAGTTAAATCTGTAGGAGCAAAGTCGTTTTGCTTTGCTTTAATGTCAACAGCATCGTGTTCATCATGTTCATTAACTTTCAGTTTTATTCTAGATGGATTTTGTTTTGTTTTGCTTTCATCATGGTTTTCTCCTATAGCTTTTAATTTTGACACGAAATTTTTACAGATTTCTTGTGTCTCTTCTTTATTGCATAAAACGTCGTGATTCAATATTATTTCTCTAGCCTTTTGTAGTTGTTCATCATTAAAATGTATAGTGTCTTCCATGTCTGCAGAAGAAACCATTGGGGTGGAAGTGTGCCTTTTTTTTCTTCTTTCCTTAGGTTTTGATCGTAAATTTTGATCTGCAGTTCCATTTTTGAATTCCAGGAATATTTCCATATTGTGAACTGTCACGTTAGGAATTTCATTATTCCCTGTGAGAATAATTATTTCAGTGTTTCTCGCATAATCTGTAAAAAATATATATTTTACAAATCTGTTTATAAACGATTTCAGTCGACAACAAGGACCTTTTTTATAATTTTGTTATTTCTCTCACCATAGTTCTCTGATAATCTTAATAGCAGGACGTAAGTTCCTACCCCAAAACTTGTAAGTAATAATATTATTACTAATTTATGAAACAAGGGGGGCAAACATTTGTACACTCCACTATTAGCGCGACCTGAAAAATTTGCAAATGAATAATCACAATAAGAATAATATAAAAAAAATCTAGATCAATATTCATTACTCCAAATGTTTTGCCATATCTTTTGTAAACTCTTCATAATGTGTTAAAAATACAAGTCCCATCTCCTCCTAATTTTAGAAGTTGGTTAAAAAATCTATTACCTGGCTATGGATGCAGGGACCAGCTACCAAAGACAAGTTCTTAATTGCCTGACGGAAGTTGGTAAAATTAATTGCTAAGGTTTGAAGTCGAGAGAGAGACTTTGGTATTTGTTAGATTATTATGATGCACAAAAATGATTGTATAGGATTATAAATTAACCGTAGGTTACTTTTATTTAGAACGCCATATACCTAGGTAGATCTCTGGTTACTCTGGTTAAAATTAGGCAAATTCCATCTTACCTGTATACATACCTACATTATAAGCAAATAAATGAAAAAAATATAAAGAACCCCGCGGTTTCACCCACATAAGTGTCGAGTGTGTCGTGTCAAAGACACGTGGCGCCATCTATTATCATAATAACGTTATTGTTGTTTTCCTCGGGAACAGCACTTTTTTTTCGGGATGAAAGGTACCCTATGTCCGTTCCTGTACACCTGACAACGTATATGCAAAATTTTGGGATGATCAGTTCAGTGGTTTAGGTGTGAAAAGGTAACAAACAAACTTACTGTCGCATTTATAACATTACTAGCTGCGCCCCGCGGGTTCACCCGCGTAAATGTTGAGCCCGTAGGAATATCAGGATAAAAGTAATTTATTATGTTAATCCAGAGTGTCAGCCAACTCCATACAAAATTTTATCAAAATTGGTCCAACCGTCTGAGCGTGAAGAAGTAACAAACATATAAACACACATACACTCACAAACTTTCGCTTTTATAATATTAGTGTGATATATTATATACATAGTTAGGATTGTATGTAAATATAATACGTACATAATATCAAATATACTCACACACATAATACACTCAGTAGAAGCCAAAATAGTGATAGGTGTAGCAATTTCATTGCAAAATTATTATAAGTTTCTTTTCCTAAGCAGCCTATATATTCTTAAATGCTTACTCGTTTGTTAGGTACTCTACGGATTACAGGAATGAAGAATAATACCCAACTATAATACAGTATCAACTAGCACAGAGGGTATTGTGACTCTTACTGGCGGCCTTTGTAGGACAGTAGGTACTTAATGCAAATAAATAAATAAATTATTGTTTAATCATACTATTATTTTCTGATGACTCCGCCAGCTCCATTGGTGGTAGACCCAGCTGGTCCCAACGTTCTTTCATTATATTTTCACTGGTCATCTGAAATAATATGCGAATTTTCAAGTATGTTACAATATTATTTAAGTATGGAAACTTAGTGCGGCAGTCAAATACATGGTCGATATCGAAGGTAAGACATACGAGTATAAACTGCCTTAAATGTTTTTTTTATTATTTATAGGTGCCTATTTACTTTTACATAGTGTCTAGGTTCAGGGTGTTTGAACACAATCACAATTAACTATGAGTATTCGAAGGGCTTTTACATGTACCTACATAGAAAGCTTGCCGAAAAGTTTTTAGTACATCATTCTTAAAGTTTCCTATTAAATTAAGTATGACGGAAAAGGTACAGACGCCAGCACATCAAGCTACTACAATCTGTCAAATTTCTTTAATAGATTTTCAACTTTAATGCTAAAATATAAGGGTCAATGTTGATTGGGAAAGTTTGACAGTTTCGGGTAGGTTGATGTGCTGGCGTCTGTACGTGTGTCTCGTTTTTATCAGCCATATTTTAATTACAGCTGTGGGCGTACTATGGGTAGTGTGGGTTAATGCGCAATAGAAAAACCGTTTACAGTTCAAATCAGATTACAATTTTACGAACAGTTTAATCACACTAGCGAATCACACACTGTAGGCACACAATTCAACGATACCCATGGAACGCGCGATAGTTTCTAAGCACATGTTGTCCGTACGATGTCCAATGGTCAAGTCCCCACATCAATTACTCTTTGCCCCACATCGTTCCGTCGAGCTGTCTTAGACTCCCATGAACTCAGGCTAGACTCTGTCAAGCGCCACCAGATGGCGCTGGCGTGCCGAATAGTCAAACGAATGACCGGATGTGACAAGTACCTATATTATTTTAATTAATTAATGTCGATAGGTACTTACCTACCTACATTAATATATGACTTTTGATAGGGCTTGGTACCAACCAAAACCTATCACAAGTCGAAATATTACACGAAATGTCTATCATATTACTAATTTACCGCGCGTCCCTCAACATCATATATCTTTGTATATGAATAAAAATGAAATGCTGTTCATTGGTAAGCGATCATTTAAGAATAGCTCAACCGATTAGGCAATTTTTTGTTTTGAAATGTTTGTAACAGTCCGAATTTTTCTATGCCAGGGGGAGTTCTATGGGTCGTCGTAGCATTATGCTGAGCAATGGCCGTTTTGCGTGGATATGACGCATATTTTCCCTCAACTTGTTATTTTTAGGGTTTCGTACCCAAAGGGCAAAAACGGGACCCTATTACTAAGGCTCCACTATCCGTCTGTCCGTCTGTCACCAGGCTGTACCTCATGAACCGTGACAGTTAAAATTTTCACAGATGATGTATCTCTGTTGCCGCTATAGCAAGAGATACTAAAAACAGAATAAAATAAATATTTAAGGGGGGCTCCCATACAACAAACGTGTTTTTTTCGGCGTTATTGCCTTGTGGTACGGAACCCTTCGTGTGCGAGTCCGATTCGCACTTAGTCAGCTTTTTTCATATATTTGGTCTTTCTCTGCGTCATTTTTAACGCAAATAAACGTGTTTTTTCTTTCTAAGTTATTTTTGTAAGAACTCAAGAATTTACACAGGACAACGTCTGTCGGGTCAGCTAGTAAAAGAGAAATAAAGTACTCCTCTACATGGCAAGTAATCGACATTAATATAATATTAAATGTCGATCGGATCTTGTTCTGACATGTTGTCATACATCTCGATAATAAAATGAAGATCAACTTCAAGCGTTACTCGCACCTAATATTGGTAATGGCGCATCAAATGAAGGTAGTAATTTCGTTGCAAATAATGCTTAAAACAAACGGAAGAAATATTTTACTAAAAGGTAAATTTTATTACATTATAATGAGAGAGACTAAAAAGAGGGGAGACTAAAAAGGGCGAAGATAGATGCAAGACAATGAAATTGAATTATCTCAGTTTTTTTTTTCAATTTTCACCGAGATATTTTTACATACCTAATTTAAAAGCTTACAGTCTTAAAATAATGATAATAATAAGTACAATTATATATATAAAAAAAAAAAACCAGAAAATTCGTCCATATCGCTGTCAACAGGAAAAGTGCCCAAAAAGCTGGCAGCATTGCCACGTTGTATGGCATGTTGATTATTTGATCAAAAAATAGGCCAGCCTCTGGTCACGTGAAAAGTCGATCTACATCGTGGCTATGTCTCTAAACTATAGAGACATAGCCACGATGTTGATCGACTTTTCACGTGACTTTAGAGTCTAAACACTAAGTGAGCACTCGGACCCTATGGCCGCCCATTATCTCATAAAAAGATTTCGGCAGGACTGCAATTAAAGAGAGTATTTATTTTTGTATTTTAATTTTTGTTTTGTCAGGGGGATATTGGTTAAACTCTCAGCTTACCTACAATAAATAGACTCATTAATTCTTGAGGATGATTTCCACCAAACGGTTCGCACCGCTTCGGATCGGAACGGATTTTACAATCTTTAAACGATATTAAATCTTGTATACAGTATTTAAAGTCTATATTACCAAGCCGCGCATAGTAGCTTGACCGCAGGCGTCTTCCGCGACAAGCGATCGTAGCCGAAAGTATGCTGCGACAGACGATCGGCTCCGTACGCCTGTCGTCGTATCCGATCAAATCCTTTCGGCTGTCGTCTAAATTTTTCTTTTCCTCTTCTGTGTTTTATGATAATTTTCTTCTTCTTCTAACGCAATAATTGCAATACTGCCAATAATACTTCGTCCACTTTAACCATTTTCAAAAATTTGAACCCGTCAACACGGTAGGAATGAAACTATTTGACTAGGCGCAGAAACGGATACGTTCGCAAGCGACGGTACGGAGCCGATCGTATGCGTCGACATCCTGCCGGACACGATCGGCTGTCGCCACATCCGTTCGTATCTGTTCCGATCCGACGCGATACGAGCCGTTTGGTCGAAATCATCCTTTATGGTTTTACAAAGAGCTAACGACGAAAGGTTTCAATTTAATTTTGTAATTCAAAACATTCGTTACCCCTTTTCAGAGGTAGGTTTTGCAGTAATTACCTCAATTAAGGAACCAATATTTATTCATTTATTTAATACTTTAAGCACACAAATGAACAAAGGCGGACTTATTACCATAGACATTTTCTACCAGTCAACCTTTGAGTGATGCACCAACAGTGGTAGGTCAATAGCATTGAGAAATATTTTGATTTAAAAAGAAAGATAATAGATATACATATAATAATACCTATAATAATACATATACATATAATATACCTTAATACCTATTAAATAATATAAATAATAATATTAAAACCTATGTTAAAACTTCCTACCTAATGACAGATACCTACTATAGACTCATAGCCGTAGAATTGGTATTAGCAGGTACAGTCCGGCCGTCAAGAGAATGCGTTCCTGACATCTGCCAGTGCGATAATTCTAGAAGCTGATAAAGATCAAATTCGCCTAACACGCATTCTTTTGTATGAAACTGTCAGGTGGAGGATCGCCTTCTCCCGTCGGCCGCACTGTAAGGAAGGTACCTACTGCTGCTAACAACTACTAAAATCAATTCTATTTTCCTGTAAATGAAAATCAAAAGTGCCTTTTAATAGCCTATTTGCAATAAATTATTTTACTTTGATTTCTAACTAATAACAGCCGTACGGGTCGATCGATCAGGTTAAGTTACGCTTGCCGTGGTTGGTCCGTGGATGGGTGACCATCTTTACATACCCAGATCCCTCCGTGCCTCGGAAAGCACGTTAAGCTGTTGGTCCCGGCTGTCATTTGAGGATCTTTGACACTCGTTACGGGTCGTCAGAAGCCCAAAAGTTTGACAACCAGCCTTAACAAGGGGTATCGTATTACCCAGTAACTGGGTTGTGGAGGTCAGATAAGCAGTCGCTCCATGTAAAATACTGGGATTCAGCTGCACCCGGTTAGACTGGAAGCCGACCCCAACATAGTTGGGAAAAGGCTAGGCTGATGATGACTTTGAGTTTTAACGAATTGCTCTCGTATGTAAGTACCTACTGTTATTTTACAAAACACAAAAAGAGTAAACCTTATTAAAACAGAAGGCGAACTAGCAGGGGATCGAGGAGGGTGAGTGGTGGGGGGGGGGGGTTCAGGGGATCAGTCCGGAATAAATCCAATAAATAACTCGGGTATTTTTTTAGTTTTTGTTTTTTCCGGTTCAGCTGACCTCGGCTTCCTTCAGCTTCTCATTGTACGAAAATCCTATACATTATAGGATTTTCGTACAATGAGAAGTCAGCTTATAGATATGCATAGCTTGATATGTCGTCGTGCGCACCTACTTTATACTAATTTATTCCTTCCTACTTGTTTCATACAAACTAATGTAAATTTTTAATGAACTCCTCTACTGAAAAGCTATAGACAACGTAGCAATAATAATGTGAACTACCAGTAATAAACAGAGCAAGCAATAGGATGTGCATGATAACATAAGTAAACTGCATTCGCGATTTATTTGCCAAAAAAGGTAAACAAATATGAGTTAATGGAAAAATAACTTTAAATCCTACGCAATAAATTCAGTTTACGCTACAACTTCAAACATTTTTGTAACTTTTCAATAGTGCTAGTCACTCTGAAATCAACTTAATTACCATTGAAATAAAGTTGGAATTTGTTTAACTTGAAATAATATTAATTTGAAACATAAGTTTGAATAGACTTTAGTTCCTCACAGTAGGTGCAAAATGATGCACTCAAAACTTTCTCGGTTGAGGAAATCGAATTTCCATGGGCGAGGTTAATGTAATAATTTTGTTAAATACATTAAAATGTATAGGCGTTTTTCTGTATTTACTACCTTTTATATTTTTTTTATTCGCAAGCTCGTGTAATAATAATAATAATTTATTTATTTCAGACCATTGATACATATAATGTTAGTAAAATCTTATCCTATTGTTAGTACATAAGAATAAAAAGCTTAAATTAATTTAATTGGCGACATGTACGCCAGTACGCACATATCTTCCTGCCCAGTGCCTAATGAAAGGCCCATCAACTTTGTCCGCCAGTGTAGCCAGTATGTTGTAAGCATGTGGATTTTCGGATACATTTTAAATAACTTCCAACATTACAGCATAACATGCATGCATATCTATTATTAGCCTATAACGTTCCCACTGTTGGACTTGGGACACAGGCCTCCTCTCTGTGAGGGGAATAGGCCGTAATCCACCATGCAGGCCCAGTGCGGTTTGTTAGAAATTCGAAGACACGTGTCGTCGACTTTTTGGTTCTAAGACACAAAGGTTTTCTCAAGATATTTTCCTTCGCCGTTTTTTTGAGAGCAGTAGTGATGAAATAAGTCACAGAAATTAAGGCACTTGCCTGGGTTTGAACCCACAACGTACAACTCGTAAGTCGAGGCCGTTACCACTGAGTCACCACTGCTCTCCGTTCTGCTCTGCGTTCCAACATCATCGTCAGCCTATTGCAATCCACTGCTGGACATAAACCTCTTCAATTGCACGTCATTAAAGTCGATTATTCGCTGCTCTCGTCTAGCTGCTACCAACCAGCTAGGTGGTTTTCAAACAAAAGTACAGTACCCGGCGATAAATATTGCACATCGACCTTTAGAAAGAGACAATCGGCTAATTTCGGCTTCGTAGAGCGTTATCTCTGTCGCACGAAATACAAACAGTCCGGTATCTATTAGGAGCTGTTAAAACAATTATGATTTGCTTCTTTTGATAATTATTTTTATTCTTTGTATAAAATGGTTTTGTGTAAAAAGGTCGATGTGTAATATTTATCGCCGGGTAATGTAGATGTTAAACAAAAAAAATATTTAGGTAGTCACAACTATCTCCTTTATTTATAAACTGCCATCATAAATTAAGATCTAACTAGAAATTCAGTGAAGCAAAACCTAAGTAGGCATAAACAAAGCTACCCATATTTCCAACAATTCCTTTTTAGTAAGTGTCAATTATACGAAACGCAATTAAAAGAGCGATAGTTATAATGGGTAGTACTTTGTTTATATTATATAAGCTTCCTGGTATAGATAGGTAGTCTATTGTATAATAGACAAGGTTAACCAAGAAAGTGAATTAGCAGAGACTTGAAAAGAAACGCTTCAAAACAGTCCTTGTAGTTTTAAGATGGGCAAACAAATTTCAATCTTAAGAGTCTCCGCAACGATTTTTGTAATTGTCAGTTTTTATGTGATTTAGTTAAACATATTATTGATACACAAAACACACTGGGGAGCAGTGGTGGCCGATAGATATCGGAGGCAGGCAGTTTACTCTTGTGCCACCACTGCTCTCAAATCGGTGAAGGGAAACACCGTGAAGAAACCGGCATGTCCGAGAAACAAAAAATCGAAGGCATGCACCAGCCGGCACTGGGCACTCCCTCCCTCCACAGAGAGAAGGCCTGTGTCCTAGCAGTAGGGGACATTATAGGCTAATTATGCTGATGCGCAAAATAATAGTCTACATAATACAAAAAATTGACAATTGCACTCGATCGTTTCGGGGACTCGGGGATCGTCAATGGACCACATTTTGGCCGACTGTACCTAAATTGATGTAATTATCGAGCAAAATAACTAAGCTCAAACATTATTAAACTTCATACAGTTATTAATTAGCGCCATATTTCTATTATGAGCTTGTCAGCTAATCGGCAGTATTATATCTAAACTCCGCAGCTTATAACTTTCGCAACGTCAGCAATGCTGAGAGGAAGAAACTAACTCCACAAGCGTAGGAGTTAGAAACCCAAGGGATAAAGGTTATAGGTAAGTAGGTACCTATGTATACCTCGACATTTGAGGCTCTAGCATGAAGGCGTGACGTAAACCGATTGTTGAATCAAAATTACAACTGTCCAAGTTATTTCTCGTATACAAGAAAAAAAGACCAAACGAGAGGTATTGTGGGAAACCCGCTTGGAACGAAGTTACTTTCGCTCTTGCACATTAAAATTTGTCGAATGAGAGCTAGGCCAAAAAAAGTGTAACATTTTGACTGTTCCGACCATTCGCTAAGTGTGTCGAGTATGATAAGGATCGTCGCGCGTTGTTCCAATAGGTCTTCAAAGTCAAAATCAAAGCATTTATTTCAAATAGGCACTTTTGAACGTCAAACATTACAACAAAATAGAATTGATTCTAGTCGCCCATTCCAAAAGATAGTTTTCGTATGGAAAATGGGCAAGAAACTCCACCGTTATTCTTTTAAAAATGCTTTACAATATTTTTCCAACTAAGTATATTATGTTCGAAACGAGTATTTTAATTTTTAAATCGTTGAATCTACGTTACGCGTTTTAGCTGGGCCTAGGCCCATTGTATGTACCTAGCTGAATAGCAATACTGGCATATACGAATATAAAAATAAAATAGATTTTTTATCACATCTATTCAAAAAGAGCTAGTGTATTATTCGTAAACAGGGATTAAAATAGCGCTTTAATCCCTAGGGACTAAAAGTGATTTGAATTTAGAATATAGATATTGTTAGTAAAAGTTCAAATCATCAAAGAGATCCACCATGAACATTGTATGAACAAGTAACAGGCTGTATGAAAAAATAAAACGAGCGCGAGCCAAATTAAAAAATAAATTGTTACGATGCACTTCCATAATTGTTTAGATATAAACATTAGCCTCTAATTATTTCTATGTATTGTTCCTAATTGTATGTAAATAAACGTACTATTCTTATTCACAAGTTGCACTTACTTATTTTTTTATAGAGGGTAACAGAAGTAGAGTGTCTCAACACTATTTTAAGTTCGAGTGACGTACATACCAGAATCCTTCGCTCCGGATTCAAGGAAACATTCTCTTCTTCTAAATGGTTGTTTGCTAAGTAATTTTTGGGTGTAGGTAAGTGAAAACCTAAGTAGGAATTGGTAATAATCTGTGAACTTTATCATGCAGAATGCAGGATCATGGCAATTCACTCCCAATGATATTTGGTGTAAGTGTACCTACCTAATGTAACTTACAGATTTCGTCGGAGAAAATAAATACACAAAATGTGCGCTTAGCTTAATGATCCAATGGGTATCACGATGACACAGGGAAGTAAAATGTGTGGAAAAATATGAAGACGCTTTTAAATTTCAGTCTACCATAACGTTATCACGAGCATGTATTTCCATACACTTTATGGACGTCTACGATAATATCGTCGCGTTAGAAATTATAAAGGCGCATAATAGGGGTTGCTATGTAAATGGTGATAAAACATTGGGTCCAAAGACAAATCAATCCTATTTTAGATACTCACAGTTTCCTATAAATAAAATATTTTCACTCACAAATCACAAGAACACATTTCTTTGCTAAATAACAAAGTTTAATGTTAGTTCACATCACCGAGCGACCGTATCCGGCGCACTGATTCACAGTTAGTTCATACTTGACAATCTGCTGATCAGTAGATTTCGGGTAGAATCACATTTATTTCGTTGACAGTTTTTGTTCGACGTAAACTTGTGAGTTTCGAAAGATACTCATTTGTTTTTATCCGACTGTGATTAGGTTTTTCTTAAATGTTGCTGGGTAGGAAGTAATTCGGCACTCTGCTGAAGTCTGAAAAGGGATTATGTGTGCACATACTTACTTTTTACACATACTTACTTTTGGAGGTGTAAAGGATCTGCAGCTAATGCTGAGCATGACGTTCTAGGTTCAATTCTTGGGCCGAACAAAGTGTTATTGGATTTTTCCATCTGGAATTTCTGTGGCAGCCTGTGTTTGGATTTGTGCCCGATTAATGGCAGTAGGCTCGCTCCCTTAAGGGAGCTGAATTATTAAATTAATGAATGAATAATTAAATTAATTGACTTAAAGATAACTGGCAAAATGTGGGTGTACAGACGCCAGCACATCAAGCTACAACAATCTGTCAATTTTCTTTAATAGATTTTCAACTTTATTGCTAAAGCAAAAGGTTCAAAGTCGATTGGGAACTTTTGACAGTTTCGGGTAGCTTGATGTGCTGGAGTCTGTACTATAGGTGCACCGGTGCTTAACCCTTCGGGGAATACAGGCGTGATTTTCAGTTATTACGTCGACAAGTAATTTTCGCAAAAAAGATTTTCTCCTTTGCTTTTTTTTTCCATTTGGGTAAAAAAATCCGTATTAATTGAAGTTACATTCTATTGCTATATAATCGTAACAACGACATTGCGCGGTGTCATCAAAACAGTGCATGCACCTCAAAACGATGACCTGGTTATTTCGAAATGTTGATTTGTACTTACATTTTTAAAACATAAAGCATTTTCATATAATTAAAAAAATAAATGTAGGTACCTAGACAGATTAGAATTGTAGATTTTGATGGTTAGGTGTGTTTACATATTATTTAAAACTCTATAGGTACGTATTCTTTGATGTCTTATCATTTTCTTTTGTATAACTCCAAAACCATGGGTATCCTAAAACGTTACTAACAATGTTGAAAAATTTTTACAACGTTTCCAAGGATATTTACTAAAACATCTTCATAAAAATGTAACATTCAAAGTTTACTCGAATTTATCTTTGCTGCGCCACACTCGCTGATTTGAAAGGAAAAAGGACTTACGAGCCATGCATAGCTATTCATACAGACAATGTTTCATATGAGAACACATCTGGCATTCTCGCTTATATTACTGAGATCACACCAACTTATCTTTCATTCACACTCCAAAAATATTCCCCACTTTAAGGCTCCTTCAAACAGGCGCGACACGACACGTGACACAAAGGCACCGCAAGTCGCGCAACGAGAGGTACCTTTGTGTCGCGCGCGATTATATCGCTGTTTGTAGGAGCCTTTTTTTTTTTTCAGGATGGGAAATCATCAAATGACTCCTCCCGCTCTGGGTGGAGCGGAAGGGAGTGTCAGACTCTTACTGACTAAAACCCACCCGTGTTCCTTCCTTCGCCCTTTATGTTCCGGGCCAGCGGTAACCCTTTCGGACAATCCCGCTGACCAGCTGAGCCTTTACTTATACTTTATGAATCTTATTCAAAGTTGTCAGCTAAAAAAAAACAGTGTGCCAAAGTTATTAGTTAATGGCATGTATATAATCGAACCTCTATTAACAATTCCCATTTTGCGCTCCTAAAAATATGATTGAACACTATAATATTAAAACGGATAATAGTGGCCACTATTTTCTGGTTTAGTGATTATAATAAAACGAAACAATGTAAAACTGCCGTTTATTACATTTATTATAACATTAACGTATAATCTTCTGGAGCACAACTTAACGTGCTTATTTTTTGCATTTTCATTCTAAATAAAAGATATAACCAAACAAACGATAACCTGATGATGCCACTGCGCGGTCGGCGTTTGGTCGGCGCCCTCTTAATAGATTTCCGACTTTATCGGTAAAGCATTAGGATCAAGGTTGATTGGGAAAATTTTACAGTTTCGGGTAGCTTGATGTGCATAAAGGTCTTGTATTGCATGAGGGACTTAAAAAATATGCATGATTAATTACATGGTGTTGGTACAGACGCCAGCACATCAAGCTACTACAATCTGTCAAATTTCTTTAATAGATTTTCAACTTTATCGCTAGAGCATAAGGCTCAAAGTTGATTGGGAAAATTTGACAGTTTCGGGTAGCTTGATGTGCATAAAGGTCTTGTATTTCATGAGGGATTTAAAAAATATGCCTGATTAATTACATGGTGTTGGTACAGACGCCAGCACATCAAGCTACTACAATCTGTCAAATTTCTTTAATTGATTTTCAACTTTATCGCTAGAGCATAAGGCTCAAAGTTGATTGGGAAAATTTGACAGTTTCGGGTAGCTTGATGTACTGGTGTCTGTACAATTAAATTATTGGATGAATCGCTGCTCTCCTACAGTCCGGCCGACGAGAGAATGCGTTTTTGACACCTGTTAGTTTCATACGAACGAATAGGAGTTTTCCGAATTTGAACTTTATTAGGAAGACTAAGAATAAAATTTATTGGTCCATTTTACAAAATAAATCCATATTAAATAATATGCTGAACCGATTTAGATGGAATTTGGTATAGAGATAGTTTGAGTCCCGGGAAAGGACATAGGACAGTTTTTATCCCGACATTCCCACGGGATCGACACTTACGCGGATGATACCGCGGGGCGCTGCTTGTTTCCAATAATAAAGAAAGAAAGAAAGAAAGAAAATTTGTTATAATAATAACATTGTATCAATTATTAGCTAATAGAATTGTCGCACAGGTATCAAAAATGCGTGTCGCAAGGCGGGGTGTAGTTAGATCACTGAGGAATCTGCCGATCGATTTTATAAAAATCTTACCGTGAAAACTTAGGTGAAGTGAGTTTGTTTTTGCTAGGAATTGACACTATTGACAGCTCACTCCATGCTCACTTCACCTAAATTTTCACGGTGATATTTTTACAGAATAACACCGCTGAATTTAGAAGAGAGTGACGTATAGTTTCATTTGCATTTCACGTCAAAAGGGCGATGTGTTATGCTATGCAGTACAAAAGTTGTCAATGAAAATAAAACTATTGAATAAAACTAGCTTCATATTTTCGGACTGACCGGCTTCTTGACAATTCAAAAGTGCCTGTTAATGGTTTTATTGAAATAAATGCTTTGAGTTTGAGTTTGAATATGAATATTTGCGACAGTGCTTGTCTCCTTGTTAATTTTATTATCTGACAGTTTGTCTGACTTCAAAAGGAACTCGCAAAGGTCCAGTCACTGGAGAAATGACATCCGACTTTGTAGGGTTCTACAGCCTGATTACGCAATACTGTCGCTTTCATTTGAAATGTTTCACAAAATAAGCGGTACCTAAGGTATATAAGTACCTAGGTGTATATTGTAAAACTAATATATAAGTATATAAATTAATTACACAATCAAAAAATTATATATATCATTAGATAGTCCTTCAATAGGATTATATGAAATTACAGGGTTGCATTGATGATTTTAATGATTATAATTCTATTAAGTATTATTTTTGACGGCCGTGAATGACATTTTAATCAACGTAAAACCTGACACTGACCTGCAAATTGCAAAAAAAAACCTATGATTTTTTTTATTTTGCGGGCTATCTTATCCCATTCATTAAAGTTAAAAGACGTTTAAACGTCAAAAATGTACGGTTAAAATGTCGCAAATCATTACTTGACTTTAAGCAACTTTTATAAATTAACCTCAGCTGGAGTGTTACAATATAAATGAAAAATGTTTTTTTTTTTCAGTATGTAGGTTGCAAACAAAACGTATTACCTATATTTCGCGGGCTACCTTATCCCATTCATTAAAGTTAAGAGACGTTTAAACGTCAAAAATGTACGGGTAAAATGTCGCAAATCATTACTTGACTTTATGCAACTTTTATAAATTAACTTCAGCTGGAGTGTTACAATATAAATGAAAAATGATTTTATTTCGGTATGTAGGTTGCAATAAAAACGTATTATGTATATTTCGCGGGCTACCTTATCCCATTCATTAAAGTTAAGAGACGTTTAAACGTCAAAAATGTACGGTTAAAATGTCGCAAATCATTACTTGACTTTAAGCTTTGTAGTTGCAGTGTTACAATATAAATGAAAAAGTATGTAATTAACCTCAGCTGCAGCTGAGGTTAATTTATAAAAGTTGCATTGTAGTTGCAGTGTTACAATATAAATGAAAAATTATTTTATTTCAGTATGTAGGTTTGCACAAACACTTTTTCACGTCAATCATATTTTAAAATACTAGATGAGGTCGGCGTTTCCTATCTGACTACTCTGCGAAGAAAGGCCGAAACAAACTCAGAGGTCACAGTCTCTTTTAAAGTCCAGATATAATCTTGGTCAAATCATGTGAAGACTATGTAGATCGATGTCTCAGATGGTCTTTTGAAGAAAAACCACACAGATTGAGTGGACGTGTCCAGTCAGTGCACGTATTTGTCAGAAATCGTGCAGCTCAACTCAAAACCTAAGGAGCTCAACGATTCGACGAACAATACCAAAAAAGGACATTTGGGTAGGCCGTATAAATTACCCAACTGCCAGACCATGACATAAACATAACATAACAGAACAGAGATAAAAATAAATAAAAACGCTTTATGTAGGCGTTTTTATTTTTTGAATGTGATTCACAATACTACTACAAACTACAATACTACTTACTTTACAAAGTAAGCAAATGTCATTATATGTCAATGTATATCATATAAAAAAAACATCCAATATTTAAAAATTTGAAGCAGCTCAATCAAAAGCCTTTTGTCCTCAATATAATCTTTAGGTATAAAAGGCTTTCTGGCACAACTTACGTTTAATAAATGATTTAAATTTATTATACAAGAAACAGAGACAATGAGCATTAAAAAAAGATTGGTCAACCTTACTCATTTTATGGACAACTCAGTCTTGACCAAAAAATCACACTAATATTATAAAGGCGAAAGTTTGTGAGTGTGTGTGTGGGTTTATACGTTTGTTACTTCTTCACGCTCAAACGGCAGGACCAATTTTGATAAAATATTGTACGGAGGTAGCTGACACCCTGGATTAACATATAGTCTAATTTTTATCCCTATATTCCCACAGAATCAACATTTACGCCGGTGAAACCGCGGGGCGCAGCTAGTGTTAAATAAATGAAACAAATGTTGAGTCGTGGGTTCGAGTTTCGTTGGTCATTAAAGTGGGAGCAGTGGTGGCCCAGTGGTGTCAGTCTCAACTTACGAATTTGTATGTAGGTCATGGGTTCGAACCCAGGCGGGCGCTCTATTTGGTGTAAATCATTTCATCACCACTGCTCTCAAAACGGTGAAGGAAAACATCGTGAGGAAACCGGCATGTCCTAGCACCAAAAATTCGAAGACATGTGACATCTGCCAACCCGCTCTGGACCAGCGTGGTGGATTACAACCCACTCCTTCTCACAGAGAGGAGGCCTGTGTCCCAGCAGTGGGAATATTATTGGCTGATTATGCTGAATAATATTATTTGCCATCAACACGCTAAGAAGAAGAATTAGGATTGTTATACGAATTTAGACTTTCGGGTCTAGGTACTAAAGAAAAAACCAAGGTTCTATCTACAGAAGCCGACGTTAACAATCACTTAGTAAGTTTATAATTAGACTTGCAAAGCGACATGTGTTCCAATATTGTCTTATGCAAAGGCACGGTCATAGAACAAATCAATTAGCTGAGACTCCTAGACACATATATGTCCATTAGGTAATTGATCTTCAGCCCTTTGCATGCTTACGCATAAGTAAGCCTCTGCTACGGAAAAAGCGGAGACAGAACTGTGCAGGGGCGGAACATTCACTTGTATTGAGAAGTATGAACAATGCATACACAATTACACAGTTATGATAAAAATAAAAAATAAACATGATTTGTATTTTTGGGGTCAACGACCGCAGGTATTATACAGACGCCAGCACATCATGCTACCTGAAACTGTCAAATTTTCCCAATCAACTTTGAACCTTATGCTTTAGCGAGAACGTTGAAATTCTATTAAAGAAATTTGACAGATTGTAGTAGCTTGATGTGCTGGCGTTTGTACTTACTGGGTTTAGAACATCAGTTTTTTTATTGTGAACACTCACATACGTGATGGGTATTATACAGACTAAAATAAAAGCCGCTGGATATAAGATGCTAGCTCTTATTCCTACTGGAGAAGAGATAAAAGACATGTATATCCGAACATGATAAAAAAAGAATAACAGATTTTTAACCCATACTTCAAGTAACGACACTTCGTTTGCTCTCCCTACCTTCCGCGGCCTTGACGGGGTCGCCACCGTAAGATGGCGGACGCGGTGGGGCTGCAGGGGAAGAGGAGTGTCGGTATTGCTTTGGCCGCAGTGTGCATGTGCTGGTTTGGTCCCTGGGGTGGTCACGGCGTGCTATGTGTTCTAGTGCGCCGGTGATGGGGAGTATTCCCCTGAGGAGGGTCCGGCAACGGACAGCCGCGGCGGGTTCACGGATGAGTGCTAACGCGTGCCCGTGTTCCCGCCGTAAGCGGCAGAGGAGGACACCGTGGAGTTTTAGTGGGTTAGAGTCCCACATAACTGCACTATCTCCCCGTGGTAGTGCAGTATGCATGAGCATTTCTCCACGTGAAAAAAAAAAGGCGGTAGGTGAGGGCGCCGTGAAGCCTCTCTAGCCACTCCTCAAAGGGCACGCCACGATAGCGGCGGTAAGACCCCTCGGTATTACCGCCGCTATCGTGGCGTGCCCTTACACGAGGAGGCTTCTTCATGCATCCCAGAAACTAAGGAAGCTTTAGTTATTCTTTTGAGCGTTCGCCAGTGAGTAGAACGACACACTTCAAAAAACTATTTCGGCTTTTCAGCCTTTATGGCACAAGGATGTTGCCTAGCAATGGGTGCCGTCTGTTGCAAATTATTGGCTCTATCACTCTGCGAACTGCAATGTTTATTGAATGTGCTAAAAGGAAAATTAAATCAGTCATTTGAGAGCCAATAACGGCTATGGGGGACTACCACAATCATATGCAGTGCAGACCAAGGTAAATGCCAGCATTTGGTCCACACATTATGGTACAAAATGGCGTGACACATTGCATTAAACTCACATTTGCTTAATGTTGACCCACTGTAAGTGTCTGGTCGACGATAATGTCTTCATTGTGATGGAATTCATAGAAGCTTATAAATTAGAGTAGCTATAAAATACGCTTGGCTTTCAATGAGCTTTCTAAGGAGCGTAGCCTTATATGATTTATAATGATTTTATCCAGCCAATACCTTGCTTCTGCCTTCATTTATTTTTCCCATGTTGGCAATTTAAATTAATAAGCTATTTTTTTTAGCAAATAATTTGTAATCAAAACTAAGGAATGTTACTTTGCATTAACACGGGTAAATGTAAGCAAATGTCTTGAATAGTGTGACGCAAGTTAGTCTAGATTAATTGTCTATTTAGCATTCGAGTAGGCACTTTGCCGGTTTTCTATTAGTTTCAAGTTACAATTCTCAGTAGGCTAAGTTTTTCGTCACCTAAGTTTAATAAACAACTCGCACTTTTCAAGAGTAACTAGCTGTGACAGCCTTATTGACCCTATGACATAGTCAGCTTACAGATGGTGGCCCAGTGGTAAAGGCAGCGACTTACGAATTGCAGGCCGTTGGTTCGAACCCAGGTAAAGTATTTCATCACCACTGCTCTTAAAACGGTGAAGGAAAACATCGTGAGAAAACTGGCATGTCCTGGAATAAAAAAAATTGAAGACATGTGACATCTACCAACCCGTACTGGACCCGCATTGTGGATCACGGCCCACTCCCTCTCAGCGAGAGGACGCCTGTGCCCCAGCAGTGGGAATATTATAAGCTGATTATGCTTACGCTATAGTCAAAGTCAAAGTCAAAGCATTTATTTCAAATAGGCACATAAAAGGCACTTTTGAACGTCAGAAGTCATCTTATAAGGTTCGTTTGTTTCTATCACAGACCTTGATGGCTGAGGATAATAATTAAACCTAAAGGCGGCGGCGGCGGTGACCACTGACGTGGTCGTAGGTGGACCATTGTTTATTTGCCACTCTGAATATATATATATATTTTTTTACTATCCTGCGCTGTCCCACTCCTGGGCAAAGGCCTCCCACCACTCCTTCCATCTTTCGCGAGTCCGCGCGTCCTCCTTCCAGTTTTGACGGAACCTATCCAGCTCGTCCCTCCATCTCCTACGTGGTCTGCCGCAATCCCGCCTTACTGTCTCAGGGCACCAATTCTACAGGTATTCCTGGACATGTTGTATTATCTCCCCGTCTACTTTTATGCTTCTAGGTGTTTCGTTGCACATAACTTTGGTCTTCGACATATTCATCTTCAGTCCAACCTCAAGGCTTGGATTGCTAAGTTGGATTGCTATTTGAATTACTGACGACACATTATGCTGAGATCACATTTGTTAAATAGCATTGCAGGCGTAATCATGCCGAACTTCGGTCGCGTACCTTCGTCCTTCGGCATGGTGTGTTTAGACACAAGTGAGAGCAGTGGTGGCCCAGTGGTGTTGGTCTCAACTTACGAGCTGTAGGTCGTGTGTTTGAACCCAGGCGGGCGCTTTACTTGGTATAAATAATTTCATCACCACTGCTCTCAAAACGGTGAAGGAAAACACCGTGAGGAGACCGGCATATCCTAGAACCAAAAAATTCGAAGAAATGTGACATCTACCAGCCCGCACTGGGCCCGCGTGGTATGTTACAGTCCACTCCCTCTCACAGGGAGGAGGCCTGTGTCCCAGCAGTGGGAAGTTACAGGCTGATTATTATTATTTTATTTATTGTTATTAAAAGCCTGCCACCCTGTATACCTACTCATTTTTTTTAAAGTGGATACAATACAAATTTATAGGTAGGTAGGTTATTCGGCAATAAAACATTTGATCACTATCAAAGGTTGAACCGAAATGAACTCGTATTTAGAAAGATATTCAAGGGGTATTTTATTAAAGGTACTGAGTATGTTTCAATTTGCATAACAAAGAGATTGACGACGCGACGGTCAGTATTTTATAAAGTGAAAATTCACGTGTAATTTGATCTCTGGACTAATGAAGGATCTATGTTTTGATATAGGTGTTCGTTCACATTTCATTTAGAGAGAATCCTAAAATAATAAAGCCATTTTAGAAAAGAATAATATATCTTTAATTTGCATAAAATATGGTAGTTTAAATATAAATGGTGCCACATATTTTGAGGTCGTAGGTTTTAGACCCTGGCAAGCGCTTTGCTTACTTTGTGTAAATTAATTTATCACCACTGTTCTCAAAACGGTGAAGGCAAACATCGTGAGGAAACGATACCTAATTGTCCTAGAACCAAAAATTCGTGACATGTAGCTTCTACCAACCCGCACTGGGCCTGTGTGGTACAGACGCCAGCACATCAACCTACTACAATCTGTCAAATTTATTTAATAGATTTTCAACTTTATCGCTAAAGCATAAGGTTCAAAGTTGATTGGGAAAATTTGACAGTTTCAGGTAGCTTGATGTACTGGCATCTGTACATTACAGCCCACTCCTTCTCACCGAGATGTGGCCTGTGTCCTAGCTGTGTCGAAACAATATAGACTGACTATGCACTACTAGTGAGATCATTTGATACATTCAGCAAACAATGCCTTAAAATTAAATTACTGGATAAACACAATAAAAAACCGAGATCAGTGTTTTCTTGTCCTATCATTCACGCCTTTCAAATCTTCATCCGAAAATTGTAACACTTACTGTATCTTCTTCTTTACAGTATATAACAAAGTCGCTCCCGCTCTTAAATTACGCAACGAATTTTAATGAAATTTTCAGCAATAGATAGAGTGATTCAAGAGGAAGGTTTATATGTATAATACATGCATATTATCGTAGAGAAATTCAAAGATTTGTATTAAGATGTCGTAACAAACATATTTTTGTGCACTTACATTGCAAACGCAGTAAAAATATGTAAGCGTTAATGTGTAAAACGTTAAATGTGTAAACCTTACGGGATATATCAAATTAATGTAATACGGAATTGTATATCTTAAAAATATCGATAAAAAAGTCTGCGATGGTATATGTTTATCTCCTAAGGATAACCCACAGTAACCATTTTTATCTTATACATATTACAAAAAAAATATGGGTTGTTTACCAAGCTATTTTAAACAATACAGTATTATACCTTATCCAATTAGATACATTAAATACGTTGTACATTTCATGGTGATCAAAATTGCCCTGTACACCATATCATTAAAATGAATATCTAAGAAGATATCAGAGATTTAAAAAGCGGGGGCAGTGTTTTATATAATAAATCGCTAAGAGCTTTATTATACACATAGAAATGCAAAGCAAGACTTTCCTTCTGTCTTTGACGTAGAAGTATGAAAAGCATAAATCAGTAGTGGCGTAATTTTTACAGCGTCAAGCGTCATTATCAACCAATCTTGCAAGGCGCTTAATATAATTCTTCAGCATTGTTGTGTAGGCGTATTTGATACAGATTAAAAGTACATTAAATAAGATCATCATCTAAAGAGGCTCTTGTGTGCTGTTGGGTCGGGCTTGATAGATGAAAGCGGTACTTCTGGACACGAAGCGAATTTTTTGGGGTGTCATCTTTTTGGAGTCATGTCCGCTTGGTAGTTTGGTTCTGGAACTCGTTTTGTTTATTTTATTTTTCCTTTTCAATATTTTCCTTAAAAACATTTTTAACTTTATTTTATTTTTGTTGTTATAGCGTTAATAGGAATACACAGTATGTGAAAATTTCAACTGTCTACCTATTAAAGTTTATGAGGTACAGCCCGCTGACAGACAGACGGACGAATAGATGGACCGCTGAGGCTAACAGTTACCTACACCCTCTGGGTTTGGAACCCTAAAATTAAGCTAAGTTACATATTAGCATAGCTAAGCTTCTATTATATTTTAGTGCGTTTTTTTTAGGGTTCCGTAGTCAACTAGGAACCCTTATAGTTTCGCCATGTCTGTCTGTCCGTCTGTCCGTCCTCGCTTAATCTCTGTGACCGTTAGCACTAGAAAGCTGAAATTTGGTACCAATATGTATATCAATCCCGCCGACAAAGTGGTAAAATAAAAATTGGAAAAAAATGTTTTATTAGGGTAGCCCCCCTATATGTAAAGTGGGAAGTGATTTTTTTTTAAATTTCAACCCTAACGTGTGATATATTGTTGGAAAGGTATTTAAAAATGAATAGGGGTTTACTAAAATCATTTTTTGATAATGTCAATAATTTCGGAAATAATCGCTCCAAAAGTAAAAAACAATGTGTCAGAGGGGGGGGCCCCTCTAACTTTTGAACCATAAGTTTAAAAAATATGAAAAAATTTTGAAAAGTACAACTCTATAAGAACTTTCTAGGAAAATTATTTTGAACTTGATGGAAATAACAGTTTTTGTACAAAAAAAGACAAAAAGTTGTACAAAATAATTTCTGGACTAAGTTTGTAGTATAATCGTATATGCAAGCATTTTTTAAAATTTCGTTTATATATTTTATTATCCTGAACGTATCCTTTTGTGTTCGCGCTAAAAACCGTCACGAGTCGGAGCGCCTGCCGTGGAGCGTGCAATGTTGCACGCTCCGTGTTCGCACACGTACCCACTACCGGGAGCAGTTGCAGGAGCGCGGAGCGCTGCTGGAGCGCGAACATAATGGATACCACTCATAAGTGGGAACACTTATTGTGACGGACGGGAAACTACGGAACCCTACACTGAGCGTGGCCCGACACGCTCTTGGCCGGTTTTTTGGTATGCGGTCGCCGCTCCAGAACCTTTCGGCCATCTGTTCTGCGAGCAATGTGCCCTGTCCACTGCCACTTAAGTTTGGCAATTCTTCGGGCTATGTCGGTTACCTAGGTTCTTCTGCGAATCCATAGGATTCCATATGCGTAATGGTTTTTCTTCATTGCTATAACGCATTATGGTCGTATAGCATGAAAGCAACGACACGAATTTTGCTATGTGGTCTTTTTGTGATTGCCACAACGGGTCGTGAGCGTTTTTATAAGAGCCATAACACGAATTTCGCGGTATGGATGTTTTACAGTGACCACAACGCGTAGTGAGTTGTTTTTTCGCTCAATGAGCGTTTACGGTCTGTGAGCGTACATATAATATTAAACTCTTGAATACAAAGGATACATAACAATAGCTAAATATGTAATATTGTATTCTATTCAGAAATGTCGAATTGGTTCCTTTTAACCCTGACAATTCTACAACAGTACGAGTTATTGAAAGAAATAAAATACATACGACACAACAGTTGGTTCCTAGAACAATCTAAGCACCAACAATACTATCAATTTTATTGGAAAACTACTGTCATAAAGACAGCAATATAAAGTAAAACAAAATGGTTTTCTGTAGAAAACATGTGATAAATACGTCGTATGACGTGGGTGTCAGCGTTATGGTTTTGCACAAACTGATGCGTACATACAGTCATTCATTAACTTGATTTGGTCAGTGATCACGTAGAAAATTGATCGCTTTCCATTATCTATGGACATATAAGGTAAGGGGGTCAATTTGATTCCTTCATTTATTGTTTGACCTTGACTGAAGACGGGTGTAGTTTGGTTGTGGAAATTATTATTGAATTAAAAGTGCTTAGTTATTTATTGGTTGCTGAAAGGCTGAAACTATTCAATCCTTCGTAGGTAAGTTTCGATTACTTACGATTGTTCGACGGTTCGATCGGGCGGACGGTATTGTTAAAATCGAGGGTAGAACCTGCAGGGTAATCGCATATCACACATAAAATGACAATTATTGATTGCAATGGGTTACATTATAACAGTTCACCTGCGTTCATTGAGTTTGAGTTTGAGAAACATTGCGTTATTTACGTTATTGAACCTGCGAATTTTTCATACCCATGAAGCAATGGATTATCAATGTCCTTCAAAACTCTCTAATTATGATTGAAAGTGTGTTACGCAAAAGAGAGGAGGCCTATGCTTAACAGTGTGGGTGAAGTCAGGCGGTGGAAGATGATGACAAAGTTTTGATTTGAATACTTTTTTGAAGGATGATTTCCACCAATCGGCTCACATCGCATCGGATCGAAACGGATTTTACAATCTTTAAACGATATGAAATCGTGTACACAGTATTTAAAGTCTACACCAAACCGCGCACAGCAACTTAACCGCGGGCGTCTTCCGCGATACGCGATCGTAACCGAAAGTATGCTGCGACGCGCCATCGGCTCCGTTCGCCTGTCGTCGTATCCGATTTTTGCCATAAATCATCAATCTAAATTTTTCTTTTCCTCTTCTGTGTTTTATGATTATTTTCTTCTAATGCAATAGCCAACAATACTACGTCAACATTAACCATTTTCAAAAATTCGAACACGTTAACACGGTAGGAATGAAACTACTAGACTAGGCGCAGAAACGGATACGTTCGCAAGCGACGGTACGGAGCCGATCGTATACGTCGTCATCCTGCCGGACGCGATCGGCTGTCGCCGCATCCGTTCGAATCCTTTCCGAACCGATGCGATGCGAACCGTTTGATGGAAATCATTCTTAAAGACTGAATTTCAGAACTGTCTTATCTTCGTAAGTAGGTAACTTCTCATTCATACTTACGCAAACAGTAAGTATTTATTAATAAGTTCTGAAGTAAGTTCGAAAGAGGTAATTTCAAATGATGAAGTTCCAAACAGCTATACGTCCTAATTTCAACTTTTGCTTCTATTAATTTAAAGTCACAGCGCTACGAGAAATTCAATGAAAGGAGGATGAGTCATTTATCAACGCCTACTGAAAATGTCAGATAAGCGACATTTTGCATTAAGGCTCCTTCAAACAGGCGCGACACGACACGTGACACAAAGGCACCGCAAGTCGCGTAACGAACGGTGCCTTTGTGTCACGCGCGATTCGCGTCGCGCCTGTTTGCAGGAGCCTTTAGGCCTCATCTTTAATCGGAAAGGGATGAGTGCTTACAAAATATGTATATTCAAACGGAATATAAAATATTCAGAGGTGAATCAATATTATGAATAAATAAGCGAGCAGTTTGGAGAAATATTTGAAAGAAAAGTAATTTTGGACGGAAAAATTGCTTTCTTCGGGTCGAATGAGGAAAGCCTGGTACATAATATGTGTGTCAACAAAAGATGCTAAGCGACCAAACACTAAGAAAAACGGAAGAATTAGACTTAGTTTCCGAATATAGAAAGGGATTATTTTTCTAATATATCGGAACACTGTCCGGACTAGTCGGCACTTAAAACTTTTATGCCGGGCGCTCATTTGTCCATTCTCCTTTTCACAACTTATAATTGTTTATTGAAACTTTCTCATAAAATCAAGCAAAACATAATTGAGCGCTATCTGCTTACATTTTTATGAAACACTGAAAAAAATCTCGATCGTATTATTGGCCAATGAATTCGAAATCAATTATTTTTACTATTATCTACGAATATACATGAAAAAGAAATCTATTGACTGCACAATCATACACTTACTGTCCGGCCGTCGAATGAATGCGTTCCTGACACCTGTCAGTGCACAAAACAGGTATTCGTTTGTATGAAACTGACAAGTGTGAAGAACGCATTCTCTCGTCGGCCGCACTGAAAGGAATTTAAAAACTGAAAAAATATATACATATAATTTTGGTAGTTACAACAATTGCTGCATATGTGCAAAATAAGTATTCCACCATGAAATTCATCTCACCAATAAAAGCACCAATAACGAGTAACACCTGATTCCGACACCTTATTATCAGATATTTTTAAGTCACCAAATATATTTGGCGACTTAAAAATATCTGATCCTATAATATATATTATAGGATCATATTATCACAGCGTATAACATCGTTTCTATTAATAACTTCTTTTCAGAAACGAAGCTCTTTCACGCGTTTGAGAAATGGCAAGAGTGTGGATATGAAATACGTGACAATGTGTTCTACTCTCCACACAGTAATATCTGTATTAGCCCTGTCCTTTATCACGGGGTGTCATGGCGAACAAAAACAAACAGACCCGGATTCTTATATGAGTCAGATGATCGCAGATTTATGGTTGGAAGGGGCTGATGTTATCAGGATTATTTGGCGAGATTGCTCAAAAAAAGTAAGTGTTTTTGACTATGTTTTTTTTAAGGAGTGAGCACAATCAACTATCCACAATCTGAATGATTTTGAAGTATATTGCTTCACATGTACAAAAAAATTATCTGCGCAACAAAGATAACGCCATGAATTTTGTTGAACAGTCAAAATGTCAGCAATTGCTACTGTTAGTGTGTTACACAATTACCCGTCAAATTCACATAGTAAAAAAAACCGGCCAAGTGCGTGTCGGACCAAGCACATTGAAGGGTTCCGCAGTTGGAATGAATTTATCCCAAGAAAAAACCTAGCATTGTAGTTAAAAATCATGTTCCACCAACTTACATTTGCAGTTGCAAAATATGGAACATTGCAACTGCAAATGTAAGTTGGTCGACTATTACTCGTAAACTTCTAAAGCCTAGTTAGCTGTGATAGTTTTCCTTTTAACTTCGTTATATAACTACTACCGTGAATTTTTTCACATATCCAAAAACAAGCATTTAGCTGGCGATATCACATTTGACTCTATCAAAAATTAGCCCTATAAAGGTAAATTTTGCACAAACGGATCCCTGAATAGAAAAATTGTTTTCACAAACCCGCAACTTTCTTGAAAGACCTATCCGGCAATACCCCACACCATGGGATAGACGAGAAAAAAAAAACATAGGTACCTACAGGACCTCCCCTAAATATTTCTTTTTCAGCGTTGCCAGAATGTTACTTTTGTAACATTTTACGTTACTTTTGACCCTCTCATGTTACCTCCATGTTACACGCCTCAAAATGTTACTTTTATGTTACTTTTAAGACTTAATAAAAAATATTTCTCAGCAAACAAAATATAAACATGAAACGGAACGCATACAAGAAAGGTTTCGTTCGTTATGTTGGCGCACTTGATTGTCTTGATTTTGTGACCAAATTCTGACGCGACGACAGCGCGAAAATCTTTCACTTCGTTTGTCGTATCACATATTCACTCACTCGCGTGAATTTCTAAATGACCCATCCCGCTTACTTAGGCGAGTGAGCGACGGCCTAGTAGTGGCATCCGTGTTGGTTCAGTTCAGTTTGTTATTACGATTCTTTCGAAGCCTACTAAGGGGACAGCTTTTTTTTATGTAATAAAGTGCCATGTTATTATTAGTGTCGTTTTCCACACAAAATAAGGTAATGTTACTTTTCTCGTGAAAATGTTACTTTTTGAGCTCTCTCATGTTATATTTGACTATCTGTCACTGGCAACACTGTTCTTTTTACATGATTTAGATGTCGGCGTGATTAATATCAATGCCTTATTATAGCTTTCTAGTACTAAGAGTCTCTGAGCTAAGCTGCGGGCGGACGGACGACCAGACGGACATGGCGAAACTATAAGGGTTAACTACGGAACCCTAAAAAATAGAAAGGAATCTTTGCCTGTCTAGAAAGACCAACAAGTAAAGATTTCAAGTAAGTGGGTACCATAGTACCCACATCGATGATATTTCCAATGGTTTCATAAAAATCCGTGACTTGACGACGACCCGCAGGAAAAGCTAAAGGTGTATGGTTAAACCAAGTGTGTTATTTATTTATTTATTTATATATACTGCTGTTCTGCTTTCGTAAAGTATTTTTAGATAACGAGGTGTTTCCGATACAGTGCACTGTGCTAACATGTAGTCATTATGAAAGAGAAGTCATACCAGTGTCTCTAACTCTTCATCCATTATGTACTTGTTTGTTATTACTTAAAATAGTTTAGTTATCTAGTTACCTAAAAATATGTTGACCCGAGGGAGGAGCAGAACCACAACACAAGCATACTACATGCTTCCTGGGAAGTTCTAGCCACAGAATAAGATTGTAGAAGAAAGTTACAGAAATAAACTATTTTAATTTTTTAATTTTAATAATTATGGGATACGGGATTACGGGATACTTATTACGTAGCATAAAAGGAAAACTACACTTTGCAAGACCTAGTTAAGATTTAGCACAAAGTATTTTCTGGTATTTCTCTAGTTAATTCTCAATAGAAAATTTTTGTTTTTGACAGAACAGGAGTTTTTATAAATACAAGTTGTAGTTGATGTGAATACTATTGTCTATCAAAATAATAAATCTATTGTAAAGATACCCAAGGTGACGGTAACGTTGACGAACGATATGAAGGACATTCTCCTTAGAATCTTTCTCCTCATTGTTATTTTATTTTCAAGTACATACCTAAGTAGGTATTACCCATTATGATTATTTCTGGAAGTCCAACAATGTCCTTAGTCTGCCCATGATCATACCTCGTATAAGCCTTTGGTAGCCGCTCGAAATCACCTTAATCCGCTTTGCAAACAGATGCTCCGTTAATATACAAAAAATATACGAGTACATAGCGCTTAAGGGTATTTTTGGCTTAATATTATACGTGACTCCTAAGTCTACCTTGGACATAAAGTTGGTTCTAGTCTATTATCTACTTTCATATCATAAAGGTCTTATATTATGAAATAGAAAATAGTACTTCAAATTTCAATATTCAACTTTATCCATGTGAATTTAAAAAGTTTTATTACAAAACACAATTTCCCTAACATAATAATGTTTAAAACTTACTTTTTTTCTTATAGAATACAGTTTTCAATAATTTTAATATTATCTATGAATTTCAATAAACGATTTTCGATTTTAAAATAGTGTATGAAACTGCACATAACTAGGTATTAAAAGTAACAGTTTCATAAACCACTGTTACTTATCGCTGGTCCTTAAAGGTCCAGTTGAAAACCAGCGTCAGGCACCAGTTGTCTGGCATTTTTGCTGAACTGGGCCTTTTTGGCGCAGCCGTGAGGCACACTTTCCTCCTAATTTCTTACATCGGACTTTGCACTTTTTATTTTTATCTTATTTTTTATTCTGATGTACGACTAATATCTAACTATCTGGTGTATTGTGTGTCTCTTAGTCTGTGCTAAATAAATGTATTTTCTTTCTTTCTTTCTTTCTTAAAAAAAATTCAGAGAAAGTTTGAAAAAACTTGGCTTGCCTTATCTTTTGATTAATTTATAATCAAACTAGCTGCGCCCCGCAGTTTCACTAGCATATGTCTCGATCCCGTGAAAATATCGGGATAAAAAGTAGCCTATATGTTAATCCAGGGTGTCAGCTACCTCCATACAAAATTTTATCAAAATTGGTCCAGCCGTTTGAGCGTGAAGAAGTAACAAACACATACATACAGACTCACAAACTTTCGCTTTTATAATATTAATGTGATACTAATGTTAATATTTTGTTTCGTTTACTTCATTTCAACAAATACCTTTATAAAAGATTCCTTTGAAGACTAATTTTGGAGTGCTTTTTAAAGTGGTAGTAGGTACGTCAAGTTAACGTCTGGCTAAATTAATTTCTTTCTCTAAAATCTTTTTTCTTTTACAAAATGTTTTTTGAAAACAGTTCTCGTGTTGTAAGTAGCTTGTTTCGTATTAACTCTCTCGTGTTACCAACAAGCCTTGTTTGATACTGACTTTGTTAATAGTACTTTACATAATAAATACCCTGAGGCAGGATAGAGTCTAAGATTAATTTTCTCATTTTGAATATTTGTATGAATAAACTAGCTTTTGCTCACGGCTTCATCCACGTGAAGCTTGGCATGGGGTTTAAAAGTAAATCTCTCTTATTCTTTATTTTTTTAAAGTTTCTATCACGTGTACCGTGTCTTTTTATTTTTATTATTTTGATGCAAAAATTGTTCCAACGAATATTATTAATAATAGGTTTTATTTAAAAATCTAGTTACTTATTTATTATTACGTAAGTTAACAACTATCTCATAATACTAAAACTAACTTTCAACCTACAGTTGGTGGACGTGAAAGATGTTATAGATCACAAGGAGTACTTCCCGAAGTTCGTGAGGTGCATGAAGAGGAAGACTCTGAGGGCCCTCGACCGGTCATTGACACCTGACGTCGTGCCCGTTGCCGATGGGATCAACTTGGTGCGGTTCGAACTTGTCGACAGGTCCGGCAATGTTATGCCTGAGAATGGGACCAGGTAATGATTTATTCTTACATTCTTATTACCCAACTGCGCGGCAGTAAAGACAGAGTTATGTTTTACATTTGTTAAAACACCTTAATGAAAGGTAAGGTACCTTATCTTACCTCATGCCGGCACGAGCTGTACGAGAATAGCTGATGCGGATAGATCACGATCATCAAATCTACCAATAACAAAAAAGAAAAAGTGTTTATTCCCAAAAATATATTATTACCTCTGGCAAACTTCAAGGCAGTTTGTTGGCAGACATAGCTCCTGTTTTTACATTTATTTATATAATTTACACTTTTTCACCTATAGGTATCTACGCTAAACTACATAGATAGTTTAGCGTAGATACCTATTATACATTTCTTAAATTTGATCCTGCATATTTTGAAACAGACTTACAAGTTTTTTAAATATTTTCTACACTTTAGTTTGACAAAACACATCATAGACGCACTTTATGTATTTTATTTAAAAAAGAAGTTTTTGTGATACAACTGTTTACGACTGGGAGGTTATTAAAAAACTAAAAAATATCTATCATTTTCGACCATATCAGCTTTTACAAGTGGGAACTACAAATCTTCTCATATTCTTGTTCCTTTGAGATCTTGTGCGAAACAGTTTTCTATAATTACAGTTCACGCAGAAATTCGAATAATCCTTGCTTTATCTTAATTTTACCTATTAAGCTGGAATCGCCTGTTATTGTAACAAAATGTGGTTGAACATAATTATTTAATACAGGGCGGCTGTTATCTAACGCAACCCAATTATCTAAGCTTACCTTTATTGCAAGATTTGTGACTGCCATAACGACCTCCAGTAGGTATACAGTGTGTAAAAAGACACATCACATAGTCGTCAACTACGCATTCTGTACACCTGTACAATTATTTTTGTGCAATGTTACATAGTTTTATGTAACACTAGCTTCTGCCCGCGACTTCGTCCGCGTGAAATTTCTTGTTACTCCGACCCACCCCGTCGCATCGCGTCGCCTGCCCGCGCTATTACTATATTAGCGTTCTTTCTGACTTTTTTCTTTTTGCTCGGCTTCTAAAGGTCATAGCGTGATGTTAAATAGCCTATAGCCTTCCTCGAGAATTGGGCTATCAAATGCAAAAAGAAATTTTCAAATCCGACTGGTAGTTCCAGAGTTTAGCGCGTTCAACCAAACAAACTCTTCAGCTTTATAATATTAGTATAGATTGCACAAAAATAATTTTACGATTGACGATCCGGTATTTGTTCAGTATAACATTGTAACACGATTGTTACTTCTACAGGCATAGGCAGGGGCAGAGTTGGCTTAGAATTATAATATAAAATATTTTAAGCCTTTTTTCATATACTGAACTAAATGAACTAAAAGATCCCATATTGACAGTAGCAGATTAAATACTTTTTTGACAAAATTATCGTTAGTTTCTATTGTCCAATCCCTTTTGCCAGGTTAAGTTAGGTTTCAAGAAATTCAATAGAATAGAATACTCTTCACTACTACTACTACTCTACACTCTCTATACTATGTACACCATATAAATCAATCAATCATAAAACTAATATACTTAATAAACCAACGTAATAAAAATCTTAGACATCACCATAATTGTATAATGTGCAACTGCTGGGACACAGGCCTCTTTTCTGTGAGAGGGAGTGGGCCGTAATCCACCACGCGGGCCCAGTACAGGTTGGTAGATTTCACGTATTTACGAATTGTGGAAGCACATTCCGGTTTCATCACGATGTTTTCCTTCATCGTTTTGAGAGCAGTGGTGATGAAATAGTTTACACAATGCTAAGCGCCAGACTGGGTTCGCACCCACGATCTACAATTCGTAAGTCGCGGCGTACTTTCACATAAATGAGGATTTAAAGGACTTATATTATTAGCTTACCCGTTTACTTATTACGTTTTTCAAAGCGTATTAAGGGGATTACATGAACTAAAGGGCGGTCACTGTCGGACTGCATAGAAAAGAAAGAGAAGCGCGATGACACAACGCTGGTACCTAATTTATTGCAAAATATGAAGCAATTTTTTAATTACAAAAAATCTATTGTTCGGAATAAAAAACTAAAACACTAGTATTTTAGTATGTTGCTTCTAGAATAATCTGACAAAAACAAAATGATTGTATGTATATTAGTATGGTTTTTATTGTAAAAAGAAAGATTTTAGAGGTATCTACATGAGTTTTTTTCTATCGTATCAAATTAGTTGTATTATGTTTTCAACACACTATCTACCGGCCTACTTTAGTCTTTACCACAATCTCGCAATCGTGCTCCGGAACGCACGTTAAGCTATTGGTACGGCGGTCATTCATGGATCTTTGGCAGTCGATCGTTACGGCTCGTCAGAAGCCCAAAAGTCTGACAACCAGTCTTATCAAGGAGTATCGTATTACCCAATACCTGGGTTGTGGAGGTCAGATAGGCAGTCGCTCCATGTAAAATATTGGTATTTCAGCTACATCCAGGGAAACTGGAAGCCGACCCCAACATAGTTGGGAAAAGGCTAGGCAGATGACGATATCTCGCTAAAATATTGTACTAGTAGACTATGATAATATTATTTACTCTAACCAGACACGATTCATTAATTAGGCTCCAAATATGACGCCGTAATTAGGTAGGTGTCATCAAATTAATATGACAGTAATTAAATAATGGCTAATTCATCATGCTAATTATTTACATTTGAGCTTATAATATTTGGCTGACATTATTAACTTTGATGGTAACTCATATAAATGTTGACGACTTAATTTAAAACAATAGGAGTAAAATGTTGGTAAACAAATGTTAACCAAGTCGTATTTTTTAGAGTTTATCCGTTTATGGGGCTTACAGGACCTTAACACAAAAAACGCAAGTTTTAGAAACATTAAAAGTATATGATCGACTACAATAAACAAAATCAGAAAAATATATGATACTCTTCAGGATATATGCTAGGTAGATAAAATAAACGTAATTACATTATAATTCTAAACCGACTCTGCCCCTGCCTATCCCTGTAGAAGTAACAAGCGTGTTACAATGTTATACTGAACAAATACTGGATCGTCAATCGTAAGAAACACACAAGTCAGGGTAATGACCCCACAGCAATTTGTCAGCGTCGTTCAGAGTTGAGTGTCGTTTAAAATTGCGCAACAGACTCACATTTCAGTGTTCGTGGCGAAATTACGAGCTCGTACTTAATATAATATCAACAGACTGATCAATGTCTACCTATGGTCTGTTTCAAAATTAACTGATGAAAATGTAAACAAATGAATCAGTAGACGTGTCTGTAGATGGCAATTTGTAGTGCTACTTACAAATTGACTGCTTTGAGGCTAATAACCAATCTTACCAAGAGGCATCGTATTACCCAGTAACTGAGTTGTGAGGGTCAAATTGGCAGTTGCTTCATGAAAAATACTGGTCTAGCAGCATATGGTTTGTCTGGAAGCCGACCCCAACATACTTGGGAAAAGATTCGGCAGATGATGATGGTCTGTTTCAAAATTTTCTAAAGAAAATTTTAAACAAATGAATCAGAAGACATGCCACTGGATAGCATTTAGTAGTGCTGCTTACAAATTGAGCGCTTTTAATTGATTATTTGGATACTTTAACCCAAAATTCCAATTATTATCACCTAAAAGATGTTTTTCATTTGACAATTGACGTTAATTTCCGTCTTTGATTTTTCATTTACACTTTAATAAAGTAATTCCAGGGGAGCAGTGGTGGCCCAGTGGTTCCGGCCGCGACTTACGTGTTGTAGGTCGTAGGTTCGAACCCAGGCAGGCACTATACTTGGTGTAAATTATTTCATAATCAATTCATCACCACTGCTCTCAAATCGGTGGAGGAAACTGGCATTTCCTAGAGTTAAAAAATTGAAGACATGTGACATCTACCAACCCGCACTGGGCCCGCCTGGTGGATTACGGCTCATTCCCTCTCACCGGCCTTTGTCCCAGCAGTGAGAAAACTACAGGCTGATTATGGTGTATGTTATTCCGAACCCCAAGATACAGACTAACTGCCTAGTTTGGGGCTCACTGGCAAATAATTTATTGTACCCTAACGGTAGGTAATAATTTAAGCGACTCATGTCGTCTCAACTTACTGTTAACCTGTGAACCTGCTTACTGTATTATCTGGACTTTAAAATAATTTATATTTCTATTTTCTATTCAAACATTAATTGATAGAAAAAGTGGTGAGTATATAAAGTTTGAAATACATTTTATGTATCTACGTTCTAGAGAGTTAATGTTTTGAATGTGACTCTATAATCTATTCTGTGTGGGGTAACCATTCGTTGTTACTGATAATACAGTCCCAACACAGTATTCTTTCAGTCAGTCTCTTAGCTGACTACTGTGTCGTACGGGGGTTGGGGTCGTAATTTCGACTTTGGGCACATTCTGGATCAATAAACAAATATAAATATCCAACGACACCTTTGTTTAGGTTACATTTTTTCCAAAATAATACTTTGCTTAGCTTGATCTGATTATCCTTTTGACTTTCCCGTAGTATGGCAAAAAGGACTACCTATTAGAAATACCGCGAACCCTTTTCGCGTATTTCTATAGAAAATTAAATTATTGTTCTATAACGTGATTAAATAGAATATTGTTTTGGTCCTAAGTGCTTTTATTTGTTGTGGATCATGTGGGTAGAATGTTGTTTTACAAAATAATTTCTAGGGTTGTAACACTAGGGCGCCAACGGGTCCGAGTGCTCATGGAGTATTTTGAGGCATCGCCAAGCGGTTGGTCGACTTTTCACGTGACCTATTTTTGCTGGCTGGCCTATTTTTTGCCCAAAGAATCAGCATTGCCATCCAACGTGGCAATGCTGCCAGGCTTTCGGCACTTATCCCATTGACAGCAATGTAATGTATACATTTCTAAGTAATTTATATTAAATATATTTTTTTTTACAGTTGGCAAAAGAGAATGTGTTACTTTTATTTTTATATTTTATTGTGCTGACAAAAATTGTTTTGGCATCTCTGTCTCCGCAATAAGCATCAAAATAGCAATTGAAATTGCAGTTTCAATTTCTGTGATATTTTCTGCGTAGTGCATAAACGTAGGTAGGTACTATTGCATAATGTTAGCTTTGGATTTCATTACAGGCTAGTATTTCTACCTACTGTTACGACAAAGGCACATAAATTGTCGACTATCGGTATTTTTTAGGTAAGAATAATGATAATATCTGCAGGATCTACTACATTAAAACAAAATCAGAAAAATATATAATATTCTTAGAAAGAAAGAAAGAAAATACGTTTATTTGCGGCAAACATGACGCATAAAAATAAAAACACAAACAACAGAAAAGCAAAAATATCAGGATATATGCCAGTTAGATAGTGTGTTGAAAACATAATACAACTAATTTGATACGATAGAAAGAAATTATGAAGATACCTCTAAAACTTTCTTTTTACAATAAAAACTATACTAATAAACATACAATCATTATTTTGTCAGATTATTCTACAAGCAACATACTAAAGCACAAGTGTTTTAATTTTTTAGTCCAAACAATACTTTTTTGTAAATAGATCACCACCATCGTTTCAGCTGAAAGACTCCACTGCTGGACATAGGCCTCCCCCAAGCACCTCCACTTCGACCAGTTCTGTGCTTCTCGCATCCAATGGGTTCGCCTTGTAAATAGATAATTGCTTCATATTTTGCAATAAATTACCAGCGTTGTGCCATCTTCGCTTCTCTTTATTTCCTATGCAGTCCGACAGTGACCGCGCTTTAGGTCATGTAGACCCCTTAAAATTAATTAAAAACTTCTATACAAACTTTCGTTATAACATGAAATCTTGTGCAAAATTTCATATACTAAACCCAGCAGTAAAAGCTGTGTCAGTGAATTTAAATGAATTTAAAGTTATAATTAAGAAATGCCTGATATGGTTCCCCACGGACAAAAACAAACTTCCTTACAAAGCCCTTTCAGGAATAAACTTTCAAAAATCTTGTCTTAGTGCTCACCTACATCATATTGTGAATGATGAAATGATTTCTTGTGCAAGATTTTGTGCGTTGCGCATTGTTTGTCAGTGAATGATATATTTTATTAAGAGGATATGCGGTCGGAGAGACTTTTTGAAAAAGCCTAAGTAAAAATTCGAGGTTTGGCTCTAGCCTATTTTCTCCTCCAATATTGGACCAATTTAAAAGTTATATCATAAACAGAATAAGAAGGATATGTATAAATATGAGAATAGGCCTTTGCCCTGTAGTGGGACTATAAAAGGCTGGTATTATTATTATAATGTATTTTTATCTATTACTGAGAAAAAGCCTCAAAGTTTTCCTTAATAATAGAAGATGGAATTGGTGACCGTGTTTATTTTTGTCGCCATACTCTAACAAGGTATGACCGTGTCAATTTTTTAGGGTTTCGCACTCAAAGGGTGCCAACGGAATCCTATTACTAAGCCTCCGCTGTCCATCTGGTCCGGGAGCCACCAATCCTGAAAGCTCCGTGATCACGGATTCTAATATTTTAAATAAAAAATAAAAGTTAACGTTTAGACGAACAAGATTTGCTTGGTCGGCGTGGATTTGATTGGCCGGAAATATTTTAATTAAATTATTTATTATTAAATTTCCATAATTTTTTTTCCGTCATCACGGATTTTGATCAATCTTATATAGAATTTTGTGTGAAATTATGTTCAACAAGAAAAAATCCGGCCGACCAATGATTTTTAGCCGGAAAGGTCACGCATACCTATTTGAATGGTGTGATAAGGGGTAAAATTTATCCACTATCACGGAAACCTTTTTATTTTTTTTAATTCATGCGTTTTAATGTCACATTTATGATTATCTTGGTATGCGTGCTTACAAACTGCCGAAAGTATCGCGCATACCAAATTTTAACCCTTCGCTTTTTAACGATTTCTATATTTCTGTAAAGAGTGAGTGAGGCAGATTTTTGGTTCAAGTTGAAACCTTGCATGAGTTCGTCTCTTTCTATTCCTAACGAATTTAACATTTACCTGCCTCAAAGATACGTTATCCACTCAAACGTCCGAGTCTGACAGCTGCCACCGCACGCACGGACTTACGGGGCCTGCGGGCGGAGGGTAAAGGCTCCTGTAAACAGGCGCGACGTGCGACGCGAATCGCACGCGACACAAAGGCACCGCTCGTTGCGCGACTTGCGGTGCCTTTGTGTCGCGTGTCGCGTCGCGCCTGTGTGTACGAGCCTTAATGGGTAACTCACCGTCCGATCAGGACCAGGCCCGTGCCGGACGGCGCGTACGTGTTCCACGCGCGCCTCAAAGAGATGTCAGCATCAAGGGAAGGGGCCTGTCACGGCCGAAGCCTGCCGGGTCAGCGGGATTGTCCGAAAGGGTTACCGCTGGCCCGGAACATCAAGGGCTAAGGAAGGAACACGGGTGGGTTTTAGTCAGTAAGAGTCTGACACTCCCTTCCGCTCCACCCAGAGCGATTTCTCATTTGATGATTTCCCATGCTGAAAAAAAAAGGAAAAAAAAATCTTGCTGTGACCCGACTTTCTGTTTTATCGACGCTTAGACCCGTTATTTAATATAGTGTCATCTAGTGGCACACTCATGAAGGTCGAAAAGTTTCACAGATAAAAACTCGCTTAAAGTGTACAAGACAGTGAGGCTGCCATAGTCGCCCTAACGCTCAACGCTAAAAATTTTTGGGTTAATAATTTAAAGCACTAGATCCAATCTCAGCGTTTCATCATAACAATTTCAATATGAAGTGTTTTATTTCTAATACATCAACTAAAGAGAAAATTAATCCGTTTTCTGGAAGGGAAGACGCTTTTAAAAAATGGTGATGGTACCACAATGGTACTCGAACCATTGTGGTACATTGGCCCGTCGGCACCGTTAAAGGTTGAGGAAATATTAAGTTGCCAACAGAATGAGGAAGAAATCGAAGAATCAGAAGAAGAGAGAAATGATAATTTTGATGATAATGATGTAGATGATTATTGATTAATAAACTTGAATTGAACATATTTTTTATATCAACCTTCATTTATTATATAATCAACCCAAATAAAATTTTTCCTGTATTTCCTCTTTTCCATATTAATTAGTATAATAAATAGTTAAAAACTTAAGGAAGAGACCAGAGGTAGAAGAAAGACTCTAAAAGAAATGTCATCAACTAAGTGAAATCTATAACAGTATAATCCTCACTCACACAATAAAATTTGGTATGCGCGATACTTTCGGCAGTTTGTAAGCACGCATACCAAGATAATCATAAATGTGACATTAAAACGCATGAATTAAAAAAAATAAAAAAGGTTTCCGTGATAATGGATAAATTTTACCCCTTATCACACCATTCAAATAGGTATGCGTGACCTTTCCGGCTAAAAATCATTGGTCGGCCGGATTTTTTCTTGTTGGACATAATTTCACACAAAATTCTATATAAGATTGATCAAAATCCGTGATGACGGAAAAAAAATTATGGAAATTTAATAATAAATAATTTAATTAAAATATTTCCGGCCAATCAAATCCACGCCGACCAAGCAAATCTTGTTCGTCTAAACGTTAACTTTTATTTTTTATTAAAAATATTAGAATCCGTGATCACGGAGCTTTCAGGATTGGTGGCTCCCCGCCTAATCCGTCCGTCTGGCTGTTAGCAGGTTGTAATCTCATGAACCGTAATAGGTGGACAGTTGAATATTTTTTTACAAAGTGTTAATTCTATTACTGCTTTAACAACAAAATAATAATAAAATAAACTTACAAATCATAAGGGGTCTCCATACACGAAACGTGTTTTATTCGGCTTTTTTTGCTGTACGAAACCCGTCGTGTGGTACGGAGTCCGCCTCGCACTTGGCTGGCTTTAAGAAACTATAATTATGTGCCTGTCACACTCTTCAGCAATCCGAAAGCTTTTTCTCATATTGGTGTAAAATCGTTTGTCATAGTCTGACCTGCGTTTTTCCCCTTTTGCCTGCCTTTCGCTTAGGGGCCGTCTCCACGAGCGAGAAAATCGCAGCGATAGTCTCGCCGCGTCGTGCCATCAAATTTTCGCCGCGGTGATTTCGCCGTGTGGAGACACTTTCTAAGAGAGTGTATAAAAATACGTGCCACGACGATAATATCGCCGCGATTCTCTCGCTCGTGGAGACGGCCCCTTAGGTATATATTTACTCCCTACCCTTCTACCTCCTATTCGAAGTTGTATACCTATGAAGCTATCAAGTAATTTTATCTTTACAGCTCTTGGACAGAAAAGGAATTAGATGAAGGTGAATGGCGCTCGCTCGCTGTACAGAGAATGGCGAAAGTTCTCAGAACTCACGTAATCAAGTTTGACTTTGACGATGGAAAAGCTATTGAGAAAGGTTTGCATTATTAATTACTAGTTACTATGTTTATTAAGTAAACATTTATACTATTTCTAATTTAACAGTTTGTATTCAAGCATTAAATCGGTTTTAAAAGTAGCTTATATTAGCATACCTATACACGCGTCTGACTCGAAAAATTATAATATTAAAATACTTACCATAATTTGAACCGAAATCTTTATAATTTATTGAAATTGGGCGTAAATAAAATTAACATTTTAATGTGCATGCTGTGGTGTCCTGTAATTGAAGGAGTACACCTACCAAATTATTATTATTTATTATTTTTTTATATAAAACGTTGCCCCACACTAGGAATTACTCCTGTGTCGTGGGTGCGTTTACAAACATTTAAATTCACATACACAAACAGCCAGACCCGGAACAACTACCTGTAGGCAATACAAATATTTATTCCGTGCGGGAATCGAACCCGTGACACGCAGCGCAGCAGTCGATTGCTCTGCCACTGCGACAATCGTGTAGTCAACATACTTTGAAAAAATACTTTGTCGTCCATTCACTATATATAATGTTTAGTGTACCTAGTATATCTTTTGTTGGAGATCCTAAACTAAATTTAAAAAAAGATAAGAATTGGTACAGGGTAGCAGGGACATCGAGGCAAACTGTATCTATGAAATTAGTATATAGTTCTAGAGTATTCTAGCGTAGAAAATTTTCTTCAGTTATCAAAAAAAAATTTGCTGTTTCACAGAACTGTCCTTTGTGGTCAAAATTTAGGGAAAAGCATTTTTGTTTAATAATCGACGAAAAGTTTCAACGCAGTGGTGTTCAGAATCATGTTCTTAATCTATGGTAACAGGATGTATGCCACTCTGTTTTATCTGAATTCTAGTTATATCATGCCTTCTTCCATTAAGATATTCAATCCTAATGACGTTATAAAAATCTTTGACAGTTGAATACCGAGGACGACGGCGCCACCAGATGTTGACGATGATGATGTTTGGCGTAGTCTCCATCGGCATGGTCATGATCCCTATGGGCTTCCAGTTCCTGGCCGTCTTGGGAGGAAAAGCTCTCTTGCTCGCCAAAATGGCCCTCATACTCGCCTCGATCCAAGGATTGAAGAAGGTAGGCACCTAACCTTTATATTAATAAAAAAGAACTCTAATAACATTTTACTAAAACGGTAAATGCTCCCTACCTCCTAGTTGAGAGATTCTTTTCATGAATGAGCTTACCAACTAAGGGCGCGTACACATAGCGATCCGTTATGCAGGTCCGTTATTTGATGGCGTATGTAGTTGTATGAGCGAGTTCACACACAATACAGTATTCCGGATCCAGTAACAATGAAAAACAGATCAGATAAGATCCGTTAAAAAGGATCCTGTAAAAATGGACGTTCTATGTGTACGCGCCCTAATACTAAAACAAAGCGTTCATAAAGTAACGTAAGACTTTATTAGGCTGTTACACGAAGAAAGCATTTAAGCAATATTGTATTATGTTCAGTCTTGTATAAGATACTAACATAATATCTTAATTAATCCCTAACAATTTTAGAACATCAATAAGCAACGCAGAAATGGCAAGTTAACACAGCCACACTAATAATATTAGGTAATCTTACCAACTAACAGGAATAACGAATAAACATAACAGCATTCTTTTTTAGGTAGACAATAATAATCATGATGGATATCATGACAGGGGGAAGGTATGAATTTCAATAATCGATCTTATTTCTTTCCTAATCATCTAACATAGCCATAATGAAAGTAAACCACAAGTCTAGGCTTTGACGCACTGGTACTAAAATCACCGGGTTAACCCGTTAACAGATGTTCTGTTCCAGATTGCTTCAAGTCCGGTGAACTACGGTTTCTACCACTCCGGATACCCTTATGACTATTACGAGAAGAGGAGTCGAGACGACTGGCCTCAACCGGGGATCATGCCTGCGACACCCCCACCTGCAATGTCCGCGCACAACCCCTGGACTGACACAGAAATTATCAAACGCGATAGAATACACATAGCAACAGACAAAGACAAAAGATCAAGCAAAAGCCCAGAAATAGTGACGTGGAAACCTGAACTACCGAAAGCTGTTAAAAAGGAATCAGAACCGAGAATTTATCCGATTTACGCTGGACCTTCAGACGTACCGGGCTCTATATTCACCTCTATTGATGCGCCAACACCGTTAGCAGACTTGACAACGAGGCCAGGCGATGTGCAGGCCGATTATGCGATCGATTTACCGTTCAATCGATTTCATTTTCAAAGTCCCACTACTGTCATTTCAGCTTGATGTGTTCGTTCAACTGTTTTACGCTTTGTATCACGTAGTTAGTGGTATATTCTCGTATTTAGGACAAGTGCTATATCCTAAGAGGCATGTTATTTATTCTAATTATTAATATGTTAAGTTTAGTGTAGTGTGTAGTTAAAGCATTATAAAAAATAAATAAAAATGCAATATTTGGTAGTGATTTTTATTTGATCTATTTAGCCCCCTAGGGAATATAATTATCGTGGCAGTTACTTGAAAAAACAGTTACAAAAAACTATGGCGTACTCGTTACGAGTGAGTATACCATTTTTTTTAAATAATATTAATTAATAAATAAATCGTTTCTTTTATCCACCATACCTGGAAAAATTTGTTCGTACAATGCAAATTCCATGTGACGTATCTATTTTCCCAAAAGTAAAAGCCGAATTTATTATAAAACCTTTTACCCAAAAACTCTTTCCTTTAACTTATTCCATCCCACGGGAAACAGTCCTCAAGTTTTCTTTCCCAAATTAAATTATATTTGACATAAGTTAAGATAGAAAGTCGATCAAAAGACAAACACTATCTCTCTTTCCAGGGACCGCAAATCAATCTTACGGTCAATGACCGATAATGCTAAGCAACCTTCAAAAAAAAAAAAAAAATATTATCCATATTATGATACATAGGGCACAATATGTTACCTATTCGAACTGTTATTTTCATTCAAAATGTTGGCAATGACGTCGTCGGAAAAAAATTATAAGTTATGGTAGGATGAGAACAGAATTAACACTGGATGGATGAAATGGCTGCAGTTCACGGGAACAATCTGCGACTCCCGCATTCCCCTTAAACTTAAGGGGAAGATATAACAAAACCATGGTTAGACCCGCTGTCTTGTATGGTCTATAGATCAGAATATTGGGCCACGGAATCATGAAATCAGATATTATTGCCGATCTGTCTATAGGTATATATTTTTGCTCGTGATTGTGCCTTCATGCATATTCACTCGAGTATGTCAATAGAGCAACGGTATCTAAGTCACGTATCTGGCAATCAATGTAATCACGAGTTATTTCCTTGTCAAAGGAATCGACCGCCGCGACTTGAATATATGGCCGGAGTTCATCTTTGATTGAAAGTTTCAGATCAACCTAGACTGAATATAAATGCGTTTTAATCAACTTTGAATATTTTCTCTTTAAGTAAATTCATAAATGGAAATAGTAGGTAAAGGAAGTCTTTTGGTAAAAGTTTCAGCCAGCAGTTACTTTTATGACAAAAGGCTTATCGACTGTGATGTAATATAGGTACATGTATGATGTGATGACGACAAAACGACACAAAATGAACAGTGGTAATACTGATACACAGTAGTATTTTGAAACTATGAAATGAATCCCGTCGCTGAAATTAACGAATGATTTTTTCAAACAAACAAACTAAATTTCCGAAATAAAAATGATTAATGATGGGCCGACTATGGGTTTTGCCGATCAACTGACTAGCTTTAGTGATTAAACTATTTGAGTTTTTGTAAGCAAACTGGGAACGTCATCATTACCTAAACGAAGTTTAATTTATTATAGTAAGTCACTGGAAAATTGAATAGAAGAAGCTACCTGGAAGAGACCGCAGAAAGCGATAACTATTGAATATTTTTAAAGGTCGATATTTTTTTTGTTGTTTTTTTTTTGTGGTGTACAATAAAGTATAAATATATATAAATAAGAAGAATATTCTTTACTATAAAAAAAAAACAAACAAAATACAGATTCTGATATAAATGTAGAATGTAGAATAAAAAATTTCTTAGCCAGTGGCTTAAGCTCTTTGTGATGCAGTTTGATATGAGGTATAGGAAAAAAAATAAACGTAAGCATCTAGAGTTTACCTTTTTTATGTTTGTCGTCAAGCAGCATTGCGGTATTCTTTCATTTTCTTTCATTCATTCACTGATTCCGGTTTGAAAGAAATGAGCGTCGCTAATAAATGGGCTCATGATTCTTTGTAACTTTATCTCTGGGTGATGAGCACATCGTAGCAGAAAGAGTTTGCCACTTCTCATTAGGAGGGCTATCTCTCATTCTATATTATTAACTCAAATATATAAAACGGTGTCGTCATTAGGTCGGCTTACAACGCTCTGCGCGTTCAGTATAATAATGCTTTGAGGATATTGTTGGGGCTACCTCGGTTTTGTAGCGCGTCTGGCATGTTTGCTGAAGCGAGGTTAGACGATTTTTATGCCGTTATGCGCAAGCGATATGCGAGTATGCTGAAGCGATTCAGGGTTAGCCCCAACAACATACTGGCTACACTGGCGGACAAAGTTGATGGGCCTTTCATTAGGCACTGGGCAGGTAGACACGTGCGTACCTACTGGCATACATGTCGCCAACTAAATTAATTTAAGCTTTTTATTTTGTATGTACTAACAATAGGCTAAGATTTTACTAACATATTATTATTAGGTACCTAGGTACAGTCAGCCCCATAAATATGTAATGTTACCGTACGCAAAATACGCGCATTGACGTGGAGTTGCTGACAACAGCCCGTATTACCTATTTGTCACCGTATAATTAAGAACATCGTTCATTTATAATCTATCTCGCGAGATTATAATCTATCGAAAAATTGTGAACTCTATAGTTCGTTCACAATTTGACGGTTTGACATTGGATAGATTATAAACTATCGATAATGAATACATTAGGTATATTGTAAGCAGTATGGTACAGTTCACAATTTATTGACAGTTTAAAATCTCGCGAGATAGATTATTATAAACAACGTTGTTAACAACGGTGTTTACAATCATACGGTGACATTTACAGAGAAAAAAATAATTTAAATGTCTACATTCTTCGTCACATAATATTGTATCAGTGTGTAGCAATAAAACGTATTAAGGTTCCCACATACAGACGCGACGTGACTCTAGTAGAACAATTTCCAAGAAAACCCCAAGGAAACTCTTCTACCAGAATCGCGCCTGTATGTGGGAACCTTAAAACATTCCGTACTTAATTGTAGTCACATATTGATACAATATTATGAAACAAAGATTGTAGACAGTTAAATGAATCTTAGTCCGTATATACACCTTTTTGAGGCTGACTGTACCTGCTGCCTAACATTTTGCCGTGAGCTCTATGTAAGCAGCATTCTGAAATATGCCGTATACGAATCTAAAATACGCACTATGGTAAATTGACAGACGGACTTGCAGATAAAAATAAAAGTTAAATTGAGCATGTAGCATAAATTGCTTTGTTTTAAATTATTATAAAGATATATGTATCTTTTACAATGTTTAACACAACTAACTATTTACAATAGGTACTAAATTAAATTACTAACTAACTAACTATCCAAATAAATACAATAACAAAAAGACACTTAGGCGTCGAAGTACTCGCCCGCGTCCCTGCCATCCGCAAACATGCCCAGAAAACTGGCAGCATTGCCACGTTGAATGGCAATGCAAATTTTTTGTCCAAAGAACGAGCCACCCCCTCCCGTCACTTGAAGTTTCGAACAGTCGGCGAGAAACCTTAAAAAGGTGACGCCCTCTTCGGCCCCATAACCCGCGCGTTTCGACCCCAAACGGATCAAAAGAGAGGTTGCGTCGCACACCAGAGTTCTACTCACCTTCTAAGGCAACAACGCCATGCCGTCTGGCCTCTTCTCATTGTCACGTACCAATACACACCACGTACCGTTTGGTTTAACGCTGGTACGCCGGCGGTGACAAGGGTTCGATTGATAATATCGTTGAAGCTGTCGTGCCACGCTATGCGATCAGCACTCCTGCAGCAAGACAGGCCATGGTTCCCGAGACTGTCGACAGCTTTATCGCAGTGACACCGATACGGGGCAACACAATCTGCGCCCAAGCGGAGACACGCAAATAAATATAAAGATAGGATGAGAAATAGACGATATCTACGGAATATTCAAGTAAAAACCTTCATCCAAGGCTAGCTAACCATAACCTTTGATAAGACATACAAATACAAAAGGGAGAACACACCATATTAGTTTGTATGCTCAGAGCTAACAGAACATTAATTAAGCCAGTTTTATACTCTCATATTATTGAAAAACCATTATGTTAATACACATAATTAGTTTGATAACACATTATATCTATAAAAGTCTATAGATACTAATATAATGAAGAGTTTGTTTGTTTCTAAGGTTCCATACCAAAATGGTAAAATGGTACCCTTATGGTGAGACTCTGTCTGTCTGTCGGTCTGTCCGTCTATCACAGCTGGACATCTCAAGAACTGCTAATGCTATCAACTTGAAATTTGGAATAGTTTTAGATGACGTTTGCCCAACTATTTTGAAGTATGAAAAAAATTTTTTTTTTTGGCAACAGGGTCTGAACGGTGTTCTGAAAAACTTGAAGTGAGGCTACTATATGTGGGGTATTATTTGAAAGAGCGCAGTTTGCACATTCTAAAATATTTTTTTCTTTTTTTAGGCCGCACAGTTTTCGACATTGATGAAAAATGTAAAAAAAAAATACCGGTTCCCCCTTATCTCCGAAGTTTGCAAAGAGAAAAAACTGAAATAAATTCTATGTGATAGAAGTGTAGGTAAAGATATAGGTAGACACTTTATATGTTTGTTACTCCTTCACGCTCAAACGGCTGGACCAATTTGGATAAAATTTCAACACACACACAAACTTTCGCCTTTAAAATAGATGTTAGTGTGATTTCTTGAGAACAAAGTCGCGGGCGGGAACTAGTAATAGATAAACACCGACTTTCATTAAAATAGAAGTTTATAGTTTTTTTTTTAATAGAAGTTTATCAGGAGTCAATTAATTCCCCTAGAACGGAATATTGCTTTTGAAGTACGGTATCAAGTTCTAAATTACTTATAACGAAGATTCATAAAAGTTTTGTTAATTGTTGTTATTGTCATTAATAAAACCTTTTTTTTCAGCAGCAACTTAATTTGTGTCACTTAACTTTTGAAAGGTTTATTTTATAATAAACCCTTGTAACTTTCCTTTTTATTTTAAAATAAAGTTTGACCATAATGTTTAAAAAAAAATCTTTAAACTGGAATTAAAAACAACGAGGAAAAATATTATCTTTAGTTCATAAACTTCCACTGCTGAAGATAATGCCTCCGATTTACCAATCCGACTTTACCTAATCATTTTAGCCAAACATGTTCAGCGAATGAATTCTTGATGTCAGTAATATAAGCAATAAATATACCATAGTTACTTTTTTGTTTCCCAAAAAAATACACAATAAGTACAACAGTAATCAGTATTTTCCAAACTGTAAAAAGGCGGGGCCGTTACAGTACCTTTTCTTTTTTTTAATTTTTGGTCTGTGGATTATATAATCAGCCTAATGAAAACTGGATCTTGAGCAGCCTTAAAAAACCAAAAAGCTTTTAAGGGTGCTCAACATTCAGTTCTTATTAGATACTTAGCTATGATCCACATCACAGACATAATAATTGAAAAAATAAAAAAAGAGTTGGTAGGTACAAATAATAACTGTGTAGTAGCTTTAAGTAAATAGCGACCAAATTTCAAAAGCTGTGGGTGACATAGCTAGTGGCAGAAAATTATTGAAATAATGCCTAACTACCGGCGCACACAATGCGACTGAACGCGACAACAGTGTCGCCCACAACTCAGCCATTATTTTGTTGCGGTTCCAATGATCAAGGTAGTGGCTATAATTGGTCATTGACTACTTTCTTAATCGTACAGTTGCTGGTCAAAATTACCCAACTATGGGTTATATGTATTTTAACAGGCTGTGTATGTTCATCTGTTCCCCCATAACTTCTAACTTCTAGTCGTATTTTGATAAACGAGGAATTGTTGGATGCGTCATGTTAAAAAAATACAACATGGTGGATATAAAGTGATACTGAAAAAACATATTGTCGGTTTATATTATAGCGTGTTTGGTATATAATGAAAAGTCTTAAGGAGTGCTTTCTGCTAATATATTGGTTATATTTATGTAATTATACATACTTAAAACCCAAATAAGAATAAATCAAGTATGTTTCCCAACTGTTTTCAATAAAATTAATTGCGTTAAGAACGAATAAAAAATATATATATCTTTTGAATTTTTTCAAATCAAAGAAGTGGGTAGGATTAAATCAAAGATACTAACCACAAAAAAAATGTTAATCACATAAGCTCAACACATAAGCATGAACCTTAATTACGTTTGACTCCGACTATACAAAAACCGAAAAAAATTGACATCAACGTCTTTTTAGTTGACATTTTTGTTTCATCTGGGAAAGGGATAAGAAAGTGGTGAATAAGTTGGTAGGTACTTTATAGTACCTACCAACCAAACCACCAATCGACCAATTGGTGATCGCGATGATGGCTGGGTTCATGGATCTGCATGAAGGCTTTGAGACCACCACTAATCGCGACTACGAGTGGCCTAGTCTGCGCCATGCCTCATATGTTTTGTACGTAAGTTACAAATAGAAATTCATTAAAAGTAGCCCCCACCAGCTATTGTTTATAAGACATACATCAAAAGCAATTCTAACTTGATCAGGGGATTAAAGGAAAACAAAACAGTTGATTATAACTATCATCAAAGTTGTGGGCTGTTGTGTGTGAAAATAGACGAAGGTTTGACAACTGCGTAAATATAGTAAAATTAACCTTTGGCACTTTGTGAGGACAGAATAAACATTAAAGTTTATTTTAATCGAAATCGTGTACCCACATTGAATTTATCTGGAAAAACCGGATAACTTTAAACAACACAAGTGGCCAAAAAAAAATACAATTTTATACCTTTTTAGAACCTTGCATGTAAAACAACTTTTGACTATTTCTAGGATTTTATCCCTTACTAGCTTCTGCCCGCGACTTCGTCCGCGTGAAATTTCTTTCTCCCCCGAGTCCCCCAACCCATCGCGTCGCATCGCCTTGCCTGCCCGCGTTATTACTTCGTTTTCACTTAGCATTTTTTCTGTGTTTTTTTCTTGTTCTTCGGCTCCTAACGTGATGTTATATAGCCGAAGTTATAGCCTTTCTTGAGAATTGAGCTATCAAATGCAAAAATAATTTTTGAAATCCGACTTAAAGTTCCAGTGATTAGCTAGCGCATTCAAACAAACAAACAAAAAAGCTTTTCAGCTTTTACCTAATTACATACCCAAGTACTTATGTAATTAGGTAAAAATCAAACTATTGTGTCTATTATGTAAATAAGCTTTCCTCTGCACCGTGGCTGTTGTTTTGAAGCTGTTGGCTGGCTGTTGAAGAATCTTAATGAACAACATAATGGGAGAGAAAAGTTATTTTTAATACAAAGGAAGAAGTTATTATTAGAAGAGAAAGGTCTTTTTTAATTTATTAACAATAAGGATTTGCTTTTCATTTATGAAGAAAGTTTTGGTATTACATTACGTGATTATGTGACATTCGAAAATTAAAGTGACAACAAGACTTTTTTTTGGAGAGAAGGTTATAAAATGAAATTGTTTATTCTGTAAATAGGATATCGGAATCACTTTTACACGATATACTCGTATTATTAAAAAAAATAAGCTAGATGAGTTCGGCGTTTCCTATCTGACTACTCTGAGAAGAAAGACCGAGACAAACTCAGAGGTCACAGTCTCTTTTTAAGTCCAGACATCTTGGTAAGATCATGTGAAGACCATGTAGATTGAAGTCTGAAATGGTCTTGAGGAAGTAGTGCCACACAGATTTGAGTGGACCAGTCCAGTCGGTGCAAGCATTTGTCAGTAATCGTGTAGCTCAACGCAGAACTTGAGGAGCTCAACTCAAGGACGAAACGTGACATGGGAAATCGTGGTTAAAGGTGTTAGGGGTGGTAGAGGCTCAGCAGTTGGACAGTATAGACTGAAGTATGGACTGATTTAATAATAGTACTAATTAACAAATGAAAGTAGGTAAAAACATACAGCAGTGATACAAAAAAACATTTTATCAAACTGATTAAGTTCCGCTTATAATCATGTTTGATATTCGTGTCTTCTTCACTGATAAAGTTAACGCAAATTTTGAAATTGTCTGTAGAATTGTCAAACTTAACGTAAGTGTGGGTAGAATATGTTATTTGCCTCTGTACGTTAATTAATTACGTTTCTATATTATGTAAACCGCTGATGAGCTAGATTCCAATTAAAGTTAATTTGACATTCTATTATTCAATAAATCATAACTATACCTAACTTGAATGAATGAATGAAATGAATGAATGAATAAAATAATTTATTTTGCAAAGAATATGTGTACAAAATAAGATGTTAGCATTTTAAAACAGTTTCAACACACTCTACCTTACGGCATGCAAAAAGCGAATACCTATGTATGAAGAATCAATATTTATCTAAATTGTGCAACAAATCAAGTGCAAATAGTGACTTTGTTAAAACAAACAACTTTATGTAGGCCATTGGAATGATTACCAAGACAATAATAACTATTAAAACAATTACACATGATAATAGTTTTTAAATTTCTTTGCTATGCTAACATTGACATTATGAATATTCTGTGTCATGATGTCAACTACCTGGGGGCCTAAAAAGGCCACTTTGGCAGAATCATAAAAGGATAAAATTATGAATGATAATATGGCGAAGACAGTCCGTGTTTTCCTTTTTTTCGCTGTGCACTACGTAGGTATAATCAAAGAGATTGGGATTGGATTGATTGGTATTTTAGCACAGACAAAAAAAAATGCTGTAAATCCTTCACCAATGGAATTTGATACGATTAACTTAATAATTTATTAAGAAAGCTCTTCTCGCAATTTAAAAACCTGCAACTTTTTATATTAACCTAAGTAAGTAGCTTTATTATGCAGTATGAAATGAACAAGTGATTCTTTTACTCATCATAAGGGAGAAGCGCCAAGGTAGCACGCGAAATTAAAAAGTTCTAAGTTCTGGCACGACAGAAGGTATTTAAAGCCCTTTATTCCGGAAGATTTATTATGTACAAGTATGGGTGTATAAATAAATGAAAACCGGAACGTCTTTTTTCTGTTGGATGTTTGTATGACCTATTGCATTAATTTGGACAGGACAACGTGGTTCGGGTCAGCCAGTAATAATCTCGATAGGAAATCTCGATGTTATTTGAAGACATTAACATCATTCACAGTTTCTTCTTAGTCTCGTATCCGGGCCCGTTTTGTCATTTCCACACACTCGCCCTTGAATCCTTTGATGACACACTTCATTTCTGATACCACATACCTATTATGCTGGATGAAGAGTTTGAAATTCAAATATGAATACTGATATAAAATTATAATGTAAGGTTTCTCTTGAACTTGCTGTTGGTTGTAATTCTATCAACATAACATTAATGATCCAGGAGCCAGGTACCCAAGGACGAACAGAAACAAGGCTCCTACAAACAGGCGCGACACGACACGCGACACAAAGGCACCGCAAGTCGCGTAACGAGCGGTACTTTTGTGTCGCGCGCGATTATATCGCGTGTCGCGCCTGTTTGTAGGAGCCTTTAAATATGTTTCCACAACTGGTCGTGCGGCGGAAAAACTCAAATAACACCGCGGGTATGCAGGTAAACAGACAGATTTTGTTGTACGGTAGGTACGTTATTGTTTAATTTTGCTAAACGTATTTTAAAATATTGTGAACCATAATATAATATCCTCCCCGGCGAATTTGGTCACAGCTGCCAATCTCCTACCAAAAAAATTCTAACAGAAAAACACAATAACACTTTGAACCATCAAATTCCTATATTGTTCCCATTGCTGGGACACAGACCTCCACTCGGTAAGGAGTGGGGCGTAATCCAACACGCGGGCCCAGTGCGGGGTGGTAAATGTCACATGTCTTCGAATTTTTGGTTCTAGGACATGTCGGTTTCCTCACGATGTTTTCCTTCACCGTTTTGAGAGCAGTGGTGATAAAATAATTTCCATACAGTAAAGCGACGGTGTGGGTTCGAACCTACGACCCGTAAGTCGACTTTGAACTATAATATACCTAATATAGAATAGAAAACCCTCTCTGTCTCTCTCTCTCTCTGTACTCTATGGGCATAGATTTGTAGGGACTGTGTCTTACGTACCCATCCCTTGCATAGTTTTAAGAATGTAATATTTTTATAGAGGAACTTATTGTAATAATTTTTAGAAAGTTTCATTTTTGTGTTTTTCCCACGTTGAACATCTGCAAGCGATTTAAGTTATAGGTACTATTGTCTTTCATGATTCTTTACTTTTAGTTAAGGTTCTTCATTGTTCTATTATGTTTAGTTATCTTGTATTGTACCCATTTGCTATTTATAGTTAAGGTTCATTATAGTTAAGGTTCATTGTTCTGTTATTTTCAGTTGTCTTGTATTGTACCCATCTGCATTTCTCGTGTTTTATTATACTTTTAAAAGGCAGATGTGGATTTGCCGCGTCCTTTGTTTAGTGAACGGCAGATTTGGGAGAGTTTTGGTTCTGAGCTTCAGTCTGTGCTGAACTACGATCGTGCGAGGTCCTCTCTGACCCCCGATCATGTTTTACTCGCCGAAGCTCGCCGTAATAGTTTACGGCGAGCTTCGTGTTTCTAGTAGTTTTACCATTCATATAACCTTATTTAATTTTACTTTTTCGTGTCAAGTGTAACTGCTAGCTTTAGTTACTTGATATCGTAATAAATTAATCGTTACTTATTTACAACTTACTTCTGTGTATAACTCGCCCACGCGGTCACGAATCCGCACAGTGGTGACCCCGACGTGATCAAAACTATCAATAGCGTGAGTTCGTGACAGTGCGGAAAGAGTTTCGCGAGTGCTAAATCAAAGTACGTGTTAAAATGGCGAGCGATCCAGCGGGAGTCACTAGCGGCGGATGACGCGCATTCCCAGCCAGCCAGCTCCCACGGCTTCAACGGGTATCCTGACCACCAGCATGCAGCGACCGCGCATACCTGGTCATCACCCTCAGCCTCATCAGCAACCTCGGCACAGCACACTGCACTTTCGGCCGGTCAACAAGCAGAGCTCAATTCCTCTCCTGGTCGACGCAGCATCCAGCCTCAACCCGGCGCTGTACCCCATCCGACGCACTGGAGCATAACGCAGCGCCCGCGCCACCCCGACTCACTGGGGACATCTCCGCAGACAGTTCCGACTCACCGTGAACTATGCGGCAACCGGTTCCGACTCACTGGAACCATAACGCAGCGCCCGCGCCACCCCGACTCACTGGGGACATCTTCGCAGACAGTTCCGACTCACCGTGAACTATGCGGCAACCGGTTCCGACTCACTGGAACCTAAGTTGGCCTGGCAAGCATATTCCTCGCCGTTCTGGTAGGCGAGTTAAATTTCCTGATTACTATCAGGCAGGTGTTTCGTGATCTTTATCACTGGTAGGGGGGTACTGTAGGGACTGTGTCTTACGTACCCATCCCTTGCATAGTTTTAAGAATGTAATATTTTTATAGAGGAACTTATTGTAATAATTTTTAGAAAGTTTCATTTTTGTGTTTTTCCCACGTTGAACATCTGCAAGCGATTTAAGTTATAGGTACTATTGTCTTTCATGATTCTTTACTTTTAGTTAAGGTTCTTCATTGTTCTATTATGTTTAGTTATCTTGTATTGTACCCATTTGCTATTTATAGTTAAGGTTCATTATAGTTAAGGTTCATTGTTCTGTTATTTTCAGTTGTCTTGTATTGTACCCATCTGCATTTCTCGTGTTTTATTATACTTTTAAAAGGCAGATGTGGATTTGCCGCGTCCTTTGTTTAGTGAACGGCAGATTTGGGAGAGTTTTGGTTCTGAGCTTCAGTCTGTGCTGAACTACGATCGTGCGAGGTCCTCTCTGACCCCCGATCATGTTTTACTCGCCGAAGCTCGCCGTAATAGTTTACGGCGAGCTTCGTGTTTCTAGTAGTTTTACCATTCATGTAACCTTATTTAATTTTACTTTTTCGTGTCAAGTGTAACTGCTAGCTTTAGTTACTTGATATCGTAATAAATTAATCGTTACTTATTTACAACTTACTTCTGTGTATAACTCGCCCACGCGGTCACGAATCCGCACAGATTTAAAAGGAGGAATATTCTGAACTGGTAATAGTGACGACTGATAGAGATGTATAGAATAATAAGACGAAGGTTTGATGACCCATGCTGATATCTACATACATATCAATGTTTTTTTCTGAAAAAGAATCATATTTTGGGCAGAAATCTAGGACGTGTCTATCAATTCTTTTGTTGCTGACACTTAACTTATGGTACCTTTATAATGGTAAGGTTGACGAAGCAAAGAAATATAGTTAGGTATAGGTAACTATACTTCATTGCTTCGTATCGACATTTCTACAACTACCAGTAAAGTGTCTACTAAGCCATTTCGAGGATGATGTCAGTACGTGCTGCTTTAAACACTTCCATTGGGGTCAACGACTTAGTGTGCCCTGAATACATCGGAGACATTTACTGGAAATCCCGGTACTGATATATAAAGATATTTGACTCATGTACGCCAAAGATAGCCATTTAGGGTCCTTATATAGTGCTACAAGGATGTTTTGGTGCTTGAATGCTATTGAAAGGGATGCGCTGTTGGTAAACATTTATGAAATACAAATGAAAATTAAATAAAAAAATTGTAGTTTTGCAAAGTCTTATTGACAAAACAAGACGGCGGGCGGCGTTAGTTCTGATTTTGGCCACGCTCCAAAAGATCAACACCACATGGCCACCATTCCAGAAGATTGAAAAGACTTCCAGGTTTCCTCACGTAGATAATTTTGGATAGAAAAAACTGCATAAATTATATGATGAAATTATTAATGAATTCACATTACTTGGTTGAAAGTAGTGATTGGTTGGTTTAAGTCTTTTCTGCCTATGTAAAAGTAACCTCTTAAGGCAAAAAAAAATATTTTTACACCACAAAAAAGGATACTTCAAGTAACAACCAACCTTTTTTAATCTAAGCAGTATCTTCATATCCCTTGTAGATTGAACCGCGTAAACTAAAGCGGAAGTACGCACACAGTACTTTGCATAATGTTATGAATATTATGCAAGTTAAGCCCACGCTTACCTAAGGTGAGTATACCTACACATATACTAGAGCATTTACTTGTAACAAAACATCGAGCTGCTCTAATGTGTTACACTCATGAACCGAATAATGAACACGACGCCCGATGCTTTGTAGCAAACAAATCAGCGAATGTGTGTAATATTTTGTCGAGCAAAGACACGAGTGCAGACGATCTACAGCTCGACCTAAAGATCCGATATTTTAACGAAGAGTTAACGCAAAATAGGAATGTTACAGGTAAAGCTGGCTCGTTAAAGGAAATGCTATTTTAAATAAAGCTTTTGGTTGTATAAGGTATACCTTTCGTAAGAACGTTACATTACATAGAAATGTTCGAGAAAATGCTCTAGTGTATACTCACCTTTATACGGTAAGAAAACCAGTGTGTACTGTACCTATTTAACGCTAGCAAAACCTCGTCTCTTGAAAATGTGCAAGGTGCACTTAATATTGACAAGTTGGTTTAGTAATTTATTTTTATGTAGTGGGTGGCAACACTGAATAAAAATATAACAATGGGATTGTATCTTGCAGCAAAATATACATAATTTACTGCAAGATACAACTTCATTGTTAACGAGATCCTCATTGTTGTTGTTGTGTTAACGAGAGACTACAATCTATCGTTACTACAGAGAGACTTTTGTCGGGCAAAGACACGAGTGCGGGCGATCTACAACTCGACCTAAAGATCTGACATTTTAACGAAAAGTTAACGCAAAATAGGAATGTTACAAGTAAAGCTCGCTCGTTAAAGGAAATGCTATTTTAAATAAAGCTTTTGGTTGTATAAGGTATACCTTTCGTAAGAACGTTACATTACATAGAAATGTTCGAGAAAATGCTCTAGTGTATACTCACCTTTATACGGTAAGAAAACCAGTGTGTACTGTACCTATTTAACGCTAGCAAAACCTCGTCTCTTGAAAATGTGCAAGGTGCACTTAATATTGACAAGTTGTTAGTTTAGTAATTTATTTTTATGTAGTGGGTGGCAACACTGAATAAAAATATAACAATGGGATTGTATCTTGCAGCAAAATATACATAATTTACTGCAAGATACAACTTCATTGTTAACGAGATCCTCATTGTTGTTGTTGTGTTAACGAGAGACTACAATCTATCGTTACTACAGAGAGACTTTTGTCGGGCAAAGACACGAGTGCGGGCGATCTACAACTCGACCTAAAGATCTGACATTTTAACGAAAAGTTAACGCAAAATAGGAATGTTACAAGTAAAGCTCGCTCGTTAAAGGAAATGCTATTTTAAATAAAGCTTTTGGTTGTATAAGGTATACCTTTCGTAAGAACGTTACATTACATAGAAATGTTCGAGAAAATGCTCTAGTGTATACTCACCTTTATACGATAAGCAAACCAGTGTGTACTGTACCTATTTAACGCTAGCAAAACCTCGTCTCTTGAAAATGTGCAAGGTGCACTTAATATTGACAAGTTGTTAGTTTAGTAATTTATTTTTATGTAGTGGGTGGCAACACTGAATAAAAATATAACAATGGGATTGTATCTTGCAGCAAAATATACATACTTTACTGCAAGATACAACTTCATTGTTAACGAGATCCTCATTGTTGTTGTTGTGTTAACGAGAGACTACAATCTATCGTTACTACAGAGAGACTACAGTCTCTCTGTAGTAACGATACATATCTTAGAAATTGACAGCGGTGTCAAAAGATACAATAACAATGACAGTCTAAAACATGCATAAAAGCCTGAATTCTGAGCATTTTTATTTTTTTTTATTGCGCTTGGGCCCGCTCTTGACCTCAATCACACCTGATGGAAAGCGACGCATGTGGTTTATTATGGAACGAGCGTGCTCAGAAGATGCCTAAGGCACTGAAACTCCCACGTATCGACGAAACACAGCAGGCTGCTTGATGCCGGACTCCGATGGGAGGATGGTCGCAAACCAGGCGGGCGTTAACCCTACCACCGCAAGGGAAGAATTGGCCAGTCAATTAGGATGTTCGGTGTGACTGTCCAGGATGCGCCGAGCGCTCAGTTCAGTTGAGTGACTGGCGGAACAAACTGCGCTACACGAGGAGGCTTCCTTATCCTTCCCAAATCTTCTTGCATTCAATGCTGGCTGTTCCTTTTTTTTTGCCTTTCGCTTTTTTAGACAGCTCAAATTCTAATTTAATATCACTCAAATCCAGTTACATAACATCACTGACACTTAACCAATTTTGTTTGTGTTATACGGACAGGTTTCAAACCAGGTATCGTAACCTATACCCTGCACCTTACCCATGTTTTCCTTCCTTCCTCAGGGTATGGTGGTTATAGCACACCGTCCAGCAGTTCATGAAAAAAATAGAATAGAATATTCTTTATTATATATACCATATAAATTACAGACATAAATATAGAAACTATACAAAGGGTGACACAATGGGTATTAAAAGCCTCTCAAAGCGTTTCATCGACTCTGCTATAAAGCACTCCACTCTCCGGATTGCGGCAACCATCCGATTCACACGCATAAGCAGGATTCGCCGACCGAAGGATATCTTAACTACTCTCAAGGACGCCACAATCCTCCTCCAGGATTGTAGTAAGGCCACCAGTAGTCTTAGAAAGTCCAAAATCCGACCGCCGTTCTTCCGTCATAACAGTAGGTAGAAAGCCCAACGCCCCAGTGCATATTCGCTCCGACCCTTACTCGAGCCAACCCGCGCAGCTGAGCCTGTAGCTTTGAATTTGTCCCAAATTAATTCGATCCAGCGTGTTCCTTGCTGTCCTCCGCCATAGACACCCTATGCCGAGATCCGTGCTGAGAATGGAATTGGAATTTTGTAATACCACAATGAAAACACCCACGCAGGCAAATTAAACGAGTGAATAAATAGTTTGTTCGTGATTACTGAAAAAAAATATTACTTATTTCATTAACGACGAGCATTTTTAGAATAAAAATCTACGTCTCTTCGGTAATATTTTCTTTCAATTTTTATTTGTGCTTATTACCGCGTGTCATTCATAGTATGCTTATGTGGTTTATTTAATACGTGTAGCTGAATAAATGAAATACGGATTGGTAATGTAGTTACGGCAAAAATAATTAACTCCTCTACACCAGGACCTCTATGAGCGGTGTCAAGTTAAGTAAATTAATTGTTAACTAAATTGACTAACGACTTAATTTGTTACGTAAAGTTTTTGGTTAACAATTAATTTTCTTATATTATTCAATTCGCAACTGTCATTCTTAGGCAGTTGTATGAAACGGCTATTACACAATAAGTTTCCCTGATTTTACCTACATAGGTAAATAATAACAACTGTATGCGAATTTCAAGGAAATACCTACAGATCCTTGAGTCTGAATGAAAGGAGTGTATAATTGCCAGTGCAGTAGGTACAGACGCCAGCATATCAAGCTACTGCAATCTGTCAAATATATGTAATACATGTTCAACTTTATCGCTAAAGTATAAGGTTCAAAGTTGCTTGAAAAAATTTAATAGTTTCGGGTAGCTTGATGTGCTGGCGTCTGCACATACAGACGGGGAATGTTTCTTAATTAAGACGTACAGTAACTGCTTAAATTTCATAGAACTGTAGATCTGTAATAAAGCTTGCAATCTAATAAATCACTAGTTATATTTGAAATTATGCGCCAGCGTAAAATTTTGCTTTCAAGAATTTTGATGATTTTCTAAGTTTCAGGAAGGTCACTGCTTTGGGAATGTCGTCAAAATCAGTATTGTAGTTTGAACCGTAAAATGATCCATAGAGACTGACACAAAAACTCTTGACTCTCGTCTAGGTCAGAGGTGACAAAGACGACGATGGAGTGAGCTTACTCAGAAGAAGCCTGTTTACTCTTACTTTGAAGAGATTTGGGTTGTATGCGCTCGGGAACACAGACGCAGGTAGAGAGTTCCACTCTTGTGCTGTGCGCATTATAAAGGACATTTGAAAACGCTTAGTACGAATTGGTGGAATAGCAACTAGTCAGGGATGGTAACTTGCAGTGCGTCTGGATGTCCAAAGGTAGAAGTGGGCCGGTGGAATGAGGTCGTGGAGTTCTTGAGCACACTCACCAAAGTACAATCTTTAGAAGAATAGGCAGGGTTTGCACGGTCGCACTTTTTGGGCACTGGTGGTACATTTGCAAGTTTCCAAGATTTTGGCACCGTACTTTTTTCAAGAGAGAGGCGAAACAAGCATGTCAACACAGGATACAGTTCAGGCGCACACTGTCTCAACACTCTCGCTGGACCATCAGGCCATAAATTTGCTGTCTCATTTGCAGAGTGAGCCAGCGACCCATTAGGTTTCATCATTGGAGGTAAAGTGGGACGACAGAAATTCGTTTCAACCGCTTTAGATAGGGACCAGAACTGTTTACTACCCGGAGGGTGCGATGCTAGTTTGATCCCAATATGTCCGGCATGGTCAAAACTTCGCGGTCGCGGCCTTGACCCAGGCTTGGGAGGCAGACTCTTTCCGGGCCTCAGCGCGGGCGCAGTCTGCATTATACCAAGGCCGGGATTTGTGAACGAGCGGGGTGTCGGAGAATGAAATAAAATACTCCATCCCCTGCTGAATCACGTCCGCAACCATGTCAGCACAGCACGAGGGGTCACCCGAGGAGAAGCACACCTGCTGCCGTGGATAAGACGCAAAAAAGTGCCGCGTCTTAACCCAGTCTGCTGACTCGTATTGCCATACTCGCCTCATGCCTCTAGGACTCTCGTCTGGAGGAGAGCAGGTCGATATGAATTTCACCAAACAGTGGTCAGACGTGCCCAGCGGGGCTGAGACCAATACTGAATGACTGTCCGGATCAGTTGCCAGCAGAAGGTCCAAGCAATTGGGAGTATGGCCGTCAACATCTGATACTCGCATTGCCACATTCACCATCTGGGTTAGATGAAGCGTTAAAGCAAACTTGCGCGGATTTAGCCCAGCATGTTCAGTTCTCTGGAACGGGAAGAACCATTCTTTATGATGAAACAACATTCATATTATTAAGGGGGAAACACCACGGGAGCCCGCGAAATTCAAATTTTCTTACGTTTTTTGCAATTTGCCGGCCAGTGTCAAGTTGTATGTTGAACAATAGTACATTATGATATAAGTGCGGTAAGTTGAAAATTACAGCCGAGGCGATATTGCTTGCCCGAGCCGTAGGCGAGGGCTAAAAGAAAGCAGAGGCTGTAATTTTCAAAGCGCACGTATGTCATACGACGTTTTATAACATATTTGCGAGGAAATAAATAAAACTCGGACTGAACTTGCATATTTGCTTGTTTTCCATATGATGAAATTTTGATACGCTTGTAAGTATCTATCGGTCGATTTTTCGGGCGAGGCTTAGAGTAGCCTTTTTCGCTGCCTCTGAGACTTCTGGCGGTGTGGAATTAATAAATTCATCATTACTTGACGACATTTTCAAATAAAAAAAGTACAGCGAAAAGAAAAAGCGCGCGGAATAATTTTTACTTCTTAACAGATAAGCGATGCGCGCGCATTCGCGCTTTTTTTTTCAGGCATAGGCACAAAACAGCCAGTATTATTAATAAAATAAATTAATATTTTTGTTTTTGTTACAGATATTAATGGTTGTAATTTATTGTCAAAATTAATTAAATTAAAGAATTAAATGTTTATTTATTATATTTATCTCCCAAAGTTAATTTTATTCATAAAATGTTGACATATTTTCTGAAATAAAAACTCTTTGCTAAGATTTAAAAAAGTACCGTTCGTTTTGACGGAGCATCTTGATAAACCGTGCGATTTACTTTACATTACCGCACAAGTGCGTAATGTGATACATTACGATATTGAAATTGGTGAAATAAGAGGCCCTTTACGAGCAAATATGTTATAATAGTACATTACTTCAGAGGGAAGAAAGTGACAGTTCCATACCGAGATTATGGCATTTGCAACCAACGCAAACCATTTGAGGTATGGAACTGTACTTTATCCTGAGGGATGTACAGTGCTTTTTATTACACCTACGAGGAAAATTATGGACATAAATGCATAGAAATGTTTATATTTAGTTAAAAGTACAATTATTAAAAGTGCAGCTATTTTTTACACGACGCCTTAGTAACAAAAAATACTTAGGTACACGTTGAAGTGTATCAAAATCATACATAATCAGTCTATAATGTTCCCACTGGTGAGACACAGGCCTTCTTTCTGTTCTCAAACTCAAACCATTTATTTTCAATTAAACCATTTACAGGCACTTTTGAATTGTTAAGAAGTCCGCGTTTTATATACAAAAATAATTTCGTTTTTAATTTTCTGTATACACCAAGGAGGTTGGTAACTGGTAAAAAAAAAAAACTGTATGTGGCCAGTAACAATTTACTTGAAATTTAATTAGTAGACAGTTAAAGTCTCTTGGCAGTATGACTGCTGACAAATTAAAAAAAAAGAAAAACCGGGTATGTAATGGAATTTCATACATACTTCCCACCCTTGGGTCGGAAAGATTTTCATACAAACTTCCATACCTTGGGATGAAAGGATTTGAAGGGCGGGATAAAGGCGTTTTTTCCCTCTAATTGGTATAATTAGTATGTATTTTCAGAGCAGGTGTGATAAAAAATATGTTTCGCGACTGTAGTATGTATTTACAGAATTATAATCAATAAAAACCTCCCAATTATAGTCCATAAAACCCAATTGGTTGTTATCTCATGAAATAGTTGTTTATGTTAATAGTTTCCAGGCAAGTTTCTCCCTGTAAAAATTTCTAAATAAATTGTAATTGTTTAACTATTTAGTCAGAAAATTATTAGACAGGGATCAACTGCTAATCACAATGTTTCACAAATTTTTTATAAAAAAAAAACCATTTGAAAAAGTAAATAAAATAATGTCTGTTTCAGCAATAACCACTACTCTATGCTGTAAATATTTGAAGTTTTATGAAACGTCAATCCAGTACTCTAATTGCGTAACACAGTTCCAATAACAATCATATTGCAAGCACATTACTAATCCATTACTTCACATGTTTGGAAAATTTGTCTGCTCAACGACGCAAAGAACACAATGAATGTTCTTGAATAGTCAAAATGAAATCCATTGGTATTGTTTGTGTGTTACGCAATCACCCCACTGGGGTCTCATTTGAATGTCTCAACAACCTGTGAATGATAAATACAGTTGCTCAGAACTCCTTTTGTTTAATTAAGCATATTATTATAAATCCTGGTACTATTCAATGCTGTCAGTTATCAACAATGAAATGATATATACTGGAATAACAAACTTATCTCGAAAGTTGAACGCCAAAATTGAGATGGTTTCGTAAATTACGAGAATCATTCATAACTGAATTGTAGGATATTCGAGAGGAATTATTACAATAATATTAATTACTAGCTTATGCGTGGATGTCGGAGAATATCCCACGGGAACGTATCTACCCTGTGTCATCATCTGCATCATCTGCCTAGCCTTTTCCCAACTATGTTGAGGTCAGCTTCCAGTCTAACCGGATGCAGCTGAATACCAGTATTTTACATGGAGCGACTGCCTATTTAACCTCCACAACCCAGTTACTGGGTAATACGATACCCCTTCGTAAGACTGGTTGTCAGACTTTCGGGCTTCTGACTACCCGTAACGACTGTCAAAGATCCACGAATGACAGCCGGGACCAACGGCTTAACATGTTTTCCGAGGCACGGAGGGGTCACGGTATGTAAAGATGGTCACCCATCCACAAAACAACCGCGGCAAGCGTAGCTTAACCTGATTGATCGACCTGTGCGGCTATTATTATTTAAACACGGGACCCTCAAGTGTTAATCTAAAATGTGGAAATGAGATAATAGAAGAGGTCGATTACGCAACATTCTTGGGGATAATAATTGACAAAAACTATAACTGGAAATCTCATATTGATGATCTACATATGTAAGAAGATAGATTTGTATTCATTTTATATAGACTTACACGTGTGGCTAGTGTTAGTGCGGCACTATGTGCATACCATGACTATGTCTCATCAATTTTGCGCTATTGCATTATATTATGGGGTAATTCAGCTGTACTTAAAAGAGTGTTTCAAACTCAGAAAAAATGCGTACGCTCAATTTGTGGAGCGTACCCACTGGACAGCTGTGTTCCATTATTTAAAAAACTTAAAATACTGCAACTTCCAGCATTAAACATTTATGCAATTTGTATCTTTGTCCACCAACCAATACAGACATGAATTGGACTTGTTTAATGATGTTGTATCCAGACCCAGCCGCAAGTGCATGTGCTTATTGTCCCTAGGCGTAAAATTAAATTGTTTTCTAATAATGTATACTGCATGTCCATTACTGTTTATAACAAATTAACAGATGGCTTCAAAACTCTCAGCCTCAGTACATTTAAATGTAAATTATTTAACTTTCTTTTAAACTGAAGACTTTATAAATGAAAAATTAACCTTAATATTTGACATTATTGCCTATAAATCATATTTTATCTCCCTGACCTTATTGAATTTTGACTTGTATATTAATCTCTGTTACAACTTTTCTTCAGTTTATTTAAATTGTTTGTGATTCTAATTTTAATGATTAATAATTTAATTTTATAATCCATATTTGTACGCCGGAAACGGCAGAATAGTATGATCGTAATACATAATGCACATAGCAACTTTGTACAATATTCTGACAAATAAACGCATTCTATTCTATCGAAGTTATCTATGCACCTAATTTCATCCAAATCCGCTCAGCCGGATATTCGGAACATACATCCAGACAAACGGACAAAGATTGTAAAAACTATATTTTCGGCGTCAGACTCCAAACCAAAGCTCGTAGCAATTACTTTTTTTTTAATATTCAATGTACAGCTTTGACTTCACTTCTATTTTATCATAAATGTTATAATGTATAGAAGATTAACTTCTTGCTACTGCTTGTAGGTGCAACAATTGCAGAGTTGTGGTTTTGTTTATTCAAATATTAGTTTAAGGTTGGCACCATAAAATATATCTACTAGTGGCCCAATCGATATACTTTCCATACAAATTTCGGGAGAGTATTACTCCACTGTTTGACATCGTGCATCCAAAGTTAAAAATTATATCATTTTGTCTTATTATTAATTATTTTCTGTACGGAAACAGAAAAGTACAATAAAAAAGCCATTAAAAAGTTATGAGCCAACAAAGATTCGTTTTTCTTGCTAGTTTTATACTTTAGGTGTAAATAAATAATAAAAGAACTGTAAAATTATCAAAACAAAGTCTGTACCGACAAGCTCAGTTATCGAAGAGTTCAATATACTTTAATTGTAATTGATTTATACAGTGTTTTTTTTTCAGAAAACTCGAATATCTAAAGCACTTTTCGAATTTTTTTTACGCGCTTTTCAGTTCGGAACAGTGTTTCTGTGCGTGAGAACTAGACGTTGTGCATGTAGACTAGCATCTAACTGCTCATCACTGATACTATCTCTGTCGGACACGAAGCTACACCTAGCTTCAGCTCACCTAGCTTTAGCTGTCTCACCAGACATCGTGCTTTTTGGCCATGACCACCAGTGAGTTCGAGCTCGCGACTAGTTCCACCTTAAGATTTGGATTAAACTCCAAACTTCGATTAGTATCTATTTTCTTTTGGAGTTTATACTTAAGAAAAACAACTCAATTCTGCCTCATTGGTCTAGAAGCCGCAAGCGCTACTACTGAGCATGAGGTCCTGTTATAGGTTCAACTTCCAGGTCGGGTAAAGCGTTATTAGAAATTTCTCAGCAGCCTGGAGACTTTTGTGCCCGCTTGTACAACCCACAATATGGGTGTGTGGGTGTTTCGGAGAAACAAGGCTTGTGGTGGGTGTACATACAACCCACAATGTGAGTGTGTGGGTGTTTCGGAGAAAAAAGGCTTGTGCCTTGTTTCTACTTGTTTTCCCACTTGTTTTTACATAACATTATATTGTACTTGTTTTTACATAACGTTATAACAATATAATGTTATATAAAAACAAGTAGGAATAGGAACGTGGATAACGATAATCAGAAAGATTAATATGCCAAAAAAGGGGAACGATATTACTCTTTTTTGACAATGTTAGGAATGGTAGGGTCAAATTAAAAACGACCTACTTATTAAATCTTGGAAGCTTATACGCGGCACCCACGCATTTCTAGCAAGGGTTGCTAAAAATAACTCAGAAGGTTATCCCTGTAGGATAAAAACAAGAGAAATGAGTGGGCGGGAATCGCACATCTCTTACTGTTATTGCACTATTGTTATATATCTCAACGCAAAATTATCACCTTTTGTTGGTGTAATGTTCCCAGAATAAGCCGCTAAGTATGTTGTCCTGTTGAGGTTTGTTTACGAGGGCGACACATTATACACAACATGAGTCATGTCTTCCCCATACATTTATTGTTGGGTGTGGTTTTTTAACTAACCATTACTGTCGTAGCATGTCATAGTTTACATTAGGCGTTCAATCTGACAGACAATGCTCAGCCGATGCCACTGTTTACAAAAACCTTTGAAAAATTATATCGACGACCGCAAAGCTTAGGTTATCTACAGAATCATGATTTTACAGGAGAGCATTTCGAACGCGAAATTGTGATAATTAATAGAAGAACAAAGCTATCTTCTTCTATTGTACAACCTTTAGTTAATTGGGCATTACCAAGTAAATGGCTAACGCTAATTACTGTAATATTTTTTTTTTCAAAATACGTTAGGTGCCTTCTACTTATACAGGGTTATTGGTAAAACATTAACAACCTCTTAAGAGGTCATTGTACTCATCATTATGAACAACTTTTACTATGGAACTAAACCTGAAATCGCGAAAAAAAATCAGCTGTTCCCTACATTCATGTTCGTATTATAACTCGTTAAAACGTAGGGAAGAGCTGATTTTCTTTTTCGCAATTTCAGGTTTTGTCCCATAGTAAAAGTTGTTCATAATGATGAGTACAATGACCTCTTAAGAGGTTGTTAATGTTTTACCAATAACCCTGTATATACTATCTACTTCGTACAAAAAGTAAACTAAATGAATGAACTGCCATATATCCGCTTCTATATACGGAACTTCCTTATTTCTAAAGCTTATATATTATGCCATTTTAAATATTAGACCAATATTATAATACTTTTTGTTTTTTATTTGTTGACTATCATTGTCGTAGTGTTAAAATAAGGCAAGTTTAAAAAAAACTGGCCTTAAAACGGCTATGTGGCTGATATCTATGTTTTTTACAAAGCTGTAGGTACGTGCCGATTGTTCGACGTAGGTATATGAAGTCGACACGAACTTACATATATGTATACTATTAGTCCGTACGTGTGTGTCCGTGTCTATTTCGTCACTTTGTGACAAATAGTTGTAGTTGTCTTTATACGTGACTTAATTTGTAAAAAAATAAGTAATATAAATAAAAAGTAGAAAAAAAATCTAAGACAAAACAGCCGGTCCATTCTGTAAAAATCTCACCGTGAAAACTTAGGTGAAGTGAGTTTGTTTTTGCTAGGAATTGACAGTATTGACAGCTCACTCCCCGTTCACTTCACCTAAGTTTTCACGGTGAGATGGTTACAGAATCGCACTGCAGAATTCTGAGTGAAATTATGTATAAAAGTTCATAACAAGTGCAGATGACTTTTGTACTTGGCTGCCGTCGATGATTCATAGGTTTAAGCAGGTCAGACATTGGATACGAATTTGTATCCTACGTAAACATACGTTAAAGGACATAAGAATTAAACCCGCACTCTCGCTACGTTTTCTCCGCTTAAATGCCAGTAGCGATAGTAGTTGTGTGTGTTTGATTTTAAGTATCCGTCTTAGTATCACTTTTATTTCGATACGTATTTTTTTCTTTTATTTTTATATCGGCACCTTGTTTTTAAAATATATTCGTGTAGGTAATTGGTTATCATGTAATATTGTACTTTTGTGTGTTGTGCTGTCTTTTGTGTGCGCCAAATAAATGGTTTATCTATCTTATCTATCTATCAAGTGACCTGAAACCATATTGTATTTATAGTGTCCAAACGCATAAAATTCCGACAAAATTGGACTTGATTGTGAATGTCAGAACTATACGCGCGTACACGCGCAACTAGCTCGCACCTACTGTGCGAGGTATCACAGTACTCGAATGATCGGGATGGATCGTGCGTATTACAACGTGTTCGTTTGATTCAAATTCGTCTAAAAACGCATCCTAAATGCAGCCAGTACAGGCAATACGAACGAACTCTGGGACAACAGACTATACAGTATAAATTGAAGCGATAGCTCGTATTTCTGCTTTTTGTCGCAATTAGCCGCAGCCAGCATTGAAATTAATATTTTTACTCAAGTAGTCCCAGAGACGTGTAAAAAGACTGAATGCTTTTCATTAAGGATTATAAAAACGAATTTAATGGAAAGCATTAAAAAATAAATTCTTAAGGTGAATGTGCAGTGGTAGACCGCGGAATTCAAATTTTCTTACGTTTTTTGCAATTTGCAGGTCAGTGTCAGGTTTTATCTAGATCAAAATATTATTCGCGACTATATTATAATAGATATTATATATATTTACAGAATTATAGTCATTAGAATCATTAATAATGTATGTGATTGTGCACCTACTTTGTATTGTTTCTGCATCACCCTAAGGTAGACTGGTAGAAAATGCCCAAGGCATTAAGTTTGTCTTTGTACAGTTTAATACTTGTGCATAAAGTTATAATAAATAAATAAAAATGAATAATATATCTTTTTAAGTTAGATTTGTTCCATTTTTCCATAAGAGATTTGTTCTAATGGAACAAATCTAACTTAGAAAGATGTATTAATGATTCAATGATTATAATTCTGTAAATACGTACCTGTTAAAGTCGTGACTCATATTTTAATCAAGATACAACCTGACAATGACCTGCAAATTGCAAAAAACGTAAGAAAAATTGAATTTCGCGGGCTACACCTTCCACCATTCACCTTAATTTGATCATGTCGAGTCAACCAAAGCACGTACTTACTTTCATTCAATCAAGGGTTAGAGGCTAGTCTATAAGTCCGTTTCTTTGAGCAAAAGAGTTTCAAAATAAACCTCAAGAAAACGTATAAAAGAAGAAACTTGTTTCGCAGATAGTTTTGGATAGTTTTTTTTTGGTGGCCAAAATCGGAATTAACGTCCCCATTTTGTTTTTCACAAAAGGAGATCATCCCCTATGTGAAATTTTTTTTTGGCGGCCGTCAATATTAATTTCGTATTCATAAAGCACTATTTTTTACTAAGGCGTCAAAATCGAGAACAATTTGGGTTTGGAAATATTTTTGGAGGCGGATCGAAAGATAAGATCGTTGTATATCTTTGTTCTCAAATTAATTACAGCGTTGGTGCCATACAAAAAAATGTTTCTACAATTACCACCATTAAATAATTCCAAATCGCTGAATAAAATAGGTGATCTCCTTTGGCACAAAAATGTTTACCGACAGTCTTATAACGCCCACGCATTGCAATGTCCCCTTGAAATAAAATTGACGTCTGACAGTTTTTTTTTATGGAAAACATGTCGAAATGTAAAAATTATTCTTTAGATCATAATTATCCCTTCAATTGTCAAGAAATTTCCTAGAGATCGGTAGCAATAGAAAAAGTAATTGTGACTCATAACTGACACTTGAGGTAATATCCAGCGTTTGAAAAATCAGCCCTTCATAAAATGTTCATTTTTGACAGATGTCTTGTGAATGACCAGTATTTTTGTTATATGTAAAATATGGAAGGGTATAAAATTTGATTTTTAATGTCCCTAGAAACGCGGGCGGGTAATAAAAAAAAATAATAAAATTCCATACAGTCCGATTTAAATTTAAAATAAATAATAAAAAATTAAATTAAATTAAAAATTAATGATTAAAAAAAGAAAATAAAAAATTAAAATACATTCAAATTTAAGTTCAACACATTTACTAATGTGTTGAACTTAAATTCAAGTTACTCGCTTAATAAATGATCTCCATAACGGAGAAGAGATCCTATCTGCTACAGTCTTCAGAATTCCGTTGTAGCTGCCACGTATTCTGCAGATCAGGGATACAGTTTTCTTGCGGATGACTGCATGAAAGCCAATAGTGCGATACAAACATCCCCGATGCACTACAGAAGCGAGGCAGCCCCAACATCATCCTGAAGATGTTGTTATACTGGATGCGCAGGACATCCAGCGATCTTTTGGTGTGACTGACCCACAGATTTCCTGAATAAAAGCTACAACACAAACAAGACTAAAATCAATTCTATTTTGTTAAAATTTTTGACGTTTATATGTGCCTTTTATGTGCCTATTTGAAATAAATGCTTTGAATTTGACTTTGAAGTACACACACGCAAGTTATAACATTTTATCATTTGCAAAAGTTATACTCGCTTTTGATGCCGACTTTTTCAACAAGAAAATGGATAACTGTTGCTAACAAGCGGTGGACGGCGTGCTTTGATATCGAGGCTAGTGAGATATTTTAAAGTTAATTTAAAAATAATTACGAACCTGCCGGCTGCAATTATTTTGTGTTCGGTCTAATATTATCTACAGGAATGTTAACAAGACTGTTGTTCTAATAATACGTTTGTTTGTTTTCCAATCTCTTGTGAAATATTTGTGTTACATTTCTATTATTAAATTGAGTTAACAAGACGTTATGTAATTAACTTTTCTTGAAATCACGAGACGATAATATGATGTATATAGTTGTTATCACTTTCCACATAATGGTTTATTTCTTATCTAAGTATTACTTTCTACTCTGTTTAGTAGTGGTTCGCCATCGCAACTTTAATTAAATTATTAAGAAAGAGCATGTATTTACTCGAACGTCTAATAATACCCAATTTTGCGCTCCTAAAAATATTATTGAACACTCTAATATAGGGTATTTGGAAGCTGTATGCAAAGCCTTAAGGGGGTGATAGTTGACACCATTTAGAGTATTTTGAGCCATACATGTCTTACACGAAGTATGTTTTTTTTATTTTTTTCCCACTTAAAGTTGGTATAATATTTTTGACTAAAAGTTTGTAGTTAAAATTAAAAAAAATATTTCTGTGTACAGGGTTTACAGGAACCTAACACGAAGGATATCACGGGGGCTCGTTCGCTCGCTTTGCTCGTTCATTTGAGCCCCCATCATCCCCTTCGAACCTAACCTGTCCAAAGTCGGAGTGCCCCAAGTCCGCTGCTCGCTTCGCTCGCTCTTGCGTAATAATCTGACCAATAAGTCAATATGTAAAACGTTTTTGTTCCATTAATACATTTATACAACTGTATTTCATTACCTAGTACCTACCTAACAATCAGCATTAAATTAAAGGCCACATACATCCAATTATGACTTTTTATATTTATGGCTCTTGATTATTAGACGAATAAATATTTATGCAACTCCAAATTATGCCGTAAAGAATTAGACCAAATGATAGTTATTCTCACCTTTGCATTATGACAAAGTATTATTATGCCATAGTATTATTATGCTAATAATAGTTATGCGAAAACGTTATTCCGAACAATGTTATTAAGCCGAAAGACGTCCACTGCTGGCCATAGGCCTCTCCCAAGCACCACCACTTCGACCGGTTCTGTGCTTCTCGCATCCAGCGCATTTCTAGAACCCTTTGATCGGGTACCCTAGCTCAATTACTGCGACCAAATGTGAGAAAAGATCAGACATTTAAAAAGAGGCTCAATCATTTAAAAAGTGTCCACATTAGAACGTCAAAAAGTTTTTATCATTTATTTGGGTACAGAATACACTAACATCTTACACAGCACACCTTTGCCATTTGTAGGTAATAATCAGGTGTTGCTAGAGGCAATAACGTAAAGAAAATTCTCTTACTACACACATACTTACAGCAATTATCAATTCACAAAGCGTAGCAATATGTAGCAATCTCCTACGAGATCTTCTCGTAGCGGTCTCGTAGCTAATTGGCTACAGCGCAGTCGGCGCGATCTTACTTACAAGTGGTTCTTTACGCAAAAAGCCAAGCCACCCCTATTATATTTTTGAAGAAGTTTTTATCAGTTATTTGTAATATACATCTCTATGAACTTAGCATTTGGTGTGAACCCGGAGATTTATCATACAGGTCCTGAACCCAGTATTATATGGATATATAGTATACAGACTCCTGCTCTCACAATGGTTAGATCTTGCTGTAACTTTTGAACAAAAATTGTACTTTTTTGAGAGAAATATCTATTATTATTAGCTGTAAAGGCAAGGGGGGTAGGGGGGTAGGGGGGTATAGATAGATAGTCAGTGAAAAGTTATGTCTATACCCTATTATCGCAGATGCAGTGCAATTGTGATGCGTACAGATGTGACGAGATTTGATGTGCGTTGTGCGCGCGGTGATTGAAAACGCAGAAGACACGGCTTTAGTTACTGTGGTGCTATTCTGTAAAAATCTCACCGTGAAAACTTAGGTGAAGTGAGCGTGGAGTGAGCTGTCAATTCGTAGCGACAACAAACTCCCTTCACTAAGTTTTCACGATGAGATTTTTACAGAATCGACCGGCTGATACCTAAATGTATTTTAATTGAAGTAGAGATATAGCCTTGATATTCATTAGAAACATAAAGTGATTTTCATAAATCTTTTTATACCTGTCATGCTTATGTGATCCAAGCTAACATTTAATTTGACCGTTTTTCATGAATATTTCAGACTGAAATAAAATCTACCACCATAATGAAAATACTCAGGTAAACAAGATAACATAGATAAGTAAGACAAATGAAGGTTTCGCCTCGTTAGTTTATCGCTGTATATTTTGCGCCACCACTAAATATTCTCTTACTAAAATGTGTACTACCTCCCGAATTCACTTAATTACACCCGTCACCAAACTTCAGTAAAAGTTATTTTTTTCGATATTTTTGCATGTCATAATTCAATTTATACGGGAAAAGCCTGCAGGCCAAAGCCTACAAAATGTTACGAAAATAATTATGTTACGAATACAGCCTGAAATACCAACTAAAATTAATCTGCTGAAAATACTGAGGTGCTGAAAATACAAAATATTCGAATACATCGCTGTCGCATGTGCAATCCCAAAACAAAAGGTTTAAATAGAACTGCAAACAATAAAAAATAGGTGTCTGAAAGGTGAGGCGTTTTCAAAGGATTTTTTCAGTTAATACCTGTGCACCGCAAGGTAAGAATTTCCTCAAAGGTAACCCGATATAAGTATCACGTTTTCAAATCCCTAACTGCATTTTTGTCGACAGAAAAAATATTAATGAAATAATATGAGTATCGACGCCACGACCTTTATCTAGGTATGTACTTAGCTGAAACTTTAAAAACACAACAAGAAAAAATAATTATGTAAGTATTAATAAAAATGAAGGATGAAGAAGGAAAGTAAAAAAATATATTTGTATGAGATACGCAATACCTACCATTGTTTTTATTGTGTACCTACATGAATTATAAAATAAATAAAGAGGCAATGTATTTGGACTACCGTAGTCCACCTCTGGCTGTAAGTCTCACCCAAGTAACGCCACAAACACATGTTTCTCCTTCAGCATCCAGTCTGTGGCCATACAGCTGTCATCATTTTCATTAACTTTGAAACTGTCAACAACAGAAGGCATTAAAGATATTAATATTTCGTTCGTTTATAAAGTGCTCTAACTACTTTTAACTAAGGACAATTGAAGATTTAGCAGCTTCTTACGTATACCACTTTTGTTCGTAAGTGTACGGTAATGAAGGGACATCGTAATGTTTCAGCATAAGGAGTAAAGGTCAAAATCAAAATATTTTATTAAATAAACCTACACGGGCACTTATGAAACGTCAGAAGCTAGGTGCACATCATGGTCAAAATGGCACCCCGGCTCTTTAGCCGGGGTGCCATTTTGCTACCTTTGTAGCACCAGGACTCTGTGTGGTTTTAGTCAGTAAGAGTCTGACAGACCCCTCCACCCACCCCAGGGTGGTGGACTCTCTCTCTCTTCAATCGGTCCCTCATTACTGAGGATTGTGGTCACTGGACCCCTTTAAGCGGACAATCTGGCTCCATCTACTCCGGTCCAAAGTTGCCATCACCACCTGCTGAAAATTGCTTGAGGACGTAGCTTCTTCATCGTGTTGGCGACCAGCCTCGTGCTCTGTTGCCTTCAGTATTGCCAACAATAACCAGCTTTTCAAGGCTGCTATCCCCCCTTCGCATTATGTGGCCGAAATAGGTCAGAATACGCTGTAGGCATATTGTAGGCAATCGGGTCTTGACATCGAGTTGGGAAAGGATAGACACATTTGTGCGTTTGGCTGTCCATGGTATTCGGAGCATTCACCTCCAGCACCACATTTCACTTCGGGTGGTATTGCAAATGTCCTCTGTCTGTCTCCTGCAAATGTTTATATTTTGTGCCCTATTTAAATCACTAAAATTCGTATATACCTAAGCTTTTACATTTTGTTTGGACTATGGGGTAACAAATTCTTCCTGTTCGCGTCGCTGGCACGACTGTATGTCAGACCTTGTTGGATCTAAACTTCGCCACTTCCACGGCGTCGTCGGTGACAGCGCAGAGGTCTTTGGCTGCATGTTTTGGGACACAGGGGGGCAGGATAGGAGATGGAGCTTAATTCGCGGCACAACAAATTAAATTAGGGTCACCAGAACCTAGCATCGATTTAAAATTACAACACAACATTGTTTAACACATGTGTGAAAAATAAATTGTTTTTTTTGTGCACTCTCTGTATGTAAACAACTAGCTTCTGCCCGCGACTTTGTCCGCGTGAAATTTCTTGTTACTCCCACCCACCCCGTCGCATCGCATCGCCTGCCTGCGCTATTGCTTCGTTTTTGCTTAGCGTTCTTTCTGACTTTTTTTCTTTTTGCTCGGCTCCTAAAGGTTATAACGTGATGTTAAATAGCCTATAGCCTTCCTCAAGAATTGGGCTATCAAACGCAAAAATAATTTTTCAAATCCGACTGGTAGTTCCAGAGATTAGCGCGTTCAACCAAACAAACTCTTCAGCTTTATAATATTAGTATAGATTCAATTTACTATGAGAGAGTTATTAATGTAGCGTTATTGTCTGTAGTGGTATTGCTCCATTAATACGGTTAGCGACAATTGGTTTGAACAGTTAGAGGGTAATTGATGTATGTATAATATTGTATTATTGCAGCCACACAGCTTGATATGAATGACTTTTAAAATAAGTATCAATAAACAAATAGATGGGGATTCTAATAATCTCTTGGAGAGAAATTAGTGGTAATAGACTCTCACAAACACACACATTTCACCACTTATAACTACCATGAAATAGGGGGATTTCATGGTAGTTATTAGTGGTGAAATGTGAGTGTATTATACAGAGTGGTGATAAGGTTGTTACATTAAACAGTGCAGCGGTTTTTACAAGTTGTTATCAGTCTGTTAAATTAATAAAACAACCAATTTTATTTTATTTGAAAAAGTTAATTTTTCATACAAAATAAATAGCTTAAAAATTGGCATGAAATAAACTATCCTTGATAATAATTTACTAGACATGCGCGGGCGATGGTATCAACAATTCAACAAAAACTTTATGGTATTGTTATCAAATAATCAAGACAATAGAAAAAAGGTCCCACGCCTAGAATGTTAATTGTTATTCATTATTTGAATTGTGTATGTTTAAAATAATATATACGCAAACACGCAATTTTCGATAACCTAAGCGCCACACTGTATACGTGTACCGGCCTACTTCTTCGGGGAACGGAAGTATTATTTTGCGTTGTACGAGGGAATAGTGCGCTTAAAACGGCGAAACCAATCCCTATGTAGGATGCACCAGATTCACGAAAGAATCCTAATAACCGGACATTTCTCGTTCAATTATGATAAGTAAAAACGTCTTGGTTTCTTTGCTAAGCGCACAAAAAATGATAGGAGCAGTACCCCACCGCAGCCCCTGTCTAAACAAGTGCTAAATACTGTTGCTTAGCTACAAGATACTTAATTAGAAATATTTGTAATGTGACGTAGTATTTACTAAGCGAAGATCTCCGTCCAAAGTCTTTAGCTGGATTTTTATGATGATGATAACTGCGGAGATAAAGACAGCCAATGATTTGCTTCTCATCTGCCTGATAATCACTCAATCAGAACGTGGAAAAACTTGAGAAAAAGAGAAAATCGCCATAAAATATTACTCGAATTTTCTGCTCTTATCTATGAATACAAATTAGATTAAATAATTCGAAACACACTGATCCACTCCATTATAAATTCTGTGTAAATGGAATGATCAAAATATTTGCCAATGAAAAACAAATAAGAGGCTCTGATAAATCCGTTCGTGCTGCAAACAGATAACACATTACGCTAGAATTATTTCTTCTGAGTACGTGTTTTACTAACACCGGTAAAATGTATTATTTTACTTCAAAAAGCATGCTTTTAACAGATATTTGTCGTTCAAAAAATATTGCCACGAATATTTTATCCAAATAAAAAACTACAGTGAATTTGAATTTAAATTTTGTGTATAATTTGATAGGGTTGTCAAATAGTAGAAATTAAAAAAATACGGAAGTGTCACGTGTGTGAAAGTAGAGAGCGCAGTACAGGGTGCGCAGTAACACTGACTAGCCCTATAAAGGGAAGGGAATACGCGTCTCATTCACAAGTAAGCCGACGTCGACGTCACAGCAAGTTGGGAGTACCGGGCACAACTTTCAGTTGCGCTCCCGAATTCTTTTCGCGAAGTGTTTTTGTGGTACGAAAACAATGAAAGTATTCCTGTATATGGTTGCTGTGGTACTGGCGTGCGATGTCGCTAATTCCCTGTTTTTACCGGTAAGTACTTTAATGTAAATTCGATATTTAAACAATAATAATAACATACAAAAAAGAAGCGTTGAAACAGAACCTGTTTTTCCTTCAAATTGTCAGTTTGGAAATTACACTTCAAGAATAATAAAGTTTTGGCGTTTGTTTTTTTTTTTTGTCATTGTATAAAACTTTTCGTGAACTGTTTAAAAATGGTAATTAAACAAACTTATAATATTAATTCTACAGTCTATAGGTTTGCACACAATTTTCACTATACGATTTCCTTTACGATGCTTTATCAATTAAAATAATCTATTTGCTAATTATAATCACAGTTGTTATCAGCTATATCTAAAGCTTTATGTTGTTTCACGTTTTAACTTGTACGTCACGTAGATACACGTAGTAAAACTTGAATGAGTTTGTAATTCATAAAATGTATGATATGTTCAAAGTTTATAACGTAGTAAACTATAACATCTGCGGTTCATGTCATGAAAGTTGCATCGTCATAATAATTTTTTTACTTTTTTTACCCGACTATTATGGCAAAGCCAAAGAAGGGTATGATTTTAACAGGCTATCATTTTATTTTATTTTTTTATTTATGGTATCTTAAAACGGTACATTACATTAATTAACATAGATGCATTATTACGTTGACAATAATAATGTTGAATTGAATTTGAAACTAACATGGAACAGTGGACTCCCTGGCATACTTTCTCTCACAGAACACCATATACGTATAATTAATAACTCCATTTATCGACAATCGCATCCAGGGTTGGCAGTCAGAAAGTATGCATTTAAACTGTAAAATAATGAATGTTATAAATAAAAGGTAAAATATTTACCAACGATTTACTTACTTAAAAACATATACGAGTATTGGAAAATCGGACAATTGTGTTGTCCATTGAGTAGTAACTTGGTATTACATTAATTGGGGCAGTGACATAGTGTTTTCAATTTGGAAAAAGCATACGTGTCTATCTATTTTATTCGAGTGTTAATACTAAGTTATTTAAAAATAAAATATACGAATGGTTATCTGTTAATAGTTTTTATAGTGTTAAGGATTTCATTGAGAAACAATGTTAATGTCAGTTACATACTAAAAATTTGCATGCTTATTATTATATTGGCAAAACATGTTTTGTTCTACACTGTACTTTTACCATCTTTTTATACCGTGTTTTTATGCAAATAAATATTATTATTATATGAAAAATAAATAAATATTATTATTATTATTAATTAGTAGGTACCTACTAATTTTTAATGATTCCTTCATAAATAAATAAATGTTTGAATAATTTTTTACACGACTTAACAAAATTGGTTTCATATTTATTTATTTGGAACCCTGTGAGGGGCCCGTGGTTAAATAATAACAGCCGCACAGGGCGATCGATCAGGTTAAGCTACCCTTGGCGCGGTTGGTCTGTAGATGGGTGACCATCTTTACATACCGAGACCCCTCCGTGCCTCAGAAGGTACGTTGATCCGTTGATTCGTGGATCTTTGACAGTAATTACGGGTGGGCAGAAGCCCAAAAGTCTGACAACCAGTCTTACCAAGGGGTATTGTATTACCCAGTAACTGGGTTGTGGCGGTCAGATAGGCAATCGCTCCATATAAAATACTGGTATTCAGCTGCATCCGGTTAAGACTGGAAGCCGAACCCAACATAGTTGGGAAAAGGCTAGGCAAATGATTTATTTATTTGGAATCTCCAACTAAGGATACACAAAACAATATAATATAAGAAAAAAAAAGGTTATTTTACATGTGCTCGTTTAATTTACAGGACCCCACAGCATGCGCAACAGGATAAAAATAAAAATAGAGAAAATAAATGATGAATACTTATAAATTATGAAATTCAATAAAAAGAAATAAACATGTAAAGATTGAGCATTCATATTACATTCGTATATGTGATTAAATTACTACATAGACATGCTTGAAAGTTTTTTGCAACATTTTGGCGTTAAAATGGGTGAAACAAATCTTTTTAACACGATTATAAACGACAATCAGTTGAAACGAAAATTGATTTTTGGAACTACATATGTACAGTCAAAAAAAGAGATAAGTATGCAGGATCGTCGGATATAGTTGAAGTTTAGTAAGAAATCGATGGATGTTCTCGAATAAAATTTAATTTAATTAATAGAAAACAAACACATCGTTTATCAAATTAAATTTTAGTCGACAACATCCATACTTTTCTTACTAAACTTCAACTCCTATATCCGACGATCCTGCATACTTATCTCTTTTGTTGACTGTACCTACCATCTGATCCTCATAAGCAAATATAAGTTTAATTAAAAAAATAACAGGTCTTCATCATCCTCATGCCCTTAAGGCTCCTTTAAACAGGCGCGACACGACACGCGACACAAAGGCACCGCAAGTCGCGCAACAAGCGGTGCCTTTGTGTCGCGCGCGATTCGCGTCGCGCGTCGCGCCTGTTTGTAGGAGCCTTTATCCCAATTTATTTGACGGCGGCGCAGCATGTCTTCGTCCATATATCTCTATTAGCCGTCATCTCAGTATTAACCTCATTTCTTACACTCGTAGTCATAATTTATCATCATTTCCGCAATATTTAGGTACCTACTTACTTTCTTTGCTATTTTATAATCATCTTTTATTCGTCTATACATATAATACAGTCGTAGCAAAACGAAAACTGTAGATTGAGTTTTATTTTTTTAAGTAATTTTTGCGAGGACTGGAAACGATTTGAATTCCGATTATAAATATTTTTAAATTTTTGTCTAAATGTATGTTACAGCTTCACGCAAAAAAATCATAGATATTCTATCCTCTATAAGTCTGATCAGTCGTAGGCTATAAATCATCACACTATTTCACTTTTTGGATGAGCAATATTGCAATTGGTTCGTATTCTTCTAAAGTGTACCGCAAATTGTAAAAATACGATCCAAAATATTGCGCATAGTTATAGATTTACCCTTTTATTTATTTTTGAGATGAGGCAATAAGAGCTGAGTCGCTGTCACTACAAGAAAACGGTCTAAATGGGAAATTTTTACAAAAAAAAACAAACTATCCTGTTTCTTATACGGATCAAAAAACGTTATCGGATCAATTCAGGTTTGAGTACTAGAAAAGTCGGAAATCGCAAAAAACCTTCACATATATTTCGTAGGAAATGAGAGAGAACCCATTATTACTAGATTACTTCACTGAGCTGATTAGGGAACAAATAAGGCAGAAAATTGCGGATTTAACCTTTTCGTTCATTATCATCCCAATATACCTTTTAAGAGCTATGCAGTCAACCATGACATAATATAAGAACGGCCATTTTAGTCAACTTTCGAAATAGCTCAGCGGTTCGACGACTGCTTTGCAAACCTTTGGTCGATTCCCAACAATTGATATTTTTTGTGCTTCGTTTTAACATTTCTTATATTATTAATTTATTATATAATAGTTCGTAGAACATACACAGTAAAACATAAACTTTAGGCCTCCTTTGTCATCTGTGATTATAATAAAAAGAAATTTTTAGGGTGGTGACTGTGAATGAGAAATTCCGTGTGTTTACAATCTACTGTTATATTATTTTAGTGAAAGCCGTTCATCAGAAATAATCTGTAAGAGTGCACTACTCAATGTATCAGTGTTGTGCCTTGTGGTAGTATATGCAGGAAGGAACGCAGGCGTTCATTCATACACTAAAAATGAGAAACTTCGCAAGCAATGGGAATTTCCCATTGCTTGCGAAGTTTCTTATTTTTAGTGCTACTGGAGGCTGCGGGTGAATAACTGTACGTCACTTGCTCCCGCATCACCAGACCTGACTTTTTGTATATTTTAGCTGCTGAGACCAAAACTACAAACGCAGGAAACGGGGCGTTTTTATAAAAATGTGGCTGTTATTTTAGTATATTGTGGTGTCTTATGACTTCCACGCAAATGGACATAAGATCACGCCTGTAAACCCTGAAAGATTAGGCAGTGGTATTACTATGGTACACTCACATTTCGCCAGATATAATAGGGGCAATTAAATAGGTACAGGCAGCAACAAAAGTAGTTCAGTTTCCTAAATCTTAATTATTAAGCATAATGTTTATTTTAAGGCGGATCAGGAGTAACATTTTGGCTATTAGCTAACAAAAGACGTTTTCCGGTTCAAATTTAAATAACTCTTTTTTCTTTCCGTATAAACCTGATTTGTAACTTTTACTAAAAACATTTTTAAACATAAAAATGCCGAATCGGTCCAGCCGATCTGAAGTGATGCGCTTACCAACGAATAGCATTTCATTTTTATTATACCTACAGGAAAAAAAAAATATCCAGTGCGCAATCTGTAACCATGAATTCAGCAAATGACTCTAGATCTGAAACTATTAGGGTAGAAATTTTTCGTCGGTTATAAAACAAATTAAATAGTAGTTCCATACATTTTGTCCGCGTAGGTATTACTTTTCTATAAAACAGCTGTTTATTATTTTGATGAACGGCGAAAAATTTCTACCCGTTACGTCTAGAATCATATGCTGAATTAATGGTTACAGTTTGCGCAGGGGTTATATTTTTTTTCATGAATTGAATAGATAGAAAAATGACAGAATTAATAGACCTTTGTTGCAGACCGTACTTGTACTATTCCCAGTATTTTGTTAGAACCTCTTTCTTTGGTCTTACCTCGTTATTATTACATTAGGATTAATACAAAAGCTCATCTGAAATACTATAATTATTCTTAATGACCTCGTCACATCGGTATACGACGTGGAAAAGTTCGGGCTATTCATAATAATTATTACACAGATTAAATTATCCCTCACTTAGACGAACATTATCCGACAGACACTTAAGGACAAAACTGTCTCTCTTTCATAATACAGTGCTGTGATTATTTTTCTTAGAAAACCAATGCTTTAGGAACGTAACGAGTTTTTTCTGTGATATTATTTGAACATTGGACGGCGTTGTACACCATTACATAACATAACAGAGCCTGCAATCCCCGCAGGGTAAGGTAATGTACCTATATTACCCACATTTAGCGAGTTATGTTTAATGTTTTTTTTTAATGTGCAAGAGAACGACAAATTGCGGACGCTATGTAGCGACCACCGCAGTCTTAGCAAACTCTAGCTTTACTTAGTTATGTCTGCCACCAAGAAGCGTTGCTATGTTTTAAATTTAAGGGTTATAGCTGACGATGTACTTACAGCCACACGAGACCATTTCAGCTCTATTGAGGCCCATTATTATTATTATTACAACTTTAGTCACCCAAACCCATAATCCAACTTTTTTATTTTTCCATATCCTGCAATAGTCCTACACCAACCGGGGGTTGTCCTTGGGTGCACTTGCATAGTGCATACAGAGATAATCGTCGGTAGGTGCCGCATTTCATTAAATTCCCTAAGGGACCTCTACGAGTTGGCTTCGGTCCCTCGTACGTCTTCCACAGGACCGGGACCCCATGGTCCCGAGATCCGTTAAAAAACATGAAAATAAATAATAATAATAAGTTTGTTGTACAAAGAAAACACACAAGATTAGACATACACTAAACATGGTTGTACAAGCAGTGGGTAGAGGCAAGTTGAACAGCTGGCTCCTGAACTAAGTAAAAGGACACTTGTATCTCAAGAGCCATAATAATTGTTTTGTTTTTTTGTAGTTTTAATGTGTATTTTTTTTCTGTTATGCTAATAATCGCTTTTTCTTTCTTTCTCTCTCGTGTTGCTTTTCCCCATATACGGCGATGACCATAATTAGATGGATAACATGCTAGTTTGCCACACAATGACATAAAAAGTCATGGGCTATTATGTAGGATACTGCTTCGTGTACTTCGAGAGCAAGTACTCGCAAGCGTTGTGTTACAACGATTTGGTTGGGCTCTTGTGAATTTTAGCAAATATATTACGTTTGGTTGTTTTATTGAGATCGTCAACCCTACTAGTATTCACATAAGGTCAACATTTAAGTACTGAGTACCATCCTTGGTGTTCGGTATTTAACACTTACCAAGGGTATCGTATTACCCAGTATTCGGGTTGTGGAGGTCAGATAGGCAGTCGCTCCATGTAAACTACTGGTATTCAGCTACATCCGGTTAGACTGAAAGCTGAAACCAACGTAGTTGGGAAAAGACAAGACAGATGATGATGATCTCATACTTAAAAAAAAATACCACTGCCCTTGTCATTATTTTTAAGTTTTTAGTTTGGTTAGTTAAGTTTCTTCTGTAAAGAATCATACAGTGTTTCCAAATTCACCGAAAAATCACAAGCTCAAAAAATAACACACTTTTTGAAATGCCCTCTATATTTTGCAGGACTTTAAAGCTGTGTACGTGTGTTGCTTCAATATCCGATGCCCGCATCAGATGAGATCTTCTAAAAAGTAGGTTAAAAGTACTTTATTCCCTTTGTGAGGAATAAGATGAGGTGACAATGTTCCACTCAACATCCTAAGTTACCAAGTTTAAGTGAAAGGAACTCAAATGAAATAAAAAGTCCATTAACTTCGTTAAGCACGGAACTTGACTGAAAAATACGTATAACTTATTAAGTGCATCGGATTTTAAGAGACAGATGTGAATAAGATGCCTAGCTAGATACTTCAAAGTTTTTACAATTATTTTATTAATTTATTTGTTTTTTCTTGTGCCTTATTATTGACTTTACCAACATTGTAAATATCTATGCTAATATTTTAATAATATTTATGCAACATAAAGAACTTGTGAAAGTTATAAAACTATTTAATTAATTTCTGATGCTTTAACCCTTCGGATGTGTGAACGTGGGGTCCACAATGCGCGATGCTTTTTTAAATGTTGGCATTTGACAGGTTAATGTACACAATAATGCATAATTTGAATGTGGGTGTGTATCTTCGTTTGTGTGTGTGTGTATCTGTTTTTGTGTGGATAAAAGATAATTGCTAATTAATTTGTAGATAGCAATCAGCGCGTTATTGTTGATTGACAATCAGTGTAAGGTTCATTTTCAACAATGGATGATTACTGGCTATTGTAAAACTAGTATACTATTAATCACACTAATATTATAAAGGCGAAAGTTTGTGAGTGTGTGTGTGTTTATATGTTTGTTACTTCTTCACGCTCAAACGGCTAGACCAATTTTGATAAAATTTTATATGGAGGTAGCTGACACCCTGGATTAACATGTAGGATACTTTTTATTCCAATATTCCCACGGGATCGACGTACGTCGATCCCGTGGGAATATTGGAAGAAAAAGTACGCGGGTGAAACCGCGGGGCGCAGCTAGTAATAATATAATTGATCGGACAGTTGTACGACGTCAGTATCTATACAATGTACAGGACGATCTATTCTGCCAAAATCTCACCGTGAAAACTAAGGTGAAGTGTGTTGTCAATAGCGTCAAACTAATGTGAAGTGAGTTCACAGTGAGCTTGAAGTGAGCTGTCAATAGTGTCAATCCTTAGCATCTGGTGAAATGACAACTCAATTTACCGTAGTTTTTACGGTGAGATTTTTACAGAATAGAACGACAAGTGGAATGACAGCTCACTTCAAGTTCACTTCACCTAAGTTTTCAGAGTGAGGTTTTTATAGACTACACTGGCAAATGTTTACACATTTTATTTACAAAATAGATACCTAGTCACTTCAGTCCTCATCCGTACCGACACATAGGTATCTCGTGAGACGACGTTCAAACAGCGGCCATATCGAACTTTATTATCGAGTGATTCGACCGACTTCTTGACAATTCAAAAGTGCCTGTAAATGGTTTAATTGAAATAAATGCTTTGAGTTTGAGTTTGAGTTTGAGTTTGAGTGCTCTTGAAACCACAGGTCGTTATCGAATCGGACTAACTCGAGTATGGACGTTGTTATCTTACCGCTTTGAAATCTACTTACTTTAACTCCACTTATTATATAAAAAGGATGTTGTTAGATATGTTTGTAAGATTAAAACCGATTATTTGTATAGTTTACTTTTTTTATATATATAAAAAACGTTGAACTAAGATGAACTAAGTTTGTATTAAGGCGCGGGCCCACCGCGGTGCACGGAGAGGCTACGCACGTGTATTAAGCTTCGCTTTGGAAGAAAATGTATGTGGTTGTATCCACTGCAACCCACGGAGAGGCTACGCATGAATTGACGTCATTGATACACGCGTGGCTTGCTCGAATAGGCGGTTACATAGCTCAACGCTGGCGACGTGGGTCTACGTTTCCACTAGAGTACACGAATATGACCCACGACTATGTATAGCTAAAAAAAAAATGACAAAATGGCGCAGGCGTCGCTCGCTTTCCCGCCAGTCTCACCTCCCCACACCTCCCGCAGTGAAGCCCGTGTCCGTGGATTGCAGTGGCACGTGCGTAGCCTCTCCGTGCGCCGTGCCACGCTAGACATAGTCGTGGGTCATATTCGTGTACTCCAGTGGAAACGTAGACCCACGTTGTCAAGCAAATTAATACACGCAGCTAAAATGCGCCGCGTGCCCGTGCACAGCATGCGCCATGGTGGGCCCGCGCCTTGAAAGGTCTTCAAACCTACGGAATAATTGCGTAACACACGAACAGTAGCTATGGCTTCCATTTTGACAGTTCAACAACATTCATTGCGTTATTTACGTTGCTAAGCACACAATTTTTTCGAACATATAAAGCAATGGATTAGCAATAACCTTCAAAATGATTTAGATTGTGATTGAAAGTATGTTACGAATTGGTCATTTAAGAGGAACCGGAACTATGCGCTGATGGTGATCACCAGGGTGTTTTTAGGTAAAAATGCCACACTGCCCGACCTCCCTCCACTTAGTTCGGGTGCCTTTTGTAGGTTTCCCTCCGAAAATACAAAAAAGGGTGCTAGTAATATTCTGAAATTGCCAAAAGCCGTGAGCAAGAGTGATGAACATTGAATGAGAACTAACCGCTCGTACTTTGTTTGAAGAGAGCCATAACGTCTGATAAATTAGGTACCTACATGTCACACAATTGACGATTATCATACGTTACCTGTAACTTTTGTAAATCTAGAATGTGTTAAGGCTCTATCAAACAGGCGCGACACGCGATATAATCGCGCGCGACACAAAGGCACCGCAAGTCGCGCAACGAGCGGTGCCTTTGTGTCGCGCGCAATTATATCACGTGTCGCGCCTGTTTGTAGGAGCCTTTAGATTTCTCACCATCGAAGTAAAAGCCCGCTATCAGCCCCTTATTATTATCAGCAGTTACAGACAGACGAAACTTAGAAAACCTAACAAAGTACCAAGCGATCAAACTTTAGATACTTACTCATCTTGGAAGTTCCCGAGCAGAATAGTTTTATAACCGACCCCAACGTGTCCAGAAAAAGCTGTGCTAGTGATGACTTTAACACTCTAATAGCAGCCTAACTAGCAGCGTCCCGCGGTTTTACTCGCATAGGTGTCGATCTCGTGGAAATATCGGGGTAAAAAGTATCCTATGTGTTATTCTGATGTTTAAATGATGTTAACCATGTTACCTAATATTTGACTAATTAAACACCACTTAAGATTATTGTAAACAACATTTATGGCAACAGAAATAAATTGTCGGTTAAATAAATATAATTACGTGTCTCTAATGAATAATGATGAGGTGGATTTGAGTGAGAAATAGACATCCAATATTTTTACTCACTACCAAAATTATTATTCAGAATATCATTTAAAAGATAAACATTAAAAACTTCTAAAATCTGTGGGGAAAAGCTAAGGGTATCTGGTGAATTGCATTGCTTGGCACAGCATTAAAGATGAATAATCAGATTACTCATTCATCTCTTACCTTCCACCGTCAGACGTCAAAATCAAATCGGCCAGTGACCTGTCAGTGCCATCAACGGAAAATCTCCTGGATTTGAATGCTTCACAGGCGTGTATCACATCTTCGAAATCATAGCAGCGAAATCGCAGTAGTTCCACCATGACTACTTTGGTAAAAGAAAAGACACTGCCTGTTCTTTTACTACAGATTATGACTTGATTATGATTCTATTTCTTTCCAGTGAGATTTCACCGATCTGGGGGCCTAAAAAAGCCACTTTGTCAGAATCATTAAAGGATGCATGCCAGTTGAGAACATGTCATGCTCACTTAAATATATCATCGATGTTGGCGCGTGTGTTGGATCATTCGGTTTCCTAAAAAATGGTTGAGCTAGATGGTGCTGATCCACGCGTCATGTTCGTCAACGGGCGCCGTTGGGTGAGACTGGTCATCTCTTAACTGCCAAGGCTTATTTCTAATCTTATATTTTGAAATGTTTCTTCATTTGTGTTTTTTTTTCGTTGTTCTCACATATAGAAGCAAAAATAATAATGTACAGACGCCAGTACATCAAGCTACTACAATCTGTCAATTTTTTTTAATAGATTTTCAACTTTATCGCTAGAGCAACTTTGAACCTTATCAAAGTTGATTGGGAAAATTTGACAGTTTCGGGTAGCTTGATGTGCTGGCGTGTGTACCTAGGATTTGTAATATCTTGATTTAAAAGAGTGTCCATGGAGTTTCTTGCCCGTTCTTCTCCATAGAGATCTACGTTTTGAAATGGGCAACTAGCTTCAACTTTCTGACTAGCTTTCGGACTATTTAAATTTTGACAATTCAAAAGTGCCTGTACAAGGTTTAATTGAAATAAATGCTTTGAATTTGAGTTTGAGAGTTTGAGGATAACATTATGAATCATAATGGACAGTTAACTGTTAAGTTAATCGTATCAAATTCCATTGGAGAAGGGTTTTTCAGTATTTTTTTTGTCTGTGCTAAAATACCAATCAATCCAATCCAAATCCAATCCCAATCTCTTTGATTATACCTACATAGTGCGGCGAAAAAAAGAAAAACACGGACTATCTTCGCCATTGATTCATAATGTTATCCTTTTATGATTCCGCCAAAGTGACCTTTTTAGGCCCCCTGCTTGCGCTAAGCCGACTATTTTTTTTGCGGTGCCGCGTTTGTTTCGCACGTATCTGTGGCCGATAACAAGTTTGTAAGGCGAAGCTTATTTTTTTTGTAAAAATGGATGTTGATTTTACGGAAAAACTAATTAAAGAAGTCCAAAGTAGAAATATATATATTGTATTCACTAAGTCGAAAGCTACGACATTTTGCTCCGATTGTATGATTCTACTGACTCTCATGATGTTCCGCTACTCGAATCGCGATGTTTCTTAGCGGAATACGTTAAGTCGTTTCCTGTAATTATTTTCGCGGTCGAATAATTTTATTGTATGAGCGTTATATACGAAAGTGCTCCAGAATCTATCACTCCTGCACCTACCGATTTAAAGGTCAGCTAAAACAAAAACATTATCAAATAGTTTTTGAGTTAATTTGTCTGTATCTGTTGTTGCACTCAAAAAACATAAAAAGCAGCAAATTTATTTTGAATTAATAAAAACTCCTCAGGAACCTCAGCCAAAGCAGTTGGAAAACTTCATGAGATTCCATTACCTATTGTTTTTGAACGCAAACAAAAATCGAATTTAAAAACATGGGATTCATTGGTGCATTCAATGGTTTATTTTCCAACTTTTATGCACAAAGTTTTTCAAAGTGAAATGTATTCTAAAGGAATGAGAAAAATATTTGTCACCTTTGTTGGTTCCAAAATAGGTTGGTCCCAAATATTGGGCGTACGTTTATTGGTGTTAGTGTGTGTTCGACCCAAACAACAACGTGTGTTTAATCGACCCCAAACAGTTCAAGAATCCTTAAAATACGTGATCCTGCAATTTCACAAATAAAACTCCCACGTGTAATACTCAATATCTTTCCATGCAATGAATAGCGAACACTTACAAACGTGAATTCGATTCGATGCGGTCATATTACATTCCTTCCATTTGGCTGCAGCTGCAGAAATGACTCTTGCATGGTGGGCAAAATGAAATTAATTTTTACTAAACTTTGGTTTTATTCTGTTGAAAGAGTCAGTCAAATGATTTTGCAAGACGGAATCAATTCATTTCGTTCATATAGTTTTGTTTTATTAGTTCAAAAATGTTGCTGAACTATTATTTTCCCGTATTTATGTCTTAAAATGTTTAACATACATTTTATTTAGGTATATAAAAGCATTATTTTAAAATATTTTCTACCAAAAACGAAAAAAAAATATTGTGTGTATTTTCAAATCACAATGACAATAGTATGAAATGGCTTTATCACTGCAAATTGACGTAGGGTGTCAATTATTAGCTTTAGGAATCAATTGCCCTGTCAATATTAGCAAATACCAATATAACCATTTAAAAAAATGCTGTGTACAATATTATAGACTACCTACTGACAAAGTCAGTTACAGGATGTTGAATATCCTATTCTGAGCGACGCACATAAATTAAATTACTTGAGTAAAATTTGCGTTAGCGCAACTCCGGAATCATTTGACGAACTCTTTTAATATTCAATAAGGAAGATGATTTAATAATCGTACGAGCCATATAGAACTGCCGAAGAATATAAGGTAGTACGTACATGACCACTCACGGAGCACTTAAGCTTTTTATGGCCTGATGTCATGCGTGTACCAACTGTGACGACCATGCTTATCCATTTTTCGGGCACTGAGATCCTGACACTTTTATGTTCACGTTATTACAATGTTATATTTATGGGTTATATTTACTCGTTTATCATCGTCACTGTTTAAGGCCCGCGTGAATGACGGCCTACTTTCTTTCACAGAGAGGAGACATATGTCCCAGCATTTGGAACGTTGACTGATTCTGCAATTTTCGTCATTGCCTTCAGAAAAGTCAAACTAAAATAGCATTAGACCGACGACATGTCCTTCTCAGTAGCAGTCTGAGTCTGGATTCGTCCGGTTGATGGAAATAAGCGGGACTTAATCATTAATAACAAAATGTGGGTGTACCTACTATAGGTACACCTCTACCTAACCCTTTGGTGAAAACAGGCATGATGTTATGTTTAAACATCATCTGCCTAGTCTTTTCCCAAAATATGTTAGGGTTGGCTTCCAGTCTATCCGGATGCAGCTGAATACCAGTATTTTACATGGAGCGACTGCCTATCTGACCTCCACTACCCAGTAACTGGGTAATACGATACCCCTAGGTAAGACTGGTTGTCAGACTTTCGGGCTTCTGACGACGCGTAACGACTGTCAAAGATTCACGTATGACAGCCGGGACCAACCATTTAACATGCTTTCTGAGGCACGGAGGGGTCTTGCTTGGTATGTGAAGATGGTCACCCATCCACGGACCAACCGCAGCAAGTGTAGCTTAACCTGATCGATCGACTCGTGCGGCTGTTATAGCCACAAGCCCCTCGTGATGTTATGTTAAACATCATACATTATCGGATGTTATACTATCCTTAAAAAAAAACGAGAGTCATTTGTTCTTTTGTACTGGACCATACCTGGGAACCTTCTAGTTACAGATATATTAACCTCTCAAACGTCGCCGTTACACCATTGGATAATAATAACAATAAAATTCTATTGTGTCTGATAATTGGACGCGCGAAGGATTAAAGGTAAAAGATCCATCTTTTTTGATGTTCGTTACAAAAACAAGTATAAATATTCCCACGATCCCTCTACGTTGCATGCACCCATAAACACAAGGTTTTGCGTGCGTTACATTGCGCACTACCAGAATTAGTGAATTTTGTTTAAAGTCGTTTCACAGCAAATATTTTTTTGCTCAAAAGTTACTTATTTTGATGTACTGAATGCGTAGGTGACGGCATGGTGAAAGGTACTTTTACACCCTGTATATAAAAATTTCTACGAAATTACCTAGAACACTTTCATCGAAAACAACCCACTAAAATCTTATTCAATTTACATCATACTGATCGTCAATAGTACTTTATAGGTTATTCTAAGAAAGTAATACTTTCCTGTCACCTACAATATTTATTTCAAATTGAAAAGGTGTTTTATTGGCTCTAAATTTTTAAAGGCGGTTTAATACTCTCTTGTAGTTTGACATCTCTATTCGTTTATAGTTTTATTTTAGAATATTTTATATCTTTCTATTTGTATAAACTATTTATTTTATCTTTTACTAGCAACGCCCCACGGTTTTACCTGCATACGAGTCGATCCCGTAGGAATATCGGGATAAAAACTATCCTATGTCCTTCCCCGGAATGCAATCTATCTCTCTGCCAAATTATATCGAAATTCGTTCAGGGGTTTAGGCGTGAAAAGGTAACATACAGACAGACAGACAGAGTTACTTTCGAATTTATAATATTTGTATTGTTATGTCTAAGAAAAGACAGCGGGAGGGATTGGCTCACAATCTCAGTAGCCCGGGAAAAGTGGAAAGAAGTAAGGGGGCCTCCCTTACTTCTTTCCACTTTTCCCAGTAGTGGGACAATACAGGCGGATGTCATAATAATAATATAATAAACTAGCAGCACCCCGCGGTTTTACTCGCATAAGTGCCGATCCAGTTCGAAATACGCGTGGCGCCATCTATTATCACATTAGCGTTATTGTTGTTTTCCTCGGGAACAGCACTTTTTTTCGGGATGAAAAGGAACTTATGTCTGTTTCTGTACACCTGACAATGTATATGCAAAATTTCAGGATGATCGGTTCAATGGTTTAGGCGTGAACAGGTAACAAACAAACTTACATTCGCATTTATAATATTAGTTAGGAAGTTAGGATGTCTAAGAAATAAAAGTGTTCTAAAGTGTGGAACAAGCAGTTGATACTTTTTACAAGGAAATTAACAAAACGACTGCCAATTTAAATTGCCCGTATATAAATCACAACTGTTTTTCATTGATATGAAATGGTTACAACACGTCAAAATTTATTTATTATTCTCATAAAACCCTAAATCCATCTTTACAGGGCTATAATTCACTATGACCACTTAACAATTCCCTACTTCGTAACTACGTCAATTCCTTACCCTATCACGATATCTGCTATTGATGTATTCTCTATGACACAATGGTGTGGTTTGAACTGTCAAAATACATGTTGTCCTTACGGTTGGACTTTCGCTTCCTTGCCGTTAACATGACACGATAATGACGTGGTTTGCACGTGGTAAGATTTCGCGGGGAATAATACAGAATTGGGGCCTTGGTTGCCCTAATGCGATACTTAAGAACTAAATTGCCTATTATATCTTATTATAATTATGCAAATGCTACATAATATAAAATGCATTTGAAAAACTTGATAATTATACACTTTCCAAAACTTTTTTTTTAATATCTTTAATATTCATAAGGAATATTGCTGTGTGTTCACAGATACCGGTATTGAGAACTCAAATACAATTTATTCGTAATAAAAAGTAGAAGGCGATTATTACCGAGAAACAGGTGTGAATATCATAACTTTACGAAGATATTTCACACACGCGGGAAACATCATTCTATAAAATTATCATATTTATTGAATACTTATACCGCGAATAAAATCCGTGTAACGCCTAAAGACAGATACTGCAAAGCGAGGGTGAGTAATAATGTATGATTTTACCTACTGAATAAATGTTTTAAACGGTTCTGAGTTGCAAAAGTATGCAGTGCTGAACTGCCGTGGCATAACTAAAATGCCGTTATCCGACATCTGGTCGATTTTTAACTTTTAATGATATTATAAAGAGAAATAAAAATCTATGGATCTGTTTCCGAATTTTCAATAGCTTGAATAGCAAGGTATTTAAAATTCGGAAACAGATCCATAGATTTTTTTTTCTCTTTATAATAGCGTTAAAAGTCAAAAATCGACCAGATGTCGGATAACGGCATTTTAGTTATGCCACGGCAGTGAACGGGTAGGTACATGATTTAGAGTTTTTCTTTCTGCAGGATAGTTTCGAAGTATACCTACTTCCTACTTTTACCAACTCCCATAAGGAATTTTGTTTCATATTTGCTTGCCCAACGACTTAAGGTTCCTTCAAACAGGCGCGACACGACACGCTACATAAAGGCACCGCAAGTCGCGCCGCTCAACGAGCGGTGCCTTTGAGTCACGCGCGATTATATCGCGTGTCGCGCCTATTTGTAGGAGCCCTTAATTAGGATTAAAGGTAAGCTCGTACCCACCTGTTATGTTTCCTATTATGAATGAGACGATTTGATTTTTCCTAGGCTACAACAAGTTCCAGGAAAATAATATTTCTACTTACATTATATGCGTGGAATTTGTATGGATCATGATCTAGTGAACAGAAGCTGTTTGAACCCAAAAGGTACAACAACGTATACGAAAACAAATTTTGTTTTTATTTAAATCTAGCTGTGCCTGCGACTTCGTTCATGTGTATGTCGGAATGTTTTGTTTTTTTGCGGAACGCTAATTATTTTTCTAAAATAAAAGCAGCCTAAATTATTTTATTTCTTATAACATCAGCTATCTTCCAGTAAAAGTCGTATAAAAACGCAGTACGGGTACCTATTATGAAAAATCGAGCTCATCGAATTTATTCTTATTTTTTTTATTTTACTATTTATGTACAGACACAAAATAAATCAGAACAGAAAAATAGGTATAAAGGTGATTATTTATTTATTATCCATGGATTACCTCTATCAATTCCACATATTAACGGCTTGTCCCTACAATCCTACTACAAACAATTCTCGCAATTACAGAAGAAAACAAAACATATCAGTTTTATCAAGCCTGAGGCCATGTCACAGCAATTCAGCTATCTAAAGGAGTTAATAAACCACATCAGTACCCTAATCGTGTATCACAGTATCAATCTCAATCTGAATCATTTTGAAGGATATTACTAATCCATTGCTTCATTATGTTCTGAAAAATATGTCGCTCAACAACGTAAATAACGCAATGAATGTTTCTAAACAGTCAAAGTCAAACCCATTGCTACTTATAACGTGTTACGCAATTACCCCGCAGATTCCAATACAATTTTTGTACGCAAACAAAAATCGAATTGCAAAACAGCGCGTCCAATGGTTTATTTTCAAACTTTTATGCATAAAGTTTTTCATAGTGAAATTTATTTCAAAGGAACGGGAAAATTATTTGTCACTTTTGTTGGTTCCAAAATAGGTTGATCACAAATATTGGGCGTGCGTTTATCGGTGTTAGTATTTATTCGACCCAAACAACAATGTGCGTCTAATCGATTCCTCATAAACGTGTCATGATCGAGTATATTTTGATATCGATGCTGGTGACTTTGTAACTTATTCGGATAATAATATTTGAGATCGAAATAATATTTGAGATAACATTTATACGAAAATTGAATCCTTGTGGGATTAGCGCTGGGATTTCCTGTAACGAAATGTGATAGGAGTAGATAAGACTAAATGTGATTTTACATGCTATGTATGTTTTCTCACAGTTGTTCAGGGAAAACGTGACGTCTATGCAATTTTATGTTATGCTATGACATTTTGGTTGAAAACAAAAATTAATGAGGCGTCGAGAGTTTTTCGTGAATAACAGAACACCTTTTGTGAACCAATAATTAATTTGTGGAAACAATGGTGACTAATTACTTCATTCATGTGATGGAGAGTGAGCTGCACATACCACCACTATTTTGTAAGACGACAATATCTTACATTCAAATATAATCTAAAATTACTTTCATGGTCCGGAGTATATGTTTAAACACAATTGGGCTCCCTTAGCCACTATAGTTACTGGTCAAATAAAAAGTGACCATTACTTGCTACTACTTTTAATGAAGTTGGACATCTACAAGTTAATTCCTCGGATCTTCTTAAAATGTTTACTCTAGATACCTACTTAGGAATCCGCTATACAAATTAAAAGGGCGATCAAAACAGATTTGAAATGTATATCAAGCACTCAAAAAAACATTACAATCCCAATGTATTGGTTCATGAAGTGGTATCAGAATTCGTTTTTAAACACAGTGATTATTGTAAAATTTCCACAGAGACGGATCAAAAAGTTTAAATGGGTGTGGAGCGCCTTCCTTGTCTATAATACATAATAAAGAGCTAGTCTTAAAATTTATGCAACTGTATGTATAATGTCTCTGGAGCTCATTGCAATATATGAAGCAGTGTTTTATACAGTTAGTGAAAAACTTAATAAAATAGTCATTATTCTCAAATTGATTAATCATAGTGACAAAGACGAGACTAGCGTAATATTGCAATGGGTCCCCAGCACACATAGGCTTACGGGGCAGCGAGGAGACTGACCGTCTGTCTAAGATTGCAGTGCCGATGGGTAGCGAAAAGCCATACATTCCAGATTACTGGGAATATAGTGCCAAGTTTAAACTGTCGTGTTTCGACAGAAGGAGGAACTACTTCCATGAGAAATCTAAAGCGAAAGGAATTTGGTACAAGATAATTCAGAACGAGCCTCCTCGCGTGCCGTGGTTTGAGAATAGAAGTTATGTTTAATGAGCTCTAAGACTGCGTTCTGGGCACTATCCATCGGCAAAGTTTGCTTTCCTAATGCGGAAGTTCGCATCACCTAATTGTGAAATATGCAAGAAAATTGATGATGTGCAACATTTTTGTTGATGGAATAATGAAAGGGAATCATTGATTAGAGAATTTGAATTGAACATTTTGGACGTTGGGCTGTCCTCGGGATGTACTCGGTTTTAATGTATATCCGATATGTCAGTGAGTGATGGCAAAGTATTTCTGTTCGTGTTTTGTTTTCACTTCTGTCGGCACTCCTGGAGTACCACTGTTTTTTTTTTGTTATAGGTGCCGTATATATTTTCATATGTATTTAGTAAAAAGCTTTTATTTTGACATTACAAACAAGCACTTCCATTTTATTTATTTGTGTGTATAAATAAGAAGTACCTACCCACAGTCAAAAACAGAAAAAAGAACATACCTCACTAAAATTAAAACAAAATTGAAACTGAAATCTCCTTCAGTACTTAAGGTAACTTAGTTACTTAGTTAGTTTTGTTCACATACTTATTAAGTACCAAAAGTAACTAAGCATCATGAAATACGTATATACTAAATAAGACATCGTTATTACTCGTAGTTCCCTTTGTATTAGAAGTTTCTTCAACTTGAGTAACTCGAAACGTCTCAGTTACTCGGTATCATACACTATTAGGTCCAGGCCACACAACAGCTCTGTATGATGGCGCTTGTGACAGCTTACAAATTAAGTATTAGATTCACCCGCATAAGTTTCGATCCAGTGGGAACATCGGGATAAAAAGTATCCTATGTGTTAATCCTACACTCTAATTGCGTAACACACTATCAATCGGAATCTGAACCATTTTGAAGCAAATTCCTAATCCATTGCTTCATAAGTTCGAAAAATTTGACCGCTCAACACGTAAATAACGCAATGAATATAGTTGAACTGTCAAAATTAAACCGATTCCGATTAATAATGTGTTACGCAATTGCCCCTCTAGTTATAAACTATCTGTGTTCAAAATTTCTTCCAAATCCGTTCAGTCGTTTTTGCGTGAAAGTGTAACAAACATTCATCCGTCCTCACAAACTTTCGCGTTCATACTATTAGTAAGATAGTTAGATTAGTAGGATTAAGTAGGATATCCTTGTTGTATCCCTGTAGCTTATCCTTTCGAAAAATAATAGTTTCAGGGGTACATCATAATTTCGGCCCGTAAAAAATGTAGTATTGCTGGCATCTGCTTCCTAAAATTCAGCAGTCAAAAAAAGGTGTAAACGTTACGCGATGGCTTGTGACGTTTGCACGTTTTTAACGACGGAGCGGCACTGTATGATGATATAGTGTCGCTTTTGGACTACTTAATGCTACGCTATATGCAAGCACTGTTAGGTGACATCTGCTCTTAGCTAACCAAAGAACCGATGCATGGTTTTACCTGCAATGGCCACACTGATGCTTGGCACAGTCAGCAAGAAAAGTCGATTAACACTTCAGTTTTTTAAATCTCAGCTAATGAGCAAAATATATTAATGACAAATATTTTGCTCAATAACTGAGTTTAAAAAAAACTGAAGTGTTGATCGACTTTTGATGCTGACCGTACCACGTTGCCTGACTAAGTTACTCGTACTTATTCGAAAACGCTACTCACCTGACGTACACAGTGCAATTTAATTGCTTGTAACATACCAGAAGTTTAAGCAACAATACAAGTTGCACCGTCTGAACAGTTCAAACGATTCAAGTCATTAGTTTAAGAATAAGAATAATTTATTGGTGCATGGTTACAAAATTATTTTCACAAATAATAATATTGTATGCTTACTGTGGTGCTATTCTGTAAAAATCTCACCGTGAAATCTTAGGTGAAGTGAGCGTGGAGTGAGCTGTCAATAGTGTCAATTCCTAGCAAAAACAAACTTACTTCACCTAAGTTTTCACGGTGAGATTTTTACAGAATCGACCGGCAGTACCTTGAATATTTAACATACATAGTTATTTGAACAGTGGTCCCTAAACTAGGCAGCATCTGTATCTTGGGGACCTGAGTAACTTTATTGCACCAGTCGTAATGCTAAGCATTAGAGAGTGCTTTACGATCGAATGTTTTTTTTTTGCCTCCTTTCTGAACCTGTTTCTATTTTTATACTCCTGCTAGTACACAAAACCTACTTAATGTATATGTATACTATAGATAAATAATTTAATGGAGATTTATTCAGTACTTTTCAAAAAACGAAAAATCATCAAAATATTTCTAAAACTTTTCTCTCGTCAATCAAGTGTGAAATCTGATAACATTGTAGCTTGCGAAAAAATCAATTGAGTCAATTTTTTTTAATAGAATAATTACACCCATAGGAGGAACTCTATTGAAAATGGCTTTTTTATTCAAAGTAGTTTAAGTATAATTAATAAAAAAACTAACTAATTAATAATTAATAACTATAATTAATAAAAAATAAAAAAAACTAACTATTATATTATCTATATCTATGGTTCTTTCGTTCAAATGAGTATTATGAGTGTAGTGTGGATTTTCCATTTAATTCAATTGACATGTCTGCGTTAACTCAAATTTAATTTCAGGATGTTAAACACCGTTCAAGTAACAACTTTCAATTTTCAACTTTATTATTATTTTTTTTAATTTTAAGTGATTAAATAAAGGTATGGAGATAACATAAACATAAATTTTGCACCAAGTGAAGCTCCTAGCTGTGTGTCTTCAGCCTTAGAAAATGGAGAACGGTGAACCGAAACAGAGTTATAATGAAAGGAAAGATAACATTTGGTTTCTGGATCTGAAAGTTTAAGGGATTTGAAATAATACATTATTATATTCTGTGGCTAAATAATAACAGCCGCACAGGTCGATCGATCAGGTTAAGCTGCGCTTGCCATGGTTGGTCTGTGGATGGGTGACTATTTTTACATACCGTGACCCCTCCGTGCCTCGGAATTTTAATGCGTCCTTGATTTTTATTGCGAATATAAAAATTTCATTTCAGCTTTTAGGAAAAAGAGTTTCCTGAAAAAAACCTTGTAAATCTTCTTTTACGAGGGCGACACTGAAAGTTTTTAGAACTGGGGGCCTAAAAAGGCCACTTTGGCAGAATCATAAAGGGATTCCATTATAAATCATAATATGACGAAGACAGTCCGTGTTTTTCGCTGCACTACGTATGTATAATCAAAAAGATTGGGATTGGATTTGGATTGGATTTGGATTGGATTTGGATTGGATTTGGATTGGATTTGGATTGGATTTGGATTGGATTTGGATTGGATCGATTGGTATTTTATTTATTTTTTGTATTTTTTTTATTGGTATTGGTAAAAAAATAGCTAAAAATCCTTCACCAATGGGATTTGAAACGATTAATATAACAGTTAACTGTCCATTATGATTCATAATGTTATCCTTTATGATTCTGCCAAAGTGGCCTTTTTAGGCCCCCTGGCCACTTTTAAACGATATATAAAAAAAAAACAAAATTTGAAAATGGAACTCTGTTAATATTATTGTGTATGTATTTTATTCATTAATTGTCATTTGTTTACGAATTGGCGGCAAATTGAAAATTGTCTGTGTCACGTCAGCATGAATTTAATGCGAGAAAATTTTCGTACCATGATTTTTTATGACTTTCGATGTCATTTTAGTTAACAAGAAAGTTATGATAGACTTCGATTGGCCTTTCACGTTGAAGCCCCATCTCGTGCCACTGTTTACAACTGATTAATAGAGTTTAAACGTGGTTCCACTAATCTCACCGATGATCTGCGTGAGGGACGGCTTTTTACGACGACGACTGAAGATAACATCAGTGTTGTGCGGCGTATGATAGAGACTGACAAAAGAGTGACTTATCAGCGGATTCGGACAAGCTTAGGCATCGGTATGAGTCAAGTGCACAAAATCTCCATGAACATTCAGCGGTCAGGAAGCTTTGTGCCCGGTGGATATCTCATAATTTGACAGAGGCCCAAAAACTCCGTCGTGTTGACTGGTGTCGTGAAATGGTTGAAAGATTTAACGGAGGTGATTCAAATGCTGTATTCGACATACTTACGGGTGACGAAAGCTGGATTTATTGTTATGATCCTGAAACTAAGAGACAGTCTGCTGTCTGGGTGTTTCCTTCTAAGGAGTTGCCAACTAAAGTGAAGAGAGTCGAAGCGTAGGAAAAAAGATGGTGGCTTCGTTCTTCGGAAGGACAGGTCATTACGCAACAATTGTTTTAGAAGATCGAAAACAGTTACTGCAGAGTGGTACACTAACAATTGTTTGCCACTTGTCTTGGAAAAAGTTCGGGAGAAACGACCTCGCAGTAGGATCCTCCTTCACCACGACAACGCCTCGTCGCACACCGCCAAGCAAACAATCGACTACTTGGCGACGTCAGGCGTGGAATTACTGGTTCGCCAACCCTATAGCCCCGACCTCGCACCTTGCAATTTTTATTCATTTCCGAAAATAAAAGAAAAACTTCGAGGAAAACGTTTTATGGACGCCGAGGAAGCAGTGGCTGCGTTTCAAAATGCCGTCGAAGAGACCCTTAAGGACGAGTGGGCAAAGTGCTTTTCTCAGTGTTTTCATCGGATACAGCGATGTATGATATGATGTAAATGGACATATATTATAATAAACTAATAATTTGCTAGTTTGTCCAGTTTTTTTATTTTCTAAGAACTTTCAGTGTCACCCTCGTATTTTGCCTCTAGTACATACCTATCTAGCTCGCAAGCGATAAAAATTTAAATATTTACAAAATAAACGTAAAACATGTTTATTCAATAAAGAAAGAAAGAAAATACGTTAATTTGCGGTAAACATGACGCAAAAAAGAACATAAACACAAAAAATAAGAAAAACATCAAAAATAACAATAATAAGAACAATAATACTATCAATTCTATAAAAAGTAAATCTAATCTTTATATCTGGATCTTTTGCAAAAAAAAACGTTAATAGAAAAAAAAACTAAAAAAAAGAATTGCCTCTATAATTGACTTCACTAAATATTTTATTCAATAGATACTCCGACGATAGAATCATCAGTTTGAATTGCCGTAAGCCGCTTTAATCAAGTGTCCTTTATCGAAGTACCCTCTAAAAAGTCCAACAAAACATCTATGCCGTCTACAAACGTTTTAAAACGTAAACTGTTTTTCTATTTTTTTATAAGGAGTTGCTTTTGTACAACCGAAGCTTTTAAAACTGCTTTTTGCACTTTAATCGTTTTGGAAAAAAAGCAGCCACGAAGGGTTCCGTGCTATCGTACAATATTAAACACTAAGTAAATATTTTTTTTAACACCAAAAAACACATTTCTTTTATGACCTCCATTAATTACCATATTTTTTTCTTATTCGAAGACATGTGACATCTACTAACCCGCACTGGACCTGCGTGGTGGATTACGGCCCACTCCCTCTCGCAAAGAGGAGGCCTGTGTCCCAGCAATGCAATGGGAACGTTATACAGTTCAAAAGATACAACCCTGTAAGTCCTGTAACCCTAAAAACCGTGAAGGAACGCAGTCAGGTACGACAAATCGGAATAGAGTGCAATGCATTTTACACTCCACTGTTTATCCATTTGTCTCTAGACAAACATTTTCACGTAGATTTCTCAGACATATTTAAAGTTTAAAGATAAAAATTTCTACGTGTTTTAACTTGGCTTGAAAGTTCACGGTTGGTCCATTTGCAGTTACTTCTTTTGCAGGATTGAACAAAAATAGATTCTTTTGACAACAATTCCTAGTCAATTGTTTTCTCAATTACTGTGCTCAGAACATTATATTGGTTACATAGACAAATAGAACTTGTCGTTTTATGACGTGGAAGTGACAATCCACGTAAGGGTTAAAGTCAAAATCAAAGTCAAAGTTTTTTATTTGATAAACATATAAAAGTAGGTGTTTGAAATAGAGTACGTATAGATATCTCTTTGTTTTGCCATTAACAGCGTACAAATATCAAATAGGTATGCATACGAAATTACAATTTAGTAATAGAATTTTTGTTAAAATTTAAATGACAAGCTAACAGAGTTAAAATATACCCAATATCATCTATCAAAGTTAATAATATTGCGTACAAAATTATTATTATTGGGATGCTAAAGCAATAATTCAGAGAACGAATATACCTACCTAAAACCGAGCTACACAATTACCGACAAATGCGTGCTGACGTGCGACTGAATAGATAGGAAACACCAAACTCATCTAGTTTCAATAAAAATAATTTATTTTGGACATGTATAAATGTTTGTACAAACCCACTTACGGAATAAAACGCATTTATAATTAATTTATCTCAGGATTTTTTATGATACATCATCATCTGCCTAGCCTTTTCCCAACTATGTTGGGGTGGGCTTCCAGTCTAACCGGATACGGCTGAATTCTCCACAACTCAGTTACTGGGTAATACGATACCCCTTGGTAAGACTGGCTGTCAGACTTTCGGGCTTCTGACGATCAGTAACGACTGTCAAAGATCCACGAATGACAGTCGTGATACAGTTTCAATTAAATTAATCAGTAGAACTCGCTACAAGCCAAAGTTTTGCATCCGGTGCCATTAAAATGAATATGATTATGAAACAGGTAACAAAATGACTGACGTTCCCAATACGATTCGCGAATGTAGTTTTCTGTCACAAACATGACTCGTCCGCAGAGTTAACACCTCATTTCACGAGGTTACGGTTCATTAACTACATTAAAATTGAATATTGTGGTCCAACTACAATTTCCAAGTTATGAATTCAATCGGAAAGGAGTAATTAAGCTTCCAATCAACTTATTTGATAGATCATTAAGTTTGTTTATGAATAAAATTATTTCCAAATGAAATTCAAATTCAAACTTATTTATTAATATAATCAGAAGGCCAATTCCCGTAATTTTTAAAAACGTTAAAAATCTGCAATCTGTGGGCCTAATAGGCCACTTTGGCAGAATCATAAAATGATAACATTATGAATCACAATGGACAGTTAACTGCTAAGTTAATCGTATCAAATCCCATTGGTGAAGGATTTTCAGTTATTTTTTTGTGCTAAAATACCAATCAATCCAATCCAAATCCAATCCCAATCTCTTTGATTAAACCTACGTAGTGCAGCGAAAAAAAGAAAAACACGGACTGTCTTCGCCATATTATGTTTTATAATGTTATTTTTTTATGATTCTACCAAAGTGGCCTTTTTAGGTCCCCTGATCTCAGCTATAATCAATGTCAAAAACTTATCAAAAATGTAGGGAAAGTAGAAATATTTTTGACAGATTAATACTAAGATCAGACTGTGATCGTTCTTGTTGTGAGTATATTTGGGTTTTGTTTATATTTTGTGTGTTGTGAACGTGAGTTTTAGGACTACACTTAGTCTTTATAAGCCTATCTACGAATGCATCTACGTATAAATTAATTGTAAAAATATATCAAACAAAGAATACCTAAAGGTGAACTGAAAATAATCCCAAAACTATTCTCAAGAAAAAGGTCAATGCTGTATCATCTTATTTGACATCTTCCATACCATTCATTTTCAATATTTCGATGGATCTGAATGTAGAGGTCAGCTTAGGGTTTCTGCCAATCGAGAAAATTACTTACGATTATGAATACCTACTTATTTTGTGAGGGAAAAAGTTAGAGTTGACGTCGATATGGGTAAGTTTATTAAATTGCTGACTTACCAAATCTGTTTTTGAACCAATATTGAATTGGTAATGTTATTAATTTACTGGGGAAATTGCGATAAAAGTAAATATCTATAGCTAACGCTTTGCTAGAAGAGCGGTTCCATCATATTATAACAGCCAACAATAAATATTATGTTAGGCAAAAATTTTTTTTTTCTTCATTAAATGAGTGCATAGTGGGAAAAAGTGTGGAACTCTCTGCCGGCATCTGTCCATCTGCCTTCAAAGCAAGAGTGAACAGGCACCTTCTGGGCACGCTCGTTCCATCATCATAGACCTCATCCATCGCTTTCCATCAGGCGTGATCGGGGTCAAGAGCAGAACCAATTAGCAAAAAAAAAAATCTATGTAATTTAGGTACCTACCAAACAATGAAAGATTGAGTTATTAGGATTCGTGACATCTGTACCTACGCAAATCTTTTGATATTAACCTTTTGACCGCAACAGTCATGTATTGATGACAAACCAAAATGTGCCCAGCACGCCACGGTTCGACTTCATGACAGACTTTGACTCCGAGGGCACGTTTTTGATTTTTTGACGTGTGGCGGTCAAAAGGTTTAATTAGCTCTACTACTATTCTACTCTACTCTCTCTACTCCCTTGGCGTAGGTAGTCAATCCTCGAATGCTCCTTCGAATCCATTTAAAGTACTGGTTAGACTGAAAGGCGACCTCAACATAGTTGGGACAAGGCTAAGATACACGATGGTGAACTGTAAATTCTCATTTATCCAATCCATAAATTCTTTCATGCAACCTTTTCATATACCTACCTGTTTTCTAATTAAGATTTCTTTGTAGAATCCCTGTAAGCTTCAAGCAGGTACAATGAGCTGCAGTATTTATTGTGCAGAGTAAAGGATATGCTCGTAATACAACAAGAAAAGCTTTAATTAAAACATTATGAAGGTGGAGTTACCGGACTGTTCGAAACTCCATAATATATAATCAAGTTGCAGCTCAGTTTGTAGAAGTACAGACGCCAGCACATCAAGCTACCCGAAACTGTCAAATTTTCCCAATCAACTTTGAACCTTATGCCTTAGTCATAATGTTGAAAATCTATTAAAGAAATTTGACAGATTGTAATACCTTGATGTGTTGGCGTCTGTACCTTGTATATTATTATTAAGTTAACACAGCACCTTGTTAGTTCTTTAATTAACCACGTTAACGATATTTCCGGATAAAAGTTTCTTCGAATGTTATTTTCGATATTTGTATGTAGTAGGAAATGGAAGATCTGTTTTGTGGTGTTTGGAAAAAGTTCTACATTTTATAGTTAACTAGCTGCGCCCTGCGGTTTCATCTCGATCCCGTGGAAATATCGAGATAAAAGTATCCTATGTTCTAATAGACTTTGACCTGGTCAAAGTCTACTCATACATATGCTATCCAAATCCATTCAGCAGTTTTAGTGTGAAAGCATAACAAACAAACATACAAAATAATAATTATTTTCTCTGTATAAAATTAGCTTAGACTAGCTTTTACCCGCGCCTTTGCCCGCGTGGAGGTCGGAAATGATTCCATGGGATCGTAATACCGGGGTAAAAACGTTCTATGTCCTCACCCAGGTCATGATCTACATGTGCGCCAAAATTGATCATTTTGTATATTGTACAGCCTTTAGGCGTGAAAGGGTAACAGACAGTCAGACAGAATTACTTTCGCATTTATAAATACAGACGGTACAGACGCCAGCACATCAAGCTACCTGAAACTGTACAATTTTCCCAATCAACCTTGAATCTTATGATGTAGCAATAAGGTTTAAAATCCATTTCAAGTTTGACAGATTGTAGCAGCTTGATTTGCTGGCGTATGTACAGTACTTATTCAACTTTGCACACACAAGCATTATCAAAATAATAAAATAAAATAAATATCAAATAATGATAGTTAAGCATTTACATTTAGTTCCTGGAAGGATTTGGGGGAGGCCTTTGCCCAGCAGTGGGACAGCATAGGCTATTAAAAAAAAAAAAAAAAAAAAGCATTTACATACAGTAGAAAGTTTTATTCGAAAAAAAAAATGCCACTTCTTGTTTTCTTAACTCACACCTAAAACAATAATAGAAATGTAAAAAAAATAACAAAATTAAATTCTAACTTAATTCATCCGCATCGCTGTCGACTGGTAATGTACCCAAGAGACTGGCGGCATTACAATGTGGGAATACCGCCAGTCTCTTGGGTTTTTTTATTAATTATTTTTTATTAATTATTTAATTATATTATTAATATTATTAATTATTTAATTTATAATTTAATTTTGGCAATACTTTGCCTCTGGCCCAGGTAAAAGCCAGCCCTTGGGTAACGGGAAGTGTCAACCAGCCGTTTAGAAATTTCTTTAAAAAGACCGTGACCTATCATTTATCACTTATCATTATCATTTATCATGAGCACTCGGACCCCACGGCCCGAGAGTTTCAACCCCAAGCGGCTCGAAAATATAATTTCCAATAAGGTTATCATATTTTCGCCGCTTGAGGTTTTCCGCAGCCGCAGCAGCAGCGCCAGCACAGCATGCCGAGCCAGGAAGATGGGATGGCGCAAGAGTATCGACATACGTTGCGTCCCACACTAAAGGCCTACCCACCTTCCATGGAAATAAAGACATACCGTCCGGTCTCTTGCCATCGTTGCGTGCCAAGCCATTGGGTTCTAATACAGCTGGAACGCCGACGGTGACAAGAGCTCGTCGGATGACGTCATTAATGTTCGCGTGCCGCGCTAAGCGACCCGCAATTCGGCTGCAAGACAGGCCGTGGTGTCCAAGGCTGTTGACATCTTCGCCACAGTGACTGCGATGGGGAGAACAGCAAGGAGTGCCTAGAATAGAAATTGCAGAAAATCCCTGAGTATTTCAATAAAAAAACGTCATTCCAAATAGTCGAACAACTGACCCAATTAAATACAATAAATCGGAATTGCGTCCAGCAAACAGGCATCTCCCCCAAACCTCCAAATAACGGTGACTGTCAGATTGGAATTTGGTCACGTAAACCCGTGACCGAGCTCTGTCGACTTTGCTAAAGCGTTGCGAACTTACCTGTCAGTCGGCGGCGCGGTCTAAATTGTCCACGTCAATTCTGGGCTGTCATAACTTCGGATTCACCGTTCATTTACTACGTCAGTGTGTTCGAATACACATAACATAATATTTGGTTCGATCGTAGACATAGGCGGGAAGTAGACGAGTAATAATAATGATTATAAAATTAATGTATATAAAATATTGCAAAGCATTTTTTTAAAAGTAAAGGCTCGTGCAAACTGGCGCGACACGCGATATCGCGTACGACACAAAGGCACCGCAAGTCGCGCAATGAGCGGTGCCTTGTGTCGCGCGCGATTATATCGCGTGTCGCGCCCTGTTTGAAGTAGCCTTAACGGTGCAGTTTCTTGCCCATTCTTCTCCATACGAAAATAGCTTTTGTAATTGGCGATTAGAATTAATTCTATTTTTTTTACATTTTTACGTTCAAAAGTGCCTTTTATGTATATTTCTATGTGCCAATTTGAAATAAATGATTTGACTTTGACAATAACGACACACTTATTACAATCAGTAGTAAGAGTAAACGGTTCTCGTTATCTGTATCACCTTCGCGTACCTGTGCGAAGTTTTTGTCTGGCCCCAGTTGTTAGTCTGCAATGGGGCCCAACAAAATGGCTGTCGCTGTACGATATGTTTGGAAAGTATTATCCGAATACATTAGATAGTACCAGTTTACAAGTGAGTGGCTGTCAAAGACTCGCTATCTCATAAGGTTACGCTAATATAGCTAATCTATACAATTCTGTCTACGAATTTGATAGTATTAATGGAGCGTAAATGTGGTGCTGTTCCACAAACGATGGGACATTATTTAATGTCGTGTACTGCGTGTACTGTCAGCTACACGTTTCAGTAACTGGTGGACGCCTGGTGCAATGATGGCGCCAAACAAGTAGCCTAATTCTGGGTCGAGTCGATTTAGATTGCAATCGACACACTAAGAACAAGAATAGTATTATTATAAGCCTTCGAGTTGTTGGTCGTGGATTTGAACCCAGGCAGTCGCTTTACTTTGTGTACTGTAGAACTCACATTATTCACAATATAATTAAAGAGCTTTGACGTGGATAAAATATATTACGACTTTACAATATCATGTTATTTCTAGCACTCTGACTCAATTAAACAAAAATACCTTATTCCAATATTTGACACTTGCTTGAACGTTCGAATGGAATACACCGGCAATTATAACCAGCCTGTACTGCTAAATGTAGGGCTACATATATTATAACCTTTACAGTACCTACATAATTTCATCACCACTGCTTTCCACCACTGAAACCGGCATGTCCTAGAACCAAAACCAAAACCTGTGTTCGAAGACATGTGACAAGTACCAACCCGCACTGGGCCCGCGTGGGTGGATTAGCCCTCTCGAAAAAAGGAGGCCTGTATCCCAGTAGTGGGAATATTATGACTGATTATGTAATAAAAGCTCCGCCTATTAAGTCCCACGTTGAATCATCTAGTTTGGATAACGGTAATCAAGAAAACGTCTCTCGACGCGAAGTGTTTCTCTTAATCCCGGGATTTCTCGTAGGTGTTGTTCACACAATAGTGTTTGTTATACGAGTATGCTCATATAGACAAGTTTATTATTTCAGGCTGCTGTCAATATAAATATTGGACAGTACAAGCAGTTTTCTTTATGACTAAAGTTTTTCAGCACATTTTGTTAAATTTAACTCCGAGACTCTTGGGAGTGTGTGCACTATCAATATATAACTACACTATATTTGTTTTTTATAGAGCGATAGACTCTAATTTTTTTTTTTGATGATAGTAAACGTTTATTATTACTGTGACAATACTACTAACAAAAACCCGTAATTACAATTTAAAAGGTATCACTAAAATATACATATTCTATACAAGTATATAATAAAAAATTAAAGAAAAAGACAGGAGCTCATTGGGCATCAAAAAATTCGTCCGCATCGCTGTCAATGGGATAAGTGGCCAAAAGGCTGGCAGCATTACCACGTTGGATAGCAATGCTGATTCTTTTGGCTAAAAATAGGCCCTCCCTCTGGTCACGTGAAGAGTCTTGATTCAGTTTATTTTCGGCTTTATTTACATAATCATTGTGTTCTTACAATGTTTTGCCTCATGTGTGTATGATGGAACCTACATAATTTAATTACAGGCCGATGGCGCTGCAATTTAATTATTTCTAGTGGGGAAACCCTATAGCATTTTACACAAATTATACGGAACCGTATGGGACGAGGCGAGGTGCTGCGCTGCTGTGCATAGGAATTCTAGACTAATAAAGATGCTTGAGATTGATCCTCGGTATAGACCCAGGATCAATATAAATAAGGAAAATCTATCTATATAGACAAGGTAGTAGTAAGTAGGTAATTCTTACCTAATTTTGACAGAATGAAGGCAAAATCTATAAATACTGTCAGCAAAATAATGAGTTATACTAGTTATACTTTTAATGGATTCAAAACAAAGAATGCTATTCAGTATAGGACTATTCCTATCACAGTTATTTTACCTCTCACAGCAACCTAGGACCCTTATTGCAACAATAATAAAGATTACTCTGATATTGACAGTCATGAGAGGACTGTAATTGTCTACCGCGGATTTGCAACCATAATGCCGGTAAATTTTGAATTATGTAGTTACTGCAAAGCCTCCACAAATGCCCGTTAATGTGGGACATTTCCTTTGTACCCCAATAAACTGACCATAATTATAATGGACGTATAAATTGTTTATTAACGCTTAATCTTATTGGTTAACCACCTTTGGTTTTGCTACAATATTTGTTGTTACCTAATACCTCTTAATACCTCTTAGTGATTTTAAATGATTTAATCTTTTTGTGTCATAGACACTTGTTAGCTAGTTTCTATAGGTAATCTCCAATTTCACGATTAACAACAATAAAGGAGCGTTACTTTACAGGCCGAATTATCATTTACATTTTTTTGTTCTCGTAATATGGTATCATGTAGGTAGGTAATACGGGCTGGTGTCCGCAACTCATGGCTATGGTATCATGTAAAATATTCTTTATAGCACTGTGTGACTTAAACCCGCACTTAAGTCACGCTTATCGGTGACTTAAGTAGTCCATTTTTACACAGAAAAGAGCCCTCGGCCAGCCTCAGTTGCGGCGGCTCGTTCGCAGACTTCTGCTTCTCAGTCAGCGGTCCGCCTCGCCCCTACGACGTGCCTACGCGATTCTAAATTATACTCTAGGGGTAGGGCAGACAAAACTGCGTGGGGTCGAATTTACGGCGATTCACTAAAACCTAATTTTTAGCAAATGTTTTAGAACCAACAATTTTATTATAAATGAACATTCTGTACATTATAATTATAATACAATACTCAGGACATATGACTTCATTTCATGCAAAATTAGGACATTTAATTATTCTGTCATAATATCGAGTACTATAAAAAAATACTAGCTACTATACTAGTACTATAGAAATAAAGATAATTATGTAAAACAAAATTTCAAATTTTTAAGCACTATTGTTACTGAAGTTTATAGGAAACGTGTTATGGATGATTTTTGGAAAAACAATTTTTGGAGAATAAGGGAGTACATTAATACTAATTATTGTACTTGAAAGACCCAGAACGGATAACGGAACGGACACCTATTAAATATATTTCCTTTTTTTTATTCAAGGGATTTTTGTAAACAACGCGACGATGTCAATCCCATCGTGCTTTTAAGTATAAATAACAACTTCCTCAATAACTAAATAAACTAATCTTAGTCACTCAAAACTTAATCTAATTTATTATTAAATAAAAAATTATATAATTGCTGCTTCAAAAGTAGGCTTAGCTTAAAATACCACGGAACATTCCAACATCCATTACCAACAATTTCAACGAGTTACATTTCATGCTAAAAGTTTTTGTTCTCAATTCTTTGTATGTTTCAAAATGTGTAAATGTCTCATTTTATGTTTTAAAACCTCGTTAGTAAATCAAAATGCGTAGGAAAATTTGTTAATATTCTAAAAGCCTAACATATGGTTTAGAAAACAAATTGCCTTAATTGATTACAACAATAGGCTTCACGAACTTTAAGCTAGGTATTGCCCATGTCCTGTCAACCAAAGCTTTTGTGTTCGTTAATTACTTTCAAACTTTCAATTTTGTTTCGAAGCTTCATTCAACGAGGTTTTGTTCAGTCCTCTATATCGGATTGTGGAGTAAAATAGAAAAAAAAATCACTGGAAAATCCACATCTAACATCAAAATAACTAAATATCTCTAGGACTGCGGTCCTCGCAATCTTTTGAGTCCATCTCAAAGCATTGTATGCATTGTGGACTTGAAAAGAATCTTTCACCACAAGGATCGTTTGTGTGTTATTCACGTAGTGGGTACATAAGTGTGGCCACGTTATTTTTAAAATCACTCAGATGTGAACATTTATCTAAACTTATGAGTGGAGTTTTTTGATTCACTTCCCAGAAAATTAGAAGATAAGCTTCCACCTTCCTAATCTCTTCTTAACGAAGAGATCAACTGAGTGGGGTTTTCCATTTGTTTCACACCTTCCTACTGTTTATTCATTTGTTTATATATCTTCAATTCCATTCGCTTCCTAATTAGTGTCAATGCTTTCTGGTATCATGACAATCTCTAAGGGAGGTCGCCAAACGGTCTAATTACTTTGGACATGCAAATATTAATTAGGTTAAGAAGCGACGCCGCGTATTGGGATTGCTAACAGTTTAAACTTCACTTTGTATTAGTTTTTTAATTGGCTGGTCAGTTGGTTAGATCGATAATAATTTGATTTCTTGGTAGATTACAGTTAATACAATAAATCAAAAGATTTGACATTCACCAGAACTAGACAGTCAATTGTGTCCTGCCCAGTATACGAGTACTATATATTATTTTAACGAGACTTGGACACTGACAGTCGGGTACCTGAGTTGATGGATTGGCTTTTTGACATAAGCGGTCACTACCAGGCTTCCCAAAAGTTGTGTTTGATATCAGTCCAGACGTCCTTCAATAGTTGGGTTAGTTACACCAGCTATCCATCTGTCTAGCAATCCGTTCAGTTATTTAGGCCTGTAAATGTAACAGACAGACACTCTGTTACGCAGTTTATAATATTAAGTATGTTTGTTTTTGTTACCAGGGCAAAGAGTATGGACAAAGGAGTTCTACCTCAGCACTATCACGATTCTCAAGGATACGGCGATTTCCTAGACCAGCGCATCGTATTATAAATCCTGATGAAGGTAAATATTTAAGCACTACATAATACCCGTATTTATTGAAGGGCCAGGCAGAAGTGTGTATTACTTTTTTTTAACGTGAAAACTTCTTTAGGCGCTTTGGGGGCGACACCGCGCCTGTTATGAATATAAGACCATTAAAATAATACCCGCGTCGGATGTGTTCGGCTGTCCTCGGGATGTAGGTACTCGGTTTTAATGTATATCCGATATGTCAGTGAGTGATTGCAAAGTATTCTCTTAGTGTTTTGTTTTCACTTCTGTCGGCACTCCCGGAGTGCCACTGTTTTTTTTTCCGTGGGGAAATCCTCATGAATACAATCCGTCTGGGAAGAACGGAGGGTTATGTCGGTATCCTACAGACTAAAACCCCACTGTTCCTACTAGTTCCATGAGTCGGGGGCCCGGGAGATATTTGTACATTCGCCGCACCCAGGTGTGTATTACTTACACCCCCATCTCGCAAGTTATATTTAGGATCAATGTAACAGAGGCCCTGCAGTACTGTAATAAACCTGGCACCCAGACAAAACAATTTCAAGATTTTTGATATTTACTGCTTAGCATATTTCGCAAAGCCCTGGGGGGCTTAAAAAGGCCAATTTGGCAGAATCATAGGCCTTCGTTTAAAATGCCTACGTCTGTGATGAGTGAGCTTAAATAATCATATGTATAACTGAAAGCTATTCTAGGAATATATTATACATATTTTAGTATCTCATTTGAATACTGAATATTACTTAGGTATTATGTAGGTACCTAATTCTTTTATTAAACCAAGAGCCTTTAATTTTAATTGACAAGAAAGCCTGTATTAACTCCTACATAATATGAGAGTATAAAACATACTGTGTAAGCCCCTTTTTATTACATTCCCTTTAATCTCATTCCTGTGCATAATTTCGGTTGCCTCGCAAGGTTAGATTTTCGCTAACTTTGACATTAAGTTAAGCAAACAATTGTTGGTATAAATTGAATCCTTTGCTTGGTTTGAATAAAATAATGGAGTAATTTTCGCAGATTGCTTCCTGGTGACGTCAGAAGAAGGAGAGTTGTTTTTTAAGTCGCCGTCGGTTGATCCGGTCGTGTGTGGCATCTACATGATAGCTGACCCCGATAAGAGGATCGAGGTCGTCTTTAACTACGTCGATGTGCCCTGCGAAAATGGAGGATTGGTCGCAGTAAGTTTTCTAAAATAATTTTATAAAATACTAGCTTCCGCCCGCGTGAAATTTTTGTTCTCCCGACCCACTCCGTCGCATTGTATCGCAGCTACTGCCCGATTAATTTTTACTTGGCTCCTATGGATCCTAGCGTGATGTTAAATAGTGTTTAACCTTCCTCAAGAATTGGGTTAACAAATGCAAAAATAATTTTTCAAATCCGATCGGCAGTTCCTGAGATTAGCGCATTCAAACAAACAAACAGAAAAACAAACAAAGTCTTCAGCTTACCAAGACTTGCAAGATTACCTTAAAAGTACCTACCCAAAACATGTTTCACGAAAATAGTATAAAATAGTCACATTTTCGATAAAAAAAACCTTTTCCTTCCCTTTAAAATAGTAAGGTATGTTAAAAGGTCCCTAAAACAATTTTTAACACTTTCGGCTTCTAACAATGTTTCTTTTAATTTTTATTCTTAAAACTCTATAACTTCAGCTTAGTTAGCATAGCTAGTTTACCCCTTGTCATCCCAATTTTGACACCATATGCTTAAGACATGGTGTTAAATTCACTTCACATAAATCCCACCCCATATCTCAAGGGACTGTGTGTACCAAGTCTTGCAAGGATATAAAACATAAAGTAAATTAATATAACTCGTGTTCAAAAATGGCTAAAATAACCTCATAACGGATGACGTAATAAGTCTGAAACGGCCGTAAACAACAATAAAGTGGTTAAGGAAACTTTAATTGAATTTTTTCGCTGGGTGTATACGCTGGTGTTAGTTATAACGTTGTAGCTTACCCTAGATCAGCTGGTCTTGTAAGACTTTATTATTTCACGGGTCTTTGAAAGTAGTTTTGCTTAGGTCTTCACTTTACTCAACTTTTAAACAGAGAAAATGTTGCCCAAATCTTTGACTCTTGTTTGAGAAAGGTGGGTAGGTATGTTGATTGTGTTTTCAATTTGTTTTTGGTTATTTTGTAGTTTAATACTTAAATAAATGTTCCATAGTCCTATTATCTTTCTTTTAGTTCCCGTTCAAGTTTACTCAAATTCTAAAAACTAGGTCCACGTCAAAATGCAACGAATGCGGTTAAAGCTCTCGACCTGCGACCTGACCTGTCTGCGCGCGCTCGTCAACATTTCCAAAAAATGCTAGCACCCGCAAAATCTTATCATCGAGTAGTATAAAAAGTAAAAAACCAGCCCTAATATTATTAAAAAAGAACCTTATTCCAGTGGGTGGACGGCTGGGAGTTGAATGGCCAGGTATGGCCAGCAGATGCGTGGGATGACGAGCGAGTTGTGGAGTCCTGTGACCAGAGACCGTCACGTAAGCTGGTATCCAGACAAAATGCTGCCCTCGTGCAGTACCGGGTACCAGCTAAGGGGAAAGGATTCGCCGTTACTATACGACATTTGAAGAATGCTAAACGTAAGTTCTTTGATTATGTACCTAAGTACAGATACCTACTCTATGCCCAGCCCTCCACAAAGTTGCTCAAGAGTAACCAGTTACAAACTCAATTCACCGGACAAGTATTTCAATGGCGGCCGTACACGACAGCACAACGGCAACCAATCAAAACTAGTTAATAACGCGTCCGTAAGTCGTATCGTGAACGGACCGCCATTGAAATACTAGTGCAGCTGTGATATTCTAAATTATATTCTTAAATTTATTATGATGTACCCACTCACTAAATTTATTAAAGTAACTAATTATGTATTTCCTAACTGCACGACGAGCGCTCTGGACTATTTTAACAATTACCTGCATGTTAAAACTTTGTTTCTCATTAATAGATTATGTAAATCTTTGAGAAATAAATGATATTTAAACCGTATTCGGGCTACATATTGGTGAATTGAGTTTCCAACTTTTGAATAGCGTCGTCGTGGTAGATAGGCCTTATTGTATCGCTACCATCTTTCCACACACATCGGAATGTCTGCATCGGAAGGTTTTGCAAAGGTTAATAATTTTATTAATGAGGATAACGATGACATAATGCTATCATTAGCCTCAGGAGTAAACTAACTTATCTATCTTATATTACTTTCTTAATTATATGTAAACGGAATTACTCCAAATCATGACAAGCCCTAGTTACTGCAAAAAGTGTGTATATTTCTACAAATAAAAAAAAATTGAAAATAGGATGAATCGGACCACAACTAACCGCACACAGATAGTTTGTAATATCGAGCAAATAATTTAGAAAGAAATTACATCCTGTTGTCGTGGTGTACAGACGCCAGCACATCAAGCTACCCGAAACTGTCAAATTTTCCTAATCAACTTTGAACCTTTGCTTAAGCGATAAAGTTGAAAATCTATTAAAGAAATTTGACAGATTGTAGTAACTTGATGTGGGCGTCTGTACATAATATTTTTTTTACTATACTTACCCTCTTTTGTGTCATACTGCTGAGCAGAGGCCTCCCCTAAGTCTTTCCAAAGGAGATAGGCGGAAACCCATGGATTTTCAGTATCACATACAGGCTTGCCGTTTCATAGAATGAATATATGGATTTTAATGCTACAATAGAGTATAACAAAATATGTAATGGTAAGACATACATTAGACTTGGGGATATTAAATTGATTTATACATAACCTCAAAATGGACTACCAAAAATAATTTTTATATGTGATTATTGACCTTTTAAGATAACATTCTCTAACTTTTTTATCTTGCACCACCACCCGTAATATACTTTTCATTCAAGTCTTTACATCAAATCTGATTTAGATAGTAGTTCATCTTTACGTTAGATCTAATCGTATTATATAGATTTGGGTTTATTGTATGGCAACACTGATGTAATATGTTTGATTGGTTCTATTTTATGCGTTTTGTTTTGCATTAGTGCATTTTATTTCCGTAACGGGGCTGCACCCTAAAATCGTGGTTTTTTAATTACTCCCAACAACTATTTAAACATTTTAGCTTGGAAAATAACTACGGATATAAGATCTATAACTTGCAATATAACTACATTTTAAAACGTTCGGATTTGACGAGGTACCTAATTCGCCAATTTCCTTTCCCTGTCTTGTGCGATCTCTAGCCATGTTGTGCCTGCAAATGATATTAGTCGTCACACCTCCTTCGCCTTATTCTACCTCGACGGCGATGTCCTGCCTCAGGTGTCCAGTGAGTGACGATCTTTGCTCATCTCTCCAGGTGCATTCGTGTGACCGGCCCACTCCCACTTCAGCCTGCCTATTTTTTCTCCAACATCCGCTACTTGAGTTATGGAGCTACGCTCCATTGCCCGTTGGCAAATCTTGAGTTTGAACTTCTGTTGTTTGTATTTATTATAATAAATATATATATATTTCTCAAATTGATATGCTGCTTTTAATAGTGGGTGGCAGGGACGTCGACGCGCAAACTGTTATTATGAATAAATTCAACACATGATTCTAGATCCCATTATCGTATTACCCAGTAACTGGGTTGTGGAGGTCAGATAGGCAGTCGCTCTGTCTAAAATAGTGGTATTCAGCTGCATCCGGTTAGACTGGAAGCCGACCCCAACATAGTTGGGAAAAGACTAGGAAAAGACTACTAAAATCGGTCGTTTCATAGAATATAGTGCATACCTACGCGGTTAAAACGTATGGAACAGCAATTTTTTTTGACAACCGACTAAAACCTTTTACTTTGGGGGGTCTAGAATCATGTAAACAAATTAGTTAATTTAAAATAATCTTCATCGAAGCCCATGTTACCTGGTTTTTCCTAAATAGAAGACATATTTTGGAAAAAAAAATGCTACATAGGTTTCGATGAAGACTATTTTAACCAACTTCAAAAAGGAGGAGGTTCTCAATTCGACTGCAGGTTTTTTTTAATTACCTTTTTTCCTAAATAGGTCCTATAAAAGAAACATTAAATTCCTAACGACATTCAATTAAACAAATTTTCTATCGTAGGTACCTAGTAAAAGATAAAACAAACGGCTAAATCTAAGCCAAATAGCCTTATCCAGCGTCATAAAACTCTACATACCAACGAATTACCTAAATTCTACCTAAATCTATTTAACTTTCTTATCACTTGTTAAGCCGTCGCTATAAACACAGAATTATTAACGCATGTAAATAACTTGTACCTATAGTATATTGTAACTTTATACCTGGGAGCAGAAGATATAAGTTTTGAAGTATCTCCGCGTTGCTAACTTGTTTTAAAACTTTACTTATAAAATGCTGGCAACATGGCGCATTTTATCCTCATGGTACTGGCAGGTGAAAGTAATTTTGAATAATGATCGCGTAGGTATAGCTTGATTATTAAACATACATTATTGATTTGAATGAGTGACCATGGAGTTTTTTGTCTGTTCTTCTCTTCTCAATAGGAACCGATAATGCTTTTGGAATGGGCAACTAACTTCATGTGTCTAACTGAACGACTTCTTGACACTGTAGCGGTATCTACAACGCCACATGCGAACAACGCGTCATACTGACGTCACGCAAAATCCTGCATCTCGCATGCAGAGTTTACCGCGCAACTAGCATAGATACAACGGCCCGACATGAATCATCGGGCAGTTGCCTTCCAGATTCAACACCCGTCTGGTTGACGGATCCTGCCTTTTATATGGATATTGAGTGAACTTTACACCCTGTTCCTCATACCTCTATAACCTTTCAAGTGTCTATAAATAGTTTAATTGAAGTAAATAATTTCATTTCATTTCAAATGCTTTGAGTTTGACATAAGTTATATACCTAAACAATTAAATATGGATAGAGGGTACGCATAAGGCTTACTAAAAGCCTGTTGAGATTTTTATAATCAGTAAATCTGCTGTCAAATCATCAATGAAGATTCTTTGAGCGAAATAAGAACAACCAATTAAATCACTCAATGATTAGACAATTAAAATAAACATGGGGTTAGTGAAGTTTTGTGGTGATTGCTATAAGTTGGTGAAAACACATTGACGGCACTGCTCTAACGGTCAGCTTATTTAAACAGTTAGATTTATGAACCCCGGAAAATCCGATGTTACAATTCCAATATTAGTTCAAATATCAGCACAGTTGTCATATGTTTATGAGTAACAATAATAACATAACTGGTATTTCTGGCACTGGAATTGTGGGTAGTGGCTAAACATTTGTGGAATATGAATTCTGGCTGATATTGCATATGGAAATCGTCTGAACATGTTTGCTTGCAGTACTAGAAAATATATGTGTGTCGTTTCCTTACTGAATTGATCAAATTTTGAGTGAATCAGCGACGAAAGATACTTCTGAGATTCACTTTTCATCAATTGAGGATGTATCCGTAACATATACATAATGAACGAAATCGAATCTTTTACACAGAATACTCGACATAATTTGTTATATTTTTGAAAGAATATAACAATTTCACGTTTTGAGAGAAAATCGCACTAAGCGAGATTTTGAATTGTTTCTTCATTTGTGTCTTTTTTTTACATTGTTCTCACATATAGACACAACAAGAATAATGTACCCAGGATTTTGTAATATCTTGATTTAAAAGAGCGTCCATGGAGTTTGTTGCCCGTTCTTCTCCATAGAGATCTACATTTTGGAATGGGCAACTAGCTTCAACTTTCTGACTAACTGACAGACTATTTAATTTTTGCAATTCAAAAGTGCCTGTACAAGGTTTAATTGAAATAAATGCGTCTGAGTCTGAGTTTTAAAAAAATAATAATAAGTTTATAACAAACACGTTCATTTTATTAAATATCGTAAGGAAACCAGCATGTCCCAGAACCAAATATTCAAAAACAAATGACAACCATCAATCCGCACTGGGCCCACGTTGTGGATGTCACATATGGCCTATTCGATCACACAGAAAGAGGAAGCCTGTGCCAGTCCAGCAGTGTGGGAATATTATAGGCTAATTATGTTTGTATCATGAACCTGACATATCAGTCAAATGACAATGTTTGAATTGTAACTTAATTTCCTATTGGGTAACGTGGTTAAACTATTTATTCTGTAAATTACATTGATTATTCTACATTTACATAATTTACAAAGCTGACAGCCTTAAAATAATAATATGTACCTACAAGTATATAAAAAGGAGGGAAAATAATCAAAGGGCATCAAAAAATTTGTTCGCATCGCTGTCAATAGGAAATGTGCCCAAAAGGCTGGTAGCATTGCCACGTTGTATGGCAATGCTGATTCTTTGGCCAAAAAATAGGCCAGTACTCTAGTCACCTGAAGAGTCGACCAACCGCTTGACGATGTCTCGAAATACTAAGTGGGCACTCGGACCCTTAGTGTCTCAACCCCAAACTGCTCGAATATATAAGTTCGAAAGAGATATGAGTATTTGCGCCGTTTGAGGTTTTCCGCACCTGCAGCAGCAGGTAACTACCGCACTTTTAATAACCACAAGGATCAGTGCACATAGGTAGGTATATAGTTATCTTCACATCACGAATTCCTTTGTGAATCGGTACATTAACTGCGGCTCCCACTGGACCCAACCAACTAGCACCGGGCGATAAGCAAATGTTTTTACTACTAGTTTTCTCTTTTGGTTTGTTTTATGACTTACATTAGCATAATGCGAAGATAAACTATCCCTGAGTATCCAGAGAATAAAACTACATATAGTACGAGTCCATCTTGCAACTGTAGCGTCCACAGGCATTCACAAGTAGTCACTACAAAAATACGACAGCTCGATACTGCGGTGCTATTCTGTAAAAATCTCACCGTGAAAACTTAGGTGAAGTGAGCGTGGAGTGAGCTGTCAATAGTGTCATTCCTAGCAAAAACAAACTCACTTCACCTAAGTTTTCACGGTGAGATTTTTACAGAGTCGACCGGCTGCATCGAGACACGATGGTAAGAATTCTGCGTCGCAACTGTATGGATGCTGAAACCGGCGGTATCGATGCTGTATTGCGATGGCAGGGATGCAGAGTCATGGTTACGTGGTTGAAAGTATACGACCAGAAATAATAGCATTACGACTATATCGCGGTCTTTTTGCAATTACATCGCTACTTCTTTTTCTTCGTGTCGCTGGCACGGCAGTTATTTACATTTCTAACCGACTTCAAAAAAAGAAGGAGGTTATCAATTCGGTAGATATTTTTAAAATGTTTTCTACCTCACAACTCCGTTATTTGTAAGCCGATTTGCAGAATATTTTTTTATTTGAAAGGATACACTTTCAGATTGTCCCATAGAAATTTCATCAAAATCGGTTCAGTAGTATGGTTTTTAAACCAAAATTACTGGTAAAAATGCAAGTAAACGAAATTGTTTTTACATGTACGAGTATGTTATGCGATATCTCCGGCAATTGTAAATCGATTACAAAAAAAAAAAATTAATAGATAGGTGAACCTCAGCAGTGGTCTCATATAAATTTTTACTAACTTTGCTTGGGTAGTTTTTGAGTTATGATGACTAAAAACTTCACCACTTCCACGATGGTATTGGTGGCAACACAGAGATTATTTTAGCTACATGTTTTGGGGCGCATAAGACAGGATAGGAGGTGGAGGATAATTTGTGACATAGCTCCGCATCCACACACTGCTGCGGTTCTGTCGAGGTTCGCTGTTGAATCGCTGCAAAATGTCACCATGGGCGTCCGCCCTAAACTTTACCTCCCACTAAACCCAACCAACTAGCACACGGGCGACAAGCAAATGTTTTACTACTAGTTTGGTTTATTTTATGACTTGCATTATCATTATGCGAAGATAAACTATCCCCGACCACCCTAAGAATAAAACTATATAAGGAACTTAAGGTGGAACTAGTCGCGAGCTCGAACTCACTGGTGGTCATGGCTATAAAAGCACGCCGTCTCACTTGGCTTCGTGTCCGACAGAGATCATCAGTGATGAACAGTTAGATGCTAGTCTACACGCACAACGTCTAGTTCTCACGCACAGAAACACCGTTCCGAACTAAAAAAAATCAAAAAGAGCTTTGGACAATCGAGTTTTATGAAAATATCAATTACAAATAAAGTTCATTGAACTCTTCGATAACTGAGCTTTGTCAGTATCTATTGATTTTACAGTTCTTTTATTACTTATTTACACCCTAAGTTATGTTAAAAATAGCAAGAAAAACGAATCTTTGTTGGCTCATAACTTTTTAATGGCTTTTTATTTTACTATTATGTTTCCGTACAGACAAATTTAATAATAAGACAAAACGATATCATGTTTAACTTTGTATGCACACTATCAAACATTGGAGTAATACCAAAATTTGTATGGAAAAAATATCGACTAGTGGCACCTTAATGTTCTCACTTACTCTAGGAAACCTTTAATGCTATCTAAAAGGATCCCACGCAAATTATAATGCTTTTATTATTCAGTAGATATAAAATATATTTTTTCCTTTGATAACATTATGGTTCATTCCATTATAATAGCAATGTGTTTATTTTCGTTTTAGCCATCATTAAGCCTGGCAGGTATATAATACTGATTTGGCAAATAAAATGTCTATTATAAGTTTTGAATAAAATGTTTCTTTCATAATACATCGAATTTTTATGATGTGATAAGCTCCTTGAATATGTTTGAATTGAATATATCAGCCGTGGCTTATTACTTGTTTACTCAAGAGTAACACTTTAGCAGTTTGATGATGAACATATTTGATATCATTTAATTTTAAGTAACGAATAGTATTTGCCCATGACTTTGTACGGAAATTATTAGTTTTGTAAAAGCTTAAAAGCAGTTAAAGACTTAAAAGCAGTTAATTTATTATTAATAAAATACGCTCAGTTAAACAATACGAAGACCTCACCACTCATGAAATCCTTACTCTCTGTAAACAGATTAATTCTATTAACTGTAGAATTGGCTACTCTTAACCCAGGATCAGTGCAAACCAATATGAGTAGCAGCATCCATTAACAAAGTTGATAACCCCTTAGATAATATAAGCATAACTACGAAACTCTAATTTCCGCAAGGTCGGAGGTCACAACGTAAACTTTTGAACAAATTGTAGACTCCACCAGAGGGTATGGAAGTGGTTATATTATGCTTTAGACTATATAGTAGCATACTTTCAGTTCATTTGTAGCAAAGTTCTTTAGAAACTAATTATAGTAGCGTCAAGCTATACGAGAGAAACACGTGTAACATGTAATCTTCCTTCCTTCTTCCTGTAGGTTATTAATTTCAGTTTCATTTCCCGGAACATGGAGACTTAATTATAAGCCCCTGCTTCGCACGGTTTGCACGACTTGACAATATATCGAGAGATTTCTTTATTACCTATACAATAGGCGTGTCGATTAGGTGATCACATTAGATGAAACCACGTATTCTACTTATAGTATTTCAAACATACCTACACAATTAAAATAATTACTAACAATTAACACACCTACTAGCCATAGGATCTTTTTTCGTTTGAATATTTTGACAACATTAAACTTAATTTGTGATTATTTGGCAAAAATACCATAAAGTTTGTGTTGAATCGTTGATTTCATCGCCTCGCGGGTGTCTACTGCCTTATTATCAAGGGTGATTTATGCGTGCCAATTTTAAAGTAATTTATTTTGTTTGTAAATTCAGTTTAAATGTTTTTGTAATTTCTTTATTATGTTATTTTAACAGACTGATAACAACTTTTAATAACCGCTATTAATCGCCGATCTGTATGTAAGTTTAATGGTAATATATTACATAAATATACACATAAACCTTCCGGAATAAATTCTCAAAATTATGGTGAAAACCGCATTAAATTCCGCTGCGTAGTGTAGAAGAAACAACGCGGTCACACAAGCAGACACGAAAAGCAAGTTCAATTTATAATATCTGTAGATGTATATGACGGAGAAGGTCTGCCTCGTTATCATTAGCCATATTTTAACTACTCTGGGCGTGTTGGTTATTGCGCACTAAAAACAGTTTGTAGTTCAAATCATATTACAATTTTACGAACTCATTAATCACACTAGCAAATCCCACACTGTAGGTACACAACTCAACGATACGGAACGCGAGACAGTTTCTGTTGTCCGTACTATGTCCAATGTCCAAGAGAGCTCCACACCACTCTGTAGCAGCTAGACTAACTCAGGCTAGACTCTGTTGAGCGCAGCCTGGCGCTGGTGTGGCGACCCGAATAGTCAAACGAATGACTTTGACATATATTTATAAATTACGCAACAGAAAATAACATGTCTGTTTTCCACAGCTTGCAACGTGATGCTTTTTGGCGCTGAGGGCGTTTACACACTGCGCAACCATGGTGAGACCGGCAACTGTTCCATGCTGGCCGTGTCCCCGGCCACTGTCCATGTTTTAGACCTCAACGTCGGAGTGACCATCAAGAAGGGACGACTCATGGAAATGGAGACTGGTACCATTCATCACGTAAGTTCAATACTTGAAGTATTTGTATAAAAACTTTTTAGCTTGACGACTTGACAACGTTTAGTTTCAGAGACGAACGACTGACGTAAGGCTACGTACCTACGCACTGACAGGTGGCTTGCTTAGCGCCTTGTCACTGCGGTCGTAGCTTTAATGTAATGCGTAACGCAAATTTGAACGATTTTTTAATCGATATAACAGCTACATTGAGGAATTCTGTTATCCTATTGAAACAATTTCATTTAACCTTTATTTTGCTATAAGTTTCATACAATTTATCTTTACAACAGTGTGATAAAACGCCAACAGGCTATAGCATACGTCGCTATATAATTTATTAAACAATTAGTGGCCACCAGTGGCGTTCTGTCTGACACAATGATAGACAGACGCGGTTGGGAGCATTGTTTCATGGAATTGGGGGCAGGCTTCACTAATATTTTGTCGATATAGTGTGGGTGAAATGTGGAATATTTTTTTAGGGATTATATAACACGGATGAGTGTCCACGGTAATCCCTATTTGAGAACTGCTCCTTCTGGATCGGGGTTCTGGAGTCAATGAAAATCGGGTTATGTTGACCCCAGAGAGGGCGTGATCCCAGAGAGAGAACCGTTCGCCCGAACCAGTGCGCAGTAACTGGTCGTTCCATGCATACATCACGCGCGCATACAAATTGCTAACCTTGCACTCTGCCTTACATACATACAATGTGTCCCTACACTACTTTCCCCCAAAATTTTGCAAAAATTTTCTTACATCTATTACACTCTTATCATAAACATTGCGCCTTGTCACTTTGCCTTACATACATACAATGTGTCCCTACATTTTGATTAAGGAAAATGATTATTCTCTCGTATTGGTTCGGTCTATATGAGAATAGTTCCGTTGGTTCGTGGTCGCAAATGCGACTGCTGAGGTGGGGTCCTAGGTTCGATTTCCAGATCGGGCAAAGCGTTATTGGGTTATACTATTAGGAATTAATGATATAACATCTCCCGCGTCGAAGGCTTGTCTCCTTTTAGATTGGCCGCTATGACTGAAGTACGGTCTGGAGGACTATCTAAGATGCGTGATAAACGGCTTAGCATTAGTCCTAGCAAAGCAAACTGCCCAGAGCATATAGGGAACATAGTATCGCCACTCGTGGATGATAGTCATTTAATTTAATACATATTTTTACAAGTGTAATACAATGTAGAGAGAGTTCTAGTAGAGAAGAAATAAGATCTCAATAATTGTATTGAGATCCTATTTCTCAATAATTGCATTGAGATCCTATTTCCTATCAATCAATCAACTCAACCTTTTGCAGTCGACTGCTGGACATAGACAGCTGGAAGAGGTCTACCTCTTTCAGGGTGCGCCACAATACCCTGTCCTCCGCCTTCCGCATCCAGTCTGTCCCAGCTACCTTCTTTAGGTCATGCGTCCATCGAACTAGGGGGCGTCCCACACTACGCTTGCCGATACGCGGTCTCTACTCTAGGATTCGTCTGCTCCACCGGCCATCGGTCCTTTGATAAACATGGCCAGCCCACTGCCACTTCAATATGCTTACCCTGCAAGCTATGTCGGTAACTCCGGTTTTTATCCCGGACAATTTCATTCCTGATTTTATCCTTCAAAGAAATCTTCGCTCCATAACGCGCTGGGCGATCTTGAATTTTTTTACCAGCCCGACCGTCAGTGTCCACGTTTCGGCACCATAATTATATCATGACTGGTTGAGGACTAAGGTCTTCAACCAGTCTTCAAACACTGTGGTGTAGGCGACAAGAAGACTTAACGGAGTTTTCCAAATACTGCTCAACCCAACTGGATCCTTCTGTCGGCTTCTTTCTCAAATTTGTGTCTACCGAGCTGGATTACTTGCCCTAGGTAGACATAATCCTTCACAACTTCGAGAAAGACCCTTCCATGTGGATTGCACTGGGCAAGACATGCCAATTGTACATGACTTTCGTCTTGTCCAAATTTATGCCGAGGCCAACCCGCCGAGAGGCTCCATTTATGCTATGCAGCATTTTGCCTAGCGTTTGCCTAATAATTTTGGCATTAGCTTTCCTTACCTTGGCTAACCTAGAAAGCCGACACCGAGGCAGACCTATCCAAAAGAGTACAAACCTGTAATCTGTATAGTAGTCTACGTAACGTATTTTCTAGAGTTTTTGACTAGACTAGGTTTCTGTAAATATATCGATATCCAGATAGAATTTAAGCTGCGATCATTCACATTATCAGAAAATGCCAAATATGCCAATACAAATATTGCCAATGTTGTTGTTATTGTTGTTGTTGTTGTTGTTGTGGCTTAAGGTATTTGTCCGCTAATCTATACTATTTCTGACTTATTTATAAACGATGAATACTCGTAAGTAGTGACGTTTAAACGTCAAAAATGTATGGTTAAAGAGTCGCTAATCACTAAACGACTTAATCTGGACAAAGATTCCTTCCTCTATGGTACCTATATATATCTTTTTTCAATTAATGCTCATGTACAAACATTCATCTAAAACAACATCATCATCATCATTCTAAAACATTTCATTAATGATGTTTAACTAACCAATGATTAGGACTACGAGTAATTAGGTAAACATGAGACAGGGATGGGAGCAGCGGTGGCCCAATGGTAACGGTTGCGACTTACAAGTTGTAAGTCGTAGAAAGAAAAGACAGCAAGAAAGAAAAGAAAGGAAGAAAGAAAAGAATGAAAGTACGAAAATAAAGAAAGAAAATACATAGGTTCGAACTCCAGACAGGCGCTTAATTTTGTGTGAATTATTTCATCACCACTGCTCTCAAAACGGTGAAGGAAATCATCGTGAGGAAACCGGCATGTCCTGGAACCAAAAATTTGCAGACTTGTGACATCTACTAAGCCGTATTGGGCCCGCATGGTGGATTACGGCTCACTCCCTCTCACTGAGAGGAGGCCTGTGTCCCGGCAGTGGGAACATTAAAGGTTAATTATGAGAAATGATATCTGATATGATTTTGATTAGATTTTCTGAATTTACTTGTGAGTCTACTAGAAATAGAATTAGTATTAAAATTTGCTTTAACGACATTCGAGATTATTTATTTACATAATAGCAGTCACGAGATTAATTAAAATGATACAATTTCTACAAAATTGAGAGACTATCTAATTCCAAAACGAGTTAAGCTTCATTTAAAGGCTCATCAAAGTTAACAAATTTATTTTGTTAGTTAGTCACTTTAATAGGAGACTATTTTTGACGTAAGACTCAAACTCACTCAAACTCAAAGCATTTATTTCAATTAAACCATTAACAGGCACTTTTGAATTGTCAAGAAGTCGGTCAGTCAGAAAATATAAAGCTAGTTGCCTATTCCAAAGCGTAGGTACCTATGGAGAAGAACGGGCAAGAAACTCCATGGACACTCTTTTATATTATATTTTTCAAAATTTAAAATTATATAATGTGAGAATCATGTAAAAAATAAAAATGACGTACGCGTTAAAAGCGTCCAGAGTACAACAAATAGTACTTAACAAAACAACAATCCAAAAATAAAATAATTAAAAATAAAGCCGAGGCAGCTAAGTGATGACCAGCCGCAACTGACAGCGCCCGTTGTCGAACATGACGCATAGAAATATAAATAGAAAATATTTATTGTCCAGGTAATACAGTAAGCAGGTAACAGTAATTTAAGACGACATGAGTAGCTTAAAATATTACCTACAGCTAGGTTACAATATAGTATTAACTAGTGAGCCCCAAACTAGACAGTTAGTCTGTATCTTGGGGCTCGGAGTACGAATTCTAGAGTGGAGACTAGAGAGGTGATTTCAGGTATGATATGGTACGTGTGTATGTGTGATATTTGTGTGGTGTGTGTGTATATGTGTGATGTGTAAGTGGCGTGTGTGCGTTTGTGTGTGTGTGTATATGTGCGTGTTTGTTCCATTGTGCTTCCTTTAATTTGGTGTCAGGTGAGGGTCTTTATATTACTCGTAATTGTTCCGAGTCATCATAGCCAGTGCTATGCAAAATTTCCTGTACAATATTTTTGCAGCCGAATGAAGTAGTATTTTTAATTTCGCAGAGTTTGCAGACTTTATTGTACGTATTAATGAGAGAGTAGGCCGGGGAGCGTCTAGCTAAGATGCGTAGTCGGGTCTCCTTTTAATATTTTTGTGCGTTTTTGTGCAGGCAGAAATAATGAAAAGCTGGCGGATTCTGAGGACTCTCATTTCGCGGTAGAGTAGATCAGTAGAGAACCGGTAGGGCTTCTTAAAAGTTACTTTAAGAAACGCCCTCTGTGCTCTTTCAGCTTCGATTAAGTAGGTCTTTCCAGCGCTACCCCACACGCTGATGCAATACTACATTATCGATTGGCATAGCGCTAGGTAAAGTTGTTGTAGTGTGTCTGTGGGCGGACAGTCTCGTAGTCTACGCATGGTGTGGATAAGTCTTATTCTGCCAGAAAGTTTGGATAAACGATGCCTAAACGTTAGGTGGTCGTCAATAAGAATACCAAGGTATTTAATGTGGGCTCCTGCCCACAACATGGTTGTCCCTCCTTGGTATGAGTGGACCTCCTGAGGGTGTCGTAGACGGCTAACTCTCCCAGGAGTTCTCCGAACGCGTGTTCTTCGTGAATCCGGATGAAACCCAAACCGAGACTCATCGGTGAACAGCGCCAAAGACCATTGTTCGCCACTCCATGGTAAATGTTCCCGAGCCCACGAAAGCCGCCAACCACGACTGCCACGTCGCAATGCTGGAACACGTAGCGGTCTTCGAGCATGAAGACCAACTTCATGCAACCTCCTTCGCATGGTTTGATCGCTTACCAGCAGCTGGTGGTCCTTCTGAGTCTTTGAACTAGTTGCATCGCTGTGATATTGGGTTATCTTCTGGCGGTCATTTGGAGAAATTGATCCTGTCTCTGCGTAGTAACACGATATCTACACGTGTGACGTTCAGTCACATCCCCAGTACTGTGATAACGTGACCACAACCGTGATATCACGTTTTGGCTGGCGTGTAGGGCCCCAGCAACGACGCGTTGAATAACACCATTTTCTAACATGCCCACGGCTCTTATCATTTCATCTCGGCTCAAATGACGACGTGACATGACTCTCAAAGCTCACACGGCACGTTAAATTAAAAAAGAAAAACAATCTAATCTCTTTTCATTAATTAATATTAATGAAACAATTTTAATTTTCCTTAACGTAATGAATTACTAACAATTTTGCCGCTGTATTTTTTTTTAAATTTACATTTTGAAATTTTGAAAATAGAATAAAAGAGGTTTCAATCTGTAGGTATACAAACTTTTTTTGGAAACTAAAAAGATTTTAAACTATAAATTCGTAAACAATTTAGGATTAAGGTATCCCTAGATTCTGTTGATGTGTGTATATATTTTTACACGTAGAACACTGTGTGCGCTGTTCACTGTGTGTTATACAGTGAACAGCGCACACAGTGTTCTGTTTTTATGTATTTTTCATTCTGTTTTATTTATTTGGGGACAACAAGCAGTAGCGTAAGCGATAAGCAAACGTTGGTTAGAACTTATTGATAGAAGTAACAAATACACTACTCATAGCGTTATCCATATATTACTAAACAGATATACCTACTAGTTGTTGGAAAGAACGATATAAAACTAAACATAATAAAAGTAAACATTACTTAATTCTGATCACTCAAAAAACCCGGGGGTCAGGGGGGTCGGGGGGGGCCTCTTTGTTCTGATCATTTAAAATAGTAACAATTTCTTTTCTAAATATAGCCTTGCTGAGAAACATAATATCAATTGTGAACTAATCGATGCAGCGGGGAGCGTACGCCTGAGTTGGTTCTACAAAGAAGTAGTTGCAAACATGTGTCTCGAGCGAACTTCTCGACCATGCACGGTACGAGAGATCGGGTAGCACAAACTGTTCACTAGATTAGTACATTCGATTTTATTACGACATTTATACTAAATAGGGTCAATAGGGTAAATAGGGTCATCATCTCAAGTAGGATGCGTCTGGATTTTAGAGTAATAAGGTAGTTTTTATATAGTTTTTTTTCCAATTTTCAGTGTAACTATCGCTTTTAGCGATAAGACCGCCCATTGTGTCACCCTTTGTAAAATTTCTAGTTTTATATTCTGTAATATTTATGATCTACATAATAAAGAATATTCTATTCTATAACCGTACCTACATGAACCACCCTTTCCTGGCTTATAATATTAATTAAAACATAATCTTTAACATGTTCAGCTACAGGATAATTGGCCATGAATATCTAAACAACGCCTGCTTACACTCTATAATAGCATTCAGAATTTGTAATTCAAACCGCAAATCCACTAGGAAATGTGTGTAGGCTTTGAAATTTGTAATGATTGTATAACTACGGGAGACAGAATTCAACTACAAATATAGGACGTACAGTGTTTACTTCCATAGCAATGCTTTAAATAATTAATTTTACCGTTGATGAGATATCTATGTGGAACGTGGTCTACTAAAGTAGGCAGGTGGCCTATTGTCTTTAGGGTCTGCATTGGTCATACCAATCATCTGTGCTGTGTCGGGATTGTTAAGAAATGCCAAAGTGAAATACCTAAATGACTCCTTCTCACAGAGAGGGGGCCGGTGCCTCAGCAGTGGGAATATTATAGGCTGATTATGCTAAGTGACGACAGCGAGATTGGCGCTGTGCGAAGAATGAAAAGATCGGAAAATATCTCACGTTGTGTAGAGTTGTGAAAATGATTAAAATCCGAAAAAGTAATATGCTAAGTGACGACAGCGAGATTGGCGCTATGCGAAGAACGAAAAGATCGGTAAATATCTCCCGTTGTTATGAAGAGTTGTGAAAATGATCAAAATCAGAAAAAGTAATATGCTAAGTGACGACTGCGAGATTGGCGCTGTGCGAAGAACGAAAAGATCGGCAAATATCTCACGTTATGTAGAGTTGTGAGAATTATTAAAATCAGAAAAAGTAATATACTAAGTGACGACAGCGAGATTGGCGCTATGCGAAGAACGAAAAGATCGGCAAATATCTCACGTTATAAAGAGTTGTGAAAATGATTAAAATCAGAAAAAGTAATTACATTTCCAACGTTCCGCCATTTACCTGAAGCGATGCAGGAAGCTCTTGGTTTTAGATATCCGACGACAGTTTGTGGGATTTAAAACAAGTAAACCATATTATACGTACCGATGTAAAGCATCATAAGTAGCCTATAATCTTTCCATTGCTGGGACTCAGGCCTCCCTCTCAGTCAGAGGGAGTGGGCCGTAATCCACCACACCGGCCCAGTACAACACTGGGCCCGCGTGGTGTTGAAATAATTTACACAAAGTAAAGCACCTGTTTGGAATCGAACCTACGACCTATAACTCGTAAGTCGCGGCCGTTACCACTGGGCCACCACTGACTGCTCTCTCTATCTAAAACATACCCTCTTAGAATCTCTTTACTGTCGCAGTGTTTGTATATCTTTGTATCAGAATAAATAGCGAGCTCTTTCCTTTCACAGTGCACAAAGCGCGGCTTATCTGATTACGTGGACATCGGAGGCGCCAACGGACTCGACCATACCAAAATGGAGGTCCAAGATAGCGTTTGTGGACTTGATTCTACTGAAGGTAAAAATCTATTATTTGAAACGTAAGTCGTCATCATTCTTCAGCCTTTGTCCCAATTTATTTGGGGTCGGCGCAACATACCTATCATCTGCCTAGCCTTTTGTTGGGGTCAGCTTCCAGTCTAACCGGATGCAGCTAAATACCAGCATTTTACATGGAGCGGATGCGTATCTGACCTCCACAATCCAGTTACTGGGTAATACTATACCCCTTGGTAAGACTGTTTGTCAGACTTTCGGGCTTCTGACTACCCGTAACGACTGTCCAAGATCCACGAATGACAGCTGGGACCAACGGCTTAACGTGCTTTCCGAGGCACGGAGGGGTCACGGTTTATAAAGATGGTCACCCATCCACAGACCAACCGCGGCAGGCGTATCTTAACCTGATCCTGATTGTTTGGCTTACCCTCCGTCTAACATCATGTATAAAGATAAGAAGTATAAAGATAAGAAAAAAATCGTTTTTGGAACACCTTTATGGTAACTATTGTAAATTGGATAATGCCCTAACAGAGTTAAGCACAATTAGGCATTCCTAAAGTGCGTGACATTCTATCTAGGCCCAATCTAAAAATACTACAAGGCATCAAAATATTACTCACTCTTCTGAACGTTTTATTTTGTTCATTATTGCATGAAAAATAATTTTCCCTTGTGAGGATTCAAATAGAGGGGTAGCTGCAACAAGCAGGTACTTTGTAAGAAAACGCGGCTTTTTCATCTTCCATTCTCGACAACAAATGTATTTTAGATTACCTTATTAATAGATAGAAAAGAATAGAATAGATATGAATTATTCATAAAACAATATAAATCTAATATCACGTCTGTATTTCTGTATATTTTTTTGTTTTATATAATTCACAACACTGATATACAGACGCCAGCACATCAAGCTACCCGAAACTGTCAAATTTTCCCAATCAACTTTAGACCTTATGCTGTAGCGATAAAGTTGAAAATCTATTAAAGAAATTTGACAGATTGTAGTAGCTTGATGTGCTGGCGTCTGTACAATCACAAATGCTATAAAACAGTAACAAAATATTTCTGATTGACATCTACTAGACGTGAATCTAGCATGCATTATTTAAGTAATTTAATTTTTGTTTTTTGAATACAATTGTTTTACTTAAATAATGCATGCTAGATTCACGATGCATTATTTAAGTAAAACAATTGTATTCAAAAAACAAAAATTAAACAAAACTTACAAAATGTGAACTGAATGTGAATAAATAATGAAAAGGTTTTGGGAAATAACAATTAAATATACTTAAAAAATAACAAAATAAAATAAACAATTAAGACTCTAAGTTCAATCCTAACATTGGCTACAGAACCATCAAAGACAGATAGATGTCTTTGATGGTTCTGTACTCCACTCGTGGTGAAATAGATATTTCACCACGAGTGGAGTTGGCAAGAGAAAGCATGCGGCAAATGGGTGAAAAATTACCGATTTTAGTCCAACTCTGAGGCAGGACGAAAGTCCTTCGGCTTAGTAAGCGGCTGCTACTACGTGGGATACTACATTTAATTTTTCTAAAAGCTCAGGAGAATCTATAATACCATTTTATTGTATATATATTATTTTTTTGTATTTGACATTAAGGTGTCAAGAAACGCTCTGTATTTAGACATTACGGCCGCATGTGGCGGTCACCGCTCTTTTAGGTAACCTTCGCTTTAGGCAGGGGGTGAGCGTGGGTGTGTGTAGGTGTGTGGTGTGTGTTTAGTTTGTGATCTTCCTGTAAATCTTCCTTCACAATAAATACTTTTCTTTCTTTCTTTACCTATAGTACACACCCACATTTTGCCAGTTATGTTTAGGTCCCATGTAATGGGAGGCAAGTAAATTGCCATCAGCCGGGCACAAATTCACACTACCCTACCCAGGAATCGAACCCAGGACTTCATGCCGAGCAGTAGCGCTTGCGACCACTAGACCAATGGGATAGACCTTATGAACAGTGATAAGTAGGACCTATACATAACAATATAATTATTCTTTTATGATTTTCCGCAAAAATAACACAAGAAATCGTAAAAGGAAATCTGTCTGTGTCACGTTTTCACGACCAAATTACCAAACCGAATCTAATTAAATTTGGCAAAGTGGAATATCATACCTTACCTGTCACTGTCATACCTTTTATTATGAAATTATTTTCCAGGACGAAAAGTATCCTACGTCTCGTCTCGGAAAATTAGAAACATTATATGCGTCCGTAGCATGTAATGGCATAACATGGCCAATCATATATTATTCCATAACATGGCCAATTATTTATTATTTATGAAGTGACTTACCTACATATATTTCATTATTTTAAAATCTTATATGCTATGCTAAGCAGTATATTCTTTTTTGTTTATAATGGTTTATTCAATCAGTAGGATAATGTTATTAATAACTAGCTGTGCCCGCGTCTTCGTTCGCATGGATGTCGGAAAACAATAAAAAACCTATGTAACTCCTTAAAACATCTGTTATCTGCCAGTGAAAGTCTCGTCAAAATCGGTCCAGCTGTTTCGGAGATTAGCCGAAACAAACAGAGAGACAAAATAGATTAAAATTGTTTTTGTTATAAGTACCGTATATACACGTTCATACTTGCATTATATCCATTTAATAAAAAGCTGTTATTTTGACATTATAAACAGACATTTCAATATTATTTATTTCCATAGATGTAATAGTTGAAAGTTGTAATAGTCGAAGTTTCAAAAATAAGCAGTAATTCCAGTTCCATTTCATAAGCCGATATAAAAAAAAAGTAATGTTACGCGTATTTCAGTAAATCCTCAGCATACTACTGGATTGCTTGTGAATTTTTCCATACAACGTTCAAAGGGAATGACACCCAAATTGCTTTTCTGTTGGAACTCACTCTTTATTGCTTTTTATTGTATTTACAATCGGACACTTTAAGACCCAAAGAACTTATTGCATGTTGTAACATGTAAATTTATGAAAAGAGCCGTGGGCCCGATGAGATTTCCCATTGGCAAAAATTACGAACATCCATAAAAACTCTTTCTTTCAACTACGTAGTAATGTTATCATTAATCACTACAAAACCGATCACAAAGGATGTATTTTTTGCTTAGAACCAAAACAGTGCAGTGCAAAATCTCATGGTTGCACAGTTTTTCATTAATGCACAGTTTTTTATTTTTTTTTATTTAGATATAAATTTACCAAAGAGGTTTAATGTCTCCTATTAAGTTAAATATAAAATGTACGCTATGTATGATCAAAAAGATACTGGCTGAAAATAAAAATCGGCTGAATAAAACCGACTTGATGAAAAAACAAACGGCGCGCATTTTGTATCATTGTAAAACTTTGATACTTCATATTTAGCAAGAAAAGATTAAAAAAATGGAAATAGCTATAGCGATATAAATGTAACTTCAGAAAGTATAAAAGCAGCTGCAAATGAAATTGTTAATAACCTTTTGCCGCAAAAGTCGCGGGATAAATATTTAAAAGCTTAGGAAAACTGTTGATTTCATTTACTTGAGTTTTTATTTTGAGTAAGTATATTTTATCATGGTTGGTAGATTGGTAGTTGAAAGAAAAATAAATTACACTCGGGTTAATTTAGTGCCCTCGCGTGCGCTCGGGCACCAACATAACTCTCGTGCATTAATAACTCACTTTGCGCTCGATGCAACAATCTACTATTCTTGGCGCTTTGTATAGGTACACACACGTTTTTCTCCCCGCGAAAAGGTACGGTTTATTCGCCGTGTGTAGGCACGGTCTTCAGGGTTGTATGAATCACTATGGAAGCTTGTTGACGGACACTTTTCCTACAGTGCGGTTTATATGCCGTACCGTAAAGAAACCATGCCGTCTACAAAGGGCCTTAGTGCTCACTTTTATGCTTGCGGTTTAAGCCATGCGTTGTCTGTCAATGAATGGATGAATTTAAGAATTTTATTTCATCATCATCATCATTTTCAGCCGAAAGACGTCCACTGCTGGACATAGGCCTCCCCCAAGTACCTCCAAGTCGACCGGTTCTGTGCTTCTCGCATCCATCGGGTTCCTGCAGCCTTCACAAGGTCGTCGGACCACCTTGTGGGAGGCCTTCCAACACTGTAGTGTTGGAAGACGTATCTTCCGGCACGCGGTCGCCACTCCAGTTCGGCCCCATCGGCCATCTGGTCTGTGAACAATGTGCCCTGCCCACTGTCACTTAAGTTTGGCAATTCTTCGGGCTATGTCGGTTACCTTAGTTCTCCTGCATAGTATAAGCAAGCGTAATCAGCCTACGTTCCCACTGCTGGGACAAAGGCCTCCGCTCTGTGACAGGGGGTTGGGGGGATTCTCCTGCGGATCTCCTCATTTCTGATTCAAGAATTTTATTAAGTAAGATCTACTTAATAAAATTCTTGAGCGCCCATTGTGTCACCCTTTGTACAGTTTCTATATTTATGTCTGTAATTTATATGGTGTAAAGAGTATAAACAGTATTCTATTCTATTCATAAATCAAAGCATATATATTTCAGCTCGGCGTCCAGCGTTCATTGCTTGTGAAGACACCGTGGTGCGGCTGGTGTCCAGTGGACGCTACCACAACTCTGCGACCCTCGCCTTCGCCCCCCTCCCCCTCGAGGACCTGGAACATGCTGACCTCATGTGCGGCCTAAACGACCTCTAAACGAAAACACGCGCTCTCAGTAGCCTCTCGACTACGGCCCCAGGGATGATGTTTGAATGCAATTTATTTATTTCACGTTCTTCGTAACGAGTTCAATCGTTTAGGCACGTGAAGGTATATAAACTGACCGTTGAATTTTCTGTTATTTAAACTATTCTTAATGAGTAATTTTATTGATTGGATGTAGATAGAATAGAGATTAAAAAGCTGACGTTAACCGTCATTACTTATACTTATCACTGCACGTAATGACGGTAGATTATCTGTATTAGAAAATGTAAGGTTATTAGATTAATCAATCAATCGGTGAAAGTTTGCGCTATTATGGACTAGCCTGTCGATGTTGTCTAAGACGCAAACTTTGATCAAACAATTCATCTCTGTTAGAGGTAAGTTGCTACTCAGCGTCGATGCCAGATTTAGACAGGACCCTTCTTCGGACGCAAGCTCGCATTCAATGAGGGGATCAGTGGAAACAATGGCCACAAATAGAAGCAAAACTATGTAACTAAGCCCTAAATTTTATCAAAACCGTGTCAGTTTAAGCATAAGTTAATATTACAAGTAGTGAACCATAAACCATCACATGTTAATGTAGCATTAAGAAACTAATTGGTAATAAGTTTTCCGTATTGTTACGTAGTTTGTGTGTTACAGAATTAAAAGTAAAAGTTTATCACCAAATTCAGTATAACTATCTAGTCATGCATTAAGACGATCGCGTTAAATGTTAACGCTCTAGCTATTTGTCAATAAATAAATGTACATGTCGAATTGTTTTATTTTTATTTTACCTTCAAACTTACTCCCTACATTAAATACAGTCAACATCTTAAGAGGCTTACATGACCTAAAGCGCGGTCACTGTCGGACTGCATAGAAAAGAAAGAGAAGCGCGATGACACAACGCTGGTAATTTATTGCAAAATATGAAGCAATTATTTAATTACAAAAAATCTATTGTTTGGACTAAAAAATTAAAACATTAATATTTTAGTGTGTTGCTTGTAGAATAATCTGACAATACATCAAAATGATTGTATGTATATTAGTATGTTTTTTGTTGTAAAAAGAAAGTTTTTAGAGGTATCTTTATGATTTTTTTCTATCGTATCATATTAGTTGTATCTAGCATATATCCTGAAGAATACCATATATTTTTCTGATTTTTTTTTACCGTCGTCGATCATATACTTTTAATGTTTCTAAAACTTGCGTTTTATGTGTTTAGGTCCTGTAAGCCCCTTAAGCTAGTTCATCTTCATCAGCCTTTTCTCAACTATGTCGGGGTCGGCTCAATGTCCAACGGATGCAGCTGCATATTAGTATTTTACATGGAGTGACTGCCTATCTAACCTCCACGACCCAGTGACTGAATAATACGATACCACCTGGCAAGACTGATTGTCAGACTTTCACTGACTTCACAGACTGGTTGTCGGGCTTCCAACTACCTATAACGATCGTCAAAGATCTATGAATGCCAGCCAGAACCAACTCAGGCACGGCGGTGTAATGATACACACGCGCCACCTATCTAAAGATTGACCTCAGCAAGCATTGTTTCACATTAGAGATCGACCCGTGTAGCTGTTAATATTTATCCACGAGTTCCTCAACACACATCATAAGAAATCAGTCATTGAAAATATACAAAATATTTTTTTTTTAATGTAGATTGCACCTGCCCTTTCCTTCTCTACTTAATAAAATTTAAAAGAATATTAACTACTAAAATGCTGTTACGATGCTGTTAAGACACTGCTACGGCGCCGCTACGATACCGCTACGACATCGCTACGTCGCCGCTACGCACTGCTACGACAACGCTACCACGCCACTACGACGGTGCTACGATGTTGCTACGATGACTGGAGCTATTAATCTATTAAACTACTCGCCACTTGTAACAAATACGCCAACATCTCTCCCAACAAATGTGGACGGGGATTTGCTTGTGTGAATGTGAACTCAGAACTCATGACCAATGAATCTCAGAACCAATGAATTACTCCAAACAAAGCGGTGACGCGCCGATGTAGCATTGGTTTGAGACACAGATCATAATATATTTATTATTGTGCTTACAGCCGAGTCATTATATCGAATGTATTATTAAAAGAGGCAAATTATTTTTACTGTGTGCTGCTAAGTACCTTTAGAGCATGGTATGGAAGTAATAAGTAAAGAGGCAAATTTGTGTCACACGTGCTGTGAAACCAAAAAGAAAAAATATACAAATGTCACAGTTAAAGACAATTAAAAGTTATTCATTAAGCTGCAAACAAATATCCCAAGGGAATGTTACAGAAGAGGGAGATGAAAATTTCGTTATTTTTAACCAAGGACGTCTAGTTTTTGAGATATTTGCGAAAAACTCAAAAAGGGCATCTTAACACACATATACTGACGTTGGGAGAGCTATCGGCATGTTTCTTAGAAGTGGGTACTCAACTTTATAAGAATTATCGAAGAAGAATACTGGGGTTTGAAGAATACTTTTGAGAGAGCTATAAAAAATAGGTACATATCAGTTCATGTTAGTTGGTTAGAGGGTGCTCTAGTACAATTTCAAGCACGAGGGTAAAAGTGTCATAGAACACTTGTGTGATAAAAGGACGATTTTGAAAACAAACGTCATAAAAAAATTCTAGCTATCAAACTTATATGTTTTCAGTACCTGATAATTTATGTTTAATAAATAAGTAAAATTAGTACCTACCTACAAAACATTAGTATAAGCGCATTTATCGCATTGTATTATCCTGTAACGGTACATGTAAGTCGGTAAATAAATAAATATATATAAAAAACAAAGGTACGCTTATTTTTTGTATATAACGACCTCTATAAACGTTGCTCTAAACCTGCTGGATCAGAAATCCTCACTAATTCAATCCGCATGAGATATCAGCCGTCCCTACCTGTTATTGTATAACTGAGTTTGGGTGTACTATACAAAGTGTTGCTCAGAAAATATAGATGTCGCCTGTAGCCTGGTGAAGAGTTATAGGACCTTTATACCGGGTTTCGGACAGGCAGTCTGACTGACAAACTTAAAGTTATTTACCGTGGTAGACAAATTATAGTACGATAGTAGCAGCTTTTCAAACCACTTGACCTAAAATACAACAACAGATTCATTCAACAAGCATTCAGAAATCAGAGGTTTCATTTAATTTCAATAACAACAGAATAAAAAAACAAACATTTTAATTAAATTTTATTGAGTAATTTTTGGATAGAGATAATAAACAAATACTTATTTAAAAGCAATTTATACCACTATTGTGTAACAGTATTCTGACAAAAATAGTTTATTCCCGCTACGGTGAAATAAATATTCGTGCAACTGTACAAACGAATTTACGTAATAATAAAAATATACTAGATTTTTGTTCGACATTCAAATTCTATGACAATAATAACTAATTTTGATAATAATTTTAGCGTTACGATTAGATGAACGTATGAAGAAAAACAAGTTATAAAACGTTGTTTTTTTTTCACCTACAGAAAGCGCTAATAGCACACGACACGTGGGTCCAACATATAAAACACATATTGTCGACGTCATTCGCATTTAGTTTTCAGTGATAGAACGAATAAGTGCACACTTATGTATACACACATTAAATTAGCACCTAATTTGTAAAGCAGTATCTACTATTATCGTTTGCATAACAGATATAAGCTTTTACATAAATAACATTAAACATTTATTTATCTAACAAATAATACCATTGTAGATTTCTCTAATTGACTACACATTTAAGAGTGTTTTACATACATACAAATGTTATTGATTATTGTTATTTTACGCATATATTTCATAAATTTTTTTCCGATCAATAGTTTGCATACTAGTCTGCCTACATAGCCGTATTTGCAGAGAGAAAATAAGAGACTCCAGTATTAGTTACATAAAATTCTAATGGCAATCACATCGAATCTAAGTCTTACATGCTACGCTATTCACTACGCCTAATGAGTAGCTTATACAACAAATATATATTAACAAACAGTACGTATCGATATCGTCTCATACAGCGATAGAATGTAGGGTTGACCCTACACATATATGTATAACATAGATCTATGAGTGAAAACAAAATTTAGGCCTATTGAAAACAAATAACGACCTGTGGGGTAATTGTGTAGCACACTTAGATCCCGATGTCTTTAATTGACAGTTCAGCTACGTTCATTGAGTTATTTGCGTGTTGAGCTAACGAAAGTTTCAAGAATATGAAGCAATGGATTAGAAAATTCTTTATTTTTTTTTATTTTGTGGTTGATAGTGTGTTACGCAATTAGGATGCAGGTTTCATAAATCGATGAACATATTATTTCTATCTACAGTCGGTTCATAATATATAATTATTACGATCTATTTTACACTTTTATTTATGAAGATTTAACATAATTATTGTTATTGATAAATATTTATTAAAACTTGTAAAAATAAGACCAGTTTTAATGATGCATTTTTTTTAAATTTGGTATATTATAAGGATTGATTGCACAATATATATAAGTTTGACACAAGTAAGTAACAAGAATATCTTATAATAAATTGTTTTTGCAATTAAATTCAAAATATAAACCGTGTTTAAATTAAGTGCAATACTCCCTCTGTACTATAATGTGAATGAAACGTATTTCCTATTTATATTTCTACAAAATATAAATAATATTTGTAAACAGTTTACATTAGTTGAATCATATTATTACAATTGTATGTTTAAACATAATATTTTGGTAAAAACAGATCTTAACGTTATTTGAAATTGCTACTTATAATACAATCCTTATTTAGATCACTTTACACCTTATTCTTACTAATTAAAGCTATCCCATACAACTTCTCAAATTGTGCTTAATTCAACAAGAAAGCGAGTGTGTGCAACTTTTGCCAATGTTAGATTTATTCCCTATTAATTTATGAAAACACTGTTAGGGGTTGTACAAGTAATGTAAAGTTGGGTTAAGCTTTGATTTTCTAGGAAAGCGAGTCCGTCATATTATAAGGGCTATCATGAAAATCTGTCAGTTAGATCCATTTTTTGACATTAAGTCAAACCCCGCTGCTCAAAGATTTAAATCCCTAGATTTTCTCTCACCGTACTTAGTCAAGTGAAAAAGTGTTCATACTGAGAAGAGTGAGCTCACACATGTGACAATCAAGTTAAGCCACTGTGTCATTGTGTGAATCAAGTTTTATAACTGAACAGACAGCTGTGCCGTTGAGGAATTTGTTGCGCCACTTCTTTTGCCTAGCGAAAGCACTAGGAAGTGGTGAAGGGCGGGCATTTTGGGGGACTATCTTATGTAATTTTCATGTTCGAAAGGCTGATTCTTAGTCTAATTTGAAAAATAACTTTTGATTTAATTTGTCAGAGATGTCAAAAGGAAACAGAAACGTGACTATCTTTTGACGCGGTAGGGCGAATCTAACGATTTAAATCTTTGTCGCTGTCATCTTTTTCATGACAGCTGTCATTACATCCGTTAAGTGCTGCCACCGCTCTTCTAGGAAACCGTAGCTTTATCAAATTATTAAACTACTTTGTGCTTATAAAAGGGTCACAAGTGTGTTTAGGATAGTTCGGAATCCATTTCTGTTAGGGAAAGGGTAATATCGATATTATTCAGTACTAAATCAACATTTTTCTTGTCGTTTTGTGTAAGCATGGCTACTTTCTTTCCATATTCCACCGCTACTCCTTCTCTCTTGTCCAAGGATAGTAATTGACGATCGCATAGGTACAAATATTTTATTACCGCTAACGTTTCTTTAGTACAAATATTATGTTAAAAGTATAAAATTGTTACTAACTTCATAAGATAATTTTTCACTTAAAGCGTTATTAAGCTACGAATTACGTACTGTTTCGGAATTCACGGCTATTGTGAAGACGAATAGATTCCTGTATATAATTTCCTCATATATAAGTTTTACATTACTGATATGTATATTGATTTTGACATTATCAAGGAAAGAATACTCAATCTGTGTTACAATAAGTGTCAGAATCGTGTGACTTAGTTGTACTAATTTATTAACGGTATATTGTGCTTTGCCTATCAATACAATAAGTAAGGTACAGATAAGTCTACTCAGCGCTCAGAATATCGCAATCTATTCTAAAGAAGGGACTATTCACAAAATATACTAATATCTGTTCGAAGTCATAAGAATTTGGAGTTCATAAGATCCTCAAGTGGTACGAATATTAGCTTCCTAAATACAATAGTAGTAGGTAAATATATTGATAAAAATTCATCTCACAGTATACACTCGACTTCTATATTACCATTAATATATAAAATCGTAAAATTTTGCTACGAATAAGATATGTCATTTTGCTATTTAAGCAGAGGCACACTTTGATATGTATAGTGATTTTAATCAAACTGTCGTGTGTGAAAGCTTCGCTTTAACAATGAAAGCCGACGTATAAATACTTTCTCTAAGTATAACTTACATTATTATATACGCACAGGCATTATAATAATCCGCCGACATTTATAAATCCATACTCATAACATGAAATACACATTAACTAAATATATGAAACATCAAACATACGAAACATCTAGTTACAGGAACATCGTAAACTAAATTATTTAACATTCAACATACTTTTACTACGATATTATTATGATACAGAAAAGAAATATAATATAATCAGCTTTTTATTAATGTCCTTTCTTCATTTTCCACGTACAAATTCACATCACAATTTCACTTTTAAAGTTTCCATTTTGTAATGTCTCTTGCATTGTCCATTTTGATTTCATTTCACGTTCTACACGCCAGTGATATGTTAGATTGTGATAAAATATATTTAATTAATACAACAATTACTTCTAGTACTTTAGTAGCCGATATTAAAATTCGAAATGCCATCTGAAATACCCACCTAGGTCTTCGCAGACAATTATAAAATAGCAGTTTCAGATATAGACAAATATATTATACATATGTACATATATCTCAAGAATATTCTCAATGAAACTTTCATTTTATAATTAATTGTGAAGTAAAACATTTAATTGCATTTTTATTGTTCTAGTTTGTATAAATAATTTGTCTACTTTTCCCTACTGCGTAAATATTCACTTGAGTTGTTCAAGTGCACTGCCATGCCTCGTTTACAACGCGACAGTAGTGGCGAGCGTCGTCAGCAGGACTATGGGCAGAGTGGTGCCCGCGACACTGCTGTATGGACCAGTAACTGCTCCGTCACATGGCATGTGCTCCAGTTCTGTAAAGAGAAAATACAGTAGGTATAACGCACCAGAATAACACAGGAAACAGAAATTATATGAAATGGTTAAAAATTGGAATAGACCACATACGGGGTGGTATGGGTCATCGACGCGCAAACTGTAACCATGGATTCAATGCATAATTCTGAACCTCCATGCGCTGAAATTTTTCGACAGTTATTAAAGATAAAATTAGCTGTTCAGTACATTTTGACCGAGTAGAACTTTTCTATGAAACAGCAGATTTTTTTATAACCGACGAAAAATTTCTAAGTTTCTAAGTAAATTCTGGGGGGTCTAGAATCATGGTCTGAATCCATGGAAACTGGTTGTGCGTTGATGTCCCTGCCTCTGTATAAAACTGATTGTCACATAAACCTATGGACTCCATATAAGAATCTACTAGCTAAAACTATTCCATTTTCTACACACACACACAGGCTCACCTCCTTCATCTTACATGCCCAGAGCCCAACAACAAATGTTTCATTCTTTTAAAGTAATTAATTTCATATTTTAATATAAACTGTTGCCTTTTGTTCTTATGCTCATATTTGCAGACCCAGTCCGATAGATAGCAAATGGACTTTTGGTCCAATATAAAATATTAATTAATTATTAATATTAATAAAAAATAATAATTATTAAATATTAATTAACTAGTTACACATAAATTATATTTTTAAATATTAGTATAAAAAAAATATAAAAACATTTAAAAATATAAAAAATAGTAGCCCACCGGTATCGGGAACAGGGTCCAAGCTACCGGCGGTCAGGGCTCCAGAGAGAGGAACCTCCTAACAATGCGGGCCGTGTCCAAAAGTACCGCTTTCTGAATCAAGCCCTTGATCCAGCTGCCCAACGAGAGCCTCCTTAGGTGTTGGTCGAGGCTCTTGGCTATTAAGCCATTGGCTGTCACGACTAACGGCACAATGATCGCTGAGTCCACATCCCACATGTCGACAACCTCGCGAGCCAAGTCAAGATACTTGATTTGCTTATCTTTCTCGGCTTTCACGAGGTTCTCGTCATGCGGGACGGTTATGTCAACAATCATTGCGCGCCGCTCTGATCGATCCACCACCACTATATCAGGCTTATTAGCAATAATAGTCCTGTCAGTGATGATGGATTGATCCCAGTACAGTGTGATATGGCCATTTTCGAGAACTGGGTCGGGCGCATACCTGTAGTACGGCACCTCCGATTCCACAAGGTTGTACTGCAGAGCAAGTTGCTGATGGATAATCCTGGCTACAAGGTTGTGTCTATGCAAATATTCTCCGTTAGCAAGACGAGAACATCCGGAAATAATGTGACGGATTGATTCGCCCGGACGGTGGCATGCCCGACATATGTCAACCGTACCATCCTTCACAATAAATCTCCGGTAGTTATTCGTCATCATAACTTCGTCCATAATTGCACAGACAAACCCTTCGGTTTCTCCGAAGAGTTCCCCGGAACGTAGCCAGGCTACGGACGCTAGGAAGTCTACATCGGGCCCATGTAGGGCCCGGAAAAAGCGTCCGTGAAGCTCCTTACTCTGCCATACCTCCATGCGGTCGTTAGTGTCAAGCACTACAGGTTTGCACCAGTTCTCTTTAGCCAAGGAGAGCGCGGTAAGGCCCTTGTCCACTGCCACAACATCTCGATGCATCCCCACGTCGGCTTCTAGGAAATATTCCCTGAGACTGCATATCTCACGATTGTGAAGAGTCTTAGCATTTAAGAAGCCTCGACCTCCACACTTCCGTGGGATATACAGTCTCATAACCGAAGAACGTGGGTGATGCATTCGATATGCTGTCAACAATGTACGGACCCGCCTATCCAGGGCGTCTAGCTCTGTTTGAGTCCATTTGAGTATGCCGAAAGAGTACATCAAAACCGGCATGACCCAACCGTTGAAGGCACGCACTTTATTTCCGCCTGATAAAAGATTATTAAATACTTTTCTCAGGCGGCCAAAGAAGCGCTCCTTCAACGATTGTTTCATGTCGATAACATTGATGCCCAGTGCTTCCGACATACCCAAATACTTGTAGGTTTCGGTTGCTGAGAGGGATCTAAGATTTATGGAATCTGTGAGCTGGGTTCCCATAGATTCCACAATCCTCCCTCGTTTTACATGCATGACCGCACATTTGTCCACACCGAATTCCATCCTGATGGCGCTACTGAAAGTTTCAGTGACCTTCAATAGCTCCATCAGTTGCAAATCGTTGGGGGCAAAGAGTTTCAGGTCATCCATGTAAAGGAGGTGAGATATAACCTGACCACCTCTCTTCAACCGATAGCCTAGACCTGAATCCTCCAGCAGCGTGCTAAGAGGATTCAAGGCTAAGCAGAACCAAAGTGGACTCAAACTGTCGCCCTGAAATATACCCCGCTCTATCCTTATCGGCTCACTATTCCTCTGGATTTGCCGACATCCTGGATAGCGAAGGACTGTCCTCCATTGCCCCATACACGACATCAGGAAAGTGCGCAGGGTTGCATCAATTTTATACAACTCTAGCACCCTCATGAGCCATGTATGTGGCACCGAGTCATAGGCCTTCTTATAGTCTATCCAACATGTCGACAGATCCTTTCGGGAACGGCGAACCTGTTGGCTAATGGCCATATCAATGAGGAGTAGCTCCTTAGTACCACGGGACCCGTTCCTACATCCATTTTGAGAAGCACACATAACAGAATTCTCGTTAATATGTTTATTTATTTTAGCTCTCAAAATGGAGGTAAGAACTTTATAGACCGTTGGAAGACACGTAATCGGTCTATAATTTTTGGGTTCCGCAGTACTACCCGATTTATGGAGCAGGTGAGTTATTCCAGTCGTCAGGAACTCTGGTAGCGACCCTGACTCTAAGGCTGACTGGAATAGGGCTGCCAAGCAAGCATGCGATCTTGTGAGCCATTTAATCCAGAAGTTGTGCAGTCCGTCCGGCCCTGGTGATTTCCAATTTGGCAACGGACGAACTGCGCAACTTACATCTTGGGGGCTGATCGTTATTGCCCCCATTTCTGTTATTGCATCGCATGCTTGCTCGACGTCCCGAGTCCACTCACCCTCGGTATGACTGACAGGTACCGACCAGATGTTACGCCAAAATGAACACATGGCGTTATCATCCGGCAGGTACATGTCAGTCACACCTTGGTTCGGTCGCTCCCATGCTCTGTAGACCCACCTTTCATCGCTTTGGAAGGTGCGATTTAGAGTGTACCGTTCCACCCGACGCTTATACCTACGAATACGGTTTGCCCATGCATACACTTTCTGCTTCCAGAAGTCGATGCGCTCTGTGACACGGGACATGTAGTCTTGAGGACTGATATCAGTCCCCGCAAACGCCCGCCTCACAAAGCGCATCACTCGAGGGCGATTGTTGCCCTCCCGGAAGCAGATTAGTTTGCCGATGAACGCTCTGGCCCCAGCAATGCGTCGTTCAATCCTATACTGCCATGCCGGTACGGCAGGTTTCGGTCGTGTAGTTCTGTCATTCGGAAATTTGACATGAGCTACACGACATGCCGTTACAGCCGCGCAATACAGGATTGAATGAGCATCGGTGAGGTTTTCGCAGTTATCAAAATAGCTTGACAACTGCGAATCCAGAACAGCCACCAGCGCCCTATTTCTGTTATGCATGGGCAAACGAGGTAAGCGTGGTCTGAGTTCGGGTGTCATGAACCGATATTCTCTGATCGCACCCTCCAAAGTACTCCTCATCTCCTCACTGCACTGGATACTTACGTTAGTAGCCATGTCATTACTTACGTCGTTTTCGCAAATTAATGGTGTGGTAGACTGTGGAGGTGCCACAGCCTGCGACGGCGTAGCAATGACATGGCTACTCTGCATTTCAGAAATATTAATTTATTATTAATATTAAATATTAATATTATCGGACTGGCTTATTATAATCGTTTTCACAATTTGTTTCGTCAAACTAACGTGAACTGAAATTGTATCAAATGAAATATTTTGAATATTATTCAACACAATATGGGTTATACTTCAGTGAAAACAATAGAGGGTTTAATAGTCAGCTTTACATTTCGTATTCTACCTAATTGCCTAGTTAAAAACGGTCGCCAACGTCGCCGTAAAGTCTGGTCCCAACAAATACATAAGTGAATAATAAAACTCCACTATAGTTTCCAACTTACTTTAACTTACAATTAGTTTAAGTTTTAATGCGTTAAATGCACAATTTTAATAACTACAAGACAGTTTTAAGTCCTTGACTGGTCACTTTTAAAGTTATGTGCTTGGCCAGACTGGCACTGAAGGGTGGGGAGCCGCGCGGGTGCGGGAACGCGCGTGATCTGCCTGTCCGCGGTTGAGCGCGGCTGCGTTCTGTGTTGTCGTGTCCAGTGTTTGTCAAAATATAATATGGATGAAGAAGACTTATTTTTACTAGAAAAGCTCGAACTATTGATATGAGAACCCCGGTGCCCACGCGGGCCGACCGCGCGCCCACTGCGGCCACTTGTATGAACGAGCTATGGCGTGAGCAGCCCACGCTGCTCACCGCGCCCGCGTGCCCACTATGGACACTCAAATGAAGTTCTTTTGTTTGAGCACACCGCGCCGTGCCCGCAGCGCGCCCGAGCTGCCAGTCTGGCCAAGCACTTAAACTTTGTTAGTCACTCGGACGTTAGTTAAACTTAACAGACACGTACGTGTTTGGATTAAAAGGTACGAGGACAGTTTAAAAGAAAGTTATAAATGTATTGAATGATAAATAAAATTTTGTGTTGTTCATTTCAAGATTTTTCACTGTGTTCCAGTTGAAATCTACAGTCGTTAACTGTCGTAAGTTAAAAACCGGTTTTAGTTTGAATATAAGCAACTCTATAGTCGGACGTTTAATTAGCTGCAGTAAAATGACAGCTTATGTGTTACTTAAATGACTAAAATTGGCGTCTTTTTGTTTTTTCGCGGCCATTAACCAAATCTTGTTTTTCTAGTACAGAACAGTGGAACAAACGAAACTTATTTGACATCCATATCTCTAAACTCAGTCCGAAATGAGTTATTAAGAAGTGTCATTTGACTGCAGCTAATTAAAAGTCGGACCATAGATAGATTGCTAATCTACCAATCTGTAAGGCCCTTTATACACACACGTTTTTCTTGTCGTGAAAAACTACGGTATAGTCGTGTGCAGGCACGGTCGTCAGTGTTGTGTGGATCACTATGGAAACTTGTAGACGAGGACTTTTATCTACGGCGTGGTTTATACATCGTACTATAAAGAAACCGTGCCGTGTACAAAGAGCCTAACGGTATTCAAAGTGTCCTTAGAAAATATTTATCGTGTGTATAAATAAAGGCTCCTGCAAACAGGCGCGGCTGTTTGATTTTATCGGCTCGGATCGGCTTCCAGTCTAACCAGATGCAACCAGGATACCAGTCTTTTACATGGAGCGACTGCCTATTTGCCCGACACAACCCAGTTACTGGGTAACACGATCCATAGACACGTCACGCATGCAACTGACTTTGTGAAAACCTTGAGGCAGTAGTAGGCCAAGGATAAAACCATTTCTTTAATAGTAGAAACAAAGGAAAATATAGAGAAGTATGCCAGGAAGTAGATAAGCGAGTAAAACTGTTATTATAATTAGGGGGACTTTTCCGTATGATATTATCAAAAAGATACGTACCTATCGTAAAACTACGCTGGTGGTTTCCTACCATTTAAGATTGTTCGATGCAATAATAGGGATGTTGCCTGGGTAAAAATAAATCGATTCGATTTAGTCCCTCAGTAAGATTATTAAAAAATATTGAACACGTATTTTTTGTTTTATCAATTAGATAAAAAATTACAAAGATATATCACATCAAAGTTCAGGAGTGGGGGGCTTTGACGTAATAACGTGCTAAAATTTGTAGCACGGCGTGACGTCATACGAAATTTCCAAGCACTGTATCTTCGTAATTTTTTGTTTGCCAGACAAAAGAAAAAATACGTATACAATATTTTTTAGTAATCTAACTGATGGACTAAATATATTTTCTTAGTCAACTACCCTATTACGATCGAACACGTTTTGCTGATCTAGCTAACCAATTACGCCGCGCTAAGTGCAGCGTGACATCAGTGCATAGTCGGACAGTAAGAGCATTAATACTTATTGGCAATCTATTCATAAGCATTTAGTGTAGGTCGATGTGGCGAAGCTTGGGAGGTCTATGTTCAGTAGTGGACATCTTTCGGCCTAAATTACGATGGTGAATGTTTCTTACCATTGAGCTTGTTGAGGAAGTCGTTCCAGAAGGCGCAGGCGGAGGCGCGGGGTCCGCGGGGCCCGGCGGGTCCGCTGGTCCCGTCCGCGGTGTACGTGTAGTAGTGGGGCGATGAGCGCGAGTACAGCGGCCATTTCTCGTCTGGCTTGTGTGGTTTACTGGAAAATTAGAGGGGCTCACATAAGTGAAAACTTCTTAGTGAACTATCGTAATTAATCACCTGCCTAGTTGAGAACAGCTCAACTATGTTGGGGTTGGCTTTGAGTCTAATCGGTGGCACCTGAATACCATTATTTGACATGGTGCGACGGAATTACTGGGTAACATGATACCTCTTTGTAAGACTGGTCGTCAGACTTTCTGGCTTCTGATTAGACTACCCGTAAAGTCTCAAAGATCTAACTAACTACGCCAGACGGCGTAATTGCATTAATTCATGATTATTTTTTATTATAATTTTATATATAATATATAAAAAATAAATTTAAAAAAAATTAAATTAATTGATAACTAATAAATAATTATTATTAATAAATATTAATTATTAGTTTATTCATTATTAATAATAAATTAAATTAATTAATTCGCTTTTCGTGTCTGCCCGTGTAACAGCTTGTTCTTCCACTCCGCAACGGATGTTGATGCCTTTTACACCATAGATTAAAGATTATAGTCCAGAAAGTGTGTGTTCCAATAATTAAACTAAACATACCTAATAATTGAACTCGCGTAATTAAAAAAATCTTTATGTTTTGTCAAGTCATAAAAACCGTGCCAAGCAATGGCGTGTCGCTAGTAATTTAGAAACACAAGCGCAAAAATTTTAATTATGATCGAGCGTGAACTTGGGAATATTTCTTTACCCTAAGTAAAGAAATATTCCCAAGTTCACGCTCGATAAAGCCGGATAAATAATATTTTAAGACAAAGTTTGTTCTATTTATATCTAGGCGGTATTGGGTAGTTAAAAACTGGGTCACGGGCAGGCCCTAGAGCGCTATCGGTTACGTTGATGAATGGCTATATCGATCCCAATGATTATCGAACCCTAAACCAAGTAACTTGATGCGCATTTAGAAGCCAATGCCAAAAATATAACCAAAACTCAGATGTCCACATCCAACCGACCCCAGAAAATTAAAACGAACATAGGTCAGACGACATATATAGCCGCTTAAAAATTCAGGTCAATATTCCAGATTCAAATAGCCAGTTTTATACTGAAACTTCATAATTATCGTAACAGATTAGGAATAAAATCGATAGGCTGACATTTGAACTTGTAAAACTTTCCAATAATTTGGCCTCAATCTCAAAGATAATCAAGCTCTGATTAGCATCACCCTATTAGATTGAAGTTCGCGGGAGGCGAGAGGCGGGAACTGCGACGAACAAGTTCTGCAGTGCGATTCTGTAACCATCTCACCGTGAAAACTTAGGTGAAGTGAGCGTGGAGTGAGCTGTCAATAGTGTCAATTCCTAGCAAAAACAAACTCACTTCACCTAAGTTTTCACGGTGAGATTTTTACAGAATCGATCGGCTGGAGTCTATATGTCTATTATTGAATTCAATTATTTCTTGTAACGACAGACGATCACGCAATAGGGAAGTATGAATGCGAATTACGAAGAAATTTTGTATTTTTAGTAATCAAACAAAATGTCTTGTAACCTAAGTAGTAAGTACCTACGTAACTATTGCATACCCACTAGTCACCAGTAAAAGGTTACATGATCTGTGGTCGCTAGAGTGTGTATTGGGGCCCAATATTATGACAATATTGCATCACAATCTTAGCACCGATTCCAAATATTTTCTGACTATTCCAATTCCTACGAATCACGTCTAGAGATGAAAACTATTAAATAAATAGAAACCCATTGGGGCGCAGCACCATCAAGGAAATGGCTATCTACATGATATGCGTCGAAATGGGTAAAACTGCAATGTTTTGCAAAAATCTCTGAATAGCAAACTTAGCTGGCAATCGTTTTTTGCTGAGTCTAAATAAACTTGCGATATTGGAGACAGGAAAAAAAAGAAAGTGGTAACAGTTGTTTCGACATGGATGAGGGTACTAGAATAATAAAAAAAGTATTCTTACCCAGTAAGTGCGAATCTTGTGAAAGACTGCATGATGTGTGCAGCGAGGTCTCGTTCCCTAGTATGGTACTGAAGAGACATGTTCAATGGGTGCCCGAAGACATACTCCATCTCGTCGCCATGCATCACGCCCATCCATTCTCCCCAGAGGCTCGTACTTGTGCGCTAGAAAAGTATAAAAAGATTCGGTTTAAAAAAAATTGGTCTAAGGAACCTTCTTGATCGTTTTTATTTTGTGATTATAATGAGAAGCCTATTCTTATAAAACTTTTGAATTAAGAATATTGATTTAATTAAAGTTAAATGCTGTGTTCACATCTGCGGACTCGAACTAAATCCTCTTGACATTGAGGTACGAGTAACTTCCCTTTAATATCTGTGCTTATGTTTTCTTCCAAACCTAAATAGGAGTACCGAAGAAGCACAAGTCGTTAAAAAGCATTTCATCAACACAATATACCTACATATACTTCCCCTTTATAGCTCGGTAAACATAACTCTCTCAAATACCTTCATAGAACCAGTAAATTTTGACAGGTGGCGAAATAAGGAACTAAATTCGAAATGTACTGAGTTTGACGTTGTCTTGACATTTGTCCTAACAACCAGCGCTACCATGAAATGTCAAAATATATTGGCCATCCGTATATACTCTGAAATTAAAGATTAAGGCTATGGAAGGGTTGAGCTCGTCTGTTTACGACCACCATGCATTTATCTTTCAGTATATTTTATAGCTTTTTACGGTAAACGAAAGGGACACAGTCATTACTATAATGTGTTTTGTATTAGAAATATGACGATATAGTTTTTTATGAGCATAAATTGGTGCACTTTTTTGAGTGTATATGGCACAGCCAGTTTATAGGGGAAATTCAACCTAATTAGCAAACCGTCGATATTATGTTGGATTCATATAAATTGTATGAATCTAACGTAAGTTATATCGACGTTTTATTTCAAGCGTAGCAAAAACGTCAAATAACGTTCATGTTTCCTTTCAAAACAAAATATTATTTATTCTTCAGTTATTCCTAAAAACCTCAGTATTATTATTAAACGGCTCTGATGTCCCACTGCAGGGTAAACGCCTCCGTACTCTCTTTCCACTTTTCTCTATTAAAAGCTGCTGATGATGATGATGATGGGACTCCCTTTTCCGCACTTAGACTCCCATTCGGTCCGTTGTGCGTGGGATTCTGACTAACAGAGCCAGCCTAGCTCCGCCCAAAAGCACAGAAGCTTCCTGGGAGCTTCACAGGCTTCGCGGAGCGACCTCATTGTTCCGAGGATTTCTGCACGTTGAGAAGCCACGGCCTCGCAATCCAAGATGACGTGGGCGGCTGATTCCTCGGCATCAAGGCAGCCCCTGCAAAAGGGGCTGTCCGTGGCGCCTATGTTGAAATATTAAAAGCTGCTAAAGACCAGTTCTTGTTAAAGAAGGCCAGCTCAGCCCGCCATCTCCATCTGGGCTTGCCGCGAGATCTCTTGCCATTATAAGGACGATTTCTTTATAATGGCGACCTTCTGTCGTGAGTTCGGCTTATTGGTCGTTCGACATGCAACAGTATGTATGCAGCTCAATTTTACTCTTCAGTTATCACTTGTAATAGTGAAAATCCACAGATAATGTAAGCACTCAAGATAATGTTGAACGTCTAAAGTAGCTATTGCCAAAACCAGTAAGTGCATTATTTCCTTTGATTGCAACACGATTTATGATCTAACCTAACCCTGTAAATTGCTAATTCCGAACTTAGCGTCGAGGCGCGACGTCGTGAAACACCGAGTTTAGATTGAGCCTTAATGGCGTCCCAGACTAAACCGCAAAGTGGTTTTATTTGTTCGTACCATGACGAGACATTGCAACATTGTTATTTACAGTATCGCTTTCTGTCCTAAACGTAACTTGGATTGTAAGTGATCTCATTAATTTAATAATTATGGAGATGTTGTTGGGTTGTAGTCAAGTATTATGGTACATAAACTTGGACATGGTACCGGTACTGTTTCCATTGCTGGGACACAGGCCTCCTCGCTTCGAGAGGCAGTGGGCTGTAATCTACCACGCGGTCCCAGTGCGAGTTGGTAGATGTCACATGTCTTCGAATTATTTGTTCTAGGACATGCCGGTTTCCTCACGATGTTCTCCTTCACCGTTTTAAGAGCATTGGTTAACGAACAACGTCTCAAAAATGTTGTATCAAAAAGATGTTGTCGATGCTGTTTAGACATTTCGTTCGCGAACAAAGACACAAATTTCTCATAACACAACACTACGCCGCTCTAGGGCCGCGCGATCTGCCCGCTGACATCGATATCGTGGCCATCATCCATTTTCATATACCTTTTGCTTCATTTACGCCCATACATGCGTTTTTCGCGTGTTACTAGTTAAATATTTGGTAATTTTGACCTCACATACCGATTATGCTTACCGAATGTATACCAAAAGTCACAAATGTGACTTTCCGTACGCAAAATACGCGCATTGACGTGGAGTTGCGGACACCAGCCCGTATTACCTATGTGACTTTCAATATGAAAACAATCATCTTATGTTTTTAAACGGTCGTTTTACTTAAAACAAAATGGATCAACAAAGACACTAGATTTGTAACTGACAAGTATATTCCTACGTAGCGAAATTTAAGAAGAACGCGTAAGAGGATCCTTTAATATTAATTACGCGAACGTTAACCCAAAAATAGGCGGAACTTTATATAAATGAAGAAAGCTTTGCGCAGATGAGCAGTTTCTCAATTAGCGTGGGCGATTTGGAATAAGGCTAATTTTAATAAGCGGAATCACATTTCTCCATATCTCGGGTTACTCTATGATACCTCTTGTATTAATTATTAATAACGCCAATACGTTAGGTATTTATTCTCTTTGACAAATAGATTCAACGACACTGCTTAAATTACTTCGTAACTAAATATTTCTGGAGAGGAGGGCTCAAGTAAGTAATTGTTTAGGTAGCTAAGTTTAACCTTTTGACAAACCAAAATGTGTCCAGCACGCCACGGTTCGACTACATGACAGACTTTGACGCCGAGGGCAGGTTTTTGATTTTTTGACCTGTGGCGGTCAAAAGGTTAAAGTAGTGCTTATGTTTGTATGTGGCTAGCTACATGAGTACCTAATAGCTTACTAAAATACTCACACATTATGTGTAGGTAGGTACAGACGCCAGCACATCAAGCTACTACAATCTGTTAAATTTCTTTAATAGATTTTCAACTTTATCGCTAAAGCATAAGGTTTAAAGTTGGTTGGCAAAATTTGACAGTTCCGGGTAGCTTGATATGCTGGCGTCTGTACTTAAACGTAGCTTTTACGAATTCAGATATTTCAACAGTACCCACGTATTATTTCGGGTAGAAATAACACTAGATGTTTGTAAAGGCAGTATAAATGAACGAAATTAACACGCTTGAAATTAAGTGCGGATGTGCGTTAAAAGTTACTACTGCTGGACTAACTATATAGGTGTAACCCTGCGGTTACATCATGCCATAAACCATGTTTTCTACTTTTTTTAGGGTTCCGTGACTTAAAAGGAAAAACGGAACCCTTATAAGATCACTTCGTTGTCCGTCCGTCAAGATCCTTTTTCTCAGGAACCCGTAGAGTTATTAAGTTGAAATTAATGTCAATACTCAGAGCTGCACCCCTCGAAGCACTGAAAAAAAAAATCAAATTCCTAAGTCAACACCATCAAAAGATACGGGCGTTTATGTTCCGTTTACGCCGCACATTTTGACACTCGCAAGGGAATCAAAACCGTATCAAAACAAAGAATCAAAACCGGGTACGTCCCGTTGAAAAAAATTAAGAATCAAAACCGGGTACGTCCCGTTGACCTTGAAATTTGACAAGAAGAAATGTCATTTTTGCACAAGTAAAGTGATTTTTTAGTCATTGTCTTTTGTACGGAACCCTCGGTGCACGACTCCGACTCGCACTTGACCGGTTTTTGTTTATCGTTAATACCTAAAACAAGTTGTATACAAAACTTGTCAACAAGGTGACCAAAATAGTATGTATATACATTACCTACATGTCTGAAACAACGTTAATATATCTGTGTGTACATGTTTTGTCTAGCACTACATGTTTTCGACAACGGTTTTACAAGACTTGTCGATAAACGAGTAAGTACCGCAACTTGTATAAAGGTTTATGATAGCATAAAAACATAATCATCCTATAATATTTGCTGGGACGCAGGTCTTCTCTCTGTGAGAGGGAGTGGGCCGGAATCCATCACGCGGGTTCGGTAGATGTCACATATCTTATTTTTTTTTTTATTAGGACATGCCTTTATCCTCGCGATGTTTTCCTACACCGTTTTGAGAACAGTGGTGAGAGTTAGGTTTATAGAAAGAAAGAAAGAAAATACGTTTATTTGCGACAAACATGACGCATAAAAATAAAAGACACAAACAACAGAAAAAATAAAAATAAACAATTTGGGAGAAAGTATGCGTCACATCTACGCAAAACGGCCAACGCTCAGCATAATGCTAAGACCCTATACGAGACAGAGCCCCAGCGCTGGTTTTCAGTGACAGCCGGTGATTGACGTGATGACGTCAGCCAGTGCAGCATACGATTAGATATAAATAAAAACAACAATCAAAATAAGAAATAAAATATACATTACAAAAAGTGACATAAATACGTGTTCTTGGTGGAGTGGCCATGTTTGAACAAGGCACGACGCTTGAAGTTGTGTCTTGTTCGAGCATGGCAAGTCAACTTTCCACGAATTGATTTATGAATCTCATCCTAGGTGCAATTGAAAACAAACGTATAGTCGAAAACGTTAAATCGACCCGCCTTAACTGTGAGCAATGAACGAACACTTTATCGAAGATATAAATTTTCCTTTTTTTATTGAGTTTGAATTTGAGAGAAGGCAATGTAGAACGTAGGTACCCCAGCCAGATAACGTTCAGAATAAGTCGGCTCGAAAAGATTGCATGTTCAAAGCTAATAATAATATTCGTGTCAAGCAGATAAATATTGTGAACGGATGCCCAAAACCACGATAACCATCACCTAAGATAAAATTGAAAATCCCTTCAGACATCATCTGCCTAGCCTTTTCCCAACTATGTTGGAGTCGACTTGCAGTCTAACGGGATGCAGCTGGATACCAGAATGTTACATGGAACGACTGCCTACCTGACCTCCACAACCCAGTTACTTGGTAATACTGGCCTTAGTAAGACTCTTTGTCAAACTTTCAAAAATCCAAAAAGTCAAAATTCGACGAATGACAGCCGGGAGCAACGTCTTAAGGCCGCTGCATACGTGACGGGTTTTTTCACGGACGGGACGGAACGGGAAATTTTGGAAATATCGTTTCATACAAAATGTATATGGAAGCGCATATGTCACGGAGACTCGGACGGGACGGGAACGTATACGTTTTGTATGAAACGATATTTCCAAAATTTCCCGTTCCGTCCCGTCCGTGAAAAAACCCGTCACGTATGCAGCGGCCTTAAATGTGCTTTCCAAGGCACGGAGGGGTTTTGGTATGTTAACACCCATCCACGGACCAACCGCCGCTAACGTACCTTAACCTGATCGATCGACCCGTGCTTTTGTTATTTCAAAAGAAAGTACTTACGTAAATGGATGGTTTCCTACTAAAGTCGTATGTTGACAGTTTTTGATTTTTTTTCGACTTACAAAGACAAAGCTTCTATATGTATATTATATTACACGAATGATAATTTCACAACGACCTCTGTTATTTCGTAAGAAAGTGCTGTTCTGACTTCTTTTGTGTTTCGTGGAAACACGAGCTACAATTTGTGGGTCATTTATGATAATGCCTTAACCTAGTAAATAGCTTCATAGTAACGCTTGATTAATGGATTTAGACCTCTATTGAGGAAGACACGTATTTATCTACATTTACATTCAGGGTGTAAAAAGAACCATTACATAGCTGTCAACTACGCATTCTGTACGTAAAACTAAGTAACATCGTACAGACGCCAGCACATCAAGCTACTACAATCTATCAAATTTCTTTATTAGATTTTCAACTTTATTGCTAAAGCATAAGATTCAAAATTGATTGGGAAGATTTAACAGTTTAGGGTAGCTTGATGTCTGTACAAAAATAATTTCTGGGAATCATCATCATCATTCACAGCCTGACTTTTCCCACTACTGGGCATATGCCTCTATTTTTTTTTACCTATCACCACGCTTCTGTGCCAGCCTCATTCAGGTTTTGCCCGCGATGGCAACAATGTAGTCTGCCCATCTCGCCGCCGGACGACCGAATTTTCTGAGAAACGACTTAATTTTTTTCTGTTTGCGGTAGTACGAAATGTAACACACTCAAAACATTGTGCTTATGGGTGCATGCAACAGAACAGAGGTCGTGGGGTTATTTGGTAGGTATTTAGAGTTATGTTCCCAGTTCCTAAGTATGATCCAATACAAAAATTATACAATGCCGGGGAGTACAAGTGAGTAGTGACTCTCGGCTTCATTAAAAGTGTCTTTTTAGTTTTTTCGTTACTAACGCGTCACCAGTCTTGACTCTCTTCATATTTTGACTGCTGAAACCAAAATTACAAATGTGGTAGGTATACTGGAAAGCTTTATAAAAATGTGGCTTTTATATTTAATACATTGTGATACTTTACGACTTACACGCGAATGAAGTCGCGGGCAGTAGCTAGTATGAGAATTAAGTAGGTACCTATAAGAAACTTGGTCAGTAGGCCAGTTAATGTTACAGCTTTAAGATACACCGGTTCTAACCTAAAGCTACAAATTGACAGTAGGTACCTTGGTGGAAATGAAACGGGAACATAATTAATCGATAGACCAGTCAACTAGAGCAATCTAATTTTAAATCTAGCAAGCGCATTGATCAATTTAAAGTTTAGTCTAGTGGCTACCCAACTTCAGCCTGGGCTAGAAAACGATTGACTGACATAGTTTTGTAAGTCTGACATCAATCGATGTGTTTATTTATTTACAAGAAGGTTTCACTACAAAAGTAACTTCTCTGAAATGAAGAAGTCTTATTAGTTTTTCTCTAAGGTTCTTACACTTTTGTAGTGTGTGTATATTTATAATGCATTCGCGATTTATTTTCCAACAATATAAGCAAAGGTAAGTTTATGGAAAAAGTCCTACATAATAAAGTTCACTTTACGCTACGACTTCAAAAATTTTTATAGCTTTTTCATTAATGCTAGTCGCTTTGAAATCAACTTAATTGCCATTAAAATAAAGTTGATATTTCTTTAACTTGAGATAGCTCAATTTGAAACAAGTTTTAATAGACTTTAGGTATTTATTCATTTTTAACTCAGATTGGAAGCCGACCCACAAATAGTTGGGTAAAGGTTAGGCAGATGATGATGATAAATTAATTATTTAACTGACGTATAATAGAACATATTATTATTATTTATAAACAGGTGTCAGGGACATCGATGCGCAACCAGCAGTGCGATTCTGTAACCATCTCACCAAACTTAGGTGAAGTGAGCGTGGAGTGAGCTGTCAATAGTGCCGATTCCTAGCAAAAACAAACACACATCACCCAAGTTTTCACGGTGAGATTTTTACAGAATCGACCGGCTGTTGTCATGGATTATTTAGCCACGATACATTTTCCCTCATTTCATGATACATTTAGAAAATTGGGACGACTAATAATTTCTGTTTAAGCGCAAACTCTTTGATTTATTAGTGAATAAATGCTATTACTCAACTGAGGGGTCCATGGCTAAATAATAACAGCCGCACATGTCGATCGATCAGGTTAAGTTACGCTTGCCGCGGTTGGTCTGTGGATGGGTGACCATCTTTACATATCGAGAGCCCTCCGTACCTCGGAAAGCACGTTAAGCCGTTGGTCCCGGCTGTCATTCGTGGATCTTTGACTGTCGTTACGGGTAGTCAGAAGCCCGAAAGCCTGACAACCAGTCTTACCAAGGGGTATCGTATTACCCAGTAACTGGATTGTGGAGGTCAGATAGGCTGCACTCCATGTAAAATACTGGTATTCAGCTGCATCCAGTTAGACTGGAAGTCGACCCCAACATAGTTGGGAAAAGGCTAGGCAGACGATGAAATGTTATTACCCAACAAACGAGTTCCTGACTGATAAAGAATTATAATATATTGTTTAAATTTAGCTTTAAGTAAATATTTGTACACCAGAAATGGTAAAATGTATCAGACTATGACAATCGGAACACCTTATTGTACAGTCAGTTGTACAGAAGTTTGTATTTCCTTTGTATGTTATTTACTTTGCTCAAATAAATAAAATATAAAAGAATTATAAAACTCTATCGATTAGTATTCTAAAAAATCTCAACCATTTATGCAAACATAGGTCAGCTAATTGCAGTAACTGACTGTACTATATTCTTACAAATAAACTGTTCTTTCTTTCTGTTACATGCCCCATGATACGTTTCACCAATCTGTACTCGGCTTGAAACCTACTTTGTCGGAAGAAGTAGTCTTTACAGCCAAGAACTACTAAGAATGTAGCGAAGAATATGAGGTAAAAATAAAAAAAAACTAATTGGAAGAAAATTAATTGTTGTTTCATAGAAATAACTGATAAGCAGCCTACGCTGGTAACCTTTAGAGTTCCATAATAAACACAAACCATAAATACACTTAGAATATTGAGTATACTTTGAATGTGGGATTCTTCTAACCTAATTCTCTGTATTGGTTTCCAACTATAGGAAACTTTTGAAATGTTAAGACAAAGTTTGTTCAGTCATTATGCCATTTACGCCATCGCACAAAGTTTTATTGACATTGTTTAGTTCAAATTCAATCAAAGCAATCAAAAGGTCATAAAGTTGTGGAAAGGCGGTATCTTTCGTTATAACAAAGTTGTTTGTTTCTTGTCGGAAAATAGGCGTTTTTAAGTCGTGGCCTCGGAAAGCACGTTAAACCGTTGGTCCCGACTGTCGTTCGTGGATGTTTGACAATTGTTTCGGGTCGTCAGAAGCCCGAAAGTCTGACAAACAGTCTTACCAAGGGGTATCGTATTACCCAAGAACTGGGTTATGGAGGTCAGACAGTCAAGATAGTTGGAAAAAGCTAAGTAGATGATGCAGATGACTTTTTATTATGTACACCATATAAATTACAGACACTTAGGCGTCAAAGTACTCGTCCGCATTGCTGCCAAGATTGCCACGTTGAATAGCAATGCTAATAAATAGTTACTTGTGTTAAATATTGTAAAAGTTACATATGTCAGTTACATATTTATGCATCAATTTACAAATGAATTAAAATATCTAAACTATCTATCAATCAAAAAATCAAGCAGTTAGCTATAATCCAGGTCAAATTCCCAGATTGATGATAAGGAAAATCACACCCCTATCACGAGACACGCGCACCTAATAGTAGATAAGTTAATTACCCCGTTTCGGTCCGCAAACGAGGGACCTTAATTGTTGCCACATTAGTTTGGCAGTCAACGGATACCCGACATCCGAAATACCCTACAAACAATGCTAACTTTTAGATTTGAACTAGGGATGTGTCGGAGGCCATCTTACCTGATGCGGAGATGTAGAGTTTTACCTTTACAGAAACGGAGGTTAACGGAGGCGGAGGGGGAGGCGGAAATGTGAATGAAAATAGGTAATTAAAGAAAAATAACATAACACCACTCTTGTAATATCCGAAGGGTTACAGCAGAGGTATACGAAATATGGGTGTTTATGGGTGGTTTATGGGTGTTTTTTGTTTATATGGTGTGTATTTCATCAGTCCCTTTAGTCCCGTGGTCGTAACGTGTTATTGTGTTTCTCCATTAAGATAACTCAGTAACAGGTCGGAGTTATTGATAAATACCGACAGTCAAAATGTTTGAAGGCAAACTTTATTTCACAAAAATCCGTCTTGCGGCTTGTCATCTTGTAGGCGATATCTTAGTGGTTCATAAATTAAACCGGCTTCACAAAACTGTTGCTCACTTAGTACCTTTACGGTGACATCATCATCTGCCTAGCCTTTTCCCAAATATTATGTTGGGGTCGGCTTCCAGTCTAACTGGATGCAGCTGAATACCAGTATTTTACATGACGCGACTGCCTATCAGACCTCCACAACCCAGTTACTGAGTAATACGACACCCCTTGGTAAGACTAGTTGTCAGATTTTCGGGCTTCTGACAACTCTTAACGACTGTCGAAGATCCACGAATGACACCCGGGACCGACGGCTTAACTTGCTTTCCGAGGCACGTTGAGGTCTTGGTATGTAAAGATGGTCACCCATCCACGGACCAACCGCTTAACCTGATCGATCGATCCGTGAGGCTGTTATTACTTAGCCACAAGCCTCTCTCCATTTTTGCTCTTATGTCACCCCCACCTCCCATCCCCCTTACGGTGGCGGTGACATAAGAGCAAAAACTTGAAACTTCGAGAAAACTCCACCACGCTAAAGGGTTTTCGCCTAGTTTTGGAGCCGATTTTCTTTATTAGAACCCCTTTACAACTCCATTAAATACTTGCGGAGGTGAATGTGGATGCGGAGGTAAGAGTTCTTGTGTGAGTTATCAGAATACTAGCGCTGCGACACCTATTTTTAAATTTCCCAGCATCATGCTGAGATACCTTTTGGCTTCGTACAGGAATTTCTGTTTTTATTCCAATTTTACTTTTGTTTTTTATGTACTCATAGAAATGAGTGTGTTTAGTTTAGTTTGTGATATTCCTGTGCGAGCCCCCATAAATACTTTTTCTTTCTTTCTAAGTTCCGCATTTGCGGTGGCGGAGGCGAAGTTCCCTTACAACCCTAATTTAAACCTTGAAAACAATTCCCTCGTGTTTATTAGTAACGTTTTTAGACACAGACATTAAATTAAAAGCGGCTGTTTGGTACGCGAGGTCTTTTAATAATGCACGCGGTCGGCAGCCAACATTATGCGTTGTCATGCATGAGTGTGACGTAGGTAGGTAGCCACCGAAACCTACTCACCCATGTTACCGCAAAAGGTCAGCTGTTACACAAAGTAACAGGCCTTACATAACTTCAGAAGATCTGCCAAATTTAAGGATAGCTCTCGCACTTAAAATAACACTGTCTAATCCAGACACAGATCTCTTGTACAGATGACATTTGACATTGCTCCCATTTCGTACCGACATGTTGTAACAAGTGCGATCGTACAGTATTAACGTTGAAAAAGGTTTATCACCTGACAAATGGCCTATCTACGCACACGTCATAACAATGCGTATCGAGGAATAACTGTGATTTATTTTAGGAACGTATTCCTAAATAATCCAGGCTGTGAATTACATAATATATGTCGGAAAAAAGATTATGTTGGAATAAGATTTGGTTACAAAACAAATTGAACATCCAAAATCCCTCTAGAGTGTGTAATCTGGAGGCATATTCGCTGAAAAGTCTTCGTACGACGTCTTAATCGCTTCGCCGTGTGAGGGAAATACGAATGTAGGCCAAGGTCAAACAAAATTGAATAATGAATGCGAATTCTACATGTGTGTGTTCCAAGTTTTCCTTTTTACAAGTTACGTGAAATTTTTCCAGGCTTTGTTATGGCAAGCTATGGAAGATAATCTGATTTCTAAATCGATTTTGGTTAAATTTACATCTTTTGTTTCACCAGTCTAGACTGATTGACCTTATTAGTCCGAACGCTCAAAGATAAATTTATAATGGATCATAACGAGCTGCTCGAAAGCGGTAGTGGCAATATTTTAGTAGTTTAGTAACCTTACAGGACTAGCCGCTCCTGAGCCTTACATTTTGGTCTATAACATTGTACGGGGACTAAGTAACAAGCATTCTAAATTTTAGATTCGAGTCTTAAGGTTGGCATTACTTTACTACGCATTTATTAATTTGGGGAAATGAGTTTTTCAAATGTTTATCACTCTCGGTCGCTCAGCGCGGTGTAGAACGGGCTATTTTCGGAGTTTTTTGAGAAAACGTATAATTTGAAATGGTTAACCGGTAAGAAATGATTAAATGGTTAATCATATAAACCGAATATCATAAATTACTACAATTCGTAGAACGTGGAGAGGTTATGAATTTTGCTAACCAACTTGTTAGCGGAAATCAAGTTCGCCTCTTCGTAATATTTTCATTTGAAATTGGGTTATCGCTTGTCATGCGTTTTATTGGCAGAGTAAACGTTGTTACTGTCCGTCTACATACGTAGTTTTTATGGAATTATAGATACTAGCTGTCGCCGCCGATCTGCCCGGGAAAATAATCTAACTATTATCCGGGTAGACAAGAAAACCTTCTGCTAAATCCAAGATATAGAGAAACAAATTAAATTAGCTAACGAAACCTCGCAAATGTGATCAAATCTATTTTATTTTTATTTTATCATGATGGATATCGAAACCCATCCCGTTTGCAGAGTTTCGCTAGATAATTTAATTGGGCCCTGTATGTAAATTTCTCTTTCTAAAATCAAGGGTAATTTAGGAACAGGTCTCGACTAATCCATTATTTGCTGATCATTGTTATTAATATTTGTTAAATACACTCAAGGCATAGACAAGTAATGAGGTTACGTCTGGCGCAGATTGAAAAAACATTTATTTTTTATTTTATTATTTGCTATTATTTACTTATTATTTATTTATTTCTGTAACTGCCCGTGACATCACAGCGGGCCCTATCAGAATACCAGCGCTGCAACATTTATTTTTTAAATGTCGTAGCATCATGCTGAGATAGGAGCCTTTTGGCCTCGTATAGGACTTTCTGTTTCATTTTCCTTTTGTTACTTTTTTTATTTTTATATAACTTGGACTTTTATTTTGCTGTGTTTAGTTTAGTTTGTGATCTTCCTGTACGAGTCGCAATAAATACTTTTTCTTTCTTTCTTTCTAATTTTTAGGGTTCCGTACTTCAAAAGGAGAAACGGAACCCTTATAAGATCACTTCATTGTCCGTCTATCTGTCCATCAGTCAAGACCCTTTTTCTCAGGGACGCGTGGAGTTATCAAGTTGAAATTAATATCGAATAAACAGAGCTACAATTCCTTGAAGCAGTGAAAAAATCAAACTTTTATGTCAACGCAATCAAAAAATACGGGCGTTTATGTTCCAAAATCAAAACCTGTAGGGTACTTCCCGTTGACCTGAAATAATAGAATCCTGAAATTTGGCAAGAAGCAATGTCACGTAGCACAAGTAAAAAAAAATCCGAAAACCGTAAATTTGTAGTTACTTAAAAGAAAAAATTAAAACTATTTCTCGGTGTGAGTCCAACTGGACCGGTTTTTTTAATGAAAATCTTCTACTTTTACAATGTTTGTAAATATGTGAGCACCATATTTTGTATCTATCACATAATTAATTTATTATGTCATGGTTTCGTTTGTACTTTAACTTCCTATATGTGGTATAGCAATTTTATTTTAGGTGCATCGTTTTCACATAATAATATTATTATATAATTAATGTATGCAAAATAATGTAAAACATTAAAAGAGTAACGGTGGAGTATCTTGCCCATTCTTCTCCATACGAAACCTACCTTTTGGAAGGGGCGGCTAGAATCAATTCTATTTAATTGTAATTTTTGACGTTCAAAAGTGCCTTTTATGTGCCGAATTGAAATGAATGTTTTGACTTTGACACGCAATACAGCAGTCTTTACTAAGTCTCCAAAAATCTGAAAAGTTCCATCCCACATTCATAGAAATGAAGAATGAAGGCAGAACTAGCTGACCCGGCGAACTACGTACCGCCCCGCCAACCGCTCTGCCCCCCTTTTAAAATCTCTGATATCTTCTAAGATATTCATTTCAATGATATGCTGTAAAGGGAAATTTTTATCTCCATGAAATGCACAACGTATTTAATGTATTTAATTGGATAAGGAATAATAATGTATTGTTTAAAAGAGCTTGGTAAATAACCCATTTTTTTTGTAAGTAATATGTAAAAAAAAATGCTTACTGTGGGTTATCCTTAGGAGATAAACGTATACCATCGCGGACTTTTTTATCGATATTTTTAAGATATACAATTCCGTTAATTTGATCTATCTCGTAAGGTTTAGCCAGCGTTTGCAATGTTACGACATCACATTACAAATCTTTGAATTTCTCGGCTTTTCTCTACTATAATATGAATGTATTATACCTATATATTATTACCCTACTATATATTATTACCTTTTATACCCATATAAACCTTCCTCTTGCATCACTCTATCTATTGCTGAAAATTGCATTAAAATCCGTTGCGTTGTTTAAAAGATCTAAGTTAAAAGGTAGCGGGAGCGACTTTGTTTTATACTGTGTAAAGATAAAGAAGATTTCACATTATTTTTCAATACCTTCATTATTGATGAAGATACCTTCCGAAATTCCAGCTAATTCCTTTATCAGAACCTGCATCCAAAGCAGTGCCCTAAAGTTTTGATTTTATGCAGTACGAAACGACAGTACCTACCTAGATGGACCACTTATTAAGAGGCTTACAGGACCTAAACGCAAAAAACGCAAGTTTTAGAAACAAGAAAAGTATATGATCGACTACAGTAAACAAAATCAGAAAAATATGTAATATTTTTCAGGATATATGCTAGTTAGATAGTGTTGAAAACATAATACAACTAGTTTGATACGATAGAAAAAAATCATGAAAATACCTCTCAAAACATTCTTTTTATAATAAAAACCATACTAATATACATACAATTATTATGATTTTTTGTCAGATTATTCTACAAGCAACATATTAAATTACCAGTGTTTTAATTTTTTAGGCCAAACAATAGATTTTTTGTAATTATCTATGTAATTACTTCATATTTTGCAATAAATTACCAGCGTTGTGTCATCGCGCTTGTCTTTCTTTTATATGCAGTCCGACAGTGACCGCGCTTTAGGTCATGTAAGCCCCTTAAGTTAGAGTTCATATTCGCCATCTAATTTGTGTCGCAAACACCTAGATGTGCACTTAGGTACTACTAATAGTAATATTGTGAAACTCATGCAGGTTTGTTTATATGATGAAAATTCAAACGTTAACATTTCTGAACACTATAAATTTAATTCCGTGGACTACTGTAATAAAACAGAGAGTACATTATGTACATTAACTTCAAGCGCTGTCTGCTGCTTGCATTTCAAAGTATGTAGAATCGTTTTAAATATGTTAGTAAGTGCTGTAGATATTTGTAGAATAAAAAAAAGGTTTCACCGTATGAGCCTAAACAAGATAGACTTTTGACTGGCCACAAAGAAATTTGTGCTTCCGAACATTAGGTACCTATAAAATTGCCATGTACCAGGTTTGAAAGAAATAAGTGCAGCCGTACATGCCACAAATGCTATGCACCCGGATACTGGTTTTATCTAATGAAGCGACGCGCGCTTTTCTTGTAGTAACCCAGTTTACAAACACGCTCTGAATGTACTGTACGGTACTGTCCGAGACAAGTCGAAGTCGGAAGAGTGTGTGAGTGTGTATATGCTGACGCTACTCACATTCACGCACACGTTCCCAGCGTCTTCGTAAACTTGGTTACCACAAGTAAGACGCGCGCGCCGTCGTGCGATAAAAATACTATAGGTATCCGGGTGCATACCTGTGTGATGAAATTATGATAGCTCGGTTTTTTTTTTGAAAGCTCAGCAATTCACTCCGCTAATTGACTTACCAGCGCAGTGGGGTAATTGCGTAACAAGCAATGACTTTCATTTTGATAGCTCAACAACATTTATTGCATTATTTATATTGTTGAGCAGACAATTTTTTCGAACATATTATTAGCAATATCCTTCAAAATTATTCAGATTGAGATTAATAGTCTGTTACGCAATTAGGATGCCGTTACTGAAAAGAAGATCAAAGTTCTACATTACCTTGCAATAGACTCCTATCCTATCTGAGTAGCAAAACAATACTAAGTAAATTCTTGCAACAGATCCTGGATCGTATCTAAAGCAAAGCCCCAACTATTTTGAATATATTCCGCAGCCAATCCATTATTCCCCTATCTCCAGGACGAAAAGGCAATTCCGTTTTCTGTACGTCGAAGCGTGGGACACAAATCGATTGTTTTAATGGTCCCATCTAAGATATAGAGGAAATAAAGCCATAAAGGAATAGACGCACTGTCGGGAGCAGAAATGGAACGGCGACGGGTCACAACCCAAAATAGCTTGTTGTTAATCTGTGACCTTTGGCTCGACGACCAGGGCTGACCCATGCCTAATTTATTAAAGGTGCCTACAGCCGTTTGTTACCGACATCTACACGTCGTCTGGTTTGCTACTTATCATGTTAATTTTAGTGCAAACCTTGAAACAAGAAACGAAATGAATGTTTTTTAAACTGTAACCTCATCACAATCCTCTAATGTTCCCACTGCTCAGAGAGTTCGAGTTTTTGGTTCTAGGAAATGCCGGTTTCCTCACCAAATCATTTCCCACTCGATAAACGCGACAGCAAAAATCATCTTTAATGAAAGCACACAATCGATTATGTAGACTCTAAGACCCAAAGCAGGATAATTAGTATTCATAATGTTTTATACCAGAAGCCTAGGCTAGTTTATTTGTGAGTCGGACTTGATCTACAAAGCGGTTTTGATGCCACCACTGTTCGTCAAATCGTTATTTCGACGACAAATCGCGAGCTCGGTCGAGTCGTGCCATCCCGCTAACTTCCTGATTTATAGTCGGCCATTTATCTCGATATTCTTATATCGGGATCATTGTAGACACCTTTTGCATTTTAAGTTAGCGTGCAGATGGATGGACTGGACTGTCATTTATCATAATTTTCTTTGAGATTTTCGGTTTAAGCGTCAGTTTACGCGGGTTAGGAATAGGCAGAAAATGTAACTATGCATTTATAAATTAAAAGTTTGAAGTAGATACTATTGTTCAGTAGCAGAGTTTACACAAGTAAACACGAACTATAATTCACACTCGGTCTGTATTTAGGCAGAGCAACGTCCTTTTATACACTTGACAGCCATATTCAAATGAACTGTCAGATAATTACTTAATATGTTATGAATACAAAATTATTGTTATAAAAATCAAATAAATGACTTACTATGGGAAAATAAATACAAAGAATATTATTTAGATATTAATGAGAAGATTTGAAAGTAATGTAGGAATAATTAAGCAACTACTACGTCATAACCGTCGAGTATCTATTTGATACTTGTTAACAATACCGAAGTTGCAACGCAAAGGTATAGAATCGAGTCTTACATCTATATATATAAACGAATAAATAAAATTGAAATGTCTGTCTGTAATGTAAATATAATAGTTTATTACTAAATGCATATAAAATATATATGTATATATAATATATATTTATACGGTACTTACTAAAAATATAACAAAAGAAAAATTAAAATTTTTTGACTGACTATCCGTTTGTTCCGGCTAATTTCATAAAACAGTCGATTTTGACTGGTAGATTGCTGATATTATAAGGAGTAACTTAGGCTACATTTATTTTAGAAAAAGAAATAAAGTTCCGTGCAAAAAAATTCTAACCCATGAAATCCAAGGACCCTCCGTGCCTCGAAAAGCATGTTAAGCCGTTAGTCCCGGCTGCCATTCGTAGATTTTTGACAGTCATTACGGGTCGTCAGAATCCCGAAAGTTTGACGACCAGTCTTACTAAGGACAGTATTACCAAGTTACTGGGTTGTGGAGGACAGATAGGCAGTCGCTCCATGTAAAATACTGGTATTCAGCTGCATCCCGGAAGACTGGAAGCTGACCCCAACATAGTTGGGAGAAGGCTAGGCAGATGATGATGATGAAATCCAATTTGTTTTCCGACATGCACGCGAACAAAGTCATGAGCACAACTGGTTTTACATAAAATGCGTTTTGAAAACTTTTCGTTTGTATTGTACATGTAATCAATCAATCAAATCATTTATTTGCAACGAATGTAGGTACAGACGCCAGCACATCAAGCTACCACAATCTGTCAATTTTTTTAAATAGATTTTCAACTTTATCGGTAAAGCATAAGGTTCAAAGAGGATTGGGAAAATTTGACAGTTTCGAGTAGCTTGTTGTGCTGGCGTCTGTACATTAAAATACAGGTGGAGTAGATAGGAGTGAGCCATGTACATTCTGCCTGGAAATAGGCATGCAAAATTTATAAAAATTGTTAAGAAGCTATCTAAAAATAAAATTACAAATTAAAATAACACGTTAAATACACAGTTACAATAAAATTATTACAATTATACACACAATGTAATGTAATGTATGTATTGTACATGCGAAGGATTTATAATATAAATAAAAAAAACACATACTTATTATAACGAATAGGTACAATACCTATAAGATAACCCTTCTATTCACATCATTCGAACCTTAGGTATCAAAGCAAGAAAAGTAAAAAGAATTTGAAGGATTTGATCTCCTTGAATCACTACAAAAAAAAAAGAAAACAAGTCAACCAAAGTGTTTTGACCGGTTCAAAGGATAAAACGCAAAGGTCACCTTACTTATAGTGCCTACCCATCTACCAACAATATTTGAAATCGCAACAAACGGATTTTTGGTCGAGACCTGTCATAACCCGATATCAGATTCAGACATGGTAGCCATTTACCTAAATATATCTGAAATGGATTAAGATGGTCATTCATAGACAGTGGTTACGGGTAGTCAGAAGCCCAAATCAAAATCAAATCATTTATTCAAATTAGGCTGAAAATCAGTACTTTACAAACGTTAAAATTACGAAATACCCAAAAGTCTGATTATTAGTCATATCAAGAGGTATCGGTTTTACCCAGTAACTGGATTGGGGAGGGCAGATAGGCAGTCGCTCCATGAAAAAAATACTGGTATTCAGCTGCAACCGGTTAGACTGGAAGCTGACCCCGAATTAGTTGGGAAAAAGCTAGACAGATTGATTGTCCGTATTCTAAACAAAATTCAGACAGGAATCTAGATTTACAGAACAACAAGATTTGAGCAAAGATCTCTCTAAGCATCGTTGAAAGGCTAATCCTAGATCCAAAACAAGAAGTTCTCTTTAATTTTAAAATTATTATTTACCTTGGCCTTGGCTTCAATTTACATATTCACAATTTGTGTGGATGGCAGCTGTTCGTTGGGGATTCAACATCGATCTAGTGAATTTAATAATCAATCCGTTGGTTTTATTAGGGTTTCGAACCCAAAGGGTAAAAACGGGACCTTATTACTAAGACTCCACTGTCCGTCTGTCTGTCTGTCACCAGACTGTATCTCATGAACCGGGATAGCTAGACAGTTGAAATTTTCACAGATGATTTGTATTTCTGTTGCCGCTATAACAATAATGCTAAAAACAGAATAAAATAAATATTTAAGGGGGGCTCCCATACAACAAACGTGTTTTTTTCGGCGTTTTTGCCTTGTGGTACGGAACCCCCACTCGCACTTGACCAGTTTTTTCTGAACGGTCGGCGTACCGGTGCACGAATATTAAATTAATAAAGATAATATTATTATTTTGTTGGCAAATATTTGCATTTCAGTATGAAGCGATGGTTGGTCTTGGTAGAAGGGTTTCTTTGCTTGTGGCTTATCGATAATATTGGATCCTTGATAAGGAAAACAATAATGTAAGTATACAGTTCTTGCTTTTGCGAAGATATATAATTATAATACACTAGCTTCTGCCTGCAATTTATAATTACTTCGTTTTCGGTTAGCGTTCTGTCTGATTTTTTTTCCTTTTGCTCGGCTCCTAAAGGTCCTTGCATAATGGAAAGTAGCCCATAAGGCTATAGGCTACTTTCTATCACGATTTCCTCAAGAATCGGGCTATCTAATGTAAAAACAATGACCAAATCCGGGACGGGTTCCATAGATAAGCGCGTTCAAACAAACTCTTCAGTTTTATTATTAGTATAGATAGATATAGGTACAGATAATCAAAGACTAAAAAGCTCCTTCAAACAGCGCGACACACGATAAAATCGCGCGCGACACAAAGGCACCGCAAGTATCGCAACGAGCGGTGCCTTTGTGTCGCGTATCGTGTTTGCAGGAGCCTTTATCCGAAACAAGAAAAACATGAATGAGGAAAACATTGCATTATGTATTGCAAAGTTATAAGACCATATTTTTATTATGTTCTACGGATAACAAGTTATAATACACAGCACAGTAAATTAATTTCACAGACGTCAACCATAATTGGATTAATTCATCTCACAAGCAATATTTGAATTAAGAATTTGAGATAATTTTCAAGTTATGGAACAACAACCTGAATATCATACTTAACAACGATCAAATTCCCTTAAAACCAAAAACTTATTAGGACCTTTTTGTTACAAATGGTCACTCAAAAATCAACTAAGTGCTGATTTTTCCAACGCGCCAGATAATTTTTTCGGAGGAAAAATTTTGAATTTTTGACAGCTTCCATACAAAATCTATCAGACGTCACATTTATACATTTATATTTTTCAATCGACAGATATTTTTTATTCGTGGAATAAAATTGACGTCTGACAGATTTTGTATCGAAGAACTGTCTACAATTCAAAATTATTCCTCGTATAAAATTATCTAGCGTTGGAAAAATCAGCCTTTAGGTAGATAACTGTGTAAGTGACGATGGAAAGTAAATATTAACACTGCTAATGTAACGTAGGTAACGTTACATTTTTGACAAAAGACAAACGTGAGAACATTCCAATGCCATCCACAATAGGGGCATGTTGAGTGGTTATTCTTCAGAATTGAATGACAAAGGGAGTAAAACTACGCGAGGGTAGAGTGAATGCGGACAATGGATGGTACTGCAATTGAATACCGCACTTGATGCGCCCATGAAATATGTATTGGACTCATCCTTGCTGTCAGTTGTGGTTGGAATACGTGTGGCTTGGTTACTGATACTTATTTCCGGCATGCCCGCACATGTGCCATTTAAGGAACATCGGTTATGGCGTTGGGTTTCCCGTATTGGCATTCCGTTGTGATTGTAGGCGCACCGCATCGTGAAAACCGTAAACCAAGCGTGGAATTTGCAAATGGTCTGTTCCAAAAGTACCTATATAACATAATTATGTATGTTATACAGATACCTTTGGAACAGACCAAATAAAAATGTCCTATATAACATATATGTATGTTATATAGATACTTTTGGAACAGACCATATAACAAATGTCCTATATAACATGTGCATGTTATATAGATACTTTTGGAACAGACCATATAACAAATGTCCTATATAACATATGTATGTTATATAGACACTTTTGGAACAGACCATATAACAAATGTCCTACATAACATATGTATGTTATATAGGTACTTTTGGAACAGACCATTTGCAAATTCCACGCTTGGTTTACGGCGACGGCTGATTATGTAATCAGCCTATAATGTTCCCAGTGCTGGGACACAGGCCTCCTTTCGGTGAGAGGGAGTGGACCGTAAGACAGTGCGGGTTGGTAGAGGTCACATGTCTTCGAATTTTTGGTTCTAGGACATGCCGGTTTCCTTACGATGTTTTCCTTTACCTTTTTTTTTGTAGTATAAGTGAAACGCCTATCTGGGTTTGTACATACGACCGACTCGAAAAAGTACCTATCTGATAAAAATATTACCAAATGGATTAGAAAATGTAGGTTTAATTTGTCGTGCCATATATATACAAATTGAGTGCTTTGATTTATTTCCGGAATTTGTAATCTTAAATGACCTTATTTATACCTTTAAGTGCAATAAACATTTGATGTAATTTTTTAAATATTTTTTAAGAAATCTGTTTCTCTTTTTATGTTCTCTTTAATAGTTGATTATATTAAGACATTTAATTAATTTTAAAATAGTTTTCTTGTAAGTATTTAATTTTGTATTTTTCCTTTTTTTTTTGTTTTGTTGTTTGTTTTTATTTTTTTTTAATATTTGTACGCCTTCACGGCAAAACATAGCGCCCATATTATTAACCTAAGACCTTTATGTAAATACCTATGTTTCACAAATAAATATTCTGATTCTTATAAATGTTTTTCATTTGACATTATTGAGATTAATTTTATAACCTCAATTTTCGTCTATGATTTTTCAATTGCAGTCTTATAATGTTATTCAAACAATGTATAAATGTACGCTGTATACATTCTACGAGAGCTACGTAGGTATCCTCCAAGCAAAAGAGCCCTTCAGAAAATTGCGATGAGTTTAGGTCCCTAAAAGAGTTTTAATAGAGCTTTCTGAAAGAATCTCATTTTATGTTTAAAAATATGTGAGACTAGTATGCTCGTTTCGTCCTAAGTTTTTTGAAGAGAAAAGTTTTCGTATTATAACCGTCCATGTATGACATGTATGATGATGAAATAGCCTATGTGCCAAGTGCTTTCGTCTGGACCATATTTATGTATTTCAATGTCCGATGGGACGGCAAGAGATAAAAAGAGGAAAGAGAGAAAGAGGAAAAGGGAGAAAACCGGGATGAGAATGAGGGAAAAGACAGTGCACCTGTGTCTACGCATACATTTGTGCACTGTAATCTTCCCGCGCCGAAGACTAGTCTTTGTTGAATTTGACCGCCATGGCCGAAATTCGGTCTGAGGCACTGTGTGTATGTCAGCGTGATTCTTGAGTATTCTACATCACACACTTAAAACTGCTGCATTCATTTAAATTTTCTTAGACAGTCTTAGATGCTTCTCCTTATTTAGTTTTCTCTTTTTATAAATCTTAAAGTGCACGTGGTGTCCCGTCACTTTAGCAACTTCGTGTTAAAAGAAAATTAATTACAATAATGAACATTCTGTACCGCGCAAACAGCTTGACCTTGTTTAATTAAAAAGTAGTATCTTACAAAATAAAGAATAATTAATATTGCGTTGCGACCATATTTCTTTTTCTTTCTTTGTCAACATTATTAAACAATGGTCGTCATTATCATCCATCTTTCGTTATGCCAATTTATTTGGGGTCAGTACAGGGTTGTATTATTTCTTTCTAACCTATCTCTATCAGCCATCGTCCCAATTTTTACTTCCTGTCTTGTCGCAACATAGGTATTATAATTATTACATTAAATTAAAGGACATGTTAGGAAATAGGCTTAAAATAATAATTTTTTTGAACAGCTGTCATGTATAGTTTTTTCTGATAGGGAAACTTATTCAGGGTGGCTTGACAAAAACAGAAAAATATTAAAAGCACCATTATTGAATAAATACATAATTTTAAATCCAGATATTTTTGGTGTCATAATATTATTTTTGCACATTGAAACAAAGAAAAAATGGTTAAATATCATTTTTTAAAGCAAATTATACACCTTATTGTTATTTAAAATATTCTAAAATAATATTAGATGGCTTAAAATAAAACCAACTCCATGATTTGTATCGCATGCTTAATGGAATACTGACTTAACTCAAAAAGATGATTTTTGGGAAATTGCTAAAGAAGATCTTGCTATGAGGATTTATCCTATTTGTTGACGCATAAAATTAAAACTGATTTAAGTCGATTATTAATTAATCATGATGCTTGTATTTTGAACGTATTACGAACGATAATCTATTGATGATATCTGAGTAAAAAAAAATATTATTCTCTGACCTATCTACTAATTGGTCAATGTTCCATTAAGCATGCGGTATGTATGGCATTAATTCCTTTGCCTCCTAATGGAATCTATGAAAATATTACCTGTGCCAGTAAGGTTGTCATATTTGTCAGCTGTCAGTACACAGGTCAAAATTGAATTGAATTTGACACTTGATTGACGTTCACAATTCACAATGACAATAATGACATCCAACCGAAAATGTTGCCAAAATCAATAATTACTGTGGGTTGCAATTTATTTTTTAAATAATAATTATTAAAATCTATAAAAATTAAGGAAAGGATGCTTTCAAAAAAAATTAAAAGGATACAAAGTCTCCTTAATTTATGTACTTTCATAAAAATATAATCTCTTCCCTGTTCACAGTAGCTTCAAATAAAAGCCCAGCCTCCATACAAAAACCTAACATGTCCTTTTGTTATACAATTAAGGCCTGAATTCACCAACATTCAAACCACCGGTTAGGTATATAAACAGTTGGTTTATTCCAAATTTCCTAAGGAAATTTTAAATATAGAACTAATTAAATATTTAATCAGTTGATTTAAATGTTGGTGAACATAAGCATAAGTATGATAGAGGTGTTTGTAACTAAGTTATAACAGCCAAACGGGTCGATCAGTCTGCAGGGTAATTGCGTAACACACTATCAGTAACAATGGGTTACATTTTGACATTTCAACAACATTCATTGCGTTATTTGCATTGTTGAGCAGACACATTTTTCGAACATATAGATCAATGGATTAGAAATATGCTTCAAAATTATTCTAATTGAGAGGAATAGTGTTACGCAATTAGGGTGCAGGTTAAGTTACGCTTGCCGCTGTTGGTCCGTGGAAGGGTGACCATCTTTACATACCAAGCCCCCCCGTGCCTCGGAAAGTACATTAAACCGTTGGTCCCGACTGTCGTTCGTGGATATTTGACTATTGTTACGGGTCGTCAGAAGCCCAAAAGTCTGACAACCACAAAGTCTTACCAAGGGGTATCCTATTACCCAGGAACTGGGTTGTGGGGGTCAGATAGGCAGCCGCTCCATGTAAAACACTGGTATTCAGCCGCATCCGGTTACACTGGAAGCCGACCCCAATATAGTTGGGAAAAGGCTAGGCAGGTGATGAATTAAGTATAATAATAACTCAAATAAAATTCATAAATTGAGCTTTATAATCCAACGTGTATAATAATAAAAAAATTAATAAGGAACTTACTTTTTACAACCGTGGTATCCATAATTCATGATGGATTACTCGTAAATATCCTACCAGCTATTCGTATTTATATAGAGCATTTATCCTTAATTCCTCACATTTCTGTTGTTATTCCCAAACCACAATAATAACGTCAAAATCAATAACGTTGGTTGCATTTACATGATTAAATAAAATGACCTAATTTGAGGCAGCTGGTTTCCTGTTGAATTCGGACCTTGTATAAAATATATAGCAGTAGACGAGGCATTGTTGCATATTTAGCAACGATTCATCGATTTCAGTTGACGATAAGCCAGTGAAAAATGAATGAGAAATAGTTTTCACCTATTACGTTTAGTAGCGTCGTTTTTTATTGTTGAAAATCAATTAAAATCACCTTTTGGCCACATAGGGAGAGAGTAACTAGACGTCATAAATATCATTAATTAATACAGCTAATAACACTACCAATTGATACCTTGATAACATTTTTTGTGTCGTCAAACAGCACTTATGTTGGTACTGTGAGGGTCTATATGGGAGCTTCACAACGTAATTAGAAAGCTTGGATAAAAGATAGGTATTTACGACTTTATATTATCACGTTCTTTGTGCACACATTCTTTACTAAACAAAAATACCTTATTCCAATATTTGACAATTGCTTGAACGTTCGAATGGAACACACTACACCGGCAATTATAAATCAGCCTATACTGCTAAAGGTAGGGCTACACAGATAGCCTCTACAGTACACACAGCGACACATCAAGCTACACATTTCCAGTTTTACCTGACCTCGCGTTGAATAGATTTTTCGTCCAATTAAAGGTCAGCTTATATTGGTTTTGATTATGTTTACTAGCTTGATGTGTGGCCGTACGTACGTAATTACAACAAATTTATAGTAAAACTTCATCATTATTTATAATTACTACCAAAACGATTAGAATTAATATCCGAACATTCCATAGACACAAGAAAGGAATACTTATCAAACACAAACAAACAACACCAATAAGTACCGACCTACACATCTTTGAACGTTATTTACGCGTACAAAAACCACGCATTTTAACGATTTTCGAGCCTTGAATTAGTACTTTCTTAGGAATTTTCGGCTAAAATTTTAATGTAGCTGAAAGCCTTTAGTTATTTATGTTGTAACAATGACTACGAGTATTTGCCGTTACCACGCTACGCACTTTTAACAAAATCATAAAATACCTATCAGACAAACAAAAAAATACTTTTAAAACAAAGTCAAAACCAAACGCCAAAATTATGAAGTTACGGACACAAATATTGACCCATACAGGTAGGACTTATTATTTTATATTCAACGTCGGATTCCAACCCACATTAAGAATTTATTTTATATTAAAACATTACGCGAACGCGCTTACCCGTTCTTTATTCAAAAGTAGTAAAGCAAAAAGCAGATGTTCCTGACGAGCTTTAAGGGCACTCGAGTTTGGTTCGTTAGCCAAATTAACGTGTTAGCCTCAGACCGGTTTTGCAGTTTCAAGTGCGTCTTCGTCACAGGAATGCCTTTGAAATGTTTTACCTGCATGTCTGTCGGCCACTTCTCTTTGACATTATCGTTTAGTTAGGTATTCGAATAACATCTTTTTATTTTACGTTTTAGATATGGGTTGGGAAAATAGGTAGGTAGTAGTTTTGTGTTATTAAACATTCCTTGCTTCTTTTCTCAAACTGTATAAATGGATCTCAGCGCAAAACAGGTAGTGCGCAGTGGCGCAGCCAAGGAGAGGCTTATGTCCAGCAGTGGACTGCGATAGTCTGAGTTGATTGTATGAAATTAATCTATCTTGTTCATGACATGTTAGTATTGGTTCGTTAATCTGGGACTGTAACCTTTATAATATTAATAAAAAAAAAATCTGGAGATCATTTTCTGGGTACATCTTACCTGAAAATTCACAAAATTTTCTTTTAAAAATGCATCATACAAAATGTACTTACATGAGTGAAGTAATAATAGTAGACATCGACTCCCGAATCCGCCAGTATTTCCGCGAAGTAGTTGGTAGGGCACACGAAGAAGTAGTCGCCTACCACGTCAGCTATCATTTTCTGGTTCAGATAACCATCGGTAATTTCCTCCCAGTCCGTATACTAGAACAGAAACAATCAGTTAGAACCTAAAAAAACAAATTATCGCTACTTAAATGGGTCAGACCTGAATACTTGTTAAAATACCTAAGCTACAGTGTATTTTATAGTTCGTGAAAAGTTTTATACTAATTCCTGCCCTTTATTATGTGGTCATTTAATAGTGCACCACAGTGTAATTTATGACAGGTGAGCCAGTGACGTTGCATCTCTTTCTAGGACTAAGCTCTCACAAATTCAGCCTCTCTCTCTCTCTAAACACGTCACAATAATATACTTGCCGGTCGATTCTGTAAAAATCTCACCGTGAAAACTTAGGTGAAGTGAGTTTGTTTTTGCTAGGAATTGACACTATTGACAGCTCACTCCACGCTCACTTCACCTAAGTTTTCACGGTGAGATGGTTACTGAATCGCACTGCTGGACATGACTAAAGAACCATTTAGTATGTAATTGCCTCCGTATGTTTCCGCATTCAAGGCTGCTCATCAACGTCGATATCTAACGAGTAAATTGAGAATACAAAGTGCAGCAATGAGGAAAGCATTTTCGCATTATTGACGGTAATTTGAGAGGGACATCCTTATTAATGGTCAGGATGTGATGAAATCACACCAATTTCTACGAACAAAGTATCGGAGCTTGCACTTAAGTGGTATGATTGAGATTGTAGCGATAAAAACTAGGAGGTATACAGTTATATTCCTTGAATTAAATTGACAGCCTGTCATGTGCTCACGCTGATGGTATTAGCATAAAAAGTCAAAGTCAAATCATTTATTTCAAATAGGCACATTAAAGGCACTTTTGAACGTCAAAATAGCATAGAATGTTCCCACTGCTGGGAAACAGGCTTCCTCTCGGCGAGAGGGTGTGGGCTGTAATCCACCGCAGGCGGGTTGGTAGATCAGATGTTGTCTTCGAATTTTTGGTTCCAGGACATGCCGGTTTCCTCACGATGTTTTCCTTCACCGTTTTGAGAGTAGTGGTGATGAAATGATTCACACAAAGTAAAGCGCCTATCTGTTGATCTGTTGGTCGGTTGGCCAACTTGTTGGTCGTGACCATTACCACTGGGCCACCACTGCTTCCTGGTTTGTTGGCATTAGACTACGATACAAAATAATAATTTACAGGGTGGCTGCAGGGACATAGACACGCTGACTGTAACCACGAATGTATTTAGCACACGATTCTAAACCCCTTGCGTTGAAATATTTCGTCACTTATAAAAAAAAATGTTCTATATATAGGTATTGTAGAGGCCCGTGGCTAACTAGCCGAACAAGTCGATGGATCCGGTTAAGCTATGCTTGTCGCGGTTGGTCTGTGGATGGATGACATCTTTACATACCGAGACCCCTCCGTGCCTCGGATTTGACAGATGTATACCTACAATACACCCAAATTTCGACAGTTATGATTAAGTCCCATGTTATAAGGGCCAAGCCTACTCGTATTGCCATCAGCTGGTCACAAATCCAGACTCTGGGCTGCTACTGAGAAATTCCTAATTCCTAGACAAACTCCTTTTTAAAATATCCTGTATCTCTACCAGGTCCCGCTACCACGTTTTCGTGGACGCAGCGCTGATGGAATACTACTGCTCCAAAGACAAGAACATTAGCGTTCAGAATCTTCGAGCTGGAACTGAAGAAATTCTCGCACATTCCGGAGTATGTGCTATGCTATATCGACTATTTGTCGCATCTTAACGGTAAGCAGTGGTGGCCTAGTGGTAACGGACGCGATTTACGAGTTGTAGGTCGTAGGTTCGAACCCCGACAGGCGCTTTACTTTGTGTAAATTATTTCATCACTGCTGCTCTCAAAGAGGTGAAGGAAAACATCGTGAGGAAACCGACATGTCTTAAAACCAAAAAATCGAAGACATGTGACATCTATCAATCCGTACTGGGCCCACGTGGTGGAGTACAGCCCACTGCTTGTCCCCGAGAGGAGGCCTGTGTCCCAGCAGTGGGAATTTTATAAGCTGATTATGCTATCCGAGAGTGAATATACCACGTCGAGTTTTAGAAGGGATAAAGATAGCGCTCTTTAAGCCTGCAGTGCGATTCTGTATCTATTTCACCGTGAAAACTTAGGTGAAGTGAGCGTGGAGTGAGCTGTCAATAGTGTCAATTCCTACCAAAAACAAACTCACTTCACCCAAGTTTTCACGGTGAGATTTTTACAGAATCGACCGGCTGGTCTTTTTCTAAAAGTTCATGTGCCGTATTAACAGCGCGCACTGAAATCGGTTGAGGTTTGTACAAATACAGAACTTTGTAATCTCTTGGCCATGAGCCAGACATCATTAAACATTCAAACTGTCTTCACACATACAATTCAAAGATAAGCGACAAGTAATAACACCACTTTCATTGTTTGTCTTTGAAATGAATGGTAATTACACATGGCACCCCAATTACATACTGTATGTAGGTCTTGACCAACAATATAATGAAGAAACTTTGTTTAATTTTAAACAACGTAATCCTTGTAACGTGACCTTTCACCATAGATATGAATAAGTTAAGGCTCCTGCAAACAGACGCGACGCGCGACGCGAATCGCGCTCGACACAAAGGCACCGCTCGTTACGCGACTTGCGGTGCCTTTGTGTCGCGCGCGATTTTATCGCGTGTCGCGTCTGTTTGCAGGAGCCTTTATACTGAGGGCAATTCTTGTAATTTTAAGAACGTTCATAGTCTGATCTCAATCTCAATCTGTCAAAAATACTTCTAATATCTAGGGATATTAGAAGTATTTTTGACAGATTGACATTTGTGACAAGTTCTTGACATTGATTGTCGCTGAAATGAGTTTGCGATTACATTTTTAACGTTTTTAATTACAGGAATTTGCCTCCTGTGTGACTTCACTTACTTGAAATACTATGGCTTCTCGCTTAATTTTCGAGAAATCTTTGAAGATAGTGTCGACGATTTCTAGAAATTTCTCCCGCTGCAAAAAACTGGGCCCGTCTTTTTCGAAGTAGTCGAGGAAATCGTAGAGCAAGAAATACGTTCCTGAAACGAGAAATACATAATTTATTATGTTAATGTTGCATTATAGACGAGCCAGCTATGCAAATGTTGAAGATGAAGATGTTGTAGATCCAATAGGGACATGGAACGGTAAAAAATGTTTGCATATTTGATTATTGGTGATTCATCGCATCTTCTGAATGAAATTCATGCGATGAATTGTAAATATTCGTTAGACTAAACGAATATAGGACAAAGACGTGATTCCTACTGAGTTATCCTTCTTTTGCCGTCTCACACTAATTAAATGATCAACGTTGGAGGGCAAATAAAATTAGGTTTCCGTCCATTTCATTCTCGTTTGTTTACCTCTGTTCAAAGCTCTAGCTTTGACTTGGTTCCAGGTATTACTTTGTTCTTGTTCAATGCGCATTTATTTTGTTCTTTATCCACTTTTGTAATAAATCTTTAAAAAATATTTAGCAATATACAAGGTCAAATTGAATTAGCTAGCTAAACTGCGCAATCAGGATGGGTGTCGATATTTAAACATGATCAAACAAAAAATTAATTAATTTGATGAGTTTTCTTAAAGTCAAGTTTTCCTAAAAATCAGTTTTCTTTGTATAAGCTTCGCGGACGTGATGGGATATGTAAATACGATAATACAATAAAAAATCTGATTTTCTCTACTGATACTTCAAGTACCAAACAACCAATGGTCGTTGACCAAAAACATTTTTTTTTATTTATTTTGCCGTTTTTATATACATATGTATATTATATCGATATCCATCACACATGCGGAGTTTCACTAGTTAATTTAATTTGACCCAGTATGATATTTATTTTTATCCCAGTCACACCGCGATTCGTTCTTTCAATGTAATTTTAGAATATTTCTTTTAGGTCATTAATATCGATGTTAATCTGACATTCCTACCTACTTACTACCTATAATATTAAAATGTGGGGCATTTTCTTTCGTATATTCTTTTGCGGTCACGTTTATCATGTATGTGCAAGAAGCGTTAAAGATTATAAGTTTATTACAAAGCTTGTTTCGATTCGATTTTATGTATCATCGTCATCTGCTTAGCCGGGATCCAAGTTACTGGGCAATATGCTACCCCTTACTAAGACTGACTGACTTTCAAGGATCCAGTAATGATAGCCGACACCAACAGCTTAACGTGCTTTCCGAGGCACAGCGGGGTCTTGATATGTAATGTATGGTCACCCATCAACGGACTGGCCTTGGCAAGAGTATCCTAGCGAAGCGTATACCTTCGATCGACCCGTGTGGCTGTTATTAATAACAGCCACGCGGGTCGATCGGTAATTTAAGAATCATCCAAAATAATTAGGAAGGGATGAAAAGGTTATTATCTTTTCCTCCCTTCCTAATTATTTTGGATGATTCTTAAATTTACTTTTATTCGTCTAAACACACGAGAATACTAAATAAAGTTTATTCACAAGTATGAACACTTTATGCTCATTATTTTAATTTAAAAAAATAATAAAAAAAGCTTATTTCGGAACAAGAACACAAAGAGTAAGCGCTGATTTTTCAATCGACAGACAATTTTTATACGTGGAATAAAATTGACGTCTGACAGATTTTGTATGGAAGAACTGTCAAAAATTCAAAATTATTCCTCGGATAAAATTATCTGGAGTTGGAAAAATCAGCCCTAAGGACAACAAGTAAAACGATGATAGCTCCAAAAGTATAAACTGTAGCACAGCTAACAACGCCTTTCTCCAGATACAAAACGTGTGTCGATAAAGAGGAGGAGCTGTTGACATTTCCCGGACACAATTCCAATCCACTTAGAAACTCTTAGGACGAACGTAGGTGCTGGAAACCAAAACCACCTTTTCGAGTAGTCCTAAGTAGGTACTTTTGATGTATTTATTTAACAACACACCTGTATTTGGGGAGATCAGGAGCAGGAGAGCAATGGTGGGCCAGTGGTAACGGCCCCGACTTACGAGTTGTAAGTCGTGGATTCAAACCCAGCCAGGCAATTTACTTTGTATAAATATTGCTTTCAAAATATTAAATGAAAATACCGTGAGAAAACCGGCATGTCCTAGAACCAAAACTTCAAAGACGTGACATCTACCAATACCGAAAAAAAGAATTTCTTACTACACCACATTAAAGCGATTTCATTATAACTTACTGACTTCTGACTTTATACAGTAAGAAGAAATGTTTGTAAAACAGTAAAAGCCAAACCAGTAACTTTTAATGATTGAACATACTATTTACGGAAAAAAAAGGAAAACCACCATTACTGTACTATAAGTTAATTTTAATGATTTGACCGATATCAGCAAAGTGAAAAATACTGTTTTGAACGTTAGGCTTATCATGGAACTGTTTAAAGCAGTTCAGATCAATGTTTTTTCATTTGCGTTTACTGCTTATTTCTTTCAGTGAACCCGCACTGGGCCCGCGTGGTAGATTACAGTCCAATCCTTCTCGAAGAGAGGGCTTGTGTCCCAGAAGTTGGAATATTATGGACTTATTATTGTGATTGATATTATGGATTGATATTGAACATCTGTAGGTATTTTCCGTAAGGAAAGGCAGATATTTACAGTACCTAGGTACTTACAAGCAATTCATCTGCAATATTTAAGGCCGAAGTTATACCTACAGCTAGGAGCTCTGCTTGGTGTCATGCCGCTTGGCACCTATCTCCGCAGTGTGGCCATTGCAAAAGTAAAACAAACCGAATTTATGAAAGATAAGAAGTTAAAATAAAGCAGGATATACAGAGTGTCGCAAAAGTAATGTCATAATTTGAACTAGCTGCCATTTTGTTAGAAATGAAAAAGAATGGATTCTGTTTCATGAAAAGTCTATTTGAAAGTGTAAAATTAATTAATTGGTAAAAATTATATCGCTCAAATGGCCACCTCTCGAGTTGATGCACAATTATGCTCGTTTTGCGGCATTTTTATTTGTTGCTCGCAAAACTTATGACTCCAAATTGTCCACTTCTTGCTAGATCTGTAGTGGACCCAGTTTTCATGAGGAGCTCGGGCAAACGCTTAATTTTTCCAGCACATGGAACACAACGACGAGGAAAACGACGACGAAATTCACGCTGCGTTAAAATAACAGATTGAAAATTTGTCAAATAAGCAGTAACAATAATTCCACGTTCCTGAGGTGTGTATCGCGCCATGGCTTCATCATTTCAGTCAAAAGACGTCCACTGCTGGCCTCGGACCAAGCACCTCCACTTCGACCGGTTCCGTGCTTCTCGCATCCAATGGGTTCCTGCGGCCTTCACAAGGTCGTCGGTCCACCTCATGGGAGACCTTCCAACGCTACGTCTTCCGGTACGCGGTCGCCACTCCAGGACCATTCGGCCCCTTCGGCCATCTGCGAGCAATGTGCCCTGCCCACTGACACTTAAGTTTGGCAATACTTCGGCCCATGTTGGGATAATATTGATCTAGTCAGGTATACTTAACTTAATTTGCTGAGCTACAACAAGGTCATGTACAGTCACGAGCATAAATATTTTACGAAAATAAAAAATTACTATGGAGAGCTCGGCGTTAATATTTGATTTCATGATTCATTCATCATCTGTAGTCAAGATGGCGGCAAATATACATATGTGTAATATATGTGACAAACATTTGTGGAAGGCAAGCACAAATATGTGACATCTAAAGAACACCAAAACTGTCTGACGAGACAATCGACGTCAAAATGTAATGTAATACAATATGCTTATATTGCGAAAAATTAGAGATCCCACTGGCAAATTAAATATCTGACAGTAATGTTTGAAAGTAAGCCAATTACCACGAACCAGGCACAAATCCAAACTTCGAGCCGTTTATGAGAAATTCCTTCATGAAAAATCCTGTAACACTTTGTCGGAATCGAGGATCGAACCCAGGCTGCATGTTCACAGTCACGCTTGCAACTACTAGACCAACGTATTAATCATAATGTATTAATTAAATGCTACAACAAAATACCTTGTGACATATTGCAATTAAATGAAAAAAAATTTAAAACTCATATTAAAAGTACACTATGTAAACAAGGATATTACAAATTAGAGAATTATATCCAAGGCAAGAATGCTTGGAAACATGCTGGTCCTGCTCCATAAGACAATCTAGAGTCTACACAAAATCAAACTGGTTCCTGTTAACCTTTGAGTAAAAGTTTTTTACGTGGATACACACAATTAAAGACTTGAACTCGTACACGAGATATTATATTGTAAAATACATGAGCAACGCATTGGCGAATATTCAAAAAAGTCATTCAACATTCAAATCAACTTAGACAGAATAGAATCAGAACCATAAATCAAACTGTGACTGTATCAAAGAAGGTCAACATTCAACACTTCCCCTCAATCACTGTTTGAACTCAAACATCACCACTGGCTCAACTGGCTTAAGAAAAACCTAAGCGCAAGTTCATAACACAGAACTTATGTTTAGGAGCACACAAAGATTTAGTTAGTACATCAGCCACCATTTCCTGAGTAGGTAAATAATTCAACTTGATTACATGATTATTCACAGCCTCCCTAACATAGTGGTACCTGATATCTATGTGCTTAGTCCTCCTATGAAACACTGGATTGACACTAAGTTTCTGAGCAGACTGATTGTCATTGAACAAACCGACGATTAACCCAGAACTACCAGTCAATTCAGTAACCAAGTCCCTAAGACAACGTGCCTCCTTAGCAGCCTCACTAAGAGCAACGTACTCAGCCTCAGTACTTGATAAACTAACACATGTTTGTTTTCTGCATTCCCAGGAGATGGTGTTTCCCCCATACTTAAAAACAAACCCCGAAAATGATTTTCGGTCGCGTACGTCACCGCCCCAGTCCGCATCTACAAACCCCTCAATGTTAACATGACCCGACCTTCTAAACACAAGACTAACGTTTTGAGTTCCTTTAAGATACCTCAATACACGTTTCGCAGCCCTCCAGTGTTCCATAGTATGACACGTATTAAACTGGCTTAAGTACGAAACTGCATACGTAATATCTGGCCGTGTAAAAACACTCAGATACATAAGGGAACCTATCAATTCCCTATACGGAACATTACCTTCGCCTAACACACTCGTATCAGTAAACTTAATGTTTGGGTCCAAAGGAGTCTGGACTGGTTTGCATTCCGACATACCGAAACTGTCGAGCAAGCGCTCAATATACCTCGCCTGACAAAGCTTAAGAGTTTTGTTCGTCCTCTCACGCTCTAATGTGACCCCGAGAACATGCCGCACCGCACCTAAGTCCTTAATCTTAAATGGTTTACGTAAACTCTTTTTCAGCTCTTCAGCCATGCGTGCATCATTGTAACACACAATGAAATCGTCGACGTACAAGGCAATGTAAACAACCGACTTACCATTTCTTTTATAGAAGATACATTGTTCAAGTTGGCATTGAACAAAACCTGTCAGCAGAAGCACGTCCTTCACCCTCTGATACCAAGCTCGTGAAGCTTGTTTCAGTCCATAGACTGCCTTTTTCAATCTGTAGACTTTATTTTCTTCACCAGGTGAAACGAACCCCTCCGGTTGAAACATAAAAATTTCCTCATCTAAATTACCATTTAGGAACGCCGTCTGTACGTCCAGATGGTCTATATCGAGTTCCATGTCTACGGCTATCGCCAACAATAGTCGCAACGAACTATACCGTACTACCGGTGAAAACGTCTCAAAATAATCTTCACCATACTTTTGGGTAAAACCCTTGGCTACTAACCTAGCCTTATATCGGGCTATCTTCCCCTCGGCGTCACACTTAATTTTGAAGATCCATTTATTCCGAACCACGTTTTTGCCTATAGGACGATCCACCAACTCCCAAGCCTCATGCTGATTGAACGAATCAATCTCCACCTGCATAGCTTGCTGCCACAAGTCGCTCTGCCCTGAGCCTAGAGCTTCCTTAACAGTGCGCGGTTCAGTTGGGATCTCATCATGTGCGTACAAACCCTTAGGTTGTCTAGATCTAAGATTGTACCTCGGTTCCGGAGGTTCTACCACCTCCTCAACGCTATCTTCAAAAACCAAAGTGTCGTCGCCGCCATCATCACCGCTCGCAGACACAACCGGTTCAACATTCCTCGTTACCGGCTCTTCAGTGACAAACTCCCGAGCTGCATCACCAACCACCTCACTCTCAGGCACGCTTGACTTCCACTCACTGTTGGAATCGTCAACTTCTTCCCCTGAAAGAAATATTTCTATAGTGGGTGATCCATGTCCAGTTCCTAGCTTTCTGGCTGGGAACACACTTTCATTAAATTTGACATCACGGCTTCTTTTAATATTATGTGTCTCAGAGTCATACAACCTGTAAGATCTTCCATTGTCTTCATAACCGACAAAAATATATTTCTTACTCTTAGGTTGCAACTTATTTCGCTTAACGTCATGGATATGTATAAAGGCCTCGCAACCGAAAATCCGTAAGTGGTCATACTTTACCCTATTACCCGACCAAACCTCTTCGGGCGTTTTCCCACCTAATCTACTAGACGGAGACCGATTAATAAGGTACCCGGCAGTGTTAGCCGCCTCAGCCCACATCTTGTGATCCAAACCCGCGTGATACAACATACAACGTACCCGTTCCAAAAGAGTTCTGTTCAACCTCTCTGCCGCACCATTCATTTGAGGCGAATACGGAACAGTGACCTGATGCACAATACCCTTCTGTCTGAAGAATGAGCTTAGCTCTTTATTTACGTACTCCGTACCGTTATCACTGCGTATTGCCTTTACCTTGGATTCACATTGGTTTTCCACGAGCCTAACAAAGTCCATGGTGACGCTAGCTACTTCGCTCTTATTTTTCAAGAAGTACAAGAATACTTTCCGCGAGTGATCATCCAGAAAAGTTAAAATGTACCGCTTACCTGAGTGGGACGCAAGAGGAATCGAACACAAGTCTGTATGCACCAGATCTAACCGCTTAGCCGCTACGTCACGACCAGATTTCTTGAACGGAAATCTTATTTGTTTTCCAAGAATACAAACATCGCAATTATTTGTAATTTCTGCATTCTGAAAATCAATAACGTGTGACAGTGACTTTAAGCTGTCATAACTCAAATGACCCAACCTATGGTGCCAAGACTCCTTTGAAACCTCTTTATTTACACTACTTAAAGCTACCGCGTTAGTATGCAGTTTGTATACCCCGCCATCAGACCTAACATTAGCTATACAAGATTTATTTCTAAAAATCTTACAAGTAGACTCAATAAACTCCACTCTAAGCCCTTTAACTGCTAAACTATTTACAGACAGTAAATTAACACTCATTCCCGGAATGTACATCACTTCTTTAAGAGTCAAAACATAATCTCTGAGTTTCAAACACACATTACCGATACCAACGCATTTCAAAGTCTGTCCGCTTGCCACGTTCACCTCTACACTCCTTGTAGAAAAATCGTGTATCCAGTCTCGCCGTCCCGTCATGTGACTCGACGCACCCGAGTCTACGTACCACGTGTCAGCCAAGAACCGAGTCGCGACCATCGCAACACTTTTCTGGGTACACTCCTTCTTAACGTGACCAGACTTCCCGCAGTTCCAACACCTCGGCTTCTTCTCTTGGCGCCTCTTACCAGACCTTTTCTCTGACTTATCAGCAATCAGGCAATCTCCACCTTTGCAATTATCAGACCACTTCGTATTCTGTAGCAGTTTAGCCTTCACGAAGTCACTGGTTAGGTCACTCACACTACTCTCCAAGGCCATGATCATTGGATCAAACTTAGGAGGTAATCCCTGAAGAATAATCGCCGCCAGGAACTCATCGTCAATCGGTTTATTTACAGCCGCCAACTGTTGCGACAACGACAAACATTCGCCAACATATTTGTCCATATTACCACCAAAGTCGTCTAACTTTACCGAGCACAGCATCCGCAACAGTTTTAATCTCCTGCCTATGCCCTTATCGTCATACGCCTTCTCCAGGTTCAACCAGGCATCCTTACTTGTCTTCGCAGTCATCACGTGGGACACGCATGAAGCGTCCACTGACAGGCAGATCTTAGCCAACGCCCTTTCATTCTTACGCCGTTTCAGCTCCGGATTAGACTTATCGCACTCCGGATACCCGTCGATAGAACACCAAAGATCGTCATGGATAAGCAGGTTTCTCATATTAAACTTCCAGAGGAGGTAATTGTCTCGCCCCTTCAGTTTCTCAATAGTTCCTAATTGAATTTATATTTTTAAAATTTTTATGACATTGATTTTTACAATCTGTGACTACAGTAACTCACACACTCGGTAAAATTCTAGGAAAATCATCTACTTTTACAATATTTGTAAATATTGTAAAAGTAGTTGTTCGCCCTGCTATGGGATCATCACAAACTCTTAATAAACATACTAAACACCTTTTCATAACGATTACTGCCATTTTATCTCAACCCAGAAAAAAAGGCATGACGAGACGGTCCGTTCTAACATGAAAACCTTTTATTCCGTACCTTTTAAAATTTTGATGAGCTGTAAGGCCTCGTAAGCCTAGGTAAAAATGACAATTATTACTAAAGGACCCGTAGTATCTAGTGTTTATAGTATCTGGGTCGACAAGCAGGTCACGTCGCTACCAAGAGAAATATTAATATTTGGCCCTAGACGATGTTGACACCTGAACTAATAAACAAGATGAAATGAGCTTGTCACGGCGTCGACGTCATCGCAATAACTAACGAAGTATCGTACACAGCGAGCCAACAAAGCGGAAAAATCTTGTTTCTACTGAGAAAATACGGGCTTGTTGTTAAAGGAAATAAAACATATAAATGAGTACAGATTTCTGACTCGTCTCTTACATTTTTATTAGTATAGTAGAATTAATTAGAGCATGTAGTTAATCGAACCTTAAATAATTTCCCATTTTGCTTTCTTCAAAATATTTTTGATCGCCCTAATATAATGAATGCGCCGTTTTTTGTGAACCTCTAATCATTGTTATTTTTGGGGACCGAAAAATATTGAATAGCCAAGTAAGCGACTAACTTGAATTTAGTGCTCGCTCGGCTCGCTGTCGCTTGGTTCTAACCTTACCCATTTGGTCGGGGTAACCTAGTTTAGTTATTGCGACCAATTCGGCTTATGCGTTCACACACCCACAGTTCCAGGCTAACCTAACCCGTTTGGTCAGGGGCCTTTTAAATTTCTGGCCTTTTTGAGAAAAGGCTCATTTTTTATATTTAAATGTGCTTTATTAGCGGCCCTGAAAATCTTTAGAGGTTCATTAATTTAAAAATTATTAAGCATTCAAAAGGTCAGTGTTTAGAGGATCGCTTAAATATTTCCCATTAATTAGTAGAGGAATTATTTGTTAACATGGTTGTTTCGTTTTTGATAGTTAAAAAAAACGTAACTACAAATTTACGGTTTTCGGATGTTTTCCTTTACATTTGCTACATGACCTTATTTCTTGCCAAATTTCATGATTCTAGGTCAAAGGAAAGTACCCTATGAATTTTGATTCCCTTGAGAGTGTTGAAATATACAGTTTTTGCGGCATAAACGGCTGTATCTTTTTTTTACGTTAACTTAAAAGTTTTAATTTTTCACAGCTTCAAGGGACTGTAGACCTGAATATATGGTTGTAATTTCAACTAGATACCTCCAGCATTCCCTAGGGTCTTGACAGACAGACAGATGAACACAGTGATCCTATAAGGGTTCCGTTTTTTCCTATTAAGGTACGGAACCCTAAAAACACTAAAGTAGGTACTTCTTACCTCTATAATTCCATAAATCGAATCCTAAAGGTTCAAGTGACCCATGCAGACTTTTAGTAAGTTTATAATGGAAGAGAGGGTTTTAGTGCCACAATATTTTTTCTTCAAAGACATGGGCTGCGCTTTGCTTTACAGATAGATGTTAAAGCAAAATTTCCATTAGTGATATTTAAGCAAAATGTTTTAATATAATAATTTTATAATTTGTGACATTTGAATGTGAAATCTTTATTTACGAAATTTTAATTTATAATATTTATGTCATTTTTAATAAAAATCTGTTTGTATCATAATTCATGTTTATAAAATTGTAAACTTTAATTTATTTTCATATGGGTGATTTTACTTGAAATAAATGAATTTTATTTAATACTAACATTAGTTTTAAGTACCATTTTGTTACTAACAAAATATGGACCTGGTCTGAATTAAATGTTTATTATTATTATTATTATAAGTGGTAAAACTTGAAAGCAATCATAACGTTTTCTTGTTGTGATGTGACACGAAAGAAAGGGTTCAAAGACTAAATCTGGTCTTCTAACTAAATCCGATTATATTATTAACATGATAAAATAAATACCTACCTAACAAAGACTAAATAGCCTCCATATTGTATTTGCCAAAGAATCGATCGCCTCAAGCAACACAAACTAAACCAACGATAATTAACAATGAGACTGTGTAGTTAGGATCTAATTCGGATTTATAGATTAAGTTTTCCCAATTGCCATCTGATAGTGAACAGCCTGAATGTTGATATAAATTATTAGCCGCTTCGACGCTATTATGTAGGTACTTAAGTCTTTGTGGGTTTGTCAAAGTGCATAATAGCGATAGAACGTCGAATTTACGGCTCTTTAGTCAACTGAGGCGCTTGAACTTATCCCGCGGGATGAGTTGACCTAATGAATGTTTTGAATCGGGCAACTGATCCCATTGATACATTTTATAATTTGTATAGACACGAAACAAGTGTTAGACATTAAATTTACGAAAATAATAAGCAAGAATGGTATTTCTTCAAAACTTAAAATGCTTGTATTAGGAGTGGGTTCAGTAATGGGTGGGAATCGAACTCGCGACTTCTCGATCGAAAGTCCTATACCGTTAGGGTAGGTTAGGTATTAGACTACTGCCGCTTCAAATTTTGACACTACTTATTTACATTTAGTTTTCTGTTTATTAATCAAACAACTGTGATTTTTTTATATATCAGTATAACCAAGTCATGGTGAGTAATTTTTTTCACCAAAGAATTTTGTTCACGTGTGTACATTATTTATATATAAATAATAATTTTTTTTTTACCTGGGACCAGTTGACAAAGGAAAAATAATAAAATTAATTATTTAATCAATTTATAATGTCTGACATGTCTTGCGTTATAAATGCCTAGACTTCTTTATGCTTTCCGCAAATTATCATGTGATCACGGCAAATATATATATAAATAGTCATCTTGACAACATATAGTAATGGATAAATCATTAAATCAGATATTATTGCCGAGCTGTTCATAGTAATATATTTATGTTCGTGACTGTACATGCTATATAGTTTACCAACGTGTTAAACGAGTACTTAAGCATTGTTTGACGAATTTGACAAACAAACAACGACTTTGACGTTTCTAACGAACGTTGATTGATTTTCATTTTTTGTTTATCAGACGACTATTAAATCACTGAAAATTATTACCATATAGCATTTGTTTTTGGTTGTGCTCTTGTTTGCTAAAGCTACGGTTTCCTAGAGCGGTTCCGTCATTATTATAACGGTAGTCATTGAACATCTGTAATTTTCACCAGTATTTGACATTAAGGTGGCAAACAATGTTCTGTATTTGGACAACTGATAATGCGTGACCGTTCACCGCTTTCTTAGGAAAACAAAGCTTTAGCATTACATTCTTTTCCGTCCACCAATGCCATAGTCTTTTGAAAACTTTTTTGATTAAGTAAGTATTCAATTTACCCACTAGGTTAAAATAATCGTTGCCTCCTTTGGTTTAATAAAAGGAAATTTTCCCGTTGTCTAAGTAGCTAGTAGGTAATTTTACACTTTATGGTATCTTATAGAAATTTTATAATTTTCCTAATATATTATATGTCATACCTAACTATGAAAATTAAGTAATTTTATTCAAACTAAGCTAAGAATCAGCACTTTTTGAACGTCAAGATTATATAAGACAGTCCCCCAAAACGCACGCCCTTCACCACCTACCTCCTAGTGCTTTAGCTGGAAAAAACAAGTGGCGCAACAAACTCTCCAGTAGCATAGTATGTTCAGTTAGAAAACTTGATTTTATACAATAGTAGTCATGCAAATTAAATAAAATTACAAGACACAGAACATTATATTAAATTATTGGCCATAGCGTTACCTAGAGGCGTTAATACACCTAAACCGACTTCCAAAAAAATACTACCAAGTGAAAAATAACTTTAATTTCGGAAGTCGGTGTCTACAGATCTAAAAATCTGTATTTTAGTTTTTGCCACCGACTTTCGAAATTAAAGTTATTTTTCACTTTGTAGTATTTTTTGGAAGTCGGTTTTTTTTTGTTAATAAGTTTTTATTTCTAGCTTTTTAGTGGGTCTGTTTATAATGTATGTATCTAAGTTACAATAGCCTAATGTCAACTTGCCCATCGCCTTTTACAAAATATTGCTTTTCTCGATGCAGGGACGTTAATTGTTGAGGAGTTCTCCTGGCATTCCACCATCAGCTCTATTTCACCATTCGCATTGTGACGAGCATAAATTGCTTAGCAACTATACAAAAGTAATTGAATCGCATTCCGTGAAATACTTATTATTGAGTAGTTCCGGTGGCCTCTGTGGTCTTCTTCATCAGTTCCACTTCACCAAATGGTGGTTTCCGAGAGCTATGCACAACTTACTCTAAAAAATACCCAAATCGGTATAGGTGTGCCTATAATATTTGAGGAGTTCCCTCAATTCGTCATGGATTCCATCATCAGAACTGTATTTTGATAAAAATGGAACCAATCTGGAAGTATATCCTATTAAATAAAAAAAGAATTTTCCAAATCAGTTTATAAATTACGGCGTACTGAGGTAACGAACATAAAAAAATACAAACGAATGGAGAAACTCCTCCTTTTTTGAAGTCGGTTAAAAAGTAATGAAAACTATGGTTAAACAAAAATTAAAAATGTAAACAAAACTTATCTACCTATACTAATAATAAAGGTGAAGAGTTTGTTTGTTTAAACGTGCTAACCTCTGGAACTACCAGTCGGATTTGAAAAATTATTTTTACATTTGATAGCCCAATTCTTGAGGAAGGTTATATAGGCTATATTTAATATCACACTAGGACCCTTAGGAGACGAGAAAAGAAATAAATAAAAGCCTGCAGGCACAAACGGCGTGACAGCTGACATATGCAATGCTGAATTATGTTTACAAAATCCAGCATTGCATTTGTGGTAACAAACAGTACAAATCACAAACTATTTATTAAAGCCTATCATGCAGTATCAAATCATCTTGTTCTATTTTACCTCGCCGACTTTGTTACATTTTGCCTTGTGTGTGGAATTAGAGCTGCCCACAAACCAATACGAATGGCGGGTAAACGCTGGTTTCTTCTCAAAGGCGAATTGGGGACATCGCTGACAACATGGCTGCCTAGTATTTCAACGTGGAACCGATGTGATGTACCTACCAATCCCGTTCGATTTTTGAATGCCGTTTGATTCACGGTTAGGGGCTGTCCATTAATCACGTGAGGCTCGAAAGGGGGGAGGGGGTCCATAAAAAATCACGAAATATCACAAGGGGGGAGGGGGGGTGTAGTAATATATCACGTGTATTTATTTTATTAAAAACATCCTGCAAACTTTCTAATAAAATTAGATGATTATACCTGTATTTTATAAACATAAAAAAAGGTCCGATTCTTTGTAGGTACTAAAGATACACGTGATATGAGGGGGGGGGGGGGTAAGTCTTAAACCTCACCATATATCACCAAGGGGGAGGGGGGGTTAAAAATACCAAAAAAAACATCACGTGATTAATGGACGGCCCCTTAGCTAAAAAGTTGCCGTGTTTTGGGCATCTGGGATTCAAAGGACAAAAATTTCCTTCATGGGGAATAAGAATATAAAAAGGTAGGGTTTTCTGCTAGCAAAAACATTTCACATTGTAGGTAGTAAGTAGTTTCATAGTAAGTATTTATGAAATACCAGCTGCGCCCCGCGGTATCACCCGCGTAAATGTCGATACCGTGGGAATATCGGGATAAAAAGTAGCCTATATGTCTCGTTTGAGCGTGAAGAAGTAACAAACATATAAACACACACACAGTCACAAACTTTCGCCTTTATAATATTAGTGTGACAAGTGTGATTATATGTATGTGGTTGTATGTATAGGTAGAAACAGTCCATTCACACTCTGATTTTGCATCATTGTCAATATTACAGTGATCTTTAATCTCGTGGCAATAGGTTGCGGTTGGGTTGCTGCAACTTTCAAGCCTGTCAAAACACAGCGATCTTTACAATTGTTGTAATAAGGTTGATATTGGGGTGCAGTTGTCAGAGGTATGACTGTCAAAGGAGTGTAGGAGGTAATCTTCGGAACTACTGATCCAATTCCGAAAACTCTTTCACTATATGGAAAGCTATAGTACGTATTACCGAGTGTCATATTTTATATTTATGTTTGAAAACCATCCATCAAGATCGCAAATGTGTCCTAAATATCTTATAGACACATTTGAAAATTGCTTTTCTTTTCGGCTGAATAGAAATGTACCTAAGGATGTGTAAGGAAATTAGATTTCAGTTCATCGTATTCAAAAGCATTAGCGAAAAAAAAAGTTAAATATGTAAATTAAAGAATTGTCAAGCCAAAGATTTCTTTTGAAAGAACTTTTGGTAAAAGTTGTCTTCAAACGAAATATACCTAGCAAAGGGAACACCATATCTACGTTGGACTCTTTTATTGAATTTATCTAAACTAATAAAAACTATTTACACTAGATAATACAGAGATTAAAACAGAAGACGAACTAGCCCCCTGCTAGTTCGTGGAGGGAGTGGTTCAGGGGATCAGACCGGAATAAATCATATTAAATGACTAACTAACTTACTATACAAATAAATACAAAAACAAAATACACTTAGGCGTCGAAGTACTCGTCCGCATCGCTGTCATCCGGAAAAGTGCCCAGAAGACCGGCAGCATTGCCACGTTGAATAGCAATGCTAATTCTTTGCCCAAAGAACGACCCAGCCTTCTGGTCACGTGAAGTGTCGACCAGCCAGCGAGAAATGTCCTTAAAAAGGAGACGCGCACTCGGGCCCCATGACCCGAGCGTTTCGACCCCAAACGGCTCAAAGCTGTAGTTGCCCATAAGGTTACAGTATTTGCGCCGCTTGAGGGTCTCAGCAGCTGCAGCAGTGGCGCCAACACAGCCCGCCCACACCAGAGGCCTACCCACCTTCCAAAGCAACAACGTCATGCCGTCTGGTCTCTTCCCATCGTCACGTGCCAAGTCGTTTGGTTCTAACACCGCTGGTACGCCGGCAGTAACAAGGGCTCGACGAATAATATCTTTGATGCTGGCGTGCCGTGCTATGCGACCTGCGCTCCTGCAGCAGGACAAGCCATGATTTCCGAGACTGTCGACAGCTTCACCACAGTGACATCGATGCGGTGCAACACAAGGTGCGCCCAAGCGGAGACACGTAGCGAGCCGAAACAATGAGTCATCCAACATTGTGCCTATGGTGGATGACGGGAGCGCCTGAAGCCACAAGCCTGACTCCCATTCTCCCACAGCCAGCAGACGGGCACGCTCAACAGTATTACGTGAGGTGTTTACAAGGGTATTCCGTATAATACTGCAGAGCGGCACGTCCCACCGTCTCTGGGAAGACGGGTTATCGGGCAAAACCGTATTGGGACAAGCCATTTTCCAAGCATTTAACGCATCGGTCAAACACGGTACTCCAAAATCGACCAGTGCGGAAGATAAAATGTTCCTGGTTAATTTATCGGTACTGTAGACCGAGGAGAATATATATACATATACATATGTATATATATATATATATATACTATCTACGTTAAAAAAATCTTTTATAAATCTGACTTACAATATATAACACAATTTAGGAACTATGTACACTAGGTGGGTAACAAATTCAAAGACTTAGGGCCTTATTTTTCAAATTTTCAGATAACTCTTATCTGAGGGACAAAATTGCGGTTTGACAGCTTTTGTATAGAAATTATGTTAAACTGAAATATTTCTTATTCAGATAAAAGTTATCTGATGATTGAAAAATCAGCCTTAAACTAATTTACTATTACTAAGGGCTGGTTTTTCAAGCATCTGATAACTTTATTCGAGGAATAATTTTGAAATTTTGACAGTTATTTCATACAAGAACAGTCAAACGTCAATTTTATTCCTCGTATTTTTTTTTTGTGGAGATGGAAAAATCAGCCCTTATACAAATAAATTCAAAAACAAAAGACGTTTGAATCAAATAACTATATGATTCAAACGTCTTTTGTTTTTATATTGGTATTCGGAATAAGTACCATAGGTACTCTTCGACGAGAATATTACCTAATTAACTGACTGGTGATGTCATCACCTTTCACCTTTATTAAACGCCATCATCATCATCATTTCAGCCGAAAGACATCCACTGTTGGTCATAGGCCTCCCCCAAGCACCGCCACATCGACCGGTTCTGTGTTTTGAGCAACCAGCGGATTCCTGCGGCATTCACAAGGTCATGGGTCCTCCTTGTGGCTACGTGGCGCCTCAAAGGCTATCAAAACTATTTACATAATACGTTCAAATACTACAATAACATCTGTCAACGAATCTTAACTTTTCACTCATCTATTCCAAGTTATAACTGTGAGAGACAGACAGACATGAACAAATTATAAAGATTCCAAGTTTCTACTTCTTCACTTACGATAAATAAATCAATTCAATAAAAAGTTCAAATCGCTAGTCAAAGTAATGTTCATAAAACCTAATCTAGAACAAAAAACACACGAAGTTCGCATAATACCTTGAACACAAGTTCATAATAAAGCGCTTAGCGCATAATACTATGATTTATGTATTACACACGCGATTATCACGTAAAAAATGGCCGCGGGCAGTGTACGTATTGCGGGCGACATTGGAACTTCGCAATCCACGGCGTGCGGCCAAGGTCAAGGGCAAGTACAAGTAGGCACCCGGGGTGGAATGTTCTAGAAAATCGCTTTATAACAATTCTCATATAAAAGGAGAATATTTGCACGGTACCAGATTACCTGCATTTCGCGACAAGTACCAATTTTCGTGATTGAATTCGGAATGGAAATGGAGTAAACAAAGCAACAAATGAATTATAAATGATTTGCTTTGTGTAGTTTGATAGAGATTTATATTTTATAAACAGCAATAAAAACAAGTTCTTTAAAATTGATATAATAGATTTGTTGTTTCTAATGGTAAACAGCATAGATGTCGGAGTAAACACCAAATATAAAGCTCAATATAATTGACAATAGAAGTCCGTCGTAATCTATATCTAGATCTCGATTCAAAACTTTCAGATTTCATACTAATCTAAACAAGATTTAAATCGAGATTCAATACATGTTGCTTATGGGCCATACAAAGGGAAAAAAACTAGATGATATTTGTGCTACCGTTTCTATACGACCTATCATTTGCACTCCCCGTAGTAGATATATATACAGCGTGTACACAACTACATGGTCGCCTAGTCGTCTTTCATTTAAGATTCCAGTAGTGCGAAGTACTGGCAAATCCTTTCAAGACTGAAGCGTGCCTGTTGCAATATCCGACTAGTACTTTAACGGATACACTGCGTTTGAAAACAGGCTGTATATTGCATAACGCTTGCCTTGCATTTTCCTCGCTTATTCGAGTACTCAAAGATATGCTTTTATGTTTTCTGCGCAGATTTCAGACTTCGTGCTGCAGAATATTAAGTTTTTGACGTCTGTAGTATCGTATTATGATGTTTTACTGAACTTTGGTAGTAAAATTGACAAAACGGAAAGATTCACCAGGAATTTAATGAGATACATTTGCATTTTCGTAGAACTGTGTAAGTGCAGTGCCGGTATTATTCTGTGCCAATGCACTAATAACAGATTGGGCAGTCTTTTGTTTTGCAATTACACTATTGTGTCATTAATTCAATGTTCACCGTCGAAAGAATTTTCATATTTTTCTCAGTTCTCCGATTATATGACGGGATGCTAAGAACTTCATTGTCAATTGGATAGTTTTAAGAACAAATGCCATTTATTTCAAAAAGAAACTTTCAGAATTTGGGGACCTATTATCCATATAAAAATTGGCTTCTTTTCGTTTAGAAACTTTGTGGGTTTATTATAAACTTTTTATCAACTTATTAAGTATCGTATGTATTTGTAATTTCTCTTGGGAGATAAACCAAAACTTCTTGCCTTTTACGCGCGATCTACCAATCACACGTTTACCTTTCCTACGAGCCTTGATCCGTAGTTTCTAGGTTGCTTAAGATTTACTGCTTCACCGGGAAATGGTAAGCAAAGAAAGCTCTCAGATAAATTTATGATCTAGCAAGACCTAGTTCCAGCTTCGGAGGCTTTTAATTTTACTAAGGTAAGGCACTCGAATCTTGAAGGTGATGGTGAAGATTTTTATTTTTTATTATCAGTCATTTCTGTCCCACTGTAAGGCAAAGGAATCTCTTGTTCTTTAAATTCTTATTTATGAGATTAATTCTTAAATTATATATTTTAATTATATGATTAATATTCTTATATTCCTCATAATTCTTAAATTCTTTCGATGGTGAAGATGCAAAAGAAAATAGGGTTTGGTTTATATCATTGTGTAAACTCCTTTTCAAATTAGAAGACATTGTAATATTTATCAACTATTATTTATTACTTAATGGACAAGCATTTTCATATTTTTAAAATGTTTGCTAATATCTTAAACTCATTGGTAGTTTGTTACCCGACCGCTCAACAAAAGCTTCGGAAATCTTATCAAGCCTTCAATGTTATTCTTATTATGCCCTAATGTAGTCTATAAAGGTACCGCAATCTCAAAAAGAATTTTCTTTTCAAAGCTCCTATCATCGCGCTCTATTTCCAATTTGACGGGCAAACTAAGACGAAGCTCAGACAAAATAAAAGGGAAACTTAAAAAACCTGAGTTTTGTTCGACTAGTTTAAGGCAAAACTCCAGGTGGCAATAAAATATCTCATTTTCTACAAGTTGTCCTTAGGAGGAGTCGCTCGAGAGGCAGGGTGCGTAGCAACAGAGCAGGGGTGGGGTAGAGGGCCGCAGGGGAGCGGCGCGGCTACGTGGGCGAGTCTGTAGTACTTGTAGTACGAACGGTACGACTCACATCTACAGCGTGTTGTTGTTGTGTCTACATAGATTTGCGCAGGCGCGCCGCCCGCTACGTAGGTACCGATGTGCGGACTACACGAACGACCTCGAACTCCACACCAACTATTGATAAGTCGTACTTAAGCTTTTATTCGTTCGTTCTCTAAATATGTCTGGCTGAACTGTCAGTGTTCTATAGCACGTGTCGCCGGGATATGCGTGAAAAGTGAACTTGTGATGAAAGTCACGTCGCCACGTGTGACTGGGTTTTCTTGATTTGTTTATTACATTTTCTGTACAGAGGTATGTTTTAACGATTTTTTTTTGTACCTACCTTCCTAGTTATTCCCCACTTTGTATAAGTAGATGTTTATCCACCAATACCAATATTATTACAATTTGTAAACCACTTCGTTTGTTTACATTACAGGAACATAACTCTTTGATATTACTTCTAACAGTACTAACTACGATTAATTTCTACTGAGCCAGCACCAGAATTATAGATACATACCAAACATGAAAAGCTAGCTAAGTAAATTAATTTTATCATTGTAAATCTTCTATTATTTTTGCCATACTGAGATAATGATTACTTATCTCGCGGCTGTAGTTTATAAAATAATAACAGCTCTTGTAACTACGCGGAGGCACGTTAGTAACAGCAAAAACTTACCTTCGTCTTGATTGCTTCCAAGAAGCACTTCGGTATTATGGAAATTGCCTTCCTTCATCATTGTGTCTGGATCTTTGGGCAAAAACACGCCGTCCACAGTCGGCGCTGACGGGAATCCCAATATGCCAGTGTAGGAATTCCATTGCTGTACTGATATAGTTTTTGCATCAACTCCGCGCATGCAGTCCATTACTAAGCTCGGATCAGGCGCTAACAGACTACTATTGCAGTTACAATCATCCACTAAAACCTTCCCTATGTCTTGAGCTCTCTCTCCTGTCATCCAACTCCACGGGGCGTTTAACGTCCCCGATTGCAATATACCTCTTTTGAATAATCCCTTCATCTCCGGCGAAAGCATATGCAAACTCACGCTGCCGCCGCCAGCCGACTCTCCAAACAAAGTTATCAATTCTGGGTCACCACCAAAAGCACGAGCATTATCTTTAATCCAGCGAATAGCGAGTTGTTGATCCCATAAGCCCATATTTCCCGGAGCTTCTTCACTTCCCGGCGAGAAATATTTATTCAAGTATAAAAATCCAAACGCCCCCACCCTATATTGCATAGATGCTACTATTACATCACTGGAAGAAGCCATTATGTCTGCTTTATATAGGTCGAGTGTAGCCGTGCCGCTCATGTAGCCGCCACCGTAAATCCACACTAGTATTGGCACTTTGGGCCTCTCGGTAAGAGGCTTATCTTGATGATGACGGACTCGTAAGTGTTGAGGAACCCAAATGTTAAGATAGAGACAGTCTTCTGATATGTTTGTGTTTGGATTCCACATTTCCTCTCCCTCAAATCCAGGGAAGTATTCGTACCGTTCTTGATAGCAGCTATTTGGCATCGCTGTGGCTTCAAGTACTCCATGCCACGGGTCAATGGGCACCGGTTTGCGGAATCTCAACGGTCCTAGAGGAGGCTTCGCGAATGGAATGCCGGTGAAGATGTGTACCTCTCTGCCCATAACGGTTTTAGCGTAGCCTTTGACGAGGCCACTTTTTGTTTCAACGATGAGGGGATCATTATGAAAGTTCTTTGGTACTGGACTAGTGGTGGGGGTGGTTTGTGTGGTGGAAGTGGTGGTGTCGTGGTGGTTGGCCCATGACCGCGCCCAGGTGCCTGACACGAGGCAGCAGAGCAGGAGTTTGGTGAACACAATCTTCGTGTTGCTGATCATCTCGAATGTTGTTATTCTCACGATTTAACGAGACGTGTCGGAGAACAATCGGAAATAGTCCGCCAGTTTGATGAGGTACTTATTGAAACACATTTCTAGTGGCACCCGATTTGCTGTTGTGGTCGTACCTGAAATAGAAGAAACAATTTTAGTCTAGTGTAAAGTATAATAGTTTCATATTTCGTTGTAGTGGAACTTTCCAAGTGATATTGTAATTTTAAGCAGTAAATAATATTCAAGTTTGAAATCAGTGTTATTATTTGGTCGGATCAATTCAAAGTTATATTTCAAGTTTTTATGAACCAATTACGCGTCTTTGTTTCTACTGAATGATAATATTCTAAAGCATCTTGGTAGTTATATGATTTCTGTTGTTAATTTTATAAAATTACTAATCCTGTTAAAATTACGTATCGTTTACAGCGTGAACGGTAGCGCAGATTAATTAATTAAGCGACACAGCTGGCGGTGTAGAGTAACAAGGCTTTAAGGATATCAAACTTTATGACTTTTAAAACTTAATCCTATGAAGTGATATTGATATTGTTGTTTGTGGTATATATTCTTAAATTGTTGGTAACTTATCTAATAATTGATTGGGTTTCTTGGCAGTTTTTTTTTATGTGGATTAGATTAAAATTAAAATATGTTATGGTACAGACGCCAGCACATCAAGTTACTACAATCTGTCAAATTTCTTTAATAGATTTTAAACTTTATCGCTACAGCATAAGATTCAAGGTTGATTGGGAAAATTTGACAGTTTCGGGTACCTTGATGTGCTGGCGTCTGTACAATGTCGACACTATACCTAGACGGGCCTGTGGCTAAGTACTAACAGCCGCACGGGTCGATCGATCAGGTTAAGTTACGCTAGAAGATCCTATTAACATATCAAGACCCCTCAATGCCTCGGAAAGCAGGTCAAGCCGTTGGTCCCATCTGTCATTCGTGGATCTTTGGCAGTCGTTACGGGTCGTCAGAAGCCCGAAAGTCTGACAACCAGTCTTACCAAGGGGTATCGTACTACTCAGTAACTGGGTTGTCGAAGTCAGGTAGGCAGTCGCTTCATGTAAAAATGCTGCATCCGGTTAGACTGGAAGCCAACCCCAACATAAATAGTTGCCATGGGAAAAATCTAGGCAGATGTGAAAACTATACCTTATTAACTATAATTATGTCATAAGTAACTAATGTATTATACACATTTAGAAATCAACAATAATCCTAACAGCTAATATATTGAATTACTAGCTTCCGCCCGCGGCTTCGCCCGCAAGGTATGTCTTTAAAAACTATCCTATGTCCTTTCCCGGGAAGCAATCTATCTCTCTGCCAAATTTTATCGAAATCCATTCAGTGGTTTAGGCGTGAAAAGGTAACATACAGACAGACAGAGTTACTTTCGAATTTATAATATTAGTATGGATTTAATTTATGGACTTTTGAATGGGTATTTGAGTAAGTAGGTTAAGGAGTAAGCTGGCTTTAACGGCTGTTGTGAGATACTCAAACCAAATAGACAACCCTTCTTAATCCCTTCAGTGTCGTAAAGTACTACTAGGAACGTAAAACGTATAGAGAAGGCAATACGCTACATCATCATCGTAAATCAAAATCCTTGTCAAGTCTTGGTGTTGAACCAAGGCTTGAAAGAATTTTAAAATAATATTAAACCCTCTATTTATATTTAAATATATATTTTGCAATTCATCATCATCTGTCTAGCCTTTTCCCAACTATATTGGGATCATCTTCCAGTCTAAACGTATGCAGCTGAATACTAGTATTTTACATGAAGCGACTGTCTATCTGATCTCCACAACCCAGTTACTGGTTTATAAGTTACCCTTGGTAAGACTGGTTGTCAGACTTTCGGGCTTCTGACAACCCGTAACGACTGTCAAAGATCCACGAATGACAGCCGGGACCAACGGCTTAACGTGCTTTCCGAGGCAAGGAGGGATCTTGGTATGTAAAGATGGTCACTTATCCACAGACCAACGGCGGCCAGCGTAGCTTAAGCTGATCGATCGACCTGTGCGGCTGTTATTAGGTATTTAACCACGGGCCGCTCGGGGTTATTTTTTTGGAAGTTAATTAAAATGTCGTCTGCCCATCTCGCCGCCGAACGATCGACATCTCGTCTTCCAGCCCTTGGACGCCAGTCTGTCACAGCCTTACTCCACCCGTCATCACTATGCATTGCCATCACGGGGATAACCTGGATGAGGTTGTCACAGGTGCGTGGGGATTGGCACAAGAAATGAGAGGCCTATGTCCAGCCGTGGCTGAAGTCGGGCAATGATGATGATGAATATTAAAATAAATATATAATATAATTATAATTATAATATAATATTATATTATATATACATTCATTAATAATATAACAAAGCAAAAGGAGTATGTGTAAAGATAGGCATGTAGCGTTCTTTAGTTTCTGCCTACCACCATGGGAATAAGACGTCAGTTTATGAGTGAGAGGGAGTGGGCCGTAATCCACCACGTGGGCCCAGTGCGGGTTGGTAGATGTCACATGTCTTCGAATTTTTGGTTCTAGTACAGACAGCGTCAGTATGTGCTAACCCCTCAAGTTTTAAAATGTTACACATTAAATTCCTTACAAATGATCTAAAGAATACTTCAAAAAGAACCCATAGTTTCGACTCAGATTCGAACCATCGCATCACCGAACGTTGTCATACTCATACCGGCAGTTTGACGAACTAGCCAGCGAGCCCATATGAATTGCGTTGAAATTGTTATCTACTATGGTCTGAGTCATTTTATCTTTAGGTGGGATGTCTAATCGATAGATGTTATAATTTGAGGGTATCCATTAATTTTACTTACTTACGTTGTCTTTATAAAATTAATCCATACCCTCAAGTTATAACTATAACGTTTGATGTATACGTTCACTTAAAACGGCGAAGAGTAAACGACTACGATTTATTCATTAATTTTTAAAATGATTTATGATTTTATGAGAACTAAAATAGTTGTTCTGTGTGAACAAAATGTGAGCATAAAAGGAATTGCGAGACAGCTTGGCATAGCAGTAAGTTCATTATAATATTAATTGTGTTCTCCGATTTTTTTTTGTTGAGCTATTTGCGGTATCTTGTGTGTGGTGGTATTTAATAACCTATTTAAAACCATTTTTTTCTATACAGAGACAAACGGTGCGCTTATGGGTGCGCAGATTTCAAGAAACCGGCGATGCTAAGACAATGACCATGGGTCGGAGAACTACTGGGATCTATACGGACCAATCTGAACATCATCCGGATATTGTTAAGGTTCACACTACACCGCCGTTTACATCCACTCGTTACAGTTCGCAACGGCATGGAATATCTCTCTGTCCACGGTTCGAAGACATTTACACGCAGCGAACATTCACAGTTATCGACCTGCAAAATATGTCTAACAGAAGAACATCGAAGAGAACGATTGCGATTTGCCCAGAAATAGCAGTTATATTAATTAAGTATGACAACAAAATAAACAACGAAGACATTTAACTCATTTGATTCCACTATTTTACTTTGTATAGCAAAATATTCTAAGTAGATATCATGAGCTAATAAGAGATGTTAATTGATTATCTATTGATAACATGTTTATTCACTTATTATGCTCATGATTGTAATCCTGCCAAACTAACTTCTAGTTCCTAGACAAGTTGCAAACGCTTCAAAACTTGTCACTTTCGATGTCACTTGTCAGACTGTCAAATGTCAAATTTGTATGCTGAGACGACATGACAGGTCACGTGACATTTCGTTAGGTTATGTCAATCTAAAATATTTCCACCGCTTACTATTTTATCGTTTACCTTAATAGGATGCCACTTGTCTAGGAACCCAATTGTGTCAGTTGGCAAAATAGTATATTATGATAACTGTAAATAAATTTATCAAATCAAAATAAATCTTTGTTGTAAAATAAGATCATAGTTTTGTTAAATAATAGCAATAATAAATATTATTATATGATTATTAAGGTATTTTATTTTTCTTTATTTTTAAATTCTTTATAAATAATTACTAAAACAAAATAGAAAAATATATTAAAATAATAATTATAATGAACAAAAAGCACAATTCGTGGCTATGATTTGAACTTCCACTCATAGGCACGGCAAGCGGTCTTGAAACCTCTAGTCTACTTAGACGATGAATAAAACGTTCGTAAATGTTAACCCTATTATTGCTTGTCGTTTTCGCAATAATAAAAGTATTAACGTTTTATTGAAAAAAAACAATAATAAAAACAGAATTTTAAAAAATAAATACTATCTTAAACTTATTTATTCACTAAAACAATAAATTAATTAAAATAAAATGTTTTTACAAAATACAAAAACCAACTTGGGCCTATCACGGATTTGAACGCACATATCTTTTGGAGGGGTAACCACTTAATGAAGCAGTGTGTACATGCCGGTTTCCTCACGATGTTTTTATTTACCGTTTTGAGAGCAGTGGTGATGATATAATTTACACAAAGTAAAGCACCTGACTGGGTTCGAACTTACGACCTCCAACTCGTAAGTTGCGGTCGTGACCACTGGGCCACCACTACTCTAAAAATATTATTACAATGAAAATATAAACCTACCTACCTACTTCATTAAACAAGAATCTAATAACCAGTAATAAATACTTTACGAAGTCGTTATTAGCATTTAGTTTACCAGGAATATAAAGTTTCAAAAGGATAAAAAAACAAAAGACAAAACGAACAGCAATAAGTTTACCTTAAAATCCTGTAACTTTACCCTTAACAAAACACTACCTAAATTTACCCTAATAACTAGGGTTAACCGTATAAATCGTTCGTTTTCGTTTAACCCGAGATTTGTATTCTCTCCGCTTATACGTCCTTCAATTTACCAGTGATCGACAGAAATTGATTGAAGGGCACTTGTACACAAAGACCCGATTTGGATAATAGTAAGGTAAGGTTGATGTATGGGGTTGGTGGTCGAGTAAGTGGTTTGCAATTTATTGTCGTTTTTATAGTTAAAATATAGGTACAAAAAACGGTTCAGGTGCTGGCGTACACTCCCTTGACCTCAACATTAACTTTCACATACCACTAGGCACACATAGTTCGATCTTTCAATGCGAATGTGTTGCCTTAACACAAGCTGCAACAGCAGTAAAGCGCTTAGGCATCCGGAACTATGGCATTAAATTCCTATCCGACAGCCTATCTGTGCTCAAAGCTTTAGCAAGCAAACAAACTAACAATAAGCTAATTTTTGAGTGCCATCTAGCTCTGGAGAGTTTATCGACGTCTAATCGTATTACTCTCCAGTGGATCAAGGGGCACAGTGAATCTTTGGGCAATGATGCTGCAGATGAACTTGCGAAGAGAGGCTCTGACATGAGGGTGCTAGGCCCGTACCCACTTCTCCCTTTGCCTTTCTCACAATTTCGTGCGTGGATTCGCCAAAGATCGACCGAACTCCATAACAACAGATGGTCACGGGCAACAGACTGTAGACAGTCAAAATTGGCTCTACCAATGATACACCCGCGATTAACCAAAAAACTTCTCAACCTGAGTAGGAATAACCTTAGAATAATAATAGGTACAATTACGGGCCACAACCTCCTTAACAAACATCTTTTCAACATAGGCGCCACGGACAGCCCCCTCTGCAGGGGCTGCCTTGATGCCGAGGAATCAGCCGCCCACGTCATCCTGGATTGCGAGGCCGTGGCTTCTCAACGTGAAGAAATCCTCGGAACAATGAGGTCGCTCCGCGAAGCCTGTGAAGCTCCCAGGAAGCTTCTGTGCTTCTGGGCGGAGCTAGGCTGGCTCTGTTAGCCAGAATCCCCACGCACAACGGACCGAATGGGAGTCTAAGTGCGGAAAAGGGAGTCCTATCATCATCATCATCATCATCGGTACGAAAAATTCACTGAGGATGCTGATTTAGTCTGCCCGCCTACGACAGACTTTTTGTAGCACCGATTTTACTTCTGACCGACTTTCTGTAGGACGTGTGCGTTGCACTATTGCCATCAGTACGTTCTATTTTTGTCCTACAAAAATCGGTCACCGATTATCGGACGTGAGCAGCTTTAAGTAGTTTTTAGAGAGATTTGGTTTCTTTCCTTGAGGAAGAAATTTTTTGTTGTTCTTTGGACAAGGTGTTTAAGCCGCATTTTGAACCTAATTTAACCTCATGGATACCCTAGTCCTGAGGAAGCAAAAGGTTACTTCAGACTCGTACCTACTGATTAAAATTAAGCGGTATACTGGCTGCCTTATCTGTAGCCTTACGGCATCTATATAAGCTATTCTCATAGAGCTCGTGCAATTGGAAGACGTTTTATGTCGTGCTAAAGACATGTCAACATTTAGTCAGTTAGGTACATAAACCAAATTTTTCAGGCCATTGTTGTATTTTTTTATTTAAACTTTTCTCACAAAAAGATGCAAAGGCGGATTTAATGCCTTAGGCATTCTCTACCAGTCGACCAAGGGTGGTGGAGATTAGATGGCAGGTGCTTTGATGAGAGGAACATTAATATAAGAAAACTATTAAAACACAAATACATAAATAGGTTATATACACATACACACTATTTACAATAATATTTATTTATTTATATATACTTTAATAAATATAATAAATAATATAATAATAATAAAAAATATTATGATATATATAATTAGGTATATACAAATTCAAGTTGTAGGAACTAGCATATCATTAGAGTTTCGTGTCTATCATTAGGTATGAAATAAATACTATACCTAAGGCACTAAGTTCACTTCGAAATACTCTAAATTACGAAGTTAATGATGTAGATAATCATTAGGTAGGAATATACCAATTTATTCAGTTAGGTATAACCCTAACGTACCACGTAATCTGCCAAGAAGTCCTAATAGGAGACTTTTCTGCATGCCAAGATGTCATACCAACTTATGGCTATAATGTCCACTGTCTAGAATGTATGCTGCATACAATGAGCACTAAGTGGACATTGACCTCTTTCACTCATCAGTACCTGCTCTATAAAAAGTTGCGCTTGCCATCTAATGGGTTTCCCTAGTCTAAAATCAAATATTATCCTAACTAAATATAAAATTAAAAAAAAATAGAGTCTTTAAAAAAAATAGAGTCATCAAATATTATCCTAACTAAATATAAAATTAAAAAAAAATAGAATCTATTTAATTCATTGTAATCATGCTTTAACAGTTTATTTTTATTATCATCTTTTTTCAAACTTTATATTATGTATTAATTATTTTATTTTATTAATTGTGTTATTATCTGCGCATAATGTAGTGCATGCTATACTTTTCTGTAAGTGATGAGCCGCTTAGACTTAAGTTTGCAATGTACAAATTATAAAGTAACAGTGTACTCATTGTTGTAAAGAAATAAATAATAAATAAATAAATCTTAATTGATAGTTTTTGGACCTAGAATTTTCCTATGGAAATAAGTATTTGTCCTTTAGGTAGAGAAGCTTAAGTCCATGTAGGTACAGTGTCGACCGAAAGTCCATAGACAAAGTTGTAAAGCAAGCTTGACGTTTAATTTGACTTACGACCTTCTTTTAATAAGTAATTAGACACATTCACTCGCACTATTGAATAGAGTTCCATGTCATGTTCGTCTTGTTCACGTAGTTCGTAAAACTTTATGATTATACCCACATAATTTAAATAAATAAATTATAAGGTAGACAGATGCACGATTCACCGCGACTAAATACAAGAAAGTTGTGGTTCTTGGTTGGTTGATAATATTTTGATATTGTGGGTTAGTGAAGCGTGTTTCATCTATTAGCGGTGTTGTTCATTTTGAAATGCATGCAAATTTAAATATTGAGATGTAAGCGAATATTATCGCCCTGCGTAAAAGTGGACTTAATATCATATTACAAATATTTGATGAAATCGGACTGACTGTATTATGATTTAATTATTTTATCAAACATTTATCTAATTAAAGTATAACTACCGATCCTTGTAGTTATTTTATTAAACGTTTTATATTTACCATAAGGTCTAAATAGAAGAAAAAAATAATATTTCCAAAGTTTATTTATTTACTTTTGGAATGATGAATATAATATTAGGTATTATAATAATTTTGTAACATTTCTATTTTCAAAATAATTTTGTTTCAAAATAGTAATAGTTAATAAATAGGTGTAGGTATAATACGGGCTGGTGTCCGCAACTCCACGTCAATGCGCGTATTTTGCGTACAACAGTAATAATATTTTAATAATATTTCAAAATAGTAATAATATTTTATAATTATGCTAGTAGCCCAACAGTATTCCTTTTTTGTTATAAAAAAATTACCAACTGTGAGTCAGAGGGTCAAAAAATATAAGGAATAGGGTAGCCTTGCCAGTCGAAAGCGAAGTGGAAGTCCCCAGCTGGTCAGTGAATAAGAAACAAGTGGTTTTAACCAACCAGTTACCAGTTGAAGTTACATTGCATGCTAATATGCAGATATAATTATGTTTAAATATTACAGGATCCATGCGCCAGCGTTTACTTGATAGCATTGATAATAATGGGGGTTATACAAAGTATTAAGTTATAAATTACAAATTGATTTTAGTAATATTTAATTAATATTGTCTCATATCCGTAATAAGGATTATTTTGAGGTTTAGTTTCAATCTTCTTTTCATAATGAAAATGAATACTTAAGCTATAATCGTAATTATAGCACAATATTATTATATTACTAAAATACAATATTTTAAGTCTAATCGTTCTATCAGCAAACGCTGGCGCTTTCATCACAATAGACCGCACTTACTAACATATCGCATAAAATGCACATACTAATACGACTACCAAATAAAGTAAGAATTTAAAGTCTACGTTTTCTATGTAAGGGAAAATAAAGCTAAATAAACCTAGAGACTTTTTAAATTAAAACTGCACGAGCCTACGCTAAAGTTGATATACAAACATTAGAAATATGTATGTGACAAACACTGGAGGGGCGTAAGGTTTTAAATTAAAATTAAGGGGCTTACATGACCTAAACGCAAAAAAACGCAAGTTTTAGAAGCAATAAAAGTATATGATCGACTACAGTAAACAAAATCTGAAAAATATATTATATTCTTATTTAACTAAAATTAAAACTAAATAACCTTATTTTGTTCTACAGCGTCTATCAGGTTCCACGACAAATAACACTAATTAAATGTTGCATAACTCCTAGAAGATCTCAACAACAGTATCGAGTTTACTGCAAACAATAATATCGATGAGTTAATATCATAATATCATATTGTTTTCCACAAACCAAGAGAAGATGGATGGCAAAATGTGTTTACTTAAAGCCATTAGCTGATTCTAAAACAAAAAGACTCGACATGTCGTGGAAATGGTAAATCAATCACAATCAAAGGTTCGATCGTGAGTGGATTGTGAAGGTAATGACGCTATCTATGTGATGGCTACTGCAGGGCTGGCCGTCATCAACTTTATTGAAAAGATTTAAAATAATGGAAAGCTGAAAACTCTAAAAATGTTCACCAAAATTGGAACTAAAATGGTATACAAAGACTGAATGGGTTGGATGAGAAATATCAAGGAGCGAAAAGACAGCACAGATTTAAGAGAAGGATTTTAAATGACAAGAAAGATGAGAGTGTTATAATAACAGTCTTCAACAATAAAATATAATGTCCGAACTCAATCAACGGCCTACAGAAGCGATACCACAAAAAATCATGATGGTGCATAGCCCTAACCACAATCATAGAAAAACACTGACAAAAGTTATTAAAAAAAAGCACCTTACAGTAATGCAATGGTGATTGGCTAGAAGACTACTAACCGCGTAGGTAGCTCATGATATGTTCACCATAAAAGATAACGTGGACGTTTGAAAGAGTTTGCCCCTGTTTGAACTTAGGAATGTACAGACAGCATGAAAAGTAAATGATCTCTGTACGAAGTTCCAAAGGTGGTTTATGAATTTAAATTTTTTTTGTGGACAAAGCATACAGAGAACTTGAAAAATGCGGCTATAGCATGTGAATTAATAAATGTTTTGTCCGCTTTTTCTACTATACTGGCTACCACAATTTTAAACATTTGGTCACTTTTGCTTGCACGTGTCTCTGAACCCCAATATAAAACTGGATGCCTTAACCGGATTGTCTAAACTTGAATATCAAGGTCATGCAATACTTCCGTTTGGATTTAGGTGCAATCTGACAGTTAGGTTAGGTTTGATTAATTTTATCATTTACCATGATTGATATTAAAACCATTATTTTGTATTTACTAAATTAAATGACTAATTAACTTACTATACAAATAAATACAAAAAAATGAACACTTAGGCGTCGAAGTATTCGTCCGCATCGCTGTCAACCGGAAACGTGCCCAGAAGACTGGCAGCATTGTCACGTTGAATGGTAATGCTAATTCTTTTGGCAAAGAACGACTCTGACCTCTGGTCACGTGAAGTGTCAACCAGTCGGCCAGTTTCCTTAAAAAGGAGATGCTCACTGGGGCTCTATGACCCGAGCGTTTCGACCCCATACGGCTCAAAGCTGCAGTTACTCATAAGGTTATTTGCGCTGCTTGTAGGTCTCGGGTATCGACGCACGTTGCGTCCCACACCAGAGGCCTACCCACCTTCCAAGGCAACAACGCCATGCCATCTAGTATCTTCCCATCGTCACGTTCCAAATTTGATTTATTTGATTGAACATGAATATGAACAAGTCTCCGTTATCGATTTTTTGCATTTTCATTAAAGAATCAGCTGAAGATTCATCTCCACACCATGGTTTAGATATGGTAATTTTATTCACTTACGTGAATAAAATGTGTTGTGTTGTGTGTAAATGTGTTGTTGTGTTGTGTTGTGATGTGTTGTGTTGTGTGTCTTATGTGGTGTGGTGTGGGTTTTTTACCGTCAGTTTATACTGATGGTAAAAAATACGGGGTACATTTCATACCGAAGTATAAAAGTTGACAAATAAAACGAAACATTCTTCGCCGTAAAAAGCCAACATTTTTCTGGCTTTCATAACCGTGGTTCCACACGAAGAGCATAAACTGTTATATGAGGCGCAATACCGTTCAGCTAACACATAGTTACAACATTCAACAGATAGTCAATCGAGGGTTATTTTCTATTCGCTTGGCTAGGAGGTCGCGCTTATCCGTCGATCTCGGCGTCGATCGGGTGATCATTATTTCATCGGCCGCTCGGATCGCCCGCAGGGGACACATAACCGTTGGCCACGGGCACCGACCGCACCGAGTGAAAATAACGGCGTAATAATATTTTTTTTATTGTGATTTTTATTGTCAACCCCTGTAATGAGAATTTGAATGGATTGCGGTTTTGTTTTATTTACGTACATGACGTATGACGCTGCATCGTGTGACCTAATTTTTTGCATTATCTACGATTATGTCTGCTATTTTTCGTGTCTTTGTTTAAAATGAAAGAAAAGTAAGTGGAGCCTTTAGGAATGAACGTAGCAACAACAAATCAGCGGCACGAAACAAAGGGTGATTAACAGAAAGGTATCATTTTGAGGGTCGCGATCGCAAACCTTGTTTTACGGAGCAGAAAAAGGACGAAAGAGCTATTTGTCGAAGCTTCAGTAATTTGTAAACAAATGCCTAATAATTACTACAAAGATTTGTAGGTAATATGGTAAGCAAAGAAGGGCTTTGACCCGGATTTTCTGAACACGCTTTAATTAAGTAATGCTATACAATATTTTCATAAAGACAATGGGAATAATGTTAGGTACTTATGGTATTTGACGGCTTGAGCTCTATTGAATAAAACCGACAGGCGATAATCCAACAAGTGTGTAATGTTTTTTCATGCTTTTCTATTTTATTAAACTGCACCTGACGTGAAAATGTGACAAATGTAATTTTTTGTCAAAAATGTCGCATTGTCAGATAATATTATTTTACCATTTCATATTATCACCTGTACTTACCTATCGCCTGACGGTTTAATTAAATAGGACCCTGGTACAATAAAATAAAATAAAAAACCTATAAAAATTAAAAAGGAGCTACGTTTGCCAACAAACTGCTTTGCAGTTTGGTAGAGGTAGTAGGTACGAGTATCTTGTTAAAAAATTATTTCTGTGAATAAACACTGTCATTTTTTTTTTGTATCGAAAAGAACTAATTTACACACACTGGTACCAAAACATCCAGTGGGTTAATATTCCTATCTACGCACATTTCTATATAGAAATAGGCTCTACAATCAACACGTGTAGGCAGAAGATTACTGGGTCACTGAATGTAGTACGGTGTTAATACTCAGTTAGATTCCCTGATTGTGCTCCCGTCCTAGTTGTGTAATCCCTTAGTCGGCTTTTACGACGGAAGTGATTGTGTTGGCAAATCCATATGTAAAGGAAACCACGTGTTTGTGGTGGATCCCTATTCCCTACCGAATAATTGTAGTAGTAAGCACCATTATATTATAATAGTTTACCACCGGTTAAAATAATAATACATCTCTCGAGACTCGCGTTAGGAGGTTGGGTCACTGCCACCTTGGCAGGGAGTCCCACATACTCCGTGTCGTCACCCGAAGAGCGGAGATGCGTAACGTCATTTCTCAGAGACAAAAAAAAAAGGACCTGTGGGGTATTTTTTTTTAACGTTGCCCCACTCTAGGAATTACTCCTGTATTGTGGGTGCGTTTACAAACATTTAAACTCACATACACAAACAGCCAGACCCGGAACAACTACCTGTAGGCAATACAAATTATTTGTTTCGTGCGAGAATCGAACCCGCGACACGCAGCGCAGCAGTCGATCGCTCAGCCACTTCGCCAACCGTGTCGTCAAGGTAAAGTAGGTAATTGCGTAACACACTGACAGTATCAATAGCTTTCATTTTGACAGTTCAACAACATTCATTTCGTTATAAATACCTACGTTGTTGAGCACACAAATTTTTCGAACTTTATGATATTAGCAATATCCTTCAAAATTATTCAAATTTAGATTGATAATGTGTTACGCAATTAGGGTTCAGATTCAGAAGGCAATACTTCTCGATACAGCTGAGGTTGCATAGCTATGTAAGGGTAACATGGAACCTGCTCCCAACACCGGCGGACCACTATTTATTTATATTTTAAATGTTTCTTTTTTATATCTTTTTATTTTAAAAAATATTTAAAATGATAACGACATAACATTACCATTTATTTCCTGAAATAAATGGTACTATTATGTCGTTTTAATTTTTGTGTGACCTGTCACACAGACCTATAGATAAATACCTTATGATTTTTGCCACAACATTAAAAAAACTACCTATCAACCGTAAATAAAACAAACGAAAAAAGGGATAACCCTAAACACAAGCAATATACATATTTACAACACTAGAGTGATTATACAATTTGTTCAACTGACAAAAACTATTCATGTAACGTTGTATGTACATTTCACCGACTTGGATAACACAAGTTTTCAATTCGATGGAAATTCTATTGCTATAAATTTAACTACAGCGAGTGAGTCGAATACAAAAGAGCACGTAAACCTGTAAGGCAATCTACAAACGATAACGTGTGGGCTCAGGGCGCACGAGAAAACCATATTACAGCTAGGATTTTTAGGAAAAAAAATTACGTTCACGAAGAAAAACTTTTCCGATAACTTTTACTTGAACCTGCACTGAATCGGTGATGTGGTCGTTGTTTCTTTGAAAACCTGCTAGTTTTGCTGTCTGGTTGGATGGAATATGTGATAGCTAAAATATTGTTCAAATATGTTAAAAAACGGTGAAGGAAAAGCTCGTGATGAAACAGTTCAAACAAGTCAAATTTCTAGAACCAAAAATTGAAGACATGTGACATCTACCAACCCGCACTGGGACCGCATGGTTGCAGCCCACTTCAAGAGAAGAGGCCTGTGTCCCAACAGTGGGAATAATTTAGGCAGTTTTGCTGTCTGGTTGGATGAAATATTTATCTGATAACTAAAATATATAGTTTGTTCACGTCTTCGGCGAAAATTTTGATTTATCCCATATAAACTTTAACAAAACATTTCAGCCAGCAGTCAGTAGTTTGTTTTTTAAAGTATATCATACCTATGTTTAATTTCCGTCCACGACTAAAGCACGAGTTTGTTAGTTTGTTTGATTGTTTGTTCGTCGTCTGTTTAGGCTTCATCGATCATTGTGTTTCACACTCGCGTAATTTGACACTAGTAACATTTCATAATTCACTATGGCAACGCGAGCAAACCTAGAGGGTAAAACTAACTAGCAAATAAACATATTTTGTAGAGTTTCGTTGGTCTACATGCCGTAGGCCCGACCGCCGAGACTAAAAACTCAACTAGGTGATAATGGGTTTTTTATTGATCCTCTTCTTTTATTGTCATAAAGGTCATGAACGATTAAGTTAGTGAGGATAATGGCGATAACAGCCTTAGGTACGCCAGACGTAACTATACTATAAAAATTACTTAACTAAAGCTATAAACTTACTTATGGCGATTACAGGACCTAAACGCAAAAAAACGCAAGTTTTAGACGCAATAAAAGTATATGATCGACTACAGTAAACAAAATCAGAAAAATATATGATATTCTTCAGGGTATATGATAGATGCTAGGTAGATAGTGTGTTGAAAACATAATACAATTAATTTGTTACGATAGAAAAAAATCATGAAGATGGTAATTAGGGGTACCTACCAAACTTGGTAGGTACCCCTATTTACCATCATAGTTTTGAAATCTATATCTATATAGGTAGATAATAGGTAATACGGGCTGGTGTCCGCAACTCCACGTCAATGCGCGTATTTGGCGTACAAATTATTATTTTATTTTATGTATTTTTATTTTACGTATCTATATAGGTAAATATATTATTATAACAAAATACAGTAAGTAAGTAGTAACGAAGTCATCGAATAATTTGGAAAAAATGTAATTGCTACGAGGTTTGGGATCAAGTCTGATGTCTACTTGTCTGAATGTATGTTCCAGATTGGCACAAAAACGGCTGAACAGATTTAGAATAAATTTGGCACACAGATAGTTTAAGTATAACCTGTATTAACACATAGGGTACTTTTAATCCCGGTAGTACGTTCCCTTGGGATATTTTCCGACATCAACGCGGGCGAACCCGATTTCTTATTGGTATTTTCATACCAAAATACAGACCGCGACAGCTAATCAACTCGATGACTTAGGACAAAAAAAGTGTTCGTCCTTTTTTAAGAATACCTGTAAAATTGGCACGGGGTATCTATAAGGTTATCTTTTAGACCATATAATAAAATTGGTTCAAATATTTGAGGTCTATCACGAATGTTTGTAGAAGTGATAGGGTCGGTTGCGGACAATGAATTAATGATGACGCGATCGGCACGGATCCCGGATCAGCTGATGGGTGCGACCTAGTTGTACGTTAGACCTATGATGCTGTGCGAATCAACATCGGTAGGTATTAAGTTTAAAATACGTATGACAGAAATGGTTACTGATTGAAATACTTATGCTACTAAGTATATCATCAACGCCTTAATCCAGTAGTTTTATAATTGCAATAAAAATCCTTACAAAATGCAACTCCACAGTTTATGTATATTAAAACTTCTGACTTGCTAAAAACAATGGCAAGGTCAATAAGCAACGATAGAAGATTAGATAAGTTACAGAACTTTTAAGAACAGGAACGAAGATCAAACAGAAGAAACCCCGCAAGACTAAAGAACTCATGCAAAACGAAAACCACTTAAACTTGAACATTAAAGGTTGTGAATAAATTCCATTCATATAATATGACGGCAGCGCATATCAAAGTACGTTTGTGGAGATCAGTAGCGGCTTCCCTAGGGAGTAGTCGGTCTAAATTAACTTAGACTCGCTATGTATGCAGACTGTCGTGTCATCTAACGAGGTCCGAGACAGCGCTGTACAAGTTTACCAAACGACAATGTGCCGCTAACTTATATAGCGTACATCGCTGTTAAATTTTGGGGTCCTAAAGGGGTGAGTTCTGAGACCTCTTGTGAATAAACGTCTGCCATTATTACCGTCATCAAACTTTAAGCGAACTACGTATTATGTAGTCTCTCAGGTTTTTAGGCGAGAATAATTTTTGGTTTAACTTCAAAGTCAAAACTAATCGTTTAAATTGAGATTTTGACTTCAAAAGTCTCTGATTATATCATTTTAATCAATCTACGCCTTCATTAAACACGATATTTATCTCTGAAATTCAAACAAACAAGAATACTTATTATGTTTCTTCAAAATTGATTTACTGTACATTTTATTATTCAACGTGATTTTATCAAGAAAGTATAATAATTCCATTTAAAGTTAGTCGTCACGAAGTCTGTGAAACAAGCAAGCAGTGCCTTCCAAATATTTTTTCAACGTCGCGAAATGAACGAGCTCATTATTCCGTGTTGACTTCCAGTTTGATGCTTCTCTTTTTCCTAAAAGTTTGCGTAATCCGTTTGGAGAATATCTCTTTCCTTACTTTTTATCAAGTCTCATTTTTTTGCTCTCTCTCTCCTTCTGATGTACGTAACTGGCTGAGAAAATGTTCCTGAAATTATTACTTTTCTTTTAAAAATGTACAAAAAAATAATTGTAACCGTATTTCGAGAGGCTGAAAAACGAGTGTCATAAAATTGATTTGTGGCTGCTCTACCTTTGAAATGATATTACCTACCTTTTTTTAAATCATAATAAAATATTTAAGTTCAAAATTATGATTATTTTTTGTGCTTTGTACTTCTTCAAATTACTTTCAGGCTTTACTAAAAACAAAAGCAGTCGGAGATGTAAAGATTTTATTTGCGTGCGTGAACATTATTTTTAGTTTAAAAGTTTTTGAAAACGAACGACAAATAAGTATCGATTTCATTCAACATCTAAGTTAATACTGGTCCTCATAGTAAAACCGAGCTCACAACCTTTCTTAACATCAAAACTCAAACCAAAACACATCACACATTATATATATTCTCGAGTCGCTTACCGCTATCGCGTCAGCTGTGTGCCCGCTACCTTATAGTGGGAAATAGAGGTGGCCGGGGAGCGGGAGGCGACGAAGAGGTCGGCGCGCGCCGCTCGATAAATCGATGTGGGTAATACAATGCTATGCGGTGGGACGGCCTTGGGAGCTTGCAGCCTGCAAGACACACCCCCGTTCTACTTTCAAGTTCATTACCAACGAGACGTCTTCACTCGGCAACGAATGAATATCATCTGACCTAATTACTCACTGACGCATGATTACTGTTCGTGCTACGGTAGGTGATTGGATCAAGTGATCCCACGCGCTCGGCGCCTGAGTTGCCGTGTTGCGGCTTGATGATAATGGCATTTGAGAATATTTTATATAATCATGAAGTACCTAGACACATTTTTGTATAGATTGTAAACTATTTGATTTCATATTTAAATTGATTAGCAAGTTCATTACCAACTTAAATTGTTGTCCGTAAAATCAAATTTCAATTATCATTTATTGACAGTCGTATCCAATGGCTCTAACACTAAACAGACGATCTACAAATTGGTACTTATTTGCGTCAATTTGCTAATAAATTATTTTCGCTGGCTATAATTGTCATTCCCAGCGTTTAGGTGTTTTTGTGCAAACTGTTACATTTTCTAAGACATAATTTAAATGACTTTCAAAGTTGAAATGTTAATAAAATACGACGAGAATTTATTCAACCGTAAATGGCTCTGGCCAAGTGTCTCTGTTCGAGTAAAATTAATAGGAGAAATAAAATAGTGTTCACTGCTTTCTTTTAAAAGGAGCAAACGTTAACAAGTGAGCGGCCATTTGTAAACGTCTCTGTGCAGCATGACACTCTATAAATTGCAGAATTCTTTGAAGTAGGTGATATAAAATATTACCTAGTACTTAGAGAATAAAATCTGTTTTAAGATCAACTAAATGTGCGCATTTGTTAACTAAATCACGATACCTAATAAAACCATTTTCAGCCTTTTTTTCTGTCTGTTGTTGAAAGCTTTATAGTTTATCGCATAATAAGTCAAGTAATAAGAAAAAGACTTGTTGCGCTGACCGAAAAAAAAAAACAATAAGGATATGGACAGGAGAATGATGATGAATAAGAATCAAGTAATGACAGATAGGCAGTCTCTCACTGTTATTTTTTTTAATGCTGGTCGGACTCGCTCTTGACCTCGATCACGCCTGATGGAAAGCGATGGATGAGGTCTATGATGGAACGAGCGTGCCCATAAGATTCTTAAGGCACTGGAACTCCCAGGCATCGACGAAACACAGCAGGCTGCTTGACGCCGGATTCCGGTGGGAGGGTGGTCGCAAACCAGGCGGGCGTTAGCCCTACCACCGCAAAGGAACAATTGAAATATCGGTTTTCAGCTGTATTCGGTTAAGCTTGAAGCCTACGCTTACCCAAAACTATGATGGGGCAGAGTTTAAAGGATTTGTCTCACTGGATGCGTTCTGCGGTCTGCGGTCAGGTCAAAGTGAACACAACCCGCATTATGTATGAACAACACTTCACTTCGACCTGACCGCAGACCGCAGAACGCATCCAGTGTGACAAACCCTTAAAGGTCTAGGCTTGCTTGGGAAAACGCTAGTCAAATGATGAACAGTAAAAATCAAGTAAAAACCCGGTATTAAGAAGTTTGAATGATTAAAATCGTTAAAATGCAAGACTATGAAACACTATACTTTTAATTCATTAACCGTTTGAATTCCTTAATTATATAAATAATTAGAAAGCCATTGTGTATCGCGTGAATCCACGTTCTACTCCGAAAATACGAAGGGCTAAACAACTTACTAACAGAAGTAAAATTACTTTGTTAAAATTAAAATAAATTGGCCTAGATGAAATTATGATGTCAAAACTTATTAGGTTTGAACACGAACCGTGAGTAGGTACTAAAATAATAATAAGGTGCTATTTAACCCAATGAATGTGCCCTATAATCATGTGAAATAGAGAAAATATCTACTACTCTTTCAGTAAGTAATAGTTTCTTAACAAACAAACTAAATGTTTGTAACAAGAAAACTAAGGAAAAGGGGCTCTTGAAGACCGAAACGTGATAATAATTTAATATACAAGATCGTACGTTTCTTCGCTTCTGTATCATATTCCATGTAAATTGAGAAGTCTGGCTCTTGTGATACAAGAACTCCTAGTACAAGATGCAGCTCCCTAATTAGGTACGTAACACACTATCAGTTTTTCGGGTATACAGAAGCCTGAAAATATAACAACTAGTCTTACCAAGGGTATCGTATAATCCAGTAACTGTGTTGTGGAGGTAAGATAGATAGTCGCGCCATGTAAATACTGGTATCCAGCTGCATCCGGGTAGACCGACTCCAACATAGAAACACTAGAGAAAGGCTAGACGGTGATGTTTTCTAGTAAATTATTTTAAAGAGCAATAAGTAACATAATTTACATAAGAAATCTATATAAATAAAACGAAGTCTGGTTTGTTACACCATTTATAACTGAAGAACGGCTGGACCGATTTTTATGATCATAAATTTGTTGGATTTATCTCCGCACCGAATAGCAGAGTAACTATTAAACATGGGAAAAAATCACGAAAACATTATATAATGAAAATAATTCATTTTCCCATTGTTCTTATTGATTCTGAGTCAGTACGAAGCTCGCCGGCCAGCTAGTTAAGAATATAAGCTTGTGAAGGTTACAACTTCAATAAATAAGAAGATATTGATTCTCCAAATCACTGTAAAACCTTTCATAGTTTTAGGGACAGCCTGTATAATCTTAGAAGCTGATAATCTAAAAAGATCTACATAAAAGCAGCTAGCCACTATAATCCTCTTAAGACCTTTTTGGTAATAAAAAAATCTTTCTATTAGCCACAGATCATCTGAAAATGTCGTACATGAGAGGAATGGAAGAATATTTAAAATAATAATATTCTTTTCTCTTCGTTATACCGTTTTCTTGGCTCACTGCCAGAACCCGTTTTGCTTACAGAAAATGATGGCTCGTTGCTCGCTCCTTTATCAATAATGTGGTATTTACCATGTTTTACGAGATACGATTGAAAATTGTTCATACTTATTTTATGAAAGAAATCAATAGCGATAGCACTAGGTAGTGGTGAAAGGCGGGCGTTTGGGGAATCTGTCTTATTTAATTTTGACGTTCGAAAAGTGTTGATTCTCAGCCTATTTTGAATAAATGACTTTTTGATTTATGATCAATGTTTAGAATGAAACTATATCTTAAACAAGATACACAAATCTGTAGGATTTGATGACGATGGACTAGTCTCTATCAATAGACATATACAAAGTAATATTCTATCAGCGATAACGATGACGGAATAGTCAAAAATTATACCGAAAGGCTCTTTGTGCACACACGTTTTTTTGCCGGAAAAACTACGGTTTATTCGCCATGTGTAGGCACGGCCGTCAGTGTTGCATAGATCACTATGAAAGCTTGTTGACGGACACGTTTTTTCTACGGCGCGGTTTATATGCCGTACCGTAAAGAAACCGTGCCGTGTGCAAAGGGCCGTTGAAAGTCTTGGTCTTCTTGTTTTCATTTATATGGCTGGTCTTATAAGCACGTAATGCAACCCACTAGTTGTTGTAATGCAATGTGGGATTATGAACATTGAGAGGGATTGAGACAGTATAAAGAAAACAGTTGAAAAGTTCACGATCTGATAAATAGTTCAAGCAACTACACCATTCGTTATTTAATTTTGTAAACAATAAAACGTATATTTTCTCTTAACTGTACTTACCTGTCAAAAAGAGTGACCTAGATAAAGTGGATAAGACAGAGATTAAAACAGAAGAAGAACTAGCAGGGGATCGAGAGGGAGGGTCGGAGGGGAGGTTCAAGGGATCAGACCGGAATAAATTATCTAATCCGTGGTCGGTAGTAAACGCTGTTTTGTTTTATTATTAAAGTGTTTCGCAACCAAAACCAAGCACCATTCACGTGATAAAAGGTTTAGTGTGAGAGACGGAGAGAGTTATATCATTTTTCTCTCTCATGTAACGAAATCTGCCTAAATGTGACAGGTCCTTGAAATTCCATGCTCAATTTTCGTCCAATTATCAAATTGCCGCCTAAGATACTTCAATAATAGATAACATTACTAACTGATGTATTCAAATGAAATAAACCAACATACAATTTTATTCTTGTTGTCATATTTCAGACACGAAAATAAAAAGCTACAAACGAATCTTTGTTTCAGCGTTTACCGTAGTTATTTTTTATTTAAGTACTTCCCAGTACTTAAATAAAAAATAAGTGGTGTGCGAGAGAGCAAATAAATTAATTAAATCAATTTTGATTTATGCATGATACGCTCGGTAGCCGTGGCTCTGCCTGCGGAAAGGCAGTAGTGCCGTCTACCTGACATACCGGTTATGGAGAAAATATCATTTCATTCAGTAAGTAAGTAAGGGTACGAGGTTATGGAGAAAAGTTCAATTCATTCAGTCCTGTCACAGTCATCTTATCACTGATTTTGCATGACTGTCAAAATCACAGTTATCATTATTCTCGTTACGGTCCAATGCGTTGCAAATATAACACAACTAGTTCATACAAACACACACGCACAATATACCAATTGTTTTTGACATCCAGGATAATCATTTTAAAAAAAGAGTAAAAAATCCCGGAAGGTCCTAAGATCGATATCGACAGATCCTCATTTAAGAGCCAGAAAGTCACTTACTGACTTCTTGTTAGTCAAGATTAGTTTTATGTACTTTTCAAAGCGTAAACAGAACGTGGTGTGAAAGTTTCAGCCCTAGACGCAATCCCACCTCATTGCGATATTGAGAGTTATGTTTTCTTAAAAGAATGTATATACATTCTTTCCCATTTTTCTTTTCCCATTCTTTCCCTTTCATTCTTTCTTTTCTTTTCTTTCTTTCTTTCTTTTCTTTTTTTTTCTTTTGCTTACTTGGTGTTTATAAAAAGCAATTTAGTAATTCAGAAACTTTTTCATTATTTTGAATTTTAACTTTTAAGTTAAATGCTGAAAACTACAAAGTCATTTTTGTGACTGCAATGTTGCGATTTTACTTTTCACTGCACTTATTATAATGGAGAACAATGTAGACACTTTGTAGAGCATGACGATAAATGCTGAAAGCATTAATGCTTCTCTCGTAGGTATTAAAGACTCGATGTTATGCGTGTATAGCTTTATGTTTACAAACGCTAGCTCATAAAGAATTAATGATAATCTTTGATGCCATTACCAGACAGATTAGGTATTCTCAGTAGATACTACTGCAGCTAATGTTTTATTGTATATAAAATATATATATAATAATCCTTTAGTTGCTTACGATACCCACAGGAAGAAATACCTAGACATAGGTAGGTACTTTAAAGATTATGGCGTGCATAGTTTATGGCATGCAACCTTTTCTAGTATAAGACAATGACATAAAATTATGAGATACAGTACCCGGCGATAAATATTGCACATCGACCTTTACCTTTTTTTTGTATTTTATACAAAGAATAAAAATAATTATCGAAAGAAGGAAATCATAATTGTGATAACAGCTCCTAATAGATACCGGACTGTTTGTATTTCGTGCGACAGAGATACCTAATGCTCTATGAAGCCGAAATTAGCCGATTGTCTCATCCCAAAGGTCGATGTGCAATATTTATCGCCGGGTACTGTAAACGTCAATGCGAATTTGGGAGGCAGAAAATGAAATTAAAAGCAAGTTATTCTCGCTGTCAAGCGCATGTCGTCATGTGAAATGTAAAAGATTTAATTATTTTAATAATTACCTACGAGGGATTTTAGTGGTTTTTATTACTGTGAACTTCAATCGAGATTATTCTTTGTGTTTGTGTTTTAGCGAAGCTACTAACATTTATATTTATAAAACTACCACGGTGTGCAAAGCTCGACGGCTCGCCTCGCGGTATTGCCGTTACCACACGACGCTGGCAGAATAGTCGACATCGGCTCAGTTGCCAAAGAAGGAAAAAATAAAAAAAATATTACGAGTTTAATTCTGTAAAAGTCTTTAATTGATTCGACCTGGTAGTATAGAGACGACGAGTTGTTATAATACCAGAGGGGCAATTCTCGTAATTCTGTCTCAAGTCTCAATCTGTCAAAAAATACTTCTAATTTCCCTACATTTTGACATTTGTTTGTCGCCGAGATAAGACTGCGACGAGATTTTGAACGTTTTAAATTTCGAGAATTGCCTTCTGTTGTCGGTCTGCAGACACACAAATATTATAAATACACTTTACTGTGCTTTTGTGTGTGTGTGAAAAAATACCCTTTGTATTTTTTCACTTAGAATTAAAATATTAAATAGCTATCCAGTTCGTCGCAGTTACTTGCTATTTAGTATGAGCGCAAGGTGCAATCCGTCCCATGCAAGTTTGATAGAAGAGGAGCAATTCTCGTAAATTTATGTTATTTTTTTTTTATTTTATGTTTTTTTATGTTCACAGTCTGATCTCAGTCTCAACCTGTCATAAATACCTTTAATTTCCCTACATTTTTGACAAGTTTTTGACGTTTGTTTGTCGCCGATATGAGACTGCGACTAGATTTTGAGCATTTTCAATTACGAGAATTGGTCTTCTGTTCAAGATTTGTCGGTTTGCTATGGACAGATTATAAAGAATAACGTTTGTTATTTAAGGGCTGATTTTTCCAACGCCAGATAATTTTATCCCAAGAATAATTTTGAATTTTTGACAGATATTTCATATAAAATCTGTCAGACGTCAATTTTATACCACGAATAATAATTTCATCTGTCGATTAAAAAAATAGCCCTTAGTTTAATAAATATTGCTTATCGTCAATTAACATAGATAGAGTTTTTTTTGTAAATTAAGAAAATATTATACAGTTACAGGCATCTATACCGATTTCACGAAAGCGGTAAATGAAAAATCAAAACCTAAGGTAAAAAGTATAAGTGATCAATAATTGTGTACGTTCAAAAAAACTCCGAGACCAAAACTAAAATTAGAAAAGGTGGCAAGTATGTTAACAACATTATCCCGCACACGACCAAAGTGACAGCAACACCACAAAAATGTTCGCTAAAAGCTCGAGACCAAGAGCTTTCAGCGCGACCATCTCAAGTTTTTCTCTAAGTAAAACACACCATGTTTTATATAAAAGTTTCCTCAAAGATACGACCTTTATTCGTCATTATGTCGGATTAAATTTAGTAAATCAATATACACTGATGCATCTGCCTCATCTATTATTCATTCTGAATCCGATAGAAGTCTAGCCTTTTCATTTACGACATCGTGACTAGATATAAAGATACCTACCGATTCATAAACCCTTCATGATAAACATATCCGATAAATTGATCTCTGCTGTAATATTTAAACAAGCGAAAATGCAAGTCGACCGAAACGGTGGTACATAATAAAGTATACCTCAAATTCATGACTAAATAATAGGGATTATACTGTCTCTACTTATACCGTTTTTGTTACAGCAAAATGGTTTTTTATACTTAAAAGGATGATACTTTAAATCTTTATAACGATAAAAATGATATCTTTTCCCTCAGGAATATGATACACGCTTCTGTAGCTCCAGCGAATTATATGTTCGCAAATACTGTCATATCATATGACATTGTTGCTCTTTTGGGAGCAAAAATGATATTAACAATATCTATTTTATTCTTCAGCAATATCAGTAGTGATTGTAGCTACATGGCATGCTCGTCGTGTTTTCATTGAATGGTCGAAAACAATTCAAACAACACGACAATTTCATACAGAACCATTTGTTAAATTCTAAACTACAATTTTAATTCAAAAACATCAAAAAAGTTCAGCTTATTTTCAACAGTATCGATGGCTACACATTCAGCCTTGGGCATAAACAAAAGCAATATATGCACATTGTGGAAATAACCATATTTGCATTTAGATCAGATATTTTGAGCTGGAAAAGTCCTTCAAAGCCTGACTTGGTTAGAAATAGCAGCAAGGCCGGTGCGACGAGGCCGCAACGTCATATACCTATATTTTAGTTAATAATACATCTTAGTTACCTTGCGGAGACTGATAAATACTTCAACAATACTTATAATTACAAGCCCTGTCGCCTTATATGTAAAACTGTGGGTTACATCACGTAGCGTCTCCGTCGTGGTAGGTACACTGCTTAGTATTTATGTCCCGTTGTAAGGGAATATAAAATTCGTATCACGATCTCTGAAGGGTCCTACTCACTGCTTATCTTAATACTATAACAGTCTCTTAAAGAAAATGTTTACTGAATACGAAAAGTAAATGATGCTTTTCTAGGTCGATGATGACAGATTGAGGCAGCGTCGCGAATAAAGAATCTTCTGAAGAAATATCCGAAAATATTGAACAGCGGTGTTATTCCGTAAACACTATCAAGTTCAATTCTGTAACCTCGTGTGATCTCGCCATTGAAAGTCAATTTTAAGATTTATGTATTTGTATTAAATTATGAGATATTTAGGTATTATTCTAATTTATAAATGTAACTGTTATTTTAATTTAGAACGAAATTTTTGTTAATTATTGTCTCACACGAATTACCAAATATTATTACTTAAATTATTTTCATTATATCTATCCATTTTAGCTTTATAAGAATATGTAAAATAAAAAACGGTGCATGTGGTGTTAGCCTGTAAGTAATTGCATTGACTTATTATGTAATATTTAGGAGTTTAGTGTTAATGTTTTGTGTAAACAATAGTTGTGTAATAAATAAATAAGTCACGCGATGAAAACAGGAAAAATTTGCTGACACTTGACACACAGAAGTGAGTCAAGAGTGAGTTCAATGTTCAGGTTTTACACAATAGTGAGTTTTGTTAGTGACCTACACCACTTTACATGGATACAACAAAAACGCATCGACTTCAACAGCCTTTGGAAATTGCGACTATCACGTTTGTTTTCATTTCAAAAAATTTTATAATATCGTCGGAAGAGGTATCTTGAGTTTTCTTTATCTGTTCTAAGCTCAAACAATTTTTCATCCAACGAATTTCTTTTTCTCGGGACAGCTTGTAACATGTTATTTTTTTTATTATTCTGTTAGGATCTATTTAGTAATAAATTCAAATACCAGAGGGCTGTCCTATTTTTTGGCCATAGAATCAGCATTGCCATACAACGTGGCAATACTTGGCAGTATTGCCACGTTGTATGGCAATGCGTTGTATGCCTTTTGGGCACGTTTCCTGTTGACAGCGATGCGGATGAATTTTTTGATGCCCTTTGATTATTTCCCTTCCTTTTTAATACTTGTACATATTATTATTATTATTTGACGATTATTAGAAATCTGTCCTTGATGACTCCCCTCCTTTATTGAATATTAGCCTCTGCGCGACTTCGCCCGCGAGAAATTTCGGTCCGCAACCCACCGCGTCACATCCTATGACCTTCCCGCGCTTTCACTTCCTTTTTGTTCAGCGTTCTTTCTGACATTGTATCCTTTTGCTCGGCTTCTTAGGGCCTTAACGTAAAAATTGAGCTATTAAACGCAAAAAGAATTTCTCAAATCCGCTGGTAGTACCGCTGGTAGTATCTTTAATTATATACCTACATAACGTAATTATTGCACATGCCATCCGTATTCTCCAAAGGGACATCTGCTGCCTTGAAAGCTAGAATTTCATTCACATGCAAGACAGCTCATTGCAATGTTCCATGAAAGCACAAACTGCTATTATAGTTGTTTCTATTGAAACCTAACCACCAATCTGTGTGCTATAGAATATTACAGATGGCCAATATTTAATTTAATATTTATATTCGGAAATTGGTTTTCTAGAATTTTCTTCAACAGGGCTCGACTCTTTCGTGTATTTGTAGAACGCTTCCGAAATGTTTTTCTATTGAGTGTTCAACTCGTAGAGTATTTTGATGACGATCATACCCATGAAGTTTTTTCCATTTGTTCACGAAGTTTATAACAAAAGCAAAAAGGAGACGTTTAAAGACACACACAGACATTGCCGAAAAGTTTCACAATGAACGTGTGCAAACTGCAGAGGTCTACAAAAAATCGAATTTTTTCGCGTAAGTTTCGATAAAACGTGTTTTCTGTTTTTGTGTTAAAGCTGGACTAGACTTTAAATTTAACCTAAACAACAAGTCTGTTCTGTAAAAATCCCACCGCGAAAGTTTAGTTGTCATTAAATCTGATGCTAGCGATTGACACTATCGCGGACCTATTCTGTAAAAGTCTCGCCGTGAAAACTTAAGCGAAGTAAGCTGCGATTCCATCTGATGTTAAGTATTGACAATATGGACAGCTCACTTCACGCTCACTTCACCTAAGTTTGGTTTTGTGAGTTTGTTACAGAATAGATCGGCAGGTATTAAAGTACATATCACAATAATCACACTAACATTATAAAGGCGAAAGTATGTGAGTGTGTTTGTTACTTCTTAACGTACAAACGGCTGAACGGATTTGGATGAAATTTAGCACACAGATAGTTTATAATCAGGATTAACACATAGGGTACCTTTTATTCCGATATTTCCACGGGATCGAAACCGCAGGGAGCAGCTAGTTGGTAATAATTTTAAATAGTAAGAGGTAGGGCCTAAAAAGGCCACTTTAGCAGATTTATAAAAGGATAACATTATGAATCATAATGGACAGTTAACTGTTAAGTTAATCGTATCAAATCCCATTAGTGAAGGATTTTTCAATTTTTTTTTTGTCTGTGCTACCAATCAATCCAATCCCAATCTCTTTGAACATACCTACGTTATAGTGCAGCGAGAAAAAAACACGAACTGTCTTCGCCATATTATGATTCATAATGTTATCCTTTTATGATTCTGCCAAAAGTGGCCTTTTTAGGCCCCCAGATAACTCAGAAGAATCGAATTCAACACATTAACTTTAATAACCTCTTTTTTCGCAAAATTGGTTAACAGCTAAGCAAGAACAAACACATTTTAATGCCAATATAATCGTTTTCATAGTGGTACCGTTACCGCACAAAATGGCTTTGTAATTATATGTTACAACTGCTTCATTATGATTATCGTCTGTACGTAACTTTTTTGAGTAGGTATCCGTACTATATTAAAGTTAATGTGATTGCTTTGTGTAAGTTATGATATGTTATGATATGTATGATAAGTATAAGTATTATGCTTTGTATAATGCTTAAATATAATAGCAACCCACGTAAAATATTATGTAGATAACGACGATTTATATTTCATCAGCTTCTTTGTTCATTATCTTCCTAAAAAATCCTAGTTTTTTATTTTATACTTTTTCAAATTAATCTGGACGTTTCTATTCTAGAATTTGGGAGATCTGACCTAACCAAACGCATGACAAAAAAATCATTAAAAAATAATGCTGTAGGTAGGTACTTGCCCTATAAATAAAATAAACTCGATACTTCAACATTCCAATATACCTTTATAACTTAGGTATGTCTTTTTTTTTATTGTCCCGTTGGTCTCGTGGTTGCAAGAGCGACTGCTGAGCGTGGGGTCCTGGGTTCGATTCTCACGGACTTCGGGGAAAGTGTTATTTTCCAGGATGGGAAATCACCAAATGACTCCTCCCGCTCTGGGTGGAGCGGAAGGGAGTGTCAGACTCTTACTGACTAAAACCCACCCGTGTTCCTTCCTTCGCCCTTTATGTTCCGGGCCAGCGGTAACCCTTTCGGACAATCCCGCTGACCCGGCAGGCTTCGGCCCTAACAGGCCCCTTCAGTTGATGCTGGCATCTCTTTGAGGCGCGCGTGGAACACGTACGCGCCGTCCGGCACGGGCCTGGTCCTGATCGGACGGTGAGCTACCCATTACTCTCCGCCCGCAGGCCCGCGCCTACGGTAGCTGGGAGTCGTCGCGCGGCTCCCGACGCCCGGAGCGTCTCCCGCGGCGGCTGGGACGGGTGGCTCTCTCCCTCATCCGTCCCACCGCCTCCTTCGCTAGCATGACTGCTTCGCAGAAGGAGGCGACTGCCCCCCACTCCCTCTCGCCCCGGACCATGGCTCGAACCAGGCTCGGACGCGAGAGGTCGCCGCCGCTGCCGATCGCCTCAACGAGGACACGGCGGTGCTCCGCCCAAGCGGGGCAGACCTCCACCGTATGCTCCACCGTGTCCTCTGGGCGAAAGTGTTATTGGGGTTTCCTTTAGAAATTTCTTAGTAAGAGTTTGGAAGTTGGCGGTTTATATTATAACCCCGTGCCTCGGAAAGCACGTAAAGCCGTTGGTCCTGCGCCTGATCTCTCCCCGGTCGTGAAGGATTGCCGTACCATCGGACTATGAGAGTAAAGGAATAGAGAGTGCACCTGTTTACGTACACATTTGTGCACTATAATATCACCTGCGTACCTGAATAAACTCCAATAAGACTGGCCACCGTGACAGAAACGGTCAGTAGGCTATTTTTTTTATACCTTTACGATTTAAGCATCCCGGACACCCCTATCAAATTCATAAACGCACCTTCTACAACCGATACCGAAAAACGGTAAATAATACCAAGCAAATAAATACTTAGCGATAAAATTAACGAACGATACGGCTGTCGGTTATAAAGTCGACCTTGATAAATGTTTCCCTTGACATTAATAGGGGTATTCGGTTTTGAGCTGTGGAGTTACAGCTTAGCGCCGTGACTTTGTATCGCATAGTCACGACAAGGAATGCTATTTACATGTTATTATTTAGTGGTTTATTAGTTTATTAAGTATTATGAAGATTTAATACATGTGATTACAGTCATGTGAAGTCGTACTGTAATGTGTGTAAAGAAGGAGATTGCTAACAAGAGTGTGTGTGTGTGTGTGTGTGTGTGTGTGTGTGTGTGTGTGTGTGTGTATGTGAGAGAGTGTGTTGCCTGTGTAACTTAAAACTAACGGGTTATTAACGACAGTTTTATCTAGTTTTAGACGTACTACAATAGAGTAAATGTGTTATGTAATGTACAGGTACTATAAAAGTTTTAGCGAGTGATGTTCATCCACAACTTTACGCATAAGCAAAACTTTTTAACAAAAGCTCTCACATATTTATACATAATTTACATTATCTAGTCCAAAATATGTAAAACTGAGATGTTTTAATACTTTAACACCTCCGAATAGGCACTACTTATCCATGAAATAGATTAAAAAATGGCATGGAATTAAGGTCGGCTTGACGTGGTCATGTAAAAATTTCAATAATTTATACAAAAAACCCACAGCAAATAGGACGTTCAGCTTTTCCCGGATTGAAAATTTTCCGAGAACCTTTATAATTTTTTTCTTTCCTATAAAACCTGATTCGGACCATTGCGGACATCTTCTCCGCATCGTACTTCTTCCCAGTGAAAGCACTTGGAAGTGGTGAAGGGCGGGCGTTTTGGTCGCTGTCTTTTGTAATTTTGACGTTCGAAAAGTGCTGATTCTCAGCCTAATGCCAAATGGGTCCAGCCGTTCTCAAGTGATGCGCTTACCGACGAACACCATTTCATTTTTATATACATACCTAGGTAGATTATTTGCCGGATATACGTTCTCGTTTTTAGTTGCAGGGGTAGAAAATCCACCCCTTATTATTAATTGTTCAAGTGCATTATAACGGGGTTCATATCGGAAATCCCGATACGATTTGTAACATTATTTATACGTGGAGTTGCGGACAACAGCCCGTATTACTAGTGTTGCCCAAATGCAAGACCAAGACAAGACCTTAGCCAGTCTTGGTCTTGGTCTTGCGTCAATACACCTGGTCTTGGTCTTGGTCTTGGTATTGCGCTCTGAGTCTTGGTCTTGGTCTTGGTCTTGCAGCAAGAGTCTCGCAAGTCTTGCGAGACTCTACTACTTAGACTAGACTACATTCAAATACCTATTAGCCTATTGCTCAGGGTGGCAGGGACATCGACGCGACGCGCAACCGCTTACCATGGATTCAGTACCTACATGATTCTGGCCCCCTGTGTTTAAATTTTTCGTCAGCTTTTTCTTAATTTTTACGTTTATCAAATAAACGTACGTAATATGCGCTATTTTCTTTCCTTTCTTTCTATCTTTCTAATACACTGACCGACCAACAGTTTATTCGCGGAACGTCATATTTTATCAATCAACCATGAACCTTAATGCTTCAGCGAAAAAGTTGAAAATCTGTTAAAGAAATATGGCAGATTGGCGTCTGTACCATAACATCGGCTGGCTTAAAAACTGCTACTAGTACTAGACCTACTCGACTCGCTGTTAGTTTTAAATTTTGCTGAATAGAAGAATAATATACTTAAACTTTGAAACATAAATTTCCACATAATTTTTACCAACCTACTAACATTAGATCCATAGTATAAAGAGGGGAAGTACGTTATCTTCATACAAACGCACCGCGCGCGGCTTGTATGTGTGCGTCATAGTATCTATGCGTCGCCGCACGCACACTTAACAAAATCTCGACCCGTTTCTCAGTGCGCCAGTCGGGGCTAACACCGCATGAGCTTCGCGCGTCACGGCTTTCGGCACCGCTAAATGAATGAAAAATGTGTGATAATCGCAGGAAAACGTATTGATGTGTGTTTGGGTGTCTTAATAAGTAATTCCAGAATTGTCTCTGTTCTGATTACCTATTGAACTGGAAAGGTAAGCAAGTTGCAGCTTGCAAGTTCTAGCATATAATTTTTACTTGATGATGAGATACCTACTTATTTAGTTTTTGTTGTAAGTATTATTTTATATCAGACAGAGGAAGTAGGTAGACCTACTTTCTCACTAGAATGCATTAGGTACTTTTGATCTGTCAATTGATTTGCCATTGATCGTTGTTTTCTCGTGCTCATCACCGCCCCGCGCCGCCCGTTTGCTGGCCCGTCACTCTTTCTTTTATCGTGAAAGGTTTCATCATCGTTTAGGTAAAACCGGCCTCTCAAACCCTGTACTCAGACAATACAAGTAAAAATACAACTTCCCGACCCTTGCCAATTTATAGGCACTGAATTAACATTTAGCTAAAAGTAACAACCCTGAGACAGTAGGCAATTATATCGCGGATCGGGCCGGAGATAGCCTACTTCCCTCTTTATACTATGTTAGATCTGCACATTAGACTTATACAAGTATAATACAATGTGTTTCAGAGGGGTGTGACCAAACTTGGGGGTGTGGTACAGGCCATCAAACTGAACAACTTTTTCCCGGGGACAAACACAGTAAACGTGAAAAAAAAATCAGTCGTCCCATACATTTGGTCAAGAAGGTATTGAAGTTTTGTATGGGACGACTGATTTTTTTTTCACGATTACTGTGTTTGTCCCCGGGAAAAAGTTGTTCAGTTTGATGGTCTGTACCACACCCCCAAGTTTGGTCACACCCCTCTGAAACACATTGTATAATACACTAAGTAGATATACCTACAAGGTATGAAATGAACTTTGCTAGGAAGTTATGCTAGGTACATTTTTATCACATATGGGAACAAAGTAACACGCTACCTACCTACTTAATAAATAGTCGAAACATATAATAATCAATACAATAGTACCTTTTAGTGTTATGACGATACGGTTTTGATACTGGGGAACGTCTATCACAATCAGGATTGAAACCAAATACCTACTATATCGCCCAAATCTCAGTTTGACTTAACTGCGAGACGCAAGAGTCTTGCAGGCTTAGTCTTGTTCTTGCTCAAGTCTTGCAGGGTTCAGTCTTGGTCTTGGTCTTGCTACAATAAGTCGGTCTTGGTCTTGGTCTTGGTCTTGCAAAAATGCAAGAACAAGACCAAGACTGCAAGACCAAGACCGATTTTGGGCAACACTACGTATTACCTACCTAACATTATTTATATATTTTTGATACGGTTAATGTGTTATTGAGGAACAATTGTATAATCCGTATAGAACAGCGGTGACCTAGTTTAAACGGTCCTGACTTACGAATTGTACCTAAGTCATGAAAAAAAAACAAAAAAAAGTAACCGAGCTGTAGGTATCTAGCTGTATGTAGGGCAAAGAAAATAAAATATGACGTCTTGATTATTCTGCATAATCAAGACGTAAGTTACAAAAAAAACAAATACACAGGCGAAATGCAAAGGTGCTCAATCGAAAAGGATTACCCGATAAGTGCGTCGACTGCGCGTTCATTGTACTTATTCAATTCTCCTCACGATGTTTTCGTTCTATAAAAAGAGGCATTAGTTTCCTACAAGGAACCTAAATAGTCTCTTAACCTTCAACCTCTTAACCTTCAGGAGGTTCCTAAATAGTCTCTTAACCTTCAACACTTACACCTTCAATTTATGTATATCTAATCTGTATGTAGGGGGTAATCTCTGGAACTACCAGTCGGATTTGATAAATTCTTTTTGCATTTGATAGCCCAATTCTTGAGGAAGGCTATAGGCTATTTAACGTCACGCTATGACCTTTAGGAGCCGAGCAAAAACTCTATGCGAAAACGAAGTGATAGGGCAGGAGACGCAGGCAGGTGATGCAATGCGACGAGATGGGTCGACGTAATAAGAGATTTCACGCAAACGAAGTCGCGGGCAGAAGCTAGATAATGATACTTTGATCAAGACACTTGGTAGTTGGACTTGAGTTCGAACCCAGGCAGGCGATTCCCTTTATCTAAATCGTTTCATGACCACTGCTCTCAAAACGGTGTAGGAAAACATCGTGAGGAAACCGACATGTCCTAGAACCAAAAATTAGAAGACATGTGACATCTACCAACCCGAACTGGGCCCACGTGGTAGATTACAGCCCACTCCCTCAACATTATAGGCTGATTTTACTACATGATCCTTAGGCATTGTTGCTATACAAAGTAGGCACATAATATGGTGTATGTATAACAACGCAATTATAACGCGCCCTCATTCCCATACAAAAAGCAAAATCTATACTTTATATATATTATATATATAGTATTTGTATATATAATATTATATATTATATCTATACTTATAATATTATAAAGCTGAAGAGTTTGTTTGTTTGTTTGGTTGAACGCGCTAATCTTTGGAACTACCAGTCGGATTTGAAAAAATCTTTTTGCATTTGATAGCCCAATACTTGAGGAAGGCTATAGGCTATTTAACATCACGCTATGACCTTTAGGAGCCGATCAAAAAGAAAAAAAGTCAGAAAGAACGTTAAGCAAAAACGAAATAGTAGCGCGGGCAGGCGATCCGATGCGAAGGGGTGGATCGGAGTAACAAGAAATTTCACGCGGACGAAGTCGCGGGCAGAAGCTAGTGATGAATACACCTAACACAACAGTGGGAAAGAACAATGCGCTTAGTGTAGAAAAGGGTAAGTACACAATACTACTATATAATAATTTATTTTATTTCATAAGACAATACTACATATAAATAAATAGGTTCCCATATTATACCATTGGTTTTGTATTAGATTGAATCGCGTAGCAACTGTTTAGCGTAAACAATTGATATTCGCGGGCGTAAAGAGCTTTTTATCACGCGTGAAAAGAGTGGGAAGGTATTAATTAGGGAAGGTCCTAACGTTCGTTGGCAAAAATGGGGGACCTGGAACACCACATTCAAACATAACGACAAATTGTTCAGACAGATAATGGATTAATCACCGGGATATAGGCATCACGCCTGTATTCCCCAAAGGGTTGAGCAGACGTGTAGGTAGGCACTTGCGACCCCTACACCAAACGAGGCAGTCCCTGGATGCCCCGATCCCTAGCAGACAAAGATATAACATGTGCTAATCAAAGTATTTATTAATTGGAGGTGTGCCTGTTGAAGGTTTAAATACACCTAGTAGGAACCTAATGCCTCTTTTCATACATCAAATCAACAAAAATATCGAGAGGGAACTGGATAGTGGATTTACAATGGTCTGAACGCAGTTCTCAAGCGTTCCTTCCCGATTGAAGATACGACGCCTTTGCCCTATAGAGGAAAGTTACCCACAGCTCGATAGATTTATATAGTCCACCATCACTATCACAGTAGATAATGGCTGGACGAGAAACAAAGGACCAGTGGTCCACATTAGCCCTGGATCGAAAGAGCTGGAATTCATGGGGAAAGGCCTTTGCCAAGCAGTAAGATGTTGCAGGCTTACGGTTCCAGTATCAGCAACCATCATTATCTCTCTTGTCCCATACGTGGGGTCGTCGTAACACGTTCAATACTCCATCAATCTCCCTACAAAAGAAATTATGAAAAAGCCTTACATACTCGTAGAACAGCAAACTTGCGAGTTTGCCAATGTTTAAGCAGCAACCGTTTACAAGCTGTTGAACACAACGTCACCAAACTTTTAACTTCGTTACTTTCGAACAAAGCACTGAATAAAGCATACGTTCACTTTCCCGCCAGGTAAAATTTAATTCATGTTCCGTTGAAACAAACGGGTTTCGTAAAATATAAACGATTAAGGCTTGTACACACAGGCGCGACGCGACACGCGACACAAAGGCACCGCAAGTCGCAGCAACGAGCGGTGCCTTTGTGTCGCGCGCGATTCGCGTACCGCTGTACGAGGCATACAGCGACGCTTCACTGCACAATTATTCGAGGAATTATTTAAAACTAGCTGCGCCCCGCAGTTTCACCCGCATAAGTTCCGATCCAGTGGGAATATCGGGATAAGAACTATTCTATGTCCTTCCCCGGGATGTAATCTATCTCTCTGCCAAATTTTGTCGAAATCCGTTCAGTGGTTTAGGCGTGAAGGATAACAGACTGACAGAGTTACTTTCGAATTTATAATATTATAATATATTATAATATTATACTATAGTTTAAAGCCTAATACATTTTAAATTAAAAAGAAAATTCGTGAAGCAATTAGTGTGAATGTGATTTATTAAAACATGATATTCGTGTTAAACATCGAATATTTTTAAAATAGGTTTATTTGTTCTGATCTATGAAGTATGAGCCTTTGCAATTATATATGCTATACTATCAAAAAATTTCTACTTTTATTAATTATAAATTATATAATTTTTAGTCATATTATGACGACCAGTTATCGCTCCAGTAGTGTTTTCAATTTATTTTTTACATTTTTTCGAGTCCTCGAGTCCTAAATCAGCCGATCGATTCTGTAAAAATCTCACCGTGAAAACTTAGGTGAAGTGAGTTTGTTTTCGCTAGGAGGAATTTTCACTATTGACAGCTCACTCCACGCTCACTTCGCCTAAGTTTTCACGGTGAGATGGTTACAGAATCGCACTGCTGTATTGGTATTCGAATCTAACCAGAGTGCTATTCTGTAAAAATCTCACCGTGAAAACTAAGGTGAAGTGAACGTGGAGTGAGCTGTCAATAGTGTCAATCCCTAGCATAATGTGGAATGACAGCTCACTTTAAGCTCACTTCACCTAAGTTATCACGGTGAAGTTTTTACAGAATCGACCGGCTGTAAAACTTTTTAATAGCACTATACAGACACTGTTGAATAGTTAGATAATGTACAGACGCCAGCAAATCAAGCTACTATAATCTGTCTAATTTCTTTAATAGATTTTCAACTTTATCCCTAAAACAAGGTAATACAATAAGGTTCAAAGTTGATTGAGAAAATTTGACAGTTTCGGGTAGCTTGATGTGCTGGCGGCTCTGTACATACAAAGTTCGTAGACAGATGCCTGTGATAAGTACCTATCAAAAACATCACCTTTCATAACATACCGAATAAATTGAAACACCTACGATTAAATTGATACCTCGCCGAGATCACCTAAGACTCGTTCTATACACAAATAACAAAATAAATAAGTTTGCCTACGTTCAAGAAAGTCCAATATCGAATGAATTATAGGTAATGTTCCGATTATACAGGTTGGCCCATTTATAGTGGTCCAATTTTTTTTTGTGTATTTTATTTTTGAACTTTCCGTGGTTTCACCTAAACGCAACATGTTCCGTGAAAATCAATAGTTTGGAAGTTGTGATTTTTTTTTTCTTTCAATCTCAATAAATCATTTTAGTCATGTAAACCTCTTTATATTGATTGACTGAATAAAATTTGGTAGTAATAGACATGTAGCTAGCAAGCAATGAGCTATTTTTTTCTATGTATCTATTATAGTATATTATGTTGCACCATTGACAACCCCATTTTTATATCCACGCAATCACTGTCCATTCCAAGGTTGCCTGGAAGAGATCGCAGAAAGCGATAAGGCCGCCCATTGTATGTTTTGTATTCATAATTGTATTTTTTTGTTATGTATTTTCTGGTGTACAATAAAGTATATGACGGCGCGGTCATAATATGAACGCGCGAATATTATTATTCTGCGTTCTTTTATTTAATTTGTGTAGTGAATTTGGTTGTTCAAATTATTTGTATCGTAAACACTGATTTAGATTTTATTGTAAATAAGTCGCTCAACAAAAGAGGGGATTACTTAGTCCGTGTGGGCTTGCAAGTGACGTCAGCGCCGGAAGTAGTATCTGTTGTTGTAGCAAAGTGGGGGTAGTGGGGCGACCGGTGCCTTTATAAAGCAGCCGGCGCGCGTTGTTGGGGGGCACTTTGACTCGGTCCGTGGCGCTGGTCGTACGCTCGCAATTTCACATACCTCTTTGTCTTGATTTTTATAAAGTTTTGTTAATTTTTATGAAAGTGTCGATAATTAATAACGAAAATAATAGTTTGTCAAAGTTAATGCTTTGCCTCATTCATTAAACCCCGCTTTCTGCTGCCCGTGGATACGACTGAACACACTCGTCAGCTCGGTAATCCGATTTCAGAAGTGGGATAGGCTCCATTGCCTATCTTTTTTCTGTGTCGTGCGAAAAGCTTTTGAATCATGTCCGAAAGAGCTACCTACCACTCGTAATAGAGGTAGAAATAGGCGTGATCAAAATAGTGTTTTTGTGACTGTTTAAAATTTTTCACCACGTGTTGTTGATTTTGTCCGTAATTAGTTTCTGTGCATTTAAACGTGATTCGCCACGTGTTAATTCTTTATTTCGCGGTTAGTTTGTTGTTCACGTAGTGGTCATTTATGTTGCCTATAGTCATAACCATGTCGAGTCGTGGATGCACGCCGTTTGAGAATATACCTAGGCGTAATTCTCGGGAAAACGATTCACATAGCGGTCGTAATGTTTGCAAAAGGCGTCGTGACCATTATCGTCAATCGCGTAATAGATCTCCTAGGCGTCGTCATGATAGATCGGAGTACTCTCAAAGTTCACGTAGGCGTCGGGATAGTTCGTATGGGTGTCGGGATAGCCCTCGACGCGACCCTTCAGATGGAGTGCTGGTTCGATCGAGCGCTTTAGGGGAGCGCAGTAGATCTTGTCTGTGTGACAAATAGTCTGTGTGACAAATAGTCTGTGTGACAAATAGTCTGTGTGACAAATGGTCTGTGTGACAAATAGTCTGTGTGACAAATAGTCTGTGTGACAAATGGTCTGTGTGACAAATAGTCTGTGTGACAAATAGTCTGTGTGACGATCAGTCTGTGTGACGATCAGTCTGTGTGACGATCAGTCTGTGTGACGATCAGTCTGTGTGACGATCAGTCTGTGTGACGATCAGTCTGTGTGACGATCAGTCTGTGTGACGATCAGTCTGTGTGACAACTGTTCTGTGTGATTTTTTATAAAAGGGGTCAGAATGGCCGAGCTTGAGTGTTCTACTTACCATTATTTTATTCTTTGCAGAAAGTTCTGTTGACGAGACACACGAGGTCGTGTGAAGGCGCAGGATGGCCGTGACGGCGCGGTCATAATATGAACGCGCGAATATTATTATTCTGCGTTCTTTTATTTAATTTGTGTAGTGAATTTGGTTGTTCAAATTATTTGTATCGTAAACACTGATTTAGATTTTATTGTAAATAAGTCGCTCAACAAAAGAGGGGATTACTTAGTCCGTGTGGGCTTGCAAGTGACGTCAGCGCCGGAAGTAGTATCTGTTGTTGTAGCAAAGTGGGGGTAGTGGGGCGACCGGTGCCTTTATAAAGCAGCCGGCGCGCGTTGTTGGGGGGCACTTTGACTCGGTCCGTGGCGCTGGTCGTACGCTCGCAATTTCACATACCTCTTTGTCTTGATTTTTATAAAGTTTTGTTAATTTTTATGAAAGTGTCGATAATTAATAACGAAAATAATAGTTTGTCAAAGTTAATGCTTTGCCTCATTCATTAAACCCCGCTTTCTGCTGCCCGTGGATACGACTGAACACACTCGTCAGCTCGGTAATCCGATTTATATATAAATAAATATATATTTTTGAAATTATTCCCAAATGGTATTAATGCAGTATTTTTTGTTTCCTTACAATGTAGTTTTGAAAACCATAGCATTTAGGTTTTTCTGCTCTCATCATAGTATTGAAGTCCTGATTTATACACCTACATTTAATTTACTCCGGGTTTATTATTTTTTCTTCGTCATTTACTTACGCTACGGCGTTCCACCGAATGGAACCAAATACATTAATTCATTTGATTTACAAATAAAGTAGAACTAGGTCACTCTGTTTGTGCTCCTTATGCCTAAATTGAATTTTTTGTTAAGTACTACTTTTCCTTAGACAATCTCTAATCGTTTAATGTTTATACCCATAATTCTATTCAGTTGGTAAAAGGTTGTAGATAAGTAAATAACTGAAAAATGAGCCGAGGTTGCGTGCCATTATAATTATATAGTCGCCGGCACGTAACTTGGCAAGGTTTTGGCGGAGTGGGAGTAAGTTAGCGCGTGTACACTTAGTGCAAGAAGAAAATGGTCACTTTTATTGTGTGTCATTATACTATGGTTATTGCCATAGATTATTTTTAAACATGTCCGTTTAGAAGAAAGTTTAAGAAAGGAAAATCGCATCTAACGACTCTTGCCAAGTTATGTGCCGGCGATTGTACTTGAGGAGGGCTCGATAGCCAACGAGATCCATGATAATAGAACATTTTCGGTGACGGAATACAATTTCGCTTTTATCACTACAAATTAAGACTTGATTTTAAATACAATTTACGTGCCGCTTACTTCTCTATGTAATTAATAGATGAAGAGGACACCTATAGTAGGCTTTTGGTACCAGGTCAATAGTCAAATACTTCAAAATATTTCAATTTGAAATATTTCGAAGTCACGATGTTCTTTTGTAAGTACCTTTTTTATTCTAAAATCTTTTGATTCATCTCTGAGCAATGTTTCGAACTTTATCATAAAAATATGGTTCTTGATCACATCCTCTGCTCATTAGAATGATTGAACGAATGATAGTGAAGAATAACACCATTCAGAACTAGCCATCGTAAAAGTAGATCGCTCACTCACGCAAATAAGGCGGTTCGAGGCTACAGTGGCTCATAAAAGTAATAAATCACACTTAATTCTGACTCCGGAGCCACTCGTCCCAACCCCTCTTTCGTGGACGGAATGCTTATTGAGTACTTTTTATGTAGAAGACATCTTTTTTTCTACGTATTCAGAGAAGACAAACTCATCACGCGACGCCCACTTTTACCATGATAATTATCTAAAATGCATTAGAAAAAAAAATCCTTTATCAATTTTATTCATGTTAAATTTCAAAACGCAAAAGAGTTAATGCCTCCAACTTAAAACATCTCATAGAAAGAAATTAGTTGAACAAGTAAACGAAACAAAATTTCTGGGGATAACACTCGATGAACACTTCTAAAAGAAAGAAATATATTGACGAAATATGTATGAATATAAATAGATTTTTTTATGTTTTATAAAAGTTAAGGATGAGACATCTAAACGAACTGCGATGATGGTGTATCACGCCTATATTTGTTCCATTATTCGGTATGGTTTCATTGGTTGGAGAAATTCCACGGAAATATCTAAAATACTAATAGCACAAAAAAATGCATTTGTATAATCTGTAACATGGACTGGATCTGAATCATGTATAGATACTATCAGCATCAAAACTCGATTAACACTTCCGTTTTTTTTAATCTCAGTTATTGAGCAAAATATTTGGACAAAATTACAGCAGAAGTACAATGCAATTTTGAACAAATATTTTGCTCAATATCCGAGATAAAAAAAATATTTTGCTCAATAACAGAGATTTTAAAAAAATGTGTTAATGGACTTTTTTTGCTGACTGTACCAGTGTTTAAATAACACAAACTTCTTACCCTTCCTTGCTTTTACATTTACGAAATCGCAAAATTTGTTAAACTTAATTATTTCTCTTTGAAGCTAAAAATAATTTTAACAAACGAAAAGTCACACAGTATTTATTGAAAATGCCTGTACCTAGAATAGAACTATTCAGGCGCAGCTGCGTGTACATGGTGCCACTTATACAGGGTTATTGGTAAAACATTAACAACCTCTTAAGAAGTAATTGTACTCATCATTATGAACAACTTTTATTATGGAACCAAACCCGAAATCGCGAAAAAATAACCAAATGTTCCCTACATTTTGACGAGTTATACGAACATAAATTTAGGGAACAGCTGATTCTTTTTCGCGATTTCAGGTGTGGTTTTGAAAAAAAATTGATTTCGAATAGTTTTTATTCTGTCGGCGAATTTCTCAACAAAAAATCTTATCAATCCTACCAGTTCAGAAATGCATTGTAATATTTTTTTAATTATTTATGTTCCTTTGTTGATTTAGTTAACCACGTTATTGGTATACCTATTACTGTATGTTGTTACTACATACCTACATCATGTATTAAATATTAGCATGCTATCATTACATGGCGGAATGTGTCTTTGCGCTACAATTTTATATATCATCTTTTGTACCTACCACATTTTATGCAAATAAACGATTTTGATTTGATTCAAGATAACCTACATGTTTTAAACCTGCTGTGTATTGCCTTCATACTAGAAACCTTTTTCTGTAAATGAGCCACTTAAACAGAGTTCGTCGGCGAGTTAATACTTCTTCTTATGAAACCTCGAACCGCCCTGAGGGAATCGTTCGGAATCTATCACCATTTTACGTGATCTCGAGCCTTCAGTAGTTTTTGGAGCGTGGGCGGACACAACTTCACCTGCCGTAAGATTGACTTTTAGAGGGCATTTCGAAGAACTAGAGATATTGGGATATTATGTAACTTCCGCCTTGTAAATCTTTATAAAGTGGAATATTTTCAGATTGCACTTTGGTGTTATTTTTCCAAGTAAAGTACCCTGCGTTTCTTACAAACAAGAATGTTATTCTCATGCCTTTAAGAGGGGCCCGTGACTACGTAATAACAATCGCACGGGTGATCGATCAGGGTTACGCTATACTTGCCGCGATTGGTCCAGGGTATGAGAGTAGGGGAAGACCAAAGAAATAATCGATGGACTATGTGAAAGATAGATGTTTAGTGTGTGGCTAGAACGACTAATAGAGAAGACATCATCATCTGCTTAGCCTTTTCCCAACTATGTTAGGGTCGGCTTCCAGTCTAAGACCGCTTTTAAACTTAGGCGACGTTAGCAGCGCGACAGTCTCGCAGCAGACGCGCGACCGTCGCCCAGTCAGAATTTTATATTATAAACAGAAGCGGGGTAGCCGCGCGCTGCCGGCGCGGGCGTGGCCTCCGCGTGCGCTCAGTCAGTGATGATGATGAGTCACTGTTGCAAGTGCACGTGATTATAGACTAAACAATGCGAGTATGACACCGAACGATTAAGTCTAAACTGCGGCGCGGCATCAGCAGCCGCGGGTCTGTTCTCATAATGTGAAGGCATCTGCTTCTGCCGCGCTACTATCGCGCTGCTACCGTCCTAATGTGAAAGCGGATGCAGCTGAGTACCAGTATTTTACATGGAGCGACTGCCTATCTAATCTCCACAACCCAGTTACTGAGTAATATGAAACCCCTTGGTAAAACTGGCTGTCAGACTTTCGGGCTCCTGATGACCCGTAACGACTGTCAAAGATCCACGAATGACAGCCGGGACCAACGTCTTAACGTGGTCTCCGAGCCACGGAGGGGTCTTGGTAAGCGATCAATCATGATAATGGATAGTTCACATTCATACAAGTCGCGTACTTTATTTGGCAACGTAAAATCAAAGTGCAATCTGAGAAGCATGCCCTCAACCTATCTGTATCAAACGCTAGATAAATCTCTTAGAAAAGAGATACAGCCCTTTTTTCGATGTTACATAACAGCTAGGGTAGGTAATGGAAATTGAAATCACGAAATCGTTTTTAGCGACAGCACATTTAGATATCTGGAAGCGGATTACATCGCCTTTCTGCCTAGGGCTACGAGTATAAAAGGATCAATATATTGTATGAGACTTGGTAATTATTTGTAATTTTTTCATCAACGGTCTTTGACATATATCGGAATCCTGGGGCCCCAGACGTTCGGAAGGCGTATGAGAGGCGCGACACAAAGGCACCGCAAGTCGCGCAACGAGCGGTGCCTTTGTGTCGCGCGCGATTTTATCGCGTGTCGCGCCTATTTGAAGGAGCCTTTACCAGTTATAGGTGAATTAAAATATTTCGTGAATGAATAGATACACCTTAGATAACTGGCGAAATGTGGGACCCGTACTTTAGGTACTCTTCTGCCTGACCCTTCGAGGAATACAGGTGTGATGTTATGTTATGTAGGTATAAGTACCTGTTCCACAATGCCCGCTATATTAATTTGTCGCTTTCAAACCGTAAGTAATTAATTTCACATGTCGCCGCTGTCAACTCACAAAGCGTTCATTACATCAACTTGATTATAATGTTATTCTTGTTACCCAATCGCTGTGTTAGTATGTGTCTCCAACCGTTTCGTCGCGTATTGTCAAATTCGCAATCGACTATATTTTAATTTATTACAGATAAGTATACAATAATCGAGACCATTATGTTTTGATTAAAATTTGCGCCGCGAAACTAATTTGTGGGCCTATAATTAAACACTAATGATAGTGTGTCAGAGGCATCAAGTAGATTAAATGGTTCGGGAATATTATGATTAATAGTTTTTCTGATACCTACGTACTAAAGAATTAGTAATGCTAAAAAGGATGTACTTATGGTGTTACACGAATAGATAACATAAGAAACCTATATGTATACACCCTGTTCTTCGCGTTATCCATAAACTGTGTCAAACGCTTATATAGCTTTTACAAAGGAAGTAGTACTTTAAAAAGGCTTCGTTACAAAGATATTTGTAATTTCATTTATGTAATGTATTTGAGCTATGCAGTATGAAAGGGTCTTAACTTAGTTTTGACAAGTTTCAGCCCGCCAAATCTTATGAATGAAAATACGTCGTTGCCAATACGGATTTACGTCAAGGTATTTGGTTTGTATTAAAATTAACAAAAAATAAGAATTCATTAATGTGTCCATAATGAAAAATGCTTATTTCCATGGTCTGAATATCTGGTCGAAGTTTATGTATATCGTCCGAAACACGGTGTGTATAAAACAAAGTCGGGTTAGTTACACCATTAATAACTCAAGATCGGCTGGACCGATTTTTATTACCTTTTATTTGTTGGATTTGTCTTCGCCCCGAATAGCAGAATAATTACTCAAACATGGGAAAAAAAACTAAAAAAAAATCTGAGGCGCTACGAAATTCGCCGGGTCAGCTAGTGAGTACATAAGAGGAAGTCTGAAAGTGGCACCGGTAACTGAAAAGTTGTGTGGAAATCGGTTATCATGGTATGGGCAGGACCGTCTTTACCTGGGGGTGCAAGGGGTGCGTGGCACCCGGGCGCAGGGTCTACGGGGGCGCTAGCCAATCCTTATACCATGCACACACGTACCATGCCTAAAACTTCTCGAAATTGGAATTAATAAATAACTACTTACGATTAACTATGACTCAAGTCAATATAGATTGACAAATTTGGTTACAGACCTATCGAATTGAAAGTTGATTACAAAACAGACGATATCATAAAAAAGATTTCCGAATTTAAAGCCGGAAAAATTACATTCGGTGTTTGAAAATGAACCTAATTTTACTCTAGAGTAAAAAATATAAAATAAAACACAAAAATTGGGGCGCAAACTGATTTTCGCACCCCGGCACCCAATATGGTTAAGACGGCCCTGGGTATGGGTATATGATGCGGAAGAGTGAGGAAAGTTTTAAGTATGCATGTCGATGGTTATAAGAGTAGTAAGACCAACGATACAATAGATTGAATGGGTGAATGATAATATCGTTATAAAAGAGGGTAATTACCGAGATGGCGAGTAATAGTATTGAAGAAAAGACATGTTTCGCCGACCCTAAATAAATTTGGATAAGGGCAGAAGAATCAGATGATGTCATACTAAAAAAATAAAGAAATTTTCTGTTGCTATGCAAGCTCTAGAGAAGTTCCCTGTAGGTACTTAAGGGGACTACAGGACCTAAACGCAAGTTTTATAATGCCTAAAAGTATAAGATCGACTACAGTAAACAAAATCAGAAAAATATATGATATTCTTCAGGATATATGCTAGTTAGATAGTGTGTTAATAAAAACATAATACAACTAATTTGATACGATAGACAACAATCATCAAGATACCTCTAAAAACTTTCTTTTTACAATAAAAACCGTACTAATATAGGTACAAAAAGAATAATCTGACAAAAAATCAGAATGACTGTATCATTCTAATTTTTTGTCAGATTATTCTACAAGCAACATACTAAAGCACTAGTGTTTTAACTTTTTAGTCCAAACAATAGATTTTTTATAAATAGATAATTAATTGCTTCATATTTTGCAATAAATTACCAGCGTTGTGTAATCGCGCTTCTCTTTATTTTCTATACAGTCCGACAGTGACCACACTTCAGGTCATGTAGTCCCCTTAAGTTTTTACGGGAAAGTATCAACCATGCTCCATACCTTCAACCAACCATCGAGTCTTACCTCTGTTTATAAAACATAGTCTTCTTCATGTCGTGTCTACTGTTTTCGTTTTCATACTAAACTTGTCAGAAATTACAACAGGTGAACAATAGATATCAATAAATGTCTGAAACAGCGGTGTTTTTGGAGCAGAGTGGTGGCCCAGTGGCAATAGCCGTGACTTACGAGTTGTTGGTCGTGGGTTCGTATCCAGACATACGCTCTACTTTGTGTAAATTATTTCATCACCACTGCTCTCAAAACGGTGAAGGAAAACATCGTGAGGAAACTGGCATGTACTAGAACCAACATCCTTTATCCCTGCAGTGGGAAAATTATAGGCTTATTATGCAGAAATTACTGCTTAACATCACGTGGACCATCCACGCCAGTTACCTACATTGGCCTATATAACTACTGCCCATAAAATTAGTTTCTACATACCGACAATCAATACTAAAAGTTTTTCAGACAAAGAGACTACGGTGACCTTTTCAAGTCCTAACTTTACAATCATCAAGCCAATTTATTGACTTTTGTAACTTTTTAGGGTTTCGTACACAAAGGGTGCCAATGGGAACCTGTTTCGCCGCACCTACTCAGCTGACAATTTTTTGCCCTGTATAAATGTATTTTCAAAAACCCTCTGGGCTCCCCTACCAATTACAAAGGCTCCGCTGTCCGTCCGTCCATCCGATACAGCCTTGTGATGGCTGTATCTTTTGAACCGTTAGATAAGATTTATTTTCTCACCACAATATTACAAGTACATATTACATGGTATCAGAGTCAGACAACATTTTAATATTGTGAGAGACTGGTGCCTGAATTAAGCTCTAGGCCCGTATTTCCAAACACCACGTCTCCGCCCTTTTACAAAATGATACATTTTATTTTGTTATGTACTTATACACTGGCAACCTAAAAGATAACAAATTAACATTATAAAAAGAATGGTGGCTGGAGTGGAAATTTTAAACATACTTAAACTAAACTTTTGTTGATTAAGTTATATTTTGTGTGTGGAAGTGTGTGTGTGTGTGGATGTGTGTTAGATGCTTGTTTGGACGTGCGTGACTGAATGATAGTGTTATATATTATTATGTGACTTAAAGGTAACTTTTAGACTTGAGAATGATGATGTAAGTAGGTTTGTATAATATAATAGGTAGACATTTTAAATTATCATATAGCGTGTTTACTTTGGCCGCTATAACAACATAATACTTAGATTACAAAATTAAACGGCGTCCCCCTTTTATTTGGTACTTTAAGTATTATTATTCATAGAAGAAACGAAAATATAGGTGTAGTGTTAAATATTGTACGGTGGTACGGAACCCTTCGTGTGCGAGTCCGACTCACATCTGGCCGCTTTTTTAAAGGTCAGTGACATTAATCATAGGTAGATATAATCAGAAGCTCGCTATGTCAAGGACACAGATACCTGGCACTCAAATTACTAATTACTTTGCTTAAATAACTAAAGAGATTAAGCTATTTTCCTATACCTACATTACCTACCTATAAGAAAATTCAAACTGAAACTGAAACTCAAACTCAAACTCAAAGCATTTATTTCAATTAAACCATTTACAGGCACTTTTGAACTGTCAAGGAGTCGGTCAGTCAGAAAATATGAAGCTAGTTGCCCATTGTAAGATTAACATTAATATTCATTTTATTTATATTCAACATAATGTTTTAATCTAAGGATTAGGCCACCAAACTTGCAAGAAGTATACGCCTACTGAAGCTTTTCAATAAATATTGCACATTTTTCATCTTTTTATACACATACTACGCAAGACATTTTGCCTGATAATTCAACGACCAAGCACATTCGTAAATATTGTAACACACGCACGAATCGTAACATACTAAATCCCGGAATACAAAAGGTACCACCTACCGAAACGTTCTATAGCACAAAATTTCTTATTTACGTCGAGCAGGTTTATTCTGATCTCGGAAACATCTAATTTCTGAAACTTTTTTCCATTTCTCTTCCTTAATTTTCACATTAATATTTAAAAGTCGCTTTAATATGATTCTCATTGTCAATCAGGTGGAGAACTTTCAGGGGCACAACAGAGAAATTACATTCATTTTTCCTGTATAGTTACCATTTATATTAGGTATATATATTTCTAAAGTAACTTTTATTATACATAGATGACGACTTTTTTTTCTGAAATCGTAATTATTGTTCGAAATAAGCTTGTATTCCATTATAATAAGCTATAAGAGTCATTAAATATCGAAACCCGTCCGTGCTTCGGAAAAGATGTTAAGCTTTTTGTCTCGGCTGTCATTTGAAGATCTTTGACAGCCAAAATCCCCAAAGGCTGACAACCAGTCTTACCAAGGGGTAGCGTAGGTAATACCCAGTAACTAGGTTGGTAGGCTGGTCAGATATGTAATCGCTCCATGTAAAACACTTGTGTGCATTTGCATCCGGTTAGACTGGAGGCCAACAATATGTAGTTGGGTAAAGGCTAGGTTATATATTATTATATAGGTTTAGGTCAGATGATGATGAATAAGCTGTAACTGAGTAAACCTCGCATGATCAGCCTATAATATTCCCACTGCTGGGACACAGGCCTCCTTTCTGTGAGGGGGAGTGGGCCCCAATCTACCACGTGGGCCCAATGCGGGTTGGTAGATGTCACATGTCTTCTAATTTTTGGTTCTAGGACATGTCGGTTTCGTCACGAAGTTTTTCTTCACCGTTTTATGATGTTGGTTACACAAAGTAAAGCGCGTCTCTGGGTTCGAACCTACGACCCACAACTCCTAAGCTGCGGCCGGTTCCACTCGGCCACCACTGGTCCTCTCTCTGAGTCAACTTCAGCAGGTCGTAAAAAATAGTTAACACTCTACCGATATTAATCCTTGTGTCTACATTCCGAAATAAAACATGACTTCTAAAAGCACTCCAATAATAAGAATGATCAAGATATGGATTTAATGGAAGATTTTATCAATATTAAAACAACATTCAAAAATAATACATAATATTTTTGTTCAACAATAATGAATGAGCAAATGAGGAATTAAACTTGTTTTAATATTCTTGTCGGAGTAAGATTTGCTAACTTACATTTTACTCGTAAAAATCAGGTATACAAATTAGTTCAGTCTTATTTTAATCGGAGAAAATCCCATACAAAAATAATACATAATATTTTTGTTCAACAATGATTAATGAGCAAATGAGGAATTAAACTTGTTTTAATATTCTTATCGGAGTAAGATTTGCTTACTTACATTTTACTCGTAAAAGGTATACAAATTAGTTCAGAGTGTTATTTTAATCGGAGAATCCCATACATAAATAATACATAATATTTTTGTACAACAATGATGAATGAGCAAATGAGGAATTAAACTTGTTTTAATATTCTTGTCGGAGTAAGATTTGCTAACTTACATTTTACTCGTAAAAATCAGGTATACAAATTAGTTCAGTGTTATTTTAATCGGAGAAAATCCCATACAAAAATAATACATAATATTTTTGTTCAACAATGATGAATGAGCAAATGAGGAATTAAACTTGTTTTAATATTCTTGTCCGAGTAAGAATTGCTTACTTACATTTTACTCGTAAAAATCAGGTATACAAATTAGTTCAGAGTGTTATTTTAATCAGGAAAAATCAAGTCTAGATTGTAATGTGAATAAAGTATCTGTGACACTTTATAAATGAAAAAAAAGCCTTTGATTGAAGCTGTAACATAGGGAAAAAAAAGATGGTAATTAGTTACCGTATTTGTTTTCTTTGGCAAATCTTATACCACAAAAGTCGTTGATCAAACGAAATAGGGAGATAAAGGAGGTCATCCTGTATATAACTCAGTTGATTTAGATTTTTGTAACCTTATTTTAGAAAACATTTATAAATTACTTTTCGTCTTATTGGTATATCCCTATTTAACCCCATTAAAATCACTGACAAATACTTTTTTTTACTGTAGTTTCTTAAATGTCTATCTATCTCACGGCATTTTTATTTTTTTTGCACCTTTGCGGCCTGTAAAGTGATAATAATCGATGAGGTTGTTTATTGAATTTTGACCTCCTCACTTGACAAGTCGTCGATATCAGCATGAAAGATGTCTTTATTTTTTTGTTAAAGTTAGTAGGCGATTACAAAAATGATTGCGTTTTGATGAAATACTAACCAAATTATGTTACCATAATGTACATACATAAAGTAAATGGTATTTAAGTTTCTGCGTTACGTAAGAAATAAAAGATAATTCCTAGTTCCGACTCTAATGTAATCTTCGCCATTTCAACCTCCCTCGAATTTTCTTGGAACGAGTGGGCGTACAATGCGATCATCCATTTTGGCTTTAAGCGAATTGACTGCGCGTAAAGTCATTGAACCCTAACAGAACCATTTTTTTCTTTGTGACATTAACATGGACGCTGTGCCCAGTCACCTGGCAAAATCCTTTAGCTTCCCTTACTACGTCACTGGGAAGAAACAAGGACGATTATTTTTAGACATTGAACATTTTTATAATCTTATTCCTTTTATCGAATAGTAATAAAAAGCTCCATAAATACTTTTATTTTTAGAGCTATTACAATGCTACTGCATAGCAATAGAAAATTCATTCCATAAAATATAAAATAAAATAAAAAGTTATTTAAAAAACAAAACCGTACTATACCTAACCTATACTAGCTCTTGCTCCCAACATTGCTGACTGGCTTTTCATCATACCACTCTTGAATACTATTTTTTCGCAGTTGCAGAATAAACAGCCAACAATTAGGTACGATAAAAACTAAAGAGCTCCGCTTATAAATGGCTAATGCTCTCATTATTTTGCACCAGGTAACAAACTTGTCGTAAAGTAATAAAAAATGCATTGCCTACGCGTCTCTTTAATTATGTATATTTCCTCAGGGTCGGTTAACCGTGACGCAAGGTTTGAAACTTCCTCAAGCATTTCCTAAGGAATATCAATGATAATTTATAACGCCCGCAATATACTTGCAAAAAGTTTACAGGTACTTCAATTAAAATCATCAAAGGACTTTCTTTGAAACAATAAAAATGAATATAGAAAAAAAAACTCGTTTTATTTTTACAAAAGGGTCTGATAACAGAGTGCGATTTAATTGCATGCAATAAGTTGCAGCAACAACGAAAGTTGCACTGACTAAACAGACATCATACAGTTCTTTTTATAAAACAGATTGTTTAGGAATAGGAAAAAGACACGCTTACACCACCATCACCATATGAAAATAAAAGCTGGAGTACCACGAGGGTGTATACTTGGCCCGGTCCTGTATCTATAATACACCTGCAATATTCCTTTGCATCTTTTGCTGACGACACAACTATCATGACTGTTGGAAATAGCCACGAGGAAGACAGAAAAGTTTCAAAGGATCATAAATCGTGTCTATGAGTGGACTAATTTACACGGTGCTTAATCGCACGGTGCTTAATTGCCACATTGCATGCTGAAGCAACAACAAAAATTGCACCGACTAAACAGTATTTGATGATGCAAGTCATTTGTTGATTCATTTGACTGCAGGCACAGGCAAAATACTTGCATCGTCTAAATGGGGCCTAAAACGCATGAAAAATGCTTCCAAAGAGTTTATGCTTCCATTAAAACCGTCAAAAGAGTTTTTCTTTGAAACGACAGTTACTAAAAGGAAAAAAATAGAATATCGGCACACTTCCTTTATAAAAAGAGAGTTTTCAGACGATAATATGCGCTTTTATAACTTATTACGTGACGGGATGTCTACGTCCACGTCAATAAAATGTATGGAAATAAGTGCACGTTATAACGTTTTCATGGACTGATAAAGACTCTTCACATATGTATTTACATACTTTTCACTTTCTTGTATAATCGTGATGCCATGTCGTGGACGTCCACGATAATACGGACCCCGAAGTCAGCTTGCGTGCCGCATAGCCGAACACACCGGTGTTGGCGGGAGATGTACACTATACCACTAAGGCGGAAGACATCGTGGAGTATGAGTGCCAGAAGACGAGGTACATCCCGAGGGTGCAGTTACTGGAGTCGCACCGCAACGTCAACTTCCAGGCGTTCGTGGTGCGCGTGCCGAATTGCTATCTGCCCGTCGTCATGGAAGAAGACTTCTGGCACCAGGACTTGGGGTTCCGTCGCTTCCACGGACAAGTACCACAGAACTGCTCAAGAGTTAGCTAGTGAAGTACTGTTTTATAATAAGGATATGTATGTTTAGGTTAAGGTATTTATGTATGGGCCTGCATCGCCTGAAATAAATAAATTAATAAATAATCGTAACGTTAGAAATTATAAAAAATGCCTATTGTTTCACGTTACTGCGCCCCATTTTAATAAACTATCCAACACTACGTCTTACGTGTCAATCTATCTTCACAACCAATCGCTTTTGAATATAACAATATGAATTAATGAATGGTAGCTGTTACGATAAGTGTAGTTTCCGCAGCCCGACTGCTCGACAATCGCTGCGGTTCATTGAGATCCGTGTGGGGGTGGCACGATATAGATTTCACACGTAGAGGTAGTATATCTAATCGGAATATCTACGTCTCTATTACATAAATTAAAAGCTATTCGTGTTAAATAGTGGGAGTAGAGCTACCTTTTTTTTGTGGGGAAATCCTCATGAATACCCTTCGTCGAGGGAGAATGGATGGCTATGTCGCACTCCTGCCGACTGACACCGGACTATTCCTTCTACCATTAGTCGGGGGCCCGGGAGATACAATTTAGGTACATAAAAACTGGCGTCGTAAAACATTAGAAAGGAATTAAATTAATTACGGCATCCTGAGTATGTTGATAGAAAAATACGACTAACCTTTGTTGTCGCACGCTGTGAAGGTGCCGGTCTGAAGACCCCCAGCTAACCTTACAATTTTGTTTTTGTTCTGTATTTGTTTACTAACATAGTTTTTAACAACAATGTTACTAACCATTGAGCCTAGTTGCCATAAATAAACAAATATTATTTTTAATTTAAAGAAAATGGTCAGCATATTCCTCTATTCTATATCCGTTATGAAATACTTACCTAATTATAAAGATATTTTCTTCATCACTATAGTCAGGGAAATTAATTGTGAAACAAGTTGAAATCTACATCAATTTGCCATGTTATAGCCATTTCATAGAACTGTCAAAGAATAACAGTTGAGATTTGAAAATACGGAGAATTTAAGCTAAATATTAATTTCCTTTGCAGTGACCGTGACCCATTCTAAAACCATTAGATATTAAGCTAGGTAGGGGAACCAATTATAAGGACGGTGAGTGCTTAGTTATTGAATGGATCGATCGACCGACTAATTATTATACAAGATATAAATCGACTGACAAAAACAACCAAAGGGGTAATTGCGTAACATACTAAAAGTAGCAATGAAAAATCCAATCCTTTTGAAAATAGTATCACCCACAAAAAAAGATTGATGTCTATTGAAGCATCCTATAACATTAAACCAGACCATACCTATCTATACATATAATATTGATAAGTACGGTTTTCACTATAATTTACAGAATGTATTCCGGAAGGTGTAAATGTATTCATGGAATTAAGAAATCAGGATGTTAATGACCGTTTGAAGCGAGTCACTAATATAGTAAGTATAACGAATTTTATACGAACTGAAAACATAATAGAAAAGACATTTACCGTACTGAAGATTTCTCAAAGACTAGCCTGTGGGCTACATCAGGCGTCGCAGCAAATTACCTACGTTAGCTACTGGTAGGTACCTAGTCGCTATGTATTTTCTAACCTCGTTACACCATAGCAAAAAGAACGCTCTCATGGCAACGGAAATCTGAAAAGTAGATTTTCTTTGTAGACTATTAAAGAAAATGGTAATTGGAACTTTTAATAAGATTAGTTTTCTTAACGAAACTTATAAATAAGGTAAGCTTTAGATCTTATATTAAGTACTTCAAATAGTTCAAAAGACATAAAATTCATTTAAAACCTAATCCAATTTAATTCAATTTGACTCATAACTAACCATAATACCTAACTAATAGTAACAATAAATCCAGTAATTTAACTGCAAAATTAACATATTTCAAGGGTATTTTTCCAGTAATTTATGCAGCTATAATTATTTTCATTTCATTATGGAATTGATTTCTGCGTGAATATTCCAGTAGGTAATTTACCGTGACCTTGGGAGCTATTACAGTGCGTCGATATGACGTCTTGGAACTATAATGGAACTCCAATTTAGTAGTTCGTTCTTATTAGTGACTTCCAGTTTGAGAGGACTTAGCCACTGCTGTACTGGTACGGTTTGATTGAAAACGAGGTTTACTGGAGGAAGGGCGACGGTTTTTTGTAGAAATGGCTTAGAAAGGAATATCTAGGCCAGAAGCCTTGGGGGTTTGAAAACAATTCTAACCGACATTTTTTAAATTCAATACCGAATGAAGAATTTGCTGAGAGGAGGAAGATAGAGGGAGGCAGCAAATAGTTTATACCGTCATAGCGCACCACAAGGTTGTTGATGAAAAACGTTTATTTCCCAAAAAGAGAAACCGTGTAGATTGTAGAAACCCTCACATTTGTCTTTCCCAAACAGAGGGTCACACAAAAACACGAAACACATACGAAATACGGAACGCACACACGAAACACACACATTTAATACAAAAAAACGAAACACACGAAATACGGAACACACTCGAAGCACATTTAACACAAATACACGAAAAACATACATCACACTAATATTATAAAGGCGAAAGTTTGTGAGTGTGTGTGTGTGTTTATATGTTTGTTACTTCTTCACGCTCAAACGGCTGGATCAATTTTGATAAAATTTGGTATGGAGGTAGCCGACACTCTGAATTAACATATAGCGACGGCGAAGTGCCAATAACTCCTAACTGACAAAGTCAAAAATTTACACATACTGGAAAAAAACGTTCAAAACTAGACACGTTGTTTTAGTTGGGAGGTTTATATTTCCACATTTTCATTTAATGCTGTTGCATCTAAAAATACACTAAGGCGATTTCACTAAAACATGCGAATAACGCCTTTAAATTCAAAACGAAAAAAAAGAAAATTTCTCAAAAAAAAATCTGTTAGGAGGTATTGGCACTTCGCCGTCGATAGGATACTTTTACGATATTCCCACGGAATCGAAACTTATGCGGGTGTAACCACGGGATGCAGCTAGTTTAACATAAAAATACAAAATATCATAAAGACAGGTTGATGCCGGCTCGTACAAATTTTAGTCAACACCAGCAAATAAGTCTTGAGTTTCTCGGAAGGTTACCTTCAACTAATCGGAACATGGTCTGTCTAGACCCTTTTTCCCGAAGCAAAGGAAGACTGCGGGCAATCCAAATTGTGTTAGACTTAAATCCAGGACACATGTTGGGTGGGGGTCAACTTAGAGGAGAGATTAAGGCTGCTATTTTATATTAGATGGATATAAAGAGGTGTAGCGTTGCAATAGACGCTTTGGACATCGATATTTATAGTTTAAACAAGTATGGTCACTGGTCTTTAACCAAAATAGCTCATCATTTCCAGCGTGCGAGAACAGTATCAGCTAACCATAGTTTATTTACCTGCCAACTACCTTACGTGTCTTACTTCTTCCAATATTAATGAACTGAACGATGAATGAAGATGAAGGACATAATAATTTAAGAATTGTATATATCGCCTTTAATTGATTGATATTTTCCTTAACAAAAAATAAAACTTTTCCTTAACGTATCAGAAGGACAAATACTTTTCTTAGAAACAGAACAATACTGCGGCTATCGCCGTAATAAGGGAACAAAACAAAACAACGTTGGCCCGCAGAATCTAATGTACTTTTCTCTACGGCAATTCGAACGTCTTTTGTTATTGATTACGTAACGCAAAAGACACTAATAGGATAAGAGGGCTTGAAGTGGAAGTATAAGACGCTACGTAATAAATTGTGGGTTCCAACCCACAATTTATTACCTTTTAGTTCGTTATAAGAGCCCAGTCGCGCCACCGCTCATAATATTGATTATCCTTACTAACTCGACTTGTCAAATCGTATCCGTTGGATCGGCTTCGATAATTACGTGAACAATGTCTTCGGAAAGCAATTGATAAAGAATTTTAGTAAGTTAATTTCCTTGCTTGTTGACTTAGTGTCTTGTTTTACTATTATTTTGTGCGTTTAATGTCTCTGAGCAAATCTTTTTAAATATTATATGGTATGTATCTTATTCTTTGTATTAAATTTATTTTATAACACGGAATAAAGTGTTCTTTCTCGTCTCTGAGCTTCTCTAATGGGTTGTTTTGATTAAACATTATGGGAAATACTACTATTGGATGCTTTCCAAATCATGTTATATTTTTAAAGTATATAGGTAGATCTGGTAGTTTTATGATCCAGATTCTTTTTGTAGATCTGGAAATAGCTTTACTGTCCACATACTTAATTCAGTTATAATAATAACATAATATATATTTAACTGTTGCCTAGAGTTATTAAACCCAGTCTTTAAAAATTGTATAGATACCATCCAAAGAAAATATTTTCACGACCTTACACATTTTTTAAAAATCGCTTTCATTCTAACGGTCCTCTAACTATTTGCATAGCTACAAAATCAACCAAGGTATGGCTAGAGTAGCGATAGTAATTCTCGGTATTATACGTTTTTGATTTCATTCACGTGAAAATATATACCGTGAAACCATTGATTCAATCTTTAACGATACAAAGGTTAGTTATTTGAAAATTTTCCGGTCAGCCATCTTTAGATTTTCCGTCATGTGCATATTTTGGGACTGATGTAAAGGTGACGCAAAAATAGAATGTTTCAGCGACAAAGCTGAACCTTCGCCTTTGTGTAGTCGATAAACCAGGAATATTATGAAATATCCAGATTATTGTGAAGGATAAATACTAAATACCTATTATTGCTCTGTTTCCTAAACATCTTGCAACATGCCTAGATCTAGAAATTACGAATGTATGTATGTACATCGTAGTGTACCTAGATATACGGGCGACGAAAGACAACTCGTAAATTTCAAGTTAAGTTGAATTATTGTTGTAGAGAATTTAGTTGAAGCGAGCTCTGTCTTGATATTCTTGGAACTCATAAAATTAAGAAGACAAAGCGAACTGTATTATACTTAAAGATATACATCGTTTCATAGGTGTCCTGTTCAATGTCGATGCACCATTGCCAAATAAACAGCGATGCGGACGATACTTCGACATCTAAGCGTCATTTTCTCTTTGTACTTATTTGTATAGTTAGTCATTTAATTTAGCACCTAGTTTAAATATTTAGTTGTGTTTAATATTATAAAAGTTATAAAAGCGTAGGACATTAGACACTAAAGATAATTCCAACTAGAAATTTTAAGCCCCAGTAACACGATGCAAGTTTCTTGCCTTTAGCACATCATAAAATTAAAGCAATAAACTTCGTCGTTTTCGCATTGTCTAAGCACTGTTTAGACGGTGCAACTTTTATTGTTGCTTCAACTTATGGTATGCCGTATGGGGACAGTGGTGGCCCAGTGTGCAGTGGTAACGGGCCTGACTTACGAGTTGTAGGTCGTGGGTTCCAACCTAGGCAACCTTTGTGTAAATAATTTCATCATCACTACTATCAAAACGCTGAAGGAAAACATCGTAAGGAAACCGGCATATCCTAGAACAAAAATTTCGAAGACTTGTAACATCTACGAACCCGCACTGGACCTACGTAGTCGATTATAGCCCACTCCCTCTTGAAGATAGGAGGCCTGAGTGCCAGAACATTATGGGCTGATTAAGATATAAATCCGGCTTAGTGCTAAAATAAAAAGGGCCTTTCAGTCTTTTTAGAAGACAAGTAAGGCATTCCCAAACACTTTGACTGGTAGGCATTATGATCTATATCAAAAAATAGGCACACAATACTACCAGGGCTAAAATATAAATCCTGGTACCGAACAGTGGTCCAATAGTTTGTCAAAACATAAACAGTGATCCAATAAAACAAACGCAACAATAACATAAATTTGGAATTTATCAGGGGCTCCACAACCACGGCCCTATTAAACTGCGTACCTTGCGCTAGATAGACGGTTAAATCAGCAAAAACTAGTTGATATTTAACAATTTGTACATTACGTTTCAAAACTCGTTACGTTTTTAATTTAAGAAGAGGAAAAAAACCTCATGAAATTAAAAACGGGCACTTAGTGTGAGAAGAGTCCTTGTTATGGGGGATTGTTTTTATGAGAAAAAAACACGACCTTTAAAGCCAAGCTTTTAACCGCTAGTGTTTTCATATCTGTGGCATTTCCTGGTATTATGGAACTGGGTTTTATTTTTCATTATTTTTTTTGTGGTTTTTGAATTTCAGTTATGTCGTGATGGCTCAATTTTTTAAATTCATATATACTTTCTGAGTTTATCTTGGACATGACTGAAATCAGGCAAGGAAAACATTGTGGGAAAACCTGGTCTCGTAGTTAATAAACGACTGAAATCGGCAACCTGTCTTGAGCAAGCGTGGTGATCAATGCTTGTACCTGTTCTTTACGAGAAGACGAATTTCCCCTGCAGTAGGATAACAATAGGCTTATATTATTATTTTGCGTTTTATGAGGAAGAAAATATTTGAGTATGAATGTAGCTTAGCTGTTCTCAAAGTAGTTCGAGCTTTTTTTTATTAAAAATAAGTCTTCTTCATCCATATTATATTTTAACAAACACTAGAAGCCGCTGTCGACTGCTCCACGCTGCCAGTCTGGCCAAGCACTTAGAGTAGGGGAAGACCAAGGAAACGATGGATGAACTGTGTGAATGATGATAATATGGTTAGAAAGGGGGTGGACAACGGTAAGGAATTTTATAACATATTTGCTCGTAAAGGGTCTCCGGTCTTCTTTACGTGGGTGCACATGTCAAAACCTGGAATGTTTTATGCTATATCCAAGTTAAATGTTAATGTAAGTGTACAACAAACCTTTTGAAATGAATTTTCTAAATGATGATGAAAACCGAATCACAATCCAGTGTGCAGTTTAGAGAATCTATGCGGTCGGGCTGTCAGGCACGGAAAGCGACTTTGTTTTATACTTTTTGACTAGTATACCTAAATATAAATGTGATACAAGGCAAAATATAGTCTGTTCACAATTATTTTATCTCTGACAGCAGCAATCTAACTGCAACCTTATTGCAATGAGAATAAAAATCATAATGATTTCGGCAGACATGTCAGTGGCAGCAACACAATATCAACCTTATACGAATGGGCATAAAGACCTCTGTGATTTGGACAGTGAGTCAAAATAAGAGGTAAAATAACTGAAAGGACTGTAGAGAGAAGATTGGAAAAGCAGACTTAGAAAAAAGTACTGGCCAGTTGAAGGAAAAGACAAAACAAACTTATAGAGAAGTAAATAAGGTTGGCATAGAATGAAAAATATGAAAATTGCAACACACTCGAGTATCCCACGGATAAATTATAGAAAAATTACTACAGGATAATAAACAGTTAAATGTAAAACAAAATCTCACCATATCTATTATATGAATTTAACTACAGACAAGAAATAAAAATTAAAACTGCGTTCCCTGTGCAACACTTTCAAACAAGTTTATTCCTTTCTTTTTACAGTCTACGTTCATTATTTTAACTTGAAATGTATATCTTTTTGCAACAAGTCTGCTACGTTAGGTTTTATTTCGAGAATAACTTCTTTTAATTATATGTGGGTTAAAGACGATACTGAATTCTAAGGAGCAAATTTATGTTCGTTCTTTCTTCAAATTATGATTGTGTCATAATCATCCTCCTGCCCAATAAGTCCGTTCACACTTATTTTGCATCTGATAGCAGCAACCGAATAGCAACCTTATTGCAACTAGAATAAAGATCACTGTGATTTTTTTTTATTCGAAATGGATTTGCTCTTGACTCTAATCTAGGTCAGAGATGACACAGATAAAGTATAGTATAGTTATTTTATATAGTTTTTTTTTTTTTACATATAGTTATTTTACCTCTGATTTTGACATTGATGCAAAATCAGAGGTAAAATAACTGTGAACGGACTAAACTTGGGTTCTTTGCAGAACATGTTAGTCAACATCTGCAGTTTACTTCCTTCCCAGTCATACCTATCATCTCTCATAAAGTCCATCCATCTTTTTTGGATAACGATTATTATGCGTCAAAAATTATTCGATCAACATTCAGCTATAACACAATTTGACAATCAATAAAACTTTTATTATTTCCTGCTACATGGCAAAAAACGAATGCCCATGAAACTTTAAGTTTTAAAGTTAATTTACGTGTCACGCAAACTTGTCAGCTATACCCGAAGGACTGAGCTCTAACAATACAATATAGAACGAGGGAGTGATAATGATTTGTTTGCGCGAATACTTCGGCTTTCTACTCGTTATATTGTTTATTGTTTCTGACCGCAATATTAATTAGGTACTCAATATGGCTTTGTCACTGGGAATGTAAGAAGGTTTTTAATATGGTGTACAAAGAAAATAGGCACTAATAGTTTTGGCTATTTGGATTTAAAAACATGTTACTAGCTAGGTTAACGTGGAACTAGGCTGGTCTTTATTGGCAAAAGCGACCACACAGAGGCTTCCAAAACTGCAAGAAACGATATCGCAACAGACACAGAAAGAGATTTCAGAATGAACAGAGCTGGACTCCTTATTATTGCAAGTCCGATTAGAAAGGAAAGAGAGAAAGAGATTTTGCTTGTCTATGAGACGCTATATATAGACCCTTACAATAAGTTAACATGGATCTTATAATGAGTAATTTAACCCATATTGCGGGTAGCCGCCTGTTGACCCTTCCAACAATGCTAAATATCCTTGGTCTAGGTGTGGATATATGTATATACATATATCGTTTGCGAGTTTACGAGGCGGCGATGCATTTCTGTCAACGTCACTTCGTTTGAGCTAGACTCACGTCCTAGCCGCATGTAGGCTTAAGTGTTGGGACACAGTCGATAATATTTATTCACCATAATATTTTCTTTTGTTATAAATTATTTTGTTCCAGATTTTACCCATATCTGTTACACCAAAGTACTTGAAGAGCTTCTTGTATTCGTAAAAAAACAAGGTTGTTTTCAAAATTTATAAAACTTCATTTTATGTAAGGATACGTAACGAATACATACAATTTTCTTTTCAAGGATTCAATAAACATCATCAAAGTTTTTGAAAGAATTTTTCTCTTAGAAAACCTTATTTTCAATAGCGGCGAACCGAACGCGGAATTTATTGAAGTTGGCTTTCATTAATGGAATCAATTTATCAGTGGCTAAGAAAACATTTTCGGGAACCTGTAAATCCGCGAAGAAAATCTTCTTTTCGGGATAGAGTAGCAAAGTACTCCATTAGTAGATTGCCTTGTAAATTAACCTGTGCTTTGTGTAGTCTACTATTACGACCTGTTCCCCAATATGGTTAAGGATTGTACGTAAATTAACAAAGGAAACGATAGGTAAAAAAATTATTATTTATTCTGGTTTTTACGTACGAAGTTACAAGTGTTGCTGAGCTACCTGACAAAGGATAAGGTGAAATTTACAAAGTTGATGACCAAACTTTAGTAATTGAAGAGGCAACAAATGAAGAAGAAACCAATATCAAGAAAGTATCGATTGTTCCTACCGTTCTGTGATGAGGGTCCTAATGTTAATTGTATGGAAACTTATGTATAGTCAACAAAAGATCCAGGATCGTCGTATATAGTTGAATTTTAGTAAGAAACCAATGGATGTTCTCGAATAAAATTTAATTTTATCAATAGAAAACAAGGAGCTCATTTATCAAATTAAATTTCAGTCGAAAACATCCATCGGTTTCTTACTAAACTTCAACTATATCCGACGGTCCTGCACACTTATCTCTTTTGTTGACTGTACCTAAAAGTTTAATTATTTCCGAGAATACTCACTATATAGCTTAACATTAAGAGAAGAAGCAAGTCAATGAGAATGAGGATGGGTTGTGTAATTTTAACTGAAGGTGATGCGTAAAATGAGATAAATGGAAGATCTAAACATTTCACTGACTGAATGATGGAAATCAATTAAGGCTTATGATGATAAAATACTTAAGGTAGAACAATGTCCCTCGACCCTCTGGGTTGGGTCCAGAGGGTCGAGGGACAGAATGACATTCTATCAATGATAACGATAGTGGAAAAGTCAAAAATCGATAAGACTGATAAGCTACCGAAAAGTTTATTAAGTCAATTGCGTTTAAAAGTGCTGTAGATATATAAACTTTGAAAGCTATTGCCACATGTCATATCTAGGCCTTCAGGTAGTGATTTTTGGAATAAAGTTGATAAAATATAAAAGGAAAATACTATGAAAACGTACGAGTAACTTACAAAATAAATATTAATAAAGACAAGAAATATAATAAACAAGGTTTCCTGATAATAAAAATCATTGAAACAGGTTGGAATCGGATTGTAACGAAAATATTGTGTCTGTTTTCGGGAAATAATATGGAAAAAGGATTTGTCATTGAGAAAAACAGCTTAAATCATGAAGGTAATAAGATATACTTTAACATCACAAAGAAATGAAGAATTATGTTTTCCCCTAGAACAGTAACAGTGGGGTTTATATTACTACATTCATCATCGAGAAAGAACTAGATGTGATTAACACAGACCAGGAAAACATGACACAATAGGGAGAAAGAAGGTCAACATGATGATAAAGCTATCATCACAATCGTTCTCGAGCCGACCGTAATACAAAGCCACCCAGATGCAAGAGAAACTGTTACATATTCTATTGATCACCTAATCACTTTATTTGCCCTAAACGATCTAAAATGGTAGAGAAAATGATGCCTTTACCCTTTTATGGTCTGTTTTATTAATTAGCTGAACCCTTGCTAAATTAATGTATTGCCTAATGGAAGCATTTTATCAGAATGAACTAGTAGATGTCAGATTGGGTACATCTTATCTTTAACAGATGTCAAGGATCAACAGCCCGCGATCTTGAGTTTAGTTATCGTCAATAATAAAAACTTTCCATAATTTTGACGCAGCTAAGATATTTCGATCTGTATCTATAACCTTTTCCGAACTATGTTGGGGCCGGCTTCCAGTCTAACCGAATGCAGCTGAATACTGGTAAGTATTGAACAGCAGTTAAGATATTTTTACATGAAAAACCTAGTGTCTTCTGGCATTCTAACAACTAAATCTACAAAATAAATATTGATCCTAAAAAGAAAAAAATTAAAAACTGGAGTTCACAGAAACACGGTCTTTAGCGTAATAACATTTACATAAACAAGTTAATGTTATTTCGCTAAAGACCATGTTATGTGCAATCTGCCTAGCCTTTTCCCAACTATGTTGGGGTCGGCTTCCAGTCTAACTGGATGCAGCTGAATACCAATATTTTACATGGAGCGACTGCCTATTTGACCTCCACAACCCAGTTACTGGGTAATACGATACCCCTTGGTAAGACTGGTTGTGAGACTTTCGGGCTTTTGACTACCCGTAACGACTGTCAAAGATCCACGAATGACAGCCGGGACCAACGGCTTAACGTGCTTTCCGAAGCACGAAGGGGTCGCGGTATGTAAAGATGGTCACCCATCCACAGACCAACCGCGGCAAGCGTAGCTTAACCTGATCGATCGACCTGTGCGGCTGTTATTATTTATCCACGGACCGCTCAAAAAAGACTGTTATGTCCCATGTCAAAAGGTCGCCCCCTTTGGTCCAATACGTAACGCTACCGGCTACCTACTGGGGACATATACGTATTATTGTGATTTCATGTAACAATAGCTGAGTGCGAAAAAGCCAGCACCATTTTATCCCACCCAAGAATCGAACGCCGACTCGGCACGCCTTACCGCTCTAGCTTACAAAATAATTACCGAGCATTTAAAACAAAAACGTTTAGGCATCCCTATTACGAAGCAGCATAAAGTGAGACTGCCCTCAGCTCAACGCGAGATTTAATTGAATTATTTGAATCAGCCCGACGCTTCCGCCGGGCCAGCGCTCGCTCGGCCAACTGTGCAGGATATACCAATTGCCACTTTAAAATATGTATTTCTGTTTGTTTGTTTAATACTACACAATTTGTGTGACGTATTTAGTATAAACATGAGGATTTAAGGGCGATTTTGAATGGTATTATGTAACTGTTGGCAGAAGATGAGATTATGATTCGCGTGACCTGGAATTTGGTTGATGTAATATTTAGGAGCTTCTGTTTTGTCTCAAATGTTTAAATATATAGCAATTTATTAAATCCATGTGTTGCCATCCATGCAGCCCTGTTCGAAAAGTCGAAAAAGAAGGGCTTCCTTTTTAAATTTAAATTAACGGCAAAACTCCTTTGCCAATGCTCTAATCTTGAAATTTAAAATAAAGTAGAAACGATGGTGCTTATGAATGTATAGTTATGCGCATAAGAGCTCTACTTTCTGTCCTATATTTAATGGTAAATCGATATAACTATTAAATCTGTAATAGTAGAACCAATGTAATTGTTATAGATAGTATCGATAACAAATACAAGCTTACTTTATTATCGTGTTAACGTCTGGAAAAGAATAAAACAAAACATCGATCTACAGAAAATAAAATATTCAAACGACGTTTAAATTAACTAATCATAACTCCAAAGCTTCAATCACACTAACTACAAGACACATCATAAGCACTAATTAACTAATTGTCACAAAACAGTGATATAACTTAATTAATTAGTCAATTAACGCAGGCAAATCAAGTCTACATCAACATAAGCCAATACTTACAATGTTACACAATACTACTATTTATTTTATTACATATGAAATTACATACATATAGTATATCCACACAACAGGTGTCAAATTGCTGATGGATGACCTTGCCTGGGTAGTTTGAAGGGGAAGGGTCTTTTAGAACAGACACTTAAAGTTGATATAAGTTCACAAGCACTCACTCGCGTTTTGTATAGTAATAAAGTATTATTTTTTGGGAGAGCCCGACCGCGATGCGTCTCCACCGACGTGTCAATGTAGACTAAGCGCCGAAGTGAAATTGGCCCGGTGCCTCCGAGGGTTGCAAGCTCTCAGATACGTTTTCCACTTTTCTAATAAATTTGAAGTCGAGCTTTTCGCCTTTATTGATATCTGATGTCTAAGATATAGATTTTTGCCTTTAAAATTGTAGCGTGTTAGAGCTTGTGGTTTTCTTTTTTGCGATCTAATTACTCACCAATTAACTGAAAATAATAAAAAAATAATATTCTGTTTTTTTAAATGTAGTCTAAAACGATAATTTGATTTTATTTAGGTTTAGGCAGTACTAGATGGGCCTTTAATTCGATCGAACTCTCTTATACTCATACATTTTGATTTGTATCAATAAGCACTTAAAACGTTTAATAAAGGAACATAAAATGCCCTTGAATCATTCAGGTTACGAAGGCACTAAACCGGTAAATTTTTGATCATTTCGGGGAAATTCTCCCTGTTGGCCCTGACTCGCCGTGGATGATCACTCTTCCCCAAACGGTATCGCGCCCGGGGCACCCCATACGATGACCTCTTACTGCTTTTTCCTTATACAACGCCCCGCACGACCTGCGTCACTTCCATTACTCGTTTCATGAACTGGCACCATTTACTATTCTATTACCGAACTCCAATGTATAACGAACTAGTTGGATTACTCGAGGGATCGCCGATATTGTTATAAATCCACAGTTTCCGTGGAGCAACACCTCGAAAACGATTAAATAATTGCAGATTCGCGGTTGTGGTTCGGCTCTTTCGTGAAATTTGGACGAAATTGGGGCATTCAGTGGGAAGTTTCTTGATTGCATTGAACCTAATGAATAAATAATGGAGTGGTTGGCAGGATTTTGTTTTCAGCTTTCTTATTTGCGGCGTTTATAAAGATTTTGTACACTAAAATAATAGTAGGTCAATCGGCTTATTTTAATCAAAAATTTGGTAGGTAGGTTCTTATATTGGTTTGATTAAACGAGTAGCTCAACAAAAACCGGATCAAAACGGCTGTGTTTATCGCTCATCCGTATTTTTCCCACGTTCCGTACAAAATGTGTATAGTACGTTACATTTAAATTTGCTAGTTGCAGGCTACGCTCTGAGTATCATTGTAGGGCCGTGTACGTGCGCAACGACCTGCCATGTCACCTACTCGTTGCATCCACACTGAGCGTCTACCAAAGTTCTTATTCATGTATATTTTGTATTCATGGACAGTTTCGTAGGGACTAAAATTTACTGAGAATCACAAGTTCTAAGAGAATAAGCAGGTTCTAAGTGCGCTTTAGAGAGTAATGTGAAGTTTAAATTGAAGTTGAAGAAAGTGTTATAGTAGATTGTACCGAGCAGTGGTGGCTCAGTGACAACGGCCGCGATTTACGAGTTGTAAGTCGTAGGTTCAAACCCAGGCAGGCAATTTACTTTGTGTTAATTATTTTTACACCGCTGTTCTCAAAACGGTGAAGGAAAACATCGTGAGAAACTGGCATGGCCTGGAACCAAAAATTCGACGACTTGAGACATCTACCAACCCGCACTGGGCCCGGGTGCTGGATTACCGAGAGGAGGCCTATGTCCCAGCAGTGGGAACATTATAGGCTGATCATGTTATGCTTGCATGTCTGTGTGGTGCCGGACTTGTCTGTGTGGTGCCGGACTTGTCTGTGTGGTGCCGGACTTGTCTGTGTGGTGCCGGACTTGTCTGTGTGATGCCGGACTTGTCTGTGCGGTGCCGCACCTAAAGAATAGCACCACCCCATACTTCCCGTAGGTGTCGTAATGGGCAGCAGCGTTCTCTATGCATTTGATCACCATACCATACTGCGATATACCGTGACAATCAATATAGCTGTCTAGGAAATACTTTACACTGAACAGCTGTCAATAAGACAAGGAAACGATTGATATACATAGTACCTACAACTTCCAGTACCTATGTATTGTAGCATAGTAGTTATAGTTTGCCGATATCATTATTAGTACCCATAATGATAGGGGTGAGCCGATTATCCTTTGTCTGGCACAGTTTAACCCTCGGGGGTTGTTATGGTTTCTGTTGGCAGTAAACTGATTTAGGTAGGTAGGTGGTAGGTACCAGGTTATTGTATAACGTGCTTTCCGAGGCACGGAGGGTTCTCGCTATCGAAAGATGGTCACTCATCCACGGACTGACCATCTTGAAAAAAATACGATTCGTCCATGTGTGAAAGCACTGGTGTATACTTTGGTAACCGTTACGTAACTGACAACCACTCAGAGTCCTCCATCTATCTATCTAAACCCTATACTAATAATAAGCTGAAGAGTTTGTTTTTTTGAACGAGATAATCTCTGGAACTCCCAGATTCATACTAATATTATAAAAGCGAAAGTTTGTGAGTGTAAATGTTAATATGGTTGTTACTTCATCACGCTCAAACGGCTGGACCAATTTTAATAAAATTTTGTATGTATGTAGCTGACACCCTGGATTAACATACAAGCTACTTTTTATCCCGATATTCCCACGGGAACGCTTACGCGGGTGAAACCGCGGGATGCAGCTAGTATTAATTAAAAGTCTATGATGTCCCACTGCAGGGCAAAGCCCCCCCCTACGCTCTTTCCACTTTTGTCTGTTTAAAGCTTCTGAGGACCAGTTCTTGTTCTTAACTCCCAGTCAAATTTTTTTGGCATTTGATAGTCGAATTCTTGAGGAAGGCTATGATAGGTTAATTAACATCACGCTAGCCCCTTAGGAGACAAGTAAAAAGAAAAAAAATCAGAAAAAACGCTAAGCGAAAAAAAGAAGTAATAGCGGGGCCTGGCGATGCAATGCGACGGGGTGGGTTGGGGGAGCAAAAAATTCCACGCGGACGAAGCCACGGGCATGAAAAAAAACCTGGCACCTACCTACCTACATCAGTATACTGCCAACAGAAACCATAACAACCGTCGAGGGTTAAACTGTGCCAGACAAAGGATAATCGACACGCCCCTATCATTTTGGGAATCAATAATTATATCGGCAAACTATAATTACTATGCTACTGGTACTGGTACTATATCAATCGATATGGATGTTTCCTTGTCTTATTGACAGCTGTTCAGTGTAAAGTATTTCCTAGACAGCTATGTTGATTGTCACGGTATATACCTATAATCAAATAACAAAGTTTTGATTAATGAAGTAAAGGTAAGCATATAATTTTCCCAGTGCTAGGACATACATAGGCCTCCACGCGGGCCCAGTGCGGGTTGGTAGATGTCTCATGTCTTCGAATTTTTGGAGTTTTCAAATATTGACTAAAAATTGGCGTGTCAAAGTGTCAGGATCTAATTACAGAAATAAATACAATTTCATCATTAGGTATTTCATTTAATTTCAATTTAAACATTTTGAAGGGCTATTAAACAAAATTAAGGTGATATATTGAAAAAAATGTGTTTTTCTATTTCCTGTAACTTTGTTAAGTATGTGGAATAGGAATTAACATTTTGGTATATGTTGTTTGACTCTTTGGTCTAGTATCATGTAACAGGAATACACGATTCAATGATTTTTTTCTCGATACTTACAAAAAAGTTGCAGTCTGATATCGATTTTTTCGACATCACGGCGTAACGCTTAACAGTTATTCAGTGAAATTTACTTTAAAACAGAGAATTATCATATCAAAGTTTATTCAAAGTAGTTTTAAATTTAATTCATTTAGGTATATTGTTAAAAAAGGAGTAGGTAAATTCATTTTGGCACATACGTCGTTTTATTCCGAGCGCACGCACATTATAGCCATCTCCCTTGTTTTGCGTTTCAAAAGTAAGTGTATCACTTTCGCTCGCTTAGTAGATCAGTCGCTTCGATTTATTTTCAAGGTAGCGCCTTAACGATTACACAAATAGTAAGGTAATTACCTACCTAAACCCCGGAAACCGAAACAGTAGATTTATCAAAATGAAATTTAATCGCCAAACTATTGAAATGTGCCTTTAACTAAATTGTTTACTAGCTCCCAAAGCCACAAGCTAAACCGTTGCTAAAAGCTAAGGTATGCGAATAAAAAGATGCTCTCAAAATAGAAAGGGTCGGGATGCAGAAAACCCTTGCATTGACCTAAAAAGCTGTAGAATAGTAGGTTAATGAGACAGGTAACGTTGTCCATAGAACATAAAACAACAACAAAAAAACCTCTTATGGATGTTAATAAAAAAGAAAGACCAAAGGAACGATGGATGGACTGTATGCATGATGATAATTATGGTTAGAAAGGAGGTAACTATCGAGATGACGACTAAAGGCTCCTCCAAAAACAGGCGCGACACGACACGCGACACAAAGGCACCGCAAGTCGCGCAAAGAGCGGTGTCTTTGTGTTGCGCGCGGTTATATCGTGTGTCGCGCCTGTTTGTAGGAGCCTTAATAGAGAACTAAGAAAGAAAAAGACGTTGCGCTGACCCCAAATAAATTGGGATTAGGACATGAGAATGATGATAATGATGAGTTAGGGAAGTTAACCTAAAAGTAAACGTTTTATGTAATAACAGCAGCGTCCTGCGGTCTCACACGCATTAGTGTCGATCCCTTGGGAATATTGGGATAAAAACTATCCAATGTCCTTTCCCGGGACTCAAGCTATCTCTATACCAAATTTCATCAAAATCGGTTCAGCGGTTTAAGCGTGAAGAGGTAACAGACAGTCAGACACACTTTCCCATTTATAGGAGTAACCCTATCATAGCTAATATTATAAACTAGCTTCTGCTCGCGACTTCGTCCGCGTGAAATTTCTTGTTCCCCCGACCCACCCCGTCGCATCGTCTGCCTGCGCTTTTAATTCGTTTACATTTTTTCTGACTTTTTTGGTTTTTGCTCGGCTCCTAAGGGTCCTAGCGTGATGTTAAGTAGCCTATAGCCTTCCTCAAGAATTGGGCTATTAAATGCAAAAAGAATGTTTCAAATCCGACTGGTAGTTCCAGAGATTAGCGCGCTCAACTAAACAAACAAACTCATCAGCTTTATAATATTAAGTATACTACCAGACGTACCCACTGCAGAGTACCATCCGTACTTGGTTGATATCTCGACTAGTCGTACTCAGCGCTTCTCCTTCATATTTAATATGCGCACAGCCAAACTGTGGAACTCTGCTAGCGTCTGTTCCACATAGCCTTCAAAGCAAGAGTGAAAATGTATCTTCTGGGCAAACTCGTTCAATCGTAGACCTTATTCATCGCATCCCATCAGGCGAGATCGAGGTCAAGAGCAGGCCCATTACGCAATAAAAAAGTAATGTACCAAAAACATAATGTCGCAGAACAAACTTTTCAACCGTGTCGTTCCCTTGAGAAAAGGCAGGTGTTCGAAATTGAAACCACTTCATTTTAAGTTTCGGAACACTGAAGACACTGTGTTTATCTGTGGTGCCTAAGGCAGCACAGTGTCGCTTTCGTCTTGGATTGAACCGACGTACCTACCTACGTCTACCTACTGTATTAAGGTACTCATTTTACTGTAGGAAAACAGGCCAAGTCTCGATGGCCGGAATTTGCGACTAATTTAATAATTGTACTACGCTATTATTATGTTGAAGGTCTCTTTGAATTAGGTCGAAGGGTTTTAATTTAGTCGTTAAAATGCGGCTTAACTAGGCAGTAAGTGGGCAGGGGTTCAGAAGGTATTATTTATACCAACAGGGAAGTAAGAATTATGACTAGCGGCACAATATAGACCTATGTCATTTCAAAAGGGATCTTTATTTTGCCAATAAGAATGTATTCTTTTAGTACCTAAACATTTCCGAATAAAACCACACGATGGCCACCCCTCTCAAAAGATAAGGATACATCGTGATCTTTGGTGGAACACAGCACGCAGCTGATCAAATTTTTTTACGTTTTTTGCAATTTGCAGGTCAATGTTAGGTTGAATGTTGATCAATATATGATTCGCGATCGTAACAAGTGTGAATTAACAGTATTATAATCGATAAATTTATCAATACAACCTCATCATCTGCCTAGCCTTTGTTCTTGGCCCAATTATGTTGGGGTCGGCTTCCAGTCAAACCGAATGCAGCTGAATATCAGTATTTTACATGTAGCGACTGCCTATCTGACCCCCACAACCCAGTTACTACATAGGTAATACGATACCCCTTGGTAAGACTGGTTGTCAGACTTTCGGGCTTCTGACGACCCGTAACGACTGTCAAAGATTCACGAATGACAGCCGGGACCAAAGGCTTAACATGCTTTTCGAGGCACGGAGGGGTCTTGGCATGTTAAGATGGTCACCTATCCACGGACCAACCGCGGCAAGCGTAGCTTAACCTGATCGATCGATCCGTGCGGCGGTTATTACTTGGCCACAAGCTCCGATCGTCATCAATTATGATTGATATTTCATAAAATACTCATTCAATAGGGTTATATAGTTATCAAAGTACTTAGATTACTTTTATTTCGCTGGCTATTTTGGCGCTTCTCCTTTAAAAGAGTAAAAGCAGTATCAACCTTTTTTTTTCAGTATGGGAATCATCAAATGACCCCTCCCGCTTTGGGTGGAGCGGAAGGGAGTCAGACTCTTACTGACTAAAACCCACCCGTGTTCCTTCCTTAGCCCTTTATGTTCCGGGCAAGCGGTAATCCTTTTGGACAATCCCGCTGACATGAGAGCATACATTGGATTAAAAATCTCTGAAAATAACATTTTCGTTTAAAAATATAGTACCTATACATATACATACGGCTAAATTAGTACCTTTTTCATGTTCTGAAGCTGTTTATATAATATTACATAGAGTGAAAAATCTCTCGGTTACCCAGGATTTACGTACGTAAAACCACCCTTAACTTAAGATGGCGCCGACCAAATGCCGCCCGACCGCGCATTGGCGCTCTCATCGTTTGTTTGGTTATTTATTTTATTTTACAATGAAACTACAGAAAATAAGCACGTTATGTTGTGCTTCAAAAGATTATACGTTAATATTATTATAAACGGTAGTTTTACATTGTTTAGTTTTATTATAATCACTAAAACGGAAAATACTGGCCACTTTTATCCGTTTTAGTCATTATTTTCTGCATTTTCATTCTAAAATAAAAGAAATAACCAAACAAACGATGAGGGCGCCACTGCGCGGTCAGCGTTTGGTCGGCGCCCTCTTAAAATCTGTGAGTCTTCCACAAGGTGTAGGTAGGTAACTACATACCTAAGTCTATGTAAAATCATCTTGAACATCCCCCTCGTTGTGTATCCAAGTTTCGTCACTATTTGTATTCATGACACTGAATTACACAGAATCACGTCCGTGCTGCGAAATTATAACCTTCTCATCAATTTGGGACAAACACGTAGACATGTAGGTAGGTAGGTCGAATGGAACTCCTCCAATCTGAAGGATTAATAAGTAACAGAAGAGATTAGGGTAATGTTTTACCTGGTACTTTTATAAGTTGATTTAGGCTGCCTTCCCACCAGAGATGAGCGAGGATGCGTTGCACCAATAACATCGCTTCATTTTTATAGCTTGAACTAAGTTAGCGTTGGTATTGGTTAGTTTTACACATATCTTTCGCTCATCTCTGGTGGAAAGGCAGCCTTACGGTGGCCTCCAAAAGTTGTAATTTTTCCACTTCAGCTGTGATGCCATAATATATTAACATTTAAAAAAATATCAAAAATATTTTTTTATTAGGTATAAGTCATCAGTAGTTAAATTAGGTCTGATTTTTCAATAGTCAGAATTTTTTTATCTGAGGTATAAATATTGCGGTTTGACAGTTTTTTTAAAGAAAATATGTCAAACTGTCATAATTATTTATTCTTCAGATACAATATGTTATCTGAGTGAAAAATCAGCCCTTAGTCAATAAAAACGTTACCTATAGCGCACAGTTCAAACATTTGGAACTAGAATTTTAAATCATAATATGGTGTTAGAAAAAACTATTATTTAATTTTACTTAAATAAATTCGAAATGGCTAATAATCAACTGGTTTATTAATTATTTTACACAATATAGGTGCATTTACAAGAAAATAACAATCAAAGTGAGTGTGATGATAGTGAACTATCCAAAGACCGCACCGCTTGTGCTTCGCCGTTATAAAGTCTCTGGTGTGTGAGAAAGATCCTATCTACAGATCAAGATCGCACCCTCGGGTCGTTAAAAACCCCAGACAACACATACACCAAGTCGGACCACGAAACAAGTAAAGTCCTTTTGGAAACCCACTTCCCAGACTGCAGTCTCTCCGAGGACAGAACCTGGGCAAGTGAGCCAACGCACACACCAAATGACCAAGACTGGGCCAGAGCCCGCACCATAGTAACCACAGAGAAAATAAAATGGGCAATACAGACTTTTAAATTTTATAAATCCGCAGGCTTAGACGAAATTTTCCCCGCCCTGCTACAATGGGGAGTAGACGTCCTAACGCCGTGGCTGACCGTCATCTACCAAGCCTGCATAGCACAGAAATACATACCACTTGCATGGCGAGAGGTGAAAGTCATCTTCATACCTAAACCAGGCAAACCAGATTACACACAACCCAAGGCGTACAGACCAATAAGCCTAACATCTTTCTTGCTGAAAACCCTCGAGAGACTCTGTGATCGACATATTCGGGACGGACCTCTTCGGGAGCGACCTCTTCATAAACAGCAACACGCGTATTCCACAGGAAAATCAACAGAATCTGCGCTGCATAGTGTGATCTCCAAGTTCGAATGTGCAGTGGACCACAAATGCTCCTCACTAGCTGTCTTCATCGACATAGAAGGCGCTTTTGACAAAACTATCTTCCATAGCATCAACGCAGCCCTCGAGGAACACGGTGTGGACTCGACCCTGCGAGGATGGATCACAAATATGCTCCGATTAAGAGCCGTACAAGTTACGGTAAACGACACCACCAGAGCCATAGTGGCGAAGGGCTGCCCCCAAGGTGGAGTCCTCTCGCCACTACTATGGAACCTTGTAGTAGACAGCCTCATCAAACGTCTAAATAGCAGAGGCTACTACACGGTGGGCTATGCTGATGATTTGACCATAATAATAAACGGCACACACGAAAACACACTATGCAACCTTATGCGCCAAGCTCTAAGAATAGTAGAAGACTGGTGCAAGGAATACAAACTAGCAGTAAACCCCACCAAAACCGAACTCGTCCTCTTCACAAAGAAAAGAAAGCTGACAACTTTACAATTGCCAAGCTTCTTCGGGACAACCCTAAGCCTATCGACTGAAACCAAATACCTGGGTATCTTTTTGGACAAACAGCTGAACTGGGCAAAACACACTGATCACATTATCACAAAAGCCAGTATAGCCCTATGGCAATGTAAGAGACTCCTCGGGAGAAATTGGGGCATAAGCCCCAAAATCACCTACTGGCTATACACCACAGTTATCCGACCAATTATCACATACGGTTCTTTAGTTTGGTGGCCCAGGACCAACCTAAGTACAACCCAAAAGGATCTCGAGAAACTGCAAAGATTTGCCTGCGTAGCAATCGCCGGCAGCATGAGGACTTCCCCCACTGCTGCCTTACAGGTGATGCTGGGGCTACCTCCCCTACACCTCGTCGTAAGAGAGGAGGCGGCCATAGCGACTTTCAGACTCGAAGTATCCGGCTCCCTAAGCAATGATTCTAGGATCAAACACACACGCATCAGAGAAGATGCAATCAAAGAACAACCGATGATGACATCACCCATCGACAGAACCCTGAAGACCCACTGCTTCCAAAAACACTACAACATAGAGCTCATAGAGGAGTTGTGTGACTACTCAGGTACAACAGAGCTAAGAATTTACACTGATGGATCAAAGACCGACGAAGGGACGGGCGTCGGGGTGTTCTCCAACGACCTAAACATTAAGATATCCAAACCACTTGGAATGCTCAACTCCGTTTACCAAGCAGAGTGTGTAGGTATTATCCAAGCGGCACACGCTATAGAGGCCAGGAGGGTTACGGATACCAATATCCGAATACTCTCCGACAGTGCCTCAGTTCTTCAATCCCTAAAGAGTAATCAGATCACGTCGAGACTAACACTAGAATGCCACAAGGCCCTAGAACGAATCACGGTACTAAATCGCAACACGATAACGCTACAATGGATTAGAGGTCACAGTGGATCACTTGGAAACGATGCGGCTGACGAACTTGCCAGAAGAGGATCCAGCACAAGACCCTACGGACCTGCTAAGAAGCTGGTTAAAGGATCACACTCGAATACAAGCGGAAAAATGGTGGACCTCGACACCAGGATGTAGGCAATCCAAGGAAGCTATGCCATCCCTGGATACAAAGCTGACCAGGCGCCTTCTGCGCCTGGACAGAGACAGCCTGCGCCTGGTGGCGGGGACCATCACTGGACACTGTTCACTAAATAAACACTTCCATACCCTGGGAATCACTGACAGTCCCCTGTGCAGAGCATGCATGGAGGCGGAGGAAACGGTGGCGCATGTGCTTCTTGAGTGCACAGGCGTTACCAAGATTCGCGAGGAGACCCTGGGAACACCAACATCCCTTGCGGATGCCCTGAGGAGACCGGGAAGTCTAATCTGCTTCTGGAGGGAGGTGGGCTGGTTGGAGTAATCGGCCACCATGGCTCACGCACAATGGTCCACTTCAAGGACTAAGTGCGGAAACCTAAACCCCATGATAGAAGTCTCTGGTGCCCCACTCCAGGAACCTCAGCAATATGAAACTGCCTTCGTCAGTGTCAGTTTCTTCGCTGTCGTCCGCAGATGGCGCTCCAAGTGCAATGTTGCCAACAATGGTGTATTACAGCTGAAGTGGAAAAATGTTAACAAACTTTTGGAGGATCCCCGTTACATGGGACCCAAACAACTGGCGAAATGTGAGTGTAGGTACTATAGGTACACCTCTGCCTAACCCTCGAGGAATATAAGCGTGATGTTATGTCATTTCAGTACCTAATCACCGTTCGCGATTTATTTGCCAAACATATAAACAAATATGAGTATTTGGAAAAATAACATTAACACCCACACAATAAAGTTCAGTTTACGCTACAACTTCAAACATTTTTATAACTTTTTAAATAGTGTTAGTCACTGTGAAATCAACATAATTACCACTTAAATAAAGTTGATATTTGTTTCACTTGAAATAACAACAATTGGAAACATATATGTATATACCTACATGAATAGATCTTAACTAACAAACCTTTAGAGGTGTAAGGTACCATATAGGGTACCTATATTGTTTGCTTAAACCTAAGCTGATTGTAAGCACACATTTAGGTATTAGACTATTGGTAGGCCTGCTTAGGTCTGGTAGGTTGACAAATCCTGTGAATAAAGTAAGTAGGTAAGTACCTTTTTCACAGGATCGCTCAATGTGTAATAGCGTGACTGGTAGCTGGTACCCTGAACTAGTTTAAATCGAATTCGTTCACACTGTAGAGGCACTTCTTTTAAAACCGATCTAGCCCTCAATCAGAGACCTAGAATACACTAAATTCGTATCATTTAAAGTAGGTCAAAAGTGTAATAACCATTAGGTCAGAATAATTTGGAAGTCGATTTGCCTATCGTTGCGTCTACGTGTCTTACTGGTAAAGGAGTATAAAAAAATGTAATTGCACCCAGCATTAGTTGTTGCCTAACGTCTGATTCTGCTTATTATAAATTTTAGTCTTTACCAACATTTCTTCATTCGTTTTAAAACTTTTACTACGGACCGGAATAAATGTGAACGTCAAAATGGCGGGGCCACTCCTTAATTCTTAAAAACTTATTATCAATATCTAGGTATCTACTTATTGTAGGTGAATAGACCTAAACTAAAAAAAATTGTAGGTACCTTCAGGTGTTTACAGAATAACAAAAACGCTATTTCCGCAATAATGCCTCACAAGATGGTGGTAGATTTAAGGACGTAAAGATAAGTATTTCTTTAAAAGCTTAAATTTTGTTTCACCGGTCCTGTCTGAAATCAAATCTTGCAAGTTTTTTTCTCGGTTTCCGGCGGTGGATATAGACTTTAAAAATAAAAGCTTGTAAAAATAAGCATTTCTTTTCATTTTCTTTGTATCGTCCCAAATTCAAAGCTTTTCTCGTGAAAAACATCTATCATTTGTGTCATACCATCACTCAGCTTTTATGTAGGTAAGTACCTATTTACGTAAACTACTTTCAGGAATTTGACATTTTCAGGAATCAACCCTGAGGTAGCAATAAGGTAGGTATTTTAAGGAAAATAAAAGAACATCGATTAATGAAACAAATATATTTCATTATGAAATTAATTACCAACAAATCCATGTTCAACACGTTTTCAAACCATTTTCAATATGATAGGGAAATGTGCCTTTTTTATAAGTGCCAAATATTCATTTAATATGCTGTGCAGATATGGCTACAGGTAATATTTTGAGATCATTGTAATATTAAACAACATAAAGTGGCCGATACGACAGCATCGTCCAATATATTACTAGTAGCAACACCTGCAGAGCTAAAAATTTTACGCCTAATGGTAACACTACAACACACATATTTATTGCACATTTAGAAATTTCGTAAAGTGTTTTTGTCTTTTTTTTCTTATTTTTAGAGATCCAAGACATTTACTATAATTTTGCACATCGATATTAAAATGAAATAATATACACAATAGCGTTTAAATTTAGACTGTGGTATAATACACATCCAAAATATGAAACTATGCCTAAGTTAGTTTGGACAATGGACAAGATATTATAAATTAAATGGACTATTTTATAGACGAATAGTCATATTGCAAAATAAAATTCTTGAAAACAAGTAATAGTTAATCACGATAAAAATATAAAACGATCTGTATAACAATAATAATTATCTGAAATATACAAGTAAAAAAAATATATTATGTAACAGTATGTATGTACTATCAACTAGATATCGGATAAACTGACCCAAGATGTAAATTAAGTTTATTAACAAAAACCGTTCGTCGAAGACATATATATACAATATATTCATCTCTAGTGCCCGCCATCGGCGCAAACACACGACAAATATTTGGAAGTACCAAAAATATATTAAAAAAACTGAAACCAATGAAATACTTCTTTGTCCGATTTTCATTACTTTAACAGGTAAGAAAGTTTTATGTTATTACTTACATACATACAATTTATTCCGAGATAACTTTATTTTAATAAGGCCATAAAACAATTTACACATAATATTCCAGTACTGTTTGAGAGCCAATACTTCTGACCAGCCAAAACCTAATGAAAATTTCCTAACTAGCATTGTCTGCATTACGTTTAAATACATTAACGATCTCGCCTTATTATGAATGGTAATAAGACTTGGACGTATTGATAAGAAATAATTAATTAAAAACCTACGATTTTAAAACTCGCACCGCCACGTCGATGGCATTTGGTCGACTTAAATCTCATAGAAATAAATTACAAGTGAAAGATACAATATTAAAAATTGTGGAATGGTTACACCATCAAAGTCTTACGAACACAAGTCCTTACATTACTGGATACTTTGGTTTCTAAGAGACACATTCGACCAACCACATGACATTAAAATACTGGACAAAATAAATCCTTATGTAATTACCTAAACCAAATTATTGCTGATGTGGGTATATCATAGTGTAATGTGACTATATTATTACCTATGGAAGCTTCAATAAATAAAATGTCTCTGAAGAACAGTTTCTATCACATATCATTACACTTTGTAGCACCACGCGGTTAATAGACCCATCTATGTCTACACTTACCACTATTCATTGATGTATATGGAGATGTATAAAAATCAATACATCTGAAAAATAATTTAAGATTGGTATATAAAAGATTCTGTATAATTATGTTTAAAAATTAAATAAACTCTCTTATTGTTTTATGTCGTAAGCTATTGAGACTGTGTTTTGGCTTGTAAAACTTTTTTTTTTAAATCAACACCTATTTATAAATATTACTTATTGACTGCGATACTTCTGGCCTACTTTACTTCTACCCGAAAATCAGTCTATCTACGTTCGATCGTCGTTGGCTGTTCTGTGAGAGGCCCGTGCCTCAGCTCCGTTGCCTCCTCGTACAATAATATCACATTCTTTGCCTTCTCTATACAACCTTACTACCTACATTCATTATCCTACAGTTGTCATTAGCTGCTTGTGGTGGCAGCCTCCGCATTGGCTCGTATCGACGCTTTCTTGTAAGACTTCCACAAATAAAGCTCGGCACAGACAGGGACGTGACCGTTTGCCTCACATCATATAATTAACTAAACCCACCGGATAACATCAGCTACACAAGATCGTCAGTATATTATTTCCCTATTGCAGTACGTAAACATGTAAAAACTTGTAATAAATAGTCGTTGTATTTTATAACCATTAATCCTATGTGTATGTATTGCATCAAGATGTTGAAATAATTCATATTAAATGGAACAATCAGTAATCATTTGACACTACAATGCCATCAGTCGGTGAAAAGAATGAAACAAGACACACAATATTTAGTGGACGGAGATAATATATAAAACGCTTTAAAAAGTGTCAAAATTGTGCGTCACTGTAACACGTCGTAACACTGCACGTTCTTACATTATTCCAGACTGGCGCAATCTTACTTGTCTACCTACCCTCCCTTCATGGAAGTTCTTTTAAGATGAAGACTATAAAAAGTAGAACATAAATAATGCCCGTTTACCTCACAGTCGACGATTAAAATAGGTAGGTATACTTAATAATGAAAATGTTCAAAAATATTATATGCCCACTTCTTATACCAGAACTGAAGATATGACGGAGCTCCAACTTATAATGGTAAAATGTTTTCGTTTGAAAATCTTTAGTCCTCAACGAAATGAAAGATCACTTAAATCCTAATTTATCACATTTGACCTGGTTAGCACATGCATATTTACATAACGTTTGCTGTGCTCTCTATATTTTAGAATCTGATTTAAAATTAAATTATCTAATATATATTAGAGTTAAAATGTATGTTACAAGAACAGATATAAAGAATACCACACCAATTTTAACACTACGAGAATTCAAAATGATGAACCACTCAAAGTAAGCGCAACATTTTTGGAATACCGAAACGACTTTTATATTAAAACTGGCCACTGACACACATCGGACATAGACACTAACATTAATACTTTGAGTGGTTTATGACCTTAATCCTATAAGACACTAAATTACACCACAACATCAAGTAACTACCGCTGATATACTTATAAAAACAGTCAACATCAATTTTGAATAATATTTATATTTTAAATTTGAAGTAATGGCAAAATATCTACATTATACACAATGTGAAGCACATTGTTTATTTGATAGTATTGTATAAACTCGTCGAGAGAGAATACGAAAACTGGCTGTGAAACATTATTGGATGGCAATGTTTGATGCACTGTAGCTACACTTTATAAAAATCGAGTTGTTCCGTTAGTACATGAGGTGAAGAGTCTCCGTATTCGCTCCTCTAGCAATCAGAGTATTTCTGTATTAAAAATAAAAATTCAGAGTATTGCTTCTCGTTTATACTAAAAGTTTTCGACTACCTATCTTACCTATTATATCCCTCTGGCAAAGTCACTATTATAAATTTTATTACACTTTATTTTAACTGTATCATGTTTAACAATGAACAAATAAAACTATAAAAAAAGTTAATAGTTTCAGTTAAAACCGGCTTATGTTAAAGTACTAACTAAATCATTTACACTATATTAAAATGTTTCGATGAACATTTCCTGTACCTGAACATTTCGTTGCATTGACTTCTTAAATAACTGTGGTAAAATGTAGGCTTTCTATGGACACAAGTAGTTAAACACTCGCTCCTAATATTTGTTGGAAATATTCGGCCGCAAAGTTATTCAATAAAAATATCTGATTACTGTACGGTTATTTATATAGACAGCATTTCACTTATCCTAGACTTAATTGACAGTATTTTATTTATAATAATTATAATGTAGATATCATTATAGGCTTTCCGGACAGACTATAAATGAGAATGATAAAATTTAACATTTTTTAAAGAATAAAGCTCCCAGTTGTACATTTAAGATTTGAGCTTTTAATTACAAATTGAGGACATTCTTACGAATTGAGAGGACACTGTGTGTCACTGAAGTAGAGGAAATATCTAAAATAATATTAGATAACGAAATTATAAAAGGACGTATAAAATTTATATTTTCTGAATATACAGGGTGTTATTGACAGCCCTCCGCAAACTGATAGGGTGGCTTCAGTACATCATATTAAGATAACCGGTACATGAAATTCTTTCAGTAACATTAAGGCAATCCAAAAAACTAGATTTGTTTTATTACCGTGCACGCAATGTATCGTTACCGTGGCAAAACGCACGTAGCGGACGGCAGCGCAGCGAGCTTGAGCGAGGCTGGCCCCGCCCCCCGCGCGCTCCCCGGCGCAACATCCATTGCTGTTTTTTTTAATTCAGCTGTTTTATTTACATAAATGGAGTGTTGCATACAGAGAATGTAATTTTACATTGAAATAAAGGAATATCAGCAGAAAAAACGGCATAATTTTTTTTTTCCTGAGAAAATTTCCAGTGGGATATGATTCAGAATAAGGAGCTGAATCAATCCTGTGTTTTTGTGGAGGGCTGTCAAAAACACCCGGTATTAATACATATATAAGGAAGAACAAAAATATTATGTCAACTATAGAAAATGTCATGACATTTGATTGTCAGAAAATAATGTTAAATACTTAGGTGTCTGTTTATGAATAAAATAGTAGAGCATTTTTAAAACCGGCACTTATACTGTATTGTATAGAGAATATCACAAGATCGAAGAAGTTAAAATTCGTCTTGAGGAGATTTATATTATTTAATTATTATTATTAAAATATACAGAATATTTCCGGTAAAATAAATAATGATTTATATTCTTGTGAACAATGGTTTCTTAGAAATCAGAAAACATTTATATAAATATATGAATCTTATAATTCGAAATGGCGCGAATTAGCACACGGGACGCATTTCCTGAAACATTACGGACGAATATTTTCCAACTGAATAAAATCCATAGACAATATAATCTAACCTTTAGGCTCGTAGAATTCTGTAGCTGACTGAGGAATCAGTTTGTCTATTATAAATCTTGTAGTCAACAATATATCGCAGTGGTATTCTGTACTGTAACATCAAATCTAAAACAAAATGTGTACAAACAATTAATATTGACAATTAATTTATCTACTTCAGTGTTTATTTTTATGAGGTACATATTTTGGCACAGAGAGATTTCTTAAAACTATAGTTAATTAATACATAGGTATATTAATTGTTAGATAACATTATTTTAAATTACATAAAACATTTTTCGATGTTCTAAAACTTGTTTGACTGGTCTTAATCGTACGAATCACAGTTTTTGCATTCTCCTAATAACCTACCGCATCACGTCTACCAATTTTCTAGTTCCTCTTTAATGGAATGAGTTATTTAAAAATCTTATTATACGTAGGCATACAAAAATATGGCAAAAGAAACTATGTTTAAGCCTTCATAAAACGCAAATGGTGTGCCTCGTTGTCGTCACATGTGAATGCTCATCGTGATCGATTGTCCTGGCACCGTCGTCGGTAGACAAACATAGAGGTTGTAGTCAAATGCTCCTGTTCATGCAAAGCGGGTAACAGACGTAGTCCCTCATCTTTAAAAAAATGCGCGGCATTGCACAACTAAGTTATACAAAACGATGCTAATTACTGGCATGATGAGTGACAAGCAAACACTGCTGCATTAGTAATGCTAAACTCTTACGTTAAGAATTCAAATGTGCATAACCTGAAATAATTAATTTTGCCCTGAAACAGCAAATCAAACTATAAGTAAGCACTTTGTCCAAGCCATGTGTTTAACACAAAAATATAGTTGCAGCGTGAAAATAATAAGCCGTTACAATTACTATTATTGCTATGCGGTAATCGCAAATAGTTTCCATTCACTATTTGTTTCCAGAATCAATATAGAAAATTATGTCATAAATATACATAAACCACTCCAAAACGAAAAATAGTCCTGTAAAATTCTAATTAAACCTGCTTATATCAATAATGTTGTAAAGTTTAAAAACGTTTTTAAAAAATATTCCCATTTACTGTTATAATATGACTCGGTCATTAACTATAGGGGCACAATGTAACTACCGACTCCATACAATAGTTCACCACCTTGAATAGTGACCGACCCCCGGAATATGCACAGGGGCGCCACTTGACACAAATAATAAATTAAAACGATCATCAATATCAAATAGTCGCAACTTCGTACGAAATCGGAACGCGCCAGCCTAAAAGTCAAGTCCTGAGAAGTCAGGATGAGACATCAGTCCCGACGATTCATCCCGCAAACCTAGCACGATTACTCAGCAATTATACTGTATGGAGTTCAGTTATATTGTGCCGGAGGTATGCGAAGATTGAGAAAAGGACGGCGCGTTCTTAGATCAGCGTGTGTTGTGTACGTGCGTGGTGAGGTGTTTGGAGAGATAGTCGGCGCGGGCGAAGCACTTGCCGCACGCTTCGCAGTGGTAGGGCCGCTCGCCGGTGTGGATGCGCAGATGGCGCGTCAGGTCGCTTTTACCGCCGAACGCGCGTCCGCAGAACAGACACACAAACGGACGCTCGCCCGTGTGCTTCCGCACGTGCAGCTTCAAGTTCTCCTTGGACCTGACGCACTTCCCGCAGAACGGGCAAGCGAATCTCCTCTCCCTGTCCCTCTGTCTTTCGTCATTTTGCATGAAGCTTAGTATCCCCGAATGCGAGCTTGAGCTCTCGTGCTTGCCACTGTCTGCACGCGACTCGTTCTCCGAGCTGTCTGCCATCGAGCTGATGCTAGCGAATGAGACAGGCACTCGCCTCTTCTCGGAAGTCGTGCTGTCTTCATCCCTTTTGCTTTCGCTCTCAGCGCCCGAAGTACGGCAGTCTATTGAGTCATCTACGGTCACCACGGAATCTGTAGCGCCGTTCGAGTCGACGGTGCTATCTTGTTCAGCGTCCCGGATCACCTCATCGGGTGTCATCGTCGCATCATTTCTAATCTTCTTCTTCATAGACAGGTCCATTTCGCCGCACTGGCCGATCAGAGCCTCGTTTGTGCTGGAGACTTGATCTGGGCCTTCGGGAGTGTCTGTGTTCTTAGTATGCAATCGCTCTAGGGTGTGGTTGAGACGGTGTTTCTTGAATGATTTGAGGTAGCGGAACTGCATGCCGCAGACATCGCATGTGAAGAGTTTGTCGGCGGGGAGTCGCGCGCGGTGGTTTTGTTCGCGGTGTTTGACGTAGGCAGACCTGTACCTGTAGCTTTGTCCGCACTGCTCGCAGACGAAGGGTTTATCGTCGCAGGGGGTCTGCGAGGCGTGCTGTAAGGCGGCGTGACGCTCGAGCAGCCAAGCGGACGGGAACGAAGCGAGGCACACGCCGCAGCGGCGCCTCTCGGAGTGAAGCATGTGGCGGTGCTGGTACATCATGCAGTCGTCGCTGAGATAGCGGCGCAGGCGGCACGCTTGCAGCGCCAGCAAGGGGGACCAGAGTGGTAGAGCCGTGGGCGAGCGAGCCGGAATTGGGCTCGGAATGCTCGGAGATACGCATGACATGTCCAAACACATCTGTAATTGAAAGCAGACCTCATATTATTCGCAAATCAACTATGGATTTCTAAACGAGTTATTATGCATATTTTTATACCTGTGAGAATCCATGAAGCAGGATAAAGGATTCAATAAAAGAATAGGTCTGTAATGATTGTAGAGCTTTTATTTGTCAAAATTGTATTTTTACAGCTATGATATGCTTATATTTGTTTCAAAAGTTACAATGATCAACAGCGATGGGTCTCTGTTTAGATTGTTGCAAAATTGACAAAACATTACACCGTTTGATCCTTGATCCGTTCTGATATACTGTAACACTTTTTCAACAAAACTGTACTGCTCTTTGTTACAACATTATGAACTATTAATAATGTTAAGGCAAAACAGATTTTCTCTAATCTAAAATGTCAACAATGTATGTTAAATAAAAGAGCTTAAGGGGAAACAATTATCGTTTCACTGACGAAGAAACGACAACTATATTAAGCTCTATAAATAAAGTGGACCTACTTTATTTGAACTTGTGCTGAAAATATTCTATACCAGCATAATATACGAAGTTTATTATATACCTAAAGACATTCCTAAGTTCAAAAATTTAAACAGCAATGGTAAAAATTTTGATTGTCACTACAGAAACAGAAGCGACTAAAACCTAGTCGTATATTATGCCAATACAAATATTAGTCACGAAAGTTTAACTCTAAATAATTTATAATAAACGCATTATAATTATTAAAACAAATTGTACCGATATACAATAATTAATACACCTACAGGAACTTAGAAAAATTGCAATATAAGTTCTATATTTAGGTATGCCACTTAAATAAAATGGTATGTTAAATTACTATGAACCAGTTCAGGCTTCAGCGACATCTAGCTCGATCATGTTGGACGAAACTTAACAACACTATCTAACACTAGACAACACAACTGTAGTAATATTGGTCAAGAACATAATCTAGCACTGGCTGTTAACACCACTCGACTGGAATGCGCTAGCTGGGATACGATCGCCTCGGACGCGGCTGTCACGCGTACAAATCATAGGACAGTAGAGTGCGCAAGTCACATATCATAACGCAACTTACAATTTTCACCATAAAAATTACAGTTTTTCTCTCTATCTGCTACATATTCTATGTTTAATCCGTGATTTGCAGCCTTTATATAAGTCTTGTATAGGCAAGAGGCACTCTAAATATAAAACTGTGGTCACAATTTATGATAATATAAAAATGAATCTACGTCGTAACTATTTCAACACATGAAATATTTCGTGCTAGTGTTTTCTTAAAAGTTATCATGCTCTGTAGGTACTTAGAAAGATACCTACGTAAATTTAATATATATATATATATATATATAAAGTTTATCAATATATATAGTATATAATTATGTATCATTTATTTGTGCTAACGGCGTGTGAACTCTGCGGGGACGTGGCAACAACTGGCAAATGTTAAAATTTGAATAACTGCACTTGGGGGTAGTATAATCTATTGTTCATGTACCTAATTTATATTTTACTAACAACATTTACCACATTGCCTATATACACGTAAATACATAGATATAAATCTATTTGAATATCATTATTTTAATAATAAATATTACCTCTGAAAGTTAGGAAACAAAATAGTATTTTTAAACTGCATTCTGTATTATTATAAAAAACTATTTCGATAAAAACTCGTACAAATTTGTTAATTCGCATCATTATTAACCATTTATTTATTGCTATTAAGTATTTCTGTAAATTGTAAATATTTAATCTTTCTTAAAATAAGAAGAGGAACATTAATCAAGGTTTCAATATTGCTATACAGTTTGGTAACGTTCGACTCTGATAAAAAACAAAAGCGAGTGCAGCTTTTCAAATAGCAACATTCTGGTGTCTCATTTTTTTATCATTTTTATTGAATTTTATTCATTTCTCATTTCTAGCTCCGGAAAGTAGCGCATCTACCAATCTATTATCTAAAATGCATTTTATATACTGTGTGTTTTAACAATAGACCAACATTTAATTTTACTTTCCCAAGTTATTTTCATAGTAAATTCGCTAAACTTTACACAGGAGTATTCGAAACAATATGTATTCAAACAATTCACATCATCGTTCATGAATTATTAAATTTACTTAACCTATTGGCTGCCCGTCGGATTAATACGACAAATGCTTTCGTGCCTGTAGCGCCTCAGTCATATTTATACGACTGAGAACCTATGTTAGTTTTTGTTTTTCATTTAATTTGTTGTAGATATTTATATGTCGATTTATGCGCAGAGCGCAGGGGGTAAGCCAAACCGAGCGGTCAATAGGTTATAACGACGAAAACGTGGCCAAGTTCTAGCAGGAAAGGAAACGCTTAAACAGAAACAAGATCAAACTGTCCAAGTAAAAAAACAGTTACTGGTATCCTCAGCGCGTAGACGTCGATATACAATTGACTGGTTTATGGAATGTAAATTATATTGCTAGCAATTTTTCAAATCACTTTGATCAATATAAAGCACACATTCTCGTCAACCATGTTATATAAACAATCACATAATACTCGGAAAACAAGTGTAATATTACCACGTGCTGGAAGAGCTTCCACTAAAAACACTACCACATCATTAATTCAATAACTATTATCGTAACATTCCATTCAAACGAAATAAACTTAGTTTATAAACGAGTTTGAAATGCCCCGGTACTCACGGCGGCCATACTACAGAATTTTGACTTTTTTATATTAAATAGCTCATATAATATTTACCTATAATGTATCGGTGGCATTTGCTACAAAGTAACCAAGTTGACACTGGAATAATTTTGGAATGTTAGGCGTTTGCAATCCAAATAAGTATATGAGTTAAAATAAGTACTTTAGATATACCAAAATTAAATCAACGAATAGCATACTGGCCTTAATTTCTATACGATGCCTAAACAACTTATAAATAGCAATGAGATCTGTTGCAGAATTTTTGTTTCCTAATTTTAATGCTTCTCGTCCCACAATATGCGCTTCTTTGAAATTTTCATTTGAATTTACAAAATAACGAATTTATCTATTTAAATGTTGCTAACGTTAATAAAATAGTTCAAGTCGCAAGTTTAATCTTTAGAGACTAATTTTTATTGTTTAAAAAAATTTCAATTATTAAATCCATCACATTATTAAGATTTAAGATCTCAACGGTGCGGCCTAAAATCCTAAATATTTGAAATCACATTCTGAGATCGCATCATAAACTCCCAGATGTATTACCCTTACTTGTATTAGACATATATCACAGATCTTTTTCTATATTACCATAATACTTTCTTTTGAGTGAACCCAAAATTATGAATCACTAAATATCTAATTTACAATCATAGAAATTTAAACGCCTACATTCAGAACGAAACGTTTACAAAGAATTTTTAATATCCTACTTTTAAATATATATATTTATAAAATAAGTGTAAGTCACCCTTATTTTATCCGTGAAATTTATAGTATTTTTATATAAAAATGATATGTCCCATGACCAAAAGATTATGAAATGATTAGGCAGTTCAGTCTATCTACTAGTACATTACGTAAACCATTTAGGTACATTAAGATAATGATATAATTTTCTATAAAGACATTAGCATGTTCTAACCAGAGAGTACCGTGGGCAGATCAACATTATGTATAAGTAATTTTCCATTGAACTTACAGACTATATGAGCCAACATCCAATCAGTTTCAAATCAAAGCTTTAAATTTCTCGGTTGTGATGTCGAAATATGTAAGTTTGTATAATAAAACAAATATTTTCTATAAATTCTGAGCCCGAAAAATAAAGGCTATGTCTAAAATCGTATTTGAACAAAAATATGGTGGTGTTGAAAAATAATGAATCTTACGATCAATAAAATATCCCTGTATTTGACTCTGTTGAATTTACTGAACACAGCGATTATTGTGTGGAGTTTCAAACTCTGGGCACATCCGTCAGGATCGAATGATCAAGTGATTGTCTGATTATATTTAACTAATGGGAAAGGGATTATTTCAGACGATAAAATCTAAAGTGCGGTGCTTTCTTAATAAACGTCGATATCCACAGGGTTTGAAACTTTTGAATAATCATAAATCAATGTGGTTCTGCAGTATGAAAATAGATAGAAAATTTGATATATACTTATATGTATATGCCATGCCTCTTACATGGTGTGGTTCCACCAGTTTTTACAAGTTTGTATTTGACAATAACGGCTTTTAAAATAAACATATCGAGTGAATAGAGCGGCATGGGGCACGCAGCAAGAGGCAGGGCACTCGGACAGAACAGAAACAGCGCTTAAAGCTTTGATTCCCATGATCACATCCACAACCCTCCCCGTGTATACCGAATACAGAACTACCGAAGCGTTTACATTCTAATAAATTTCCTAAAAATCCGATATTATCAAACTATATGTTATTTACATTTATATGTCATAATATTGCTTTTGAATTACCTCAGGGGAGCGTGCGTCGTTAACTTCGAAAGACATAAAATTAGTAAAAATCTCAAATCCTAACTTCTTAATTGTTACCAACTATGTTGAGTGCAATTTTCGTATGGTCTCTAATAATAATAATTAAAGCACTCTTAATCAATCTTTAATTTTGTTTATAAAATCAACTCTGACAAGATACTACTATAATAAATATGCAAGTCTCTAAGGATTATGCCAGCTCTAAATTAATATGATATTTTACAATTTCTCCGTTAACTTCGATAATATTCGAAATTGCAACCAATGCGAATCATTAAAAAAACATTTTTGTACAAGCAAATTAAACTAAAAAGCATTTGTTATTATCTCGATTTCGAAAGTAACGTTATTAAAAAGATTCATACTTCTCTAGCTAACTTTGGCTATGCCGTCTAATGACCCATCGTAAGACGAGTTTACTTTTTATTATAAACTAAAGCATAAAGAAAGCACCTAACGTTCAAAAAACTCTTAAGAGAGAAACAAAGCAAAAAGAACGAAACTGAAAAATGTTCGAAATAAATTTAAGAAGACAGTATCAACTTTAGTGTATCAATTTATCTATTAGTGAAATATCAAATATTATTCATATCATTCAGATCACAGTTGCGGCGTTTTAATCACATTCTTAACTAATTACAACATATTGTCCTCCATTTGTTCATTCAACTATCACTTCTCGCTCACATTGACTATTTCCAGTAATAGTTTGTGTTACTGGTGAATATATCGTGGAAGGCTAATTGTGCACTAAGGGGGTCCGAGGCTCATTGGTGCGGACTCTCCTCCTCCGTGTCCACGGGGCTGGGCGACAGGAACTTGCGAGCGTACTTCGGGTAATGCGTCTTCTCATGCGCCTTCAGTATTGTCGAGCGCGAGAATGTCTTGCCGCACAGCCCGCAACGAAATGGCCGTTCTCCTGAAATAGATAGCATGGTACAGTTAGTTATGAAGACAGGAAATAAAGTTATGCCTAATCATATAAAAAGTGAAAAATATTCAAATGTTTTACAAGAAACGGCTAGCTAAATGGCGATTGAATGAAAATGAATTTCATAATCCTAGTAATTAATGACAAAATTGCTGTTAATAAAAATAGAAGTAAAATAAAAAACGCCTATTTATTCGGAAACCACTAGAACTTCTAGGAATCAAGATGTATCCCAGTATCTAATGAACTCTTTAAATTTTTGAGAAAAGAAATAATTATATTAATTAGATAAGAAAATGTAGGTGCAGGAAAGATAAGATAAATATGCTTACCTGTGTGAACTCTACAGTGATCCTTCATATGGTGCCTTAACTTAAACGCCTTTCCACAGAATTCACACTTAAACGGCCGGTCCCCCGTATGCACCGGTAAATGTGTTATTAACGACGACACGTCCGGGAAACTCTTCCCACAGAACTTGCACAGCACTACGTTCCCCGGCTCCACGGCTCCTATGTCCAGCTCTATGGGGGACTCCTCGGCATGCATACTCATGTACGTGGGGTCACTGAACTGGCCTATCATGGGCAAGCCGAGCGGCCTGCCCAGTAAGTCGCGGTACTTCAGCGAGTCGAGCGTGTGCGTCGTCAGTATGTGCCGCGTCAGTTTGCTCTGATGTGGAAACGCAGCACCGCAGTGTATGCAAGGATACCCCCTCTCCCCTTCATCAATTCGCCCCCTACCGGACCCATCGTACTCCTGCAACCACAAAAAAGAACATCAACTTCTTTTTTCTTGTTCCATTTTACACGGACGAAACTGTGTGCAATATCTCTACCACTACTTTCTAAATTGAGATGCAGTCTCGGTATATTTTTAATTTCCACTATCTAATTAAGAAGTTGACGCTCATTTTTGCCCATACAATGTGCAGGAGTGACCCGGGAGCCGGCAACGCGTAATGCCTTGTTGTTTAGCAACGCGCACGCGTACTGAATCACAGATTCGTACAACAACGTATGCATGTAATATGGCCAAAATTTAAAATAAAAACTGCCCAAAATATATATCAAACAAAATGAATGGATATAAAAATGATGGCCAACAAAATGAAGGTCAACTTCTTGACAGCAAGGCATAATACTCGATGTTCAAAATAGCGCAGCATATCAAACAAGCATGCGTTTAACTAATCATTTAAGACATAAACCCAACAGCCAAATTAAATATTACTTAATTGTTAAGGGATCTTCACAAGACGGTGTTAATTACTTTATTTTGCGCCACCACTTAAATTTGTAGGCTTACCATACAAGAATGTTCCTGACATATAGTATTAATCAAGCAGCCACACAACATACATAAGTATTTACACAAACTAAAGAAACCCATTGGAATATTGACAAGCACAAGGCAGTCTAGACATTTAATTAATTAGGCAAATATGTTTTTTTTTTTATAGAAAACGAAAATACTGTTTTATACAGTACGGACATAAAGAACGACTAGTCTGTTTTGCTAGACATAGGCAATTTTGAAGGAATTTACTTTTAATAATAAACATCAAAAATTTTATGATTGTGGAAAAATAAATGAAACATGCAATACAACACAGATCTATCATTATATACAGAGACATTTATAACAAACTACTTATACACACATGCATTATTATCTACATACTTTATATAAATACATACATATTGGCAAATGTCTCAATAAAAAATATACAGTGACATCCATCAATGTTTATATGAACACAATGTAAAGTTTTGATCGAATAGTTAGCATTTATTTTGGTCTTAATATTTTTTAAAAATAATAATGACTTACTTAGTTACAAGTAAAAAGAATCTTCCTGAATTTTTTCAGTTTTGTAAATAAAACTCAGTTTTGCTAAGAATCTATTTATTGACCATCCATGGATTATATTAAACCATAGACAAAAAAAACAAGTTTCTATTGTCTATAATTCTTTCTTTAACTCTTTGCCAAACAATTTTTTATTTTATTTTCTAAACACTTGCTTTAAATTGTGTTCCATCTACATAAGTATACATCTTGACACATTTAATATAAACAGTTACTACTCACGGATTCATGTTGCATTCGGTACTCTGATGATGACTCTCCACCCACCTTCTCTTCATTGCTCCTGTCCCAGTCAATTTCTTTCTTCAATGACTGGAATTATTTTGTTTTTATTAGTTGTTGCAGGATTAACATTGCTTTCAATCTAATTTTACAGCATTTAAATAATTACATGAAGTCTCCTAAAAAAACTGTGACAATTTTGATTGAATTTATTAACATAATATAGACCTTTGCCAATAATTTTGTATTTCAATTCCCGACAACAGTTGTAGTCTTTTCGATGTACTTACTCTTTTTGTGCATAGCTATATGAACAGGCCATACAAAAAGTATACTGCATATGCCCAACTTTACGGTAGAGCAGTTTAAAGATTCTAACGTCTGTTTATCACAGACTTTTCTGTCAAGTATGTCTTTGCACTTGAAAAAGTATGTCTAAAACATGTTGATCTTATTGAACTTACGGCAAGTCAAAAAATAAAATACATCACGGATGATACATACTAGGGGTACTTGTTGAACAGGGGGGAGTCCCGAGGGGCCTGCGATAGGTTCACTCCTCGGACTAGGCAAAGATGCGTGCGATGGGTGGGTCAATCCAGGGTGCGATATAGTGTTCAGCACACTTAGCCGCGCCTCCACTGGAGAGTAATGGGCTCCTAGTACACTGCTACTGCTGTGACTGTTTATCGTCATGTTTAATCCTGAAAATAAAGATTTTAATATGTTATTCAAAAACATTAAAAGTAAGGCAGAAATATTTAGGGTCCTAAGTACCTAATGCTAAGTTGAAATGAACCTTATAGCTTTTAGGCTGCCTTTCTACCAGAGATGAGCGAGGATGCGTAGCGAGGACGCGTAGCGAGGGATGTGTGTAAGACTAACCAATACCAACGCTAACTTAGTTCAAGCTATAAAAATGGAGAAATAATATTGGTTGTCTCATCTCTGGTGGAAAGGCAGCTTAAAGTAGATGTTAAAAAAATATTAAGTATGTTATCTAGGACAACCCTCAGACCCTATACTCGGCAAGGAGACCCAAAATATTAACAATTAGCCTGAGATATTAAACTTGTTTTTTTTTAATCCATGAAAGTTTTAGAATGTTTTTAGTTCTATTAATCACGTCATGTGGTATAATGACTTGGTATATCATACCTTCTTATTACTTTATCCACTTTGAAATACACATAAATAAAAGTAAACTTAACTAAGTACCTATACCTTTTCTCAAGTTACTGAACCCAAGTTAAACATTGATTTTACACTATGTTTTGCATAGTTTTGAGTGAGAGAAATCATTGATATCATGTTTAAGTTTGTTGTTTTAACTTGTATTATATAAAATATCGTTGGATTTTCCATTTATTTCTTAAAATCCTGTCGTTTTCGTATTTAAACACTTCTATCGTATTCAAGAACGACAAACGTCAAAATGTCAAATTCAAAAGTCAAAACAAACTAGAGATGAACCCGCTCAACTTAATTGTTTAATTAGTCGATTATGAATCCTAATGATAATTTATTAGTCGATTACAACAAAAGATGTTACTTTGGTTTGTTTTCACTTCATTTGAAACTTTAATTTAATAGCCAAAGTTTAATTTCTGCTCGACCTTTTGGCATTACTAAAAAACCAATCAGTTTTGGAAATAGTGTATTAAAAATAATTCGATGCTAATCTAAATAAATTATATACGAAAAGAAGAGATTAAAAAAAAAACTAATAACTGGAAACTGAGTGCATAGATTAAACCAATAAATAAATCAATTTTGTAAATGTATGTTCATATTAAATCTTAAGTCTCATACTCGAAGGTAAACACAGGCATGAAACAGAGGTGTGGTGATACTTTTCTTTAAGAAGGGCGACAATACCCTTCTTAAGAATTATAGGCCCATCTCACTTCTGAGCCATGTGTACAAGCTGTTTTCGAGAGTCATCACGAACTGTCTCGCGCGCAGGTTTGACGACTTCCAGCCTCCCGAACAAGCCGGATTCCGTAAAGGCTTTAGCACCGTAGACCACATACAATACGCTGGGACAGGTTATACAGAAGAGCGAAGAGTATAACCTGCCTCTGTGCTTAGCGTTTGTGGACTACGAGAAAGCCTTTGATTCGATCGAGACATGGGCTGTACTGCAATCTCTTCAACGGTGCCAGATCGACTATCGGTACATCGAAGTGCTGAAGTGTCCGTATGAAAATGCCACTATATCAGTCCGACTCCAGGATCAGACCTCGAAACCTATCCTTCTGCAGCGAGGTGTGAGACAGGGAGACATTATCTCTCCGAAACTGTTCACCGCTGCACTAGAGGATGTCTTCAAGCTTCTGGACTGGAAAGGGGCTGGCATTAATCAATAGCGAGTACATACTCACCTTCGGTTTGCCGACGATATCATAGTCATGGCTGAGACTATGGTGGACATCAGTACAATGCTAGCCTCCGAAAGAGTGGGTCTTAAAATGAACAAGGACAAAACGAAGTTCATGTCAAATGCTCATGACATGAGCATTTGACATGAACTTCGGCTCCGATCTTTATGAGAGTGGGTGTTACATTGTAACACCCACTCTCATAAAGATCGGAGACGCTACACTCGTGGACGAGTATGTTTACCTAAGACCAACTGTACAGCTAGGTCCAACTTCGAGAAAGAGGTTAAGCGTCGAATCCGACTTGGCTGGGCAGCGTTCGGGAAGCTACGCAATATCTTCTCGTCCGACATACCGCAGTGTCCCAAGACGAAAGTTTTTGACCATTGCGTGTTGCCAATGATGACATATGGCACTGAAACGTGGTTGCTCACAATGGGCCTTATTTTCTAATAAGGCCCATTGTGAGCCCTTTCCATTGCCCTTTGGGTGACTTCTAGCCTTCTGGCTAGAAGTCACCCAAAAGGCTATGTATGGAGTTTCCCCGCGTGATCGAATCAGAAATGAGGAGATCCTCAGGAGAACCAAGTTAACTGACATAGCTCGAAGAATTGACAAGTGGGCAGGGCGCAGAACAGATGACCGATGAGGCCAAAAGGTTCTGGAGTGGCGACCGCGTACCGGAAGACGTAGCCTTCACAAGGTCGTCGGACCACCTTGTGGGAACAAGATGTTCCGACGACCTTGTGAAGGCAGCAGGAACCCGTTGGATGCGAGAAGCACAGAACTGGTCAAAGTGGAGGTGCTTGGGGGAGGGCCTATGTTTAGCAGTGGAGTTCATTCGGCTGGAATGAATCTTAAATATCATTTACACAAATATTCACCTTTCATGATAACATTTAACATAATTTTATGTAGTAAAATGCAAATATCCACATAATTTGAATTTTGTTTTTAGTGTGTTTTATATTCTCTTAAATTAACAAAAAAAAATAATACGATGTTGTTTTATGATTAATATGTTATTGTTCTGTTTTAATTCTTTGAATGTACTGCTGCTGATGTACCAAAATAAATAAATAGACTGCTGTCTATATTTACTAGGTATCTTATTTTCTACAAAAACATAATAATAGCACAATGGCGATTTGATGTACCTAATAGTCGCCTACTATCTAAAATTTGAATTAATTTTGCATACAAGGGTACCTACCCTATCTTGCTTACTGGCAGTAGGTAGTTATAGTAAGCAAGTACTTAGTAAATAATAGAAGTAATTTTAGGGAATCATTGTCATGAGTGGCCACAAATAATATAATATAAATCAAATATAACGCCAGATAGATTTACTAACTTAAGTATCGTAACTGTTACGTACCGATACTTTCATTTTGTGCTCCATTTGATCTAATCGACACCGTATCGTCTTCTGGTGAAGATGATCGCATGGGCTCATCAGGAGGCTCGTCTTTAGGGATAGGAGGGTGTGAGAGGATTGGAGTCTCGCCCGTGATGTCTGGCCTAAATCGCCGAACTGAAAGTAACGGGGATATCCTCGGGGGCGACGCTTCGGGCATTTCTCTGTGTTCACGAGCTTCCCGAGATTCGCGTAAATCCCTAGGGTCCCGAACCGGGATCAAATCTCGTGAAATATCCCTAGATTCTCTGGACTCTCTGTGTTCCCGCAGTTCGCGGGGATCCCTCAAGTCTCGAGGTTCTCTTGGTTCCCTAATGTCTCGAGATTCTCTTAAATCCCGAGTTTCTCTAATTTCTCTGTCTCTGTGTTCTCTTGGTTCTCTCGACTCTCGAGAATCTCTTGTGTGACTCTCTCTTACGTGAGTTTCTCTTACGTCACGAGTCTCTTTGTTTTCTCTTTCACGGACTTCCCGTGTGTCTTTCAGTTCGCGCCGATCCTCTTTCTCCCTGTGTTCTCTGCCGTCCAACTTCTCGTGTGATTCTGAATTTTCCCTCGTGTCTTGTGGTTGACACTCTTCCATTGGTTCTTGAACTTTTCTTGTTTCAATGCCGGCGGCGCTTAGGGTAGTCATTTCAGCAAGTCCTTTAACCTGGAAAAAAACCATACTAATATTATAAATTCGAAAGTAACTCTGTCTGTCTGTCTATCTGTATGTTACCTTTTTTTACCTTTTCACGCCTAAATCACTGAACGGATTTCGATAAAATTTGGCAGAGAGATAGATTGCATCCCAGGGAAGGACATAGGACATAGGATAATAGGTGCTGGCTAACTTGTCGGATATCATTTTATTCGCTGAGGACACTTCCCTTATTTTTAAAATAGATAGAAAAGATACGGATGTCTTACATATCAATGTTAGACTGGATATTCTTTCGAAATGGTTTGCAACTAATAATCTCTTACTTAATACGAACAAAACTAAATGTCTTAAGTTTTCATTACCAAATGTACCTCAAGTGGGTCTGAATTTAAAACTTGATGGCAAAAAACCAGATGCTGTTACGGAAACTGTATTTCTAGGAATTACTTTAGATTCATAATTGCAATGGGGCGCACACATTAGAGCTCTTTCAGGTAGATCAATTTGAGCTGCATATGCAGTAAGAAAAATAAGGCAGTTGTCAGATATAGCTACAGCTAGGTTAGTATACTTTGCTTATTTCCACAGTATTATGTCTTATGGTGTTCTGCTGTGGGGATCGGCAGCTGATGTAGATAAATTTTTCATTTTACAAAAGAGGGCAATCCGCGCAATCTATAAAATGGGTCCTCGCGAGTCTCTTAGAAACAAATTGATATACTAACTCTGCCTTCTCTTTATATTTTAGAAAGTATTTTGTATGTTCGCAAAAACTTAGGACTTTTCAAAATAAGAAGCGATTTCCGTAATAAGTAGGTAATAAAAATGAAATTGTGATAAGTACCTAAATTTTTAGATTAACTAAAAACTAGCAAGTCATTTCTTGTAAACAGCATCCGTTTTTATAATAAGTTGCCAAAGCTGGTTATAGAACTTAGCGATGGAAAGTTCTAAACCCTCATCAAACGTGTACTCATCAAAAAAGCATATTATAAGATTAAAGACTACGTTGAAGACAAGACAGTTTGGCAATAATTCCTTCTGCGCATGTGGCTTCCCTGGCACCTCATTAACGGCATAACTATATAAATTTCTATTAACTGCTGTCAAATTATGATGTTTATTTTTTATTTATTTTTTACATATTTATTTGACATAAACTTTTTATTATTTGACATTACATATATACAGACAATTCTAATTTTTCACCTCTTTATTAGTGGTTATAATGGAAATCATATCACTTGGTTTTAGTAGGTTTTTATATTTTATTTTTTATTTATCCTTTTGATAGATTCTTGTTTTGTAAATGTGAGGACTTTATAGGCCTTGTAGACTTTAGATCTGTAGACCATTTTTTATTTTATCAAGTACCCGGTAGTTGGTGACAGGCCTACGTTGTCCTCCCATAGGTACCTACAGTAGGTAAATTACAGTAACTGTAATTTGAAAACATTGTAAAAGCCAATTATTTTTAAAAAAGAGTAACCGTGGAGTTTCTTGCCGGTTCTTCTCCATAGGAAACGACCAATTGGAACCGTGCACCTAGCTTGCTAATGTTTCACACGTGCCCATGTAGGTTTATGTGAAATAAAATATTTTGATAATTTTTTATCGATATACCTCGCGGGAGAAGCCGCGGGCGGCAGCTAGTCTTTTATGTAACTGTTCACTACCATATTAGTTGCTTACATAATAGGTATAACTAAAATAGGATAAATAGGTGGGTATTCTAGTATCAAAAAATAGGCGATGTTGTGCTCATTCAGCAATTGAAATAGACTTGACCTTAATATTTTATTTGCAATAACAGGCAGGCTGAAAACTAGTCTCAATAGAAGCCAGTTTTATAATTTTTATTCCTAGTCTAAATATTCGTGTAGGTACAAACAAGACAGTGATTTGTGCATAATAAAGATAGTCGGTAGAGGTGACCTTTAAAAAACCTTTAACAATATCGATAAAAAAAAGATAAATGTCTATAATTTCGAAGTATTTAAAAAATAGAATAGTTACCTGAAGGCTCTCAGCAGTTTTGAGGAGAGCAGGCAGTTGACAGTACTGGACGTTGACTTCGCCCTTGTACATGAAGTCTACCAGGGTCCGTAGTTCCTCAAGACCCACGTCCTTGAGAATCACGATGGGGTGACGCGACGGGTGGTCCACGAACAGAGATCGGAAGTACGATGAACACGCAGACAGCACTACCTGGAAACGAGGCAAGAGTTTTGCTTTATCGTTTGTTTTAATTGCTGGATGCGTCGGCCGTCAGATTATTTGAATGGGTTGCCAGAGCTAAATTGCACAATTTAAACATAGGCTCAAAGTAGACTCTGCGACCTCGTGATAGGGGAACTCATATGGGTACAGTAACTCTCAGAAAACTCTCAGAAAAAAACAAAACGAGAAAACTGTTACATAACTTGAAAAATAAACCAAAGCTGAGACAAAAAACCTGATAAAATACTATTAATTTTTTCCGCATCGTTCTTGGCTTCTTTGATTCAGCTTTAATTCTAATTGGTTTTAATTTATTGGGCGTTATTCATTCGAATCCTCACCTACACCCCTACTTAGAATTCATAGGTAAGCAAACCTACGCGGTAAAACGTTTTAGCCTATCGTTCGCTTCACAGAAACTGATCGTGTTAAAGATGAAAATATTTCCTCGTATTTCCGATTAATGGCTATTAAATCTAAACGGTATTGGCTGCATAATTCCCATCACAGTCGACTCTTTAACTGGTGTTTAACTTAACGTTCGGTAACCTCGGTTTATTATAACGTTGCTTTAGGGACTACAGCCGGTCGATTCTGTAAAAATCTCACCGTGAAAACTTAGGTGAAGTGAGTTTGTTTTTGCTAGGAATTGACACTACTGACAAGCTCACTCCACGCTCACTTCACCTAAGTTTTCACGGTGAGATGGTTACAGAATCGCACTGCTGCACCCTAATTGCGTAACACATTATCGATTTCAATCTGAATCATGAAGGATATTCCTAATCCATTGCTTCATATGTTAGAAAAATGTGTCTGCTCAACAACGTAGATAACGCAATGAATGGTTGTTGAACTGTCAAAGTGAAACCCATTGCTACTTAAAGTGTGTTACGCAATTACCCCGCTGATCTTTGAAAATTCCAATATGTTCCTCAGCGCGTTTAAATTGCTGATTAAACGTATTTTCTTTCTTTCTTTCTGAGCGGCCGAGCGTGAGGTCTTGGGTTGAAGACCTACCCTGCGGCTGTCCCATTTCAAAACCAAGTAAGGGGCACTTTTTACAAAAATCGTTTTATTGCATAATCTTGCTAACCTAGAAGGTCTCTACCAAATAACAAAAACACCAGCGTTTTAAACTTACATAAAAGGAGATATATTTAAGCATCGATACCTAGTAAGTGCACCTTTCACTCCCTAGTGACCATTTTAAAACCTAGTAGGTAAGTCACTTTAACCAATTCAAAAAATACATTCCATAGGCTGACCAATATTATGTTTATGCGCTCTCCTGTAACATTTCATTTTAAGTCCTTAGTAGGATTTGAAATGGGGCAGCCGCCTGGCCGGGGAGTGTTTTGAGGTAGGTAAGTACCTATGTATCTAAGTACATTTTCCTATGAGGAATTTCTCAGCAGCGGAGCGGATTCTTGATTTGTGCCTGGTGGGTGACAATAGATTCACCAACCACCTATTGTAAGACTTAAAAATCAAATAAATGTGGGCGAACCGGTCTAGAACCAAAAATTCGAAGACATGTGACAAATCACCTAGAGGAGGACTTTGTCCCAGCTGTGGGAAAAGTATGCTTATACTTATGCGTAGTAACGTAGGTACCAAATTTTGTAACAAAAATGAAATCAAATGCAAACCAGTGACTAGGTACCTACCGTTAACAACAAAACAACAATCCAAGACCCGTTAAAAATGGATTCTAAAAGCTGAAACGGCAGAGCACGGGCAGAGAGGCAGAGCGCGATCAAAACTGAGAAGAGAATCGAACACACCCTGATAAGCGTCGACAGTCCCCTCCTCTCCTTTCTGTTTCCTCTCCTCTTTTTTCTGTTATTCGAAATCGTCATTTTCCGGAAATAAAGCTGATTTTCCAGAGATAACACTTTGCAGTGTTGGTTAGAAATTGTCGTTATCACGCTACTGATTGTTCTGTTAGATGAAAAGGGTAAGCCCAAACACTTAGTAGGTAGGTATACATAGGGCATTATTTCCTTCTTCTTCAAATCATCTCTTACAAATTCTGTACTTCAATTCCCATATTGAAACATATAAGTAAATATCTACTGTGGTACCCACGATTACAGAGATCATAGTAGGTACGTTTTAGGCACGGGCCTACAAAGTTTTGTTTACCTACTCTGTCAGCATGAACTCACAAATTTAAATGAAGGTGAATGCGCAGTGGTAGACCGCGAAATTCAAATTTCCTTACGTTTTTTGCAATTTGCAGGTCAGTGTCAGGTTTTATCTTGATCAAAATATGATTCACGAATATACCTAATACTTAACTATTTATAGTCATTAGAATCATTAATATATTTCTTTAAGTTAGATTTGTTTCATAAGCATTTTTCCATTTCTTCTTATGGAACAAATCTAACTTAGAAAGATGTATTAATGATTCTAATGATTATAATTCTGTAAATACGTAGGTAGGTACTTGATATAGTCGCGAATCATATTTTGATCAAGATACAACCTGACACTGACCTGAAAATTGCAAAAAACGTAAGACAAATTGAATTTCGCGGGCTACAACTGCGCATTCACCTTAACATTGTCTATCTAAATCTTGCCTTCGCATTGGTTCTATTTAACAGTGCTTTTACACACGCCATCTTTTCGCCGCACCTCCGCAAACGTAGAAAAAGAGCAATCGGTTGACAAGAAAACCTCATTGTAAAGTATGTATCTATGCGTGATGCGAGCAAAAGTCATAACATGTAAATGGGCCCTAAGAGCGCGCAGATTAACAACAGGTATACACAATGTAATGAAATGAGGCGTAACGATGAGTTTCTACACGTGCCGTGCTAAACAGAAGTCATTAAACTTATACGGGATCAGGATCGCTCAATGCCAAGTGTCAACTGTGAGAACTTTAGACGAAAATCGGAAGTGACAAGTGTTTTCAAATCTTGGAGGTATCAGACCATTAAAGTTCAATCCAGTCACTTGTTTTTGTGGAAACCATCATTTGCCTCAACTTGTTTGCGTGTGCGATTGTGTTTCTATTTGTCTATTCCACGCAGGACAAAGGATTCATGCTGCCTTTTCCACACACTTATGTTTGCTGCTAATGCGAGCTATCAGCAGGTCTCAAGCCCGTCTGGCCATCTTTGACATAGAATGCCGCCTTTTTCCTCCCCTCTTACCCTTCATGATCTGCCTATACAGCCTTTTCCCAACTATGTTTGGGTCGGCTTCCAGTCTAACCTGGTGCAGCTGAATACCAGTATTTTACATGTAGCGACTGCCTATCTAACCTCCACAACAATTTACTGGGTAATACGATACCCCTTGGTAAGACTGGTTCTCAGACTTTCGGGCTTCTGACGACTCGTAACGACTGTCGAAGATCCATGAATGACAGCCGGGACCAACAGCTGAACGTGCTCTTCAAGGCACGGTGGGGTCTTGGTATGTAAAGATGGTCACCCATCCGCGGACCAACCGCGGCAAGCGTAGCTTAACCTCTACTCTTCTACACATGTATAATATATTTGGGCAAGTTTAGCAAGACTTCTTCTACGACAGAAATCTCTATGAGCCATTACAGCATTGAGCCTCTTTCTAGCCGTATCTTCTTTAACACAATCCTTCCATCATTTCTTTGGTCTTGCCTTATAGGCATCTATTCACATTCAAACTCAAAACTTTCTTCATAACATGTCCTTCATTCCTCCGCATCGTCTCGTATCGCATCAGTTTTTAAAAGTAAATAGTTTATACTAGTACTTGCTAACAAGCCAGTACACTTATTGCGTAACACACTATCAATCTCAATCTGAATCATTTTGAAAGATATTGCTAATCTATTGCTTGTTATGTTCGAAAAAATTGTCTGCTCAACAACGTACAAACGCCAGCACATCAAGCTACCCGAAACTGTCAAATTTTCCCAATCAACTTTGAACCTTATGCTTTAGCGATAAAGTTGAAAATCTATTAAATAAATTTGACAGATTGTAGTAGCTTGATGTGCTGGCGTCTGTGCATAACGCAATGAACGTTGTTGAACTGTCAAATTGAATCTCGCTGTACTCCCTCATCTATTATCACTGTAACTTGAAAACATTGTAAAAGCCAATTATTTTTAATAGAGCAAATTTCTTGTCGGTTATTCACTGTAAGAAACAACCAATTGAAACCGGGCACCTAGCTTCTGACGTTTCTTAAGTGCCAGTATAGGTTTAAGTACGTGAAATAAAATATTTTAAATTGAATTAAATTAATACAATTGAGTGTCGAATTTTACCTTGTGAGCCCTAATGGATGCACCTTCGGAGCAGGCTAGCGTGACGTCGACCAGGCTCTCGTCGTGCAGCAACTGGCTGAATACTCCCAGCAGGTTGCTCTGATGATTGTTCCACCTTAGGCAATAGTGCTCACTTCCCATGTCTGAGCTAGCTCCCGCCGCTGTAACATATAAATAGGATCATTATAATTATTGTTGCTCTGAAAAAGCTAGGGTAAAAAAATAACCTAAATCTATTAGACAAGATGTGAATGCTTCAAAATGTGAAAAAAAAATACATTATGGAATAATTCTTCTACCAGTAAAGTTCACGACACAAAAAACTATTTCTAAAATTATCATGAACGCAAAAAATCCCCTAGAGCCTGTTTATGTTTCCAAAGATAATCATCATCATCGCTTCTTTTCATAAGACATGTCATTACTAACATTAGCTTCTCATAAGCATTTGTGTTACCTACTAAAATATATATATGGATGTATTTGAAAGTCTGAAATAAATGAATATACTCGTAATAATAATGTATTTTCGAAATAAGACGCCAATGACCTCTAACCTTCACCAAATTCCAAAATTCTCGCTAACTATTTCTGATCGAAGTATAAACTGTTTATTCAACAACTACCTATATAATTATAATATTACTACATAGACAACCAGCACGTTTTGAACGTCATAAGTCACAAAAGACGACCCCCCAAACACCCAATCTTCATTAATAGCTAATATTTGAGTTGGACAGAAGTGTTACAAGAAACTGACCAGCTACACCTGTAGGCCAATTCTACTAATTTAAAACGTTCAAAATCTTGAGAATTGCCCCTCTGTCCTTTTGTCTGGTTCATCTAAGGCGAAAGCGCCAGGGTAGCCCGTGAAATTCAATTTTTTTTTTAGGTTTTCTGCAATTTGCTGGTCAGTATTAAGTTATACGTTGATTAAATTATGATTCGCGACCGTAACAAATATGTATTTACAGAATTATAATCATTAAAGTCATCAACACAACTACTCTCTGAGACCAAGTAATTCTACTGAATGACTATTTCACGAAATCTTGACATTTTAGGATTATACTAACTTAACAAGTTGTATTAAGGTTCGTACACACAGGCGCGACGCGACACGCGACACAAAGGCATCGCTCGTCGCGCGACTTGCGGTGCCTTTGTGTCGCGTGTCGCGTCGCGCCTGTGTGTACGAGCCTTTATTGATTCTAATGATTATAATTCTGTAAACACATATTTATTACGGTCGGCGAATCATATTTTAATCAACGTACAACTTAATACTGACCAGCAAATTGCAAAAAACGTAAGAAAATTTCGCGGGATACCTTAGCGTTTCCCCCTTAAATATTTCGTTTTCATTAAGCCAACCCCGACATACGACAGTCGACTTCCACTGCTGAAAATTATCTAAGTAGGTATAGCTCAATTCACAATTTAAAAAAATAAGGCTAGGTACATATAGGTACCCAATCCATTCATAATCAAAATGACAACCAAAACAAATAAATAATCTCACGGTCCACCTTGTAACCGCTTCAGCACAGATAAAATAATATATTTAAAAAAAAAACATCACGTGGTTCAGAATGGATCTATCTAGGTGAAATGTCCAGCTAAAGATAATAGTCTAAATATATAATACAAAACAATATTTCCATATATACATACACAAATTCGGTTTGTATAACGTATCGTTAAAGCTATTCTTCTCAGCGATTGATAAAAACAATAGCGGTAACTCGGGTTTTTACAGGTTCGTATTTGTCAATGCACAAAACATGTGCTCAAGTGTTTATTGGTTTAAATTAGTAGTGCTGCCAATAATCTATAAATTAAGATGAGGAGTTCTATTGCCATGTGGATTTAGGATGCAAATAGTGACGTATAATTCTCTTGTTTATATTTTCCTAGGTGAGTCGTTTCCCAACCCTATTTGGACTGTCAGTTGTTTTTGAAATACACTCCCACGGGTTTATTGCAATGGCTTTAATTTTGACCGACCAACAACATTCATTACGTTATTTACGTTGTTGTAGTCAATATATGATTAAGTATCGAAAATCATTCAGATTGTGACTGATAGTGTGCTACGCATTAAGGCTCCTGCAAACAGGCGCGATGCGCGACGCGAATCGCGCGCGATACAAAGGCAACGCTGGTTGCGCGCGATTTTATCACGTGTCGCGCCTGTTTGAAGGAGCCTTTAGGGCGCCGGACTCCTAAATCGGGCCACCGTGCAATTCCACGTGAGGTAAGTTTATAGGCCTAAAACTTTTTATGCAGTTTAAGCTGACATACTGGCCATCATGTCGGTGTCGTCATTGTTCCAAATTAGAATTCACGACCATTTAACCTTCAAACAGGCGCGATAAGCGATAAAATCGCGCGCGACACAAAGGCACCCCAAGTCGCGCAACGTGCCTTTGTGTCGCGCGCGATTATATCGCGTGTCGCGCCTGTTTGTAGGAGCCTTGAAAAGTTGTAGACTTCTATGCCTACAAAAAATACAGGGTGGCTCGATTTAGGAGTCCGCGGTTTATACGGAAACCGGATCGAAATCCGTCTGTCGCATAGGCAGTCCCAGTTATGTTTCAACTGCTGGGACACAGATCCAGGTCTCTGTTACAGGGAGTGCGCCGTAATCCACCATGCGGGCGCGGGTGCGGGTTGGTAGATGCCACATGTCTTCGAATTTTTTGTTCTAGGACATGCCGTTTCCTCATGATGTTTTCGTTAACCGTTTTGAGAGCAGTGATGATGATATAATTTACACAAAGTAAAGCGCTTGTCTGGGTTCGAATTTCGAACCTACGACCTAAAACTCGTAAGTCGCGGCAGAGACCACTGGGCTACCACACCACTGCTCAGCCCTATAGGCTATATTATGTAATATACTTATGTAGGTAGCACTCACGGTTATCGATACACGTGTATTTGCGACTGCCACAGACTGTTGCGTTATCAATTTTAAGGCCTATTCTCAACACCAGTCACGACTCATTATAGGTACATTTACCGCTTATTAAAAGATACAGTGCGTAACCTCAACACAGATGACAGATGTTAAATCATCCACGAACCGTCACATAAATACAAAAGGTATTGTGTCTAGGCATAATACTAATTTATACGTAGTATAAACGGTTTTAGTCTGCGACCTCGAAAACAACATGGAATAATATAAATTAATTTTGCTCAACGCAGCCTCGATAGGTATGCTAAAAATGTTTAACCGTCATTGATAAGTCCTTATTATAGTGTGCGCATATTTATTTCATCTGGACCAAAATTTCAGTTGCCATGTGATTTCGTATCCTGTTAAATAATTGTGTGTTCTGTTAGTTGGAGAATAAAGTTTGAGTGAACTGTAAATCATAATGCTCTGCTGCAGATGAACTTAAAATCAAATTTCGTGCGCATCCACATCGCCACTATTACAAACATTTACCTACCTGACGCAGCCGCCGGAACACTCTGATTCGCTAATAAGTACAAAACGCCACTTGTGTATTATTTTTTATTCTGTGATTACTGCTTCGCGCCTACATGCGCGAAGATAAATATAGCTGCGAGTGTACCTAGTATTTAAACGTAGGTGTTGTGCGCACACGCGTGCGGCCGCGACGCAGTCAAGATCAAGGGCGCACGATTGCGCAAGAGTTGGCGGTCGCACCGCACTGCAACTCGGTGTGATGTCATCGGTCCGTCTATCTCCCCCCACTCCTCACTTCATCACACGCTCGTTGTAAAGGCCGCGGACGCGGAACATTCTATTTTTAAATTTTTGACCGTACGCTTTGTTTTGTTTTTTTTTTTTTCTAAAAGCATTTGAGTCCTTTTCTCATCGCATCCATCGGTTCTCAGAAAAACGTCATATCATTGTTCTTGACGTTGTAAATGGCTGCAGAATATAATGAGCTACGAGCTTGCTGTTGATGGTATCTTGAACAATTTGCTGTAATTTTCAGGAATGGCTAAACTGCAGGTTACCTGCTGTAACAGTTTTATTTCCTGTTAATTACGAGTATTTCCGTGATCGTATTTAACTGAAGACATACAGCAGGTACTTCTAATCTCTTCCTATCCAGTTTTTCGTAAAATGTTGGTGATGCATTTTCATGATATATAAAAGTAAACCATCATATTTATCAGCACAACATTTCCGTGATCTAACTGGCTGAACAATCTTATGACCTTCTTTAAAATGCACTTGATAAAACACGCTACGCAGACATTTTTATGTTATCTCTCTATCGAATAATGGCGAGAATTCATGCGTTTTATTCATAAATTATGCAAAGGAAAAATCTAGGAATATTATTGCTCCGATTCGTTTAGGTACCTATGTAGAAACTCCTTTTCTTCCAAAGTCTTTCTTTAATGTCAGGAGGTCTTTGAGACCTTGAATGTCTATGGTATATTGGTAGTCACTTACATGACAAGAGTTTCAAAATCATTCTAATTATTTCACAGTCATCAGAATCAAAATTCGAGCTCAAAATGTACTCCGCGTGTAATGTCTTTAAAGGATCTGACCTATCAAAAAACTCAAGCCTAAGGAGTAAAAACTTCTTTAAGAACTACAAAAATATATTAAAGTAAGATCTTTTTTCTCTCATCCTAGCCTGTGGCAATGCACCTGGTTCTTAAAGGCAAGTTCCCTTACAGCTTAGCAATTAGACATCGACCAATGAACATACATTTGAACAAATAATCATTTCTTGTTACTGCTAACTGCTAAGTAGCAGGAATTCTCCGCAATAACTTACTCTTTCAGGATAACTACCTACCTATCTATTTGTTTGTTTTGTGCTGTATACTTTAACACTAGTAATTGCTCTTTGGGACAACCGAAAGGAATCGTTTTGTATGTTATGTTTCAGAGAAATGATCAGGGATTTTTAGATGATTAAATCTTCAGGGATGTCATGCCACGAAACCATGAAAAATGTCGAATAGGTATCCCAATTGACAACTTTGCATGGCTGATGTAAGTTTGAAGACAATCCTTCGTGTTGATTTTGTGTCAGAGTTCAGAAAATGCGAGCCCAGTTTTATTTGTCTTTCTGTCTTCATCGGTGATTTCAGGGATTTCACCAAATCCCTGACGGTCAAGGTGTTTTGATTAATGCTAGCTTTCTATTTAGGTTAATAATATTCCGCTGTGCAAAGTTAATAATATAAAAACCTATTCAATAAAAAAAAATACGACGATATAGAACATGTCATTTAAAAAAAACTGGCCAAGTGCGAGTTGGACTCGCACACGAAGGGTTCCCAACCACAAGGCAAAAACGCCGAAAAAACAAACGTTTGTTGTGTGAGAGCCCCCTTAAATATTTATTTTATTCTGTTTTTAGTACCTATTTGTTGTTATAGCGGCAACAGTAATACATCATCTGTAAAAATTTCAACTGTCTAGCTATCACTGTTCAAGAGATACAGCCTGGTGACAGACAAGACGGACAGACGGACAGTGGAGTCTTAGTAATAGGGTCGTTTTTACCCTTTGGGTACGGAACCCTAAAAAGGAGGACAAAACAAATCATCAATATAATCGAATAGGAAGTAAGATTAAAGCGTTTAGCTCAAATGCTAGCGCACATTTGTAAGCCTAGTTAGGTATAGCTATGTTCGACCTTCGCAGCACAATAGTCTAGCTAACATGTTTAAAGGAGTGGACACACGGACGAATGCTACATTGTGTATCTTTTATGTGTAGGTATGTAGCTTTAATTAACTCACGAGTAGCTAAGGTCGTTTATTATTTTTGAGCGATAATAGAGGAGCATGCAATAACGGGTTTGATTGGATACATGCATTACGTAAGTATTTTTCAATATAATTTTTATATAAGCAAAACTGTAATAATTTTCATGCCTTATAATTTTTTAATAAAATATATTTTATTTATTAGAAGCAAAGAGGGAGCATTTTATATCTATCTATCTAATTCAAAAATCTAAGATAGAAAAAGGTTACACATGTTACTGAGAATCGTGAATGTGACACCGACGGTAATTAATATCAATATATAATTATTATTTTTTTGATAATACAATTATACAAGTCATATAATTTTTGTGTTTTGAGGACAGTCTGCCAATAGGTATTTGTATTAATTTATATCTATGCAAAGCGGAAAAATAGCAGCATATTTTTTTTGGTTACAGTCAACTAATCGGTTACTGCATTATATTTTGTTACCTAGGTCCTACAACGAGCAATGAAACTGAAGATAAATATTAAAATTCGAAGTATTGGTAGGTACACACGACAACATAGGTACCAAGCTATAAATTTCCAAATTTAGCTGACCTCGCTTTGTGTAGACTTTTCGTGCAGTAAGAAGTCAGCATATACTGGAAATGATTAGCTTCATATAGCATCGTGCACTCGTGCGCACCAGACTGTCGGCCATGCTTGTCAAATACATTGGTGATCGCAGTCAGTATAGTTACTAAAGTATGAATGCTAGTACTTCGTCTTCCTATTCTCCTATTCCAAAGAGCCAAAATCACGGAACCTCCAAAAAACATTTTCCCAAATAACTCCTATTCGGAAAAGCGCTATCCTAAATAGCTCATCTACAGTGAACTATAAATGCGAAACCATGAATTAGAGCAATCAGACATGGCTGGTTAGGTTCAAGGGGATTGCAGGGGCTAATTTGACATGACGATTGAAATAGTCCCTTTTTTGACGTGATTAGGTACAAATTACTTTAAGAAAAATGGCCCAAAACCAAATCGCACAGCATTACGCAATGCTTCAATAATACACACATATAAAGTGGCCAGCGGTGCGATTCTGTAAAAATCTCACCGTGAAAACTTTGGTGAAGTGAGCGTGGAGTGAGCTGTCAGAAGTGTCAATTCCTAGCAAAAACAAACTCACTTCACCTAAGTTTTCACGGTGAGATTTTTACAGAATCGACCGGCTGGCCAGTGAGTGAATGGGTATGACCAGCAGTGCGATTCTGTAACCATCTCACCGTGAAAACTTAGGTGAAGTGAGCGTGGAGTGAGCTGTCAGTAGTGTCAATTCCTAGCAAAAACAAACTCACTTCACCTAAGTTTTCACGGTGAGATTTTTACAGAATCGACCGGCAGTACTATAATTGCGTAGCACACTAGGTATCAATCACAATCTGAATAATTTTGAAGGATATTGCTTATCCATTACTTTATATGTTCAAAAAATTACTCTGCTCAACATCGTAAATAACGCAGTGAATGTTGTTGGACTGTCAAAATTTAAGCCATTGGTACTGTTAGTGTGATACGCAATTATCCCGCCGATAAAGGATTATGTAAAGATCGTAGCAGGTGGCGTTATGTAGTTTCTGCCTACCCCCATGAGACAAAGGCGTGAGGATTAAATATGAGTGTCTGTATATAAATTAAATACTCAAATAAAAACAATACGTAATGTTCATACGAAGTTTTTGTTGTAGTAATCAGTGTACCCTTGGCTCAACGATGCAGTTCGCATGAGCCGTCCTATGTTAATTTAATGGTACATTAGATGTCTTTCACACTTGTATGTCACTTCATACGTTTTGCGTGCGCAGTTTCCTGTAGCCTAGGCATACTAGATATACCTAGGTATGCTATTACGAGAACAGATATAGGTATGACTTGACAATAGTTGGTAGTGCGAGTAGTGCTGAGAATTTAGCCGTATGCCGAACGTGGATCCACGCGATATACAATGGCTTTTTAATTGTTTCTGTAATTACGGTATTCAGCCGGTTAAAGATGATTAACCGTTTTTTTACATCTACATTTGACATTTGTTAATATTTGTTTACTTACACAATCTCAAATCCAGAGTCCAACATTTTGTTATTTTTTTATGATCAGCCTACATGTTTGTCTAGTATATGATACTTTTTAATAACATGCATGACTAACCTTGTGAACTTGCTTATCAATTTGATGATTCCTTTCCCCTTTCACTGCCTTTTGATCTCAAGCCTCATAAATTACCAACGCAAAATAAAAAATATTATAAAATTCTTTAACAAAACAATCAAACGGGAAACGCGTGCGCACGCACACAGAGAGGTTCATTATTCATAATAATTCCATTAAACATTTTCTATTTTTGTTCTGTTCTCCAATCAATAGGGTGACGTTACGTGTTGTCCTGAAACTGCAGTGTGTACTGGCCTTACATAACACGCGCGGATCGAGCTGCGCGGCGTGGGGATCAAGGTCGCACGAAATAACGCATATATGCCCGGTGCAGGCCGCGCGCGCGTCGACGACGCGACGGCGACGGACGCGATATCTACGGCCCGACGACTACGCCCGACACCCGACAACGCATGGGCATCCGGTCGCGCCTAAATCTGTACCTAACACCCGCTAGCTCTTATCAAATTCATACCATCGATTCTAGGTATTTTATGCCAACTGCGTTTTCCGTAATGCACTCAAATTCCATTTGCGTAAAGTTCTATTTTTATATGCATTTTCCTTACCTATATGTTTAATAATCTAATCACCCGAACCTACTGTAAAATTCGTTATAAAAACCACAAACTGAAAATTGTAGCAAGGTTGTTATTTCAGGGCTTTTAAGTTTAAACATGGCTTTATAATCTGGGTTTGGTTCCATATTTTGGACCTATTTTCCTCATCGATAAATGAATAGGTTAAAGTTACTAATTAAGTAAGTATTTTTGGGTGTAACGAGTCAAGCAAGGAAGTGTGGTGCATATCGACTAAAGGAGAATGGGCGTTTTGGTACCCGAAAACTAATTACAACCAATAAAAATAATTTATATATAGTTTTTAAGTTAGCTGCAACTATCCCCAGTTGCAGTTCGCTATCCGTTCAGAGATATTACAATGCGTGCCACGAAAGATGAGACTTGACCGCGCCTCCCCCGCTCTTTCCGCCGCCCCTATGACGTCCGGTCCCGTCCCGCACTCAGACCTCATACCGCTAAAGATACCTAAAATCGTGTACTGCGCATGTCAAACCACGTGGTGTGTCAAGTCTCATCTTTCGTGGCACGCATTGTAAAACCTTTAACATTATATAGGTTAGGTTTAGGTTATGGAGGATAATGTTATTTTAAGTCTTCAAAATTGATCTGAGAGGCCATTCTAGTAATTTTAAGAACGTTCACAGTTTTATCTCAAATCTACATTTTTGAAAGGTAGGATCTACATTGATTGTCGCTGAGAAAAGATTGCGACTAAATTTTCAACAGTTTTGATTATAGGAATTGGCCTTACATATTAATGTGACTTCAGTATTACCAAGGGGTATCATGTTGCCCAGTTAACTGGGTTATGAAGGTCAGATGGGTAATCCCGCCATATATAATACTTGAACGACCCCAACATAGTTGGGAAAAGGCTAGGCCGATGATGACACTAAGGCGCTACCTCGAAAATAAATCGTAGCGACTGATCTACTAAGCGAGCGAAAGTGATGCAATTACTTTTGAAACGCAAAAGAAGAAAGATGGCTATAACGTGCGTGCGCTCGGAATAAAACGACTCATGTGCTAAAACGAAAAGAAACAAGTTACACGAAATAGAAAACCCACATTTTTTTTAATATAACACCTTAAAGTGAGTGCTGCTTGAAGTTTTTGTGAAGCTATGATTTACATATTCAAATTCAATGGCCAGTATCTAAACTTAAATGTCAATGGACTGAAAACTTCCAACAGATTAATTCAGGTTAACTTTCACGAATGTCAGTGGATCACATTTAATTAAAACTAACTTATTAGCGAAAGGTCTAGTTTATTAAATCATTAAAGATTTCACTTAGTGGTAGACAGGGTCACCTAATTAATTGGGATTATCGTAACTCTCACATTTATTATGACTAATTAAATGACAATGAAGGAAAAATAAATGTCAACTTTAATTCAATTCATATAAATGAATTGAATTAAAGTTGACATTTATTTTTGACGGAAGTAATTTCGTCATACAACGTGGCAATGCTGTCAGCCTTTTGGGCACTGTTCCTGTTGACAACGATGCGGACGAATTTTTTGATGCCCTATGATTTTTTTGCTTTATTCTTCATATAAATGTACATAATATTATTATTTTAAATATTAGCATAGATTATGTAAATATTATTATGTTATGGATTTGAAATAAAGAAGTAATTTAATTCGAACATTTTCGCAACATTACAGTCTTTATGAAAAGACTAGCTTCTAACAGCGACTTCGTCTGCGTGAACTATCTAGTTCCCGGAAGCCACCCCGCGGCATCGCCCTATAACTTCGATTTCGCCTAGCGTTCTTTCTAACCTAGTATAATAATAATAATATTTATTTCATAAAAAGGGAGATTGTAGTACATGAGGCATAAATAAAGTTATACATATAAGTTTGTACCGTGTCAACACAATCTGGTGGTTTAGTATGATGTCAATAAGCCTATAGCCTTCAAGAATATCAAATGCAAATAGAGTTATAGATTCAACTGGTAGACCTAGAGATTAGAGCGTTCATAAAAAAAACTCTTCAGCTTCACTAGTAGTATAGGTACAGGGTTATTGGTAAAACATTAACAACCTCTTAAGAGGTCATTGTACTCATCATTATGAACAATTTTTACTATGGGACCAAACCCGAAATTGCGAAAAAAACGACGAGTTATACGAACATAAATGTAGGGAACAGCTGATTTTTTTTCGCGATTTCAGTTTTGGTCCCACAGTAAAAGTTGATTAGAAGATGAATACAATGACCTCTTAAAAGGTTGTTAATGTTTTACCAATAATCCTGTAGATAGATATATGTAGGTATACTTAGAAAGAGTTATTCAATACAAGAGCAGGGGAAGACGAAAGAAACGCTGGATGGAATTTGTTAATAATTAAATGGCTAGAAAGTGGGTGACTACGAATGTCAAGATGATGACTAGTAGAGAAGTATGCAAAAGAAAAAGACAAGGATAAAGTCAAGAGAATGACGATGAATTCGTTACAATTCAATGCAGAATTACTGTACCTACCTACTCTCGAATTTGAACAGTGCGATGTGCATAGCGGAGTACTATAATTGTTTCAATAATATTTTAGGCCCACTGACTGTTTTACCAACATTATCGAATGCAATATAGAATGAGTAACGAGGGAAGTGTTAATACCTGTGTTAAAGAATATCTACACAGTAATAGTTGTTCTACGTGGTTAAACTTTTAGGTAAATCCCCTCAATACTGAATGTCATTCATAACGTAAAGAGATTCAGTCGTCCTTTATGTACAGACGCCAGCACATCAACCTACTACAATCTATCAAATTTCTTTAATAAATTTTCAACTTTATCGCTAAAGCATAAGGTTCAAAATTGATTGGGAAAATTTGACAGTTTCGGGTAGGTTGATGTGCTGGCGTCTGTACAACAGAAATGAACTGCCACGCATAAGCAGTCTATAATCTTCGCACTGGTGGGACACAGGCCTCCACTCTTCGAAAGTAAGTGGACTGTAATCTACCACGCGGGCCCAGTGCGGGTTGGTAGATGCCACATGTCTACGAATGTTTGGTTCTACGACATGCCGGTTTCAACACGATGTTTTCGTTCACCGTTTTGAGAGAAGTGGTGATGAAATTATTTACACAAAGTAAAACGCCTGTCTGGGTTCGAGCCCACGACCACTCGTAAGTCGGGGCCGTTATCAGCTTTGCTCAACCGCCACGCGTTTGTGGAAAATAGTCTTCGGTCGTTCATTGCATCCGTCGTAGGAAGTCACATGTTCAGCAAAGGACATTTACAGGCCAATAATGATTTGCGTAGTTTATACGGCACCGACAGCGTCTGTCACATAATGCTCACTGTCCACAGAGGCGTAGTTTCATAGACGCGTATTCGTAATTATTCGCTTGGCGTAAGCCTGCGTCTGCTTACATAAAAAAGGTGCAGCTCCACTTGATGTAGGCTGGTATGACACGCGAGACGGTAGGCGTCACGATGCAGCGACGCCGGCACGACGCTGCCGCTCCGTCGACAGATTTAAACAGTTTTTTATGTAACTGATCAGTCTATGAAGCAGTGAAGCTATACCTTCGTTGACAGTAGGCATAAGTGAGTACAATCTTATCCGCCTTTTCACAAACTCAGTTCAGTTACCTGAAAAAATTACCCGTGTAAACTACCGTGCCGGTCCAGGGCCTAGTAGCTGGCCCTGGACCGGTCCAAGGCCAGTTAACAGGCCACGCACGGCACGGGTAGTTTTTGGACATGAAGCTTTCATACGTTACATTTCACGGTTTCACCAGAGTTAATTATACAGATGGCAGCCAGAATGTGTAATAAGGGCCTTATAGTGGCTACGAAATTGGACCAAAGTCGATGCGGACTTGATATGTACCTAAGTGAGTAATGATCCACTTTGGCGGGACAGACATGCCACGGACGCTACGGTTTTCATTTGCCTTTGACAGGTAGACAGGCAAAAGTTTATGCAACTGCCATTAAGATTATTATGTTTAAGGGGACTACATGACCTAAAGCGCGGTCACTATCGGACTGCATAGAAAAGAAAGAGAAGCGCGATGACACAACACTGGTAATTTATTGCAAAATATGAAGCAATTATCTATTTACAAAAAATTTTATGTTTGGACTAAAAAATTTAAACACTAATGCTTTAGAATGTTGCTTGTAGAATAATCTGACAAAAAATCAGAATGATTGTATGTATATTAGTATGGTTTTTATTGTGGAAAGAAAGTTTTTACAGGTATCTTCATGATATTTTTCTATCGTATCAAATTAGTTGTATTATGTTTCCAACACACTATCTAACTAGCATATACGAGTATATCCTGAAGAATATAATATATTTTTCTGATTTTGTTTACTGTAATCGATCATATACTTTTAGGCACAATAAAACTTGCGTTTTTTTGCGTTTAGGTCCTATAGTCCCCTTAATACTATCTGTTGCCCGTGACTTCGTCTGCGATCTAGGATGAAAAGTAGCCCATGCCCTTCTCCAGACCCCAGCTATCTGTCAATTTTCTTAACGATTGGTTTGGTGGTTTAGGCGTGAAAAGGTGACAGTCATAAGTACAGAGTTACTTTTATATTATTACTAGCAACGCCCCGCGGTTTCACCTGCATAAGTGTCGATTCCGTGGCAAAATCGGCATATAAACTAGTGAGCGTCAAGATGACGGGACCAAGTCCCCAATTTGAAATGTAGGTATCACATTTAAGTGTTTGTACTACATATGTACAATTTGTACCCTAAACAAGACATTTGTACCTCTAAAGGTAAAGGAAGTATGTCAAGACGTTCCTGGTCTCACCAATTTGACGTCAAAGTGGCGGGACCTTTTGGAAGCGCTACTCAGAGGCAGGTAATTCACACCCGAAGACTTAGTATTACATATGTACAGGTATATAGTCAATTATCAATACAATTGTAAGTGCCAAATTTAAGTTATGTGATTTAAACATTGGCCCCGCCAATTTGATGATTAATTTTATTGCTGAATTCATAATTATGAAAATCGTTAGAGCTCGTGCAAAATCAAACGTGGAAACTTAGAACGTCCTAAGTACATGAAAGTGTGTAATTTTCATATTCATAACCCAAGTACATCAAAAGTTATCTATCATTCATCATTATCTTTGAAATGGACACATCTATGCAGAAATGAAACAAGCCAAAATGGTTTTGATAATTTAACCATATTGATCCAACTACTATTATAACTTTTGCCTGTAGTGTTTTAATGACAAAAGTTACTTATACAGGAAAAAAAATTATCACCATCCAATTTTTTTTTCTAGCCTTATATGAACAACTTTCACTATGGGACCAAATCTGAAATCACAAAAAAATAACATCAGCATTATTTTTGCGCATAAATATTAAACAATTGGGCACTATGTACGTTTGACTTTTGTTAACTTTCGTCTCTAAGTCATCGTAGCACTCCCACTAAATATTATTCGAGAAATATGAGCTCGATAATGCCCGATGCCTCTAGATGTAGGTGGAGCTATAAACTCTATAACAGATAAAATAGAATAACAATTCCCTTTTAAAGCACTTTGCCTCGGAATTCCAAAAATGTTAATCTTCTTCAGATCATTAAGTAAAAAAAATATAGTAGATGATAGTGAGTAGGATATGGTTTTGATACCATTGCATCCAGATGCCCATGATATCATTTGATCTTGAAAACCATTTCATCAGCTGATTTATCGAGGATTTATAATAATATGTAGTACTAAGTCTTCGGGTGTGAATTACCGGCCTCTGAGTAGCGCTTCTACAAGGTCCCGCCACTTTGATGTCAAAGTGGCGAGACCAGGGACGTCTTGAGATACTTCATTTACCTTTAGAGGTACAACTGTCTTGTTCAGAGTACAAATAGTACATAATATGTAGTACAAACACTTTAATGTGATACATTTGAAATTGGGGACTTGATTCCGTTATAGAGGTGTGAGGAACGGGGTGTAAGGTTCACTCATATTCTATATAGAAAAGAGAGGATCCTCCGACCAGACGGGTGTTGTGTCTGGCGGGCAACTGCCCCATTATTCATATCGGGCCGTTGTATCTATGTTAGTTGCGCGGTAAACTCTGCTTGCGAGATTCAGGATTTTGCGTGACGTCAGTAAGACGCGTTATTCGCATGTGGCGTTGTAGATACCGCTACACCGTCATCTTGACTCTCACTATAAACTATCCTATGTCCTTCCCCGGGATGCAAACTATCTCTCTGTCAAATTTTATCGAAATCCGTTTAGTGGTTTAGGATGCTGACATAAAGAAGGAGGTTTTCGGTCCCGACTCCCGGTATATGCGCTCACTTATAAAGAAACAGGTAACCGTTTCCTTCCGAAGATCAACCTACAGAGACCTGTACCGGGAGTCGGGACCGAAAACCCGCTTCTTTATGTAAGCACCCTTAGACGTGAAAAGGTAACATACAGACAGACAGACAGACAGACAGACAGACAGACAGAGTTACATTCGAATTTATAATATTAGTATGGATATTATGAAATTGATTTTTAATTGTTTATGGTGAAAAATCCATACACTTCTTTCGAGTAAATTTCCGTGATCGGTAAACCTTGCTCTTTAATTAAGAATGGGCAAGCTGGCCCAAGTAGGTAATACACGATGAGACTTAGGTATTGTACCAACAGGTGGACATCAAACTACATCTGCATCCTTATCGCCAGACTGACGCCTTACCTGTATCTCAAACCATCCATAATATAGGTGCCTAACATTCAAATATATGCATAATTATATTCTATAAAAAAAAACACCAACAGTAGTTTGTTAAAATTCGAAGCTAGCACTGTGGCCTTGGTTCTAATCACTCCCAGACTAGTCGGGCAACGACTGCCATGCAGTTGGCGGTATTTGCATTTTCTGAAGGTTGCTCATTTTATACGCGTATCTAATAAAAAATGGGCAAGTGTGAGTCGCCGTCTGTGAAGACTAAAAATAGGCCTACAGAGTTTGTAGACGGACAGTTGCTAGAATAGAAAAAGGACTGATATACATAATAATATTGTATTGGATAAAACAGCTGTTGTTTTATTCAAGGGTCCTCTTTTCATTTACTTATTTGCTTAAAGGTGAATTCTACAAAAATGTCTAAGAATATTTTATTTTTTAACCGAGCTTAAAATTAAAAATACCTGTTTTGTATCTGTATTTTTTTTTGTACCTACGTCTTATAGTACATTCGTGAAATTGAAAACTTACTATCTTCTGGCACAATTTCACTTGGCGCTCACTCGAATTTGGATGCCATTTTGAATACAGGGATTACCTTGTCTATTTAAATTCGGATCTACCCGTAAGTAGACCCGTCTTCGGGCAAGTTAGTCCTTCATTGTCTAATTCCAAGGACACCAGAATGAATCAAAACTGCCAGTGTAAATAACATTTCGGATGCCTTCCTGTAAATAAATTCTTTCGGGTAACCGAATGCGTGCCAACGACCAAGTGTATGCGCCTTTATTCAAAGTAGATCGCCTATCTGTTTTCCCAGCTTGGTGATTATTGGCACTATCCTTTCAAGATCGCGCAGCATTCTAGGGGAGGTCTGGTCATCAGTAGAGCGAGGCGAACTTGCACGATACGCGTACCTTATTTACATTTTATTTTGTATTGTGAAATGATTATGAAGTACAGGCCACATTATGTGGGCGTAGCCCATTTTTTCTAGTAGGAAAGAGGGGGGATTGTTGTTGTTTAATTCGTTCTGTCACGATATAAGAAAAATGTGGATCAAGTAATTAAAAAGGTCAATAAAAAAGTTTAAGCGTTGGAACACTGAAAAAAATCTATGACATAAATGTGACATTCACATTAGACTGATTTATTGTAGCAATGATGTCCAATATAAAACCTAATTGACTTCATAAGAAGTACCTATTCATTTCACCGAGTAATTTATTTTCCTAAAACACATCTCTATAACACAAATGCCTATCAAAGTAAAGTTTACTTATACTTCTCGCGACATCCCATCAAGGCAAGGACGTGTCATAATTCTTTACATGCTTTGCAGATTTGTACTAAAATCGCAAGACGTTTAGTTTAAAAACAACACTATTTAAAAAAAACATTGTACGACTATTTTCAGATGGGGGGTGAACCAACTGATTGATATGACATTATTCTTAGTACTGATTTTTCCAACGCCAGATAATTTTATCCGAGGAATAATTTTGAATTTTTGACAGTTCTTCCCTACAAAAAATAAATAAACATCCGAATTGAGAAACTCCTCCTTTTTTGAAGTCGGTTAAAAACTGTCAGGCGTCAATTTTATTATAGGAATAAAAATATCTGTCGATTGAAAAATCAACACTTATTCTAATTTTAAATTCCGTAGCATATTGGTCGCGCATACTTTCTCGTAGCACTTTCGTAGAACGTGCGTAGCAACAAAATATATGATTGACATAATGTTATCTAATGTAGGTAGGTACAGACGCAAGCACATCAAGCTACCCGAAACTGTCCAATTTTCCCAATCAACTTTGAACCTCATACGTTAGCCATAAAATTTAAAATGAATTAAATAAATTTGACAGATTATAGTAGCTTGATGTGCTGGCGTCTGTACATATTATGTTCGTTGCTAAACAATTTAAATATAGTCGGCCGAAAAATTTAGGACTATGTTAATCATTTGGACTGATTACGATAATATTAGAGGTCATTAAATTTTTTTTGAATGTCACAAATTGATGCAACGTATTTTTTTTATGATACTTATATAATTATGTAATAATATTACATTTTATGACCATTAAATTTCAAAATGGCTGGCGTGATGTTCCATTTCATAGAACCTATAACAAGAATTTTAAATATTTTGAAATGATTACAAATACTTTGTATCTCTGCTAAGTTTTTTCAAGCAATTTTGCAAGACCTCAACGGTTGGACGAAAAAATCTGAGGTCTGATGAATCTGAAATCTGAGGTCTGATGAATCTGAAATCTGAGGTCAGCAAAAATCTGAAAACAAGGTCTTCGAGAAATTCTTTATTTTAGTTTTTTAACCGTCTTCGAATAAGGAGGAGATTCTCAATTCGGATGTTTAGATATATATATTTTTTTTCTTTTATTATACTTACAGGGTTTTTTTTTTCATGGTGGGAAATCTTCAAACGACCCCTCCCGCTCTGGGTGGAGCGGAAGAGAGTGTCAGACTCTTACTGACTAAAACCCACCCGTGTTCCTTCCTTAGCCCTTTAGGTTCCGGGACAGCGGTAACACTTTCGGACAATCCCGCTGACCCGGCTTTATTACAGAGAGTGATTGGTAAAACATTAACAACCTCTAAAGAGGTCATTGTACTCATCACTATGAACAACTTCTACTATGAGACCAAACCTGAAATACCTGAAACCTACATTTTGACGAGTTATATGAACATAAATCGAGATCGAGATCATTGAGGAGATCGTCGAGTACATGCGTGTGTAGACCAACTGGATTTGAGGGTCGAGAAATTGGAGTCGCGTCACAACACGAACTTCAAGTCGTTCATGGTGCGTGTTCCGACACATCATCTCGAGAAATTCCTCAAGGAAGAGTTCTGGCCGAAGGGTGTTGTGTACCGCCGGTTTCGTGGCGGCTACATGACACCAGACAGCGAAACACGACGCAGGCACTTCGCATGCGTTAGTTTGTTAGTTTTTTAGTGTAATATAATGTTGTATGTATTTATAGTATTTTTAAGTTATATTAATATTGTGTTGTATGTGTTTTATATGTGCCTTGATGCCTGAAATAAATGGATAATAATAATAAATGTAGAGAACAACTGATTATTTTTCGCGATTTCGGGTTTGGTCCCATAGTAAAAGTTGTTCATAGTGATGAGTACAACGACCTCTTAAGAGGTTGTTAATGTTTTACCAATAACCCTGTATACCTACTACCTATGTAACATAAATCTAAAATAAAGAAATTGGTAGTTGTTTACCTTTTATATATTCTAATAATAGAGCTGCAGTTTGTTTGTTTGATCGCGCTAACCTTTAGAACGTCGGATTAGAAAAAATGTTTTTGCATTTGATAACTCATTTTTTGAGGAAGGCTACTTAACATCACGCTAGGACCGCTTATGAGCCGAAGAAAAAGAAAAAAGCCGGAAATAACGCCAAGCAAAAGCGTGTGCAGGCGATGCGATGCGTCGGGGTGGGTCGGAGGAACAAAACATTTCACCCGGACGAAGTCGCGGGCAGAAGCTAGTATAAGTATGTATGTAGAGACTGAAAATGGTAATACAAATTTGAAGACAGTCCTAGTCTTCATTATTTGTGGAATGTACTACCATAAAATGTAGGTACCTAACTATGATTAATAAATCGATCAATGTAGTTGAGACGGGGAAAACGATCACTTTAAGTGCTTTTTAAATCCAAATCTTCTAATATTTAAAACAGTCCGTTGAGAGAATGATTGACTGACCGACAGACAAAGCTCTAAAACCACTGAAACCAGGTGTTTAACTTGTGTTTATGTTATGTGGATTAGGTAATCTGTGGTTTAACCCTCGTTAAGCAACTATTGTTTTGAACCACAATCATCTCAATTTTAAAAGATATTTCGAAGAGCTGTAGATTGTGAAATATGAACTTTTGGTTTTTATACGTGTAGGAACATCTACAACTTTTACTCGGCGACACCGACAATTATTATGACACCAGTTTCTGCCCGCAGCTACGCCCGCTTGGATGGCGGAATTTATGCCACGGGAACGTACCTCAGGGATAAAAAGTATCCTATGTATCAAACTATCAATCCACGTTATAGACTATCTGTGTGGCAAATTTTCTCCAAATCCGTTCTGCCGTTTTTGCGTGATTGAGTAACAAACATCTAAACATCCGTAGTATTAATTTGTTCAATTGATAGCATATTCAGCTTAAAAGTAATGTACCCACTACTGGGATACAAGCTTCCTCTCTGAGAGAGGGAACGGGCATAATCTACCACCAGTGCGGGATGGTAGATGTCACATGTCTTCGAATTTTTGAAGTGAAAACTTATTTAGACGCGTTGGGCAATTTTTGAGATACGAAAAAACCATTGAACTCGCGCCACTGTTACCGTAAGCGACACCACGCGTGTTTTGTTTATGCCGATTCAAGAAATACCCGCTTCGGATGTGTTCGGCTGTACTCGGGATGTACTTGGTTTTAATGCATATCCGATATGTTAGTGAGTGATGGCAAAGTACAGAATACTTTGCCATCACTCACTAACATTTGTGTTTTGTTTTCACTTCTGTCGGCACTCCAGGAGTGCCACTTTTTTGTGTTCTAGAACATACCGGTTTCCTCACGATGTTTTCCTTTACCATTTTGAGAGCAGTAGTGATGAAATAATTTACACAAAGTAAAGCGCCTGACTGGGTTCGAACCTAACGGCAATTACCACTGGGCCACCAGCACCACTGCTCTCACACAAAATTGATAGTCTTTAGTGAATTATCAATAACGTTTTTTTTTACAATTCATTAATGTTCTTCCTTATTGAATTTTATACTGAAAAAAAGTGGTGTGTTTCATTTTAAAAATCGACACGAGGCAATAAGTTTGCAGGGTACCGTTATTACCCGACTGCGCCAGAAGGAGGGTTATGTTTTTTTCTTCATATTTGATATGTACATACATATATATATATATAATTGCTTGTGTTTGACCACTATCTCACCCGAAATACTGATAACGGTCGTTAATTCATTGATTAGATTAATGTTTTTCTTCCAACCGACTTTAATAAAAAATGGGCTGTAGTACTTTTTATCGATACAACGTAAATTAACCCTTTCACGCATATGGGACACATTTGTCCCCACACAATTTTCACGAGTTACAGCTACACTAGAAATGTAAAACCATTTTTATATTTTATTTTTTTTAATTCATGGTAGGTTTTCGAATTTACGCGCTGGTAACACCTAAAAAAAAAGATATCTCTCAGAAAAGTTGGCGGCGAGAAAAGTGAAAAGTATTTTCGCTAAACGTCAACATTGAAAATTATTTTATTGATAAATAGTTACTTCTTACGGTCGTTTTTCTTCAAAGTCATATTTAGTGGTAAGTACAATTATCATTTTATTACTTATTTTTGGTTTTCTTAGTAAATGTAAAGCATATTATGTGAAAAAATCTAAAGGGACGCGGGTGTCCCAATATGCATCAAAGGAAACTTTTGCTTCGAACTCATTAGTTGTTACAAACATTTTATTGATTCTTATTTTTGTATATTTTATTACAGAAAATGTCTTCAAATCGGCATCGAGAATTTTCGCTGCGGGAGGAACATATTTTCGAAGTCTTGTTGGCTGACAACAGTGACGACGAGGACGGTTTACCCCTTGATGAAGAGGACCAAACATTTTTAGCGCAAGATATGGATGCTGGTATGTCGACTGTTGTAATTGAACCAAGTTCAGCATCTCAATTAGAGAACGTCATGGAATCTCAGCAGCCGAGTACTACCGTTACACCTTTCAATTGGCGGGAAAACTCATATGTACCACACAATTTTCGTGAGAACCATGAATATAACTTTGGTGAGGTGCACATTTTGGATACCACATACACTACTGATATGGAACTGACTCCTGTAAAAATTTTCAATGCAGTTGGAGACTTCGAAAAATTCATTGATACGATTGTTGTTCCTGAATCAATACGTTACGCCGAACAAAATGGCCGATCTTTTACTGTGTCTAATGAAGAAGCCAAAGCCTTCCTTGGCATGAACTTTGTGATGGGATATCATTGCTTACCTACATTTCGGAGTTATTGGTCTACAGATCCAGACATGGGAGTTCCATACATCGCTAATGTCATGCCTATAAATCGCTTTGAAGAAATACGTAGAAACTTGCATTTTAGCGACAATTCTAATGAACCGAATAGATCCAGTCCCTCTTATGATAGGGCATTCAAAATACGACCTGTTCTAGATCACTTCAACCAAGCTTTTCAAAACGCTATGAGTAATACGAAATCCCAGGCAGTTGACGAACACATGATCAAATTCAAAGGCCACAATATAATGAGGCAATATGTAAAAAACAAGCCAATAAAATGGGGGTTCAAAATGTGGTGCAGAGCAGATTCTTCTACAGGCTATCTTTTTCAATTTGATCTGTACACAGGAAAAAAAAATTGTGGTACTGAAACTGGATTGGGTGAATCGGTTGTGTTGCAATTGTGTGAAGGTTTACAGGGTATAGGTTGTGAAGTATATTTTGATAATTTTTTTAATTCCCCTAATCTTCAGTATACATTGTCGAATATGGATATAAAAGCTTGTGGAACAGTACGCTCAAACAGGAAAAATATTCCGAAAAATGTGCCAACTGACAAAAGTATGAATCGTGGAGACATTTACGCGGTCAGCAGCAAAGGAATATCTTTCATAAAATGGATGGATAATAAATCCGTGTTTTTATTGACAAATTTCTTGTCACCTATACCAACCGCGACAGTCAAGAGGCGTGTACATGGTAGTGGGGAGAGGATAAATATAACGTGCCCTGAAGTTGTTGTAAAGTACAATAAAAATATGGGTGGGGTCTTCGATCAATAATTGTACGGTGGGGTCGATCTGATGGACCAAAAAAAAGTGTGTTACGAAGTGGACAGAAAGGCAAAAATAAAATACTACCTAAGACTATTTTTTGACTTGCTGGATATTGCGATGAATAATTCGTACATAGTTTATTGCAAGCTACACGCAGCAAAACGTGTTGAAGGAACTATGCTTTCAAGCCTAGAATTTCGCCAAGTAGTAGCTCGTTCACTTATTAGCAATTTTTCGTCTCGACAAAGAGCTTTGTCGTCAGTAGTAATGACGAAAAAGCGAATTTATTTTGCACAAAAACGTGGAAATACTTCACATACAATGCTAAAAGTAAGCAATAGGAAAAGATGCGTACAATGTGCAAAAAGTCGTGTAGAGAATAGGACAAATAACGTATGCTCTACATGTAATGTCCACCTGTGTTACACTTCGGAACGTAATTGTTTTGCTGAATATCACTAAATTTTATGTTTTATGTTATAAATGAGTTTCTTATATTAAATAATTTGTATTTTCTACCACAGTTTGTTTTTATTTTACAATCAAAATGTTTGAGTATCTTTACTGCGATACATAAAAAAAAATTACCTTGACGCATATTGGGACATATACGTCCCCGCCTCAAAAACACTCAAAAACACTCAACTTTTTTATTCTGTGTTACTTTTATGTTAAATTAGACCAAAATCAACAGATAAAAATAAAAAAAATCATTCTTAGTGTCTTGGAATAGTTATGAACGTGTAAGGGTTAAGTCGTGGCATAGGAGCGACATACATCAAAATAAGATATTACTATGCGTACGAGTTCAGTGATGGGGTACACAAATAGCGCGGGCGGAGCATATGTTGCGCCTACGCAAGATTTTTGCACGGAACGCCGCCTATCCGACATCGTTGCAATAAATCCAGTATTATTGTAGGAAACCATGTCACAGGCTTGGGCGTGACACTGTGCAATGTCCGATTTATGTCCCCCCCATATTGATACGGTTACAGTTTGATGAATCACATGATATCGTTCTGAATATCCGATGATATATATTTGGGAAGACAGAAATAAATAAGGGCAGGAAGTCTATTCCATACTCGAAGAATTATCGACAGCAAATCGGACATATGTGTCGATACGTACGATATGGTTATTATAAGTTATAGGTCGTGGGTTCGAACCCAAAAAGGCACTCTATGTACCTACTTTGTGTAAACTATTTCATCACCACCAACTCTCAAAACGGTGAAGGAAAACATCGTGAGGAAACCGGCACGTCCTAGAACCAAAAATCCGAAGACATGACATGTGACTTTCGCCAAACCGCACTGGGCCCGCGGGCCCACTCCCTCTCACAGAGAGGAGGCCTGGGTCCCAGCAGTGGGAATGTTATACAAGCTGATTATGCTGTTATGCTGTATGATTATGTCTCTAGGTAGGCTTTCACATACGCTTGTTAAAAACACTGAGATAAGCCGATGCAAATCAGAAGCAGAAGCGTGGGAAAAATCACTTCCTGGTTGAGAGCAAAGATGCTAAAAGAAATAACTTAAGATCTATGAAGTCTCAAACTAAAGTAGTGTTTACTTTGGAATCTAAAGCAACAAGCAGATGATTACCTATGTATTGTAAAAACGTTAATTGTCTTCTTCGATATCCTCCGGAAGCGTGGTATACTCATCATAATGGCCGATCGCTATTACTACTTAAAAGAACAATAAATATGTACCAAAAAAATTTAAATTACAGGTCAGTCCGTCATAGGCATAACGTAGTATATACCTACTAGATCTATATATAGGTGGGTGTATTTATACCGTTACATTTTGATCGTTTTAATCCTTAAAAGGGGTCATTGTACTCATAATTATGAACAAATTTTACTATGGGACCAACCACCAAATCGTGAAAAAAAAATCTGTTGTTCCATACATTTATTTTAGCCTAACTCGACATAATGTATGCATTTTTTTTTCACGATTTGATGGTTGGTCCCATACTAAAAGTTGTTCATAATGACGAGTACAAATACCCATTTTAAGGAATAGGGTAGGTGGTTCTCCAAGAATTTGCTAAAGGTACAACTGACTTTTTCTCATGGGAAAAACTTAATTTTGTAATAGAATCCGAGATCTGTTATGTAAATATCTATATCTATACTAATAATAAAGCTGAAATGTTTGTTTGTTTGAATGCGCTAATATCTGAAACTAAGACCAGTCCAATAATATTTTTTTTTTGCATTCAATCTTGCTTATAAGCTATGGTTATAGGTAGGAGGTCCTCCAAGATTTGCTTAAGGTACAGACGCCAGCACATTAAGCTACCCGAAACTGTCAAATTTTCCCAATCAACTTTGAACCTTATGCTTTAGCTATAGAGTTGAAAATCTATTAAAGAAATTTGACAGATTGTAGTAGCTTGATGTGCTGGCTACTGTACAACTGATATTTTCTCATGAGAAAGACCTCATTTGGTAATAGAATCCGGGATATGTTATGTAGGTATCTACATCTAATCAATAGTAATAATAAAGCTTAAGGTGAATGGGTAGTTGAGACCGCGAAATTCAAATTTTCTTACGTTTTTTGCAATTTGCAGGTCAGTGTCAGGTTGTATCTTGATCAAAATATGATTCGCGACAATAGCAGGTACATATTTAGAGAAGTATAATCATTAGAATCAATAATACATCTTTCTAAGTTAGATTTCTACCACTAACACTTTTCCATAAGAGATTGGTGGTTGGTGGTAGAAATCTAACTTAGAAAGATATATTAATGATTCTAATGATTATAATTCCTTAAATATGTACCTGTTATTGTCGCGAATCATATTTTGATCAAGATACAATCTGACACTGACCTGCAAATTGCAAAAAACGTAAGAAAATTTCGCGGTCTACCACTACCCATTCACCTTAAGAGTTTGTTTGTTTGAACGCGCTAATATCTGAAATTTAAAACCAGTCGGATTAAAAAAAATACTTTTGGATTTCATCTTGCTATAGGCTAGGTACAGACGCAAGCACATCAAGCTACTACAATCTGTCAAATTTCTTTAATAGATTTTAAACTTTACCGCTAAAGCATAAGGTTCAAAGTTGATTGGGAAAATTGACAGTTTCGGGTAGCTTGATGTGCTGGCGTCTGTACGTAACATCAAGTTAGGACCATTAGGAGCCGATAAAAAAAATGTCAGGCAGGTACAACTCAGTTCTTTGGTTCCACGTAAGACAAAAAAAAATCCACTTGAACCAGAACTGAATTTGTAAACTGGTTACTTTGGCATCGGCAAAAACAAACTCACGCAAAGTCCCAATCAATGAATGCACCTACATTAGTCGTGCGAGGCTAAGATCTAGCAAAAACGTCTAAATATATAGATAACTGCGAAGATTTCGGCTGGTTTTTTTGTTTATATTCTGGCGCGTAAAACCTGTCTAGCCAGCCGAGACTTAGACTAAACGTTAGCAGTTTTAGTCCGGTATATTTGAAATCTGGTCGAAAAACAGATTTGATAAATCTTATGTAGGTAATGTCTATAATGAATTAAGACAATGCGGAAGTAGGCATAGCTTCTGCTGCAGCGTATGTACTAGAACTTTCAAGGTTGGTAAGTACTGTGGAAATAGAAGACCGTTATTTATTTTTAAGTTATGTTATTTGTTCTTGTTGTTAATTTGTTTTCTCTTGCAGACACCACATGAAAGCTCGAAAAAAAGCAGTCCCTTATTAAAAAAATACAGCGGTGCTATTCTGTAAAAATCTCACCGTGAAAACTTAGGTGAAGTGAGCTTCAAGTGAGCTGTCATTCCACGTGATGCTTGGGAGTGACACTATTTGAAAGCTCACTTCACCAAAGTTTTCACGGTGACATTTTTACAGAATAGGTCTGCATTTTGTTCTTCAAATCAAATGTCTGATTTTATGGTTTTAAAGACGATGCTTACTGCTTCTTTAGTAGTAAGTGCTGTGTTATTATTTCTAAATTACAGATCAACAGCAGCAGCAGAGGTGGGATTCCCAAAATGTATGAGAACGGCAAAAAATTTCGCTAGCGAGGTCGTCGCGCCAGTTACGCGCTGAGCAATAAAAGGAATTAAGCTAAGTTACTGGGAGCAGATAATCTATGTTTTAGATGAGCCTCATATACTGACCATACCTGTCAATGATTATTTGTTTAAAACTCAACTCAAATAAAATGAGGTGTCTTGAAGAGACTGTGGTTTAGCCTTCGAGAAATGTTTCATTACTCATCTAAGTCCGTTTCGAATATAAATGCTTTCTCTTTAAACTTATCAGGTTATTTAAAGTTATATTACAATATAAACTACTTAATCCAATTAGTAATTCATTACAATCTATGGGTTTAAGGGTTGTTAGCATCATCACTATTGAGGGACAAGTTCAGCAGTCTTTGTCTGCCACTTTGTTTCTCTTGCTTAAAATTGTAAAACCACTCGGTATTTTATTCAACTAATATTTTCTTTTCTTCTATTTAATTGTTTAATTACGCAGCTTACTATTATATTTATTTACGATTTATCCAGTTTATCGAATTAACCTAAATCTACAATTTGAAAAGTACACTAACATTTTGATAAAATAATACTAAACACGGGAATTAAAACATCAAAATCGTAGCGATATCGCTAAAAATTCAAATACCAGTAACACGATAAAAAAAAAAGATAAGGTCGTGACCCTATTTAATGATTTAGCCCAACATCAGCAACGACACGTTTTTTAAACCGTCGCTCAAATACATAGCGTTACTGCATACAGAATTATGTAACTACAGTCTAGAGACAGACAGATGCTCTCGAGGTGTGAATGTGTGCGTCTAAGACAAGAAAAATACAAGCTCGTGACTAACGCACACAGACAACCCTCGCGAAGGCGTTTGATATAGTGATGCGAATAGGCGCTCGTGGAAATAACAGTTATGGGTTTTTTATTACATATATAGTTAGTCCCATGAGCTTGACTATTGAACTTGTTTGAATTAACAGGGGAAGTACAAAGCTCCGCCGTTTTATTACTTCGTCGGCTAATTAAACGTTAAAGTTCGCTGCAATTATACGCAGTGCGTGTGTAATGAGCACGTTAAGGACGATTTAGTGCCGGCCAATTAGTAAACAGAACATCGACGTTTTTATATTCACGTATCGGGTAGCACTGGATCGATTAGAATCTTATTTTACTCGATTTGCATGTTTAATGTTATGGCATTATAATAACGTGAGTTCGCTTACTGCGTTTTGAACTTAGAGTTTGCATTATAATACGAGGTGTACACGAGGAAACCATAATAGTACAAATAAAAGTTCATCGTTTGAGAACGTGATAGTTCGATGCTTTCAATTGTTGAAATGAAACTAGTGATGCGCCATTTGTGGCAACGCTGTCGAAAAAAGTTTTCTCGACATTAAAAATTATAGTTGTAGAGGGAATCTAGGACCCAACAGGGTAGGTTTTTATCGTAGAGTTGTTCTATCGAATCCGGTAATAATTCAAGTTGATAATTACGGGCGCCGAGCTAATAATAACGTTGTCAACAGCTGTTAAAGGGAAGAAATATCTCTATAAAAGTCACAGGTTAATAATAGGACGGAGATGGACGATAGCGCCACCTGTCGATTTCGGTGCGAAGATGTGCACTTTTGGCGTTTCTTAAACAACATAAATAAAGGCTCCTACAAACAGGGGCGACACGCGATATAAACTCGCGCGACAAAAGGCACCGCTCGTTGCGCGACTTTCGGTGCGTTTTTGTCGCGTGTCGTGTCGCGCCTGTTTGAAGGAGCCTTAACGCTTGGTGCCCCCGAAGGGTTGGGCAGGGGTGAACCTATAGGTTCACCCCTGCCCAACGGGTGTACTATATAGTACACCCACATTTCATTTTCTTCGAGTCACTGGCATGACTTTTCTCAGATCTTAATAATACAAAATATACAGACTTAAAAATTGAAATTAGCCGAATGTGGCGATTGGGCAGCGTTGCCATAATCCCAGTAGTAGTCTCAACCACGGGTGTCATTCCCAAACAACTGCACCAATCTTTAAAAACTTTAGACTTATCTCCTTCCACCTACCAAACTCTACAGAAAGCTGCTATTTTGAACACTTGCAGAATTGTTCGAAAATTCCTTCAGAATGACAATGATGCCCAAATATCACACCCAAAAACATCACCAACAACACAAAGTCTAAACATATCATCACATCATAATATGTTATCATCTGTCGCTTAGGTTAGCACTTGGCTTCGGCCCGTGTTATCCTATAAAACCGGCACATCAATGCTGAGATACAAAAATGTATACCAACAAATAATAATAATCGTTTATTTGCATGAAATATGGTGCTTACAGATGTCATAATACAAGTTGTTGGCCCAGAACTTGTTTATGAGTATGTAAGTACTTTGTTGAGCAGACGAATCGCTCCAAATTCATCTGCCTAGTCAGCATTTTACATGGAGCGACTGCTTATCTGACCTCCACAACCCAGTTACTGGGTAATACGATACCCCTCGGTAAGACTGGTTGTCAGACTTTCGGGCTTCTGACTACCTGTAACAAATGCCACAGTGCTTTCCGAGACACAGAGGGGTCTCGGTATGTAAAAGTGGTCACCCATCCACAGACCAACCGCTGCAAGCGTAGCTTAACCTGATCGATAGACCTGTGCGACTGTTATAAATAATAACAGCCGCACAGGTCTATCGATCAGCAAATCGTTCAAAACTATGAAGTCAAAATCCTTCGGATTGTGATTGAATGTGTGTCCCGCAATTAGGATGGAAATTACATAAAAATATTGTTATTCACAATGAAAATTCTGACTCTCCCTGCCATGGGAACCGCCGGCCACCCCAAAAAATTTGGTCAGCAGGCCAAAGCACATATTTCTTTTTTTGACCCGCCGGCTTATCCCACGGCCTCTAGTAATAATTTTGACTTTAGACTCGCGGCGTTCACAAGCAGAGCCTTTGGGACCCGCCGGCGACCCCCATGGCCCCTGAACTTAAAAAGTTTTATATATTGTCGGCAGGGAGAGTGTTAAAAATATAAACTCTAATATAAGTTTAGAAAAATATAATTAGTCATAATGAACTAAGCTCCCATCAGGGGAGCGAGGAGGAGGGGTGGAAGGGGTTGAGGGGATCAGACCGGAATAAATCATCTAGGTTACATAACAATCATAGTGTTAATGGTTTATTTTTAACTTGACAGTGTCATGGATTTTCCGAAGTACCTATGATGTCTTTGGGAAAACCCTTAATTGGAATAAGACGATCCTAGATCAATCGTTTAGAAAACACCATCGTATACACCCATATGTACGAGTATGTATGTATATTAGAACAGATTGACTATTCTAGTTTACTTGTTCTTTGTTAAACTTTAATATTTATGCAGTTTCATTTGATTGAAGATGGGAAGGCCACGGAGGCTGCAAAATCAATGGAAAAGTTGAGAAATTCGACGTGAACAAAGCTAATATTGCCTAACCGGGAGCTTTTTTGAAGCTTCATTTAGAATTCTTATGTTAAATCTCCATAGAGTAACATCGAAAAAGGGTACAAAAAAATTGCGAACAAATGTAGGTTATTTTTCCCACATTTTAATATTTTTTGTTAAAATCTATAAGTACTATATTTTAACAACGCTAATATTAATTTCAAACGAATAAAAGAAACAATAAAATGCTACAAAAACTGCGTAGACGCACTTACAAGTATGTCGTAGATCTATAGAAAACAATGAACAGGCACGCTAGAGCGTCGAACAAAGGTTAGTGTTTCTCGTCATAGGCTTTTTGTAGGCAGCATCTCGACCTGCTAGCCTTGAGATTGTTTTTAAGTAATGACTTACTCTGACATTACCTGGTTTCACCGAGTAATTTTTTTTGGCATTTTTTAAACCACTATTTGGTTTATTTGACGTCATTTGAATCATTTAACTGACAAATTATGAGGTAATGTTGTAATTATTTATTTAAACCACAAATATAACACCTTTACAGAATCATCGAGGGTGATGTTATAAGTCACAATGTCTATTGTCTAAAGGACTGATTTTACCAGTCTTTTATCCGCGGAATAAAATTGACATCTGACGGTTGTAGTATGGAAAATCTGACAAAAATTAAAAATTTATTCTCAGTATAAGACTTATTCTTTTATTGTAGTTTGGTGGAATGCGCTAAGTACAAAAAATAAAATAAAATATTGCGATAGCGATCATGGAGTAGAAAAAAGTTAAAGTCCAAATCTGACGTAGTTTGAGACGAATCATTGTTATTAACCGACAATCATGGTTATGTCATTCTATTTAGAAAAGTAGCCGTAAATAAGTATTCTAAAAATAAACTTAGGTAGGTACATGATGATTTTTGGCACAACAAGAGAACAGAATTACAGTAATTTTTAAAAGAAACAAAAAAGTGATTAAAAAAAATGTACTTAGTTGTACAAAGCGGGAAAAACTTCCGCTTTCGCTTATCGCGTTGACTGTCCTTACGTAAGGAACAAACGAAACCCTTCAATAGACATCAACGGGCGCACAAAAATAATGATTTTTTTTTAGCGTTGAATTTTTTAGTAATGTATAATTACGTCATAATTATACAATTATTTAATTTAATAATTATTGTCTGGAGCAAAATATTTGTACAGAAGCGATATATGAAAAAAAAAATTTTCAAAATTTGATTGGGTTTTTATATTTTTGTGAGGAGTTACGGTATTAATAATATAATATTAAACCAGTATAATAATAACTTTGAGCGGTGGTAAAAAGCAATGTTATTCAGACTTAATTACTACGTAGGTAACTTTGCGGTAATAAGTTGTCTGAAAACTTTCTTAGGCTCGACTACAGGCATGACGTATTTATTACGATGCAATAATGTCGCCTATAGATACACGATGTTAAAAAATCACACTATCTACCTAGCATATATCCTGAAGAATATCATATATTTTTCTGATTTTGTTTACTGTAGTCGATCATATACTTTTATTGTTTCTTAAACTTGCGTTTTTTGTGTTGAGGTCCTGTAAGCCCCTTAATGTTGTATAATAGTATCGTGGCTGCGCTTTTGTCCGGGACAGCCAAAAAATTATACAAAATTGTATACCTAGGTATTAAGCGTAGATAGAGATAGAATGCCCCTATAAGGGTTACATGGTCATACTGACCAAACCCTCTATAAAGTAATAAAAACTAAACAAAAAAAAAAGATGCGTCGTATATTTTTAAACCGCTTCGGAAAATCCAAAAAGCGTGCACGCAATCCTTTTTGAAACATGCAGTTACGCTATCACCGAGACGCCGACTTAGTGATTGATTCGATAAGGTATCGATAAAAGTGACTTTGAAATATTTATTATCGATGCCCTTATCGGTACCTACCTCGTAAAGGCGTTGGGAGTTCTTGCTAAATTAAAAGCTGTCTATCGGAAGCTACGCCTTTGATTTGGTACATTACTGTAGTCTGTGTTAAAGATGATTTTGCTAGAAAGGGACATTAAACGTTAAATGCATAAATATTGACGAACAGACAGCTAACTCATAAAACCTTGAATGCTTATTTCTAAATGTCGTAGTAATTCTGCGTACATACAAATATGCGTTTCAAAACCAAATGGGAACGCGTTGAGGTAGGTTCTTTAGTAAAAATAGTACGCAGACATGCCATTATGATGTTCATTTATGCAAAACTTTATATAAGTTTATTCTTCCGTATTAAACAAAATAATATTTAATAAAAACGCTATTGTCTAATTTTGTTAGCACATAAATTAATGCAAATTTAGTATTGACGCACGTCACGTGTAAAACATAATTATACAAAATCATATAAATACATTATGCATTTTATATTTTTTTTATTTTTTAAGTTTCACACATTTAAAGGTTCTGCTGTAAAGGTTAATGTCACCTGAAGTTTAAAGTCTTTGCGATGCCGATACCGAAATCCTAAAATTACACTTTATTAAAATCTGACGATGGCTTGCGATTTTCATCACAACATAATTTGGATTTACATCGCTTGAAATTGGTAGACGATAGCGATTTAAAGCGATGGATAATGTAAGCAATCGCGTCAATGGCAAGAATTAGAAACGTGTTTATACCTAGATATTGCTAGTGCGACTGAGATTGTTTTGAGTTTTTCGGCGTTATGGCTGGAAAATTTGTTTTTTGTGGGTATTGTATATTGTATAATTTTGCTTTCGATGGATTTTTAAGCTCCCGATTTTAACCCTTCAGAAAACGAGTGTCTTCAACGGCATCTTATTCAATTTTAGACGAAGGACATGAACTGTTCCAATTCTGTTGCTAAACATACTCAAAAAATTATGCTGGTCAAGCAACATATTGTAATTTAATGAGTATATACATAATTCTAAAACTGAAATAAGTATCCATATTAAATAATAATTTTAATAATAATAACAAGAAAATGCATCGTATCCTTAAGGTAGGTAATTTATTTATTCAATTAAACATATTAGTTTCGCTATATAAATTCTAAATTGCCCAAATCCGACTAATTAGAATATAAGTATGTATGTATTAGCATTTTTTCAATAGACACCAAATAGCAAGGCCATTGCATGTCTACATAGGCTGTATTCTAGTGTAAAGTGATTTACTGTGTGTGTACGTGAAGAAACACACAGAGCACGTGTATAATGACGTCATCAATATTTTCTACTTTCGGAACAAAGCACACTTAAAACCTACTGGATATGCATGACAGATGAAGCCTAATTTATTCGGCTCATCGATTATCGATTATTAGTTAACCCAAATCGACTTTATTTTTAAACTAGTTACCTGCCTCTGCTTTGCATGAGTGTATTGGCGGCTAAAAGTTAAATATAAATGAATTATAGACATAAACCTTCCGATATAAACAGTCTAAACTAAATGATGGTGAAAACCAAACAAAGTTCATAAGATCTGTGGTCAGTGGTCACATAGACAGACATGAAAAATATTTCTTTTATAATATGCATTAATCTAGGTATGCATATTATAAAAAAAAATATTTTAGGTGTACTTAATGTAAAAATGAAACAGGAAATCTTGATTGACGTCTGGGCACGTCACTAGTAGACTAAACATTAACGTACAGTACCAGTACATGTCCTTGTAAATGTGATGCAGACAATATTTTCGACAGTTATGTGAATTAAGTATTAGGTATTACATAGTGTAAATAATAATAGAAAAAAACCATAAAGACAACTTTATGTAATTAAGGGCTGATTTTTCAATCATTTGATAACTTTATTCGAGGAATAATTTTGAATTTTTGACAGTTAGGTACTTCATACGAAAATTATCAAACGTCAATTTTATTCTTCGAATAAAAGTTATCTGGCCATGTAAAAATCAGCTCTAACTGTAATTTAAATGTACGGTCACCAAATGAGATCAGTAACCAGGGTCGTCGCATATAGTTGATGTTTGGTAACAAACCGATGGATATTTTCGAAAAAAATTTAGTTTCAGTAATAGAATATAATCACTTCATTTATCAAATTAATTTTCATTTGAAAACATCCAGCGGTTTCTTACTAAACTTCAACTATATCCGACGAACCTGGTTACCTACTTATCTCTATTGGTGACTGTACATAAATCTATTATTTTTTATATTTTGTTTTTTAATTTACTTTCAATGAGAATTTGAAGATCAAGATCTTTTTACATCGTGAGTACCGTAACCTCATCTTCGAAGTAAATAACTAGCCCAAAGAAATCACTCTATTTATTTAGTACAAAACAAAGCTGAATTACAAAGGATCGTAATTTCAATGAGATCATTTAGTTAAAATATGTAAATTAAGGTGGTGCCTAATCTTAATTATTTTTTGTTTATGTAATATTCGTCTCGCGAAAATTATATAATTTAAAAAAAGGGCGAGGTAAATCTACGGATGTATCAAAATTATAAAATATATTCATTTGAATAGACTCGACGAATAAAATTACGATTAAAATGGCGGATGCAGCAATTCTTAGAACATGTTTTCTGCACTTAAGGGGCTTACATGACCTAAAGCACGGTAACTGTCGGACTGCATAGAAAAGAGAAGCGCGATGACACAAAGCTGGTAATTTATTGCAAAATAGGAAGCAATTATTTAATTTAAAAAAAATATTATTTGGACGTAAAATTTAAACACTAGTGTTTTAGTATGTTGCTTGTAGCATAATCTGATAAAAAATCAGAATGATTGTATGTATGATTTTATTGTAAAAATAAAGTTTTTAGAGGTATCTTCATGGTTTTTTTCTACCGTATCAAATTAGTTGTATTATGTTTTCAACACACTATCTACCTAGCATATATCCTGAAGAAATTCATATACCTACTTTTATTGTTTCTAAAACTGGCGTTTTTTGTGTTTAGGTCTTGTAAGCCCCTTAAGTTACACAAAACTGAAAAGTAATAAAAAGTTGTGTGGCAAGTACTTAAAATACCTACCCATATGTAATTTTAGAAACTTTTCATGAAAAATTTTCCCATGCCTTTGCATAACTACAAGCTGTTTTTTTTTTCTAATCGTCTCCTTCATCTAATATGACTGATAACTTTATAAAGATCCTCGTCTTAAATCCACCTTATTATTAACAATAAAATGTTTTATTCCTTTGAATCCTGGAACTTTGTTACTTAGCAATAAAATTAAAGATTACTTCAATCTACTGTCTGCTAAAGAGGGAGACATAAAAAGCCTACGATTACCTAGAACACGAATAAGGAAGTTTTGATAAAGATGATGTAGAATGAGCTAATCTAATACGGGGACGGCAATTGTGACGGTGCATGCGATCGTACAGACGCCAGAACCTCAAGCTATCTATCCTCAAGCTAGCAATCTGTCAAATTTCTTTAATACATTTTCAACTTTATCGGTAAATTATAAGGTTCAAAGTTGATTGGGAAAATTTGACAGTTTCGGGTAGCTTGATGTAATGGCGTCTGTACAATCGAATTCAAGTTTGTCTACACTCCAGACTGACTAATTCGTTTGAAGCCTACCACTTTGTTCGCGGCTGTCAGTCGTCGTGACGTTACGAGACATGTTGCGTAAATGGTGTGAAATAAAATTGTGTGTAGAATTTAATTATAACTTAGATACAATACGTTTGCGCAGACAACGCTGCCGGACTGAAAAAAAACGGTCCATGAACTTGTATGATTTTAAAAATAAACAAAAATAATAATAAATTGGACATTATTATAGTTAGGTAGGTATTGGGCTTTTAAAACACGAACATTCATCATCACAAATGCAAGATAAATAGGTTCGAATCATTTATCGCATAAGGTGCTGCCAAAACGGTAATGGGAGTTTCATAACAATAATTATTATTTTTGTTCGATAAGAATCTGTAGTTGACGGATAAAAGAATTTTGTTATAATGGTTGTCAAGCCTAGAAACATGAGCACATAAGCATTTCTTTGACTTGCATTAGATGTACCTAATTCTAATACAGTTTACTGCATTTTTTATGATACGCATAACTATAAAAATCGAAAAAATTGTAAAGCAGGTATGTCATCGCTGAAACCTGCCAACGGTTTATTCAGGTTATCATTTTTTATCAATGCACCAATTCGGTGCGGAATTATCTAGCGTTTCGCATGCGTTCAAGGGTAAAGTCTGTGGCCGGACGCACACATGTGTATACACGACGTTGTATGTGTGTATACTGGCATAAGCGATACCTATATACCTAGGCCTATCGTACGCTGCATGCACATATGTTGTTAGTGTTTGCTAGTGTGTGTGCGTCAGCGACGGCGGGTAACTTATTCGCTTGCAGATATAGTTACTACGCCCGAAATATAACGCGGATGAATTTCGCGTCAATGTTAATTGCTAGGCATTACACAGCGGCGGCGTCGCCGATGTCAGACGGTAGGCGCAAGCGCACCTCCCGCGCGTTTTAGATAATGTACGTAAACTATTGTTTGCGCTGCAATACAGCGCTGAGAGGGATTTCATATAAATGTTACGTCTGCTACTTCTCTCTGCCTGATCTACCTTATTGATTTTATATTAATTTGTTTTAATAAAATAATCCATAACACTTAATGAGTTGAAAAACTTCTCACAATCTGCTTATATGAGAATCTACACCTACAGCAAGAATTTTAATTGTGGTTAGGTCCCACATTACTTGTTTAGACTACCTATTCTATTAAATAATATTTCACTATTAAAATAAATAAAGATATTATATTCTTTAGATAAAAATGTATGAAAATTCTTTCTCACCAAGTTCCTGGTTAGAGCAAAAATAGCCTGTGTTTTTTTATTCGCCTTTTGACATCCAGTCGCTACAACTAGCGGCTTGTATACCTTAGTAATGGTTCCTAGCCTAGTACATTGTTATATGTATTTACCGATATAATAGGATGCAGTGTTGTGTATATAATAAGGTGTTTCTATTAGCGGACGAGCTGCTCATCACATGTTTGTTTTCGTTTGCACCTTTCCTGTCCCACGACAACGCTATGATGTAATTTATCCTACGTTACTGAAAATACTTCACAAACATATTATACATTCTTGAAAAGTTTATAATAAAATGAATGCACTTACCCAATTCCCTTAAAATTCGAGTGCCTACAGGAAGGTTAAATGCATTTTGTGACATTGACATAATAGGAAAAGTTACACGAAATGTTAGTGTTATTAAAATCTTCTAAAAATATTTTTAACTCATTAGCCTACACCGGTTAGTAAATTTTATTATTTTATGTTATCAAGTGGGTTTTTAATTATATTTCTGAACAAACACAAAATAAAAAAAAAAATATTTTGATTTGAGTAGGTATTTCCTTATCGTAGAGACCAAAAGATATGATAATTTTAAAATTAAATTTTTCTGTGAAAACATAACAATGTTTTTGAATTTAAATTCAGCGTAGCACATTTAAATCCATTGTAGGGTGATTTTTCTCTGAAAATGAACAACATAGGTAGGTACAACAATTCAACGTTCAGAAATCTATTCATGATCAATCTGTGAAATCGTTGAAGACAATACAATTTACATTAATTATTATTATTGAGTAATTCATATACTACATACATAAACTTATTCCCATGAGGGTAGGCAGAAACTACAGAACGAAATCTGCTACGATCCTTATACTCCTTTTCTTCGTTTTCGTTTTTTTTTTTTTTGCTAGTCTTTTACCAATACTAACATCGATCACTATTTTCTTTTATTAATGAAAATTATATTAAAATATATTATATTAAAATTATTCTTTTATTATTTTACCGAAGTCAGATATCTTTTATCCGCGGATTAAAATTGACGTCTGACAGTCCTAGTATGGAAAAACTGTCAAAAATTAAAAATTTTTTGAACCGAATAAGATTCAGAAATTTGATTAAGAAATTTTTTTTATTTTTATTTACTGGACTGCAAAGACCTATAATCTCAAAAAAAAGTATTAATTTTAACCTACCCAAATATAATACATTTTTTTGTATTACAGTAGCGAAGGGTCGATTTTTGTAAGAAGTAAGCCGGAGTAGATATGTTTAATATGATTATATTATATATTTGTCTATAGAATACTGACTGCGCCATTTTTTAAAGGGAAACCGGTAGGAATCTATTTGCATGGAACCTTCACCACTGAGGTATTAATTATTTATTTGACTTATGATTAATTTTGCATTGTGTCCTGCTTAGTTAGGTTACAGGTTCAATGCCAATTATTTGTGCTGAAATTGTATTGTCTGAAAACAAAACAAAGCTCAACATTTATGTATACTAATTTTCGACAGTCATACGAGTTTTAAACAGCTCATAGTTTTGTATGTTAATGCCTTTTTCTTGTGTTTAAATTTGCAATTGCCTATGTTATTGCCTTTTTCTAGTATTTAATTTTAAATTGCCTATGTTAAGTAGTGATCATACTCTATTGAAGAAAAGGCGTGGTTTGTTTAGCTAGATATTTTGACATTTTTTATTTAAAAAAAAGATGGTACATAAATGCATTGTAACATGACGAATAGCCAAAATTTAACGGGGAGTTTTTGAACCACTGTACTTTATAACTCACTAGCTAATGCGTTGCAATGCCTTTTTCATATTATATATTTTTTGGTTCCTGAACCTGTGAACCTTTCCGGCGCGCACACAACAACTTATCAAAGTTTCATCACAATCGGTCGAGCCATTTTCGAGTTTTTGCGAGACTAACGCACGGTAATTGATTTTTATATAAATATAGAAGATAAATAGATTCGTTTTTAGGAATGTACTTGTACAACCTAATAAGTATACACTCCAGTTTTCTCTAAAATTACTCATTCTGTATAGATTTTTTATTTATGTACACACAGTAAAATACATAGGGATATGGCCTAATTATATACTATTATTTTATTTATATTTATTGATTTATTTATTACTAACCAACTTATATTTACAGTTTGCACCACAGATACAAATTATCGGTCAATATTAGTAACAAATTACACATACAATCATAAAATTTGGTAGTAAATATTATGCGATTGATGTAAAACTAAAAATGATAGTTAATAAATAGCTATCTTTATCAGCACAATTAACAAATCTAAAAGTCTATTTTTTTCAGTTTAATCATCTATAGACATTTTATAATCAATGCTAGGAATGCAAGAGTCTAGATTCGCGCCGGCTCTATAGTTTTTTAATTACATGGTTAATTTTACGTGAAAAGCGGCTGCGTTTTATCTCAGAAGAAACGTAATCGAGCGATGCACGGACGATAACTTAAGAGGTATGGTATGAAACGATCAATAAAAAATTGGTATAATGAACGCAATGGTCTACCTGAATACGTTACACAAAGTATTATTAAATACACCTACATGTTTGTGTCTAAAATACATAGTTATTATATAGGGATGGATCATAAAACTAGATTTACATACATGTCGATGTATTGAAATGTTAGCGCAAAAAATAACAAAAATGTAAACCAACTTTTTAATGTTATGATTTTTAGGGTTTCGTATCCTAAGGATGCCAACAAAGCCCTATTACTAAGCTTCGAATGTCCGTCCGTCTGTCTGTCAACGGGCTGTATCTCATGAACCGTAATATGTACACAGTTGAAATTTTCAAAGAGTGTGTATTTCTATTGCCGCTATAACAACAAATCCATACTAATATTATAAATTCTAAAGTAACTCTGTCTGTCTGTATGTTACATTTTCACGCATAAACCACTGAACGGATTTCGATAAAATTTGGCAGAGAGATAGATTGCATCCCAGGGAAGCACATAGGATAGTTTTTATCGACATACCTCGTGGGCCAAGACGTGGGCGCAAGCTAGTAATAAATAATAAATCACACTAATAAAAGGCGAAAGTTTGTGAGTGTGTGTGTGTGTGTTTATATGTTTGTTACCTCTTCACGCTCAAACGGCTAGACCAATTTTGATAAAATTTAGTATGGAGGTAGCTGACACCCCAGACTAACGTATAGGCTACTTTTTATCCCGATATTCCCACAGGATCGAAGCTTATGCGGGTAAAACCGCGGGGCGCAGCTAGTATAAAATAAAGTTAAAAATTAAAGGGGTCTCCATACAAGAAACGAGTTTTTTTTCGGTGTTTTTTGCCTTCTGGTACGGTAGTGTAGTTATGTTCATGAAAGTCTTGCATTAAAGGGCCATCTTAGGTACCTGTTATAACATCACCCATTATGACATCATCATAGAGGTAATGGTTTTGTTACCAGAACTGGTACGGTCAGCATCAAAAGTCGATTAACACTTCAGTTTTTTTAATCTTAGTTATTGAGCAAAATATTAACACTTCAGTTTTTTTAAATCTCAGTTATTGAGCAAAATATTTGTTGAAAATTGCATCGTACTTCTGCTGCAATTTTAAATAAATATTTTGCTCAATAACTGAGATTAAAAAAACTGAAGTGTTAATCAACTTTTGATGCTGACCGTACAAGTGTACATTTTGGATCTGTTGGATCACTAAAAGTGACTGAAAGCTCTATTATAAGCATTTAATTGTTGGATTGACGGAAGAAATATAAATAACTGAACAGACAGCTGTGAGATACTGGGGAGTTTGTTACGCCCCTTTTTCTTCCCAGCTAAAGCACCAGGAAGTTGTGAAGGGCGGGCGTTTTGGAGGACTGTTTTATGTAATTTTGACATTCAAAAAGTGCTAATTCTCAGACTAGTTTGAATAAATGACTTGATTTTTTAATAAAATCGTGTTAAACATGTATTTTTCTCCCATAATTCTCTATTAGTCGAAGTTGAAGTTTCCATGTTTCGCATTTGTTCTATCATGAAAATTACCGTTATGTACAGATGCCAGCACATCTACCCGAAACTATCAAATTTTCCCAATCAACTTTGAGCCTTATGCTTTAGCGATAAAGTTGAAAATCTATTAAAGAAATTTGACAGATTGTAGTAGCTTGATGTGCTGGCGTCTGTACATACAAGTACATTTATGTAAGAATGAAGTTTATTCTGTTTTATACGTAAACCGCGAATGTTACATAGATACAGACAGAATGTTCTGAATTAGCGTGTATAAGTGGTTATCAACCTTTTTTGGCACTTAGTTCTTAACAAATTATACTTACGCACAAAACACTACCAGTAATGCAAGTTGCATTACTGGTAGTGTTAAGCAATTATGTTCATTTGGCAGGGTAGATGATCAGTCTATAATTTTCCCACTGCGTGGACACAGGGCTCCTCTCCATGAGAGGGAGTGGGCCGTAATTCACCACGCGGGCCCAGTGCGGGTTGATAGATGTCACATGTCTTCGAATTTTTGGTTCTAGGACATGCCGATTTCCTCACGATGTTTTCCTTCACCGTTTTCAGAGCATCGGTGATGAAATAATTTACACAAAGTAAAGCGCCTGCCTGCGTATGAACCTATGACCTACAACTCGTAAGTAGCGGCCGTAACCACTTGGCCACCACTGCTCTCCTAAACGGATAAACAAACTAATATTGATTTAACATCTATTTTTACAACCAGCCTGACATATTTATATAGTAAACAAAGAAAACCGAATACGTCCCAACTAGCAAAATAATCCTGGATTGCGATTTTATAATGCTACTTGGACTTATAAAGCTCCGAAGATGGTTTTGGTGGTTGCTACTGCGCTTTTAACAGCATTAATACATGCTGGTTTTACTCAAGTACACTTAATCCTATAATTTGTACTTATATCGGTATATGGGATCATATTTCCTGACAAACATAGGATCAAGACTCCTATGAAAGCATGAAACAAGAGTAATTGCACTCAAGAGTAATAACTCCGGTAACTCGGACTTATATGCGCCTATAAGATAACATCTGCGGACCATTTAAATCCTAATACTCCTGTAGGAGCATGTACCAGGAATATATGCACTGAGGAGCCATTACTCTTGTTATTTTAACTTATAACCTCATATAAGCTAATATTTTATGGCCAATATAAGTAAATTAAAGTTAAATTACTGTAAATCATTTATGGTTTGGTTTTACATATTCTTAAAAGTAAGTGTTAAATGAATTTCATATCCATGTTTTAAAAACAATAAATCACCAAAATTACACAGCATGCAGCACTCGGTAGGATAAATTGTTCTCTATATCGATTTATCGTATGCCGTTTTAAACCTAGACATATTTATATAGGCATTCCACAGTAGTGTTTTTGTCCAAGAAATCTCAAAGAATCCTGGTTAAAACTCTTAAGATGCCACTTTTGCTTGTAACGACCAGTACAGGCGAAAACACGCTTTATATAGTTTTGCAAATTCTATTGTAGGATTTGACATCAGCCATTTTGATTAGGTACAACTGTTTTTGTTTACAAATATTGTAAATAACTGGTGAAGACCGTATCGCGAATTCTAGCGAGGGTTCCGGACAAGATAATTGTAGTACTACTTTAGATGGAAGAAGTTCGGAAAACGAAAGTAGGTACCAAATCTTTGAGCGATATTGAAAGCGATAACAAAAAAGATCTTTCGGATTATAACAAAAATTTAGAACTGCGTTATTTTGTTAAAAACTGGGAATTCCCCGAACCACAATGCCATGCTATTGAAGTTTAGCAACGTTGCGCGTCATCGGGCGAACCTGCGAGTATTATGCTGTCGGTTTGAGATGGTCAAGAAAGTACCATGAACTCCTAGTAAACGACTTCTTTTTAATTTATCGTAGTTGCTACCATAGACGTATAAAAACTAATACAATTCATGAAGAAGTTCATGGTACTTTTTTGACCTTCTCAAATCGACAGCATATAATACTCGCAGGTTGATCGGTTTACCGACGACGTTGCCAGATTTATCAGCATGGCTTGTAAGAAAATAGAGAAGACTGTGCCCGTACCTATTGAGATCCATAAACATTTGTGTAATATTGCCCAGACATCAGATTAGACTAGTTACAAATTTCACATTCGTCTCTTGGGAAGTGATCATAAACTGCGTAAGTAGAACAATTCTCACACCAAAACCAATCTTGATATAGCAATGATCTGATGTGCTCTTGATTCTGAGTAAAATGTTAATCTCTAGTGTAAATAGAAACCAAGCTGTGACAACCGGGACATATCGCCGATAACAAGAAATGTGTAACACTCCAAGGCCATTTTAAGTTCTTTAAAGATCGGAAATCTTTATTGGTTAAAAATCGATCGATATCCAGGAACATCGGCATAGTCTTGTTTAAATCGTCGGCAACCTCTTATATAATTAAGTTAAATAAAAACAATGTTTAAACTAATGTTTAACCTAGCACGTAGAACAAACCCTTAAAATATTCCTTTAACTTACTTATCTATAAAATATATCAATCGATTTTCATCGGGCATTGCGGAACCCTAATCGGTAACAATGGCGAATCTTCTTCGGTTTTGAGATAACCCAATATAGAACCAATATACTTATATTGGTACTATGTCACACTTGGAAATGCTAAAAATACTTATATTAGCACTATGTCACACTTGGAAATGCTCACCAAGAAAATGGCAGCTGCCTTCATAATATTTATTTAATATTAATTAATACTAAAATGTAAATAAGCAAATTTCAAGAGGCGCTTTAAAATTTTTATCGAAACCATGATAGATTTCACAGAAAATTCAAGTTCCCCTATGAATAAGCTATAAGTAAGACTAACAATTTGACAACAATAAGTTTGTGTTTCTAATATGGTTGACATGAATAATATAAATACCCTCAAGATGTTAAAAATATTTTTTACAGAGCAAAACAATGCGCGATACACTCACTTCGACTGTTCGCAACATATGAGATTATAGAAACATTTCTAGGCGTGTATTAATCTAATTTTTTACTATAATTTACTTATAGTGAGATTTACAGGAGTAATTGTATTCACGTAATTCAATTACAGGAGCAATATAGGCGTATATGGCATTTCAGCGGTCTAATATAAATACGTTATAAGTAAAAGTAGACTTATAAAGTGGGCCCTTTTCGCAACTTATATGCGGATAAAAGCCTCATATAATCCTCGATAAATGATGGTTCTAGGATAGTTTAAAAACCACTTTTTGCTAGTTGGGGTACGAAGGTCTTCACCATCGGAAAACGTCTAATGGAACCCAAATGAGTTGGACAGGACACCTGGCAGGGCGCATTAATGACACGTGGAGTAAGGCTGTGACCAAGTGGCATCCAAGGATTGGAAGACGAGATGTCGAACGTCCGGCGGCCAGATGGACCGACGACATTCTTGCCTGGCTGACACAGGAGCGAGGGGTTTGACACAAGAAAAGAGAAGCCTTTTTCCAGCAGTAGGTAGGTGAAGGCGGGTTGTGGATGAAGTGAATTGCGAGGTGAATCTATTTTACAATTGAAATTTGTCACTCAGCAGGGTTTTACGAAACGAATGCCCTAATTTTGAAGTCTGCTGAACATCTCTTGAACCTACAAACCTTTAAACAAACAAACAAACCTTTAAATTAGTTTAGTGCTAAACAAGTTTAAAACATCGTTCTTTTTCTGTCAATCGTTTGAAAATGACAGGAGAGAATGATTTTTTAAATACGTTCAGCGTTAAATGCTAGTGACTGAGGTGCAAGTGGGCAATAATAGTTATTGAGTCAACAAAGTTATCTATTTAAGCGAAGATCCGCTTTATCCAAAGTTCAAAAGCGCAATGTGTCAAGACATCGAACATGACATGATAGCGGTCGGTTATTTAAACTTCGTTTAAGAAACAGCGGGACCTTTTCACAGGACTTGAATTAACTTAGCTTTTAGTTCACTCTTAGGCCGAGATCTATAAACGTTACTATGCACTGACTAATGTAACGTTATTCCTGTCACTACCGCGCAACTGTCGAACTACAAGTACAAAATAAAGACGGGAACGTTTCTAAGCCAAACCACCTGTAACGTTTATAGATCTTGACCTAAGACAAAGTTTTCTTAAGTTGTGTCATATGATATTTAAGGTACATAGGTAAACTTCGTTTTTACTTAACTTTGTAAAAGCATGTGCCTAATTGTTTTGATTGTAAGTGTGTACATACATGTATGTTTTATTATATTGATCGCAACATGTTTTTTATGAAGTTTCTTGTTACAGCTAATTGTCTTTTAGAGTTATAGTAATTAAAATCTTTAGTCTTCTAAATAGTTTAGTCTTCTAAATAGTCATTAAAATCTTTTATTCTGAAAGTCTGACTTAGTTTATTAATATCTACAACTATCCGAGTTCAAATTACCCTATTGAATGACTATAAATTTTCCAAAGCTATATTTTTAGTTAGTGAATATTTTTACTTAGTTAAGTGAGGAAAATTTTGTTTTGTTTTGTTGTGCAGTTTTGTTTGAAATTCATTCATTTTCAAATTTAGTAGGCATGGGGGGCACCCCCATGCCTACTAAATTTGAAAACATTGTAAGAGCCAATTATTTTTAAAAGAGTAACCGTGAAGATTCTTGCCGGCTCTTCTCCATAGGAAACGACCAATTGGAACCGTGCACCTAGCTTCTGACGTTTCATAAGTGCCTATGTAGGTTCATGTGACATATTTTGATTTTGATGATATAAACGAGCAAAGCTAAGAGATACACTAGCATATATAAATAATCGTATTTTGTAATGAATATTATCTGATAATGTGTTCATTATTCGTGAGGTAACAATAATAAAATAGGTAATAATGTGATATAATCAAGAAACATTTATTAGCACTATAGGTATCACACCATATTTATTTATTGATAAAGTATCGAACTGTCTATTTACCTATTAGATGGAGTTAGTTTCTCATGACAAAGAGAACTTTGATTTATTTCAACTTAGTTTTAAATTATGTAGGTACTGCATCTATTTTCTTTTCGTTCTGATATAATTACATTATTTATGACATGATTTAATGTATTTCAAAAATAATAATTTGGGAGCCCGACAGGGCCAATCCGACAATTTTACAAGTTGCAATATTGCACATCTGTCGTGAAGATGTATCAATTTTGTCGCTTTTCGACAAATATGTCGCATTGTCGGTTAAAATGGGGCCCTGTATTTAGTCTTGATAATATAGATATATCTACTTTATTGCTCCCTAATTCCAGCAAAAGATGAAACAAAACAACTTCATGGGTCTAGCAGTTGCTGTAATAAAGAAATCAAGACTCCACAGTATTTTCATAGCAAATTGTTCTGAGAAAGATTAGGTACATTACCCACTGGCACGCTACAAGGAAGCTAGTACAGCAGATATTTATGAATTACACCGACGATAAACTAAGAAAGTTTTTGTGTAGACACATTTTCTTTATAAGTAAAACTATTTAATCATTGTAAACGGAAATATGCTCTGGATTCCATGTTGATTACAGACTGATGTTTATAACCTACTAGCTTCTGCCCGTGACTTTGCCCGCGTGAAATTTCTTGTTTCCCCGAGCCACCCCGTCGACCCGCATCGCCAGGGTTATAGCGTGATGTTAAATAGCCTATAGCTATAAGATATGAGCTAACAAATGAAAAAATAGTTCCAGATATTAGAGCGTTCAAAAAAACTCTTCAGCTTCAATATTAAAATAGATAGGTATTATAACAAAAACAGTATAACAGGTAGGTTTTGCAGTAGATTTTTCTTTCGCAAAAAAAAATAAATAAAGATAATCCCTAGAACCGATGTTACATTCGTATAAAGGTAGATGAAACATAACAACTATGTTAAAATTACTTTTCCTTTGTTTTAAAACAAATTAAACTTAATTAAAAGAAAGCAACATGATCTTAAATTGGCAACAGTCCTCAAACTGAACAATTGCTTGATATTTACAGTGAATAATAAAACACAAAGCAAGAATGCCTTCTTGCTGTTCTCGCGTCTAAAATTGATAATTATTAGCAACTATACGCAAAACAATATCGGTACGCATACCTAATAGTGTAGAAAGTTGTTGGAAAAATTGCCAATTTCTAAAGCACTCTTCTTCGTGTATCCATTTGCGCCAAGCTTTTTACATTTTATACATAGGTAATTATTTATGTATTATACTTATACTGTTAGCTTTTTTATTAACTTGTTTCTCGATTATTTTCTAGGTAGGTAACCGAACCATCTTCCTTCCATCTTCATTATTTAAAACAAAAGCTGATTGTCTATGATTTAAATGTCAACGTTTTAACAACCTTTCAACAGTTAGTCGGAAACTTGGAAGGTACTATGGTCGGAACCAATGGCAGGACAATGCTCTTAAAGCTTAAACAATTAAATTAATTCGTTTTATCTATGTCACTAAGTTCGTTACATCATTCTCCTGCCTTTATGGTAATTTATTTGTGGTCGGCTCAACATCTTTTTCTTCCATACTTCTCCATTAGTCGTCATCTTGGTAAGTCAGTAAGTTTGTAACTATCGGTAGGTAATATAGATAGTATTTTGTTTATCCTAATTGCTGAGTTTGTAATCAAAGTTAATGCTTTTGAGTCGAAAACAAGAATTACAAACCATTTCTAGCGACAATTAGGCTTTGTCTTCAAGTCATTACATGTGAAGTTTATAATTAAAAACGTAGGTAATGATAGCTAAGATGCCCGTCTCCATAGATCTCTATACTCTACCTATACTTAATTACATAAGAAAACAAAGATTGTGTTTCAAAATTGAGGGTAGACAAAGAAAATTCAGTTTCCTGTTTTGAAAGAGACAAGATTTGAAACTTTCGGGTGTTAGGCGTGCGCCGTTTTCAAGCTACCCGACAATGCAATGCAATATTCATCGATATAATCGTATAGCCAAAGGGTAAAACCATCGCTACATAGACTGGAGGTAGTATTTTTTCCAATTCCTAATGTCACGCGATGTATGCAGCGGACAAAAGCTGCTTTTTAAATTAATATTGACTGTACGTGCGATCATCGTACCCTCGTATGTGCGACACGCACGGCGACATACCAGGTTCCACCTGCATGCACTTCTGTATTTAGTTTATACTCTACTCATAACAAACTAATTAATGGACAATTATTTATAAAAATGAAATAGGTACATATTTTAGTTCACAAATAAACTAGACACAGTCCAATTTCACCGCATGCTCCGCAGCTAGCCCGGTTCGATGTCACGTTATTGTCCAGCACTGACTCACGAACAATTTTTTATATAAAACTCATCTATGTTCATATAAATGTTGATACAGGCTGCTATAAAAAACGAAATCTTAGACGATCTTATTACTACGAAGGATAGCAAACCAGTTTGGCGCTAAATACACAAAGGCGGGAAAACGACTCCTAATCATCTAAGAAAGGTGCTAAATTATAACGTTCTTCAGCGATTCAAATACTTGTAAGATTCGGATCTGATTTCCTTCAGGGTGCATGGAAGAGACTTTTCGGGAAAACTGTTTCACCGACGGCCTGTTGGAATTTTACATGAGTCAGTGACGAGTGGGTCTCACGTGTTTACGACCTACCTATGTGTTACTGTAGTGTGCGCGAACAGCTGAAGTACAGGGTGCGCTAGGGCGCGCTGGATCGTCGGCGGGCGGCGCACTAACACTCACATTCAAATATTCGTCTAACCTTGATGCGAATCGGCGCACTCCGGGTTCCATCCGACGACTGTCGTCAATACAGACGGGCTGAAGGGCTCGCTTCAGGTGTAACAGTGAAAGTGACACTGATGAGGATATTGCGGATCGCGGGATAGTCTCGCGGCGCGGGCGTCGGCGTGCGGCCGGGCGGCAGGCGCATCGGCGCGCCGCCACCGGCGGAGTGTCGCGGGGCTGCGGCGCGGCGGCCGCGCTACATGTCACTGTGCGGCGAGCGCGCTCCTCGCGCCGTGGTCACCGACTCTCAGTGGCGTCGCCGTCCTACTGTCTGCCCGACGGCCGGGACGGCGGCGCGCGTTGCACCGCCCCGCTGCACTCCGCCTGCCCCCCTGGCGCTATGCCCCCCTCGCTCGGCCCCCCTCCTCCCGTCGCACTACACCCGCCCCGCCCCGAAGAATTTTCCGCATCGGGCGGGAAAAATCGATTGTGCAGCGAGCCCCGAATAATTTCGGCAAGACGCACGGCGCCCTTGCGTCCTCTCCGGCGGCCGGCGCTGCCGCCGACGACGGTCAAGCGCATCGCCTTTCACTGTGCGACGTCGCCGAGCCGCACAATGCCCACCGCCACTTAGCTGCTGTGCTATCTTTCATTACTTTTTGTTTATATAATATCACTGATATTATAAAAATGTTATTGTCAAAGTTAGATAAAAAGCGAGTAACCTAAATAACAGCATAATTATATCGCTACCAAAAAGCCGAAATTATTATACTATCACAATTGTGCATGTAATTGTTAATAGTCACATTTCAGTTTCATTATATAATACCGTCAGAATTACTATTTATAATTATTTTGTTACTGGCGCCACCAATAACATAACTAAATTAAATTTCTAATGCAACAGGAAGAATCCTTCACAACAATGTTCTTCTTTTACACATTTATTGTTCGACGAAGTCAGCCAAACCGAATTTCAACATACCTACTTAAAAACTAATCTTAATATGAGTTATGCTGTAATGATTTGCATTAGGTACAACTAAGTAAAAACTGTTTTTCTTTTACGATAAAATTATATAATTTTGAAAAATAGTACAGTAGACTTGCAGGTTATCGAAATATATTTCTTTAAACACAAGCAGGCAAGTCTGGTATACTCGCCTGTTTTTGAAACCCTTTAGCTTGATTTTTCCAAGGACTGATCCATAGTCAACACAGAAGTGCCTTGCATAAGTTATGTCAGTTGGGTATAACAAAACCATTTAAAAGAAATACCCGTACATATCAGTACTTTATTACGTGCAACGAGTAAAAGGCGGGTAAAGGAAATTGGACTCGTAAACGTAGACTAACCTGCTACTACAATCTTTGAACTTTATCTCCTGAACGACTGAATTACAGAAATTTTAAAAATAACCACCATACGATCTAATTCCTTGGATTTTGTATTGATTACCTATATTCATAAAAGTAGGTTCAAAGACGGTATGACTAGAGAGAGAAAGACATGCTACACCGACAACGAATAAATTGGATGGGATGAGGACAGGAGGAGGCCTCAAAAATGAAGGTTGTGAAGGGACTCAACTGCGATTAGTAGGTACATCCAAGAGCCTTGTTTAAAAAGGTTCGTATTACAACGATATTTGGCGCCAGATTCGATATTATTTAATCCTTTCTTTTTTTCCTCTTTATGTCCAAGGTAAAAAAAATGTATAGGTACCGCTTTGTGAGGTATGCATGGCTGCCAGAAAACTTCTTAACCTTTTCTCTCTGGTTGGCAGAGTCAACAGGAATTGAAATTAAAAAGGAATGCATCTGCGTTTGGATTCTTGTTTAAAATTAGAACACTCAAGATCTTTCCTTCCGTAGAAGGGCATAAAGTGGCCAGAGAGACTGACCAAAGTGACATTTTATCAGCGAGAACAATGATGGATCAGAGTCAAAAGTCCTATTTTTGCTAGCCATAGCAAAAATTTAATTTTGTGTCTCGTAACTAAATGCTAATTACTTTGCAACCTACCAATGTATAGAACACAAGTTTTTCTAACTGAACAGAGAGCTTTGCTGCTGGTGAGTTTGTTGCGCTACTTCTTCTTTCCAGTGAAAGCACGTGCAGTGAATAGGACGTGGTGATGGGCGGGCGTTTTGGGGGACTGTCTTATGTAATTTTGATGTTCGAAAAGTGCTGATTTTCAGCCTAATTTGAATTAATGACTATTGATTTTCTATTTTTATGAAAATGATTCATACTATCTTATCCAAACAATACAATTACTATTTCCACAGACATTTTTTTTACAATAACAAAAACAAGATTTGTTTCGTAACTGTATAAAAAACTTTGCCTATTTGAAATTCTCTTTCCTCACTTAATATTTAAAGTTAATTCGTTAATTATCGCGACATCGGTTGCGCCAGCGCAGCCTGTAAAATTGCATCGTTGCTGCCCACGTGCATTAGTGTCAAACTGACTGTTATTTTGTAATAAGCAAAAGTACGTAGATAACCTAATGAAAAAAGGAACGGAGACTCGTTGGTCTAGTCGTCGCAACCACGACTGCTGAGCGTGAGGTCCTGGGTCTGATTCCCAGGTCTAGAAAGGTATTACTTATAGGGTTATTCCACTAGGAATTTCCAATAGCAGCCCGAAGAGAAGACATGTGACATCCACCAACACGCACCGGGCCCGCGTGGTGGATTATGGCCCGCTCTTTCTCACAGAAAGAGGAGGCATGTGTCCCAAATTTGGGAACAATATAGGCCGGTTATGCTTGTAGCGGTATCTACAACGCCACATGCGAACAACGCGTCATACCGACGTCACGCATAATCCTGCATCTCGCAAGCAGAGTTTACCGCGCAACTAGCTTATTATATACAACGGCCCGACATGAATCATCGGGCAGTTGCCCGCCAGACAGGACACCCGTCTGATCGGAGGATCCTCCCTTTTCTATGGAGGATGAGTGAATTTTACACCCTGTTGTTTTTAACAGGAAAAAATATATTAGAATAAGCATATTATGCTTATACTGCCCGGAGTCAAGATTTGTTCCCATTTGATGGCAATAGGCTCGAGCCTTATTACATGGCACTTAAACATTACTGGCGAAATGTGAGTGTACTATGGATACACCTCTGCCTTACTCTACGGGGAATACAAGCGTGTTGTTATGTTATGTGTTATCTAATCCATACCTAATATTATAAAATAAAACACGAACCCTAATATTATAAAATTAAACTAAACCATTAAACGGATTTCGATAAAATTTGGCAGAGAGATAGATTGCATCCCGGGGAAGGACATAGGATAGTTTTATCCCGATATTCCCACGGGATCGACACTTATGCGGGTGAAACCGCGGGGTGCTGTAAAAACAAGCAAAAATATCTTAGAAGAATATGTACTTTAATTGCTTTTCATTCTAAAATTAATAACGAATTTATTATATATATATTATGTATAATAAAAATAAAAATAAAAAGGGAGGACCTCATTGGTCATAAAAAAATTCTAAAATTAATAACGAATTTTTTTATGCCCAATGAGGTCCTCCCTTTTTATTTTTATTTTTATTATACATAATATATATATATATATTTATATATATTGGGGTTAGATTGTATATTGTAATTACGGATTTTTGTTTGTATCAATAATCTTTATCTGAGAAAAAGTAAAATAATAAAAATATTTGGATGTCCGTCATTATCAAACTGAAGGATCACAAGCAAAGGTCTCGACGACCCAACACAGACTCGTTTAGCGAAGAATGAGGGAGAGAGCCGACCCGATATGTGGTGAAAAAAAAAAAGTGTTTATTCACAGAAAAAATAGTTTAACAAAATATATTACCTCTGTCAAAGTGCAAAGCAGTTTGTTCGCAGCAGCTCTTTCTTTAAATAGTTATACATCATTTACACTTAAGATGAAAAAAGATGATGGATATAAGGCTAGGCATAGAGAGATTAGTAGAAAACATTTCAGGATTTGAACTACTTAGCCCGTAATTTCCCACTGCTGGGCAAAAGGCCTCCCTTTTCATTGTCATTGGTGAATTTTAAAATCCAAGTTGACCTGTAATTGACACACTTGCATTTTGAACCAGTAAAAGACATCCTACACGGGATTTAGGCGGAAACATAACACAAGATATTATATACCTTATATTACAAAATAAATTTAATCTTATTCTTAAATTTAAAAATAAAAATATTAATAAAATAAATATTATTTGAACCACTCAATATATAATTTTTATAAAACAAAAAGGAATTATAAAAATTAATTCTTCAACTTATTTCCGGATACAATTTTTACCGAACAGGAAAATATAGGATGTGTGCAGACCTGACTCAAGTAAAATTAGTCTTAAATCAGACTATAGTTCTATAAAAAAAATAGAGCGCAGTATTTAAAGTTCAAAATTCTATAACTGATAAATAAGATAGATTTTTTTGTTCCGCGATTAGGCCCACTAAAAATTGTGGCGTCTATTAATGAAACGCATATTGATTTGTTCCTTATGATCTCTAGATTACACAGTGGTAATAATAATTATGCATCGTCTAACGGAAATACTGAGAAATACGATTATAACCTACAAAATCACAAAAAATGCTATTGTTTAGGTTGGCGTCATCGGTATTACGTTACAGTGCGTGCCACGTAAGAAGAGACTTGACACACCACGTGGTCTGACATGCGCAGAACACGATTTTAGGAATCTTTAGCGGTATGAGGTCTGAGTGCGGGACGGGACCGGACGTCATAGGAGCGGCGGAAAGAGGCGGGGGAGGCGGGGTCAAGTCTCTTCTTACGTGGCACGCACTGTACAATACCGATGATGCCCAAAAAATCTATCTAATTTATGTGACTCTGGTGTGCGTTCCGCCTTAGCACAGGAGCAAGTTACAACTTAGTGTGAATCAATAGCATGAGCCTTTGGTATAATATTAAGTTAACAGTACAGAGTATAAATATTGTAGTGATGTAAAAGTCCGACGTTGAACCTTTTTATTGTGCTTTTAGGGTAAGCGCACACGAGTCACCGGCCACAACCACCCGTGGCTGTCGCCTCTTGCTGCGGTTTTGAGTACTGCTGTATCGGGTGGCCGCACGTTTGCAACGAATACATTCAAAATGTATGAAAAACCATGTGAACTGCTTGTCGCTGGGCTAGCGGTGGCTGTGGCCAGTGGCTCGTTTGCACCTAACCTTACAGTTCCGGTTATTAACTGTTGACTTGTTATTGCGTCTCTGATTGAAGCTTTTGTCAAAAATAGTGGCAAGATGTACATGATTGTCTATAATACAAGTCTCATTTTATTTTATGCAAATCGCACAAACAATGCCATGAAATATTGAAATATTTTATGAAAGCAATAAATTAATTTAAAAAAAATTGCACCATATTCTATTCTTACCTAGAAGTAACAGTTAAAATAGTACGCAACAGTGCATTAGGTATGATTATTTTGCATCATACCCAACGATTTGCGTCAAAAATTTAACATAGTCATAAATTTAAGGCAAGCACATTTCAAATTCTAAGAATATTACAACAGTTGTTCGGTGTTGTGTTTCGTTTTTATAGGTAACGAGGTGTTTATAAGTGCAGAATTTTATTTCTGTTTAAGTACTATATAATTGTTTAAAGGCTTCTATGAGTTCTGCAACTAGTCTATAAAGCTGACGAATTTTATTAAGGGGCTTACATGACCTAAAGCGCGGTCACTGTCGGACTGCATAGAAAAGAAAGAGAAGCGCGATGACACAACGCTGGTAATTTATTGCAAAATATGAAGCAATTATTTAATTACAAAAAATCTATTGATTGGACTAAAAAATTAAAACAGTAGTGTTTTAGTATGTTGCTTGTAGAATAATTAAAAAAATCAAAATTATTGTATGTACATTAGTATGGTTTTTAAAAAGAAAGTTTTTTGAGGTCTTCATGATTTTTTTCTATCGTATCAAATTAGTTGTATTATGTTTACAACACACTAACTACCTACAATATATCTTGAAGAATATCATATATATTTCTGATTTTGTTAACTGTAGTCGATCATATACTTTTATTTTTTCTAAAACTTGCGTTTTTTGCGTTTAGGTCCTGAAATCCCCTTAATCTACATTTAAATACAGTGATGTATGAACGTAAACGATGAAAAGAAGTATATAAGTATCGTAGCAGGTGGCATTATGTAATGTCGGGCTACCCTCACGGGAAGATGGTATGAGTTTATGTATATGTGTGTTTTCGAAAACATTGACAATTTGATTGAACCTAAATTAGTTCTGTCAACCGTTTGCGCAGTTATTGATCGATGTTTTATATTATAGGCACGATTTCTATGGCTAGTTATGATGCTACGCCTATAGTCATAATGCTTTGTTGTCTGTGTTAATACTTAGTAACTACGTATTATTATTATTTTATAGTTATGACGTCATTGGCATAGTGTCGGTGTTTTAAGATACGCCGACGTCGGTTGAATTGATGAAATATATCTTCAGAAAATATTGCATGGAACAAAGCGTGGAACAACTTAGGGAGAGCATTAACAAAAGTAATGTTTACGTAAAATAAACCGACGTTAACAGATTGTTTTCCGGAAATTATTATTTTTTAAGTTTACAAAATAATGAGCGTTTCACACAAATAGGTGTATATTTTTACATAACCAATAATAATAATGTTTTCTGATTCACGATAAAATCAATCATGAATCAAGGCACCCACCTAAGTAACCAATTTGTGTAATTATTTTCAGTCTTATTTACGGAAAGAAGCCGTGATTTTTGTATGTATGTATGTAAACTTAAACTTAGGTACTATTTACTGACTGCCTCGTTGGTGTAGAGATCGCAAGCATTACTGCTAAGCCCAGTTACTGGGTTCAATTCCAGTAGTGATGGGTCGTTGACGGTTTTTCTGTTAACGTAACGTCAACTTTGATTTACGTTCGTCAACTAGTTGATCAACTAGTTAAATTCGTCAACGAGTTAACGTACTACTATTGTCAACTTGCAATGTAAACCGTTCATTCATTAAACAGTTTTTGTGCGACGTTCAACGAGTCTACATCTACCAACCAATGTATGTATTATTGACCGTCGCTCGCAATCTATGATGTAATTTTCAACGCAAGTTTTTTAAATTGCACAGTTCATTCTAGTCTTGTAAAAGAACTGAGTCTTTATAGTCCTAATATTGAGACTCGAGTCTTTTTTTGAAGACTCAAGTCAAAAAATAATAAGTAAAAGTTCAAGCCTCTCTGAGTTTTTAGTCTTCTTAAAATAGACTCCAATCTTGCCAAAGAGAACTCGAGACTGAGTCTTTTAAAACAACTCACTCTTTACAAAAGGAACTCAAGACTAAGTCCTTTAAATAAAAACTTAGCTTTCCTAAAAAGAACTAGCAACTGAGTCCTTTTAAAAAAGAGCTCAGTCTTACGAAAAGAGCTCGCGACTGACCGTTAATAACGTGACGATGATTTACATGTCTTTTTTAACCATATTTATTGTTTATTCGAACTTAATAAGTGACTATGACTGCAATCCTCTACTTAAACAATTCAAATACCTCATAATATGAGAGTCTTTTTGATTGAGCTGCAGTCGTCTACTTTATAGTTCACGATTCAAGGAACTCAAAGGCTTTATGAGACAAGTCTTTTTGATTAGACGGCAGTCCTGCTGTATAATTCACGACTCCTAAGACTTGAAAGAACTTAAAGGACTCAAAGAGCTCAAAGGACTGAAAAAAAAACGAAAGGACTTAGAATAAATCTAACGACTCAAGAAATTTTAGGACTGAAAGAACTGAAAAGACTCAAAAGAACTCAAAACTCAGGACTCAGAAGACTAATTACTCATGAGTTCTACAAGAAGAACTCATAGCCGCAAAATGAGGACTAAAAGACTCAGCTCTTTTACAACACTAGTTCGTTCCGTTTCGAATTTAATTTAGTTGATTATTAAACGTGCTATACGTCGTTGACTAATTCAACTAGTTGATTCATAAACAGTTAAAGTTAATACGTTGACAGATCAACGGTTGATTCAACTAGTTCGTTGATTCAACGCCCATCACTAAATTCCAGTGTAATTTGGTTTTTCAATCGGGAAATTCTCAATAGCAGCTCGGAGTCTGGATTTGTACCAGATCGATGGCAATAGGTTATAATATTTTTTTTATTAATAAATGTGGTTGCAACTTATCAATCCTAAACAAAAACACAATGTACAGACGACAGATAATCAAGCTACTGCAATCTGTCAAATTTCTTTAATAGATTTTCAACCTTATCGCTAAAGCTTAAGGTTCAAAGTTGATTGGGAAAATTTGACAGTTTCGGGTAAGTTGATGTACTGGCGTCTGTTCCTACAAAGTTTTGAGTATTTTACAGATAGAGTAAACAACAAGGTCCATGATAAAGATGCCAATCTTTATCATGGGACTTAAGCAGAACTTTAATAAGGCAACAAAGAATTATTTTGTGCTGAATGGGCAATAACATTCGGTTTTCACCTTATTAATAATTAATTAGCTATAGGTATCGAAACCATTTTCCCCGAACGTAGTGGCTAGATAAAAGACTAGTAATTTCCCATCATTAGAAATAAACTTTTCGTTCAAGTCATTCTGGATAATTATCCCTAAAATAAAGGAAACCGAGCTTGTGTAGTATTTTCAGTGAAAAAATGTTTTAATTAATTACTTATTTTTGGTTATGTCAATGGTAACAATATGTGTCCAGTTTTCAGATGATATTGATAGCCAAAACCAGGGACTTGACAACGAAATGAATTTCGTTCCGTTACCACTGATGTTATCGTATAACGTTACAAAAGAAAACGTTATAGAATATCATTTTCGTAGAGCAATATTAAATGAAACGTTATAGGTATCAGTAACATTAAGCTTATCCGCTTGTAATAACGTTACAGGAGGAACGTTACAGATTCATTTGTAACGTTATTCTTCATACTTTTTCGTCATCATGTATGTCATGAAGCTGGCAAAGTTGAGTATCGAAATGAATAACGTTATTATATCGTTATACCAATAACGATATATTGATAATATTGTTAGGGAACAGTTTAAGATTTCGTTCCGTTTGTCAGTATCGTTATAGCCAAAGAATTTTGAATTTTGTTACGATCCTGGTGGAACGGTACAAATTATCGCTACCGGAACTACGTGTAATGTTATTTTGAGTAACGTTTCAAGTCACTGGTCAAAACTACATCAACATAATGAAGAACAATAAGATAGTAATAAGTGCGAAAACTAAATTTAATACATAACAGAAAAATCACAGGCTGTAAAAAGACCTTATTTTAAATGAAATCGTTAACTTATAAGGTTCCCACAGACAGGCGCGACGCGACACTCTGTAGAACTATTTCCATAAAGTTTGCATAGGGGTCGTTCTTCTTTTTTACCGACAATGAAACGATGTTTTTCTGTTTTTTTGGTTTTTGAACTATCTATAATTTTGTTTTCTGTGTGGGATTAAAAAAAAACTGCATCTGTATTTCATTAGGACCAATTAAAGTTTCCTTTCTGGCTAATATTGATTTTTTTTTAATGTTAGTTTTTAAAGAAATAATGTGACAAAGTGGCCTTTTTCTGTAGAGACTACATTTCAGTTTACCACTCTGTCACGCCATTTTACGGAAAACAACGTATAAAATATGTTGGTTAGAGAACATGAAAAATGGCATAATATTAATAGATAAGAAAAATATGGACGTTTATTCGAACCGAATTAAAAAACCGTTTATATTAATACTCCAACGAGATGCCATAATAAGACCAAGGACAGACTATTGTCGGTAAAAAAGTAGAACGACCCATAGACATTTTTCTACTAGTCGCGTCGCGCCGTCGGCGTCGTGTCACCTCTGTCTGCCTATAATCAATTATAAATATGCGATCTATTTCGGCAATTTATCAAATACGTATGTCTGTCTAATGATGTAGATCCTAGGCAAAAGAAAGGTAGAGAACATAATCATTTCAGCCGAAAGACGTCCACTGCTGGACATAGGCCTCCCCCAAATTCTTGGGGGAGGGGGTTTGCAATAATCGCCACGCTTGGCAGGCGGGTTGGCGATCGCAGTGTGGTACGGTGGTGGAATGCATAGAGAACGCTGCTGCCCATTCTCCGGTACGACCTTTAGTCGCCTTTTACGGCACCCACGGGAAGTATGGTGTGGTGCTATTCTATAAGTCCGGTACCACACATGACATAATCATCAACAATAATGAACTTTCAACTAAATACATATAAATTATATTTTTATATATTAATATAAAAAGAAATATAAAAAAATATAAAAATAGTAAGAAATAAGAAGAATGAATTGAATGAAGACTACTTTGAGCTCATAAGTATTTATCAATATATGTAAGCTTTGCTCGTACACTGCCAAATACTTTAAGGGTTATTTCAAATTGGCTAGGTAAACTCCACAGACGCGATGGGTATCGATATCTGGGTCTAAGAGTCTCTTATAAGTACTTACTAGCTTCTGCCCGCGACTTCGTGCGCGTGAAATTTCACCCCTCCCCCCCAAACACCCTCTTTTTTTTTTTTTGAGGATGGGTAATCATCAAAGACCCCTCCCGCTCAGGTTGGAGCGGAAGGGAGTGTCAGACTCTTACTAACTAAAACCCACCCGTGTTCCTTCCTTAGCCCTTTATGTTCCGGGCCAGCGGTAACCCTTTCGGACAATCCCGCTGACCCGGCAGGCACCAAACACCCTGTTAGGGGTGAATTTCGAAAAACCCTTTCTTAGTGGATACCTACGCTTCACAAACAACAGACCCACCGAATTTCATGTCTCTAGGACCAACGGTTTAGGCTGTGCGTTGATATATCAGTTAGTCAGGACTTTGAATTTTATATTTAGGTAGCACTAAGGAACGATTTAAGAAAATTAATTAACGTAATATTTTTGCCAATGGGAAATGTCATCGGGTTAAATGATAAATTTTAAATGTAAAAAGTGTAGAAAGAAATAAACCTAACGTAAATAAAAGAAAATCTCTAGAAATAAATTATGAACAAAAAAATAAAGATTTTCAAAATAGAGAATATTTTAAAGTTTATATTTTTAATAACCTTTAAAAATAATCTCATGACTCTTTAACATGTTTCAGCAGACCAACATTTAAAATAAGTATAGGTACCTAAACACGATAACCGACACTCTGGTAAATATATGATTCGATAAAAAGCACACCCTATCCGCCCCATCCCATTTATTAGAACGTGGGTCGATTATTATTTCTAGGGGACGAATTGCTGGAGCCCCAACTGAATAATTGAATGCAAGCAACTGAGTACGCACAGTCAACAATAGAGATAAGTATTGTAAGTATGCAGACAGATCACTATAACTACTTTAATGCTTTGTGCATCAGATTTCTCTTCTCTTTTGTTAAAAAAAAGTTAACTTTGAAAAACAATGCTTGCCTGAACAACAAACTCTTTTGTTTTCTGTAAGTAGCAAATCTATGAAGCATTTCTTTTTAGACCTAAAATAAGTCATTACCTAATATATAGTATAATAGTAGGTAATGACTTATTTCAGCAGAGGTTCTTCAAAAATAAGCTAGCTCTCTTTATATATCATCATCTACCTAGCTTTTTCCCAACTATGTTGGGGTCGGCTTCCAGTCTAACCGGATGCAGCTGAATACCAGTATTTTACATGGAGCAACTGCCTATCTGACCTTCACAACTCAATAACCGTGTAATAATACGATACCCCTTGATAAGACAGGTTGTCAGACTTGCGGGCTTCTGACCAGAAATGACTGACAAAGATCCTCGAATAACATCTGGGACCAACGGCTTAACGTGCTTTTCGATGCATGGAGGGGTCTCGGTATGTAAAGATGGTCACCCATCCACGGATCAACTGCGGCAAGCGTAGCTTAACCTGATCGATCGAACCATGCGGCTGTTATAACTTAGCCACGAGCCACCTTTTATATAAAATATGCCCTTACAATACAACTTTTCATTGTTGAGTTTACAAATAAGATCTACGATTATCACGTTCTTGTATAATGTTTACACAATGTACACCGCTGTTTACCTAACCCAATACTTAATGGTTTAGTCACAGGTTTGACGATCGATGTACATGATATTATTAGTTCACAGGTGGATGCTGCAGCCATCCCAACCGGTATTACTCCCTTAAAGACACCCATGGGAAAAGATGGGGTGGCGCACCTGGTAGCTTGAAACTATAGATGAAAGTTTAGTATTAAGTTTCTACCTACCTTAATATTAGTGCTAAATATCATTATTATTAGGATAAAAATATATACACTGAATAAACTTCTATTATTACTAAATAAACCAACATAATATTAAAATTAAATTATAATATTATATTTTTATTAGGATATTATATTTTTATGTTAATATTATTATTTATTTATTTTATTCTTACTAAAATTATAAGCAAACTAAATATGGCGTCGAAAAAATTATTTAATATTAGTTACATTTATAGTTTGTTTAATGTACCTAACGCTAAGTGAGAAAAAAAATGCAGAATAAAACAAATACATTTCATACACATATGCATAGCCTTGTTATTGCACAAACATCTATTAGTCTGTAGTTTAACTAAAAAATCTTTCACTAATGAATTAATTATGTAACCTACATCCATAAAAATATCAAAATAAGCATAAAAATTTCAAGCATTGTGAACTTAAAAAAGTTTGTTTATAATTTTAAATCAATTCATGCACTCAATATTTTATAAAACTTTTATAATACACATACAACTTACTAAAATCGCACGCGACACAAAGGCACCGCAAGTCGCGCAACGAGCGGTGCCTTTGTGCCGCGCGCCGTGTCGCGCCTGTTTCTAGGAGCCTTAAATGTCATCTAGTCTGACTTGAATTTACTTAATGACGTCATAATGAGGAGATAAGAGCCGTTTTGCCCTCGCACGGGTTTATTTTCCATCTTTTTGATAATTTTTAATACTCCTTTTTTATTGTTTGTATTTCCTGTGCGTGTCCCTGGAAAAATATTTTTCTTACTATTTTCTTAAGTCATTTATTTCATAACAAAATACATTGATTTGAAAATATCACAGTGATGATAAATAAGATGAAAAAAACCATTTAGTAGATATATTTGTATTTAAAACTAACGGCCCGCCCCAACTTCGCACGGGTGCAATTTTTATTTATAAAAATCTTGTCCTGGCAATACCGAACACAACAAAGGAATTATCCAATTTATATGAATTTAAAATTTAACAATATCACTAATAAATAATTATATGTCAATAGTTTAATAAGGGTATAAGCAGGGTATAGGTTCACATTCGGCTAAAAGTTATCGAACCAGTCCGTAAACTTTCATTGAAAGATCGCACTCGTTCGCTTCAGATGCTGGCGGAAAAGCAAAAGTTACAACAGACTGTCTGTAGTAGCGTAGTGCGTAGAGACTCGACTTCAGCAATTTTCGCTAATGCTCTTTATTTATTTACCTCTTTATTTATAGAGGATGAAATTGAAAACGTGCGGCAAATCGAAATGGGAAATTGTACTCATCATTATGAACAACTTTTCACTATGGGACAAATCTGAAATCGCGAAGACAAAATCAGCTGCTCCCTACATTAATGTTCGCATAACTCGTCAAAATGTAGGGAACAGCTGATTTTTTTTCGCTATTGCAGCTTTTTTTTGGTCTAGGGTTTAGGTATCACATTCATACCGCTCAACTGCAGAAAAATCAAAATTTGATATAAAATAATTATACAGGAAAAGGCTACATGTAAGTATTCTTTATCTTTCAATTTATTCGAGACTTCGACCTTCTACTTGAAGAATACTTATATTAAGGAATCACTATTATCTAATACCCGCTTTGAATATATCTCAAGTCCTCTGCCTCTTAAAGGAAATTTACAATGTCTATTTTGATATAATTATTTTCTCTCCCACTTAGAGCTTATTATTCGAGAATATTACATGATAAATACAAAGGTAAGTAAGTATACCTGCTTATATAATAACAAGGCGATGCATCGAACTTCCTAAAGCTCTTTTAACGAGGTGAACAAGTTCTAAAATGTTTTTGTAAAATAATTATTTAACCGCTCTTTTCGCAGATATTCTAATATTGTTGGGGCGGAAGTAAGAAGTTGTTCAATCATGTTCGTCTTTACCTAATATAACCATTATGACATCGTCATTCCAAAAATGCTTAATTTCATTAGCTTACAGTAAAAAGCGTAAGGTACAGACGCCAACACATCAAGCTACTACAATCTGTCAAATTTCTTTAATAGATTTTCAACTTTATTGCTAAAGCATTAGGTTCAAAGTTGATTGGGAAAATTTGACAGTTTCGGGTAGGTTGATGTGCGTCTGTACGTGATGCGATTATATTGACCTTTATATCGTTGAAAAAACAAATTCATTGAGTTTGTTTTCATAATGATTCATGATCAGGAGTATGTAGTATAATACTTTGATGGAAGTGCTTTTGCTTTTTAGGGTAGGTACCGTACTTCAAAAGGAAAAATCGGAACCCTTATAGGATCGCTTCGTTTTTCTCCGGAATGCGTGGTATCAATTTGAAATTTATATTAAACTAGCTTCCGCCCGTGGCTTCGCCCGCGAGGCATGTCGATAAAAACTATCCTATGTCCTTCCCCGGGATGCAATGTATCTCTCTGCCAAATTTTATCGAAATCCGTTTAGTGCTTAAGGCGTGAAAAGGTGACATACAGACAGACAGACAGCAGAGTTACTTTCGAATTTATAATATTAGTATGGATACTTAGATATACGGTTCCTTGGAGCTGTAGAAATATCAAGCCTTTAAGACGTTGACTTAGAAGCTGTCATAAATTGCCATTCATGTCGCATATTTTGACACTCGCAAATGAATTAAAACCATATGGGTGTACCTTTTGGGTTTTAATTACTTCCGTTGACTTAGAATCAAAAAATTTGGCAAGAAGCAAAGTCTCGCAGCACAAATAGACACAGTATAATATAGTAATTTTATTCGGTATCGCAAATTTATAGGCCGTATCTTGAATTTAGTTCATTCAACACGGTTTACTCTCCAAGTTAACAAAATATTTTTTTCTGGATGGTAAAGTTTGTCCTTCAATCTGGAATTGGAAATTCATAGGCTTCATATGTATTACTTGTATGTCCGTGAATCTGTTACTGGCGTCGGAACAGATTCACGAACGTACAATAATATTGAATACCTTTGGACGCATTATGTCCAATTCGCAGTAGGCTCAACATGTCCAATTCTCACAACTTCCAATTCGCAATTTATCCAATTCGCAATTTGTACCTACAGCGATCATACTTATATACTACATTCAATATAGCCGTTTCATCTGATTATTTTGCGTATACTTACTACAGAAGATTCAAATTCAAACACAAATATATAGGCTGGGCGAAAAGTTTTTACTGGCGGGAAGGGTTTGGCGAGGGGTAGGCAAGGAGGCGCGGGTGAAACTCGATCTTTTTCTGGGTTAATGCGCCCCCTTAATTTTATATGAAACAAAAACACACAATTTAATATCAAACACAGTACTTAAAACAACAAGAGAGAATATATCATGTGTTGTTATTTTAGGAAATTGAGCAGTGGGTATGTAGACTTATTGTCTATTTTCCTGTCAAATAATTGGGGCTTGTGGCTAAGTTATAACAGCTGCACGGGTCGATTGATCAGGTTAAGCTACGCTTGCCGCGGTTTGCTCCGTGGATGGGTGTCCATCTTTACATACCAAGACCTCTCCGTGTCTCAAAAAGGACATTAAGCCGTTGGTCCCGGCTGTCATTCGTGGATCTTTAACAGTCGTTAGTCATCAGAAGGCCACAAATCTGACAACCAGTTTTATCAAGGGGTATTGTATTACCCAGTCAGAGTTGTGGAGGTCAGATAGGCAGTCGCTCCATGTAAAATAATGTCTGCATCCGGTTAGACTGGAAGCCGACCCCAACGACTCTAGATCACCAAAATGCTTCTATCAAGAGTGTTGATTATAACCAAAACAAAACGACGGTTTGAAACGATATTCTGCAGTGAAGGTTTTGAGTGAGTCTTATATAATAAGTCCAGTAAGCTTTCCGCAGTTTGCAGCCGAAGAAAACATAAAACTGCAAATAATTACACCCCCGCCCTCTCTCAGGAGCGCATGCAGAAACAACAGAACTCCACGTGCTGCGTTTAAACATCCTGTAACGCTTTGCACAAACGCGTCGGTTGTAATACAAATATTACTAACGAGTTTAATATAATATGTCTGCGTGGGTAATACATACAGACATGATAAATGATTTTATTTCTGTAAGTAGGTTTGTAAAAATACTTTTACAATTCAATTTTTATGACATTGGATAGCTTATGTAAAGAAATACGCATCCAATTAGCTAATCCAAATAACGGTATCATAATTTAAAAAGTTTTCCCTATCTCAGTTTTAGAGAATAAGAGCAATACTTCAATTTTCTCGAAGCTAGCTGTTCCTGAGATACCGCTTTTGCATTTAGAACGGCAGTATAGCTACACGTCTGCCTAACCCTCCAGGAATTGCGGGTGTGATGCTATGACATGTTATGACCATAAAACGACTGTCCGATATAAAAATATAAGATAAAACGTTGCTCTTTAACATCTTAAGTAGATTCTAATGGAAACAGAAATGAGGAAAATACCAATTTATTCCTCAATTCTTTGGCGTAGTCACTGAAAACTGACTACGAAACGTGAACGTTTTATTAGTACTCAATACTATAAAAAGTACGACAAAAGTGCAGTCCGTGAAACCAGTGCATACCTCTTTCAATGTTGTTCGTTCCTGTAGCCTGCTGTTCTATTGACAAAACATTTTTCAATCATTATAGGCTACAAGCTTCTGCCCGCGTGTTCGTCTGCGTAAAATTTCACCCCATTCACCCTCTTAGGGCCACCCCTAAGAGGGTGAATGGGGTGAAATTTCGAAAAACCCTTTCTTAGTGGATACCTACATACTAGTCACAAAGAACACAACCCTCCGAATTTCGGACCAGTGGTTTAGGCTGTGCGTTGATATATCAATCTGTCAGGACTTTGAATTTTATATAAGTATACTCATAATTATGAACAACTTTTACTATGGGACCAAACCTGAAATCGCGAAAATAAAATTAGGTGTTCCCTAGATTTTGACGAGTTATAGGAACATAAATGTAGGGAACAGCAGATTTTTGTTTTTGCGATTTCAGGATTGGTCCCATAGTAAAAGTTGTTCATAATGATGAGTACAATGACCTCTTAAGAGGTTGTTAATGTTTTACCAATAACCCTGTATATAGATTCATAAAATCATGACGGAATAATAAAAAAAATCAACCAAGTGCGCGTCCTACTCACACACCAAGGGTTCCGTAACACAAGACAAAAAAGGCCAAAGAAAACACGTTTCTTGTGTGGAGACCCCTTTATTTTTTATTAACTGTATTTTATTCTTATTATTTTTTGTTATAGCGGCAATAGAAAATACACACTCCGTGAATATTTCAACTGCTCTACTTATTAAGGTTACAGACAGACGGAGGGACGGACGGACAGAGAGCGAAGCCTCAGTACTAGGGTTCCGTTGGCATCTTTTGGATACGGGACCATAAGAAACAAACAAAATGTTGTGTGCATTAAAAGTTCGTTAACAAATATTTTAATAAGTACTAGGAGGTACTATAATTACTGGCATTTGTTAGTGTATAGAGGAAACTGAGTACAGGGTGTAACAATAACAGTACTTATATACCACAAATATATCTTATCTTATAAAATATTAAAACAATACAATGTATGGAAAAATCTAGTCTTGGCAGTGTAGGTCTGTTTAGCGCTCATTAATTTGTTAGGTCATTAAAAAGTTAATTACTGCATTATTTATTTTATCTAATCAAAAAAGTACAATCCCTTTAGGTAATTGTTTGATAACATAAAATACTTTGCCGGAAAACAACAGTTAACACCGTGTGCTCGAACTGGCGGCGCTACGAACATACCTGGCATGCCAAGCACTTGCCGTCATTAACACCGGTATAAGTTTTCACGGTACAGAAATAAAGCTAGCGGGAACTAGTTATGCTTACCTATTCACGGTATGGTTAACAAAAATGCATAGAATTTCATATATCTACACTACTTATCTTTTAACCGCGGCTTTGTCCGCGTGGAGGTCGGATATTGTCGCACGGGAACCCATCTACTACAGGGATAAAAAAGGAAATTTAACAGACTACCTGTGTGCAAAATTTGAGCGAAATCCGTTCAGCCGCTAAGGCGGAAAAAGTTAAACAGACAAACAAAAAATCAGAGTAACTTTCGAATTTATATTAATTTATTAGCGGCTGATTTCACCAAAGTCATATATCTTTTGACAACTGCCGGTCGATTCTGTAAAAATCTCACCGTGAAAACTTAGGTGGAGTGAGTTTGTTTTTGCTAGGAATTAACGCTATTGACAGCTCACTCCACGCTCACTTCACTTAAGTTTTCACGGTGTGATTTTTACAGAATAGCACCGCCGTCAAAAATTCAAAATTTATTCTCAGGATAAGACTTTTTCTAGGTATAAACGTTTGGTGGAATTTGCCTTAAGTATGGATTGTAAGTTTGCTAAAAAAAGTTGTCTTATTGCTTACCTAATTGCAAGCACGACTTCTGACTTTTTTCTGAAAATAAATAGAGAACAGTTTTTGTGACAGTTGCTCTTTTTTTCTGCAGAACTGTTAAGGTCAAACGGTAGTCATTGCATACAAAATACTGATCAACTCAGCCATATTATAGTCTGCCACTTTGACTGTTTCGAAAAAGGCGACCTGGATGATGAATCTTCAATTGTCGAGTCAACAAAAGTTCTAAAAGGAATCCGATGCCGTTTTGAAAAGATAAGCTAGCACCTTAATTGGATTCCAAAAGATTTTGAAGGAAATTCATAGGTAAAATATTGCTTCACAATATTTAAAACATCCAATAACGCAATGATAATTTTTGACTTATCAAAATGAAAACCATAGCAGTTATGTAATTCGGTTACGCAATTTGGCTCCAGATCAGGTTGATATCATGAAAGAAACTTCGCAAAAATGTAGAAGAATCATCTCATAACAGAACCAATAAAAAAAACTCTGTTGAGTCTTGGTTACTGCAAAAAAGAAAAATTCTATTCTATTCTAAAACATAAAACGAACCCCTGTGAATGCCGAATTCTCAACAACTCCATATTATGTAAACTGATTCGCAAAAACAGTTATTCAGTCCCAGTAATTGCACGATGCAGTTTACGTATCGCTGTGACGTGGGTGGTAAAGCGTGGTGGCCATTTTTATAGGTGGTGGCAGTACCACCTGCTAAGTCAGCAAAACAGCTTCAAAGAAATCCAGACGTGAGACTTAAAGGCACGGACCAGATCGTATTTAGTTTTATAAGATAATCCTGATTACTTTCCCCTTTCAAAATTGAAAAGCACCAAAATGGCAAAATCCGTCTTCAAGATATACTTGATAAAATAAATATGTGTTGATGTATCTATTTTATTTGAGATCGCTCAATTATTTCTCATTTCCTTTAAGGGAGGAGCGTTTCTAGTAATTTCTATTTTAAGACACTCAGCCTGAAAGTTCGTGTGGGAATAACGTTATATTTCGAGGTAGTAGCAATTACTTTATAAACAAAGCAAGCCCATTTGGGAGGATCATTCCTTCTAAAAGCAGTTTATAAAGCATATTTTTTAAAGCACGACGTCATATTAAGCTATAAACTACTAGTGGGGTAGTTACGTAACACACTATCATGTGTTTTTTTCTGTTTTGTGTAATAGTAACATTAAAATCTTACTTTTGTCGGCTTCATATGAAGCAATGGAAATGACAAAATTTTGTAAATTACTTCAATTAAAAAAATACTCTAAACAAGAAAGTTTTACTTCAGGAATACTTATCCATTTTTTTAACAAAACTAATACCAAATCTGTTACTAACGTAGGTATGCAAACAAATTGGTATTTGCTTTTGTAAGATAACATTTAAAAAACGCAATGAGAGTACCGTACAAGTAGACTGTACGCTTGGCTCGTTAGCATTTAATTTTAGACCAAACAAAGATAAAAAAAAGAAAAACAAACTTTAAATTATTGTATTACTTACCTATGTCTTAGTAGGTAGGTAGTCTTTTGGTCTTTGTACAGCCGTTGCTCAATTGCCTAATAATAATAACTCCAGTCTATTATTGAAGTCAAAACTTCATTAGGTGCGTTGAGCATTTTTTGAGATGGGTAAAACCATTGAACTCACGCCACTGTTACCGTAAGCGACACCGCGCGTGTATTGTTTATAAGACGATTAAAAAAATACCCGCTTCGGATGTGTTCGGCTGTCCTCGGGATGTACTCGGTTTTAATGTATATCCGATATGTCAGTGAGTGATCGCAGAGTATTCTGTTTGTGTTTTGTTTTCACTTCTGTCGGCACTCCCGGAGTGCCACTGTTTTTTTTTTGTCTCACTGTAGGTCAAAGGCCTCTTCTCTTACAGAGAAGGCACGAGCATTGATCACAACGCTTGCTCAAGACGGGTTGCCGATGAATACAGTGCCTAATATATCAGCTGCCTAATACAGCGCAAAATGAAATAATAATAATAATAAAAATAATTAAATAATGAAGGCTATAATTAAAGTGAATTAAAAATCTTTGCATGTTAGTTACACACATTTTCGTTTTGTTTGTAAAACTTCGATCACATCTAAACGCCAATAGTCTGACGTCTCGTCGTCCTGTAATTTACCTGCACACACACGAATTTATTCAAAGTCACCTAATAAACTGTCTCTCCTTCACGATAGATTTTTCTAGTTCAGGGGTCTTACACATCTGTAATAGCCATCCCCACCCCTTATTGGAATAACACTGATGTTACCTAGGCTAAGTATTTTGATTATATTACATGACCTAAAGCGCGGTCACTGTCGGACTGCATAGAAAAGAAAGAGAAGCGCGATGACACAACGCTGGTAATTTATTGCAAAATATGAAGCAATTATTTAATTACAAAATATCTATTGTTTGGATTAAAAAATTAAACAGTAGTGTTTTAGTATGTTGCTTGTAGAACAATCTGACAAGAAATCAGAATGATTATATGTACAGACCGGCACATCAAGCTACTACAATCTGTCAAATTTCTTTAATAGATTTTGAACTTTATCGCTAAAGCATAAGGTTCAAAGTTGATTGGGAAATTTTGACAGTTTCGGGTAGCTTGATGTGCTGGCGTCTGTAAATTAGTATGGTTTTTATTGTAAAAAGTAAGTTTTTAGAGGTATCTTCATGATTGTTTTCTATCGTATCAAACTAATTGTATTATGTTTTTAACACACTATCTACCTAGCATATATTCTGAAGAACATCATATATTTTTCTGATTTCGTTTACTGTAGTCGATCATACACTTTTATGGTTTTTAAAAATTGCATGTTTTGCGTTTAGGTCCTGTAAGCCCCTTAAATGAATCACAGCCATAAAATCAGTTCAGTTAACTTCTTTACCTCAAACATAATGGATTCAGTCAATAATGTATTCGTAACAGACATAATAGTATTTTTGCTTCAAGTACAGGCGCCATCAAGCTACCCGAAACTGTCAAATTTTCCCAATCAACTTTGAATCTTATGCTTTAGCGATAAAGTTGAAAATCTATTAAAGAAATTTGACAGACTGTAGTAGCTTGATGTGCTGGCGTCTGTAAAACCTAGGCAAATACAATTAAAGTTGGTTATTCGTATAAATTCGTGTGTAGGTCGCGCCTGGCGTTCTCACTGCACTGTCGGACGCCGCCGTCGGAATCATTTTTTGCGCCGTGCCGCTTAAAAAGCCTGTTAGGCGTCGTTTTTTTTTCTCCTAGACAGTCGCGTCGTGACCTCTGCTGACATTAAAAATGGTTATGCCTTGCGCACACGTGCTACTTTCTGCTGAAACAAGCTTTGTGAGATATCAGTAAGATTCAGACGTTTACTTTCACGTCACTAGCCGTATGAGCCGAATATATTGTGCACCTGTCCTAACAAATGCTTTCTACGGCAGACAGAAAACAAAACTGGCACTCCGGTAGTGCCGACAGAAGTGAAAACTTGAACAATTACGAGTGTATTTTGTGAATCGTCTTATAAACAAAACACGCGTGTTAAGGTGTGTTCCTTATTTTATAGGGTTTTTTGCAAATCAGGTATGATGACCAAAGTGACTGGTTTATTCTTCTCGTGAAAGGAATTTATTCAGATTTACAAATAAGCACACAGGATAGACTTCAGTTCGTGGTGTTGGTCGCGGCAGTGGTAAGAGAAGCAAGCCCATGGAGCTCGTCGTCAGTTATATATCCGTGGTTCAGCGCCATCTCGTCGTTGTTGGATGAACTACGTAGTTAGTACGCGAGGCCCTCGTAGTTCTTCCCGATGTGCATAGATGGCGCTGTCCTCAACAACGCGCGTCTTTCGTTTTACGTCTTACGAATCTTACGATCAGGGTCACGTGACCTGACGCGAATTTAGAAGTTTTTACCCATTCCAAAAAAAGTACACAGCGCCGCTAAAGAAGTTTTCACTTCAAAAAAAGTTCTATGGAGTCTTTGTGTAGACGTTTCCTTATAATCCTTGTTGCTTCATGTTTTGACATTCATTATTTCAAGCGCTCACGGGTCGGTCTAGACTTCAGGCTTGTTCAATGGTAACGTGTCGTTTCAAAGAAAGCGGCCTTGATATTTTTTTTTTCTTATATCCTGTCTGATTCTCGTTTCCGTTGTAATTGATACACGTTTTTTTCGTTTTCAAAAGAAGGCATCTTCTGATTCTTTAGTTTGTAAAAGGGCTAGCGTTAATAGTAACGCTTCTATTAATTATTTAGCTATAGAATGTCATCTCGCTCTTCCAAGGCTTAACGTGCTCGCCTTTATTAAAGAGACGAATTTGCCCTGGACAATAAAATATGTGCATTTTATTATTATAACATGATTTCAGATTTACACGATTCATCAGACTCTATTTAAGTATCTAGTAAGACATGATAGGTTCATAGTTAAATATATACGTTTTATTGCAGTTTTCAAATGGATAGGTTTCTTATATCCATAAGGCGTTACACAGACGATGGACAATTTTTCCGGGAACAGTTAGTCCATCGTCTGCTTAGCGCCTAAAACACAATATTCCTATACCTATCAATGTTTTTCGAGAATCAAACGGTTTAATTTAATCCTAAAAAGCTACCGTCCGTATCTGCTGGTTAAGCCTTGGGTCAGACTACCTGTCGGCACTATCTGTTTCACAAGATACTGCTATCGTATAGTACAATATTTTAAGAAAGTATCAGCATAATCAGCCTTTAGTGTACCTACTGCTGGAACACAGGCCTCCTTTCAGTGAGAGAGGGGGAGTGGGCCGTAATTCACCACGCGGGTCCGTTGCGGGTTTGCGGGTTCTCGGACACGCCTGTTTCCTTAGTATAGTTAGTTAGGTCAGTTTAGTTGCGATCATTTTAGCTACAAACTTGTTCTATTAACATTTTAAATTAAAATCAATAATTTATGCAAATGCAAGTTAGTTGTTTATTTTAAATCTTAACTATGCAGACGCTTTCTTAATTTTTTCAAAACTTTTTATCTATTTCGATTAAATCGATTTCGATAATTTTTTATTTTTATTATCATAAAATTTGCTCCGTTTTTCGCTTTTGAATAAGGAATTACCGAAATATTTAGATTTGTGGTTTTAATTTCAGCAAGAATATTTTACCAATCTTAATAAAATCAATCAGCAATTTATTGGTATCGATTCCCTCGTATTCAAAAACAGTTTAACTTGGCCCAGTACTAACAGACCAGAAGTCAATGACATATTGAGGAAAACTCTCGGGTACTTGACTATAAAGAGCATAAAATCTACGTGACGAATCTGATGATTTAGCACTACGGTTGGGATTGATTCTTGGTGACTCACACAGCGGTATTGAGGTTAACTTGATGCAGAAACGATAAGAATTAACGTTAAAGTATGATCAAAAACATTTTTTCACCTATTTAATAATTATACACCCATACATACATAAACTTCTTCCCATGGTGGTAAATAGAAACTACAGAACGCCACCTGCTATGATCCTTACAATACAATTTTTATGTTAACAGAAAATCTGTGTTGCTAAGGACAAAATTGTACCTATACCTACATAGAATCTGGTGCAGAAATATGCACACACACACACACCACACACCAAATGAAATTCAACAACGTTTTTTTTTTACTGAATGGGCTCGCTCTTGACCTCAATCACGCCTGATGGAATGCGATGGATGAGGTATATGATGGAACGAGCGTGCCCAGAAGATGACTAAGGCATTGGAACTCCCACGCAACGACGAAACACAGCAGGTTGCTTGACACCGGACTCCGCTGGGAGGGTGGTTGCAAACCAGGCGGGCGTTAGCCCTACCACCGCAAGGGAAAAATTGGCCAGTCAATAAGGCGTTGGGTGTGACTGTCCAGGATGCGCCGAGCGCTCGGTTCAGTTGAGTAACTGGCGGAACAAACTGCGCTACACGAGGAGGCTTCTTCATGCATCCCAAAACGTATTGTTCCTAAAGCATTTTGAAGATTTTGATTTGATTAAAGCAATGTGTTGTTGTGCATACAGTAGCAGATATCTATGTCAAACAATCTTCGCACACAATTGTATAAACATTTAGGATTTCAAGCGATACTCAACTAGAGATCAACTTTGCAAAGTGCACGTGGCTCTACAAAATCACTGCTTATTCCTTTACAAAAAACTCTTTATGCGGCTCGCAGCTTTGAAATGGAATATTTTCAGTACGAACATACGTTGTATTGTACGTATCTATAGACACTATGCATAGTATATAGTACTAGACAAATTCATAGACAGGCGCACAAGGCCGAACTATCTTTGCTGGTCAACGACCTCAGGTTTCGACGTCTGTAAGGCAACCGTTAAGTAAAAAAAGAATTAAAAAGCGCAAGTTTGTAAACTGTCTGCATTCAATCCGAAATTATTTGTATAAGACTAAAAATAATTACGCAATTTGGTTAATTAGGTAGTGCTTTGTTTCATGATTGATTTTATCGTGAATGAATCAGAAAACATTATTATTAGTTAAGTAAAAACATACACCTATTTGTGTGAAACGCTCATTATTTTGTAAACTCAAAATAATTATTTCTGGAAAATAAATAATCTGTCGGTTCATTTTACGTAAACATTACTTTTGTAAATTTTCACTTCATTTGTAAAGTTCCACGCTTTGTTCTATACGATATTTTCTAAAGATATATTTCATCAATTCAATAACCGACGTCGGCCGTATCTTTAAACTTAAACACCGACACTTTTGCTAATGACGTCATAACTATAAAACAATAATAATACGTAGTTACCATGTTTTATACCACAGACAACAAAGCATTATGACCATAGGCGTTGCATCATAATTGGCCATAGAAATCATGCCTATAATATAAAACACCAATCAAAAACTGCGCCAACGATTGACAGAACTAATTTATGTTTAATCAAATTGTGAATGTTTTCGAAAACACACACTTTAACTCACACCTTCTTCCCGTGAGGGTAGGTAGGAACTACAAAACGTTAAGGCTCCTACAAACAGGCGCGAAACGCGATATAATCGCGTGTCGCGCCTGTTTGAAGGAGCCTTTATTGCAACGATCCATTGCTTTTGCGAAAATTTATATCTGTATTGCTTTATTATTAGCATCAAAAATATCTTGAGAAAACTAAATGACTGTTAGGCAAGACATTATCCAACTAACTTCTACCCGCGACAACGTCTGCGTGGAAGTCAACTATACCACAAAACATATTCTGGCATTCGACTATAGTGTAGCTTTCTATCAGTGGAAGAGTTTTGCAATTGCATGAGTGCTTTCAAAATTATCTCTTACAAACAAACAATTTTACCTCAGTTTGAAATCCGCTGGATGAGACATGCACAGAACCGGACGAAGTGGCAGTGCTTGGATGAGGCTTATGTCCAGCGGTGGAAGTTTTTCGCCTGAAATGACGATATTGATATATTAAAAAAAAATTGTAGTCTATTTGGTTGTTAGTTTGCACCCTAATTGTGTAAAGGCTCCTTCAAACAGGCGCGACACGACACTCGACACAAAGGCACCGCAAGTCGCGCAACGAGCGGTGCCTTTGTGTCGCGCGCGATTATATCGCGTGTCGCGCCTGTTTGTAGGAGCCTTAACACACTAATACTCTCAATTTAAATCATTTTGAAGCGTATTTCTAATTCATTGCTAGATTACACTCTGATGTGAGAGAAGCTCCCTAATTGCGTAACACACAATCTATCGCAATCTGAATGACTGACGTCTGCCCGCGACTTCGCCCGCGTGAAATTTCTTGTTACTCCGACCCACCCCGTCGCATCGCATCGCCTGCCCGCGCTATTACTTCGTTTTTGCTTAGCGTTTTTTCTGATTTTTTTCTTTTTGCTCGGCTCCTAAAGGTCATAGCGTGATGTTAAATATCCTATAGCCTTCCTCAAGAATTGGGCTATCAAATGCAAAAAGAATTTTTCAAATCCGACTGGTAGTTCCAGAGATTAGCGCGTTCAACCAAACAAACAAACAAACTCTTCAGCTTTATAATATTCGTATAGATATAGATTTACAAGGATATTGTTAATCCATTGCTCCATGTGTTCGAAAAATGTGTCTGCTCAACAACGTAAATAACGCAATGAATGTTGATGAACTGTCAAAATGAAACCCATTGCTACTGATAGGGTGTTACAGTACCCGGCGATAAATATTGCACATCGACCTATTCGATCCTATCGATTTTATACAAAGAATAAAAATAATTATCAAAAGAAGCAAATCATAATTGTTTTAACAGCTCCTAATAGATACCGGACTGTTTGTATTTCGTGCGACAGAGATAACGCTCTACGAAGCCGAAATTAGCCGATTGTCTCTTTCCAAAGGTCGATGTGCAATATTTATCGCCGGGTACTGTACTCAATTACCCGGCTGGTTATTGATGCTTCATTCATTCTCCTACCCTTATCCCAACATGTATTTTTCTTCCATACTCTTCTATTGAAGGGTTTGCTGCTAAGTAATAACAGCCGCACAAGTCGATCGATCAGGTTAAGCTACGCTTGCCGCGGTAGGTCTGTGGATGGGTGACCATCTTTACATACCGTGACCCCTCCGTGCCTCGGAGAGCACGTTAAGCCGTTGGTCCCGGCTGTCATTCGTGGATCTTTGACAGTCGTTACGGGTGGTCAGAAGCCCAAAGGTCTGACAACCAGTCTTACCAAGGGGTACCGTGCCGTTCCGTACCCAGTAAATGGAGTAATGGATGGTTGTGGAGGTCAGATATGCAGTCGCTCCATGGAAAATACTGGTACTCAGCTGCATCCGGTTAGACTGGAAGCCGACCCCAACATAGTTGGGAAAAGACTAGGCAGATGATGATGACTCTTCTATTAGTCATTATCTCGTTAAACCCTCCCTTTCAAGCCACATCATCTTTCACATACGAGTAGTCCATCGTTTCTTGGTCTTCTCCTACTCGTATTATGTTTACTGATGATTATAGTCACAAATTGTTACGTGTTGCATTTTATTATAGACTTAACTTATTAAATCTAATAAAAGTAAGTTACAGCATGCAGCATGTGTATGGTATTAGTTGTTACTTATACAAAACTAGCTTCCGCCCGCGGCTTCGCCTTCAAGGTATGTCGATAAAAACTATCCTATGTAAGGACATAGGATAGTTTTTATCGAAAATTTGGCATAGAGATAGATTGCATCCTGGGGAAGGCCCCAGGATGCAATCTATCTCTGCCAAATTTTATCGAAATCCGTGCAGCGGTTTAGGCGTGAAAAGGTAACATACAGACAGACAGAGTTACTTTCGAATTTATAATATTAGTATGGATTGTATTTGATCCAATTGTCTAAAGAATACACTAAGCAAAACTTTACGCTTATCTAGCTTAGTTAATTTAATAATCACGGTAGTTTGAGCATGTCGACTACCCGCTGCACCATGCAATGACCTTATAATTAATTAGAACTAATAGGATAACTTTTAATTGGCTTGCAAAACAGAAAAAACTCTCAGTAGAAAAAAAGTTATTTTTTTTCCATCTCAAAAAAATCATGATTGGTATCAATTCCTCGATTGGTACAGTACGCTTCATAGAAACGGTTACCCCTTGGTAATGACATCAACCTATTTAAGTTTTTTGCAATGTAGCTTAAGTGGCATGTTGGTCTAGTGGTTAACACTGCGGCTTAGCAGTGCGATGGTTTCGAGTTCAATCCGCGGGTGAGAAGATTATTTATTTACCTTTATTATTATTTTTTAGTTTCTTTAGTAGTTAGTTTAGTTTTTTTCGTTAATTATTATTAAAAAATCAAATGGAGGTTTGTAATAAAAGCTAGGCATTTTGCATAAACAATATTCATTTATTTTTTTAATTACATTTCTAGGACTTCATAGAATCCACTTCCTGGTTGAATATACAGATTTCTGTCTGTGTTAAATTGGGGTTATTTACTTAGAATATTAACTAAACACAAAATAGATACCCTAATTTGGTTTAGAACATTTAACATTAGATAACGGTTCGTTTATAGATATTTCTAGAAACATAACTAAACTACAATAATATTTATTTATTTAAAGTTGTGAAAACATACATTTTTTTTACTCTGTATGATCTTATCGGAAACAAGCCTGGTCAAAAAATGAAATGTTGTCATTTCTGCCTGTGAATTACAGAGGAAGAACCAACATGCTAAACTATAACAGTAAGTATAGCAATATACATCTTTATCTTTTATCACATTTTCTGACAACATTAGAAAAATATGTGAGGTCAGATGGTGCACCGTTAACACATTACTAGACTACTTGTAAACAAGAGTAAAGGCTCCTGCAAAAAGGCGAGACGCGCAACGCGAATCGCGCGCGACACTAAGGCACCGCTCGTTGCGGGACTTGCGGTGCCTTTGTGTCGCGTGTCGTGTCGCGCCTGTTTGAAGGAGCCTTAACTGGATTTATAATAATAAAGGTTGTTTATTTTTGATTAACTATGACATAATGATCCCACACATGTTGGGATTAACACTTGCTCATTGCAAATTGCATTGGAACATATACAGTATGTTAAATAACAGAGGGCGTTCCCTTAAACTCGTTAATCTATATCATTAATAGATTAAAATAAAAATATCAGCATAGAAATATAAGCATAAAATAATCCGAATTAAAAAAAATAATTAATTGTCAATAAATTCGAAACCTCCTGTTTAAAATCAAAATAGTAGCGCGGAATAGTATTCGTAGTAGTAATGCCCAAACGCAATACGCACGTTGCTGGCCGAGCGTTTCCGAGAGTTCACGAAGCGGAGTGAGACGGCCGCCCCGCCCCGCCCGCACCCGCGCCCGTCATTCATAAATAAATTCCGACATTGCTGTCCTTCAAGTACGCGTGTACAGAGTGTTTCTTTAACGTATCAATTTACGATTTTTAGTGAATATTTTAATATAAAAAAAAATAAAAACATTTTATTTTCGAATGGTAATATTTTTTTTAGCATGTATGGATGCTATACTATTGCGGGTTAACGGGAACGCCCTCTGTTAGTTAACATACTGTATAATATAACATATATTATATATGTATGTTCCAATGCAATTTTATTAAATAAGTTACACAGTCAATCTGCCGAGTTGCCTATTCATAACGGATAGGATGGCCGTCACTGTCTATCACTTCTTGAAGCCAGCACTTGAACGCATAGTTTTGAAGGGTGCCACTGAGTGAACTTTCACAATATTATGTTGTCGCTCCGATTCATTAGTGTAAGCAATCGGGCGAGAGCCTTGGCGATCACATTTCACATCACCCGTTGCTTGATACCTTTGTATCCATCTACGAACTGTTTTTCTCTGTAATGAAAATAATAATATTAGAAATACATAAAAAATCCAACTTGTAAGTAATAATGCAACATGACTGCAACAATAAATAGGTATATGTGTAAGAATAACGTAAATCTTACCGTTGTGCCCATATCTCGTGCTATTTTCTTTATGTTTTGTTTCTTTTCCCACAGAATAACAATTTTAGCCTTCAATAAAGTTGTTAATCGAACCATACCATCGGTTAATAGAATCAACTGGTCAAAAACTTAATAAATTGGATAATATTACGCTGAAGATAATTACACACAAGCGCATCGGCACGAAAACGAAACATTTGAAAAGTAAAAATACCCTCAATCACAGTTTAGTAAATAAGGCGAAGAATTATACTAAATTCAACCTTAACTCGCAGTTCATACAGCAGTTAAATTTCTGAAGTAAAATTAGGGTAGTGCAACAATCGGAATCAACACATTCTATTCAACCAAACGAGAAATCTATGCTAATTTCAACCTTATCTTTTAGTTAATTGAGTAGTTGCGTATTGCATTTTGTTTTTGTAAAACAAGACGGTAAGGTGCTAGTATTAAATATAAGACGGAAGTTGAAATTTAAACCTTAGCCGAATAAAGCCGATAAAATACCATATAAAAATTATTAAAAACTTGCAAATAATATTTGAGGCGGATCGGTAGATCGGGCAGAGATGGGTGCGGTGGCGGGGGAGGGAGCTGCTCAAGGCTCACGTGACACACGCAGGCCCGAGCGTGCTCGGGCGATAATCTTTAAGTCTTGAGGTGTTACCATTTCTCTGCAGCTGACTGTACCAATTATAATTTCATTGAAATGGAGAAAAATAACTTTTTCCCTTGCATCAAGTCAAGGCTTTCTTACCCTCATAAGGAAGCCTTGACTTGATGCAAGGGAAAAGTAAAAAATATTGACTTCTTACCCTTTTGCCGTCTGGTGTGATAAAAGTTTGGTTTATCCCAGGATCGACGTTCTTGGCTATTCAAGCATTTTTTTATCTCAGAAAAAAAAACAATAACTTTATCAAACAATCTATGATTATAGCACTGTTTTCTTTTTGTTTAGCCTTTTCTGTCCCACTGCTGGGCATAGGCCTCCTCCAAGTACTTCCAGCAACTCTTTTCCCACTGCACCTCGAACCAGACCTCGCGGTACGCGTTCAAGTCATCTCATTGCAATGATATATTTTGAAAAGTACAGGGTTTTATTGTATTCTCCGAAATTGATAATAATTCTGACTTGAAATGCTTATTTTGCAATAAAAACCCCTCAGAGCGAATTCGACCGAACTTTTATAAGTCAAATTGCTGCGAACTTTGGATTTTCGGCAGATTTGCCGTGCAAAAAATGACAAACGTCAATATTATTCCGCGGATAACAGATTTCTGCCGTCTAAACGTGACGCTGACAGGAAAGTCGACATCCGCTCAATTGCCAAAAAAAAAAAGAAAATATTTCTGACTTGGGTAAAATCTGTCCAAAATCGGTGGTTATTCGAGTTAACTTATCTTTTTATATGCACGTGGTTCTGTGACATTAAAACATTTTTATTTCTTTTAAATAAATCCCGTTAAAAGTTTAATCATTACTTATTTTTGCAAAGATCTTTTAAAAGTCAGAGTCTGAGTAAGAAATGCTCATGTAGCTACTAAATACACGTGTCCAACAGACTAGCGAATGTTGACACTAGTGTAATCTTCTGCTTGCCTGGATACTCCGTGACGATAAGTGACTGCAAACTGCAACAACAAAACTAAATATTGTTATTATAATTCTATTATGTTCCCTAGTGAGTGAATTTGCACAAACTGTACATTTTCACAATGTAAAATTTATATTCCAAACTGTCCCGGTGAAGTTCGTAAGTACCACATGAGACAGAATTTCGATTTCTCGGCTATTTCTTTGGGTTTTTCCTGATTTTCTTTTTTCTCAAACCACCCCAGTATTGAGGCGAATAAAACAAAAATAAAATCAAATCGGTCGAGCCATTTTCAAGTTTTTGCGAGACTAACACACGGCAATTCACGGACATAGGTAGATATATATATAGAGATACTTATACTTAATTACCTTGCTAAACTATACACATAAATTTGCAATTCATTTAAAATATTAGGTATTATTTTAAATGTGCCTTTCTGATTTAGAGGATTAAAGATTTAAAATGTGTCTCAGACCCAACGTTATTTCCTCTCGTCTAGTTAATTTTCAGGTTTTTAATGCCGGCGTCCACTCTCGAATGTTGCATTCGTTTACAGTTAGCCAAATTAAGATGACCAATGACCATAAAGTAAGTTCGCATCTAGTTCGTGCTGCGGACGCGGACGCCACCGCAGACGCATCTAATAAACTATATGATTAAATAATTTAGTAGTGGCCGCAAATGTATTCAAGTGGGTCGCCAGACGCATTAGCGCGAATTCCTAAAACCGACTAGACGTGTTCATAAGGCTTCTTTTGTTAGATGTTTTTCGGTCTGTCTGGCCAGCCACAAAGCCTTGAGGTCGACTCACACGTCGTCGGCCCGCTAAGAAAAGCCTGGCATTTTTTACTTGCAGGACTAACATATGTAGTTATTCTTAAAGTTGTCATATGTAACGGTCGTCGCTGAGATGGATCTTAGTGCTCACCAAAGAAATAACTAGGTACTAATAATAATGTATGCGCCAGACGGCTGCACACATTTTGCAAGTGTGAAACCTGTTTCTATCGCAAAAAACAATGTTGGAAAATCCAATAACAAAAATGAATTAATCTTATTATTAAGGCAGGTCCCGCGACGTGTGAATAACTGAATACACTCTATAACGCAACCACGTACAGTACCCGGCGATAAATATTGCACATCGACCTTTGGATTTTATATTTTGATTGGTATTTTATACAAAAAATAAAAATAATTATCAAAAGAAGAAAATCATAATTGTTTTAACAGCTCCTAATAGATACCGGACTGTTTGTATTTCGAGCGACAGAGATAACGCTCTACGAAGCCGATTGTCTCTTTCCAAAGGTCGATATGCAATATTTATCGCCGGGTACTGTAAGCGCATAAGACGAACTATACCTAAAGTAATTAGAAGGCATGATCAACGACTTACCTGTAGACTATAGAAAATAACAGACTTTTATTTTGAAAGAGATAAATATTTCGAATGCGCGACGGGCATAATATTTTAAAATAATGAAACAGACACTAGATCCCAGACGAAAATCATTAGGTACCTCTTCATATGCATTTGTTTTATTGCCTGAATTTCAAATAAGACGACAAAAATTCTTAGATTAAATCTTTTGTTATTTGAACTGGGGGAAAAATAAGCAACATTACCCTTTTCTTAAAGACAAGTGTAGAAATATTGTGTAAGATAAATGAAAGAGGAATTAACGGACTTCCTAGCTCTCTAAGATAGTCCTGATCTTGCATTATCTGGCTGCAATGGAATACGTGAGTTTTGGCCAGTAGGTATCTTTTGGTAGGTAAGTGAGTGTTATCTACAAGTTCGGTTTGACTGTCACTAAAATAGCCACGGTGCATGATAAGACATTGTGACACCTGAGTTCGCGAATTATCTAAAGAATAGTGTAGCACGCATCTACAGGTAAATTATACAAGCCTGTTCAAATAGGCATTAAGTTCCAGACAATTTACACAATTAAACACTTTACTTTTACATATGTATCGCGTATTTATATTGACAGCTGTTTAAAAATGTTAATAAAGTAGAGATAAATATTTCGGCCTTGATGAAAATTTGGGAGTGCGTACGCGATCGTGTATTTAGACGAGCGCCTGCGCAGTTATCTGTGCAGTAGGTACTTAATTAATCTTGTCAGTGTACCAAATTAAAAAAAGTAAGTTCCTAAACCTTTTTGTCAACATAACAAAAAGGTCGATCGCTGCTGTCATTTTAGTGTAGTAAATTAAAAATCAGAGTTTAGTTCGTTATTACGAACTGAAACTCAAAAGCACTTACAGGCACTATGATTTGTCAAGGAGTCTGTCAATCAGAAAGTTGTATAGAGTGTAATAGTAGGTTCTTTTGGAAAAGAACGGGCAAGAAACTTCATGGACACTTAGCATTGACAAGTCACTTGACATTGGCAAATTCAATTAAATATTTGGCTATCTTGGCCTAGAGGAGACTTACAATTTTGTAGGTGGCATGCCACCAAAAATTCAAAGACATGTGGCATCTACCAACCCGCACTTGGCCCGCGTGGTGGATTACGGCCCACTCCCTCACACAGAGAGGAGGTTTATCTATGTCCGAGCAGTGGGAACTTTATAGACTGATTATGTATGCCACTAATACCTGCAATCTGAATATATTCATCTAACTAATCTGCCTTCAACACAATAAGCTTTCACACTACGAATCTATCTATCTATTCGGTATTATCTCTACGCAGGCACAGGTCTCCCTCTTCCTTGTCCACAAGCTTTTGCTGCTAATACGAGCCGATCCTGTCGGTAGGAGATGAACTCGTCTATTTTTCACCTTGATCTGCCATGCACGGTGTCGTTAAGAGTCCATATGATGCTGTTTTGGTGATATTGGGCGATCTGGATATCGGTATCTGTAAGACTTAAGAGTTTGCTATTTGGAAACATTAAACTTGGACTTATAATCTTTAAATCTGTTGAAGCGAAAACACGATTGGATAAAAAAATTTCGATAAAAAAAAATAACGAAAAAACCTCGTTTTGCATTCAATATGACTTTTTTATCTCTTTTCTTCTTCTCTGTTGCCACATCCATCATCATCTACTTAGTCATTCCCAACGTTGGAGTCGGCTTCCAGTCTAACCGGATGCAGTTGAATACCAGTATTTTACATGGTAGTATTTTAACCCTTTAGTAAGACTGGTTTTTTAGATCTCCGACTTCGACTACGCACAACGACAGTCAAATATACAGCAGGGATCAACATCTACATATAAAAAGTCTAAAATTCATTCACAGTCCGACAACCCATAGCCTAAACCTCTGAATGTATCATGAAAGTTTGCATAAGAGTAAGTTCCTTAAACAAGGTCAAAATAAATTAGCTAGCGAAACTCTACAGACGTCATAGATATCGATATCTAAACAAGATAAAATAATAAATATATAATATTAAATAATAAATAATAAACCCTGTTCCTCATACCTCTATAATATATAATAATAAATAATAGATAAATAATTTTTTTAAGGGGTCAACGACCGCTGGTACTTTTGTTACTAGGGAATGAAAGTTCGTATGGAAGCTCGTCATTTTTGCCCATGGGCAATTCGAACGGGCACATAGCTTGTCCATCTTTAAAATAAAAATATATTAACTGGGCCTCGCCTCTAAGAAAACGTAGAACTTCAATATTGTGACCTACTTCCTATTGTGTGATATGCAACTTTCCAGACTCGGTCTAGTCCGACAACATAACAATATCATACGACTAACTTTAGATATCTTGTCGAGACCTAGAGCTGTCTGGACTTAGAGATGGTCTGTCAAACTAAGTTCTATAAATTAGGAATAGGATGCGTTTGTAAAGGTATGGAAGAAGTATATGAAATAAAAATATATCTATATGATTTTCCTAATCATTGCACGCGGTTCTATGCTCAGTTCTTATATAAATAAAAAGGAGTACCGCACTGGGCCCGCCTGGTGGATTACGGCCCACTCCCTCTCACCGAGAGGAGGCCTGTGTCCCAGCAGTGGGAATATTATAGGCTGATTATGTATGCTTACCAATGTAGCATTTTTTATTGCCAAAGTGGGATTATAAATAGATCCGTAAGCGAATTTTACCTGTAATAACTACTTCCATAAGGGATGTCTACTATGCAAAGCTATCAGGGGGCCTAAAAAGGCCACTTTGGGAGAATCATAAAAGGATAACATTATGAACCATAATGGACAGTTAACTGTTCAGTTAATCGTATGAAATCTCGTCTGTGCTAAAATTTCAATCAATCCAATCCAAATCCAATCCCAATCTCTTTGATTATACCGACGTAATGCAGCGAAAAAAAAAGAAAGACACGGACTGTCTTCGCCATAATTATGATTCATAATGTTATCCTTTTATGATTCTGCCAAAGTGGCCTTTTTAGGCCCCCTGGTCTTTGCTTCATTATTGGTAAAGGCTCCTACAAACAGGCGCGACACGCGATATAATCGCGCCCGACAGAAAGGCACCGCTCGTTGCGCGACTTGCGGTGCCTTTGTGTCGCGCGTGATTTTATCGCGTGTCGCGCCTGTTTCAAGGAGCCTTAAAGATAAAACAGTCTTAATTTTAACCAATACCGTTCCATGCAGTATAGAAATCGGCCATTTCTCTTATCTACGGGTTACTTACTTTTTCTTAAGTACATACCTATCCGATAAGTTAGCCCAAGATATGAGTAAGAAAATCTTCGCTCAAATCCGTTCAGATAACTAAGTACCTGCTTATAAATGAGTAACAAACATTTTTGCAAACATTTACACGTGTTTATATATGAAGTGAAGTTATATATTTTACGGTATTTCACATAGATATCCTAGAAACGATAACAATCACAATTTTCTCATGCAACATCATGCCCATAACAATAGTTTGTAGGCCACATGAACATTTGTTCGGTGCGGAAGTCGAAACCGCGCCAAAGTGCAGAAGCCAATCACTTAGCTATTTCGCCAATGGAGCCTCCTTTTCTGCTAATGTCTGTGACCTTGTGTGTGACCAGTTCGGGTGATTCTATGTGACAAATCGTAATAAATCTTTCAAAACGGATAGGAAGTTATAATTAATAGTGATAAAAAACAATATCGGAGGAACTTGGATCTCTTTTTGTATACCTTCATGACAATCAAAGATGTAATGCAGTATCTTTAATAGAACAGTCTAGAAGGCTGGTTTGACATTCAATTACATTATTGTCAAAGCAATTTTAATCAGACAACTCTAAAAGACTGAATCATTGGTTACGATATATCTACATCAAAGTTTATTAAGAGATCCAACAAGAGATCTAGACAAGTGTCAATAGCTTTCAAATCGTTTCTTACTTCCACGACTTTCAATAGAGTACGATATTCAAAAGATTATTTATGCAAAAGTCATATGTAGCTATGATTTTTCCATCATCGTTATCGCTGATAGAATGCCACTTTGTTTAAGCCCTCTGGTCTGAGGCAAGCCCCAAACAGAATGGAAGCAAAATAATTATCATCAAAATATTTCATATCAGAGGATGCGAGACTGCACATTTCTCCCTATCAGTGACTACGATTGACCTTGCCATTGTTGTGACTCGCTATCTCTTAATGCGTGCACCTTCAATTTAAGGTGCAGTCCTCTGTGACCGATTAAACTCAGCCCAATCTTGGATTTATTGTTTTTATGTTGATAGGTTGTTTTGAAATAATGTTTATATTATCGTTCACCCATCCAACACCCAGTGCGATCATACCATGCCCCACTTGCTGGAGTGTCCTATGTGCCCGTTCACCTGCACCTCGGATGACCTAAAGAATGCCAGTGATGACGCAATCAATTTGGCTGCCTACTGGGCTCAAACTATTAAAAAAAAACCGGTAAAATGCGAATCCGACTCGCGCACCGAGGGTTCCGTCCAAAATGTGTAGGTATGTTTCTAAAAATGTACGGTATTCGGATTTTTTCCTTTGCTTGTGCTATATGACATTGCTTCTTGTCAAATTTCATGATTTTAGGTCAACGGCAAGTACCCTATAGGTTTTGATTCCGGAGCATAAACGCCCGTATCTTTTGATTTCGTTGACTTAGAAGTTTGTTTTTTTCACTGCTTCAAGGAATTGCAGCCTTGAGTATTCGGTATTAATTTCAACTTGGTAACTCCACGCGTTCCTTGATAACTCCACGCGTTCCTGAGAAAAAGGTCTTGACAGATGGACAGACAGATGGGCAACGAAGTGATCCGAACGAAACGAACGAAGTGGTGAACGAAGTGGTGAACGAAGTGGTTCCGTTTTTTCTTTTGAAGTACGGAACTCTGAAAACAGCAAGAAAGAATAGCATCAACACAAAAAGATGAAGAAGTTGTTATTGTTGATGGTTAGTTTATTGTTGTAAGGTGGGTGGGGTATTTGACCGTAAACAAAGTAAAAGGAATATGTGATCGTAGCCGGCGGAGTTCTGTAGTACCTGCTAACCCCAATGGGAAAAAGGCGCGAGATTATGTGTGTATGTTGATAGAAATTTGCTATATTTGCATATGCCATGCCAAATGCAACATCTTAAGGCTTGAGTGACTTCTTCTCGACCCATGCGATTTTGAAAGTTCTATCCTCGACTTTCAAATGTCTCACCATCTTATAAATGTATTTTCGTTTAGCGTCGTACAAAAATGCAGAATGCAAATACAGAATTCGATAATTCGACTCCAAAATGGCTTCCAATAATTGCGTAACGCAGCCTCACAGATATTGTTTTAAAAGCGCGCTCATGAATCGTGTGACGTCACAAGTGAAAAAGCGGGAACAAAATGCAAAGCTGCGAACATGTGAGCCGCTCGTATGGAAAACGAAAGTCTTTCGACGCGAGTTTCATTGAGGCGAAGTTGGCTCGCTCGCGGCTGCTGTACGACAATGTTGGAAGTAACTGAGCACACGAATCTCTTGGACTCGACAAAGAAATAACACAGGATATCATGGACTACCTCATTGGTCCAGTGGTCGCAAGCGATACTTTTGAGCATGAGGGTTCGATTCCCGGGTCCGGCAGTGTTTCTAGTTTTTCCATCAGGAATTACTCAGTAGCAGTCCACAAGTCTGGATTATTGCGCGGTGGATAGCAAAAGCCTTGCTGATAACATGGGACTTAAACATATCTGGCGAAATGAACACCTAACACCTAACACTTCGGGGATTGCAGTCATCATGTTATGTTTATAACAAACATAATCCCCGCAAGTCAAAATGGCACCCTTAACAATAATATTTATGTTCACCCATTCATGTTCAGTCTGGAACCGCGTCGAGATTCGAAAGAAGCTGCAATTTTTTATCTTTTTTTTACATGTAACGTTAGATTTTTTACTTGTATAATAACATGCGACTTTTTGCATCAGCTTCGTACAACAGACGCTTTCATACAGTGATATAAACATAGTGGCACATATTTGCATATAAAACTGATCTTAAATTAAACACTGCTGATGCTAGACCGTGTGCAGGAGAAAGTGTAGACCGGCGTAATTTATATCTCCGAAAATAATTCGCCGAAATTACGTTGCAATCGGTTTCATATGATATTACGATGTGGATCACACCCGATGCAAAATGAGTCGTCGAGAACAAGACCTAGACTCGTTTTTGCGCGACTCAATAAGACTTAATTACACCGAACCAAACCGGATCACACTCTTCCGGCCTCTCCCTAACTTCAAACGCAAGCCTACAGTAAAAGCCGCCGCAGACAGCCTAGACGATTCTAGTAGAACCATCTCAGGGAAAACTTCATGGGAATTGTTCTATTAGAGTCGTATCGCACCTGTCTACGGGAGCCTTAACTCTGGAATAAATCCCAAGTCCGTGCGTCTCTCAATTATTTTATAATGTCTTTGACTTCGTAGCCTTGTAATATACGTGTCGGTACCACGCTTTAATAATACAAAATCATGGTTGAATCTAGAATTCAATCTCCACCGACTGCCCAATACTGAACAGATTAGCTTCGCTTCTTGTATAATTTCTTGTCTATTTGTGGATGACCCTTGGGAAAAAAGGAAAATTCCTACAGCCCGATTCAAACTTTATTACGGCTCGGAAAATGAAGCGAGTCGCTGCGCAATAACAAATTCACGTGTCAGTGGGGGTGAGAGGTGAGGTACTACGCAGCGAGTAACGGACTTCAGAGCCGCCATAAAGTTGGAATAGGGTTGTACCTAATATCCGACAAATCATTGCTATAAGTTTACTGTAATTTAGAGCTTTTTGTTGAGATAAAAAATACAGGAAAGAAATTACGACGCAGATATTTATTATTATACCTACATAGTTTTGCTGTAACTGTAGATATTAATTGCTGCACGTAAACTTGATATTTTGGCAATGTTCCTTTAGGAATTAATCGAATTTTTACGCTAAAGGTATCCTAGAACAGGCTATAACAACATAACCCTTTATTCATAAACTCTGCTTAAAGTTGTGATTAGCGACTGTTTAACAATAGGTTAATTTTTGACGTTTAAAAGTACAAAAGCACTTAACTTTATTGATCGTTACTAAATAAACCCCCTAAACTGAAAACGAAAAAACGTTAAACATTCAACATTGAAACGTTAAACATTCTTAGGAAACCCAAAGCCCCAACAAATGAGGAGATTCGTGGAAGTTAAGTAGGGTCAGAAACTTTTTTACTATAACATAATAATCCGATCAATCAAAATAAACCAGTAAACAGTAACCGGAAATCCCAACAAAACGATTACTTTCCAAGAAACGGGAATGAATTTCTAAGAATATTTTACTAGACGAACAATGAAGATTTTTTTGTGGTGTTTTTCTCATTCTTTCAATAAACTAAATACCTACAATAGAACTCGGATATCTATGAATAGTACGCTACTGTAGAAATCTGATATCTATGGTAGAAATGTTACAGAAATATCCGGCAGTTTTCAATTTTGATCAAACAAATCGTGAATCAATTTTTTACTTTGACTTTATGTCTTTCATCCAAAAATTGTTTTTTATTTTTACAATTCATCAAAAATAAAACAAAAGATCAAAAATCGAAAAGACGAAAAGCGAAAGATAGCTTATTATTAGTAAGTACCTAGATAGACAATATCTTCTTATGAATAAAATAAATGATAAAGGCTCCTACAAACAGGCGCGACACGCGATATAATCGCGCGCAACACAAAGGCATCGCTCGTTGCGCGACTTGCGGTGCCTTTGTGTCGCGTGTCGTGTCGCGCCTGTTTGAAGGAGCCTTAAAACTACATATCCTCCTTCCAAAGCTCAGTCAAGCATTTACTACATCCTTGTCTTTAAACTTCGCCAGACTCTAACTTACTGTTTAATAAACTACCAACAAATTATAGTTGTGAATGTTGCGTCTGCATCGCCCTAGTGCTCTAGTTAATGTTACCGTGTTACGGAGTAGAATAACTTATTGATAAAGTAAATAAAAACAACATTTTTACAAGGAAGAGAAATCTACAGACAATTCTATACGGGTTAAAGAAGATAGCGAAGAGATTAAAATACGTGGGAACACTTTTATGATTTGACCTATATCATATTTTTATTAAGTGCTGACTACCCCTATAACTTTCATAATCACATTATTAAATAGTGAAGTTTATCTTAGACACCTCAGACATCATGAAGGAAAACATTGTATCAGGAAACATGGACTTATAATTCATATAAGTCTGAAATCGCAAATCAGCCTTGAGCAAGCGTGGTGATCAATGCTCATGCTTTCTCTGTATCAGAAGAGGCTTTTACTACTCGTAAATGTATACTGCTGAACATGAGCTTCTTAAATTGAATAGTCAAAAAGCTCTTTGACATATTTTAAAGTCATGATTAGAAGGAGAAGGACATGCATGTCATGAATTCATAAAGGTTCTCTGTAATGCACCGGTGCATTACAGAGAACCTTTTTGAATTCACAACGACATGTCACATAGGCACATGATGCTGAAATATTCTACCATTCAGAAGAAAGTAAAAAAATTAAAGGGTGTGTATTCAATTATTTGTATTTCTTTATGGAATTAAATACTTATTAAATTATTAGCAATTGATAACTATTTCAAGTAAAACAAACCAGAAAAGAAAGTTTGTTTATTACAAAAGAAAAACAGCACTTATGTAAATAGATGTCAGTAATAAAAATTATTTGCAACCATTTAAATTTAAGTATTTTTGGGCATTGTATTCAATGCCTTGAAAATAGGTCAGACGTGCATATAATATTAGTGTAATCGACGCAATGACTAACAAAATTAATGAACAAAATAATTATTTATTTATGCAACAGACGTTAGAGGACGTGCCCTCTTCAAGTTAAACATTGTTGAAACTTTGTCACTTGACTACCGGTCCGGTGCAATAAATTATCTATGAGGCTAGTTTAAAATCTATAAAATTACGTAATATTTGCGTTGAGTTAAACCAACAAATATGGCGATACAAGTGACAGTGCGGGGTTGTTTCAATGTCACGAATTGGGGGCCCCCATATATTATGTACTCATGCGGTATATAGGTACATAGATAAGCACATAGCACTATTTCTATGAGCGCACCCCACCGATTGTAATCTGGGTGAGGGGCGAGCGGTTGAGGCGGACGGACCAATCGCTGTGCTCCCGTGACCAGAAAAGGGGGAGGAGTTTCGCACCCCTAGTTTTCTAGGGGTTAGTGTGCTTCCGCGGCCAACCTAGTTTGCCGTAACCCCCCGCGCGCCGCGCTCTCCCCGTATCCACTAATTTAGGGTTGATCAATCGGCCGCGCGGCTGGCGTTACGTAAGAGTCACCAGACGAATTTCATGTGATGCAGCGCTCGCTGCCTGACGCAGACAGGCGGCCGACCACAGCCTATATATCGAGACAAGCTTTCAATAAAACTAAATCCAAATAATTTAAATTCAAATCTTACTTACATAAAATCTTTTGTCCAAGTACAGATTTATTTTCCCGTTATTCATTGTTCAACTCTGGGTTTTTTACGATTTCTTAACGGCCTTTGTTTAATATTTCATCTCATTACAAAAAAAATCTAATTTAAACATATTTTAATTATCAAAAATGTCAACGAAATGCGTCACTATCCTGTCATCACTTTCTTGTCCGTTTACATTTTGTTATCGTTTACTTCTCAAACTGTCGAATCTTTTGCACATTTTATCTGAAACGAGGTTAATGAGACGCTATTTGAATGCAATAGATTTGCATAGGGGGGCTTGTAGCTAACTAATAAAAGCCGCACGGGACAATCGATAAGGTTAAACTACGCTTGCCGCGGTTGGTCCATGGATGGGTGATCATCTTTACGTATGTACCAAGATCCCTCCGTGGCTCGGAAAGCACGTTAAGCCGTTAGTCCCGGCTGTCATTCGTGAATCTTTGACAGTCGTTTCGGGTCGTCAGAAGCCTGACAGTCTGACAACCAGTCAGAGGTCAGATACATCCGGTTAGACTGGAAACCGACCCCAACACAGATGGAAAAAGGCTAGGCAAATGACATGATAATGAGATTTGCGTAGGCAGCCAAGAAAAAAAACTGAAGTACGGAGAAGTTATACTGCGTGGTTGTTTTGGCTGCACTGCCAACATTGGACCTTGTAAAAGCGTTGTTTCTAATTACCTTTTCATGTTATGAGTATCGATTTTGACGATAGTACTATTTAGTTAGTTACCTGTTTTTACTATTCCCCAGGGAATTCAGCTCTTTAAATATTAGTACGCATCCAGATGCGTACTAATATTTAAAGAGCTGAATGACCTATTGACCTATAGTTAACTCTTGTACTCTGAATGTAGGTAGTGGTTAACGAAGTTTATTTCCCGAATTTTATATAATCAGCCTATTTTAACTGTTACTTCATTTTAATTGTCATTGTAGTCTATCATAATCAGCCTATATTATTCCCACTGCTGGGACACAGGCCTTCTCTCTTTGAGAGGTAGTGGGTTGTAATTCACCACGCAGGCCCAGTGCGGGTTGGTAGATGTCACATGTTTACGAATTTTTGGTTGTATAATTGTTTCATTCGCCGTTTTGAGAGTAGTGGTGATGAAATTATTTACCCTGTAGTCTGATAGTTTGTGATTGGTCAAGAAATTATGAAAACTTCCATGATCGATGAGTTACATACAATATGGTACAAAACATCTCACTTATAAAACAGTATCTGTAAAAAAAACTTTCTGAATTTCACAGAAATTCTAATAGCTAAAAAAGACTAACATGACTAACACACAGAATATTCAGGACTCTGAAATAACATGGACGACTAACAAAAAAGTCCACAGGGACCCTTGTAACCCCCCCCCCCCTTACTCCCCGTAAATCTATCGCTCTTACACTACCTCTTCGAAAAACAAACTTCGGAGAATGTTCCTGTCCCGCGTTTATGCAAACTATCAACGGACGCCGACCTCAGCGCCACCGATGGAGATCCTTTGATATAGTTTTTATGCGGCGTCATACTTACTTAAAAAAACTGGCCAAGGGCGAGTCAGACTCGCACACGAAGGGTTCCGTACCAAGGCAAAAACGCCGAAAAAAACACGTTTGTTGTATGGGAGCCTTCTTAAATATTTATTTTATTCTGTTTTTAGTATTTTTTGTTATAGCGGCAACAGATATACATCATCTGTGAAAATTTCAACTATCTTGCTATCACGGTTCATGAGATACAGCCTGGTGACAGACAGACAGACAGACGGACGGACAGTGGAGTCTTAGGAATAGGGTCCCGTTTTTACCCTTTGGGTACGGGAACCTAAAAAGAAACAAGATTAAAAGAGTAGTTTTTTAAGTGTATTTATTGTTTCGGTTGGTTTTCGTTCTTTTTCTTTTATGTTCATTCAGAAAATTACCAATTTAAAGAAAGCAATACCTCCTAAACCCCAATTAGAGTATTGAGTTAAAAGCATACAATGACCAAACCCAATTTTTTTAAAGCTAACTATTATTAAGAAAGTCGTATTGACCCTAGCATTACTTTATGCATTTAAAATTGAGTTTTATTGCCTTGAAAAAAGATTTAATTTTCTTTGGCTCATTTGGCGGTCAGTGTGGCACAATACATAATTTTTGAAAAAAAAAACCTTTGTAGTAAAAGTTACTTAAATCGATTTAGTAGTCAATTATGAACAAAGTTCTGTTACACTTTGTATAAACAAAGGTTTTTTTTTATAAAAAAAACTAGTTCTTCACATAATCTAAAGTCTATTAAAAGTGCATATTACATTATGATACCTCGAATTCCATCTAACTGACAACAAAAAAATTCCTTTGTCCCTGAACTGAACAACTACAATGTATGCTAGCTAACATGTCATTAAATGATAAGACCATTCACAAAATCTATTACAAGTAGGCTCTTGCAAAATCGATACACCAGTAGTATTTCAAACATTTTCCTCAAGCAAGTGCCGCTACTTTTACAATTGAGCTTTTTGACGGTTGAAGTGTAAAAAACTGCAAATAAAAACTAGCTACCTGTCTACGCGTCACAAAAAATAAAGTAATTGAAAACAATGTAGGACATCGGCCATGTGTAAGGAAATATATAGTCTGTTTCAAAAATATCTGATGAAAATATAAACAAATTGATCAGAAAACGTGCCTAAGAATACCAATTTGTCATGTCACTTACGAATTGAGTGCTTTGATTTGAATGCTTAAAACCGATATTCTGATTTTAAAAATCACCTTAGAGAAATTTTTCATTTGTCAATTTAGGTGAATTATAGAACATCATTTTTGACGGTGTTTGTTACAATTTAATACGTTACGTTATTCAAACAATAATTGTTGGAAGAAATGGTGAGATAAATCTTCTAAATACAGACATAATATGTGTTAGTAATTCCCTTTTGTGAGCGATTGTGTAAGAATGTAACCTGAACAGGGTTTGTTTACACTTTCACCAGTTACTTTTTGAACAGACTATACCAAGTTTTTGACATAGTTTTGTGAGTTTAAAATGTTTGAAAGGTAGCGACTACATTTAAATTCCGAATTGGGTTTGATCTACTTTTTATGCGAAACCGACAGCGGCGCCGGCGTCTAGCTCTTTTAAAATCTCGTTTAATAGAGCCTATAAAATTCTGAGATGCTGGTATTTGTATCCCAAAGAAGATTCTACGGGTGTACCCTTACCCCTTATTAGGTCAACAATATTAAGGTTACGGACCGCCATCTCGAACCAGCCCTCGCGGTACGCGTCCAGGTCATCTCGTCATCACTTCTGGGCCGGCTTCAGAAAAAAGATTCTTGGAAGAATTTGTTGTCCTTTGCCCAGAAGTGGGGCAGATATAGGTTGACAAACGGACGCAGTACGAACCGCAGTTTGTAGGTTATTTAGATAGTACTGAACTGAACAGGATTGGACCTTGTCACAATATTATATTTCGATGCCTTAGAGTGAAAACCTCGTAAGTGTAAAAGAAGTAACTTGTCGGGAGGAAGAAAGAACTGCGTGAGATAAAAACTATCCTATATATAGGTACATACATTTTTTTATTTCTTTCTTATTTGCAGAATAGTTGGGCACACGTCATCTAAAACTATTACAAATTTCAAGTTGATAGCATTAGCAGTTCTTGAGATATCCAACTGTGATAGACAGACAGACTGAGTCGCACCATAAGGGTTCCTTTTTACCATTTTGGTACGGAACCTTAAAAATTAGCTGTTCTATTCATTTTGACCGCGTAGGTATCACACCATTCTATGAAACAGCAGATTTTTTTTAAAGCCGTCTAAAAAATTCTACACTATTGACCGATGACTTGTATGTGTGGCAAATTGTACATAATTATTACCAATTAAGGGGCTTACAGGACCTAAACGCAAAAAACGCAAGTTTTAGAAACAATAAAAATATATAATCGACTACAGTAAAAAAAATCAGAAAATTTTATGATATTCTTCAGGATATTATGCTAGGTAGATAGTGTGTTGAAAACATAGTACAACTAACTTGATACGATAGAAAAAAATCATGAAGATACCTCTAAAAACTTTCTTTTTACAATAAAAACTATACTAATATACATACAATAATTCTGATTTTATGCACTAGTGTTTTAATTTTTTAGTCCAAACAATAGATTTTTTGTAATTAAATAATGGCGTCATATTTTGCAATAAATTACCATCGTTGTGTCATCGCGCTTCTCTTTCTTTTATGTGCAGTCCGACAAAGATCGCGCTTTAGGCCACGTAGTCGCCTTAAATAAATTATCGAACCTAAAACTTCACGCTCGGTAACCCTAGATCAGACAACTATAACCATGCGGCTGCTACTTTTTATTGCCAAAATGTAATAACCCGATGTCTGGTTTGATTTCATTCGCGATTAAGATGTCTACCAATCTTCAACACTGAGTAATTAGAAAGGTACGGTTAATCACAAAAATATATCTAACTATTTTATAATCTAGATTTTATTACTGAACTTCAACTGGTTTTTGAACACTGTTTTCTGCAAATGACAAGCTTGAGACAGAGTTGGCGAATCTATGGAATTAAATGATTTTTTTTTCGGTAAATAGGATACCGGAATCACTTTTACACGTCATAGTGTAGAAAAAAAAACAGTGGCACTCCGGAAGTGCCGACAGAAGTGAAAACAAAACACAAACAGAATACTTTGCCATCACTCACTGACCTGTCGGATATACAACCGAGTACATAACGAGGACAGCCGAACACATCCGAAGCGGGTATTTTTTTTAATCGTCTTATAAACAAAAGACGCGCGGTGCCGCTTACGGTAACAGTGGCGCGAGTTCAATGGCTTTTTCCCATCTCAAAAAATGCCTAACGCGCCTAAAGAAGTTTTCACTTCAAAAATAAGCTAGATAGAGTCGACATTTCCTATCTGACTACCCCTGAGAAGAAAAGTCAGTCTCTTTTAAAGGCCAAGCATAATCTTGGTCAGATCATGTGAAGAATATGTAGATTAGTGCCTGAAATGGTCTTTTGAGGAAAGAGCCACACATATTTGCGTGGTCCATTCCAGTCAGTGCAAGTATTTATCAGTAATCGTGCAGCTCAACTCAGAACTTTATGAGCTCAACGACTTGACGAACAATAAGTACCAACCGACCGACTGACCGACTTTTTGACAATACAAAAATGCCTGTAAATGGTTTAATTGAAATAAATGCTTTGAGTTTGAGTTTGAGTTTAAGTTTGACACACGCCACCGTCAGCGAGACATTTGTGTGAGCATGACATACTATCAGCCGCCAGGGCACATTCAAGTCAATGAAAGACTACCCGGTAAATGGTACAAAGGGTAATTATAGTACATACATAGAAATCACACCTGTGCTATGCAATTATATAATACAATTTATGAGCTCATCGACTTGACGAACAATACCAACCGACCGACTGACCGACTTTTTGACAATACAAAAATGCCTGTAAATGGTTTAATTGAAATAAATGCTTTGAGTTTGAGTTTGAGTTTAAGTTTGACACACGCCACCGTCAGCGAGACATTTGTGTGAGCATGACATACTATCAGCCGCCAGGGCACATTCAAGTCAATGAAAGACTACCCGGTAAATGGTACAAAGGGTAATTATAGTACATACATAGAAATCACACCTGTGCTATGCAATTATATAATACAAAGTAAATTGAGTTTATACAATGCAAAGATAGTCTTACAATCTTCAGCAGCTCCAACAGTATTTTCAAGTATTAATCATGGCAAGGCTAATCAAGGCTGATATTATTATTATTCCAGCACCTACTTTCTTTTAGAATCACCAAAGTAATTTGTGATGGTGGTGCTGTAAAATTTGGTTGACAATTACCGCTAGGCAAAATCTTCGGATCAAGAAATATTCACGGTTAGGAAGTAAAAGTAAGCTCTAATTAGATAAGCAAATTTAAAAATTACTAAATTAATTCCTCCGGTTATAATTTAAGTCGAATAGCGGTCACAATTTCGTTGAATAGTGGCTAGACTACTGGCACTATCGAGACCTGTAGGTGGTATCTACATTACGTCAGGACCGAATTCAACAATGTGTGATCTCATCTCATCATGTTTTTACAAAACTCCCTAGTGGGAGCGCTCTAGGGAGTTGTGTATTGACGGATTCCATATTCAAGCCTATAGCAACTCAAAGCAGTATAGGTAACGTTTAATGCTTTACCTACATACAAAATGGAATTCTCGCTACAGCCTGATTCAAACTTTATAGCGGCTCGGAATATGAGGCGATTCGCTGCGCAGTAACAAATTCACGTTTAAGCGGGGGTGAAGGATGAGGTACTGCGCAGAAAGTAGCGCACTTCAGAGCCACCAAAAAGTTTTTATCGGGCCGTACGACGAAGAAAAAAAGAAAAATAAAACAGCCATTCAATCATAGTTCAGATTAAAAAAAACATAAGTAGGTGTACCATCTCAACACTTAACGTATTTTCATTGTATTTATATTAAAAGATCAATGTATTTACAGTCTGTTTCTCAACTTTTTATACAATTCAATAATAATGTTCATAAAAAAATTTTTCGGCGTCACTTGATTTGTTCTCTGTCATTAAGGCATAAAATGTGTGGGTAAGTTCAGCGATTTAGTATCATTCGTTCATTCGGTCATTGTGATTTCATGCTTGGACAGCTTAGCATGCTTAGGGGCCTGAACTTAGGGTGAGTCTTGTTCGACGTACACTACTGGATTAAGCATCATCACTGTTTTATTTCACAAATATTCATAATGTACAGAAGCGTTTGTATGTATACTGTGTGTAAACTAAACAGCTAACAACACTTAAAAATAATTGAAGTAACAAGGGAAAAATATTGACGTCACCCTATAATTAAATTACTTATTAATAAACCGTTTTACTGACATTTGCAAATAACTTTTAATTTCGGTAAAATTCCAACACCCTTCCTGTTTCAGTTTTAACGTTATTTATAATAAATCAATAATTTGCCATGACTAATAGGAGGTAGGGGTCAATAAAATAATACGAAGCTATGACGTGGAGACGTGGAGTTACGAAACGGTTGGCTGAATAGAGCGCGCTTTGTTGCTTATTTTTATTGGTTCTCTGTATTGTGTTATACTTCGATATGCATAAATTAGAAGTAACTGCAATCTTTCTTAACGTATCCAATGAAAGTTTTGTTGCAATGTTATAAAAGTTTGATTAACATTTTTTTTTAAAGAAAGCTTTCCAACAATAAACCGAAAATCATGTATAACTAGGAAAATTTTCTAATTTAATGGCTATTTATAGGTAATATAAGTCTTAAATCACCAACCCGTATTAAGCAAGTGTGGTGAACTGGTGATCTTGTTCAGTTTATTAATAAAATAATAAATAAAATAGAAAAATAAATGTTGTTCTAAAACTAAACTTAAACAACTCGGTCACGTAGTAAGTAATCTTACAAGCTTCCTCGTGTAAAAAGCGAATAGCCATCAAACATTGATCATCAATTCAAGTCCAATGAACGTCGATTTCACCCCTAGCAATACAATGACATGACGTCATCACGAACTGTATCTAGCTGTATATGTACAGGTACTTTTGCCTCGTAACCTTTCTGCGACGTGAAGCATTTGCGTCACATAATTTAATATGATCCGATGTAGTTTATACCGGTATGTCTATTTAAATCTGCACTTGTAGAGATGCCTTGCGCATCCATTCGGTAACCTAATTTAAGCCTCGGCAAAAAAGCCGCAAGCTACCTATTTATTTTAGATTTTAGGGTTCCGCTCACACATTTCTGTAAAATGAATCAAGGCAAATTGATTTCCTTTTTTGTTACTAGTACCGGTCAACTAAAATCTTCATAAAGCGCTTCAGAAACAAAATACAATCAGGATTATGGGAAACGAAAATTTATAAAACTCATCATCATCATCATCATGAAGCTCCTGTCCTTACGGGGTCACCGCAAAATGTGTTTTTATTCCATACTTCTCTTTTAGTCGCGGAAGTTCACCCCCCCCCCCCCTTTGTTGCCATATCATCTTTCACACCGAAATTTCATAAAACATTTATAAATTCATAGGTGAATTCAAAAAAAGTCACTTGCGGACTCCACTTGTCTTCACCAACACATTTTACCTGTATTATTAATAAGATAGGTACGTCTGTAGACCACATATACATACTCGCTACATACGTTACGCTTTCGCCAATAGAACTTTCATTATCATCTTTCTGTGGTCGAACTTTCCCTCCGTAGGCTGATTAATTTGTCTGGGATCTCGTTGTGATACGAGTATTTGAATGAAGATTCTATGCTTTTTTGACTAGTCATAATAGGAACAGAATTATTACCGAGGTATCAATCGTTTGTCCGTCTATCAGAAGTAAAGTCCCCGTTGAAACAGTAAAGTGATGGTCACAAGAATCGACCCTGTTTTAGATTTGAGAGCATTTATCAAAACATTATAATTATATCGAATATTTGCTTTTTATAAGGAACCACCGGCGATGAAATCTAACCAGCATTTGACGAGACTTTTTTCTAGCATAAAGAGCGAGTTTTTACTTAGCATGGATAGTTACGCTCTGTTGGGTTAGGATTTCCCCTGATGGAGTAAAGCGTGGGTCAACGACTGTCTACCCGAATTATCAACCTACTATCAGCCTCATAATTACAAATCCACGTGTAACAACAATAAGACACCGCTTCCCTACGGATTTGTAAAATATTTTTTTAATGGATAAGGTATGCCTCAAGGACCACCCCTGAGGCATACTTTATCCATTACCTTATCCTTTATAAATTTTATTAACTTTGCTTGGATAATTTTTGAGTTAGCTCTAACAGTACGATTTTTTTCCACTTAGTTTATATTGATAATGAAGCTCGAACTAAAAAATCATCACGTAACTTAGAATGATCTAGAACAAAATTTTTTGAAGAGATGCTTTTCAGGCAAACGTAAAACAAACTTGAACTGAAGTTACATCGACACTCAAGCGGCAGAAGAAAGTTGTGCGATGATTTTCATCATCAAGTATAGCTATTTGGAACAAGAACAAAACACAACCAAATTGAAAATTTAAAAAAACGGAAAAATCAACTATTTGGACGCCTTTTTTGCGATGAAGTAGATAAAATCAAGACCGTCTCGTTACAAATTCCCGTGTAAAAGACATTCTTTCGGACATTCACTAGGCAATTTCAGATATACTGTTCTCAATAATTGGGGGCCAGCTTGACCCCAATTATCGGTCACATCTCTAATCTCTTCGCTTCAGTTTTTCTAACAAAAACACGCGATTGTATTCACGTCTGTATCTGATTTAATATATTTGATAACATTGCTTATTTTAATTGCAATCTTCGATACTGTTTTAATTGAGCACTTCTGGCTAAATAACAGCCGCGCGAATTGATTGATCTTTGAGGTTAAGCTGCGGTTGTAGCGGTAAATTGGTGGATGGGTAACCATTAGCATTGCTTACACACTAAAACCCTTCATGCCTTGGTGATTACGTAAAAACTGACAGTCGTCGTTGTCATACGAATATCTACGACGGTCGTTACCGGTGATCAAAAGTCAGTGGACATTCGTGACTGAAGTACATATACCTACTTACTGTTCATATCATTAAATATTGCTTAGTAAGGAATTGGGTTGCGGAGGACAAACGGGAGTTGCTCTATCATTATTTTCCTAGCCTTTTCTCAAGTATGTTGGGGTCAGGGACCAGCCTTACCGAATGCAGCTGGATACCAGTATTTGACATGAAGCGACTGGCTATCTGGCCTGCACAACCAAGTTACTGGGTAACACGACACTTGGCAAGACTGGTTGTCAGACTTTCGGGCTTCTAACCAGTAACGACTGTCAAAGATCTACAAATGACAGCCTGGAACAACGGTTTAACATGCTTTCAGAATCATGGGAGTTGTTCTTTGTTGAATGAAGTAATGTGGGTGGCTTCTTCTTTTCGTGCCAATGATACTCTTCCTCGTTGTTTTTTTTTTAATAGATTGAGACCAGGGGCCCGTGACTAAATAATAACAGCTGCACAGGTCGATCAGGTCAAGCTAAACTTGCCGCGATTGGTCTGTGGACAGATGACCGTCTTTACATACCGAGACCCCTCCGTGCCTCGGAAAGCACGTTAAGCCGTTGGTCGGTCCCGGCTGTCATTTATGGATCTTTGACAGTCGTTACGGGTAGTCAGAAGCCTGAAAGTCTGACAACCAGTCTTACCAAGCTGGGCCAGTACGATGCGCCAGCGCTTCCCCGCGCTCACCTATACAGGCCAGCGCGCGGGAGGCGCGGTAGCTCGTGCGCCGCTGGTGGCCACGCGCGATCACCTGAGCTACCGCTTGCACCGGTCGCACTTACGCTGAGCGCGTAGTTAAATATTTTGCTGTTACCCTCTCTTTTTTTATTCTTTTTATTTTCTTTATGTAAATGAAATTAGTCACAATAATTTCATCAGATAATAATAAGTTAAAATATTGAAAGCCTCATGTTGCAATAAAGGTGATCCTGTAGAAGTGTTGTTTAGAATATTACTGTAACGGTTAATTTTTTTTAAGGACTGCAGTTTTGTATATGTTTTATGTTAATAAAGAATTTTTCAAAACACCAAACAAACAGTCTTACCAAGGGGTATTGTATTACCCAATAACTGGGTTGTGGAGGTCAGATAGGCCGTCGCTCTATGTAAAATACTGCTATTCAGTAGCATCCGGTTAGATTAAAAGCCGACTACAACATAGTTGGGAAAAGGCTAGGCAGATGATGAGTTTGAGACCAGTAGGTTACCACGTTGATTGCGGCATCAGTGGCATTCTTTAGGTCATCCGAGCTGCAGGTGAACGCACACTTACGACACTCCAGCAAGTCTGGCATGGTCTGGTCAGAAGCACCGCTTTCGCACTGGGTGTTGGATGGGTCAATCCCCCGTAAGTAATGCTTCCCCGTGATTATAACATTATTTTTCTTTGTGTAAGCTCTACCAGTACAGCGTCCTAATAATTGTTTGCTGAAAACCAGCGCTGGGGCTCTGTCTTGCATAGGGTCGCAGCATAATGCTGAGCGATAGCCGTTTTGCGTGGCGCTGCGATAGCCGGTGTGAGTGTGACGCATGTTTCCCCCATTCCTTTCTTATTTTTTTGTGTTAATGTTCTTTAATGCGTCATGTTTACCGCAAATAAACGTATTTTCTTTCTTTCTTTCTAATGTGGTTGACTATAATATGTATAATTACTAATCGCATATTAATTAATCATAAGTATGCCTTTGTGTGCTCAATTTATTATTAATGTATTAACCAGTTAGTCATTATGAAGTGTGCGAGCAGGTGGATAGATAAGACTAGCAGCGCACCGCGGTTTCACCCGCATAAGTTTCCATTCCGTGAGAATATCGGGATAAACGGTATTCTATGTGTTAATCCTGTTTATAAACAATCTGTGTGCCAAATTTCATCCAATCCATTCATAAGTTTTTGCGTGAAAGAGTAACAAACATGCATCCATCCACACAAACTTTTGCGTTTATAATATTATTAGGAGTAGGATATACCTATTATAAAAATCACACGATTGTAAAGGTCATTAGTAGTCCAGGTAGAGTTGTAACTTTCTTTTACTAGATCATTAGTTGATTAATTATTTTATTGCTGTTATAAATTTTATGTTTTAGGTGTAGTTTTTAAGACGAATAACCTAATGACCTTTTTTATGATTTTTTTTATTTATTTTCTGATCATAAAATCCAATTTGTTAGTAATTACACAACTTTAACACTAGTGTTAGTATATCACACTAATATTATACAGGCGAAAGTTTGTGAGTGTGTGTGTGTGTGTTTATATGTTTGTTACTTCTTCACGCTACAACGGCTGGACCAATTTTTATAAAATCTGGTATGGAGGTAGGTGACACCCAGGATTAACATAAGGCTTTTCATCCCCATATTCCCGCGGGTGAAACCGCGTAGCGCAGCTAGTTCGTTAGTTACAACGTTATTAAAACTATGTTAGTACTTATTACACTTCGGACTAAGACTAACAAAACAAATATCCCATATATTATAGAGCTAAATCCCCCCGCCGCGTCTGTATGTCTGTCTGAATTGATAAACCCAAAAACTACCGACAGGAATTTCATACGGTTTTCACCAATGGACGGAGTGATTCATGAGAAAGGTTTAGATGTATAATTCATTAAGTTTTTGCGTAAATTGGCTTGTTGAAGATAATAATAATAATAATAATATTTATTTCATAAAAAGGGAGATTGTAGTACATGATGCATAAATAAAGTTATTATACATTTAAGTTTGTACCGTGTCAACACAATCTGGTGGGTGAAGTTCTGCTTTCCTAGCTAGGTTATAGAATAACCTGTGTTAAGGAATAACAGTCCCTGTCCCTTACAATGAGTTACAATAAATTAGTACAATTAAATATACATTTTTTTTTATTTTTATTGATACTACAACAATGTTTTAATTGAATACATTCGCGTGTGTGTGTGAGTGATTGTATATGTGTAGGTGTGTGTGTGTGAGTGTGTGAGAGTGAAAGAGAGTGTGTGTTTGTTTTGACTAAAATCGTGTGAGGTAATAATTGATCATTCACTGTCACTGAAAATGTCGGAAAAAATCATGCCGACTGTTAGCTTTTCCTGCTGCTGACTGGGACTTATATGTATGGAAACTAGCAGTGCCCTGCGGTTTCACCCACATAAGTGTCGATCCCGTGAGAATATCGGGATAAAAACTATCCTATGTCCTTTCCCTGGACTCAAACTATCTCTATACCAAATTTCATCTAAATCTGTTCAGCGGTTTACGCGTGAAGAGGTAACAGACAGACAGACACACTTTCGCATTTATAATATTAAGTATGGATTACAGTATGGGTATTACGATTTTAATAATAATAATAACTCCACCGCTGTATCATTACGTTGACGTCGTGGTGGGGCTTGCGCGCTCCGAACTCTAGGCCTGTGCCGGAAGAGTTTACTTTGCCGGAACAGGTCTAAGGTGAGGAGCCAGACCAAGAGAGATACAGAAACCCGCAGGGCAGCATGTGGCGAGCTGTTGGGCAGTAGCGGCCCCACGGACCCTATTTACCGGGAGAAGTCTTGTTCCTCACCTCTGGCTTGCCTTTATTGGCCGGCTGGAGTAATCAATGACGAGGAACAGAGCTTTCCACCTCATTCTTGCCTTTATTGACCGGCTTGAGTGGAGATTCGCAAGAGCAAACGTGCTCGGAGAAACGAAGTATTCCAGCAAGAAGCTGGTAGGGATCTTGACCGTACTTCCGGGATTTTCCTGATAGCCGTGGAATACCTCTCCACTCCTCATAAGCAGCTTAGGACATGTTGCTCCCTTGTCGCTACGTCACTATGTGCTAGCGACCATTTTCGGGAGCCCATTATTGAGTACGCAAGTCACCCCCTGCCATTTTATACACACACACATACACGTTTACGTCACGTCACGTTCACGTTTTTATACATTTTTTACATATACTTAGATATAAATTGGACGTAGTTACACGATAAGGATCCAATCCACATTAAGCTAGTTTTGAGATATTGAATTTTAAAGTTTGCATCGGAATTCTTCTATGATGCAGTGCTGTAAATTTGTTGGTTTTATTGAAATTATAAGGAAAACTATTTATATTTTAACTTTAAATCAAATTTACTAAGTTTAATTTGATATTTCAAATATTATTCAAGAAAATATGGGTTTGGATCCTTTTTGATAAATTGTATTCTCAATAAAACCAGCATAAAATGATGTTTGGCAATAAGGAACCACGTCATGAACTGTTAACTAAATCTTGAAAAATAAATTAAACTACTAATAATTCACTAAAAAAGTTTTATTCATATAACCGCACACATCTTTTCTTATCAATATAAAAAAAAGATAAAAAATGAGATTCATTGCATAATCATTATTCTAATATGCTTATTCTTCCTGACTTTCATATTCAATATGAAAATCAGGCTGACCACTGAATCCTTCGAGGTCATCCTCTATATTTTCATCCCCTTGTAGAGACTTGTAAAAGTCTAAACAATCTTTTGGAATTAAATGGAACATTGACCTCAGATCGTCTAGTTTAGGTTGAGCAATTTTTTTGCCTATAGGCCACAAAATGGTAAAGTCCCTTTCAGAAAAATCACAAGATTTTCCTTTAATTTTTTTTTGTATATTAAGTTCACAATACTGGTCTTCATTTATTTCACTTTTCATGAAAATAATATATTTCTTCTCTTTTTTTAATGAAATTACTTTTGTTTTTAACCAATTAGTTTTCTGCTTGTTTGTAAAAGTTTTTCTGTTGACTATATTTTTTTCAATATTTTGTGAGCTCAGGAAGTTTTCTTATACCATTTTTTGAAATATGCACTAAAGCAACAACCCTTAGGTGTCTAGATGTACCTAAATCTTCTTTATCGCTGGTATTTTCATCACTATTTGGTATGAAATCTGAGTCTGTATCACTACTAAAGTCACTTGTTGAGTACCAATTGCTTCATTGTCACCTAATTTACGTAAACAATCAGTTCCTGTTACTTTTATATTATTTTCGTTGTTTTCCAGAAAATTGTAAACTACATTTACCTCTGATGGGCTTTGTTCTCCATTCAAATCTTGTAAAAGCTCTAATGTACCAGGAGACATTGGGCGTAATGGCGACGACATTTCAAAATTATTGACAATGATTGTATTATAAGTTGGTTTTTTATTTATATATGGTGTTAAAGGAAAAAACAATGGTGCCACTGGCGATTCGGATTACGTTTTGGATCGTTTACGTGATTTACTATGTATCGGTTTTTGAAGTAACAATAATTATCAGAAAGGATCCAAGTGAATTGGATCTCTTTTAAGATTACTTATTTTATACTATTACCAATAAATATTGTTTCTCACTAATGATCCATGAGGATTGGATTTTTTCAGTAGATTCATAAAAAACGCCCGCCATACATGTGGACTGGTACCTCGTGCTTGTGACAATGTCATGTGTTCGTATTTCACTGGGATCTTTTTGCTGACCGAAAATATCGACCTTTACGGTCTCTTTGGTATAGTCAACTCAATTTTGGTAGTTTTGTGGATTGGATCCTTATCGTGTAACTACGTCCAATTTTAAAAGCTTGAGCTTGACCTTGAGGCACTGATGTACGGTATCCGTTATACAGGTGCACCTACTACACAATATCAGTGCCTCAAGCGTTTAAAATTTATAAGTATGGTATGTGTATATTTTAAAATGACACGTAAATTTATTTTTTCTTTTTAGTTCGAGTTATTCTTTCTTTTTTTAGGTCACCTTTTTATTTAAATAAAAGCTTGTTTTTGATAAGTTTTTTTTTATTATTAACTTTATAATTTGCTGTTCATTCCTCGATGTGTTTTGTATGAAGATAGCAAAAGTTTCTGAAGTGTTTTGTAACTTTTTGACTTTGAATTTCAGTGTGTAAAAATTCCTGTCTATGACATCAGAGGGGCAATTCTTGTAATTTTAAGAACGTTTATAGTCTGATCTCAGTCTTAAGGCTCCTGCAAACAGGCGCGAAGCGCGAAGTTCGTTGCGCGACTTGCGGTGCCTTTGTGTCGCGTGTCGTGTCGCGCCTGTTTGAAGGAGCCTTTAATCGTTACAAAAACCTCTAATTTCCCTAAGTTTTTAACATTGTTTGTCGTTGAGATGACATTGCGACTAGATAGATTGTTAATGTTTTTAATTACGGGAATTGCCATCTGATTTGATCTTGGACTTTCCAAGCTTTATGTAGGTACCTACTACAAGATACTAGCCAATAATGTACCTATTTTGTATGTATTCTGACCACCAGTTTTACCACGGGGAATCGTGTTACCCAGTAACTGGGTCATGCAGGTCAGATAGGCCGTCGCTCCATGTAAATTACTGGCATTCAGCTGCATCCGGTTAGACTGAAAGCCCACCCCAGCGAAAAGGCTGGGCAGATTGTCTTTTTTTTCTAGTTAATGATGATGTACAAATTGTAGACACCTTCATAGAATGACATTGAAAATAAGTTTACCAATTAATCCATACTAGGTAATATTATAAATGCGAAAGTGTGTCTGTCTGTTATCTCTTCAAGCTTAAACCGCCGAACTGATTTAGATGAAATTTGGTATAGAGATGGTTTGAGTCCCGGGAAAGGACATAGGATAGTTTTTATCCCGATATTCCCACGGAATTGACACTTATGCGAGTGAAACCGCGAGGCGCTGCTAGTTTAACATAAAAAAACGTTGCACCTACTTATATGCAACTTTTATCATCAGCATATATTATAGCAGACAATAATACATGTAAATGTCAAACTTCCTGAAAGACAACATAAGTTACTCATACAGTCATACTCCTACGAAGTGTGGCTGTGGAGGTCAGATACGCAGTCGCCCCATGTAAAATACTGGTACTCAGCTGCATCCGGTTAGACTGGAAGCCAACCCCAACATAGTTGGGAAAAGGCTAGGCAGATGATGATGACAGTCATACTCTTACGAAATTAGAGATGGCGACCAAACAAAGACCACACATTGTGCTATAACAATGCACACAAAAGTTTAGACAAATGTTCTATTAGATTTGTCTAAAAAAGACCCGTTCAAAACAATATATTAAAACAAGCCCGCCGATACATTCATGTCGGCTAGACTCCGCTTTATCCACGCCTGATAACAGAGCAACATCATTAGGTAACGTGCACCGTCTAGACACGACTATGACTTACTTGTCTAGACTGCATGTAACACCTAGAAAACCTAGATCATACCATACACCTACTCCAAATTATATAGAAAGCATTCAACTGTCAGCGAATCTGAACACAAATTAAATAATAATATAATCACGAGCCGAACATCCCCAGGCAGCGTCGGACGGAAATCGATTTAGACTGATCCGTATTAGGTCAATAGTCTTTACGTCGCAAACGCTGAGTGCGCACTGGGATTGTATTTAATAATATTATAGTTCCAATATCGGCATCAGGAGATAGTGGAGATCGTGACGCGGCGACTGCGACGCGCCTTATCGCCGCATCGCCTTCGTGGCCGTCGTAAATAATGTGCAACTTTTCCCGCCACGCCCCCACCGATGCCAGAACAAAAAAACTATGCAGTCGCTAATAAGCGTTTTCATGCGTAACGTTACAAGTTGTCCTTGCTTAATGCTCTAACGATGCATGCAGCAACGTCTGATGGCTTATGAACAATATTTGTCTGCGCACGCATTGCCTTAAGTAGATCACTGTTCTATTCATGCACATGACTTTGTTTTTGAAGCATTATAAGGTTTCTTAGAATTAGATGTTTTTCTATTATTTGCTCACGTGTTTGTTTGCATACTAACCTAGGCTACATATTGCCTAACCGGACAGTTATTGTTGATGTGTTGTTTTTCGTAATCTGGTAGCTAGTTTTATTTTTCTGAGAGTTTTATAGACTTTTACATTTCTTTAATAACATACGTGTTTGGCAGGTGTACGCGAAATGATGCGTAACACACATAACAATAGTCAAACCGTTTAAGGAAACTTTACTTAAGTGTTCCATATACGTTCATAGCTGATCACATAATAGTGAAGTTATTATAAAAAGTGGTGGCGTAAAGATTATGGGCACGCACGTCCTTCACCGTCTGCGGAAATATGCAATGACGTTTACAGGTAAAAAGAATATGTCACAGCAACAGAAAAAAACTGTAGAATCACCTAATAGAGGCTGCATTTGCGTTGGCGCTCCGCCATTGTCATTTCAGGACATAAATATTCACATGAAACTTGGGCCTACTAAATAAACCGATTCATCGAACAGTTTAATTACAGAGCTTCTTGGCCATTATAAATGCATTGTTTACAACGCCGATCGATGTAAATATTTCATTTTTCATAGCCCTACACAAGAATGCTGAAGAAGGCTCCTGTTGTCCTGTTGTTATCGCTGAAATTAAAAGGCCTGAAGGTATACATGAGCCGATCCCAATGCGATTTAGAAATTCCACTGATGTTTTATGGGATTTCGCTATGCAACCTTTAAAATTTAAAGATACTAAAATAAAACAGTGCAGTTCGTGCAAATAAAAGGGCATCGACGAATGATCGCCTTCCCTGAATTCCTCATCATTTACCATTGCAGGAACCAATATATTCTCGCATAGCTTATGATACAAGGTTCTAGATCTAGAGTCAGTAAAGAGTTCACTAATTAGTACCTACATCTGACGCACCCATAACTGGCTATTTGACCTGTCCACTGCCCGCTGAAGTGAACTAAATTCACCAAGTTGCAGATTCAGTGGTGCACTTGACGACTTTATGACTGCGTCTGTGAGTGCAGTTCGTGTAGGAGAATTTTGAGCCAAACATATTATATGAACTTTTTACCATTGCCACTCGAAAAAGGGCATTTTATTTATCGATAACAGTGAATAAAACTCTCTTTTACTAACTGAGTGAATAAAGACATTTTGAATTTGGAACAAACACGAATTACGTACAAAAAAAAACGCTGCTGCTGAAAGTACGTAGGTACTGGGAGGCTGAATGGAGCTATTCTATTCCAAATTAAAAAAAGAACCCGGCAATTTAGTTACGTTCTTTTTTATCTGTTATTGTGGTTGTTTTGTGTTATTGGAAAATCTATTAACTTAAGTAATTATAATAAAATGAGTTCTTCCGATATCGAAAATGAGAGACTGACTCCGGAATCATTTCGTTCTAAAGCAGCAGTTATAGTAGATTATATAATAAAAACTGATAAATATAAATACCATGCTCCTTTTTATTTTCTCACAGTCAATGGTAAAAAGTAGAGTACACAACACGTGAATAAAAAATTTATCTCGGTACTTGTATCCCTCGCTCCGCTCAGGATTCTAATCTAGAATCCCTCGCTACGCTCGTGATTCTACTCTAGAATCCTTCGCTGCTCTCGGGATCCAACTTCGTACCTCGAACTAAATTCCCTTTTTATTCACTTGTTGTATAATCTACTATTTCGCCATCGATACACTAAAAAGTGGTGCTCTATAGATTGTCTTATTCCTGATCTCGGCGTGCGTCTCCACGTGTTCGCTGTGCTCACGGCTAGACGGTGCAGCGGTCGGTCAAACCGCGGCAACACTCGCAGTCGTGGCCATAGCGTTGTTTTTGACTGAAAACGGTGCACGCGCGCTTCATGCTTTATAGCGAGCCACTAAACTTATACGAGCAGCGATCCGTAGTGTTGTGCTATGCGACTTTAATGTCATTGTCGGAGGCAATGGTTTAAATCGAAAGTTTACTGTCAAGTTTAAATACAACTTTTTGGGTGAAATTGTCTTGTATTGATAAAAATAAAAGCTAAATTACGTTACCTATCTACTATTAAATTATACTCCATCATTACCTAACCTATTTACCGGTAGAAAGCTAGATGGGCAGATACGCATGAAAGTTTATTCACATGTAGGCGTCGCATTATTCTTCTTGGCTAGAAAAACAACTCATTATGGAATGTAGAATAATAATATTAAAACAGGTTTATTGAATCACCAATGTGCATCAGACAGTCTGCGGCCATCGCCATAGCATTCGAAGCTAATATATTTCTGTTGAGCGCTCTAAGCGAGGTCAATGCTAGACCAAATCTAGTCGGGCGTGGTTTACACGATGATTTAAAGAACATATTAAGAAACATGGTATATTACGTCGTACAACTTCGGGTATAAAAAAAATCTACATTGACGATTAAAAATGATCAACGTTTATTTTTAAGCTGTCCTAGGTTTTTGTCAGTTTGAGATACTTTATGAATCTATAATACCTAATAATTCTTCTGAAACCCATTTTAGTATATTTTTAATCTTCACGTTTTATCGTTCATCATTATCACATTGATAAAATTCTAATTTAAGAAATCACATACGTAATCCGCTACTCTATCTAAGTATCATTTGCGAAAATCGTTCAATTTGTTTTTTTTTCGCAATAACTGGCTGGATTTTTGCAGAGACAAAAAAAGGCTTCCAATTTGAAATTCTCGCGTGGTGTGGCCACACTATAGCCCTACGATGCAACTCACGAATACGGTCTAGTCGTGGCCCAATGCTCCGACTAAACGCGGCTGTGTTTACACGAGATACTGACTTCACTGACCACTAGCCAGCGGCGACGATCAAAATTCTGTTCGGATATTAAATTTATATCGACCAAACACCCGCCTTGGTCATCCATACGCTTATCCACCTACTTGTGTAGCATGACGCATCTATTTAGACGTTGTTGCTTAAACCTAATGCAGTAGGTGGAATAACGGTTCCTTTAATTTTGCTGATACGTACCTATGCGTTAGTTCTTGTAGGTATATAATTTACTATTTTTTCTACTGCATAAAATGTTGTTCGTAGATTACGCCACGCATTGGTCTTTTATTGGTGGAAACCTAACTTAGGTACAGACGCCAGCACATCAAGCTACTACAAACTGCCTTAATAGATTTTCAACTTTATCGCTAAAACATAAGGCTCAAGGTTGATTGGGAAAATTTGACAGTTTCGGGTAGATTGATGTGCTGGCCTGTACTTAGTTCTGCAAATGGATGTAATTAGGGTTCCGTACCCAAAGGGTAAAAACGGGACCCTATTACTAAGACTCCACTGTCCGTCTGTCTGTCTATCTGTCACCAGCCAGACAGTTGTAATTTTCACAGATGATGTATTTCTGTTGCCGCTATAACAACAAATAATAAAAATAGAATAAAGTTAAAATTTGAAGGGGTATAAAAGAAACGTTTTTTTCGGCGTTTTATGCCTTGTGGTATGGATCCCTTCGTGTGCGAGTCCGACTCGCACTTGGCCGGTTTTTTTTAATTGCGTTGGTTGCGTAGTTTTCATGTACCTACCTTTTATGTAAAAGGCACGTCAAAATTTAAAATAAATATAATTGATTCTAGTCGCCCCCTCCCCCTTTCCAAAAGATCTATTTCTATGGAGAAGAATTATGGGTAAGAAACTCCACCGTTACTGTTTTAAAATGCTTTAATTTTTTTTTCTACATTAATTATGTTATTATTAATGAAATCTAATTCAAATTCAAAATATATTATTGTGGGCATATGTTAGTTACAGATCTAAAAAATAAATTAAAGTTCCAATATGTCCTGCGTAATAGGCATACAATAATTACGTAGTGGCGTTCCGTGGCGTGTTAATTATTCTACATGTCAAATTTAGTTATTATAAATGTCAAAATATCAATATACAGTCAAATTAATACGTAGTCAACAATTCAATCAATGATTCAAGAAATCTTGGATCGTGTAGTATGCTTTCTTAATTAAAAATTTACGCAGTTTATTTTTAAATACTGGAAGTTCCTTAGTGCTCAGAATGTCAATAGGTATTTTCTTATATATTTTTGATGCCATGCCAAAGAAGCTTTTGTTAAATAGAGCCGTTTTATGTGGTACATTAGAAATTTTTAACGCATATCTTCTCGATTTGAGTTTATCAAATAGATTTCCATTTGTCTTTATAAATACTTTGCAGGAAAGGTCATAATTTTATATACTTTGAAATATGGTTCGCATGAATCAGGAACACGGATACCGGCAATCGCACGTATACACCTTTTTTGCGCTTTAAACACTAAATCCCTATTAGTGGCATTGCCCCAGTATATGACTGCATATCTCAGTGTCGACGAAACATAAGCATGGTATGCGGTCAAAAGAACTGATTGATCAACAATTTTGGATAATTTTTATAAAACATATGAGAACTGATTAAGTTTATTGCATACTGTGTCAATGTGTGATACGTCTATCATATGTCTAGATGTGGATACCAATAGATATTAAACAAAATAGCACTATAGGCAGACCGCTTAATTGAGACGTTGCCTGAGACAGCAGCGCGGTGCAGGAGAGGTGTGGTGACGTGATACGAGAGCTCAGTGATTCGTCAACTTGTGACAACTATCACCCCTCCCGCACCGCGCAGCTACCTCAGGCAACGTCTCAGTTAAGCGGTCTGCCTATAACTGTTGTCACGTCATGATCAACTAAACTTGTCTTGACCAATCCTAATAATATTCTTGTTTCATTCTCTAACATTAATTTACAATTACATTGACGCAAAGCTATAAGGATAACAAATTCAAAGCTATTTTTCATTGTGAATGATTTTCTCACGAATAGATGACATTGAATTTTATTACCAAAAAAAAAAAAATAATTAAATATTTGCAAAAAAAGCGAATCGCAATAATAAATGCTACTTAGTGTATTTGGCGTCTATCGCGAGTTTAGGAACCTTGAAAATAGAGACATTTTAAAATGCAAATTAGTGACTGTCTGGGTCTACTAATAAATTAAATAAGTAGTTACGTAACTGACTACGTTTGTTTGAAAACTACCACGAGGAGGTAGTTTCATATGTTAATAGAAATACTAATGAGCCTACAATTGCTGCACTAATGAAAATAATGTGATAGAAAATTAAAAATATTATTAAAAATCGTCCATATTTTAACACACTTATGAAAAAAGTAAGCCATGAAATTTTATAAACTCTTACACGGTTTGATTTAACGCTGGTGAAAGAAAAAGCTTAAGTAAAACTGGGCCGGACATGTCGGCCGCATGTCAGATGACAAATGGGCTAAGAGAACCACCGATCGGGTCTTACTAAATGCACGAAGCCATCGCGGCAGACGAAAACGACGGGACGAGCTTGTCTCCTGCTGAAAGGACTGGGAGAAACCAGAATTGTATGGGAAAAGGGAAATAGAGGCCTTTGCCCTACCCTGGGAGTCCTGGGACAATACAGGCTAGTAAGATAAGATTGAGAGGAATGAGGAGATCCGCAGGAGAACTAAGGTAACCGACAGCCCGAAAAATTGTCAAACTTAAGTGGCAGTGGGCTGGGCACATTACTCGCAGAATAGATGGCCAATGGGGCCGAAAGGTTCTGGAGTGGCGACCGCGTACCGGAAGACGTAGCGTTGGAAGGCCTCCCACAAGGTGGTCCGACGACCTTGTGAAGGCCGCAGGAACCCTTTGGATGCGAGAAGCACCGGTCGAAGTGGAGGTGCTTGGGGGAGGCCTATGTCCAGCAGTGGACGTCTTTCGGCTCAAATGACTTAGATAAGATTAAATTAGAAAGAAAAAAATAAATAAAACAACGCGGCAACGTTAAAAAAGTCCTAACCATCCAGTATCAGAATAATTTCAAGTTCTTTCGTACAAAACTCTTCATCATCTACCTAGCCTTTTCCCAACTATGTTGGGGTCGGATTCCAGTCTAACCAGATGCGCTGAATGCGAGTATTACAAAATTAATTCTGTAAAAAACTATACTAGGCATATCAGTTCCCGTTACACTTGGTACTCTATAATTTATTTGTGTCACAACTCTATAATTATTTAAAAAGAATTGAATAAATTCTGTTTTTCGGCGACTACCTGATGACCTTCTCTGTTGATTCGAATTATACTAGACTAACCAGTCTGAACCTGGCCTAGGTTCACTTTATTACATAAGAATGTTACGGCTACAATAAAAAATTTAAATTTTCAATGCATGAGAACTATTTAAAAAAAAGCTTAATTGCTCTTTTAATATGCTTGTCTGCTTGGGTAATGAAGTCCAATTACAATTAGTGGAAGTTTTGGGTACAAAACAGAGGGGCAATAATTCTCGTAATTTTATGAACATTCGTAGTCAAATCTCAATCTGTCAAAAATACCTCTAATTTCCCTACATTTTTGACAAGTTTTTGACATTGATGTCACATGAGATTGCAACTAGATTTAGAATGTTTTCAATTACGGGAATGGACCTTTACAAGTTATCGATCAATACTTTATTATACTATAAATCCGCATTAAGGCTCCTACAAACAGGCGCGACACGCGATATAATCGCGCGCGACACAAAGGCACCGCTCGTTGCGCGACTTACGGTGCCTTGTGTATGTGTAGGTACGAGACGAGTGCGACATCCCACCTTTTTTTTTTGGGTGGGAAAGTATCAAATAACTTCTCCCGCTCTGGGCTTTTACTGACTAAAACGGGTGGGTTTCCTTTCTATTTACAAAAAATGTATTGTTTGGACTAAAAAATTAAAACACTAGTACATTAGTATGTTGATTGTAGAATAATCTGACAAAATCAGAATGATTGTATGTAGAGGGCGGCACTGAAAATTTCGGGAATCAAGGAATTGACACAACATTACTATTTAAAAATGTATTTATTGCTTTTCGAAGTATTCTCCGCGAAACTTGACACATTTTTCCATACGATGGAACCAATCATTGAAGCAACCATTCCATTCGGAAGTTGGGGTCTCCAAAATGGCCGTTTTGTAGGCGTCCACAGCTTCTTCAGGTGATGAAAATCTCTGTCCACGCAATTTATTCTTTATTTTAGGGAAAGTATAGAAATCATTAGGGCTTAGGTCGGGGCTGTACGGCGGATGGTCTAATAATTCTATATTTTCTTGCTCTAAAAACTCTTTTATTGTTTTGTGCGCGGTGTGAGAACTCGCATTGTCGTGATGGAGGATGATGCGGTGGTTGCAGTTCTCTTTACGGAATTCAGAAACGACCTGTGGCAAACAAATGCTAGCATACCATTCTGCATTAACAGTTCTTTGTCCCTCAAGAGAAATAGTCGTAACATGGCCGGTTTTGGAGACAAACGTGGCCACCATTTTTTTTGCAACACTCCGTGAACGAACAATTTTTGTTGGCTTTAACTCATTTTCGAACACCCAAACTCGTGACTGGTTTTTTGTTTCGGGTTCGTACGCGTATATCCAGGATTCGTCACCTGATACGATGTTGTATACAGCATTTGAGGATCCTGCGTGGAATCTTTCGAGAGTTCTGACGGACCAAGTAACGCGAGCCGCTTTTTGCTCTTCACAGAGCGAATGCGGTATCCATCGGGAAAACAACTTTTTTACACCTAATTGTTCATGCAAGATTATTTGTATCTGACTCGTGCCAATGTCTAAAGTTGCTTGAATTTCGCGGTATGTCACATGTCGATCTTCCTCAATCAGCTTACGCACAGCATCAACGTTTTCTTGGGTGACGGCGTTTTTGGACGACCTTGACGGGGATCATCACTGAGCTTGACACGTCCACGTTGAAAGTCAGCAAACCAGCGATAAATTGTGGTTTTGAATGGGGCTTCTTCACCAAATGCAGAAATCATCCGGTCAACACACTGTTTTTGTGTTAAACCACTTCGAAAGTCATGATAAATCATCGCTCTTGAATTTTCTCGAGTCAATTCCATTTTCTCAACGACTAAACAAGTTTGACAAAACCTTGTGACGAGACCGAGAATCTTTTTTTTTTAATAAATAAATGGTATTCGATTTTTAAAACCAAGGAGTTTTTAATTAAAAATATTTTAATATGACAGGAACAGTGGAAATATTCCATTCCCGATACTTTCAGTGCAGCCTATGTATTAATAAGGTTTTTATTATGAAAAGAAAGCTTTTAAAGGCATCTTCATGATTTTTTTTATCGGATCAAATCACATAGTTGTATTATGTTTCAACACACTATCTAACTAGCATTTATCTTTTCTGATTTTGTTTACTGTAATCGATCATATACATTAGGCAGTATAAAACTTGCGTTTTTTGCGTTTAGGTCCTGTAATCCCCTTAAAGTTAAAAAATGTTTAAACGTCAAAAAAAATTATGGTTAAAGAGTCGCTAATTATTACTTAACTTTAAGCAACATTTATAAATAAAGCGTAAGTTTTCTAGTTAATGAGGGTTTTCGCGAAAATTTACGACACCAGTTGGCACCACTGTGACAAGAGGTCTTCCAATATAAAATATATGATGACGTTCATCATTCGATTCATTCATTCGTTCATCATTCAGTCATGACTAAAGAAAATATAGGCTCTTTGACAGATGTCTGGACCTGACGTGTCAGTGCTGCCACCTGGCGAACGTCATTTCAGAAAACCCTCATTGCCTTGCCTTTCTCTTCTTCATCTTTCTTCTTTGCTATAATGAGGACATTAGACTGACAATTGGGTTCGTGACTTGTTGTATAAGGCTTATGGCTGAATAAAAGACGCAGTGGGAGTATGGCTACCCGTGAAAGCTCTGTTAATGCACTGAAATAAACAAGATCATTCATTATCATTATTTCAGCCAAAAACGGCCAGTGCTGGACGTAGGCCTCCCCCAAGCACCACCACTTAGGCCGGTTCTGTGCTTCTCGTATCCAACGGATTCCTGCGGCCTTCACCAGGTCATCAGTCCACCTTGTGGGAGGCCTTCCCACGCTACGTCTTCTGGTAAGCGGTCGCAGAACCATTCGGTCCCGTCGGCCATCTGTTCTGCGAGCATGTGCCCTGCCCTCTGCTACTTGAATTTGGCAATTCATAGGACTATGTCGGTTACCTTGGTTCTCCTGCGGATCTCCACATACAACAACATAGTCATGACTTTTTTAAAAATGGGAAAAAAATCTTAAATCTGCCTAGCGTTTTCCCAACTATGTGGAAGTCGGCTTCCAGTTTAACCGGATGCATAGCTCATTGCCAGTATTTTACATGGAGCGACTGCCTATCTGACCTCCACAACCCAGTTACTGGGTAATACTATCGTATTACCCAGTAACTGGGTTGTGGAGGTCCGTTCCAAAAGTCTGACAAAAAGTTTACTTAAACTGTTTGTCAGACTTTTGGGCTTCTGACTACCCGTTACGACTGACAAAGATCTACGAATGACAGCCGGGACCAACGGATTATCGTGGTCGTGGTCGTGGTGGTCGTGGTCGTGGTCGTGGTTAATCCGTTGGTCTCGATATGTAATGAATGATCAACCATCCCCGAACCGACCGCGGCAAGAGTAGCTTAACCTTCGATCGACCTGTGCGCTGTTATTATTTAACCACAAGCCCCTCCCAGTTTATCATAGGCACCTACAGTACCTGGCGATAAATATTGCACATCGACCTTTGGAAAGAGACAATCGGCTAATTTCGGCTTCGTAGAGCGCTATCTCTGTTGCACGAAATACAAAAAGTCCGGTATCTATTAGGAGCTGTTAAAACAATTACGATTTGCTTCTTTTGATAATTATTTTTATTCTTTGTATAAAATACACCAATTTTAATTAGTCGATGTGCAGTATTTATCGCCGGGTACTGTACGTAATTTAAGTCTCAATTTCCTTCAATATTAATTGTTACTTCTGAATTCTTCATTAGCAGCCTCAGTGTGCGACACAAAAGCCCAACAGACCTAGTTTCCCCGATATCCAATTTTAGCCAGACATGTTCGGCTATTTATATCAACATCCGTTTCCGTTCAAATTAAGCCTGTTCTGTTGATTATTTCATTTGATAGGTAAATCCCCGAATACTAAAAGTAATTTTATATTCAATCTGAAGGCCAATTCTCGTAATTTAAAACGTTCAAAATCTAGTCGCAGTCTCATCTCAGCGACAAAGAAATGTCAAAAACTTGTCAAAATGTAGGGAAATTTGAAGTATTTTTTGACAGATTGAGACTGAGATCAGACTGTGAACGTTGTTAAAATTAGTAGAATTGCCCCTCTGGTCTGTCGATATAATTATGTTGATACATTTGATAATTTGGTGATAAATTTTGATACCTACGTGATATATTGTATTATATTCTTATTATATTTGGTGATATTTGGGTATTTATTACCTTTATTAGAGAAATCATCATCTGCCTAGCCTATTTCCAACTATGTTGGGATCGGCTTCCAATCTAACCGGATGCAGCTGAATACCAGTACCTATTTTATATTGAGCGCCTGGCTATCAGATCTCCACAACCCAGCTACTGGGTAATACGATACCCCTTGGTAAGACTGGTTGTCAGATTTTCAGGCTTCTGACTACCCGTAACGACTGACAAGGATCCATGAATGACAGCCGGGACCAACGGATAACGTGCTTTCCAAGGCACGGAGGGGTCTTGGTACATAAATATGGTCACCCATCCACGGACCAACCGCAGCAAGCGTAGCTTAACCTGATCGATCGACCGTGCGGCTGTTATTGCTGAGCTACAATGCCTTTTATTTGAAAATTATATTATAAATTATAATCTAAAAAATATATAAATGAGTATAAAACAAGTAGTTAGTATCTATAGGATAAATATGTGAAATAATAAAAAAAAATTACATAAATTTAACATTTAAATTAAATTTTAACATCATGAAAATTATCACTAATCTAGCGGTAGCGAAACTGCGCTAGACAATTTGTTATACTTACTGCTACATGGCTTTACGATATAATAAATGAATTCTAGCCGGACAGCTCCACTATCAGAAAGTAGTTTTTAACACGTGTGCACGATATGCACGAAATTATTAAAACAGGTATTCCTAGTAGTTACTATAGGTACTATAATAACGTGTAACAAGGCAGGACGTGCGTCATTAATTTAGAAGGCGGTTTTTTTCCACTAGTAAAGTAACTATACTTTACTGACAAACCAAAGATGAGGATAACGACAATGTGCTCAATTTCTCATATTTTAAATACCTGTAATAAAGATTATCGTATACTTTACGTTCCAACGTAAAGTTTTCTATTATACTTCTTTTTTAACTTTAAACTTTCAACAGAAATCAGACGTCAGTAAAATTTTCAACTGTTTTCATTGAAAAAATGGATTTATTCCACACAAAATGCTGTAGGACTGATAGTACAAGAGTCCCTCAAGGTAATTGGGACAACATTGGCGGTTTGTTGTAGGTAGAGGTCATTGGGAGTTCAATAAAAACTCAGTATCAATGACGTTCACGAGCTCATGGGGTACCTAAGTATACAATTCTTAATCATTTTATAAGTTTGATGCTTCTTAGTATCAACTATCACGCTAACACAAAATAAGAAGCTGAAGACATGTGTGGGCACAGGGTATAAATAAAAACGACGTAGGATAGGTTCGTACAATAATAAAATTTACCTTGACTACCCCGTTGGTCCTGTGGTCGCAAGCGCGAGTGCTGAGTGATGGGGGTAATTCGGGTTGAACAAAGTGTTATTGGCTTTTAACATTGGGAATTTCTTTGTACAGATGTTCTATGTCACGAAGTCCGTTTGGCTATGAATGTTGTCAAGCGTGCACATGCACTAAAACTTTGTGAAATCAAAATTTTATTTTGATTTTTAAATCTCGACTTGAATATATATGAGATTTCTTTGTTAACGTTACCCACTTTTACACACACAAGCGCGCTTGTCGGGATACGTCACTACTACAATCAAAGCCAAACGGACTTCGTGAAATAGAATAAATCTGTAACAGCCCGGAGTTTGGAAGTTGGCGGTGTGCTACCCCCGTGCCTCGGAAAGCACTTCTGCGCCTGATCTCTCTCCGGTTGTGTCGGATTGCCGCCCCATCTCGGAGTATGAGATTCAGGGAAGAGAGTGCGCCTGTGTCTCTGCACACACTTGTGCTCTATAATATCTCGCGCACCTCTGCTGAGATTGGTCGCTATGGCTGAAATTCGGTCTGTACAACTTCATTTATTTCATTTTACCTATACAGTAGAACCTTTCCTGGACCCTAATTCACTATGGCCACTTAACGATTCCTTACCGAAACCACGTGAATTCTCTAACTAATCCCGTCAATCTCGCGTTGATTTCGCACGGTTTCGTTCATTGTGTCATAGAGAATTACGGCCCTGGAGATAAATCACCAAGACAATTTGACAGTCACACTGGCAAACTGGCTACCAAAGCCTATAGTAATTAAAAAAACTTTTTCTTAATTTACAGATGTTATTATAACCTCGAACATTGTACGCGTCTAATGACATAATTCAAGATACCACCGAGTTGGCATTTGGTCCGAGGGAACTACAATCGAATACTCGAGCGACTATCGACTTTTCATAGGTAGGTAGCAGATGTTGGCAAAGGCCACTGGACTGCATGAGGACGATTAACGGTTATACCACACGCTTTTTTCGAAATACATTTATGTTTCAATTATTGCTAACAGTTGTGTTAGCTCCATATTTGGTTTTCCAGAACGTGCGATGGTTTTTTGGCGTGTTTCAGAGTGTAATTTTGATAAAGGCCGACATTCACCTAAATAGTCACTAATTATGTTAATGAGCAAATAAAGATTTTCCAATTTGGTGAGACATTCTGCAGTTTTAAGAGTGTGCTCGTCTGCTAAAAATAAAATGTATTAATAGATATTAAAAACACGGTTATTAACGTATTTATGAGTCCACATTCCAAGTTGTTTTTAGGAATATGCAAACTTGTAACACTTAAGTATTTGTGGCATACGATTTTAAGTTCGAACACTTGTTTAAATACACAGTTTTATTTTGCAGGTTACTGGAAGAACCCTGACGTTAAATTAATTGTTTCGTAGAGTTTCATTCTCACGACATATGGAGAGCTTATTGCAAAATAATAAAAGCCACATGGGTCGATCTTCAAGGTTAAGCAAAACTTGCCGAGGTCGGTCCATGGATGGATCATCCATAACATAACGAGATCCTGGCGTGTCTTGGAAAACACGTTAAGCCGTTGATACCGGCTGTCATTGGTAGATCTTTGACAGTCGTTACGGGTAGTCAGAAGCCCGAAAGTCTGACAACCAGTCTTGCCAAGACGTATCGTGTTACCCTGTAACTGGGTTGTGAAGGTCGGGTAGTCAGTGGCTTTATATAAAATACTGGTATCCAGCTGCATCCGGTTAGACTGGAAGGCGACCCCAACATATTTGGGAAAAGGCTAGGCTAGGATTGATTACTTCCTTGATTTAGATGTTTCAAATTAAAATCGGTTGGTCCATTGATCCATCAAAACGATCAAAAGTGTTTCATGTGTGAAAAAAATTTTGAATTATAAATCTTACAAAAATTTTCCACAATTAGTTTGTAAAAGATACCATAACCTACATGACCACCTAAATTAAGAAAAAAATACTAATAGGTATGGGCAAGTGCGCATGAGTTTTTTGTATCATACAAAATATAAATGAATAGATGTTATCTAGTTTAAAACCAATTCAATTTATCTACGTAATTGTAGTCCATTTTAATATCTTTATTGTAGTAGCTAGTAATTCAATTCTATGAATAATAATTGTTTTCTTAGGCTTTTAGCTGTTAAGCAAATTAACTAGGTCCAGTATAATAATTATTTTATTCGCTTGATGTTCATAGTTATAAATAATCACATTAGGGTTTTTTTTTAATAAACATTGCTAAAAGTTAAGTAATGATTAACATCTGCTTAACCATAAGTTTTTTGACGTTTCAAAGTCTCTTATATTTTACTAGCTTTGCCTATGACTTGGCCCATGTGGAGGTCGGAAATGATCCCTCGAGAACATACTAACGGCATAAAAAGTATGTCATGGTACAGAAACGAAGAAAGAAAGAAACGAAACGCTTTGTCGGAGTACAGTAGTGTCGGACTTAAGGGGCTTACATGACCTAAAGCGCGGTCACTGTCGGACTGCATAGAAAAGAAAGAGAAGCGCGATGACACAACGCTGGTAATTTATTGCAAAATATGAAGCAATTATTTAATTACAAAAATGTATTGATTGGACTAAAAAAATTAAAACACTAGTATTTTAGTATGTTGCTTGTAGAATAATCTGACAAAAAAAAACATCTCAGAAAAACATCATCATTTTTTTTTTATCGTACCAAATTTGTTGTATTATGTTTTCAACACACTATCTACCTAACATACATATATCCTGAAGAATATCATATATTTTTCTGATTTTGTTTACTGTAGTCGAACATGTACTTTTATTGTTTCTAAAACTTGCGTTTTTTGTGTTTAGGTCCTGTAAGCACCTAACTAAAGTATTGTCGAAAACACGTGTCGGAGTTTCATATTGTCGAAATAAAATCATGTCGTATTGAGGTTTGTCGAAATTCAGTTGGTAAGTCACCGAATTAGGTGTCGCATTTATAATATTGCTAGCTGACCCGGCGAACGTCGTACCGCCTAAATACAGCAAAAACAGATTTTTATTAAATGCAAATGAAAGAGCATATCGCTCCCCCCACCGAATAATATGGTAATCGATAAATCACAATTTTACAAGAAAAATAAAAAACTGTTTTATGCGTATAACTCGGCACGGGTAGATCGTAAGGTAGACATTTAAACGTCAAAACAAAGCTAATTTTTTTACAATCTAATTTATATTATGATTTTTTTGTAATACTTTAATAAAATTAAGTTATTGACAAAAATAATGTTACTGAAATTAAATGGCAAAAGTATAGTATGCAACGCATCATTACCATATTATTCTCGTGTAAACGCAACAATATCGTAGTCAATATTAATGCATTATAGTATTATTCGTTGTAATACAGTGTCAAAAAACCTAACGGCAATATGATATTACGATATTATTCGTGTGAAATCCAAGCGATAGTGTATAATGTAATATTACATTACAGTAATATTCGTCGATGTGTGGTGTCAAAAGATTAACAGTAATATAATGTTGCAAATACATGTTTTATTAAATAATCCAGTACTTATTATTTGATTTGGCAGAAAAATAACAATAATAGAGGAAGTTGATATTAATACTGGATAATTTATAATAGTGTTTTATTAAAATTTATGAAATAAAACAAAGGCTTTATTATTTATCATAATCAGTCCTTTTATTTATTAACTAGCTGTGCCAGCGACTTCGTCAGCGTGGAATAGTGACTTTTCGGGCAGCATATTTTGAATTACATATACCGTCGTTTGGGTAGCTAAAAATTTACTTTACAGTAATGCTTCTCTGTATACGATATTTGACGTATGGCCATCGGTGATGAAAGCATACAGGCTCCTAGGATTGCTAACCCGTGACAGAGCCACATACAACTGAGCGTGCGAGAAACAGCTGATACTTAGATCTACACCTACAACTTTCAGCGTCTGACCTTGGGCTTTATTAATTGTCATCGCAAAACATAGGCTGACTGGAAACTGGACTCGTTTAAAACTAAATGGAAAATTGTTTGGAATGAGAGGAATCCGAGGAATGAAAACACTTTTACCTTTTCCACAGCTTGTTAAAATCTCTGCTTCTATCAGATTTCTTTGTAAATTGGTCACTTTTAACCTGGTGCCATTGCTAAGTTTTGGGGGGCTTAAATTTCTAAGAAGCATTATCGGTACGCCTACTTTTAATTTTATTTTATGTGCTGGTAGTCCAGGAGCATTGAGGGATTCTAAAAATTCTACTGGGTAGCTTGTAGATTTTCCTTCTTCCATGACTCTGTTAATGGAGATATACTCAACACAATCCCCCGGAACATAGCTCAAAATTTCAGCGTTTATTGTTGCTGCTTGGTCGTTTCGTGGCGTCAAAATAGTTCTTTCGCAAAGCCAGAAATTTTCGCAAGTTGGTATTTGCGTTGCGTTTCCATACACAGATGATATGAGGTCTCGCATTGATGAAACTATGTTGCATAGGTTTTCATTAAGAACCTTCTTTTTCCTTGTTCCTGCGGTAACACACCGTTACCAATCTCAAGTAGCAAATCTGAAAATTCTTGAGCATTTTCGTTGCCTCTAATTTGCGCACGCATATTTAATGTCAAATGCAAAGGGATAATGTAATGCCACAGTCGAGAACTCTTTAGGCAGGCTCTAACTTCAACAGCCCTTGTTCCACGTGGTATTACAGGGAGAGTCTGACGAATTCGCCACAAAAAAGCATAGTAATGCCATCCATGGGTTGATTATTTTGCAACGTTCTGTATACTGCTTCTACTGCTTTTCGATTGGCCATTGTGGATCCCATCCCATACAATAAGGCTACAATCACGAAGAACCTTAGCTTTATCGCTGTTTCTTGAAATATTACAAGCAGGGCTTTCTGTGCGGTCTAAATCGATCGGAATTTTGAACATTGTATGAGCAGTTTTCCCACCTGGCAACAATGTGGCTGCTATGCCTGATGAAGCGACAGCAAGCGCGATTTTACCTTGGCTTCGTACCTTCGCCAAAATAACTTTCGTAAGAAATGTTTTACCCGTTCCACCGGGTACAAATAGCATTTCTCCCAAAGTACTATCAACGCTCACCAGATCAAATATCAAACGCTGTTCATCAGTTAGCCTCGAGACTGCGCGTCCATGTACGTACTCTGATAGTATACCTTAAAAATGTCCGCCGTGATTCTTTAAATGGACATAACTTTTTTATTTATGAACCGATTGACATGAAATAAACTAAATGTTAAGTGAAGCTTACTACAATATATTAGTGAAAACCGCATCTAAATCGAATAAGCCGTTTCTATTATATTGTAAACAAAAATAATACATGATTATAATTGTTTTATACTTTACGTGGAAAAAGGCATGCATTTCTTACGCGAATATAATGGTAATCGTCGCTTACCGAAAAAGTTAACGATTGCATGATCTGTAATAACATGTTATGGTATTATTCGTGCAAAAAGTGTGTTTAGATTTTAAGGGAATAATGTTGTTATGTTCATTACGGTACCATTGAAATTATTGTACTTTTATAAATATACATAGAAAAAATACAAAAAAAAATTACAAAATGATAATTAAGCTTTAGACACCGAATATGCAATAAAACGAAAACTGTCGTAGTACCACATTACCATGTTATTCGGTGGGGGGAGCGATATATACGGTACTTAATTATTACAAAAAAAAAACCTATTTTAAATTTTTTGTCTGTCTGTTTGTTCCGCCTAATCTTCGAAATGGCTGGACCGATTTTGACGAGACTTTCACTGGCAAATAGCTGATGTTATAAGGAGTAAAATACATACACATGAAACGACATCACATCGTATCACGATGTCGCAGCGTGCTACGGTGCGATGTCGTGTCGTAGAAATCTACGACGTGTATCGTAAAAATTCACGATGTCGCATCGTGTTACGACGAATGGCACGTCGTCGTGTCATGAAAACTATCTATGTACATATAGGGCCAAAACACATAGATACGATACAACATCGCATCGTAGCACGTTGCATCGTTTGTATGTGTTTTGGCCCTAACGATCGTCTGGTGCACAATAGGCAGTCAGCTATTTGTAGGGGACAAATAGCTCAATAGGGCTTTTTTAGAGACTTTTCCTTTCTTTTTTAGGCCTTCTGCGCAAATATTATTTCTTGGAACATCTTGTGTTCGTCATTATTTTTGCACATTTTTTTCTAAAATACACAATATATTTAAAAGCCTACTAACGTGTAGAAGTACAGTAGTAATATTATGTTGTCAACATCTAACTGTTTGATCATAATGTAGGTCTGAATGCTTTACCTACTCATTATACACCTCATCATAATATCAAATGAAGAATACAGCAATGAATATTGTAATTTACTTGATCATATAGAATATTAATTATACAATAGATTGCAAATTGGATGCCGGCCTAATTAAATAGTCAAGAACATAATCTACTTATACCAGACACATTAAACACGTGGGATTTATGTGAATCAAATGTAGGTATGGAACAAGATGTAACCGACTTTGAGAGGTTAAAGGCTCCTTCAAACAGGCGCGACACGACACGCGACACAAAGGCACCGCAAGTCGCGCAACGAGCGGTGCCTTTGTGTCGCGCGCGATTACATCGCGTGTCGCGCCTATTTGAAGGAGCCTTAAAACAAAGTCACCAAATTGTCTGTACGTGCATAACTTCCGAATGACAGCACCAAATCAGATGATTATTTTTTGTTGTGTTCGGTATTGCCAGGATAAGGTTTGTATAAAAGAAAATTTCGGAAATTCGAAAAAAAACATTGCTTTATAATATGTTCGAAAAATTTGCTGGCCCAACAACGTAATTATAACGCAATTAATGTTATTGAACTGCCAAGATGAGAGCCATTGGTACTGACAATATTTGACACAATTACTAACGCTAGAGTCATAAACTCGAGGAAGTAAATTGATTGATACTGTCACGTTTTAGCTGTCAAATCAAATCAATTACAATATTTACGGTAAGATTGTTTTACATTGTGCTGGATCATGGGTCAGTGAAAAATGGTCCACGATATTTAGCTTTCAATTACTCACGATAATTTAGCCTTCAATTACTCGTATCATGTCATCGATATCTTTTTTTAGTGTTGCACACCCCCACCCTATTTCTAGTTAAACAAATATCAACTTTATTTCAATGACAATTAAGTTGATTTCAGAGCGACTAGCACTGTTGAAAAAGTTATAAAAATTTTTGAAATTGTAATACTGAACTTTATTGTGTAGGAATTAAAGTTTTTTTTTTCATATTTGTTTACATTTTTGGCAAATAAATCGCGAACTCAGATTAGGTACAAACATCATCATCATCATTCACAGTCCGACTTCACCCACTGCTGGGGATTACCCTCCCTTTCAGAGAATCAGCCTATTCCCACTGCTGGGACACAGGCCTCCTCTCGGTGAGAGGGATTGGACCGTAATCCACCACGCGGGCCCAGTGCAGGTTGGTAGACGTCACATGCCATCGAATTTTTGGTTCTAAAGACACGCCGGTTTCCGCACGATGTTTTCCTTCACCGTTTTGAGAGCAGTGGTGATGAAACACACAAAGTGAAGCGCCTGTCTTGGTTAAAACCTATGACCTACAACTCATAAGTCGCGGCCATTACCACTGGACCACTACTGCTCTCCCACTCCTCCTCTCTTTGTTTGTGCCAATCTCCACGTTCCTGTGGCAGCGTCATCCATCCAATGTTTTCTTTAAAGTCTTACCGTGAAATCTTAGATGAAGTGTGATATAAATAGTGTCAATTTTTTTATCCCTACATTTTTTAAATAGAAGGCTACATTCATGCCACCACTTGTACAACTTTATCTTAAATAATTTTGAATTTAATGTAACAAAATAAAAAAAAACATTATACAGTTACCTACACAATTAATATTGGCATAAAATAATAAATAATTGCCAGCAAATACTTGACAGCAAGAAATATAATAAAATGCATCGTTATTGCGGCAAAAAATATAAAAGCATCGCCACAAATGTTTAATATCATAGATTTTAGAAATATTCTTAATAACGCACTATACCGGTCGTTGCATCAAGGTTTAGCATAACCGGACCACCCGACAAGGTAACATGAAAAATAGGTACTCCAGTCCGTTGATTCCAAAATGTCTCTAAACGTAGCTCAATTAAATAGTTCAATAGAATAGAGCCTGAGGTCCCAAAAAACAAGATGCGTGGCCAAAATCGGAACTAACGCATCTTGTTTTTCCAATACAATTTCATAAAATAATAACATAAATATTTACCAACAGCGCTCTCCTGTCAATGTTATTCAAGCGCCAAAAGTTCCTTGTAGCTGGGGACAAGATGTTCTTAGCAGCCCAGGAGATGTAATTAGCTTCTGGGGAGGAGGGCTGGTTGGAATAACCACCATCAGCCGCCATCATCCACGCACAATGGTCCACCTGAAGGACTAAGTGTGGAATCCAAGCCCTCTAACATAGATGGAATCCTATAGACAGGCAAGGACATCGACGCGCATCCTACTTCCATGGATTCAGTACACGATTCTGAAGCACATGCGTTAAAAATTTTCGTCGATTATTTAAAAATAAATTAGCTGTTCCATATATATTGACCGCGTAGGTAGGTATGGCACTTTTCTATGTAACAGCAGATTGTTTTTGACAACCGACGAAACATTTAAAAATAAATAAAAATTTCTACGCTAGGTTAAGTAGAATCATATCCTGAATGCATGATTACGGTTTGCACGTCGATGTATGCTGAATAAGTCAAGGCATACATAACTAATATCATTAATGCGAAAGTAAGTTTGCTTGTTACCTTTTCACGCCTAAACCATTGAACCGATCATCTTGAAATTTTGCATATACGTTTTCAGGTGTACAGAAACGGACATAGGGTACTGTAGAAGCTATCTGTGTAGATCTACCTTTAGCAGTACAGGCTGGTTATAATTGCCGGTGTGTTCCATTCGAACGTTCAAGCAATACAAAAATAAATAAATAAATAAATAAATAAAGTGTCAAAAATTTTAAGAAGGTAGTTTTTGTTTTAGAGTGCTAAAAATAACATGATAATGTAAAGTCGTAAATATATTTCATACAAGACTTTTGACGACCCGTAACGACTGCCAAAGATCCACGAATGACAGCCGGGACCAACGGCTTAACGTGCTTTCTGAGGTACAAGGTTCCTCCAAGGCCACACCTATGGCCACTTCATCTTTACACATCATGACCACTTCATCTTTACATGTCAATATATACCTTAGAAAGCACTGCTGTCATTCGTGGATTTTTGGCAGTCGTTACGGGTCGTCAGACGCCCGAAAGTCTGACAACCAGTCTTTCTTACCAAGGGGTATCGTATTACCCAGTTACGGGGCTGTGGAGGTCAGATAGCCAGTCGCTTCATGTGAAATACTGGTATTTATCTGCAGCTGGTTAGGCTGGAAGCTGACCCTAACATAGGAAAAGGCTAAGCTGATGATGAGGTGAAGTGACCTTGAATTGAGCTGTAATTCCACCTGTTTCTGGGTTTGACAGTATATTGACAGATCACTTCAAGCTCACTTCACCTTACTTTACACGGTGAAATTTTACAGAACTTATCGGCTGGTGTATATACATATATGCGTCACATCCACGCAAAATGACCATCGCTCAGCATAATGCTCCGACACTATGCGAAACAGAGCCCCAGCGCTGGTTTTCAGTGACAGCCGTTGTTAACCTACTCATTTACTCCTGTAACTAAATCCCACTTTTTGAAGTATCCTCTTTTAATCTATTTGCCAAAATAAACTTTATTCAAGCACCACAACCATAAACCCACAAACTAGGATTAACGGTGATAGATTAGGTTTGTGGTGTAAGTTACCATAAACTAAGATTTTCGGTACTTCTGTGAGTGCCATCGCACACAGGAATAACGCAGAAGCATCAAACTTGGAAGTCGGAACCAAAATTGATAGGTACACAAACGACCGTTTGTGGGATTCGAATATGCTTCCCAAAGCGGTGGAAGCAAATACCTAACGCTATTTTTTTTCAGGATGGGAAATCATCAAATGACCCCTGCTGCTCTGGATGGAGCGGAAAGGAGTGTCAGACTCTTACTGACTAAAACCCACCCGTGTTCCTTCCTTAGCCCTTTATGTTCCGGGCCAGCGGTAACCCTTTCGGACAATCCCGCTGACCCGGCAGGCTTCGGTCCAAGTAAATAAATACCTACCGCTTGCGTCGTGTTCTGTGGAACACGACGCAAGCGGTAGGTATTTATTTAGACTTTTTACTTTACTTTGCTTAAAGTCACAACTTTAAGCAAAGTAAAGTAAAAAGTCTTATTTTAACATTAAAATTACAATAGGGAGATAGCGTTGGTCCCAAAATAAGACACAGCTTGTATCTTGAGCACCATAGGTAATAGGTAATACGGGCTGGTGTCCGCAACTCCACGTCAATGCGCGTATTTTGCGTACGGGTGGGAAAATCGATCATTCAATCCACCCCAGTTCCTCCTGGGCACCATAATTATAGTAAAACATTAAAGTTGTGTGATATTAAGAAATCCTGGGCTCCGTTTTCCAAACATAATATACCTCTGTATTTTTTTTTTCTCTCTTTATTTTTAATTAGGGACTTTTACACAGCTGTGTATGCCAGTCCCATCGTACCTCATACAAAATCTCAATTAACTAAATCGTAACTTAGCAAACTTAAAAACTTTGAAGGCCGCCTCCGAACTAGGTGTAGACAATATTTGGTGAAATATACCCACATCATATCTATTTAGCTCTAATTGATTAATTAAGTCTTCTCTTTCAGACCGAAATCGGACACATTCCGTCAATAAATGTAAGACAAAAATCGATCATTCAATCCACCCCAGTTCCTCCTGGGCACCATAATTATAGTAAAACATTAAAGTTGTGTGATATTAAGAAATCCTGGGCTCCGTTTTCCAAACATAATATACCTCTGTATTTGAAGTTAGATTAAGTCGAGCTTTAAAGTTAGCTTTCGCGTTTTTGTCTGTTTTTTTCCCAATATCGTGTTATTAAATATATGTATTTATATTATTTATATTAATGTATTTATTAATCTATACATATTATACATTAAACTCGCTTTTTGTATCTGTCTGGTTGACCGCGTTGTTCCTCTAACTTCGCAACAGATTATGATGCGGTTTTCACCATCAATTAGTTTTTTTTTTTATTTATTTAAGGATTACCAACGAGGTACATAACAATTAACTTTTACCTATACGTTATCCTGTAATGCACACTTAATTACAGATACACATTATCGAGTACACATGCTGTGAATACATAATTAAATTATAAAATACATTATAAAAAAACAATATGCAATGAGAGATTTACATGCTATTATAAAAGATAAAAACTACATTTGTACGATACAGTAAAACAAAGCAGTTTATGTATAATATAGATTAATATTAAACTTACATATTAAAAAATATCGATGTTTTGTCAAGGCGTAAAAACCGTGCAAAAAAGGCGCGAGTGGGTTGCTTGTTAAAGACAGAGAAAATAAAACGTAAACAGAAACATCACAAAAACCTCAATGGTTCGATTTTTTGGCTGTTCTTATTTTTGCTAAAATCACAACTGCTAGGCATGTGATTTCACAGCAGATTTCTAATCAGACTTAAGCCGTTAGATAATTGTGTCCTATCAATATTTTATAAACCCTATTTGCTTTTCATACAGTGCCTATAAAACATGTAAAATGACGTCAGTGTCGTTTGCATTGTTTTAATTGATCACTTTAAACACGGATGTATTCCTACTAGAACAGCTCTAGCTCTGAACGATAAGGCTCCTACAAACAGGCGCGACACGCGATATAGTCGCGCGCAATACAAAGGCACCGCAAGTCGCGCAACGAGCGGTGCCTTTGTGTCGCGCGCGATTATATCGCGTGTCGCGCATGTTTGTAGGAGCCTTTACAGTGGCAAGTATTTTTTATTAAATGTGTGTCGCGCGCGATTATATCGCGTGTCGCGCATGTTTGTAGGAGCCTTTACAGTGGCAAGTATTTTTTATTAAATGTCAATAACCCACTGTCTTCTTATTAATCGTTTTTTCAATTTTAGTTTCGACAGCAATAAAGATATAATTTATTTAAATTGCAACATTAAATGCAGATGGATGTCCAGAGGCTAGACGTACCTTATATGGCAATACTGTTGCAGTTCAACCGGATTTAAAGTCGTAGGTATTATCTTTGGGAGTTTACTAAATAATATTTTTCTTCCTTAGTCTGAGTTGTTCGTCCATGATTCATTTATTTTCTTTTTTTTTAACTTTGCCCCACACTCCCTCGCCTCCCTCGTTTTAACCTTTTGACCGCCACAGTCATGTATAGATGACAAACCAAAATGTGCCCAGCACGGTTCTACTACATGACAGGCTTTGACGCCGAGAGCACGTTTTTGATTTTTTGACGTGCGGACGGTCAAAAGGATAATGAAATCCTATTCAATCAATGTAATCTAATTTTAAGTCTTGTGTCAACTTTCGATAGCATTGATTCGTACTATATTGGCCAAACAAAGATAATATTCGTAACTTTAGATTTAACAGCTAGGGTACCTACTGATCAAAGACTTCATGAGATTTCATTTCCCACCAAAACTATAATTAAAAAAAAACTACGAAGTGAAAAATAACCTTAATTTTGGAAGTCGGTGGCAAATATGGAAAAACCGGCCAAATGCGAGTCGGATTCGCAACGAAGGGTTCCGTACCACAAAGCATAAAACCCCGAAGAAAACGTTTCCTTTATACCCCTTTAAATTTTAACTTTATTTTATTTTTATTGTTGTTGAGTATTTATTTGTTGTTATAGCGGCAACAGAAATACATTATCTGTGAAAATTTCAACTGTCTAGCTATCACGGTTCATGAGATACAGCCTGGTGACAGACAGACAGACAGACGGACAGTGGAGTCTTAGTAATAGGGTCCCGTTTTTACCCTTTGGGTACGGAACCCTAAAAGCCTGTTAGTAAATAATACCGATGCCAATTTTTAGGTTTTTACTTAGTTTTTAAGTCTAGACTCAGCTTTCACCTCTCAAGTTTATTTCTTCTAAACTATAATAATATTATAAAGAGAAAAAGATTTGACTTTTTGTATGTTTGTTTGCTACGCTTTCACACTAAAACAGCTGAACGGATTTGGATGCACGGGTAGACCATAACCGGGAGGAAGATAATGGTCTACTTTTCATGCTGGATCGCAGACGGAGTCATTCCTTATTATTATCTTTACCTAAATTAAGTCCCGGGTTGCACTGAAAGTCTTTACTCAGTTTATTCGCTCTAATTAGAATTTCGCTCGAGGAAAAGAAAACTCATAATAATAAACTGTACTTCGACCGAGCCATTCTCACAGACCGCACAATTCACTTTAATAGACCCGACATTACATTAATTAATAAAATCAATAAAACTGGGTTCCTTATAGACATTTCCGTGGCAAATACGCATAACATACAGACTACAATAGCCGAAAAATTATCCAAATACACCGAACTAAAAGATGAAATAATTCGACTGTGGCATCTTCAAAAAGTCACAATGGTCCCCATAGTGCTATCTACAACAGGAGGAATTCCAAAACAGCTTCATCAGTCCCATGATTCCCTCAACCCGCCACCTAACACCTACCACCTGCTGCAGAAGGCAGTGATTCTTAACACATGCAGGCTAGTTAGAAAATTTATTCAGTGTGAATTGGACAACTTACACCAATACTCCCACTTAAATATTGTTTCGTCTACCACACAGTCTACTTATAATATTACTCCCACACTTAACCCCACTGTTGGACACTTGACTTAGGCCCGTGCCATCGGTTCTATCCGGCTAGGCCGAGAGAAAAAAATATATAAACAAAATATTGGGTGTACCGGAAAGTTCTGTCGGTTTTTGTAAATAAAACTCGTGGGTAAATACTTAAATCCCCTTTTCTGAATTTCTCAAACCATCTTTGACATGTACGTTCAGATACACACTCGAGTCCAAAAACACTATACTTTCTACAGGCTGTAGCAGCGTTATTTCCCTTCTGGAACTCATAAAGTATACAATGCCTCAAATGAACTTTATCGTTGGCACTCATTTTGACACTGCGGCTACTCAGAAGTGAATGACAAATTATTTCGCAATACGTATATTATAGTCCGTAACCCAGAAATTATGACGCAATATTATTCAATACTTTTAACGTATTGGTATAGAGAAAAATTCGAAAATTTCTTACCAAAACCGACAGAACTTTTCGATACACCCAATAATAATATAATTATGTTACTGGTTACTTACTGCCAACCTACATCATTCCACTGCTGGGCATAGCTTGTACCCATGATTTTCAGTTATTTCAAACAATGGCTAATGTGGACCAGTTATTGTTGTTTTCATTCAGCTCATCCCGCCGTCTTTTACATGGTCTACTGCAAAGGCTTTCGACTGTGGCTATGATCCACAAAGTGGAAAGCTAGCTTACAGTACCCGGCGATAAATATTGTACATCGACCTTTACCTTTTTTTGTATTTTATACAAAGAATAAAAATAATTATCAAAAGAAGCAAATCATAATTGTTTTAACAGCTCCTAATAGATACCGGACTGTTTGTATTTCGCGCGACAGAGATAACGCTCTACGAAGCCGAAATTAGCCGATTGTCTCTTTCCAAAGGTCGATGTGCAATATTTGTCGCCGGGTACTGTATGTTAGAAGTCTAGGGTTCTGTCTAAACCCTCACCTCTTTCATAATCAGTCTATAATGTTCCCACTGCTTGTACACAGGCCTCCTCAGAGGGAGCGGACCTCAATCCACCATGCGGGCGTGCGGGTTGGTGGATGTCACATTCGAACAAATTCGAATTTTTGGTTCTAAGACATGCCGGTTTCCTCACGCTGTTTTCCTACACCGTTTTGAGAGTAGTGGTGATGAAATAATTTACACAAAGTAAAACGCCTGCCTGGGTTCAAGCTTACGATTTCCACTGAGCCGCCATTCTTCATTCAATATTGATTATAAAGAACGACGTAACTAATAATTACGCTTCTTTTACTTTCCACGTCTGTGTCCATTAGGTGTGTTGTAGTAACGGCTTGCATGCGAACCCCGGCTGGACAGACACGCAGTGCGCAGCTAACTTGCGTGTGCCTAATGTTTGCATTTAGGTTGCAACCGGGTCAAAGATGGATTTTATATGAGGTAATTATACTCTTTGGTATTTTTTTTTTGTTGTGTTTCATGACAATATTGTTTGACACTTATTCATTATTATAGGTAACGGCTAGTGACCTACAGTTAATGTGAAACATGCATTTTTCGAACATGGTACACGCAGACCAGTTGCGAGTACTACGCATTTTTTCTATTCACGAAGAACTCGTAATTTTCTTTATTTACAAAATTTTGTTAAATTTTAATATGCATACATCAACTATGTCCAGTACCCGGCGATAAATATTGCACATCGACCTTTGGAAAGAGACAATCGGCTAATTTCGGCTTCGTAGAGCGTTATCTCTGTCGCTCGAAATACAAACAGTCCGGTGTCTATTAGGAGCTGTTTAAACAATTATGATTTGCTTCTTTTGATAATTATTTTTATTCTTTGTATAAAATACAAAAAAAGGTAAAGGTCGATGTGAAATATTTATCGCCGGGTACTGTAGTTACGCCTCTACTAACAAGTCATCTTCCTGCCCCTATGCCATGTTACTTGGGGTGGGCGCAACACGTTTTCTTCTTCCATTCTCCCCTTTCAACCGTCACGCTATCATTCACTCCCTTCTCTTTCATATCATTCCTCACACAATCCATCCATATTTTCTTCGGCCTTCCTCTCCGTCTCCATCCATCAACATGTATATTCATCACTCTTTTTGTCACATGTGTTTCGTCCCTTCTCATCACATGCCCATACCAAGCCAAACGATTTCCTGTCAACCTTTCTGTCACTGGCGCCACTTTCAAACTTCCTCTTATAGTCTCATTTCTTACTTTATCCATTCTCGCCACTCCCACACATCCATCTCAACATTTTCGTCTCCGTTGCATGCAATCTTTTTCTTCCGCATTCAGACCCATAAAGTACGACAGGCCTTATCACGGACTTATAAATTTTCCCATTTAACTTGAGGGGGTTGCAAGTTGTTCCTGTGACCTGTCGCCATATCATCCATCCTGAGTTGATCCGGTGCCTTACGTCTCGGTCTAATTCGCCATCTCCTTGGACAAGCGATCCGAGGTACCGAAAGTCGGAGCAGATCGATAAGGGCGTTCCGGCAAGAGATATATATGGGCACAGGTCTGGAATGACCGCCAAAGTCACAAAACAGATACTCAGTTTTGATCCGACTTACCCTTAGGCCAACGGTCTCGAGTCTTTCCCACAACACTTCCAATCTGCTCTGGACCTCTAGGCCGTTCTCGGCAACCAGCACAATGTAATCGGCGAACAGCATACACCGAGTAGGAAAAAAACAATGGCACTCCGGGAGTGCCGACAGAAGTGAAAACAAAACACAAACAGAATACCTTACCACACATCACTCACTGACATATCGGATATACATTAAAACCGAGTCCATCCCGAGGACAGCCGAACACATCCGAAGCGGTTATTTTTTTTATCGTCATAAAAACAAAACACGCGCGGTGTCGTTTACGGTAACAGTGGCGCGAGTTCAATGGATTTTTCCCATCTCAAAAAATGCCCAGCGCGGCTAAAGAAGTTTACACTACAAAAACTCAACTACTTTTCTAAATTTGAAAAACTTTACAAGTCTTCAAGCCCCTATGTTCCAATAACACCAGTCTGTTATTGTCCCAATGCAGTACAAACGCCTCTTCTCATACAGAGAAGGCACGAGCATTGTTCATCACGCTTGCTCATGACGGGTTGGCGATTTCAGACTTCTATTAATCACTAACAGAGCCCCGCGGTTTCACCCGCACAATAGGGAATATGCATGAATTTTTTTCATGGCATTTATTAACAAAATATGAAAATACCGTAGTAGAGATGACAAAAAGTGAAATTAAAATTAAAATCGGCCAAGAAACACGGCCGATATGAGCATTTAAAACTATTGATTACACACCAATTAGACAGAGAGATCCGACATAGACTGTGACGTCACATGTCACTACGGCCATAATAAACTCCGTGTTAAATTTCGTTTTGCGAGAAAGAGATAGAAACAAATCTTCGATGGCTCATATCTTTTTTAATTTCATAGTTATCCGAAAAACAGTTTTACTAAACTGTTTATTACATGAATGAGGATTAATTTTTTCAATAAAAAAAAATCATGCATATTCCCTATTGTCGGTCCGTGGGAATATCGGGATAAAAAGTATCTTATGTGTTATTCTGATGTATCTTCTATACTATATTATATATTTATATATCTATACTAATATTATAAAGAGGTAAAGTTTGTAAGTTTGTATGTTTGTAAGTTTGTATGTAGGGGGTAATCTCTGGAACTACTGGTTCGAATTGAAAAAATCTTTTTGTGTTGGATAGTCCATTTATTGAGGAAGGCTATAGGCTATATAACATTACGCTACGACCAAAAGGAGCGGAGCATCAATGAAAAATGTTGCAAAAATGGGAATAATTATTTCTTTTTGAGAGCTTCCGTTGCGTACGCTGCGTAAACGGTTAAAGTTACGTAAAAATCATGTATGACGCAATTGTTCGCCTTTAAAAGTTCAAAAAAAAAGTCCGCGACAGTATATGTTTATCTGTCAAGGTTGACTAACTATAACCTTTTTTATGGTAATCAAATTTGTTCTAAAATAATGCATTATTTGCGAAGGTGTTTTTATAAACATGATATTGATCCTTATCCAAATAAATACGTTATTCAGCACAAGTATTTAGTTTTGAACAAAATTGCCCTTGACAGCATTTGATTTTAATGAATATTTTAGGAGATATCATAGTTTTAAAATAACTCCGCAAGGCGGCCGGCAGCTCTGCGAGGTACTATACCGCGTGGCCCAGCCGGGTGGCCGGCTAGGCTACCTAATACGAAACTGTTGTGCTCAGTAAACTGCTTTTTTCTATTTTAAAAAAGTAATTTTTCGACATAATACTTACGTTTGGATGATTATTATATAAACAACAAAATGTTAATCCTTATCAAAATAAATTATTTTATGTTCACAATGGCATTATAGTAATAGTAATATATAATTATAATTATCTAATCTCTGGAACTACCAGTCGGATTTGAAAAATTCTTTTTGCATTTGATAGCCCAATTCTTGAGGAAGGCTATAGGCTTTAACATCACGCTATGACCTTTAGGAGCCGAGCAAAAAGAAAAAAAGTCAGAAAGAACGCTAAGCAAAAACGAAGTAATAGCGCGGGCAGGCGATGCGATCCGACGGGGTGGGTCGGAGTAACAAGAAAATTCACGCGGACGAAGTCGCGGGCAGAAGCTAGTAATATTATAAAGCTGAAGTTTGTTTGTTTGTTTGTTTGGTTGAACGCGCTAATCTCTGGAACTGCCAGTCGGATTTGAAAAATTCTTTTTGCATTTGATAGCCTAATTCTTGAGGAAGGCTATAGGCTATTTAACATCACCCTATGACCTTTAGGAGCCGAGCTAAAAGAAAAAAAGTCAGAAAGAACGCTAAGCAAAAACGAAGTAATAGCGCGGGCAGGCGATGCGATGGACGGGTTGGGTCGGAGTAACAAGAAATTTCACGCGGACGAAGTCGCGGGCAGAAGCTATAAGCTATATTACTGTAAAGTTTCATCAAAATCCGTTTAATCGTTTTTGGGTAAAAGAGTAACAAACATCCATCCATCCTCAAAAACTTTCGCCTTTATAATATTAGTGTGATTATAGTAGGATAGGATTACTAGGATAAGTCCAGGTTTCCTCACGACGTACCACTTCACAACTTATTTGTTTGTTTACTTTAAAACTGCCTTTTTAATAAAAAAAATAAATAAATAAACACCGCATAAGTCCGTAAACATGCGTCTGAGTTCCGGTCTATCGCTTGCTGTAATTACGGAGCTAGCACATGACTTGAGAACTTTTTTGTTTAGATCGATAATAAATTACACGCCTTTGCATAAATAAAATATGTAATTAAAATAATTAATATTTTTTATCACTGTTTTGCCTTGAAATGTATGCATATGTGAAATAACTGTGCGAAAGAATTACTTCGTACGCATCAATAACGATCTTTGGCACACCTGCCTGCTATTCTGTTAGAGTTAGATTCATATTCATTTATTTATCAAATATAAGCTAACAGTTTACACCAAATCGCTTATATCTATCCTAATTCTACAAAATTACATTAAAATTTTAATTAAAACTAAAATACAAAAAAAAAAAAAACGGAAACATGATGATGGATGCTCATTTAATAATTTCTTCGCTCTAAACATACTTTACACGAAGCACTGGCGTAAATATCCGTAATGCGCGTACAGGAATGTTGACTTAAAAATATAAAAATAGCTTAAACAGTGTCAGGTCAGCCTTCATGTTTTTGCGACAACTATAGCATTAAAAGTGTGGATAAGGGTGATGTAAATTCTTGCTACAATACTATGCATACCACAAGGTGACTACAGAGAATGGAAAACTCACACTCAACAGTAGACAAAAATAAACATAAACACACGTAACACATCTCAAACACTAATACTATGTATTTCTAGTATTTGAGTGTGCTTTCATAAAAAAAAACTTCCAGAACCTCCTTCACTTCCGCATTCTAACTAGCTGCGCCCCGCGGTATACATCTCAATAACGTGGAAATATCGGGATAAAAAGTACCTATCCTATATACCAATCCATGTCGTGGAATACCCATCATCATCATGTCTATAGCAGTCCACTGCTGGACATAGGCCTCCCATATTGCACGCCATTCAACTCGATTTTCGCAACTCTCATCCAGCTGCTACCAGCCAACCTGCGAAGATCGTCGCTCCACCTAGCCTGAGGGCGTCCCACCTTACGTTTACCGATTCGCGGTCTCCACTCAAGAACACGTCTACCCCAACGTCCATCGGTTCTACGGCTAATATGGCCGGCCATGTTGTCTGATCTTTTCTCTTTATAATATTAATAGTTTAGATTAGGAAGCAGTTTTGTTTCCGCAACTTAGATAAGTAGATCTACCAGGAGATGTAAGATTCATAGTCACAGCATAGCGCTTCACCTAAGTTTTCACAGTGAGATTTTACTGAACAATTTTTTTTTTATTTCTTTTTTTTTTAGTGGTATAAGTGCGCAGTTTGCAAGGTGTGTAAAATAGGTGACAGCTAATTTCGATCTGTTGGGTCAAAAATAGGTGAAACCGTGAAGGATAAATGTATGAGTATCCACCAAGACTGTCCATTATAGAGATTCCTAGTACTCCCAGAATCAGCTGTAGACTTTTACGTTATTAAATTATGGGTATCGCGATTCTTCACCTTCCAAAACAACACAGGACACTCATAACCTAATACCGCACCACCCCAGCTCGGCGAAGATGGTCGTGCGCAGTTCCCATGGTGCATGGCAAGCGCGCACGTCCGCAACCATTATCAATTAGGCGGCGCGCGCGCGTGCGGCCTGTCATTACTGCCAGTGCACGACCACGCACAGGGATGCGCATAGGCAAAATGTGGTGTGATTTTGCGAATTTGTAGAACTGAAATTGTAGAGCTAACCTCTTTCCTCAAGGAAACAGTATATGAATATGCCTCTAGTTACTAATGATTTTATGTTAACCTGGCTGCATGATGACAAGGATAACACGCAAAATCGTGAAGCGTTCCACGTTTTTTCCCACCCGTACGCAAAAGAGCATTACAAAATATCAAGGTTTTCGAAAATAAGAAGAAACAAGATCTATGAAGTTTGCTTGTTTGTAGCACATCAAGCTACTACAATCTGTCGAATTTCTTTAATAGACTTTCAACTTTATCGCTAAAGTATAAGGTTCAAAGTTGACTGGGAAAATTTGACAGTTTCGAGTAGCTTGATGTGCTGGCGTCTGTACAATTATCTAGTCCCGGAACAACAAGGTACTTATATGTATCGGGTATTAGGTACTAATATTTCGCATTGCAACATTCGCATCTGCATCGTTGAAGCCAATTAGGTTTCACACTTTCTTTCACCTGCATCTAAATTCTTATAACAGGAACGTCACGTCGTCAGTTTAAACTAATACAGCCATACTAAAAACATAATCGAGTTCAGCGCAGCACACAGGAACCACAGTTCGATCTCTCGCCGCCAAGACGTTGGATGCAAATGGCAAGATGGCGAGATACCGCGCGACCCGCGTGCATTCAACAGAAACGTGTGCGGTGGCCCTTACAGGGTATAAGCGACCATCTGATATGACGTCTAACCATTTAAATTAAAACATTTTTACGAGACATTTAATTATTAGAAATATAATTATAATACTTATAGAACTGGCTGCTACTTTGTTGTATTTATAAGTTCCTAGCTTTTATTAGTAGCATCTGCTAAGACCTGCTCGGTAGGTACATATAATTAGTGAATAAATTCAGTTTGATTGTAATCAAAATACCAACTTACATAGTCATGTTGATAATACTCTAGTATGTACGTTAATAGTTTTAAATGTTATTAATTTAGTCCATAGCCCACTCATCGATTCTATTCCGCAGTAATATGTATTTTAATAAGCATAACTATCTGGCGAAATGTGGGTATACTATTAGGTGCACCTCTACCCAACTCTTTGGATAACAAAGCGTGATGTTATGTTAAGAGTGTTTGTTGTACAGACGCCAGCACATCAAGTTACCTGAAACTGTAAAATTTTGCCAATCAACTTTGAACCTTATACTTTAGCGATAAAGTTGAAAATCTATTAAAGAAATGTTTGTAGTAGCATGAAATGTAGTAAAACAGATTGTAGTAGCTTGATGTGCTGGCGTCTGTACCTTCTGCTTCTCGTGTCGATGACTTAAATTTTGTCCGGCCAGCACCATAATTTTGCGTTAGTAATATCCTTCAAAATAGTGTTAACACACTTTCAGTCAGAATCTGAATCATTTTGAACGATATTACTAATCCATTGCTTCAAATGTTCTAAAAATGTATGCTCAACAACTTAAATAACGCAATGAACGTTGTTGAACTGTCAAAATGAAAACTATTCCTTACGATATTACCCATTGAAAGCTTGTCAGTTGTACACGTGAAGGAAACTTGTCGATTGTGTGGGTGAATGGATAGTGATAGACCGCGAAATTCAAATTTTCTTACGTTTTTTGCAATTTGCAGGTCAGTGTCAGATTGTATCTTGATCAAAATATGATTCGCGACAATAACAGGTACATATTTAGGGAATTATAATCATTAGAATCATTAATATATCTTTCTAAGTTAGATATAGGTAGGTAATAGGTAATACGGGCTGGTGTCCGCAACTCCACGTCAATGCGCGTATTTTGCGTACGGGTGGGAAAATCGATTATTCGATCCACCCCAGCTCCTCGAGGAAGGCCAGCAACGCCTTGGTGTTACTGACCGTCTCATGTAGGGTACCTGGGTTACCGAAGTACTTTGCCCTGTACGTGGCGACCACCGGGCAGTTTAGAAGCACATGTGCCGCTGTCTCGTCGTCCTCCATGCAGGCCCTGCACAGCGGACTGTCTGTCACTCCTATGACAAAGAGGTGTTTATTGAATGACCCGTGGCCAGTTAAAGCTGCAGTAACTATACGCAGCTTTTGTTTAGTTAGACGGAGAACCTGCTTCGTGAGGCGGCCGTCCAATGTGGGAAGTGCTTCCCTTCTAAGTTACATTTCTACCATATAATAATAAAAAAATAAAAATAAAATGATTATGAATGAATGGATGTTAAAAATGTGTTTTATGAATGTGTGTGGTACTCCAAATAAATAAACAATAAGTAGAAGTGATAATTCGGAGCCCTGAAATTACTCCATCTTATGCAAAGCTTGAGTCGGAAAAGTGACCTGTCAAAATCAACTGACAGCATCAAAAAGAAAAAATCTGTGTGACCACTACACGATTCCGATTCAACTAAAAATGAATTTTTACATGGCAACACCATGTTGCCTACAAATTAAAGCAAAGAAGGCGCTATCATGTAACGGGCTTAAAAGACTCGTTACAACCACCAACCACCAATCTCTTATGGAAAAGTGTTAGTGGTAGAAATCTAACTTCGAAAGATGTATTATTGATTCTAATGATTATACTTCTCTAAATATGTACCTGTTATTGTCGCGAATCATATTTTGATCAAGATACAACCTGACACTGACCTGCAAATTGCAAAAACGTAAGAAAATTTGAATGTCGCGGTCTCAACTACCCATTCACCTTAAAGTGATTAGGTACTAAGCCACCATATAATATATAATTCCATGCTTTCAATCACGAACACGTAGTAAAGAATGAGCTATCGTGATAAGGAGAGCAAATAGGGCCACGTTACCACGTAAAACTAACACTACATTGAACGATAAAATAATGGGTTTTGGTTCTAACACATGACACACGCAAGTTTGTAATCAATACAAAATAATAAAATCAAAGTGTCTGTTTGTAATATCAAAATAACAGCTTTTTACTAAATGCATATGAACTTATATAGGTACGCTACTAACTAATAACAAATACTAATATCAAAATAATCTTCTTTTTTTTTGTCCGTCTGTCCATCTTTCTCTTTGTTCCGGCTAATCTCCGACACGGCTGGACCGATTTTGACGGGACTTTCACTGGCAGATAGCTGATAATATGGAGTAACATATAAGCTTTTGTACGGTGGCACGTTCCTGTGGGATAATTTCCGACATCGACGCGGGCGAAGCCGCGGGCAAAGCTAGTACAATTTAAAAGTTGCCTATAATATTTTTTCCTTAGTCAGACAGACGGACGGACGGACAGCAAAATGATCCCATAAGGGTTCCGTTTTTTCCTTTTGAGTTACGGAACCCTAAAAATTAGCTGTTTCATACATTTTGACCGCGTAGGTAACGCTCTTTTCTATGAAACAGCAGATTTTTTTTGTATAAACTACTTTGAAGTGTCTACGCCCTATGCGAGTTCTAGAAGCATGTGCTTTTTTTTCTGGTTGGGAAATCATCAAATGACCCCTCCCGCTCTGGGTAGAGCGGAAGGGAGTGTCAGACTCTTACTGACTAAAACCCACCCATGCTCCTTCCTTAGCCCTTTATGTTCCGGGCCAGCGGTAACCCTTTCGGACAATCCCGCTGAAGAATCATGTGCAGAATTCACGGTTACAATTTGCGCATCAATTTTCCTGTCATCCTGTATATGCTTGTAATTATGTCGTATCCCTATACTGTGTGTACATAAATATCCCGTGCAATTTTGTCCCACGTTAAGATACTACGTCTAATTAAGTTAGTCTCAAATTACATGAAGTTAGACAGATCATGATCCAGGTCTCAGGATATTCTAAAACGCAGTTGTCTCATTGTTATTATTAGCAAATCAGCTAACTAGTACCTACCTGCTGATAATATCAATGTCAACGAGAAAAGCGTGAGAGACTGCAACGCGTTGTAGGCATAACGAACACACAGAAAATACTTTACAGAAGGTCGAGTTGGGAAATAAAGTATAAAAGCTAAAGCTTATCATCCAAAATTCTAACTCTAGGAACAATAATAAGAATGATTGAATATTACATCACCTACTAAATTATATATTTACACAGTAAATCGACTATTAGGTAGGTCTAGCTGATGTGAGCTCCCCGAAACCAGTACCTACCAGAGTACCTACACCATTTTTAAGTTACGTTAGCTTTTACAGCGAAAGTGTCAGTAAAATTCATAATTTCATCATTATTGCATCAGTAAATTTTATTTTAATCAATGTAAGTTAAGAGATATTTTCCCTTTCAAGAGTGATTTAATGATACACTTAATGCACACTGCATTAAAAGAAAGAAAAATAGATTTATATGTCACAGAAACACGTGCATACAAAATTATAATTGATTCTAATAATAAGAAAAAAAAAGCAAAATATATCTATAATCACGAACACAAAATAGAAATAGTCGACGGCTGCATGTCATGTCTGTGACAAGAAGGCTTCCACTCAGCATGGTGCTGTGCTATAGAGGGGACCCATAGCACAGCGCTGATTACAATAAATAACCAACCATAATTATTAATAAATATTGTTAAATAACATAAAATTTAATTTATCCGCAGGCATCACCGAAACCATTGATTCGTAAACATTTATTATAAAAATAAAAAATATATTAAAAAGTTAAAGCTGATTCTGTGATAGCTTCCAATGATGATGATAAATGATAGCTGATTTTATTTTTGTAAGTAGGTTTGTACAAACACTTTTACACGTCAATCATATTTTTTTGAGAGATGAGATGAGAGTAACAGACCGTTTTTTAGAAGTGAACCTTCTGCAGACAGTTTCTCATCGCAAAATTTAAGTCCACATTTTACGACGTACGTGTTTTATGGTTTTATGTGTTAACAATCTTTGACTGCGTCGAACAAGAAAGATCTACGCCTTGCCTGTGACAAAAATACCTAAAAAAAATATTTTTATGAAAGCCCAAACAAGGAAATGAGACAAAGACCAGTCCCACGCTCGATATATCATTCGATTCGTTTGCAATTTGAGGCTATGGTGTCTCAATTACTGGCTAATTGCTTGTTGTGTCTAATCGTCGCAAGGTCGCGTTAGAATCTATGAGACAAGCAGGATAATAATATTGTTGGATACTACTACCCGGCCCAGGAGCGCGTGGGACGCGGTCACTGCAAGGAGGCTGCCGCAGGTGGCAGGCCAGGCTCTCTGGTCTTTGCTTGGCGGTCTATGGTTTTTGACAGCGTTGCGGGCAGAAGCGCTATCCGTCAACTGTCAGCCGTTCGGTGTAATCTGTAATCTCTTGTTAATTTCTTTAATTTGTTTAGTGATGATTTTGTTCCTCTGGTTGTAATTTTGCTTGGTTGATAATTCTTTTGTATAATTCATGTAATTTGTTTTTACGATATCAAATAATTCTTCTTTTTAATTGTGATTTCACTTCTGTCCTAACAATATAGAAATTAAGCATCTTACCTCTTATGAGAATTACTGGTAGTGGTCCATTGGTAACGGCCGCGGTCGTGGGTTCGAACCCTGACAGGCGCTTTACTATGTGTAAATCACTTCATCACCTCTGCTCTCAAAACGGTGAAGGGCAACATCGTGAGGTAACCGGCAAGTCTTATAACCAAAAATTAGAAGACATGTGACATATACCAACCCGCACTAAGCCCGCGTGGTAGATTACAGCCCCCCTGAAAGAGAGGAGACCTGTGTCTCAGTACTGGGAATATGATGACATGGCTGATTACGCTGTGAAATATGATGACATGGCTGATTATGCTATGAAATTATTGAAGAACTAGGTGCGTCCCGCGGTTTCATTCGCATAAGTGTCGATCTCGTGAGAATATCGCGATAAAAAGTAGCCTATATCGTCGTTGCGCCTGCAAAAGTCGCTATGTGTTTTTAGTGAACTTATTTGAGCTATATGAATTATAACGAGAGAGAGAGTATTCTATTCTATTCTATTCTATAACATTTAGCGTGTTTATACGGAACTTTCGATGTATGAATATCACATAGGTACATTCCTTAACTCTTTAAATATTGCACTTATCACATAGCTGTTTATGCAGTATGTGTGTATTAAAATAACGACTAAAACTGCATAAAGAACCGAAAATAACTAAATAACACATAGCGGCTTTTGCACGCGCAACGACGATATGTTAATCCAGGGTTTGAGTTACCTCCATACAAAATTTTATCAAAATTGGACTTGGCGTTTGAGCGTGAAGAAATAACAAACATATGAACACACACTCACAAACTTTCGCCTTTATAATATTAGTGTGATGATGTGATGAGTGTATGATTATTCTCTGCTTACTTTAGGGGATTTCTGGAGTAAACTCAGGGTATTTATTGGCTCTTGCATTAAGGCTCCCTTGTACCACAAATAAATTTAGTGATTTGTAAAGCGTTTTGTGATAATGTTAATCACTATACCGTCTTTGTCACGTTAAAACGATGGACTGAAACAGAACGATGTTTTAAAAATGTTTAACATTAAACGCCTCGGTTCGCGTGGGCGATTTTTTTTTGCGTACTGGATTTTCAACGCTCTGGTTAGAGCCGAGAGTTGAAAATCCAACACTGTGTTTTATTGACGCGCTGGTACTTGGCTCAATACCGAGAGTTGAAAATACAATGCGTGAAAAAAATCGTCGCGTAAAAATATCGCTCATGCGTAGGTACGCACTAATACTTAAGGCGAAAGCGCCAGGGTAGCCCGCGAAATTCATTTTTTTTTAGGTTTTTTGGAATTTGCTGGTCAGTATTAACTTGTACGTTGATTAATATATGAATCGCGGCCGTAAGAAATATGTGTTTACAGAATTATAATCATTAAAGTCATCAACACAACTCTCTAAGACCACGTAAGTCCCAAGAATAACTGTTTCATGAAATCATCATTCTTTGGACTTACGTGGTCTTAGAGAGTCGTGTTGATGACTTTAATGATTATAATTCTGTAAACACATATTTCTTACGGCTGCGATTCATATATTAATCAACGTACAACTTAATGCTGACCTGCAAATTGCAAAAAACGTAAGAAAATTTGAATTTCGCGGGCTACCTTAGCGCTTCCCCCTTAAGAGCCCATATTACATATTACCTCAGCTAAAGTTCACTCTTTACGCCAATAGTTTAGGTATTTGCTTTTTACGGTGAAAATAAAGGTAATTCGAAAAAAATAAAAAACATAAGACCTTCTTTATAGTTAGTTTAGTTAGTGTGCAAAGTTTCATGATCTAATTTCAAGTATTCTATGAATACCAGCGGTTTATTGTTCGGTTTAGAGGTAACTTTGTTTTTTTTTTCTATTGAGTAAATTTTATGGAATCATGTTTTCGTATAACATAGTACTTAACATTAATGCTCAACTTTACCATAGGTAAATAGGTAAAGGCTCCTGCAAACAGGCGCGACGCGCGACGCGAATCGCGCGCGACACAAAGGCACCGCTCGTTGCGCGATTTGCGGTGCCTTTGTGTCGTGTCTCATGTCCCGCCTGTTTGAAGGAGCCTTAATACGGGTTGGAGTCCGCAACTCCACGTCACTGCGCGTATTTTGCGTACGAGTGGAAAAATCGATTATTCGATCCACTCCAGCTTAGTGTTGCCCAAATGCAAGACCAAGACAAGACCTTAGCCAGTCTTGGTCTTGGTCTTGCGTCAATACACCTGGTCTTGGTCTTGGTCTTGGTATTGCGCTCTCAGTCTTGGTCTTGGTCTTGCAGCAAGAGTCTCGCAAGTCTTGCGAGACTCTACTACTTAGACTAGACTACATTCAAATACCTATTAGCCTATTGCTCAGGGTGGCAGGGACATCGACGCGCAACCGCTTACCATGGATTCAGTAGGTACGGACGCCAGCACATCAACCTACTACAATCTGTCAAATTTCTTTAATAGATTTTCAACTTTATCGCTAAAGCATAAGGTTCAAAATTGATTGGGAAAATTTGACAGTTTCGGGTAGCTTGATGTGCTGGCGTCTGTACATGATTCTGGACCCCCCTGCGTTGAAATTTTTCGTCGGCTTTTTCTTAATTAAAAAATTGTAAATTCACTTGTTTCACTTAAAACAGCAATGTAAATAAAACTCGAAATGGCTACCTGATCAGCTGTATCGCTAAAGTTCATTTGCGAGGTCAACACTGTCTTCGTACCTACGCTATTCACTTTCAAATGCCGCCACAAAGGGACCGCAGCGCCAAGCGGTCTCCTCGTATTATTAACGTACTTGAAAATAAACTTTAAAATTATTACAATAAAGTGCATAAATGCTTGAACCTGACAAAAAATGCGGAAGATTGCGGGAATCCCCGCGCGGTGTCGAGTCGGCCATGAATCCCAATGAATCTAACAGACGCGTCACATGAAGCATTTTAATCATCTACATAATTGAATGACCCATTTACTACTTTTATTTTAGATAACGAATCTAAAATAAAAGTAGTAAATGGGTCATTCAATTCATCAAAAATAATTATCCCCTCATAATGATGAGGGGATAATTATTTTTCTAAAACTTCATCGATTTAAGGGGGAAGCGCTAAGGTAGCCCGCGAAATTAAAATTTTCTTACGTTTTTTGCAATTTGCTGGTCAGTGAATTTCGCGGGCTACCTAATACCGCTTTCGCCTTAAGTAAAGAAGATTAAAAAAACGTGCAGAAGTGTATTGATAGTCACGTAATTTTTCGATATTTTTTTATTATCAACAATAATTTTAGTTTTGAATGCAATTCAACAATGTAATTTACTGTTTCATAAAAAAAATACATCCATTTTCGCATAATCGGGATTGAAACCAAATACCTACTATAACGCCCAAATCTCAGTTTGACTTAACTGCGAGACGCAAGAGTCTTGCAGGCTTAGTCTTGTTCTTGCTCAAGTCTTGCAGGGTTCAGTCTTGGTCTTGGTCTTGCTAAAATAAGTCGGTCTTGGTCTTGGTCTTGGTCTTGCAAAAATGCAAGAACAAGACCAAGACTGCAAGACCAAGACCGATTTTGGGCAACACTACTCCAGCTCCTCAAGGAAGGCCAGCAACGCCTTGATGTTACTGACCGTCTCACGTAGGGTACCTGGGTTAAAGAAGTGCTTTGCCCTGTACGTGGCGACCACCGGGCAGTTTAGAAGCACATGTGCCGCTGTCTCGTCGTCCTCCATGCAGGCCCTGCACAGAGGAGTGTCTGTCACTCCTATGACAACTTTACCATTATATTTATTTCAAAATTAATGCTGCGGTATTTTCGACATAACGGAGCATCATGCTAAGCCATTTGAGGTTGTAATAGGCTCTTAACTTGTATTATTTATTAGAAAATTGAATTAAAAGCGAATTAATGCCATCTAATCAATTAGACAATAAAACTTGAATTGAATACTTGAATGATTAAATTGGAAAACTTATATCATAGCAACTAATAATTTTCCATTTACCATCACAGAAGGTCCCGCGTGCGGCAATAATGTTATATTACCCAAAGGAATGGCTGTCAACCAAGCTATTCAATTTCACTACACCGATGAAACATTTCATGTACATAATTACAACTTCTTTAATTACTTTATTTCTGTGACTAATTACCTATTTAATTGGTGAGTAGAGACATCTTTTTACGCACACTAAAATGTTTTAGTAACAGCGCTTTTTTATATCTCAATAAGCTTTGGAATTTATTTTTATTTGATAGGTTTGTTCAAGCCGACAAACACATGATAGGAAAGTCCTATAAACTTTAACAACATCAAAGGATTTGCCGATGCGTAGTTACTAGTTAGCCTAATAGACGAAGCAGAAATGTCCTGTGCCTGTACGATTTCAATGGCACCTGTATTTTTTTAACAAGAATACAAATGCTACTGACCTGCATATACAGGTGGTTACTCCCACGTAAAAACCGTTCAGAACAAAACCATAGAGGCATTTTTTAAGCCACCTAAAATCGTCCAATCAGTATTTTGTTCCAAGCATATCATGTGGTGACCCAGTGGCCCCGAATTACGAATTGCAGGTCGTGAGTTCGAAGTAGTTCGAACCCAGGCAGGCATTTACATTGTGTAATTAATTTTATCAACACTGCTCTCAAAACGGTTAAGGAAAACATCGTGAGGAAACTGGCATATCCTAGAACCAAAAATTCGAAGACATGTATCACCCACCAACCAACAATGGACCCGCGTTGTGGATTATGGCCCACTCCCTTTCGCAGACAGAAGGCATCTGTCCAGAAGAAGAAGAAGTGGGAAGATTATAGGCTGATAATGCTGTTTATTAGCTCAACTGTCGCTAATGAGACACAATTACTTTTTATATTGTTACCGATCTTTAGGAGATTTCGCGACATTGGAATGGATATCATGCTAGCTAGTGGCACCGTGTCAGACCCAGAAGATGATGGTAGGATGAGTTAAACTTCTTTAAAAATACCTTAGTAGCTATGAAGCATAATCATCACCATTTCAGCCGAAAGACGTCCACTGCTGGACATAGGCCTCCCCCAAGCACCTCCACTTCGACCAGTTCTGTGCTTCTCGCATCCAACGGGTTCCTGCGGCCTTCACAAGGTGGTTGGACCACCTTGTGGGAGGCCTTCCAACGCTACGTCTTCCGGTACGCGGTCGCCACTCCAGAACCTTTCGGCCCCATCGGCCATCTGTTCTGCGAGCAATGTGCCCTGCCCACTGCCACTTAAGTTTGGCAATTCTTTGGGCTGTATCGGTTACCGAGGTTCTTCTGCGGATGTCCTCCTTCCTGATTGTATCATACAGGGAAACTCCAAGCTTAGCCCTCTCCGTTGCCCTTTGGATGACTTTTAGCCTTCTTATAAGGCCCTATGTGAGCGACCACGTTTCAGTGCCATAAGTCATCACTGGCAACACGCACTGGTCAAAGACTTTCGTCTTGAGACACTGCGGTATGTGGGACGAGAAGATATTGCGTAGCTTCCCGATCGCTGCCCAGCCGAGTCGGAGTTATGAATAGTGAGAAAGATAGTTCAAAAGTCGTAACTGCATTGGTATAACAAAACAACAATAACAAATTCATCTTATGCAACACTTAAAAGTTGTAACTACTTCAGGTTCGTTCCTCGTATTTAGTAAAGCTGCTAATAACAATAATATTATGAATGCAAAAGCGAAGAGTCTATTTTTAACCGACTTCAAAAAAGGAGGAGGTTCTCAATTTTGATGGGTTTTTTTTAATGTATGTTCGGGCTTAACTCAGTCATATATATAGACGGATTTGCTAAATTCTTGTAATTAATGGATAAGATATGCCTCAGGAGTAGTCCCATATAAATTTTATTAACTTTGCTTGGGTAGTTTTTGAGTTAGCTTCAATAATACGATTATTTTCCACTTAGTTTATATTGATGATGTTTTAATAAATTCCTGTCACTAATATTTACATAGCAAGTAGTGTATATGAATTTATGTGGGGCAGGTACCTACAACTAAAAAGTGAAAAATACAACTTTATTACAAAAAAAAAACAACCGACTTTCAAAAAAAACCCTACAAAGTGAAAAATAACTTTAATTTCGAAAGTCGGTGTTAAAAAGCGAAAATGCGGAACCAACGGAACGTTTTTTAATAAAAATATTAACAATCTCTGTTTAGAGCTCATTATTTATATTCTTGTTAGCTCTCGAACAAAGCTTCGAACAAAACAGCCATATTTTCTGTGAAAGCTTACAGGTTTTACTTGAAGGGGTTTTGCTGTTATTAGAGCATAAATCATAATGAATCTCTTTAAATGAATGAAACATAAGTAAATTAGTCGAAGACTTATTTTTATTCTTAAACCTTATTAATATTAGAACGTATCTCGTTGTTTGAGCAAATTTATTATAATATACCTAATATAAGCAATTTTATTATAATCCATTCATTCCATTCTGAGAAAAATAAGCATTTTTTCCTCGATTAATTTTTTCAAATAGAATTAAAGTTTCTATCAGCATAACAAAGTCACTGGGACTTGGGCTCTACTCTAATTTTGTTTTTATTTAGTGCTTTTGGGCGAGCATTGATTCCACCAAACTCACAAACATCCACCACTAAACTGAGGCTATAGATCTACGTTCTGGAATGGGCAACTAGCTTCAAAAATAAGAGAAAATCAGTACATAGGTACTGATTTTCTCTTGTTTTTGAAGCTAGTCGGTCAGTTAGTTAGGAAGAAGTTATCAGGCTCTATAGCCTGATAACTTTCTGACTAACTGACCGACTCCTTGACAATTAAAAAATGCCTGTAAATTGTCAATGGTTTAATTAAAATAAATGCACACAGACAAGAACGGTGACTGTTTTTAACTTCCTGACTAATCTACCGAATCCTTGACAATTCAAAAATGCCTGTAAATGGTTTTTTTAAATAAATTGTTTGAGTTTCAGTTGAGCTGTACATCAACATACTAAGCTCCAATCAACAGATAAAACACATCAAAACAAAAAGCACAAAAAAGGTTCTCCTAATCCAAGCTCAGTGCATCCGCACAAACCCGTAGTTCGTAGCAATAGCAACTAGCATCCGAAAGCGGCGCGTGGTCGTGCCACGCTGCGCCCGCGCTGCGTCGTGAGAGCGCGCCAGATAAGTGCGAGGTCGCGTAGCGTCACGAGCGGGCCTACCAGCGCTAACAATAACGATAGATACAGGTACAGGGTAAAGAAGCTTATAATTAGCGGATTTAATCGTTTTCAGGGTGAAGATCATAACAGTAACAGTACTTAATTAGGATACCACCATTAAAAAAAAAAGGAACGAAGGGGAAGGTACCTAGAGGTTTAACGAAAGTTTTGGGTTTATAAGATCTGTAGAAACAAATGAATGCGTCCAGTCATTCATGAGCACACGATGAAGATATACATATTATATATTTTTAAACCATATTCGCAGTAAACTCACAGTGCATAGGTACTTATTAAAATGGAAGCTAAAGAGATTTAATGAAGAAAAAACTACACAAGGTCAAACTAAATTACTAGCTAGCGAAAATCTGCAGACGATAGAATCACGTCTGTGACGTTAAAACAAAAATATTTTTTTAAACTGATATTTCAACTGCGGTCGATGACCCCACAAAAAAATCATCAACTTAGTTTCTTTTTTGTTGTATTATGTTAAGATATCAATTACCTATCGCGTCTGCATAGTTTTGTAGCTAGTTTTATTTTGACCATGTATACAGCATACTTAGAGACAGTCATGACACTATCACTCTATGATTCAATAGGCTGAGTAAATCTGTTCACTCGGGCCTCAGGCTATGATATGTTAGATAAATGCGTGGTGCCAATGTCACGACCAAGGATGCGCCAAACACTATAATAATAGGTAAACGGTAAAGCTCAACCTAGCTCAACGTAACTTGTTATTAGCGGATGAAATAATTATAGAGATATCATTAGGAAGTTTGGGGCTTTGATTAGGGTTTTCAGGGATTTTTACAGGTAGGCAAGGTATCCCAGACAGTCAACATTATTGAAGGTTGAGATAGGATATGGCTGCCATTTTGAAAACAAACTTGATGCATGTGTCTTAATAATATAGGGTCACATTTATTTCGCTAGCGAAACTCCGCAAACGCGATGGATATCGATATTTAGACATGATTAATCAAAAAAATTAATAATTTTATACATTGCTTTTTGGGGTTATCGACCGCAGTTAGTGCAGGCACATGAAATATCAGTTTAAAAATAACGTTTTTTTTAACGTCATAGACGTGATTCTATCGTCTGCGGGGTTTAGCTAGCTAATTTAGTTTGACCTTGTATACTTTTCACAAGTCACTTGAAATATTGATTTAAAAAAATCTGCTACTTCTTGTGCAAACTTCATAGACGTAGGATATATCTAAACACAATAAAACAAAATAAAGCAGTTTTTCTCAACTTATATTTCAAGTAACAACACTATCAGCGATCGCTGATCTAACAAAAAAAAAAATTTATTTATTTATTTAATACTTCAAGCACATAATAATAATAATCATTTATTTCGAGCAACAAGACTCATAGTGTTAGTAACAATATTATACTTACAAACTATGTTAGTAATAAAACAGATTTTCTTGCTATTGTCACTACATTAAGCATACAACAATGGTTAATGTAGTGACAGTCGAACCTCTCAGCCAACATCCTCAAGATGGTGTTGGAGCTGGCGCGGACCCTGCGCACCAAGGATGTGCACCGTTTCCGCATCGTCGCATAGAAGTAGTCGATGCGTGACTCAGCGAACATCCCCGACGCACTGCAGTGCCGAGGCAACCCCAACAACATCCTGTAGGCATTGTTGAATTGGACTCGTAGGGCGTTGTACTGTTTTTGTGTATAGTTAGCCCACAGGGCGCTCGAATAAAAACAGGTGCAATAGGCTCGGAAAAGAGTATTTTTTGCTTCCTTCGAGCATCGTGCAAACCTGCGAGCTATCATGTTCGCTCTAACAGACAACGCCCTACGTTCCCGCTCCATGTCTGAATCGTCTCTCAGGTCAGAGGTCACCAGATGCCCAAGGTATTTGAAGGTGTCAACCCTCTTTAGCGGTACATTATTTAATTTGATGCTAGGGATACTATCTGGACATTTACCCCTGGCCCGGAAAATCATACACTCACTTTTCTTGGTGTTATAGAGCAGACCATGACTGAGAGCATATTCCTCACAAACGCCGAGCAGCTTAGACAGGCCACAGACCGAGGCGCTCAGCAGCACCATGTCGTCTGCATAGCTTATGTTATTCACACAGACTCCACCAACATGACATCCGACATAATGTACACAGAATGGACTTAAAAAAAAATTAACTTGTTTAGATATCACGTCTGCAAAGTTTCGCTAGCCAATTTAATTTGACCCTGTGTTCTGAAAAATGTGACGACTGAAGTCATCATAAAATGTGTTTGTAGTATGTAGTGCTATAAGTTCAATAAATTCAAAGTTCCTTTCCCTAGCGTGTTCTCGCTGAAAAATTACATGACAAAAAGTATAATTTGTCTAATAAAAAATATCCCACTCACAGTTCCCATGCTGTTCCCACAGATATCTAGAATGCAGAGTGGTGCATAGTTTTCAATTAGAAGGTAGGATAGCAGTTGTACACAATGGACAATTACTAGTGTTTGTAAAAACGTCAGTCCATCCGTCCGTCCGTCCGTCTGTCGACGACATTTTACATCTAAATTGGAGGGTAATTTGCGAACCTTTCCACGATGACAATTTCGTAATTAGCCCAGACTTGTTTATTTTCTTCGTCAGTTTTATTTGCTTCCTCTTTAAGATGAGGGAAAAAAGTGAATTGCTATTCTCGAAACAGCCCTTATACAAGGAAGCAAACAACTATTTTGAAGGTGGGGGATTCAAAGTACGCCACTCGAGCTTAAAATAGTGTTGCTCCCGATGTGGACACTCTACTTTTTATCACCCTCTATGAAAAAATAAGTAAGTGCAACTTATGAATAAGAATAGTATGTTTATTTATTTACATACAATTTTAAGTAAACAATGACGAACGAAGGCAGAATGCTTTTTGTGCGTTTTTGATTTTTTACAAACTTTTTTTTTATTTGGCTCGCGCGCGTTTTTCTTTATCATACAGCCTGTTACTTATTCATACAATGTTCGTGATTGATCTCTTTGGTGATTAGAACTTTTACTAACAATATCCATATTCTAAATTCAAATCACTTTTAGTCCCTAGGTATTTAAAGTGCTATTTTAGACCCTGTTTACGAAGAATACACTAGCTCTTTTTGAATAGATGTGATAAAAACAATTACTCGAGTCGATAGATTTAAGTATAACATGTGTTTTTGGTGCCTATAAAAGTGGTCAAATTAGTATGTAACACCGTCATCAAAATAATATTTATGTGTAAAGAACATAATCAAACGGCAAGACATTGTAACATATCTATGTTTTCATTAACCTTTAGCAACAAATAATTGAACATTTCGTTTTTGCTCACGTAGCTACCTACTTATGATACCGACGCGTTGTCACACAATAGCGACTCTGATCCTTTGAATACAAGTCATATGTAGAAAATTACTAACAATTAGACATTCTTCGCGCTGTTTTTTGTCCCCTTGTACCACAGGCTATGCAAATATTCAACTGTTTTGCAGCAGGCGCCAAGAGCCTTACTAGAGAAACAGTGTCGAGTTTCGGATACTTGAATCCACTTGTGTATGAAAGGCGAAGGGACATTAGACCACAAAAAAAATTATTTAGACCTCCAATGACGCTTCCACAACCTAGGTTAATTATAAAAGACGTGTGCATCTAAAGGTCATATTTTTTCACGGTAATTCGCAATTATGCGTGAGTGGCTCTGCTTATACAGCAGCAATTAAAAGAATTAGAGCTATTACGTTTAATGTACACGCTAAAGATTATAATAACAAAAATGTTTCCGTTCAGTTGAGCGTTAAAGTTACCGACATGGCTTATACATAGAATACTAACTCTGCAGGTATCTTTAATAATACCGCATTAGTGAATGCAATATCCTTTCTTATTATGTAACCTATCAAATTAAATGGAATCGGATCACTGGAAAGAATGGAGGCTTCAAGCGAAATTTGCAACTCGAGTGACCATATCACGAGTAGTCGATCGGAAACCAATAGACCCCTACAAAGTTCCGCTATAGCCAATAACTGAAACATATTTGTCATTCGATTCTTTCGATCTACGTGTCGATCGCGTGCGATGACGGGTACCATATAGAAATTTAAACAAACCTTACACTGGAGTTGTCGTGTTCCATTGGATACATCGCTGGTGTTCTTCGTGGGTTGTTTTTAAAGGCTGAGTTGTGTCACCAATGTACAGTAAAAGAGTGAATTTAAAAGTTTGTGTTCGATTTCAATTTATAGTGTCGCATACTATGCCGCATTGGTACCATGAATCGATTGTCCACTGCAGTTACGACCTCGACCACCTAGCAAGCACGCAATCGTCTCGTTCAGGACCGACTAATGATTGCAACTACACTTTTGACGTGACGAAAACGTTTACGCGGCCATTTTCAGTGCGTTTAAGTGTAATCAAATGTGTTACTTGGTTGCAAAGAACTTTACTAGGAATAAATAGCATATGAGTGTGGTACCGAGAGATGTCCTGACTGTGTGGGGTCACCTCTCTTAACACGCTCATCAGAAAATAATGTTAACGTTGAAGGGCTTTTTTTTGAAGATGGTAAATCATCAAATTACCCCTGCCGCTCTAGGTGGAGTGGAAGGGAGAGTCAGACTCTTACTGACTAAAACCCACCCGTGTTCCTTCCTTAGCCCTTTATGTTCCGGGCCAGCGGTAACACTTTCGGACAATCCCGCTGACCCGGCAACGTTGAAGGGTTGAATTTTAATAGTCGGATAATTTTATCTGAAGTAAAATAAAATACAACAGTTTTACTTATTTTCGATACAAAAGCTGTTAAACCGCAATATTTATTCAGATAAAAGTTATGTGACTATTAAACAACATCCCTGGCTGGCAGCATGAAAAGATTATTTTCTCATGACTGTAGTTACCTGTCAAAAAGAGTAAGGGGATCAGACCTAGTTATAGTGGATAAGACAGAAACTAAAACAGAAGAATAACTAGCAGAGATCAAGAAAAAATCTGCATCCGATTTTAAACTTTTCGTCAGTTGTTAAAAAAAAACTTGGTGTTTCATACATTGTGACCGCGTAGGTATTGCACTTTACTATGAAACCGCTGACATTTTTTTTTAAACCGACTAAAAATTTTAAATCGGATGCAGATTTTTTCTTCAAGTAATTTGCAAACAGCAAACACAATTAGAATTGATACTTGACAGCTTCTTACTAACAAACCTAATAAACTAACAATAGACACCATTGTCATTGTAAATGTATGCGTTATTATAATATCGGTTCAACTTGAACTGAAAACTACGAATGTTTAACGTTTTTATTATGTTTGCTAAGACATGCAGCTACACAATTTGAATTTCTAATACATAATAACTTTAAATATGAACTCTTATGTAACTATTTACTGTTTTACGTCATCACAGAAATTACATAAAATACAGACTTTTGGACGTATTTATTTGCAAAATAGTTGGCAAACGACATCTAAGACTATTCCAAATTTCAAGTTGATAGCATTAGTAGTTCTTGAGATATCCAGCTGTGATAGACAGACAGACAGATCGAGTCTCACCATAAGGGTTCCGTTTTGCCATTTTGGTACGGAACCCTAATAATATCTGCTGAAAACAGGTTTACATACCAACATTATTAAAGAGAGTGTGAACGATACAATATATTGTATCAGTTCCTCTTATCTACAACCACGAAATAATGATATCATAACATCGTTACTCCGCGCCATGTAAGTACCTATAGGAAATTTATTATTTCACCCGAAGGCGGTAATGTTAACGCCTATAAGAAAAGAGAATCTGCATACAATACATGGGACACGATTATGTTTGGTCCCAAGCAAGCCTACGGGATTTCTTCTTGTTGATTTATGTAAATAAATAAATAATTAAACTCTTACACCTGCTGCATTGTGTAGGGTTAAAAGAGAGAATGTTCTATTTCCTTATAGATTAGGTCTCAAATTATTTCAAAATGAAGACTTATTATACAAGGTGTTTTTTTATATCCCATAACTCTAGGGGGTCATTGTACTCAACATTATGAACCACTTTAGTATGGGACCAAACCTGAAATCGTGAAAAAAAATCAGCTGTTCCCTAAATTTATGTTCACATAACTCGTCAAATTGTAGGGAACACCAGATTTTTTTTGAGATTTGATGAGTCGAGTTATGGGATATCAAAAAAAAAAACTAGTTGTATAGACAGACATGGGGAAAGAGCAGCTTATACATAACATCGCGCCTGTAATCCTCGAAGGGTTAGCCAGAGCTGTACCTATAATACCACCCACATTTCGCCAGTTATGGTTAAGTCCCATGTAAAGGCTCCTTCAAACAGGCGCGACACGACACGCGACATAAAGACACCGCAAGTCGCGCATAATATATCTTTCTAAGTTAGATTTCTACCACCAACCACCAATCTCTTATGGAAAAGTGTTAGTGGTAGAAATCTAACTTCGAAAGATGTATTATTGATTCTAATGATTATACTTCTCTAAATAATATATGTACCTGCTATTGTCGCGAATCATATTTTGATCAAGATACAACCTGACACTGACCTGCAAATTGCAAAAAACCTAAGAAAATTTGAATTCCGCGGTCTCAACTACCGTTTCACCTTAAGTTCAGTGCATCTTTTTCTTTCTATTTCATTAAGAAAAGGACAGCAGATTAACTGTCTACTATACCGACTTAATTACTAATCAACTCACCTTTCGCATCAAGCTTCAAAAGCAATAAGTTTCACTGGAATTACCAGTACCTAGCCACCATTCATTCATAGTACCCGACTTCCGTTTACCGGACACTAACATTACAAACCTTTCATTACCTTTATCGTAACTTAATTCGTTGTTCACACGAGCATGAGTCATTCGCAATGTGCGGCCGCGTTCACATACGCCACAACTCGATTCTCGATATCGAGATGCTGACTCGATACATTCTCGGATCGCCGGGGAATCGAGTGACATAACACCTGCGCTTGATTCATTGCAGCAGAGGTCACGTGCGCTTATATCGGGTGTAACTCTTTAATTATATTATTTCCTATATCAGGGTAATGAATGAAGATGATATTGCCAGCTGGTTGGGCCCGTTTGAGGAGGTGGCATAAGTGGAGTGAAAAAATTAAAAGGAGATTAATGTAATACCTAATTACTTGGCAATACCGTTATCCTTTGATCGCTGTCGTTTCTATAAGTAAGTTTAAAGTTAACGGCATCATTCACCTAGAGTTCCTAAATGGCCATGTCTGACCAATGGTTTTACATGAAAGCCTTTATAAAGAACAATCGTAAAACTATACAGCCATGACTGGTTTTTGTATGGTACAGACGCCAGCACATCAAGCTACACCTAACTGTCAGATTTTCCCAATCAACTTTGAACCTTAAGCTTTAGCGATAAAGTTGAAAATCTATTAAAGAAATCTGACTTTTCTTAAATCTTGACTTTTTGCAATAGTAAACCCAATCAACACTAATTCTAGCAATGTCTTTAATTTTGACATTTCAACAACATTAATTGCGTTATTAACGTTGGTGGACAGACAATTTTTTTTGAACATTTATGAAGCAATGGGTGAGCAATATGCTTCAAAATCATTCTGATTGTGTATTACCCAATTAGAGTGCTGGTCTGACCTGAAAACAGCGGCTCTGCCACTATCTTACTATATTTACAGTGCGTGCCACGTAAGAAGAGACTTGACCCCGCCTCCCCCGCCTCTTTCCGCCGCCCCTATGACGTCCGGTCCCGTCCCGCACTCAGACCTCATACCGCTAAAGATACCTAAAATCGTGTTCTGCGCATGTCAGACCACGTGGTGTGTCAAGTCTCTTCTTACGTGGCACGCACTGTACCTAGCACAATAATAAATTAACAGCGGTGCTATTCTGTAAAAATCTCACTGTGAAAACTTAGGTGAAGTGAGCGTGGAGTGAGCTGTCAATAGTATCAATTCCTAACAAAAACAACTCACTTCACCTAAGTTTTCACGGTGAGATTTTTACAGAATCGACCGGCTGTTTTACCGGCTAAAAATCACACACTGGTGAAGAGACTATAGCAATTCGTCAGTAAATTGATGAAATAGTAAAATTATCAGCTATGTGAGTCGATTTATAAGTTATGAGGCATAAAGTTAGGGAGAAATTTCAATTTCAGTTTCTTGTTCGCCATTGTAATCTTCAAACATAATCGTTACAATGCTACACGCATGAGTAGTTTGCACTTTCATACTCGTACGTTTAACACCCCGAAGTTAATCAAGTAAACTACATAATTATTAGAAAAAGCCATACATGGTAATTTATTATGTAAATATTATCGAAGGTGATTAATAAAGATACTATTATGGTTTATTAGGTGATTAATAAAGAACTATGTTATGGTTATTAAAGTTAACGTTTTGAGAATGAATAATGAGTGGCTATTTGAGTAGGGGGAGATCAGAGAAACGATGGATGGACTGTGTGAAAGATGATAATTATGGCTAGTAACGAGGTGATGATTAATAAGATAAGATTTATTTTGTCACCACAATATTACAAATTACGTAGTACAGTACCCGGCGATAAATATTGCACATCGACCTTTGGAAAGAGACCATCGGCTAATTTCGGCTTCGTAGAGCGTTATCTCTGTCGCACGAAATACAAACAGTCCGGAATCTATTAGGAGCTGTTATAACAATATTATGATTTGCTTCTTTTGATAATTATTTTTATTTTTTGTATAAAATACAAAAAAAGGTAAAGGTCGATGTGCAATATTTATCGCCGGGTACTGTACATGGTATCAGAGTCAGACACATTTTAATATTGTGGGAGACTGGTGCCCAAACTAAGCTCTAGACCTGTATTTCGGGACACCAGAGGGGCAATTCTCGTAATTTTAAGAACGTTCACAGTCTGACTTCGGCCTCAATCTGTCAAAAATACCTGTAATTTCCCAACATTATTGTCAAGTTTTTGACATTGATTGTCGCTGAGATGAAATTGCACGACTAGATTTTGAACATTTTTAATTACTTACGGAAATTGGTCTTCAGGTCTCCGCCCCTTTACAAAATGATACATTTTATTTTATTATGTGCCACGTTCCCACGGGATCGAAAATTTTGCGGGTGAAACCGCAGGGCGCAGCTAGTCTTTTTATAAAGTAGATTTTTTATATTTTAGGTTGTCAGTGTACAAGTACAGACGCCAGCACATTAATCTACCCGAAACTCAAATTTTCCCAATTAACTTTGAACCCTATACTTTAGCGATAAAGTTGAAAATCTATTAAATAAATTTGACAGATTGTAGTACCTAGCTTGATTTGCTGGCGTCTTTACAGTCAACAAAAGAGATAAGTAACCAGGGTCGTCGAATATAGTTGAAGTTTAGTAAGAAACCATTGGATATTTTCAAATGCAAGGACATCATTCATTTCGTACCCAAAAACTAAAGTGAAAATATACTGTTTTCTTCCTTTTTATTTGTTTTGTTTCTTTAATTTAATAAATCTACTTTTGTTTTCTATTAATTAAATTAAATTTTATACGAAAACATCTCCTTAGTAACCGTCCACCTAACCAAAACGAGCAATGATCAGTTAGAAAAATACAGTGCTTACCTAATTTTATCTAGAGCTACAGACCGAAACAGTTTAACGTTCTAAATGTAAAGTCTATTATTAACCTGGTAGGTGTTACTTAGTTACTTAACTAAGTTTTCCTGTTAACTCTGCGCGATTGCCAAATGAAGTGTTAAATAATTAGAATCGAATTCAGTCATGAAAGATTTTGTACAATCATCGTTCAACGAACAGAGATTGCAAAACATATATTGATGAAATGATATATTTTTGGCCTGGCCATCTATTCCTCTTCATCTGGGTTATTGCGTCATGTGCAGTAACGCTGACTCATCATCTTTCCCTTGCACTTATTCCAATTTATTTAGGGTTGGCGCAGCATGTTTTTTCCATACCTACTTCTCTATTAGACGTCATCTCTACACTGAAAGAAATAAGCAGTAAATATAAATGAAAAAATATTGATCTGAACTGCTTTAAACAGTTCCATATGAGCCTAACGTTCAAAACAGTATTTATTACTGATCCGAAAACAGTTAAAGCTTGAGGCAAAATGTTACCGTCATGACAGTAAACTTCAATGTTTTAAGTAGCTAAAAAGTCACAAAATTAACTGTTTTATTCATTTGGTGATTTCGTTCAAACCATTGAAATTTTTTTACATTACAATAACGGTGGTTTTCCTTTTTCTTTTTGTTGTTTTTTTCAGTAAATAGTATGTTTAATCATTAAAAGTTACTGTTTTGTCTTTTATTGTTTTACAAACATTTCTTCTTACTGTATAAAGTCAGTAAGTCATAATGAAATCGCTTTAATGTGGTGTAGTAGAAATTATTTTTTTCAGTGTAGCAGTCACCCCATTTCTGGACATATTTTCACACAGCCCATCCACCGTTTATCTGGTTTTTCCTAACTATTATGACCACCATATTATGACATTCATACTGAAAAGTTTCTCAAGACATTTTTCGCATCACATGCCCCACACCATGAAAGCCTAGGAAAAGCTGTAAAGGAGTAATAACACCATCTGCCTAGCCGTGTTTTCAACCATTTTGAGGTCAACTACAACTGAATAATGGGTCTGATGGTATGTCATGCTCACTCAAATGTCTCGCTGACGGTGGCGTGTGTGTTGGATCATTTAGCTCCCTTCAAAATGGTTGAGCTGAATGGTGCTGATTTATGCGTCGTGTTCGTGAACGGGCGCCGTCAGATGGGGCTGGTCATCACTTAGCTGCCTTGGCTTATTTTTAATTAATTTATTTTTGGATTGTAGTTTGTTAAGTACTATTTGTTGTACTCTGGACGCTTTTAACACGTACGTCTTTCTTAATTTTTTACATCGTTCTCACATTATATAATTTTAAAATCAAAAGTAATTATGTAACTAATATTTTTGTAAAATATCATTTAAAAAGAGTGTCCATGGAGTTTCTTGCCTTCTTTCTTTAGCTTCATATTTTCTGACTGACCGACTTCTTGACAATTCAAAAGTGCCTGTAAATGGTTTAATTGAAATAAATGTTTTGAGTTTGAGTTTGAGTTTGATAACACTGAAAATCTAGTCTAGTATTTATAAAAGTAGACTGACTTCTCAGAGAGCCTAAAAATAACTATTCTACAGGGTTATTCGGAAAACACCAACAACCTCTTAAGAGGTCATTGTACTCATCATTATGAACAACTTTTACTATGCGACCAAAGCTGAAATCGCGAAAAAAAAAAAGATATTATGAGAATTGGTGATGAAGATTTTTTTGTGATGCGGTTCGTTCGAGGAAGTTAGTACCTACTACAGTTAATATTATTATCTCACAAAGCGACGCGTGCTTTACTTGAAGTAACCAAGTGTGAACTGTAACAGTGTAACAAACACTCTGTGAATCTGTGCGTGAAGGTGAGTAGCGTCAGCACATCGCACACACGAACACACAGACACTTCTGACTTTGCCCTGCGTTCCTGCGTTTACACACACATTCACAGAGTTATTGTACACTTGGTAACCACAAGTAAAGCGCGCGTCGCTTCGTGAGGTTGGTAAAAATATTATACCACGAGGAAGTTTTAACTATATTATCAGCATCGGTGTTGTGTGTTCCAGTGTAGAGGTTTGGGTGCCAAATAAAATATTCACATGACAACTATGTCTCAATAGATACAGTTAACAACTGATCAGATCAGGCATTTATTCTGTAAAAATCTCACCGCAAAAGTGAGCAGATCGGAATAGATCGGATGAACGGACAGATTAAAAATAGTGGGGCAATCTATTGACCACTAGGACTTGGTAGCCACCTTACTCGGTCTGGTCTCACCTGCACTTAATCGCGTAACACACTTTTAGTCATAATCTGAATAATTTTGAAGGATATTGCTAATCCATTGCCTCATAGGTACGAAAAATGTGTCTGCTCAACAACGTAAATAACGCAATGAATGTTGTTGAACTGTCAAAATGAAACCCATTGCTACTGATAGTGTGTTACAGGGTCGTCTTTACCCGGGGCTGCAAGGGGTGCATGGCACCCGGGCTCAGGACCTTAGAGGGCGCAAGCCAATACCTACAAGTACCATGCATAAGCTTTCTTGAAATTGAAATGAATAAAAAACTAAATACGATTAACTATGACTCAAGTCAAGATAGATTGACAGATTTGGCTATAGTACACCTATCGAATTGAAAGTTGATTACAAAACAGACGATATCATCAAAGATTGCCAATTTTAAAGCCGGAAAAATTAAATTTGGTGTTTGAAAATTTACCTAATTTTATTGTAGAGTAAGAATTAAATAAATAAATAAAACACAAAAATTGGGGCGCCGGCTGATTTTTGCACCCCGGCGCACAATATGGTTGAGACGGCCCTGGTGTGTTACGCAATTACCCCCCTGGTAGCCACCTCACTCGGTCTGGTATCACCTGCACTTAATCGCGTAACACACTTTCAGTCATAATCTGAATAATTTTGAAGGATATTGCTAATCCATTGCCTCATAGGTACGAAAAATGTGTCTGCTCAACAACGTAAATAACGCAATTGATGTTGTTGAACTGTCAAAATGGAAGCCATCTCAACTGGTGAGTCATCAGCGAGTTTGATAAGCTATTACATAACAAGGAACTTTCTTAAATAACAACTGCGGTGCTATTCTGTAACCATCTCACCGTGAAAACTTAGGTGAAGTGAGCGTGGAGTGAGCTGTCAATAGTGTGAATTCCTAGCAAAAACAAACTCACATCGCCTAAATTTTCACGGTGAGATTTTTACAGAATCGACCGGCTGTATACAATAAAAGGTTATAGTTGGCAGATAACTAATGTAATTTACCTGTTACTCGATTGTTAGAATCAAAACAATCGATAAGTGGTATTTTTTTAGAAAAATAAACTTATTACGTCTGGCCTTAATTATCGCCCCATTCAGCAATATCTCGGAATCAAAAGAAATCGTAATCCTGTACAGACGCCAGCACATCAAGCTACCCGGAACTGTCAAATTATCCCACTCATCTTTGAACCTAATACTTCAGCGATAAAGATGAAAATCTATTAAAGAAATTTGACAGATTATTGTAACATGCTTTGCACATGCATTGCACAGCTGGCGTCTGTACACAAATCTTAGCAAATTAGGAAAGTTTTATAAGAATAGAATAGAATACTCTTTATTATGTACACCATATAAATTACAGACATAAATATAGAAACTGTACAAAGGGTGACACAATGGGCGGTCTTATCGCTAAGAGCGATCTTTTAAAGACAACCTTAGGATGGATTTAAAAAGGGGAAGGACAGACAAATACTGTAGGTAGTCCGCGGTGTAGCATTTACATAATACAATAAATACATACATATAGTATATTATACTAATCTTAATAAATATATACCTATAAGAAACGGATTCTGGATTTAAATCGTGTTAGTTTGATTCGAATTTGTTTAATTCACTTGTCGGTTACTGTCTGGAAACGAGTCCTTTTGGTTACCAGCGATAAATCTTCTTAACCGACTTCAGAAAAAGGAGGAGGTTCTCAATTCGGTTGTATTTTTAACCGACTTCAAAAAAAGAGCAAGTTCTCAATTCAGTTTTATTTTTTTTATGTTTGTTACCTCAGTACGCCGTTATTTATGAACTGATTTGGATAATTCTTTTCTATTTGTAAGTATATACTTCCAGATTGGTCCCATTTTTATCAAAATCCAGTTCTGATGATGGGATCCATGAGGAATTTAGGGAACTCCTCAAATATTATAGACACTATAGCGATTTTGGGTATTTTTTATAGTATCTCGTGCATTTGCTCTCGGAAACCACCATTTGGTGAAGTGGAACTGATGAAGAAGACCACATATGGCCAAAGGAACTACTCAATAATAATTATTTCACGGGTTGTGATTCGATTACTTTAATATGGTTGCTAAGCAATTTATGCTCGTCACAATGCGAATGGTGAAATGGGGCTGATGGTGGAATACTAGGAGAACTCCTCAACAATTAACGTTCCTGCATCGGAAAAAGCAATATTTTGTAATCGGCGATGGGCAAGTTGACATTAGGCACTTTATTACTATTATTGTAACTTAGACACATTATAAACATATTACCCACTAAAAAGCGAGACATAAAAACTTTTTGACAAAAAAATACCGATTTCTAAAAAAATACTACAACGTGAAAAATAACCTTAATTTCGGAAGTCCGTGGCAAAAACTAAAATACAGATCCAAAGACACCGACTTCCGAAATTAAGGTTATTTTTAACTTGTACTTAGTGTTTTTTTTAAGTCTTTTTTTTTTGTTAAAAAGTTTTTTTTTTGTTGCCTATACCGAGATTGTAAATTACAGGGTAGTTTTTTGAGAGGGTCAGTAAGGACTGATCATTTAACCGTTTTAACACATTGAAGGACACTGAACGAGACACAATGGAAGTTTTATTGTTATTACGTCGAGGGGCGTTAAGTGTCCCGCAAAGTGTTAAGAGACTGTCCTTAACTTTTTGAGACATTTTGATCTGCATTCACTGATTTTTTTAAAGTACAGTATGCTATACCTACATGTACAATGTGGAGATGGCTATCTATACGACAATAAATGAAAACATTAGTAAGACAAAAGCAAAGGAGTATTTTGAAACTATCGAATAAATTCTAATGTCAAAATAAAAAAGTGTTTTTTCCAAACAAACTAATTAGTAGTGATGGGTCGACTATGGGTTTGGCCAACATTTGACTAGTTAATGAATGACTAAATATTAAAAAATAAACTATTTGATATATGTATTTGACTGATCCATACTAATAAATTCGGAAGTAACTGTCTGTCTGTATGTTACGTTTTCACGCCTAAACCCGTGAACGGATTTCGATAAAAATTTTATGGCAGAGAGATAGATTGCATCCCGGGGAAGGACTTAAAATAGTTTATATCGACATACCTCGCGGACGAAGCCGCGGGCGGAAGCTAGTTTTTCATAAGCGGACGGGGAATGTCATAAGATATACGAAGTTGAATTTATTGCCGTATTGTCGATAGTGCTAAGCTAATATCACTTCTGAACACTACTCAAGTCGTTCCATATATCCATTCATCAATATCACGTTATGTGAGTATATATTGGTAGAGATAACTTCATTATTGATAAACATACAAGTCTGAGTTTTAACGCATAACGGTCGGGAATCTGCCAATAATGCGTTACCGACGGTTTCTTTTTACCAAGATAAGTGGTAGACGGTAAATGTCGACGTAAAGATTAACATAATTAATCGATGTTTTACGTGTGCGGTGCACGCATCATGTTGTCTAGCCTAACTCTCGCTGAAACAGTACGAAAATGGAGTAAAAAAACGTTATACGTTGAGCAAGGCCGACTACACATTAAATTAACAGACATTTAACTTTAAAAAGTGACATAAATTCTTGCCGCTGTGTTCCATATTTTTTTTTCTCAAATATTCCCCTTGTTCTTTATTTATAAACGTTGGTTAAAGTTAAGAGGCATTTAAACGTCAAAAACGTATGGTTTAATAACAGTCTCTAACCATTACTTAACTTAGCAACGTTTATAAATAGGGTTAGGGGGCAACTGGCCTCTGGTCCGCGGCCCACATTACACGGAGTAGGAACAGTAGTGGAAAAGTTGGCCGAATGCTGGGCCAGAATACCATGGGAAAAAGTATCGTAGTTAAATCGACCCATTGGGATTTAATTTCATTAAAATTAAAACGACCCCTAACTCTATAAATAAACCCCCTAGACTTTAATAAAACTGTCGTGTTGCAAAACTTTTTAAATGCAGATGAGAAAGGAACAATAAAAAGTATGTAATTGAGTCTTATTAGTCGACTAGCGACCCGCCCCGGCTTCGCACGGAAACATTATTATTATTATACATATAAACCTTCCTCTTGAATTACTCTATCTATTAAAAAAAACCGCATCAAAATCCGTTGCGTAGTTTCAAAGATTTAAGCATACAAAGGGACATAGGGACATAGGGACAGAGAAAGCGACTTTGTTTTATACTATGTAGTGAAGGGCATCAGGGTATCATCGATACCAGGGTAGTAAATCCCAGGGTAGTGTGTCCCAGCATCCCACATTATAGGCTCAATATGCTAACATAATGAGCCTATAATGTGGGATGCTGGGACACAGGCCTCCTCTCTATGAGAGGGAGTGGGCTATAAATAATCTACAACGCGGGTCCCGTGCGGGTTGCTAGAAGTCACATGACTTTGGTTTTTTGGTTCTAAGACATGCCGGTTTCCTCACGATGTTTTCCTTCACCGTTTTGAGAGCAGTAGTGTTGAAATTATTTTCATAAAGTAAAGCGCCTGTCTGGGTTCGAACCTACGACCTACAACTCGTAAGTCTGGGCTGCTACCACTGGTCCACCACTACTCTTCGTGGTGGGTATCAGGGTGTATTCCATTTAATCGAAACAATTAAGAAAGAACTCGAAAGGCTACCATTTCACTGCTTTCGATTCAATCAGTGTTTTATTACTAAAATCAATCCACAATCGACGTTAAAATTTTCTTTCCTTCATTCATTTTAATTATTCTTTTCCTTTTCTCGTTCCATTAAGGACTAATAAACCTTTAATTTCTGACATGTGTATTCTTAACTCGATGTACTGTATAATGAAGGCGAGCGAATGATTGAAAGGCGTGAAGATGGCGCCGCCTGCGCGGGGCGGCGCGTGCGCCTGTTCACGCAACTGCGTCGAGACACACACTACTTAGTTTATTGACGGGTGCGCTTCATGATTTATTTATTATGAAAATTAATGAATGCAATGTTTCTTTTTATTTCGTTTTAAATTTCGTTTTGGTTGTGGGAATGGCGTTGTTTGTAATTTTGGCATCGACAAAAATTATAAGAGCAATAGGCTTATACCCAAAGATGAAACTCAATAAAAAAATAACATAGTAAGTATGCCTTTTTTTTAAGTAATGAACCTACAGATAAGATGAGATAAGGCAGATCAGACCCACAACACAAGTTCAATCTTAGCTTGGGTGTCAGGTTAGGTGTCAGGTTTAGAACTCTGTGTAAAGGCTCCTTCAAACAGGCGCGACACGCGATAAAATAGCGCGCGACACAAAGGCACCGCAAGTCGTACAACGAGCGGTGCCTTTGTGTCGTGCGTGATTCGAGTCGCGCGTCGCGCCGTTTTGCGGGAGCCTTAAACCTACAATTTATTAGACAAATAATTGTATGATAAATCAAGTGGTAAGTAAATGTAAATTGTTAAACTGGAAAATAAAGATTTTATTTATTATTATTAGATAGGACACATCTATACCTACAAATAATCTATACATCCATAAATATACATAAACATACAAATAAATAACTACGTACATGCATAGACAAATAAATAAAATGGTAGTGTCTGTTTGTAATGTTAAAATAACAGCATTTTCCTAAATGCATATAAAGTTATAGACGGTGCTTGTAAAAAAATAATTTTTTTTAAATGTTTGTCTGTCTGTTTGTTCCAGCTAATCTCCAAAACGGCTGGACCAATTTTCGGAAGCTAGTAATAGGTATCTATTATTTTAAACAACTGAAAAAGTCTGCGGAATATCCAATAGAAATATTGTCTATCGATACAAATGATTAATACACTACCTACTTATTATAAACTCCTCAATACCTATTGAATTATAAGATAAAAAAACTAACTAGATCAACTACAATATGATTATACCTTTGTCTGTGCTTAAGGGGATTACATGACCTAAAGCGCGGTTATTGTCGGACTGCATAGAAAAGAAAGAGAAGCGCGATGACACAACGCTGGAAATTTATCGCAAAATATGAAGCAATTATTTAATTACAAAAAATCTATTGTTTGGACTAAAAAACTAAAACACTCGTATTTTAGTATTTTGCTTGTAGAATACTCTGTTAAAAAACAGAATGATTGTATGTATATTAGTACGGTTTTTATTGTAAAAAGAAAGTTTTTAGAGGTATATTCATGATTTTTTTCTATCGTATCAAATTAGTTGTATTATGTTTTCAAAACACGATCTACCTAGCATATATCCTGCAGAATATCATAAGTTTTTCTAATTTTGTTTACTGTAATCGATCATATACTTTTATTGTTTCTAAAATTTGCATTTTTTGTGTTTAGGTCCTGTAAGCCCCTTAAACTAATTCGATGCTACTTAACGCTCCATGAAACGCAAATGGAGCAATTTATCATGTTCGGCTGTGGTTACGGATTTTTTCTAACGACGCATTAGCCAGTGAACTGCTACTACGCAGTTGGGTCTTTCCCACACACAACAAGAGAGCGGTCTTATACCCACGCCACGGTCAGTGGACTGATGATCACAATATGATGATATCATTATCTTAACGTACACTAGAGTTTAGACTATCAGATTGAGATACACCGACAAACATAGATACAGATTAAGAGATGGAATTTTTTGACACTAGGTCTAGGTCCGTGAGTCTAGGACCAACGCTAGTGTCTATAAAATTACATGTTTAGAAAAGGAATCCGACAGGAAATAGCTTCGTCCCTAGGCTCCCTAAAGTCCTAGGACCTAGAGGTTAGAGTCTCAAGAAGACGATTTCCGCACTCAAAGAAATAAGCAGTAATTAAAAATGAAAAAACATTAATCTGAACTGCGTAATACAATGTGTTTCAGAGGGGTGTGACCAAACTTGGGGGTGCGGTACAGGCCATCAAACTGAACAACTTTTTCCCGGGGACAAACACAGTAATCGTGAAAAAAAAATCAGTCGTTCCATACAAAACTTCACTATCTTCTTGACCAAATGTATGGGACGACTGATTTTTTTTTCACGATTACTGTGTTTGTCCCCGGGAAAAAGTTGTTCAGTTTGATGGCCTGTACCACACCCCCAAGTTTGGTCACACCCCTCTGAAACACATTGTATACAGTTCCATATGAGCCTAACGTTCAAAACAGTATTTTTTATGCCTTTGTGTGTCGTGTCGCGCCTGTTTGAAGGAGTCTTAAAGCTTGAGGCAAAATGTTACCGTCATGACAGTAAAGGCTCGTACACACAGGCGCGACGCGACACGCGACACAAAGGCACCGCAAGTCGCGCAACGAGCGGTGCCTTTGTGTCGCGTGTCGCGTCGCGCCTGTGTGTACGAGCCTTAAACTTTAACGTTTTGAGTACCTAAAAGGTGTCAAAATTGTTTTATTCATTTGGTGATATCGTTAAAACTATTGAAATTTACTTACATTACAGTAATGGTGGTTTTCCTTTTATTTTTGTTGTTTTCTTTAGTACCTAAATAGTATGTTCAATCATCAAAAGTTTCTGTTTTGTGTTTTAATGTTTTACAAACATTTCCTCTTACTGTATAAAGTCAGTAGTAGTCCTAATGAAATCGCTTTAATGTGCTGTAGTAAGAAATTACGTTTTTTCAGTACGTCGGCTTCCTTTTCTTAATTTTGGCACACATTTTTAACCTTCTCATATGAAAACTTTTACCCTTTTTCACTGTGACATCTCAATCGTTGTGTATGATACAAATAATAACATGGTACTTTCGTTGCATGTCGATCTTTTGTATCGCACTTGAAGAAACATCTCGCTACTCAAAGTTTAGGCGTTAACGGGATGGTACCCTTCAGAATTAACCTTTTAATCGAATAGGCCCATTCAATGTAGAAGGCTAATTCCTGAAGGCCACTGGGCCCCAGTCGATTGAAAGGTTGTTTCTGAAGGGTCTGACCTTATTGGAGTGTGATACCCATCAGCCAACTAGCCGCATACTTACCCTATGCATTTTAACACGCAAATAAAATATTAAAGATTCTATGCAGCCCCAAAAACAAGCCACGCACAATATTCAATTAGGTAGGCCTTAACGAGATGAACGAAATTTCAGGTATGTGAACTATTTGCTAATTGACTTTGTTCATTAAAAGCTGTCAAATGACACGCTTGCAGCAGCTGTCAGTATATTTATATATGTTTTACTCGCATATTTTTCGACAATGTGTGCGTCAATTTGAGCTGCTAATACTCCAAAGATTATTACAATGTAAGTATGTATGTGGATGAGGCAAGGGTGCGTGCAGAGCATGCGCGGCCATTTAATTGCGTTTATGGTGAAATTCAAAAGGTTAAGCCTATTAGGTCCGACCGTCCTGTTTTTGTAACATTTTAAGCATAGTTGTAAGCGAACCGCCTTTCTCGTAATCATTGTAATTAAAATTCTATACGATTTGCATATTGTTATCAAATTGGGTTTGGTAAAGGCTCCTACAAACAGGCGCGACACGACACGCGACACAAAGGCACCGCAAGTCGCGCAACGAGCGGTGCCTTTGTGTCGCGCGCGATTATATCGCGTGTCGCGCCTGTTTGTAGGAGCCTTAAGGCATAAGTGTTTTAACATTTGCGCGTTGTTCAATTGTTGTTCTTATGGACAGAAATGCTCATAGCATAATCAGCCTATATTATTCCCACTGCTGGGTGACATAGGCCTTCTCTCGGTGAGAGGGAGTGCATCCACCACGCGGACACAGTGCGGGTTGGTAGATGTCACATATTTTCGGAGTTTTGGCTCTTGGACGTGCCGGGTCCTCACGATGTTTTCCTTCACCGTTTTGAGAGCAGTGGTGATGAAATAATTTACTCAAAGTAGGGGACATGTCTGGGTTCGAACCTACGACCTACAACTCGTTAGCCGCGGCCGTTTCCACTGGGCCACCACTGCTCTCAAAAATGTACTAATGCGACCTTATTACAAGTATTGTCTATGATTCCACGAGATAGCCATAAAAAAAAAACAAAGTATTCTCTGAAACTATTATTATCTACGATCAAAAAATGCATTGTGCTCGATATAGAGATGAGTTGCAGACTGGCCCACCTTGCCAAAATTAACCAGGACCGTTAGCAAATCAATAAACAGACTCCACCGCCACCGCTGACCCAGTGCAATGAAACTGGAACGATACTATTTATAAATAAAACAGCTTCGTCTGCAAACTGAATGTTATTCCAACACCCATTTGAATTTTAGTTTTTATTCAATTATTTGTTACGAACACGGGAAAGCTTTTATTTGGTTTTATCGTTTGAATGTTTCATGATACGGTGTACTTATAGATGTTATGTATGCTTATATAGTTCATTTCTTAAATGTATTTGCAGATGCAGTAACATAACATCTCGCCTGCAATTCCCGAGAGGTTCGGCAGAAATAAACCTAATAATAATAGTATACCCGCATTTTGCCAGTTACGTTGAAGTCCCAAAAAATTAAAAATTTTAATAAAGTAAAAATAAAGTATTTTATATGGAGATCAGATAGGCAGTCGCTCCATATTAAATACTGGTACTCAGCTGCATCCGGTTAGACTGGAAGCCGACCTCAACATAGCTGGGAAAAGGCTAGGCAGAAGATGATAATAACAACCACAAAAAAAAACAAAAACAAAATTCCGTATTTTATTCAGTAATTCTGATTGTAATTAAGCATACCTCTCCCTGCATCTACATCAGACAACACTACTCCAATTCACACACGATGTAGATCGACTGACCTATAATCAGAACGTGCTCTAACCCAATTAGACATCGATCCTGGGATCAAAACAAATGCGGCTCGGTCGTGTGTGTCCGCCGGTGTCCGGGTGTCCGCCGGTGTCCGGGGGAGTCCAAGGGTGTCCGTAAATTTGCTCTGCCGCGTGAATACTATGAGAGCGCCGATCCGGCTCATGCATTATTAAACACATCAAAGGAGAAAAATCGAAATGTGCATCGGGTAGTGAAGCGGTTTTCCGGCCGATTAGAGGCACACGGATGTAACAATTATCATGTGCAATCTCGCTCCCGCGCAACTTTAGAACAGATTTTAAAGACTAGCCTCTGCTCGCGCGGTTTTAGTAGGTAAGCTTAACATAAATGTATTAAACACAGAAACATTATCTAACCTACTATTCCTACTAGTTTCCTACTAATATTATAAACGCGAAAGTTTATGAGGATGAATGGATGGATAGATATGTTTGTTACTCATTCACGCAAAAACTACTGAACGGATTTTGATGAAACCTTACAGTAATATAGCTTATACATCAGAATAACTCATAGGATACTTTCTATCCCGATTTTTCCACGGGATTGACACTTATGCGGGTGAATCCGCGGGGTGCTGCTAGTTTTATAATAGATTCTTTAAAGTATGTTGAAAACTGCAACAAAATCAGCGTAGTTTAGAATAACAACACGGTCACAGAGACAGACACGAAAAGCAACTTTCATTTAAAATTTTTTAGTTTAGATACATACAAAAGTCGCTACATATAAAATACTGGTATTCAGCTGCATTCGGTTAGACTGGAAGCCGACCCCAACATAGTAGGGAAAAGGCTAGACAGATGATCATGATGAGATACATACAAAAGGTACTCCTTGTTTCACACCAAAATAATGAGGAAAAACAAATGGATTCAACAAAAAGATGCAATAGGCGGGCAGACCACCATTAAAGCCAATCGGCGCTAGTAAGTGGACAGAAATTGTGCTTGTAAATGAAGGTAAGTAATCTGCTGCGGAAGAATAGCTGACTACCTAAGAATAGCTAAATGGGTGACTACCAAGAAGACGACTAATAGGGAAGTATGGAAGAAAAATACATGTTCCTTTTACTATTGTTGGTGTTGTTTTTCTTTTATTATTGTTACCAATTTTACAGTTTTATACATTTTGTTAATTTTATACGTTATACAATTTTACCAATGCTACTAATTTTATTTTAACTTTATATAATTATTTCTAATGCATCAATTTTGAAGGTTTTTGTCATTTATTTTTATTTTTATTAAGAGTTGCAACATTTGATTTTAGTATCTACATTCTTATTTTTTGCAAATATTTTAGAATTTTTAAATGTGTCTATATTTTCGAGCGTATGGCTGTCCGAAAGGGTTACCGCTGGCCCGGAACATAAAGGGCTAAGGAAGGAACACGGGTGGGTTTTAGTCAGTAAGAGTCTGACACTCCCTTCCGCTCCACCCAGAGCGGGAGGAGTCATTTGATGATTTCCCATCCTCAAAAAAAAAAAAAACTCGTGGGCAGCAGCTGAAAATCAGCGTCAAGTGGTGCACTTTGTGTTGCCATCTGGCATTATGCTGAGCTGAGGCCCTTTTGGCATTATTATTTTTAATTTTTTTGCCAAATAAACACAATTTTCTTTCTTTATTTCTTTCTAGCGTCGACCCCAAATAAGTTGAGATCAGCACTCCAATTGCATAACACATGTTCAATCTCAATCTGAATAAGTTTGAAGCATATAGCTAATCCATTGCTTCATATGTTCGAAAATTTTGTCTGCTCCACAACGTAAGCAACGCAATGAATGTTGTTGAGCTGTCAAAATGAAAGCCAATTCTACTGTTGGTGTGTGACGCAATTACCCCGCAGGGCAGGAGACCGATGATAATGAGGTAGATACCAACGTTCTCTAAATGCGAAGCTATTATGTGACTGTGTGTGTGATAATTTTAGCATCAATAGCCCATTTTCTTAATATGCCTTTAGTTTATGGATAGTATGGACAGCAATAAAAAAACCAGTCAAGAGCGAGTCAGATTCGCGCTCCGGGGGTTACGTAGTTAGTGAAACGTGAAATGTTTTTAAATTCTCATCGGCGAGGCCTATAATCGTCAGAGAATTTTAATACTGCGGTGTAGAATATTGCCGTTTTAGGTCAGCGCCATCTCTTGGCCAATAGTGGAACTAATGGTTTGTTGATTTCTGAAAAAGTGTGTTCATTAGTAGTTCTTGAGATACCCAGCTGTGACAGACGGACAGACAGACTGAATCGCACCCATAAGGGTTCCTTTTTTACCATTTTGGTACGAAACCCTAAAAAACCAGACAGCGATGAGCAATGTATTTTTAAAAAAAATGCTGTCAACTACTTTTTCATCGACAACGAAATCAATAAATTCATAGATCTATCGCATAACGTATCAGTCATTGACAAATATTTATGATAACGAATGAATTATGAGTCTCTTGTCAATTACAATCATTGTTTCCAATTGACTATCGTATAATTATTATACGTAAGCAAGTAATCTATCAAAGCGTCAGGCGTAGAGAAACAAGAAAAATGATTACAAATGTTAATACAGAGGAATTAAATATGAATCTAGATAAGTAAGGACCGACTGTTTTATGAGTTTGAAGATACACTAAGCTAAAAAATATCTAATAGCTAGGTAACGATAAATACTTCATCGTATACCTTTGTAATTACTTATGAAAGGTGTTATGGCCAATATAGCATTTTAATTGTCCAATTACCTAAATACTTTTTTATCATCTATATTTAATTGGGTATTATAAATGATCACACGTTGGCCGCAAATGACGCTTATAACGAGCTTATTAATATGTATTCGTAATATTTCCTTTTTGTGTTGTAATTTTAGCAGCTTAGAATAGATGACGGTGATCAGGTTGTATGCAACTAACTGACTTTAGCGACTGGTTTTTAATCTCCAAAATCTTCTGAGCTATAAAACTGTGCATATATTGCTTTTTACATGCATTGTGCGTGGTATACACTTGTACGCGTTGGCGTGATTCGGCAGGATTTGGCACAACTGGGCGCCAAAATATTTGACACAACTGGGCGCCAAAATATTCGGCACAACTGGGCGCCAAAATATTCGGCACAACTGGGCGCCAAAATATTCGGCACAACTGGGCGCTAAAATATTTAAACAGGGTGGCAGGGACATCAACGCGCAAACTCTAACCATGGATTCAGTATATGATTCTAGACTCCTAGCGTAGAAATTATTAATCGGTTATCAAAATCAAAACTACCTACGCGGTCAAAATGTATGGAGCAGTAATTAAAAAAGTAGTATATGGAATCTCGACAGACGATGGGTTTCGATATCTACTCGTAAACATAATAAAACAAAAAAATATGATAGGAAAAATAAAAAAATATTGTTTTTGGGGTCAACGACCGCTGCGCTGGTAATGTCGTATCGTTACCCATCACGTCAGTTTTGCTAACTAATTTAATTTTACCCTGAATATTCGATTTTGTCACCGGGCTGCGCCAAATCATGCCAACCCGACCAGGTGTGAAGCATGCCTTTTTTTTCAGGATGGAAAATCATCAAATGACCCCTCCCGCTCTGGGTGGAGCGGAAGGGAGTGTCAGACTCTTACTGACTAAAACCCACCCGTGTTCCTTCCTTAGCCCTTTATGTTCCGGGCCAGCGGTAGGTCATCCTTTCGGACAATCCCGCTGACCAATACTTAGAGTATTTATATGATGCAACACAGCATATCACCCACCTCTTTAAAACTACACTATTTTGGGGTCAAATGTAAGCAATAAGGCTCAAATTAGGCTCTAAAATACGTAGCATGTATGTATAACATGTATATGTATACATAACCATATTGTATTATTACGGAATAGAAACATTATATGGTAAGCATTATACACGCTAAGCAGATAACACGTCTCATACTTTAAATCCAATGAAGCAAGAAAATGCCTTCAATACCAAGAAATAGCCATTTGCATATTATAACGATATAATATATTAACAAGTCACTAAAACTCAAAACAATGAGAGAACATTTATATTTTTTTCCATCCTTTCAAGAAAGGGCAATTTTACATACATTATAATGTAGGTAAATGTGAAGAAGCCAGCCGTCCACGTCGGTACGCGAACAGAATTAAGTCAGCAGAATGGTTTATTAGTGCTAGGAAATTGTTAAGTCATTCCAAAATGTATCAACTAAAGTACTTTGTGGAAATTATGTATTGTCACCACTAGTACCTACGTGAAGAAGATTTAGATAGTCCTCGATGAATCTATAAGTATTATATTTCTTGTAGATGTTGTTGAATAGGGAACAATGTAAACTCACAGTCTTTACAAAATTTATGAGTGACATACAAACAATGCATTTACACGAGTACTTGGGCTGCAAAAATCAGCTATACAGGGTGAATTTTTCAAGTGGGCGTGAAAATTATGCCCAAATCCGAAACTATGAGGAATAGCGAAAAGTACTCAAAGGAGTCGCATGCTCGATTTTTATGAAAACTAAAACTGCATCATTGGATTTTTGAAAAATCAATTTTCTAGCCAGGAATCGAACCTGTTGAATTTGAAAAAACACACTGTATTATTACACCATTCGATAGTGTCGCTAATATGGATCGAATTATGGAAAATAATGACATACGGAAAACTTAAGGAAAATGTTGGATTTTAATAAACTGCTTTTTATTTTAAAGTATTCATATCTACATTTCCTGAAAAATTCAACCTGTATATATGGGTGAAGATGATATTTTTTATCATTATAGGAGTTAATCGCTCGCGTGCGTTTAGAACGTGCGTGCGGCGCTCGAAACGCGCACGCCTATTCAATTACGGAAAGGTCACGCTGTTTGTAAGCGCAGGCGCAAGTCCGCAAGATTATCGCGCCTCACCTGTCGGGGCGCGCGCATTGGATTAATAGCTGCAGTCCGCACCGCACACCACCTCACCGCCGCCCGCGCATCCCCGCGGTAAGCGCAAGCAGCGTTTAGTTATTAAATATTCTCGTTAGAAGAAAAAAATGCATTTGCACGTATTGCTATGCAATGCGTGTATGCAAACTATATCGGTTGAATTAATCTTTATGTTTTTGTCGACCTGTCTTTTATATTATTTTCATGGATTTCTCTTTAAGTAACTTTGAATGTAATGAGACATGAAAGGAGCGATGTCTTGATGATTTTATAAACAATTAATTTAAAAAACCTCCATCTGGGTCTTCCCTCATTATAAGATTAACTTAATCCTACACTGAAAAAAATGCAGACTAACTAAGATACATTTTCTCTTAGTTGGCATTAAAATGTTTGGAATAATTATTTATCTGTTTAATAAACACAAGTTAACATAGTTGCTGGAGCAAATTCATTTTATTTATATCAACAAATAAGCACATGTACAGTTTGATCAACGGTCTTTGTTACATCATACATGCTTTGTTTGATTTTACTTCTTCACTTTTCTAGATCGAATAATAATTTAAGTTCATGGTAACAAGCAACTTGTTAGCATTAAATAATTTATATCATAGTTTTTAATAACGAGCATGGTTGAATAAACGGCCTGCGTATTCAAACCAACCAAGAGAAGTGATCGCATCTATTAACGCTTTGTAATGTCAACAAAGAAAACGCGATGCCCCCCCGCGCCCGCGCTTTTCCCACCCCCACTCGCTCTTATTAAACGGTCGCCGGCCGAACTTGTCAAGACGCGTACGTGTTGTGTGAAAATTTTCGAATTTAAGCAGACATTAAATTAAAGTAAGTAATTACATATTTTAAATACTGGTGAGTGCTTTATACACTAGGAACACATGGACGAAGTGGCCGAATTATTAAAGACATAGGAGCTGCCCGATCTCATCCCAAAGTTTGCAGGTAAGATAAATCATGCAGTAGGTATACTTTATTGAAGGCTATTTGTAATTAAAGGTAATTTGCAGACGCACCATTTGATTTTAAACGCTGACTAATGGTGCCGATTATATCTCTAATATTATGTAGTTTCATCTTGGATCACTAATCACTATTGCGTAGGTACCTACTTACCTATGATTTACTTACAGGCGACAATGGTAAAACGTTAATCTGTAGCTTAGACGAAAAACAATAACTTTATACCTTGTAACTCCGCCCCTAAGATGACCCACTGACCCTTGTAGGTACCTACCTGTAATTGTTTTGAAACATATCAATTTCATCAGTTCACGAAAGATTTACACTGTTAATATAGAGCAGGCGATCAACATCCAAGCCTTATCAGCGTTGACCCCAGACGACGTCAAAGACATTATCCCTCAAACAGGGCCAAGGGTGCTGTTTATGAGGTGCTGGAGAGCTTGGAATGCAGAATTTGTATGCATCCAGAATATATCTTTACCGGTAAGTTGTAGTGGTTGGTATTTTATATGACTAAATACCTACAGTTGCAAATAAATTATTATGCCTCTACTTATTATTCTGTAATGGGATTTTATGTGATGAACTCCAAACTATTTAGTTTACCTTTGTTTTAATGTAAACAAACTAACAACTTAGCACCTCAATAAGATATTGTAATAAAACCTAATTATGTGAGTAAATAAATTACCTACTCCAAGACTAGCAATATATTTATTTATTTTACCCTATAGTGATTCACGGATCTTATTTTTGCTTGCAGAATCTAGATTTATCGGATTTAGAATTCGGACGGGACCCAACAAGCGTATCTGATCTATTGTGGAGGAGAATGAAAATGTGCCCACAAGTAATATCGCAAATTTTATAATTCTGGAAGAAAATGTGCCCAGGAATAGTGCCGAAGTAGATCAAAGAACACAAAGTGGGGTATGTTTCTTTTAAACTTTTATGTATCGTCACAAAAATAAACTAAGAGAAAAAGTGACATTTAACAATATGTATTAAAAAAGTATTTACATAAAATAGGAATTTACCTTTTTAAATTATACAAAGTAAAGAGCAGATATAAATACATTTTTAAAACTAAACAAACTAAATATAAACTACTTACATATTAAATATGTACAAAAAACTTATGAATACAGCTTACAAAATATATTTATCTAGATAGAAACAAAAAACCATGTGTCAAGTAGGAATACTTATATAATCTATACTACATACTATTATACCTCTATTCTACATTATTAAATATATTTGTACTAAATACATAATTATAATTTCAATACAAATTTATGTATTATGACTGTCTTATGCACTGTCATAGCTAAATTGCTGAACCGATTATTATAAAAATGCCATGTAGATAATTATTATGTAGGTTCACAAAATGATTGATTTTTAATTTACTAATTCCATATGAATGAAGTTGCGGGTGAACATAGTAATACCATGTAAACATTTAACTAGCATTTATTACTTTATCTACTAAACCTACGACTACTAAACCTAAAAAACTGTAATAGTAAAATAATAATACCAATTGAAGGTATCCCACTCCCCCTGGCACCTACAAATCAGCATAATTATCCTCTTAATTTATTTTGAACCTTTTATAATTTTTAACTGTTTATTTTTCGAAATTTACTGGACCGAATAGTTGTATTTCTGACCTTTGTTTTTTTTTCAGTTTCTTGAAAATATATTGCGTAAGTCACTCGAGACATCTTCACTGTTAATATATAAAGGTGGAACTCTTGATGAAGATGGTACCAGAAATTTATTGGCTTCCACAATTGCCAGAGAAATATTAAGTGAACACACAAACTCGCCGATTATTGGACCAATATATTTTAAATGGACAAATTTAATAAAAGAACTGTTCCCTGGTGAAAGAACCACCACCTATTACATTCCTGCATGTACAACTGCCTCTGGTAAGGTTTGCCATATAATTTTCTAAATATATATTAGGTAATTTGAGCTATATTTTGTAAAAATGTTAATAATTATATTGCGATTTGTGATTTTTAGTTGAACATTGACTTTGTGGCGGCCTACGGAGACCAAACAAATAATTTGTTTGTCTATTTTCCTGTGGCAAAAATGAAAATCTTGGAATTATTAAGAAAAAGAAAATCAAAAGATAGGATTGGTCAGGAACTAATCTCTTTAGCTGATTGTAAGTATACTTTTTCTTTGTTCATTTAGCCTATAATTATATATACACCCCATTGCTGGGCATGGGTATTCACACACAGGGCTTGAGCTGCTTGTTCCCTATACTAGTCACTTGGAGACCATTCTCCAAGTGACAGGAGAATATATACAAAGAGGTATGTGATGCTTCCATAAGCATCACATACCTCCTATATTCTCCTGTATACACCAATGGACACAATGTTTTCCTCCACCGGAAAACAATGACATGGTGAATTTGAAATTCAATTTTATACACATTCTGACAGATACGTTGGTGTAAGCCCATGAAACACATCTATTGAATACCCTCTTTTTGAGAGGAGTAAATTTAAACTGTTCAGTCACCACAACATACTACTTACTACGGTATACCTACTAAAGGCTTACTACTTATTTTAACGTGCTTCTCTCATAAAAATTTAGCTATCTGGAAAATGGATTGTACATATATTTTTCTTTTATTTCAGCACCTAAAGAAGAAGATAAAAATCTTGCAGCATTTTTGGCAATTCCCCATCTATTGAATACGACAACTGTTCAACAGAAGAAAAGACAAAGAAAAGTTGAGCCTAGCTGCAGCTGGAAACCATCTAAGGCAGAAACACGCGATGCTTTCATCAAACATTTAAGATCTGACGCTGAAATTGGTCAGTCTATTGAACTTCGGCTAAAAATATTACATAATAAAAGGGCAACATCACAGCCTTATATAATTATTGTTGGTGAGTCATTAAAAGACATCAAAACATATTTAGTAGTTGTCAACAAATTTGTTATATATCACAGGGTCAATCATCATCAATTCCATAATTTTTTGTCGCATCCTATACCGTGCAATATAATTAATATTCTGAGCAGTGGGAAAAAATATGTTACTCTAAGATGCGCATTATAATTAATGTAAGTATTTTGTGTAATGTAAGTGTTTTGAGTAAATAAAGTTAAAATTAAAAATCAAATATTGTTGTTTGATTGCTATACAATTTAGTACCTATTTGTTGCATGTTCGATATTTTTTATATTCATTACATTGTAATTCTCAACCATAATAATTATGGTTGAGAATTACAATGTAATGAATATAAAAAATATCGAACATGCACAAAAGAGTAACTTTATTGTAATAATTATTATTACAATAAAGTTACTCTTTTGATGTGCAAAAGACACTGACTTGGATTGACGAATACAGGTAGTTCATATGACAACGGTTCATGTTTATGTTGAATACGAGGTTAGTTGCATTAACCAGTTTATCACGGTTATTTGATGCAAGATATTAGTCGAAACAAAAAACAGTAGGTAATCAACCATAATTATTGCAGTAAAGTTACTTTGTTGATATGAAAAAGACACTTGGATTGACGAATACAGGTAGTCTATATGACAATGGCTCAAGTCTTTGACGATTATGAGGTTAGTTGAATTAATTGGTTTATTACGGTTACTTTATGCAAGATCTTAGTTGAAACAACATAAGAATTTTATTGATCTGATAACGTTTCACAGACGTATCGTGCAAGATCTTAGTTGAATCTACAAGTTAAGTATGTTAATGTGACAATGTCTCATTCTTAAACTGGCCAACAGTTGTGCTAAATTAAATAACTACCCATGATTAAACCAGTTCATTACTCAGTAGACGGAACTATAAAAATTTAACAAAGTTCTTATAGCTTCAGAAGTCAAGATCTTGTTAGGCTCGTATGGTGTCAAGATGTGTGATCACATTAAACAAGATGTTTATTAAAGCAAACACTTTTTTTTTTCAGTGTAAAACCATACAAATAATCCACCGCCCTTTTTTATGTAGAATACTAGCTGCGCCCCGTGGTTTCACCCGCGTAAATGTCAATCCGATACGAAGCCTATATGTTAATCCAGGGTGTCAGCTACCTCCATACAAAATTTTATCAAAATGGGTCCAGCCGTTTGAGCGTGAAGAAGTAACAAACATATAAACACACACACTCCCAAACTTTCGCCTTTATAATATTAGTGTGATTTTGTATGAAAGTTTTCTATCCCAAACTGTCAAAATAGGAGAAAATTTTTACGTCATGCTTGACGTTGTAGACAATTGTCTAGGGTAGCGATGACACTTCTCTTCACATTTGATTTAGTAATCGACATGCAAAAAAAAGTAGAAAACCTTCTACTGTCTACACGGAAACGTCATTTTTGTCTACTCTTCCGTCGACAAAACCCTTCTCTACGATTCTCGTGCTAAGCCTGCAGTTATCCTTTATTCTCAAAGATGGCCTTCATCTTTCTTATCTAGTCAGATACATCTAGATCTTCCCTGGACATTTTTTTATATGCTATGCTATTTATACCTGATATTTTTACTTCAAAAATTATAGCTATAACTTTGTAATATAATACTATCAACGTTCCAAGAGACACCTCTATAAAAATTTCAAATATGGCAAATGCAATTTATAAGCGTCGCATTCAACTGCGTTTGAGCAGAATTCGCTACACTACCGCCGCCTGTTTTGTTTTTAGATATAACTGTATCTACAGTTAGGTGCTAAACATAGTCACAAGTCTGCTAATGAGCCTAGATGCTGTTAATCCAGTTATGGGTATAATCTACTATTTAGAATTATTTAATTAGGACCTATGAAAAAATACTGTTTACGTTTCTCAAACACCTTTTGATTAAAGTTGCGATAGAGGGTAGATAGGCCCAGATGATGGAAAGACGAGTGGACTGTATAAAAGGTTTATTCGGTAGGTACACAAAGTAGCAAAACTAAGTTCTAAAATTATGGTGCGATCGCTGTCGTGGCGGACGATGCAGTGTCGTGCGGCCGGCGCGATGGTCTCGCGTTGCCCGGTCCCCGCGCCGCTCGTCGTCCATGTGTGTGTGATGTACGTGTTCACGTGTGTGTGTGAACAGAGGGTTTAATATGAACTTTTTCATACATGAAAAAGTTCATATTAAACCCTCTATCCCTGTAGGGTCAAATTAAATTAGCTAGCGAAACTCCGCAGACATGATGGATATTGATATCTAAACATAATAAAACAAAAAATAATAATTTGATGATTTTATTGTGGGATCATCGAACGCAGTTAACGCAGTCACATGACACGTCAGTTTAAAAACAGGCGTTTTTTTCTGTGAACTTCACAGATGTGATGAGAAAACAGGTTTTAGGTTTTTATATTTTATCAATAGTTTTTATCTTATTAATAGTTTTTTATATTTTAATTATCCTTTTCATAGATTATTTTATATTTTGTAAATTTGAGGACGTTGTAGGCCTTGTAGACGTTAGATCTGTAGACCGTTTTTTTATTTTATTAAGTACCTGATACTTGTTGACAGGCTTACCGGGATCGTATTACCCAGTAACTGGGTTGTGGAGGTCAGATAGGCAGTCCTTCCATATAAAATACTGGTATTCAGCTGCATCCGGTTAGACTGGATGCTGACCCCAATATAGTTGGTAAAAGGCTAGGCAGATGATGACTTGTTGATAGGCTTACGCTATCTTCCCATACCTACTGTAATTTGAAAACATTGTAAAATTATTTTTAAAAGAGTAACCGCGCGTGGAATTTCTTGGCTGGTTTTTTCGACTGGTAGTTTCCTATGGAGAACCATAGGAAACGACCAGTTGAAACCGTGTCCCTATAGCTTCTGACGTTTCATAAGTGCCCATTTAGGTTTATGTGAAATAATACATTTTTGATGATTTTGATTTTGAACAGATTTTCTCAATTCATACAGCCAGTAACAACAATACCAGCGGTCGCCGATCCCCAAAAAAAACATTCTACATTCATCAACAACAACATACAACAACAACAACAACAACATTCAACAACAACAACATTCTTCATTCATTTCTTTTCATTATTTCTATTTTATCGTATTTATAAATCGACACAGGACCTATCACGTCTGCAGTTTCGCTAGCTAATTTTATTTGACCTTGTACAATAAAGCTCCCCATTTAAGCAACTACTGGTCACGTCGACCCAGTTTTCAAACTTCAAAACAGGATTATGGATTTATTTTTCAATTCACCTAAATGAAAAGAGAATTTAGGAAAAATACCGATCCAGGATGAGATCATTTTAATTTTCAACCACAATGGTGAGGAATCCGCAAATTAGATCCGGGACTAAATAATAATTAATGGCATTAGTAGGTAAATCGCTGAACCGGAACCGAGAGACTTTATAAAAACGTAAATAACAAATTAACAATTTTAAAAGATTATAAATTATAGGTACGTGTGACTAATGAAAACTGTATAATTAGTCAGCCTTGAGTGTCTACTGCGTATTGCAGTGACGGATAATAATTAGAATCACATTGCATAGAACATACATTTCATTCAAGATGTGGCTGTCATTTTAATATGCCACTCTGTACTCAATGTCACAAAAATGCATTTAGATAACTATCGCAAAGCTTTGAGGCTAAATAACCAGAAATTAATTATTATTCCTTCCGTTATTTCTTCGATAATTTATGCAAATGATATAAAGCTACCTTTGACAAGCGTGTTAAATTGTTGCTACTGTGTGAAAATGGATCAGTCCAATTTCTATGTCAGCCTTGTCTTACAAACTATTATGATTATCACCAGGATAATGAAGTGTTATGATTAAGACGGAATATCAAAATATTCTTCTGGAAACAGTGAAAGTAGGTATTTAGGCGATTAAAAAAATCGATCCTAAGAAACGTGTCCGTTGCATGGTCCTAGAAAACTTACCATCGGCAAACCAAAACGTAAAAGATATAAAAATCGACATAATAATGTATTTAACTGTACGATATGGGAAAATTATTCGCGATTCGGTTCCCATAAATATTTCTCATTACATACAAATAGTTATTTCATCCGTATCACTTGCATTTACAACATTTGGTGGAGGCTCACATGAGCGTGTTAAAATAAATAATATAGTGGACTTTAATGTCCTCGACAAAGATCAAAGAAACTGTTTTCGGCACGTGAGAGATTCAACGTTGACGTGATTAGATTCCACCTTACGTACTTCAAACGCAGCATTATTATTTAGAACATTACAAAGATTAAAGTGTTAATGAGTAACGCTTCCGAACTTCTAATGGATATCGAAGGTCTTTTGTTGAAAAATTCAATCTTTTCTCACAATAAAATTGACGAAAATGTACACCCGAGTTCGCATTACCTAGTTGCTTTATAAGACGTGTTGTCTACGTGACTCCTAGATAAATAAGAAGTGGCGGAAAATTAATTAATCGCTTTATCCCCTTTTTCGTTTAATTTTCTTTTATTAGCTTAAATATGCTACCTATCGATGCTTTGAGATCTTTATTCGTTTTTCTTCGAGGTCCTAGCGCTAACGTGTTGCACGCTCATATTGACTTAACAATCATTTAGTGCCTCGTACTTGTGACCTAGGTACGTTATTAATATTCTAGCTCGGACGCTAATGTAGTTTATTAATTAAATCATCATTTTTTTTTAATTTAACCTATTTTAATGCAACATTTTTTTATTTTACTTTTTAGGCACGTTAACGCCGGAAGAGTCTAATTAAATTCTAAATTAGTAACAATGTTATTCTAATTAGCTTATTATAAGACACGAAATATCTAACCTTTATCATTATTAACAAAAATATATTACAAAAAAATGCAAAACTATAATTCATGCATGTAATATGGTGAAAGCTTTTACCGAATTAGTTTAATCTAACACTTTGCTAAAATTAATAATCCAAGATGAAAACTCCATTTTGCAAGGCGGTTCAAGCTGCGTTCGTTGCTTGCGAGGTCGGGCTCGATGACCCGAAATAAGGCTCGTGGGGTGGTATTGCACCCCACCTCGATGCACCCCCTTACGCCCCCTGGGCCCGAGCGCCGACCTCTCATTCATTACGCAATAAAAGTGTTCCGTTAACTTCTATACACAGAGGGACTGGGGACCTTATTTTAACTTACAAATGTAATTTTTTTTAGGTAGGTTATATTTTTAATTAGTAACATGTCATGTATGTTTTAATTAGAAGGTACTACCAAGAAGGTTGCAAGTTTGGCACTCACGAATTTACCATCTAGCTAGATACATACTTTTCTGGTAGATACAATGCGTGCCACGAAAGATGAAACTTGACACACCACGTGGTTTGACATGCGCAGTACACGATTTTAGGTATCTTTAGCGGTATGAGGTCTGAGTGCGGGACGGGACCGGACGTCATAGGGGCGGCGGAAAGAGCGGGGGAGGCGGGGTCAAGTCTCATCTTTCGTGGCACGCATTGTACATACTTTTCTTTTTTCGTGACCTCTGATTGACCACAAACAATTACGATGCCACTGCCTTTCCTTTTGACAGTTCAACAACATTCATTGCGTTATTTACGTTGTTGAGCAGACAATTTTGTAAAACATATGAAGCAATGGATTACAATTTCCTTCAGTCTTTCGGATTGTAATTGCAAATGTGTTACGCAATTAGGTTGCTGATAAAAGCATGAGACTGCTCCACGCAACACGATTCACGAACAGCTTAAGAGGTTATACGGGCTGACTTTCAATTCATTGGCAATCCTTCAGGGGTGAAAGTGCTCACATTAAGTATGGCTAACTTTTACTGCGGGTGTATCTATGAAACAGCGGCATAAGACATATGTTTTAAGGCTCCTTCAAACACGCGCGACACGCGATAAAATCGCGCGCGACACAAAGGCACCGCAATTCGCGCAACGAGCGGTGCCTTTGTGTCGCGCGCGATTGTATCGCGTGTCGTGCCTGTTTGTAAGAGCCTTTATGCGTTTAAATAGAGTTTGTAAGGCTGGTATTGTTAGGAGGTTACTCTCTCTGGGGCCCTGGTCACCGGAGCTTAGACCCTGTTCCCGATACCGGTGACTAAAATTTTTTTTAATATTCCAATTTTTAACACCGGTTTTATATGTTGTACGCTTTTATTAACTTCACTTATAAGTTCTAACTAGTTAGTTAAATAACTAACTAACAAAACCTTAGAAGTCAATTTTAACCTACTTCTAATTGTCGTATCGAAATAAAACTTTCAATGTATCTGTAGTTAGTAGTGCAAAACTATAATTTGGTATCTTGGAGCTGATTTGATGATGGAGCCAGGAGGATAGTGGAACTCTTCAATGGCTACTAGTAAACCCTTCGATTTGGGGTCATATACCTAATCCGTTTTGATGAATTCAGTTTCTGTTTGGGCTCATAATTATAATTCCTTTTGACGAGTCCAGTATATTGCGCTTACTGTCGAGGATCTGATGATGGAGCCAGGAGGTCGGTAGTAGAACTCTTTAGAGGCTACTTGTAAGCCCCTCGAGTTTGCTAGTAGCCCCTAATCGTCATAACTTCGTTGACGAACACGAAAATGTAAAATTAAAAAAATGTAGTTTAAAAAAAAACACGCTTTTTAAATGCACTAAAAATAATAAAATAAGTAATGTGACTTAAATTGAATTCTAAAAGCGTGGAGCGCACTTATAATTAATTTAAAAAGCACTCCACACTGTTAGAAGTCAATTTATGTAAATTACTTATTTTATATTTTTTGTGCGTTTTAAATGCGTGTTTTTTATAAACTGCATATTATGTTTTATTTAAAGAGTAAAGGAGATAATAATTATATATGCATTGTACTCTAAAAACAGACTGAACAGCTGGCTCCTAAACTAAGTGAATTGATATTTTATATCTCAGGATAGATACCTACACAGTACAAATTGAAACGAGTGCTGTCAAAGACGACCTACTCATGCATTAAGGCTCCTTCAAACAGTCGCGACACGACACGCGACACAAAGGCACCGCAAGTCGCGCAACGGGCGGTGCCTTTGTGTCGCGCGCGATTATATCGCGTGTCGCGCCTGTTTGCCTTTAGAGTAAAAATGTCATTGTAGTCAATTACCTACAACAGACCTAGCACGAACGCGCGAAGTAATTACTGTAAAAGAAACGTGTGGTTTAAATTAGTGCGGCAAACACAATAAGCATCACCTATAGTATATATATAAATAAAGTTTTAGAACTAAATAATTAAGTGCGAAATTTTTTTTTCCATTTTAATATCGTTCGAATGCGTTACGTTTACGACGCGCGTTCGTGCTAGGGTTTCTGACTAGTTTTTTTACCCTAATGCGTGTTTGCAAACTATTTTTAGGTCAAAGAATCAGCCGTGCCATCCAATGTGGCAACTAGTCTTTGGTGGCAACGCTACCAGCGTTAGGTAATAGGTAATACGGGCTGGTGTCTGCAATTCCACGTCAATGCGCGTATTTTGCGTACGGCGCTACCAGCGTTTTGGGCACTTTTCCCGCTGACAGCAATGCGGACGTATTTTTTGTATATACTTGTACATTATTTACATATTATATATTTTAGTGTTAGATTGTACCTATATAAGTATTGTATTTATGATCTATACAAATGAATAAAATTTAAGTGTCTATTTGTAATATCAAAATAACAGCTTTTTACTAATGCATATGAACGTATAAGATACGGTACTTATAACAATAATACAATTATTTAAAATTTTGTCTGTCTGTCTGTTTGATAAGACAAGATAAGTCTTTATTTGCCATAAACATGGTATAATGTTGTTACAGTCTGGTTTAGATACAATGTCAACATGTTTGGCTATACAGAATTCTGTATCAATTGCATGCAAAATATTAAACAATAAATTAAATATTTGTTCCGGCTAATCTCCGAAAGGGCTGGACCTACTTTTATTTTAGAAAAAAAAAACAATTAGGGACGAACGAAGTCGCGGGCACAGCTAGTTACTTAATAAGCATGTAAATAAAGAAAAAACATATAAGAATGTAAAAGGTACAATGAATGATCACCGAATATTGCATTGCTCTACTGCATTGTTTTCACACGAAAAAATCTTTTGTTTTTTGTATCTATGGCATGTACCTGTTAGTAGGTAGGTAGTTGATTTAATTGCTTTTTCACCCTAAGGTTGAATATTACTTGCACATCATAAAACAACTAGGTCTATTTGTGTATGTGATAGTTCGATAGTTTCAACCTTAATGAAGTTTCGATTTAGTGGGAATTGTTGTGCAAAGCACTTAAGTGGTTATACTTATCCACCTAATTCCCCTTCGTCGCTTTTAACAAAGACTTGAGCAGCTTTTGAGCAGTGGTGGCCCAGAAATAACGGCCTCATCTTACGAGTTGTAGGTCGTAGGTTCGAACCCAGGCGGGCGCTTTACTTGGTGTAAATAATTTCATCACCACTGCTCTCAAAACGGTGAAGGAAAAATCGTGAGGAAACCGGCATGTCCTAGAACAAAAAATCGAAGACGTGACATCTCAACACGCACTAAGCCCGCGTGGTATATTACGGCCCACTCCCTCTCACAGAAAAGAGGCCTGTGTCCAAGCAGTGAGAACATTATCAGTTGTTTATGCTTTTAACAATACCGTCTCACAGAAGGGTCACATGAACCACATGGGGACATATGAAATTTATCAGGCGATCCCAACAATATACCACGTGTATGCTGAGGTATTACGACTGGATGTCTACCGACGTCGCGGCGACGATGCGTTATCAGCAGTGTCTTTCATAGTACAAGCGTAAATAGAGAAGCAGTTTCATTCACTTCTCCAATTTCTTTAGACCTCAAATTGCAGTGTCAAGAAACTTTACCCCGTATTGAGTTCTTGGAAATCTTAGAATGTTGAAAAAAATACTGTTCTGTATTTGTTCGTTTGTTTAATGTAACTTTTTATAGGTAGATACAGACGCCAGCACATCAAGCTACCCGAAACTGCCAAATTTTCCCAATCAATTTTGAACCTTATGCTTTAGCGATAAAGTTGAAAATCTATTTAAAAAATTTACAGATTGCAGTAGCTTGATGTGATGGCGTCTGTACATTGGAATTATTTGAGGAGCGACAAAACAAATGCCTTTAAATAACAAGCCTTTGAGTGTCTCTGTAGCCCTGCCGATCCACCTGGTCTGTGTTGTTGGTGCATCAGACAGGCCACATGGGTAGATTTTGAATATTTTAACTATTGAAGTGGCATAACAATTAGCCAGTCAATCAAAATCAAAAGTAATCCCATCGTTCATGGTTCAATCTTCTAAAAATAACAATGTTCAATAATGGAAATGTAAAAGAAAACTAGATCACAGGCAAAGCCACGGACTTAAACTACCCGAGCGGCGGCTCTTTATTAGAGAAGAATTCCATTCATCATTTACGACCGAAGGGTCTAGGAAATGAAAAGTCCTTGCATCGCCGCGTGACGTCATACTGCAGGATATGCAACTACAAAACAGAGACAAACATCAGCAGTGCTATTCTGTAAAAATCTCACCGTGAAAACTTAGGTGAAGTGAGCGTGGAGTGAACTGTCAATAGTGTCAATTCCTAGCAAAAACAAACTCACTTCACCTAAGTTTGCACGGTGAGATTTTTACAGAATCGACCGGAAGGTGGTGCAAGAGTGCGAACTCCTTATTCTTGGCTAGCGTCCACATTCTATGTCTGCAAGCCCTTGATGGAGGCTACTGGTACGTAAGTAACAGCAGAGTCCTCATCGTCATTCCGTCTTAAGGCTCCTACAAACAGCCGCGACACGCGATATAATCGCGCGCGACACAAAGGCACCGCTCGTTGCGCGACTTGCGGTGCCTTTGTGTCGCGTGTCGTGTCGCGCCTGTTTGAAGGAGCCTTTAGGCTTTATACATACAAAAAAGTATTATAATTTCAAATATCAACTTAATTTATTTCAATTCTCTAACTGATGCATACATCCATTAATTTATTTATTTATCTATTTTTATTGTTCAGACGCCAGTACATCAAGCTACTACATCTGTCAAATGTCTTTAATAGATTTTCAACTTCATCTCTAAAGCATAAGGTTCAAAGTTTATTGGGAAAATTTTACAGTTTCGGCTAGCTTGACGTGCGGGCGTCTGTACCTACACCAGAAAATATATAACAAAAAAATACAATTATCACTACAAAACATACAATGGGCGGCCTTATCGCTCTCTGCGAAATCTCTTCCAGGCAACCTTGGAATATACAGACCTTGTGGATCCATCATACATAGCCTGACTTCATCTACTGCTGAATATAGGCCTCTTTTTAAAAGTCCCAATCCCCACGCCCCTGTGTCAGCCTCATCCAGGTTCTAACCGCAATGGTAACAATGTCGTCCACCTCTCGGCCCCGGACGACCGATATTTCGTCTTCCAGTCCTTAGACGCCACTCAGTCACTGTCATCACTGCGCCCTACCAGATGTCCTGCCCAACTCCATTTGAGTTCCATAACTGCATAAAGGCTCCTTCAAACAGGCGCGACGCGCGACGCGAATCCGGCGCGACACAAAGGCACCGCGCGCTCGTTGCGCGACTTGCGGTGGCTTTGTGTTGCGCGCGATTTTATCGCGTGTCGCGCCTGTTTGAAGGAGCCTTAAGCCTGATGATCTGTAATACAGGTTTCACCTACAACAGACACGTCTCTATTAAGTGTTACCTTGACTTTGTATTGTGTCTGTGATTATGAGAGACAACATAGAATATTATATTATTATTATAACTCGTTTTCCGATATCGAAAACCTCCGTACCTCAGCGGATCTCGACGTATGGGACTCAGACGACGACGGCACTCACAGAGGGACTCGGTCTATAAGTTTTATGCCAAGCATGAAACGCTCCATGACTGTGTGCCACTCTAACCCTTTTCACAGCCTCTTGCGTGAGCGTCCACGTCTCCGCACCATATGGCATTCTCTATTTATCTTATAACAAATCAACATGAAGTTGATTGACACATGCTGAGCTGGACTCCCATTTGGTGCAACCTTGAGACGCACACCGCACTGTGTATGTTTCGTTATTAATTTTATTGGACGCGTTTACGAATCTGACAAAAATAAGCGGCTTTTCGGATCGTTTTGCGTCAAAATGAGACGAAACCAAATGTAACTAATAATTACGACAGATAGATTACTCTTTCATCTTCAAATGGTAGCAATTTTTTATTCGAAAATTGTGGTTTATTATATAGTAAAAAAGAATTTACGTTGCCTCTTCTCACAAAATCGATGATATCGTGCTGACTTCAGGAACATTTTTCTCATAAATTTATTTATTTAAAAATATTGTATGTAAGCAGACATGTTCAACTCAAAATGGTAGCAAAAAGAACTATCAAAATGTTACAAATAGGCTCAGAAAAAAATAATAATCCGAGTCCATTTTTTCACATAGGTATTTAGCCGTAATGCGTGAATCTTATTGGATTAAAATAAGGGTTATTTTACTGGTAATTTTTGTAATGAAATATTAGTCTGCGCTCGGCCGCCTTCGTGAGTGGACACTGTGTCGGTTGTAAGCAGCAGCTTGTGCTGAAAAAGTTCGCTGTACGGATACAAAATATTTGACATACCAAACTTGATATTTCATGCATTCTGTATGTACAGACGTCAGCACATTAAGCTACCCGAAGCTGTCAAATTTTCCCAATCATCTTTGAACCTTATGCTTTAGCGATAAAGTTGAAAATTTGTTAAAGAAATTTGACAGATTGTTGCAGGTTGATGTGCTGGCGTCTGTACCTACTACCCAAGGAAAGATTTATTCAGTCTTAAATTTTTTTCTAGAAGTAAAAAGGTATAAGTTCATAATTATTTCGTTTTGGACTCGATGGAGTGACCTGCAGATGTACTTCGAAGTCTGCTACTGGAACTAATAGATGAGCTGAGTTAGGTGTGCCGAGTTTGGACTCCTTTTGTTAGTTATGTTGAGACCTTACATCCGGTCTTGATGGAGTGACTTGCAGATGTACTTCGAAGACTGCTACTGGAACTAATAGACGAGCTGAGCTAGGTGTGCCGAGTTTGGGCTCGTTTTGTTAGTTATGTTGAGACCTTCCTTCAGACTGGATGGAGTGACCTGAAGGTGTACTTTGAAGATTGCTACTGGAACTAATACACGAGTAGAACTAGCTGATAAGAATGTGTATAGTTTTTACCTCTTTAACTCGATTGTGATTTTAGGCCAAGGCCTAAGACGTTTGGGAAAAGCTCTCGTAAAAAACTTCATGTCTGTCTTCTACCAGAATTGATCGATCCAAGATTTAAAAGAAATATGGAACTACAAGAGCATTCTTCACATTGTCAACATGTTTTTTTTTTTGTTTTTTTTTTTCCGTTACTTTTATAATTTTTTATCATTTAAGTAGGTACAGCTCCTGGTCCGGCTTAGTACGTTATCCTTTGCGTAACACACTTGGAATGGCAACCCATTCCAATTTGACAGTTGAACAATATCCACTGCGTTGTTTTTGTTGTCGTGCAAACGAATTTTTTAAACATTTATGAAGCAATGAATATTTAATAACCTTTGGTACCTACTATGTGCCTTAAAGTGTGTGTACCAAATAAACGTACTTTCATTCTAGTTTTCGAGAACCTACTTGCATTTGATACCATAGCAAATTTATTATATAAAATACGAAATAAAACGAATAAAATAAGCTTGTTTTAAATGATTTGTTTTCAATAAGCTCGTCCGCAAACTGTTAATACATAGGTACTTTGGCAAGTACTTGATTAATCACTGTCCAATGAAATTATGTAAATAGCATCTACTTGTATGAACACTTCACATTACCTAAAAACTTTTTGAAAACAAATCAACGTAAGTTTAAAAAAAAAATACTTGGCAAACATTAAATTAAATTAGGCTCAAGTATCAAGTCGTGTCAGTTTACTCATAATTTCGCCACTTCGCGCCTATCGCTGTGTGAGTATAAGCCGTGCACGTGTAGTAGTAAGACACAACACCGAAAATTGAAGCGCGTCAATTCGTAAACGCGTCCATAAGTATTCGTCATAGTGTCACTTTTATTTCGATATGTGTGTTTTCCTTTTTGTTTTTATATCGGCATCTTGTTTTTATATTATAATCATGTGGGTAATTTGGTTATCATCTAATATTGTATTTTTTTGTGTTGTGCTGTTTTTTTGTGTGCGCCAAATAAATGGTTTATCTATCTATCTAAGTTAAACTAGCTATTTACGTATAAGAATCATTAAAAAATGACAAATGCGTACTCTTATACAACCGGTCGTAAAAGAGTGCGCAAGTGCAGATGGTTTCGCAGGAAAATTATCAGGCAATCCCGTACCTAATTAATAGTTATGTAGGTAAGTAGGTATTATCTTTAAATACGTAGCTAAGGTAGATGCCTAAGTAAAATTTGTAGATTTAGTAGTAGGAGAAAAGATCGAGGCCTTTGCCCAAAAACACACAGGAATATCTATGGGGTATCAAAAAAGTAGGGGGACGAAAATGGAGACGCAGGGGACGCACTATGGAGTGTCCCATGCGTCCCCATGTCACCCATCCAGATGAAACCGAAAGCAGGCCACACATCCCTGAACTTCGCTCATCGCCAAAACCTGTCACCCGAAGCACGGTAACGCAGTTTTTGCTGCTCCCAGCAAAAACTGTTGCATGCTGTTTTTGCATACTATCCACCTGGTGCTAGGCCAATTTATATGGGTGTTAATCCAGGCCTGTCGCTAAGCACAAATAAATTACGGGTTACCGGCCTAGGGCGTTGGACTGAAGTTCGAGTGGACTTGAGTTCCAATCCTGCCTCACTAATGTAGTGCACCCAGTGATGCTGCAAATACTTGCGTTATTGAGCCTAATTGGAGAGGTTAACAGGAATATTAGCAATACGGAGTATTTTTTTAAAGGGGCCCGTGGCCCAATTATAACAGCCGCACAAAATCAAAATCAGAGTCATTTATTCAAACTAGACTGAGAATTAGCACGTGTCGAATGTCAAAATTACTAAAGACACTCCCCCAAAATGCCCGCCCTTCACAGGTCAATCGAACATCCAAACTCAAATAAGTATTTGTTCCAAAACTTATAATAGGTACAACAAAACTTTACTTGACTGTTGTTTTTCCTGCCGCTTTAGAAGAAAAGCCAAAACAAACTTGGAGCTTTGTCTTGGCGTTTGAAGTAGCGTACCCGGAATGTCGGCTTTCGCGCACCTTCACTTTTACTCACATCCATTCTCTCCATTTTCACTGATTCATCACAGACATAGCTGATTGTAATTATTAAGTAATTACAATATTATCTTTGTCCCTCCATTAGACATTAACATCTAAACATGGGCATTTTCATAATCAGCGTTCAGCGGTAGCGTGATAAGGTAACAGACAGCCACACTTTCGGTTTTATCATATTAAAGGCAGTAATAATATTGTTCCAGATAAATTATCACGTTATGCTAACGGGGTAGAGACGGTACAAGAATTACGAAAAGTCTGCCTAGAGATCGCAATGTTTACACGTATTAGTATGGTTAGTATGGACTAGCTGTTGCCCGCGACTTTGTTTGCAATTCAGTACGTCAAATAGCTGATGTCCTTACCCAGGTCATTCATGGTCTACCTGCGTGCCAAATTTTATCCAAATCCGTCTAGCCGTTCTAGCGTAATTGAGTAACAAATAAACAAACTGACTTTCGCATTTATAATAATAGGTCTTAACCTATGAAATTGCCGATTTTTGATACTGGCTATTGTGAAGATATCGATATTTTTCATTCTATTTAGAATTACAAATTCAAATTAATTTAAAAGTAAAGCATAACATGTTGTTTTTCAAAATCAGTTGTTCATTTGTTTTCCCGCCGTTAGATTTGTTTTTTAATATCGCTGTTTCTGTAACCATGGAAAAATCGAAATTACTCAATATTTTTGAATACAAGTTCCGTCGGGGCACCAACGCAGCGCAGACAGCATGCAATATTAACGACGTGTATGGAAATGGTACCGCATGTGAACGCACGATCCGATTTTGGTCTGATCGCTTTCGTTCTGGAAATTTTGATATCAACAATGAGCCCCGTGGCCGACCGAAACAACGATGAATTGAAAACCATAGTGGACGCAAATTCATCTCAAAACATGTTGGAACTTGCAGCAGCCTTCAACGTAAGTGATAAATCGATACTGATTCATTTCCTTCAAATTGGAATGATAAAAAAACTCGGAAAGTGGGTACCGTATGAACTCACTGAACAAAAACAACAAAATCGTGTCGAAGCACCGCACAACCGGCCGTCTCAAAACTACAGGAGTTACGACTGGAAACTCTCCGTCACCCACCATATTCAACAGACCTTGGTCCAACTTATCCTTATTTTTATTCGGAATTTGAATAACTTTTTATAGGGAGAAATTTCAACAAACGCCTCTAAAGATTTCATCGATTCCCGTCACTAGGATTTTTATAGCAGAGCCATCAACGAACTTCTACTAAAATGGCAAAAGTACATCTTCACTAACGACCAATACTTCGATTAACGAAACACAACACATAACATATACTTATTTCATTTTATCTATGTAAAACGGCAATTAACGGCAACCTATTAAGTTAGGATTATTTACACAGTTTGGATTATTGAATCAAAATCCATCTGTCTTTTAACTTAAATATACGTCACGAACACGAATAGACGATTCATAATGCTATAACAGGACATGAAGGGGCACTGCGGTGTTGTTGCCCCAAGGTCAAACATTATGCCAGTTTACGCCAAGTTCTAATAACATCGTAGCCACCCAGACCTCAGGACTACAATTTGTACCGATTCAATCATGGATATGCCTATCTTGTTTAGAGTCTGGAAGAGTGGAGGTCTAACAAATGAAATATAATTATTTGAAAATGATTCCGATATGCGTATTCTTTGTATGAGTTAGATAAATTAAAAAGATTTTGCTTAAGTAATGAGAAAGGTGCTTGATGTAAACACATTGCGTGCTTGGTATTTACACATGGATTTAAAAAATAATGCTTATGTATAGTTTACTTCAATGGTGTAATGCTGGTAAGGGTATACTGAGCGAGCTGCCCTGGGTTCATTTAAGAAGGAAGCGCCAGGATAGCCCGCGATATTCGAATTTTCTTACGTACGTATGATTCGCGACCGTTACAAGTCATCATCACCTGCCTAGCCTTTTCCCAACTACGTTGGGGTCGGCTTCCAGTCAAACCGGATGCAACTGAATACTGGATACATCTTACATGGAGCTGTAGTGGTATCTACAACGCCACATGCAAACATCGCGTCATATTAACGTCACGCAAAATCCTGCATCTCGCAAGCAGAGTTTACCGCGCAACTAGCATAGATACAACGGCCCGACATGAATCATCGGGCAGTTGCCCGCCAGACACAACACCCGTCTGGTCGGAAGATCCTACCTTTTCTATGGAGGTTGAGTGAACTTTAGACCCTGTTATTTTCCTCATACCTCTATAGAGCGTCTGCCTATTTGACCTCCACAATCCAGTTATTGGGTAATACTGGTAAGACTGGTTGTCAGACTTTCGGACTTCTGACGACCCGTTGTCAAAGATCCATGAATGATAGCCAGGACCAACGGCTTGACGTGCTTTCCGAGGCACGGAGGGGTCTTGGTATGTACGTAAAGATGGTCACCCATCCACGGACCAACCACGGAACGCGTAGCTTAACCTGATCGATCAATACGTAAGGCTGTTATTTCTTAGCCACACAAGCCCCACAAGTGACCGTTCCAAGTACATAAAATATGTTTAATATAGATTGATATTTCATGAAATAGTGATTCAATAGTAGGATTATAATTATGAACTTAGAGGGATTGTATTCATGATTTTAATTATTATAATTCTGTAAGTACATACTCGCTACGGTCGGGAATCATATTATTTTGTTCAACATACAACCAGATACTGACCTGCAAATTGCAAAAAACTTAAGAAAATTTGAATTTCGCGTGCTACCCCGACGCTTTATTATTTAAGTTAGGAGAAGTTCTCGTCTTATGAATTGAGAAATACTTTAATTTCTGACTTTGTGTTCAGTAGGTAAATTTGGCATAATATGTGAGTAATTTATTCAGCATAACTCTATGATAAAAGTACTCCCACTAGACTCAAAAGAGAATATTTTCAATACAACGTCAATTACCCGCAAAATACTAGGTAGTCACGAAATATTTGATATCAAAACAGGCGTATCCGATTACCCTTCAACATTAGTATCGATTAGTTTACGAGTCTCCGATTCTCAAAGGTTAACATCCTTCAAAGTGGTGGGCATCTAAGCTTCCTTCATAGATTCTATTGAATACAGTAACCTGATAGCGACTGACTTTTTTTTAATGTCTGAACTAAAACAGGGTATAAAAGGTAAACGGAGTAGAAAACGTAGTAAAAAAAATTATTAAAAAAAATTAACTCATAATTATGAAATAACTTTAATTTCGGAAGTTTAGTTTTTTGCCACCGAGCGACGTCCTAAATATTAGTTAGTTCATAATTTTGAGTTAATTTCTTTTTTTTTGAAGTCGGTTTAATTTTTTTGAATTAGTACCTACTTTTTTATTTCGTAATTTTTAGTTTTAAGTAAAAACTGGAATATTTGTTTGTAATAATTAGGTAATAGTTTTGTTGTAAATATTGCACTAGAATTTGACCAAGGTTTTGAGACGTTTTCCCTTTGACACTACACCCGAAGGTTTATTGATACCTTCGGGTGTAGCGTCAAAGGGAAAACGTCCAGGCCGTCACACTTACACGTACATATTAGTCCATATCTTGAAAATTACTGAAACGATTTTGATGATACTTGCACTGTTCTCTAAGTTGAAGTAAATGTAAGCCAATAAAAAAAAACGATCCGATTAATAGTTGCGAAGAAATGCGTGGACAAACATACATACATAGGTACATACATCTATAAAATTTTGTATATTTGTTTGGAAGCCCTAATAGATTGTCATATGTGAATATAATGCAGCTCCAATAATATTATACACATACGTGTCGAATTGATAACCTCTTTTTTTTTTAGTCGGTAAAAAGAGATTTCTGTGCTATAGGCTTTTACTCCGTTCACCGTTTATACCCTGTTTTTGTTGAGACGGTAAAAAAGTCAGCCGCTATGTAACTATAGATTGATTAGTGACTCAGGTAAAAAAAATTAGGAAGAAATTATGTTTATTTGTCACATAAAAAAAGATAAGTAAGTAAGGTAATTTTAACTTGACTATGGCCTTTTCACCACTTTTGGAAAAATCCACATCCTGGGCAGATAATTTCATACAAAGTCTTAATAATGGTAAATACAGAACTCATCCAGAAACTAACAAAGGATCGTAGCAGGTGGCATTCTGGTTTCTGCCAATCCCCATGGGAAGAAGGCGAGTGTTTATAAATGTAGGTATGTGTAAGAAACACTTCACTAAATGAAATAGATAACAGTGAGTTGATTATCCTAAACATACGCATAAAAGCTTTACACTTCACACAGATCTTAAAACACATGATAAGAGGATAATCATACAACCAAAATGGAACCCTCGAACAAACAAATTATCAAACAATATCAAAATTTTCCTCCCAACTGTCCACCCTTTAACACAAAGGTTGTGATGTTATATTAAGGCATAGTATAGAATATAGATGTCAGCTTGCCTAAACTGAGCGTCTAGGTCCGTTCACCTTACACGCAACTCTATCGGGTGGTATTGCCACCTATGCAGGAATTTTGGAACCCCCCCTTGTGTCAATGCCTTTATGATTCGAGAACGTCGTTCCAATTGCAGCCTGGGCGACGAACTTAGATTTTTCCGTGCATTTGTGTATTGCCCTTTATGAGAAGATTTTCCTTCAGGACTTTGTCACTTGATTTTCCGAAAAACTTTTAAATGAAAACTTTACTTTTGAAAGGGATATATTGAAGCGGACCTTTTTATGCTTCCATGGGAGCACAAGCTTCTAGGAAGACATTTCGCAAGCCACTAGTTTGAGGAGTCGAAAATAAAATTGTTTTTTATTCGAACTCGCTAGTTTTGTGGATCATTCAACCCTTAGGTAATAGTAAAAACATGGAGCATTTATTAATATACTGTTAACTGCCTTTTTATTTTCATTATTTTCACGTACCTACGTTTTTATATGAACTAAATACCTAACTAGGTAACTCTTTGTACAATTGCATCACAAACGAGATCATGCAACCTTAGACAACGCTATTCTCAACACATTTTTCAGTTTTCCAACAAAACACTTTCGAAATTATGAAAGTTTTCTGCACCATTATCAAGGAGACCCCATTTCTATGTCGTGTGGCGCACAATATCTTGACAGAACACGTCATGAGCTATTAGATGGCGTGCACCGCATCGTGTCGAATCTTATCTCAACTTTTAATAACTCCCCTCACCTCACCGTATAAAAATTCATGTAAAACTTAACTAACATGGAAATGTGGTCGGAGCAGAAGTTGCACTGCTTTGATGTACGAAAAGTGTTTAATTAGTTAGTATTTTTGGCTGGAATTTGATTAAAAATTGTAATATAGTCTGAAAATTCATGTGTATTGTGATTTCAGGTTCAGTGACCTGGCTAAAAATAATTTTTCCATATTTTCTAAACAAAAGTTCCTGCTAAAGACCCGAACAAGTAACATGCGACACTTCCAACCTCTGCTATAAAACGTGGGTGTCTGTCTGCAAAACCGACGGAGATTTTTTTTTCTCAAAGCCATTATTGATATGAAAAACATCATAAAACTTAGCAAATTCGTTTCGTAATGCCAACAAATAGGTACAATACTGTTCTATCAGAGCTTGTCGGATCTGTGTCCTCTGGGTAGTTAGAACTGAGGGTAGTAAGGTTTAGATTGGGTGCGGTCGTGCGGCAGGGTCCGCGACCCTACACCCTCGCTCCCGATCCAGGTTATCAACTTCATACCTCCCACTACTTCCACCCCCGTAGCGCACAAATGCTGCAGGGATTTTCTAGAACATTATGTGGAAGACGCTCCTAACATAAGAGAGTGCGTTGACTTCTACCTACGCTTAGAATGCTTCACGATAACTTATTATTTTCTTGCTCTATTTTACATTTTCTGCACTTCAGAAGCTTTGAGCGAGGAGAAATATTTTCATAAAAATATTTACACTTCAGGTTTTAATTTATTTTAAATTGAATTAAGATGTTGTGAACTAAGCAACTTTTTACATCGTACATCGTCCTCGTTATAAAAAATTCATGCTGCTCAAAGAAATGGTGGCAGGTTCCACTGAAATACTTTGAGTTGTGAAATATTGTGGAAAATAAAAACAGTTTTACTTGGTATTTCATTTAGATTGCTTGTGACAAGACTCACCAAAACAAATCTTCTAAAATATCTAACTACATAGGAACAAATCCTACGATTCAAACTACAAATGTCTACAAAAATAGTTCTCAATTTGGGGTATTCCTTCTACGGAGCAGGTTTCTTGTTTCTGCAACTTTAAAAGAAACTTAAAAATGGGGACTCGGTTTAAGATAAGTCGACGTTTAGCCAAATGCGATTTCCCATGAGGCTCAGTAAACTTTAATGATAGAACTATTCTTAATCTTTTAACGTATGAAGTTTTTGTAACAATACCACATAACTGCCGCGTCATTACTTCGTTGTAAAGTAGTCTAATCACTCAATTTATATTTAAAAGGGTCATGTTTATCTATTTAAAATGCAACGATAGAGAATTACACCATACCCTATATAGAGCAGCACAATTCAATAATTATAATTTATACAGTACTAATTACTATGATCAATCATGAATGTGTTTTTCACCCCTCTGCAGGCATGCACATTAAAATGGCGATATTGCATGACACTATTTGGTATCCGCGTGACACTGCGTCGTCCATAACGCGTTAACGACATACCAGTTAAATAAAGTAAAAGAATCTCATATATATTACATGTTGCGATATAAAAAATCGTATGTGCTCGTTTTTAATATGATATATATGTGCACGCACTAACGATACGCATGATAAAGTTCAGTGAGGGTTACATGAGCCATGTGCAAGCGCACCCTCGCCGGTGTAACGGTGGAACACGCAGACACCAATTAAATTGAATAACACCACAAACCAATATAACGAATGTAAAAATGTTATTTTATCACTATTTCCGTGTTTTGTGTTTCATGCGATCGTTTATTTGTGAAAATAAACAAACAGACAAATTTATTTAAGGTTATTATTGATAGGTGTGTAATGATATTTATATTATTATTGCTTTAAATGATAACAAACACATTATCATCTGCCTAGGCTTTTCCCAACTATATTGGGGTCGGCTTCCAGTCCAACCGGCTGCAGCTGAATACCAGTGTTTTACATGGAGCGATTGGCTATCTGACCTCCACAACCCAGTTACTGCGTAACACGATAGGACCCGCGTCATACTTTAACAGACTGATAGCTGGGAATTCGTTAGCGTAGATCTTTATGTTGAATTTAAAAGTTTTTACTATAATTTTTACACATTTTAGAAGTACTATTTTCTTACAGAAGTGATTTTACAAATTATCTGTTGAAAATCTAATTCCAACGTCGCGCGTCATAGGTATGAGGCTGACTCATTATGAAAAATTGAAATAATGAATTATTAGTTACAGGTCCTGAAATATAATACCTGTAGCATCAAAATCACGTGACAACAGCCGTATTGCGTGACGCGGTATCCGTGCGTGACTCCGAATGCACCTAATGCACACAGAACTTCGGGCTTTTCAGCTACCTTTTTATTTTAATGGCCACGCTATTGTGAAAATTGCGGCACTAACCTATCAGGGTAAGCTTGTTCTATAAGCCGGAATATTTTATGTATTTGGTCTACATGGTCTTCACATGATCTGATCAAGATTATGTCTGAACTTTTTAAAGAGACTGTGACCTCTAAGTTTGTTTCGGCCTTTCTTCTCAGAGCAGTCAGATCCGCATCAAGTTTTTAAATATGATTGACGTGTAAAAGTATTTGTACAAACCTATTTGCAGAAATAAAATCATTTATTATTTATGGTCTGTTATAATGTGGACCGTTTTGAGAATCGAATTATTGAAGTGAGAACTTCTTTAGGCGCGTAGGGCATTTTTTGAGATGGGATAAACCATTGAACTCGCGCTACTGTTACCGTAAGCGAAATCGCGCGTGTTTATAAGACGATTCAAAAAGTACCCGCTTCGGATGTGTTCGGATGTCCTCGGGATGTACTCGGTTTTAATGTATATCTGATATGTCAGTGAGTGATGCCAAAATATTGTTTGTGTTTTGTTTTCACTTCTGTAGGCACTCCCGGAGTGCCACTGTTTTTATTTGACCTACTGTCCCACTGCTAAGCAAAGGTTTAGCAGTGGGACAGTAGGTCCCCCGGGTTCAATCAAGGTATGTAGTATGTATCAAGGACTGTTGTGCAATAAATCAGTCAAATACAATTAAATGGATGAGCAGTGGTGGCCCAGTGGTAACGACCGCGAGTTACGAGTTGTAGGTCGTAGATTCGACCCCAGACAGGCGCTTAACTTTGTGTAAATTATTTCATCCGCACTGCTCACAAAACGGTGAAGGAAAACATCGTGAGGAAACCGGCATGTCCTAGAACCGAAAATTCGAAGACATGTGAGATCTATCAACCCGCACTGGGCCCGCGTGGTAGATTATAGTCCACTCCCTCTCGATGAGGCCTGTGTCCCAGCAGTGGGAACAATACTGGCTGATTATGATATGATGATCACAATTAGATGTAGTGACTAATATACCTACTTAGTTCTTTTATTAGCTGTTTTGCAATATCCATTACTAACATACTGTTTATAATTATGTCTGACTCAAGTATTTTTTATAGTAGGTAGGTACCCACTCGTAAAATATTTACGCGAGTACCTATGTATAGCTATTTCATATTTTATGAGACAGGAGGTATCTATGTACATACATAGGTACTAAATAACGTAACTGTGAGTTTGGTACCATCGGTTTGGGTTGTCGTAGTTCTACCAGGTACATGCGACAGAAAAAAAAACTTAAAACCACCCCAAAACTTTCCGAAAGGGATATATAAATATATAGGTTTATAGCTGGTATTTTTCGAGTGGAGAAAGAACGTCGGTCGCAATGCACGCTATGATTGCAGTATTGCATGACAGCACTGTGACACCCCCAGCACCCGCTTAATGTGACGACAAAAAGACATGTACTTTTATATATTTTTTAATAATACTGTTTAGCTGACAAAGCCGTTCTACTTATCCGGACTGCGAAAGAAATGCATGGTTTTATTGTATGTTTGTTTCTATATCACACCGAAACGGCTGAATAGATTTGGATGTAATTTGTCACATTATAGGTAATATACAAACGCATATTTAGTACAGGCACAGGTACAGTCACACAAAATATTATGGGCTCCCCACCCTCAAAAGGGCTATTTTTGCCTGCTCATTGCACGATAGAATCTGCATGTCGATTCTGTAAAAATCTCACCGTGAATACTTGCGTGGAGTGAGCTGTCAGTGTCATCCTACTGATGCTAGGGATTGACCAAGCAAACATTTACAATCATAAAAGAGATTTTAATATTATTTTTTAATGCTAATCCTATTGATATTTTTATATAATTCAAAGCTAGTATTTTAGTGGTCAAAACATTAATATTTTGTGGGGTTTTACTTACAATAAAATAGCTAAACAGAATCTCAACCTTGTTTTTTTTTTCTTTTTTCCCTAGACTAGTAAGTCCTTATATAGCCAGACAGCGCCAGCGCCTAACGCGCTTGCGCGGCGTGAAATATGGCTCATTCCGAATTAAGTCATCATCGCTCACATGAATAATTTGCTTTCCGATTTAGATAAATCACCACTATGGCAGCTGAGAGTCAGTAATATACCTATTCACTTGAATAGTTACTCATGGTTGGATTATAGTATTTATTTGTGTATACACCACGAATTTCTTCTTCTTTGGTAAGGTGGCGACTGTAGCCAGAAGCACAATTTCGAAAATGCCACGTTAGTTTAAAGATCGGATAATTATTAATTTAGGGCATGGTCGGTAGTCGGCGTTATCGCAAGATGGCACATGCCATGACTTCATATATGTCGATTCACGGGACATCGTTATCGCGTTCACGTTAATTCAGAAAAGGGCCCTAATTCACTTTGACCACTTAATGATACATTACTTCGAAACCACGTCAATTCCTTAATAACCTAATCACTACATCTGCTATTAACGAATTCTCTATGACACAATGACCGAAACCGATTTGAACTGTCAAAATACCACGCTTGACAACCGTACGGCGTGGTAAGATTATGCGGGGAATAATAGATAAATACCATACAGCAGAATTGGGGTCAAGGTGTAAGCACGCTGTAGTCGATTACAGTGCAATTCGGAATGTACCATATATCACTCCACTCGAATCTCGTAACCATGGCAACACCACCTCGGCGTCAACACCTCCACCAGCCGCGTTTTGATTGGCGAATACCTCGTCTTTTTCTACTTTAGTTACACATTTTGAAAATCGCTCAACGAAAACTTTGCTTAATCTGCCCCTTGGCAGACTCTAAGGCAGGGTCGCCATGAAATGTTGGGGGTTCAAGGGTCGTTAGAATTAGACAACCAGCTTGATACTTTAATGAATATCTAGTGAATTTATGTTACAATGCGCATTGATGTAAACTGCTTACTTATATTCTAAAGGAGTGTACTTACTACGTTATGCACTATTAGGGACCATACATACACTTCAGGACACCAACCACTTCTTCATTTAAGGGTTACTAGAGGTGCAGTGCAAACACGGGCGCGCGATGAGCGATAAAATATTTGCACTTATTTGACGTTGGTATTGCATTTTCCTAATGTTCTTATACATGACGCCTTACAAGTTAAATATGTAAAAACAAATCTCTAATGTGATAATAAGTGACTAACGCGCAAGCGCGGCGTGATCACTTCACTCCACCCGATTCACGACATTAAATGTCGTGAATCGGGTGAAGTGAAGGTGAAGTGATCACGCAATCTGCAATGTGATAATGACAGTGATTAACGCGCAAGCGCGGCGTGATCTTATCACTTCACCTTCACTTCACCCGATTTACGACATTTAGTGTCGTGAATCGGGTGAAGTGATCACGCCACACAAACTACGTGGGATTACATTCTATGGTCCGTCAGCTAGGCATCCGTTAGCACTCGATGACTTGACACACTCGGTTATCTCTTCTAATTCAATAGATTTGGGTTAATAACAACGCTGAACATCGTCGCAGTCTTTACTAGACTCGATCTACAATTGCTCATAATAACCAAACAATGTCGAAGCGTATTTTCATCAGTCTAGCTGTCATAAACGTGAATGTTTTAATTTTATTTACTGTTCGTACGTGACGCGCTCGCGCCTCAGTCTATATAAGGACTTACTAGACTAGGGAAAAAAGAAAAAAAAACAGGATTGAGATTCTGATTGCGCTTCTGTTTTGCTATTTTATTGTAAGTAAAACCCCACAAAATATTAATGTTTTGACCACTAAAATACTAGCTTTGAGTTATATAAAAATATCAATAGGATTAGGCTAAAAAAATATTATTAAAATCTCGATTATGCTTGTAAATGTATGCTTGGTCAATCCCTAGTATCTGGTAAGATGACACTGACTGTTCACTCCACGCTCACTTCACCTAAGTTTTCACGGTGAGATGGTTACAGAATCGCACTGCTGTTTTAGGTACCGACTCAGCATTTTATATTTCATCGTTATGTTAATACCGCAGAATAACATTCAGCCATCTTCATAAAATTCTGACAATGACAGACTCTGGCAATTAAATTATTTATTTTTATATCTATACTAATAATGATGTTGAAATGTTTGTTTGTTTGTATCTTTGAACGCGCTAATCTCTGAAACTGACAGTCGAACCTGAAAAAATATTTGTTTGCATTTGATAACCCTACTCTTGAGGAAGGCTATATGCTATTTAACATCACGCTAGGACTTTTAGGGGCCGAGCAAAAGTAAGAACGAATGCTAAGCGAAAACTACCACCACCTACACCACACCACCACCACCACCTGACCACTACCACCACTTGCACCTACTGAGTATTGTATCTGCATCACCCTAAGGTAGACTGGTAGAAAATGCCCAAAGAATTAAGTCCGCCTTTGTACAGTTTTTTTACTTGTGCCTAAAGTTTTAATAAATAAATAAAACTAAGTAATAGCGAGGGCGGGCGATGCGATGCGACGGGGTGGACCGGGGGTACAAGAAATTTCACGTGAACGAAGCCGCGGGCAGAAGCTAGTAGAATTCATAAAATGGCCAGGCCATTAAAAAGGTTTTAGGTTGATGTCAACTCGACATCGGTCAAAGGTATAGACTATTTTGACCTTTATTACCAAGTACCTAGGTACTTAATTATAATATAATAGTTTTCAATGCATTCATCTGTGTGGTTCTTTCCTCAAAAGACCATCTCAGACATCGGTCTACATGGTCTTCATATAACCTGAACAAGATTATGTCTGGACTTTAAAAGAGACTGTGACCTCTGAGTTTGTTTCGGCCTTTCTTCTCAGAGTAGTCAGATAGGAAACGCCGACCTTATCTAGTTTAAAAAAAATAGATTGACATGTGTTAGACGAAACGACTAAAGTGTTTGTGCAAACCTACTTACAAAATAAAATCATTTATCATTTTTCATTCATTACCTACTCTGCTCAGTGCCGTCGCTTCAATAAGTATTATGTGTGCTGGCTAGATAAAGGAAACAAATTGGACACTGACGAAGACAAAAAAGACTAGGACATAGGATATTATTTATTCCAATGTAAAGTCCACTTATAATTGAATTCACAAATAATATTGGACTGCGTATTCAACAACTCGTCAAACAAACAATGCAAGCCACTCTGAAATTACCTACCCACTGAATGCATTATCACGTATTTTCATAAGCTTTTGCTAACACAAGGAAAAACAGAACACACAAGTACCATTCGAACGATATTAAAATTCAATGAAATTGGACGTAACATTATTTCAATACTTACAAAATGAAGCCTTTTGCATTCGGCTGTAAATATTTATGACAACACCATACTTGGTTATGCATGTTTATTTTAATACTGTTAGTTTTTCAGTTTCCAATAAAAAAATATTAAAATGACCGTACTATGCCATATTATTGCCTGTCGGGAAATAAGTTTGAGTCTATTGTATGAGCAAATTAAAGTACGTCCATCTTATCGTAATTTTATTATTTTGTGTTCAAGTTTTTACATACTTTTTGCGTCACATTTACGTATCTAATGACGTATAGAATATAGTTTTTGTTTCGATATAACAGATGATACATATTCTACTAACGCTGTGGACACCTATAAATGTTATGCGTCAAATCGCAAATGTATGCCAAATTAAGTCCAAAATTGTGAATTTTACAATAAATGTGTAGTTTTATTATCTTTATTGGTTTTGTTGTGAAATATATTCCAAGATAAAGTGTCAAAATTTTAAATTGACTACCTACGCATTTTATAATTCTCGATTTTTATGACGTTAGGTTTCTGGTTCGACTGCTAATTTATTCTGCTAATAATGCCGATGACGTTAAAAGGCAGTTCTCTAGATGCGGAAGGTGCAGAATCGGGTGTTGTAGCGCAGTTTGTGAGAGGCCTATGTCCAGCATAATCAGCCTATAATTTTCCCACTACTGGGAAACAGGCCTCCACTGTCCGTCCGTCCGTCTGTCTGTCAGTAGGCTGTATCTCATGAACCGTAATAGGTAGACAGTTGAAATTTTCAAAGAGTGTATATTTCTATTGCCGCTATAACAAACATAATAAAAATAAAATAAAGTTAAAAACTAAATGCTCGTACACACAGGCGCGACGCGACACGCGACACAAAGGCACCGCAAGTCGCGCAACGAGCGGTGCCTTTGTATCGCATCGCGCCTGTGTGTACGAGCCTTAAAGCGGGTCTTTATCCAAGAAACGTGATTTTCGCGTGTTTTTTACTTTGCAGTACGGAACCCTTCGTGTGCGGATCCGAATAACACTTGGCCGCTTTTTTTTAAATATGTTTTCCCTAATACCTCATATCTCACTGTACTAACCAGAATGTTTGCCTGTGTTTGTGTTTATATAAGATATAATATTCATGTATTCTTTATCTATTCGGTACATGCCGTGATGCATTTTGTTCGGGGGCGAATTAATTTAGCTAAGCATCCATGTAGACGTCTAGATGGCGCCTCTGTGCAAAAGTTATCCTTCGTTACTGAACTTCTTTACTTTACACTGTACGATGCATATTTCAACATTGTTTTGTGTATATTTTATAAGAAATTGTAAATTATTCAGTCGGATTTTAGCAGAAAAATCTTTTAGTTTCTACAACACAATGTCTATCTATTTCATTTCCTTTCTTTAATTAAATACATATAAATTCTATCCATACTAATAATATAAATGCGAAAGTGTGTCTGTCTGTCTGTTACCTCTGTACGCTTAAACCGCTGAACCGATTTAGATGAAATTTGGTAGAGAGATAGTTTGAGTCTCGGCAAAGGACAAAGGATAGTTTTAACCCGATATTCCTACGGGAAAGTTATACAAGTGAAACCGCGGGAGGCACTAATAATAAAGCTGAAGAGTTTGTTTGTTTGTTTGAAAGCGCTAATCTCTAGAACTAAGTACCGCTCGGATTTGAAAACTTCTTTTTGCATGGTGATAGCCCAATTCTTGAGGAAGGCTATGAATTATTAATATCACGCTAGGAACCTGAGGAGCCGAGTAAGAAAGAAGTCTGAAAAAACGCTAAACGATAAATGTTAAATGATTTTATTTTTGTAAGTAGGTTTAGGTTAGGCCGAAAACGAGGTCATAGCGTTGGCAGACGATACGATGCGACGGGGTGGATCGGAGAAACTGCAAGAAATTTCACGCGGACGAAGTCGCCGACAGAAGCTAGTATTCTCTGAAGGGGTTGGCGAAAGTAGGTAGGTATTTAATGTTTAATTAAAACGTGACGTTATTTAACCAAATCTAACAATACGCAAGTCTTAAGCTTATAAAGTTATAATCCAGAATACTTAGAAATCCTTTAGAGACAAGCCCTATTTCACTTAGGTATCCAGCAGTGCGATTCTGTAACCATCTCACCGTGAAAACTTAGGTGAAGTGAGCGTGGAGTGAGCTGTCAATAGTGTCAATTCCTAACAAAAACAAAATTGTTGTGCGAAACTGAATAAATAAATATAAAATAATAAAGCTTGGATTTCCTAGGAAAGCAGTTCCTGTCATGAAAATCTGTCATTTTCACTAGTATTTGACATCTCAACGTCAAATATTTTTACCAGAAAAAGAACGCTCTGTATTTGGACAGCTGTAAAGCTATGGTTTCCTAGAAAAGCGATGGCAGCACGAACAAAGATTTAAATCGTTAGATTCGCCAAATTCAGATTCGCGTCAAAAGATAGTCGCGTTTCTGTTTAGTTTTGACACCTCTGACACACAATGACGCAGTGACTTGACTTAATTGTCATGAAAATGCTATTTAATTATGTGTGAGCTTCACTCTTCTCGATATAGAAACTTTTTTGCGTGACTAAGTACGGTGAGAGAAAATCTAACGGTTTAAATATGTGGTCAGCGGGGTTTGACTTAATGTCAAATACTATACTGGTGTAAATGACAGATTTTCTTGACGGCCGTTATAATTTGTAATTTGACGGAACTGCTTTCCAAAGAAACCAAAGCTTTACCGCCTCTGCGGCAACGGAGCCCTAGAGCTAGTCACCTAGTTTATCATTCCATTGTTTATTTAGCAGCTAAAGCAATCACGCAGCTTTACATTTGTAGGTGAACTGCAAATGTCAAGGATTTGCGTCCAATTTACAGGTAAACCTGAGGTGCGCCTGCAATTATGAAAATTGGTCATGCACAGCTCTATCATACATGCATAGCTGAATACATGGTATACACCATGTACTAATTAGTGTTGCCCAAATGCAAGACCAAGACAAGACCTTAGCCAGTCTTGGTCTTGGTCTTGCGTCAATACACCTGGTCTTGGTCTTGGTCTTGGTATTGCGCTCTCAGTCTTGGTCTTGGTCTTGGTCTTGCAGCAAGAGTCTCGCAAGTCTTGCGAGACTCTACTACTTAGACTAGACTACATTCAAATACCTATTAGCCTATTGCTCAGGGTGGCAGGGACATCGACGCGCAACCGCTTACCATGGATTCAGTAGGTACAGACGCCAGCACATCAACCTACTACAATCCGTCAAATTTCTTTAATAGATTTTCAACTTTATCGCTAAAGCATAAGGTTCAAAATTGATTGAGAAAATTTGACAGTTTCGTGTAGCTTGATGTGCTGGCGTCTGTACATGATTCTGGACCCCCCCTGCGTTGAAATTTTTCGTCGGCTTTTTCTTAATTTTTACGTTTTTTTCTGCAATTTTTTTACTCTAAACTGTATAAAATCATTATTTCTATCTGACCCAATGAGATTTTTAATTAAAAAATTGTAAATTCACTTGTTTCACTTAAAACAGCAATGTAAATAAAACTCGAAAGGGCTACCTGATCAGCTGTATCGCTAAAGTTCATTTGCGAGGTCAACACTGTCTTCGTACCTACGCTATTCACTTTCAAATGCCGCCACAAAGGGACCGCAGCGCCAAGCGGTCTCCTCGTATTATTAACGCACTTGAAAATAAACTTTAAAATTATTACAATAAAGTGCATAAATGCTTGAACCTGACAAAAAATACGGAAGATTGCGGGAATCCCCGCGCGGTGTCGAGTCGGCCATGAATCCCAATGAATCTAACAGACGCGTCACATGAGGCATTTTAATCATCTACATAATTGAATGACCCATTTACTACTTTTATTTTAGATAACGAATCTAAAATAAAAGTAGTAAATGGGTCATTCAATTCATCAAAAATAATTATCCCCTCATAATGATGAGGGGATAATTATTTTTCTAAAACTTCATCGATTTAAGGGGGAAGCGCTAAGGTAGCCCGCGAAATTAAAATTTTCTTACGTTTTTTGCAATTTTCTGGTCAGTGAATTTCGCGGGCTACCTAATACCGCTTTCGCCTTAAGTAAAGAAGATTAAAAAAACGTGCAGAAGTGTATTGATAGTCACGTAATTTTTCGATGTTTTTTTATTATCAACAATAATTTTAGTTTTGAATGCAATTCAACTATGTAATTTACTGTTTCATAAAAAAAATACATCCATTTTCGCATAATCGGGATTGAAACCAAATACCTACTATAACGCCCAAATCTCAGTTTGACTTAACTGCGAGACGCAAGAGTCTTGCAGGCTTAGTCTTGTCTTGCTCAAGTCTTGCAGGGTTCAGTCTTGGTCTTGGTCTTGCTAAAATAAGTCGGTCTTGGTCTTGGTCTTGGTCTTGCAAAAATGCAAGAACAAGACCAAGACTGCAAGACCAAGACCGATTTTGGGCAACACTAGTACTAATACTACTATCAAAATAGGAAGGTATGTAGGTCCTCAGATTGTCCGAAATTTTAATGGGACCCTGTATATAGATAAATTTAGTGTTCTACTAGACACACTTTTTATTATTGTTTTCTTTTGTCTCTGATATTCATATTTCAATGTTATGCATTCCTGTTATTTGCATGATTACTGAAATGCCAATATTAGATGTTGTTTTGATTTGTATTGTAAGTGATTGTGCTGTTGGTGTGCTTATTATAAATAAATAAATATAAAATTCAAAGTCCTGACTGACTGATATATCAATGCACAGCCTAAACCGCTGGTCCTAGAGACATGAAATTTGTAGGTTGTGTTCTTTGTGAAAAGTAGGTATCCACTAAGAAAGGGTTTTTCGAAATTCCACCCCTAAGAGGGGGCAGAAGCTAGATATCTAATAAAATTGAAGTGTCTTAAATTGTCAGTAAAAACAGTCCAGCTGTTTCGGGGATTAGCCGGAACAAACAGACAGAGACAAAAAAAAACAAAAATTGCTGTTTTGTTATAAGTAAGAACCGTATATACTTTTATATGCATTTAGTAAAAAGTTGTTATTTTGTCATTCCAATGCGCGGCCAGGGCCGAAATACGGTCTAGCGGTCTAGAGGATTTTTATGAAGTGAAAACTACTGTAGGCATGTTGGGAATTTTTTGAGATGGGGAAAAAACCATTGAACTCGCGCCACTGTTACCGTAAGCGACACCACACGTGTTTTGTTTATAAGACGATTGCGTCACTGTTACCGTAAGCGACACCGCACGTGTATTGTTTATAAGACGATTGAAAAATACCCGCTTCGGATGTGTTCGGCTGTCCTCGGGATGTAGTTGGTTTTAATGTATAACCGATATGTCAGTGAGTGTTGGCAAAGTATTCTGTTTCTGTTTTGTTTTCACTTCTGTCCGCACTCCCGGAGTGCCACTGTTTTTTTTTTATTACTTACTTATTGGGAGTATAGCATAATCAGCCTATAATATTCCCAATGCTGGGACACAGGCGTCCTCTCTTTGAGAGGAGTGGGCTGTAATCCACCACGTGGGCCCAGTGCGGGTTGGTGGATGTCACATGTCTTCGAATGCTTGGTTCTAGGACATGGCGGTTTCCTCACGATGTTTTCCATCACCGTTTTAAGAGCAGTGGTGATAAAATTAATTACACAAAGTAAAGCGGCTGCCTGGGTTCGAACCCACGAATTTTACCACTGGGTCACCACTGATCTATTGGGAATATAACTATGTTAAAATTACTCTAGTCCAGCATCTATAATTATTATAATATTCATTTCTAGCCTTTGCTGTTGCGAAGCGAATTAACTTCATCCACCCAGGCTTATTTACAGAAGAATAAGGTCCCTTTAGAAGTACCCATATTATTTACACAACAAGCCTGCTTGTGAGAATAGCATGTTGACAGAATTTATTCGCTTAATGAAGAAGATGCAGAATTAATTGTTACGTAACGAGAAACTTTAGCAGGTGCGCAAGAGCATTAGGCATTGTTTCCAAGCAATTTGACACGTGTGAAGATAAACAAAATAAAATAAACAATAAATGTGTAATCACGACTCACGAACGTTACACACGTATTTTTTTATAACAATGTATTGAAAATCACACTTTAAGCCGTAAGTACTGAAACTAACGAACTACACGTACGCAGTAACCTTTAAAGATAACACTTGAACGCCCCCAAGGCGAGTAATAAATAAACAATAGTTAGCAACATTTGTGTAAAGTCACGCAAAAAAATCAAGTCTAATGAAGCCGATGTACAGGCCCGTACATAGTTTTAATATTAGCATAACTATCAGATATTCGCCGGTTGGGCAATAGAAAATAATGGTATCGGTCATTATTTATATACGAAGCTCGGCTACCGACGACGGTAATTAGCGATTTGCATGTAGTCGATGGTCAATTAGTCGTCTCCGCTCCACTTGCCTCCACCCCCCATTCCTACTTGTCTTACCGTTCAGATTGCGTTGCTAAACGCTTAGCAACTACCACAGAGCAAAATAACTTGCACCAACACAGTGGAATTATTTGCAGTACGACAACGACGAACAACGATATTAGTTTTTACACCGTGTACATTTTCTCCTTCTACGGTCTTAGAAGTTTTCTTGTCTACCATTGTGGACACTACGAAAACTGCCGGATTTTACGAGCACTTGCGACTTCTAACGACATTCGTCTCCCATTAAGTAGGGAAATAGGAAGGATAATTCCCGAATGCGCTGCAGTTTGTGGATTTAAGTTTAGGTGGTACCTACATAATTGATGGTAGGTTTAGACAATGACTTAGGACACGAATGCCGCCTATTTATTGTTATAGTTGGTGGGTTGTAAACTGGGGGGTGTACTTCGAACTACGACAATTACAACTGACAAAATTTGACAATGACGGTGAACTAGTGAACGTCTGCGTATGACAGCTTAACAACACGTAATCCGTATAATATAACCTACCGGAGATCCGGCACCCTTTGCGTAACACACTATCAATCACAATAATTTTGAAGGATATTGCTAATCCATTGGTTCATATGTTGGAAAAAATTGTCTGCTCAACAACGTAAACAACGCAATGAATGTTGCTGAACTGTCAAAATGACATCCATTACAACTGTTAGTGTGTTACGCAATGAGGGTTTTCTGAAATGACGTTCGCCAGGTGGCAGCACTGACACGTCAGGTCCAGACATCTGTCAAAGAGCCTATATTTTCTTTAGTCATGACTGAATGATGAACGAATGAATGAATCGAATGATGAACGTCATCATATATTTTATATTGGAACACCTCTTGTCACAGTGGTGCCAACTGGTGTCGTAAATTTTCACGAAAACCCTCATTGGGGTAATTACTCCACAGGAGCAGATTCGCGGCTAAAATTTAATAGAGATTGAGAACATAGTTAAGGATATTATACCTAAATGTAAGCAATTTATACGTTTCAACGCCTTCGGAATAATTAGTTTTGAAAGAACATTTTGAATTTAAATTATGCGAGAATATTTTCTCGTTGCTTTTCCTGTCCTGTAGGGACGCCCAACAGGCTATTAAGTGGTATATAAGCCCATTAAGTGTTGTAACCTATGTTTACACGGACCTAATTATATAATTACGTTTTGTATGTAGATATGACTCCAACCGTCAAGCAATACTCGTGGAGTCCTGATGCGTTACTAATCGTCTCCGGATTGTTTAATATGCGTCGGTTTCCATGCAATAATTTTAAAAAACTATTTAAAACGTTCATTGGCGTTTTTTGTCTGTAGTTCCACGTGTCGCTGTAGGATCCAGGTTATTATAACTATGAAAGTCTTTACTGATAATCTAAAGCCCAAAAGCATGAAACCGGACCTTAGGATATCGGTATTGTCTAGTACTGCCAAATAAAGAAAATAGTTACTGTTATTTTTAGTCTGTTTCAGCAAAAGCAAGGGCGAAGGCCTCTTCCCAGTGCTAATGTAGACCTTTGTTTTGTCCAGCTTGTCCCGTCATCTTCACGAAGATGCTATAAAATATTACTTTCTCAACTGTAGATTCATAAATTATTAAAATAAATAAACAGTACAATGTAATTTGTTACAATAATAAATGTATCTGTGTTGCACTACAAGACTGATAGATGTATTTTGCATTCTCGATCATCGATTTATCGTCATTGGTCGTGAAGGATTGGGAAAGTAAAGACTTTCTTTACTTTCCTAATTCTTCACTGTCATCCTCAATATTCTCCCGTCAGTTGTGTCACTGCACACTACGGGACATTTTGTCGTAGGAAGTTAGATAGTCGGTGTGAGCGCCGCGTGTAAAGGTGCTTAGGGCGCCATCTAGACGTCTACATTGGCGCCCTGCTCGCTACCCGCTAAATTGATCTCGGGAGACCGAAGGGATATCTCCGACTGATCAACGTTTTTTACGTCAATAGCTTTGCAATATTTATTTTAATCAGAGTACCTAAATTTTTTGGGATTAGGTACACGTTATTCTCGATTTAAGTAAAGTATACAGGCCGGCAGGGACATCGCCGGGCAACCTGTTACTAGGGATTCAGTGCATGATTCTGAACGCCCCTGGGTTGAAACATTGCTGTTATACAAATTTTCACCGCGTATGTACATACGCCAGCACATCAAGCTACTACAATCTGTCAAATATCTTTAATAGATTTTAAACTTTATCGCTAAAGTATAAGGTTCAAAGTTGTATGGAAAAATTTGACACTTTCTGGTAGGTAGCTTGATGTGCTGGCGTCTATACCTATTGCACTTTTCTACGGAACAGCAGATTTTTTTTAATAACAGTCTTTAAATTTTGCTCTCACCCTGTATTTGTGACCTAAACCCTTTTTTTTATCGACTTTCTTACTTACTTGTTTTTTTTTTAACACGAGTATGAGTGGAGTCACATATCAAGTCTATTCGAAGCTTACAATTATCAACAACATACAAATAAACACAACGTTACGTCAAATAACAATAACGTTACACGTGTTTCAGATAAAATTTTATAGCCACGCCTGTATTCTATAGGACTATAACTCTAAAAATATATAGGCGATTCTTATGTATGCGTAAGTACTCGTTCGTTGACATCACAATGCACCTTATGTAACGTATTGTGTCATGCAGGACGCTCCGCGTCATGGTCACGTTGTCTATAAACTACACGTTTATAAATGTCCAAATGTCCATTTTGGATCATCTTTGAAGACGGTCTTGCCGCTTGCGTAAGTTTAACGAGTTGCTATATTCTACCAATTTTTTCTTGTGATTGTGTTTAGGAACACATTATTTTTGTAAACCAATGTTGAATGTGTATGTCAATAATGCAATATCGAATCGTTGAACTTTTTAAGTTTTGAGTTGAGCTGCACGATTGCTCAGGACAGGTCTACTCAATCTGTGTGGTACTTTCCTCAAAAGACCATTTCAGATATCGATCTACGTGGTCTTTACATGATCTGACCAAAACTATGTCTGGACTTTAAAAAAGACTGTGACCTCTTGGTTTGTTTCAGCCTTTCTTCTCAGAGTAGTCAGATAGGAAACGCCGACCTCATCTAGTTCTTAAAATATTATTGACGTGCTTGGCCAGACTGGCAGTGCGGGGCGGAGAGCGGCGCGGGTGCAGGAACGCGCGCTATCTGCCTGTCCGCAGTCGATCGCGGCTAAGTTCTGTGTGTTGTCGTGTCCAGTGTTTGTCAAAATGTATTATGGATGAAGAAAACTATTTTTACTAGAAAAAAGCTCAAACTAGTTTGAGAACCCCGGTCCCCGCGAGGGCCGCCCGGAGCACCCACCGCGGCCACTTGTATTAAAGAGCTATGGCGTGAGTTGCCCGCGCGCACCCCACGCCGAGCAGCCCGCGCCGCTCACCGCGCCCTCGTGCCCTCTATAGACACTCAAATGAAGTTTTAATGATTGAGTACAGTGCGTGCCACGTAAGAAGAGACTTGACACACCACGTGGTCTGACATGCGCAGAACACGATTTTAGGTATCTTTAGCGGTATGAGGTCTGAGTGCGGGACGGGACCGGACGTCATAAGGGCGGCGGAAAGAGGCGGGGGAGGCGGGGTCAAGTCTCTTCTTACGTGACACGCACTGTACGCCGCGCCGCGCCCGCCCCGCGCCCGGCCCGCGCCCGTGCTGCCAGTCTGGCCAAGCATTAAAGGTGTTTGTGAAAACCTACATAGAGAAATAAAATCATTTCTCACTATGCTGTTGGTGTTCTTTCATTAATACACAGTAATATACATGTTGGTATAATCGTTAAATACCTATGAGTCATCACCATCTCACCAATGTTAAAAATAGCTATGGTTTCGAAGGATTGTAATTTTATCAGACATTAGGATCATATCTGGTGGCGTTCTGTAGTTTCTGTATCTATGCATTAGAAACACTCACCTAAAATATTACCACTATCGTTCTAAATAAGGGAAATTCCGAATGTTAGGATACAAATAGGACATTCACATAACATAACCAACAAATAGTATATACGTAATTTGTTGGTTATTTCGTGTTGGAGAACGACACCGACTTCCGAAATTAAAGTTATTTTTCACTTTGTAGTGTTTTTTTTTTTGGAAGTCGGTTGTTTTTTTTTTGTAAAAAAGTTTTTTGAACTGATATTCTTCACAGTAGCTCGTAATAAGCTACCACTCACGCACCAACATTTCTAGGAAAAGGGGGTAAGTAATAATGCAGGCATCCGTAGTGTTCAGTGTAATAGCAATTTATGAAGATTTCCATGAAACATGGTCAGTGTGCGGGCAGCATCTGTTTCGGGACTTCGGAAGTGCGCTCGCCGCGACAATATTAATACTCTCTGCTGAAGACATATTTGTTACCGCCTCCACTCATTTAGGATACATTTCACTTGTATGTGTGGACTTATGAATACGATTGTGAAATGGGCGTATATCTTTATTTTAATTACTTATCATCACGCCTTGTTCCCCCGATGGGTTGGGTAGAGGAGTTCCTTTAGTACGCCAGTTATGTTTTTTATTTGAATTACAAGTCTTTATCTGGTGGATTTGGTACATATATTATTATGTCATTATCATCTGCCTAGCCTTTTCCCAACTATGTTGGGGGTCGGGTTCCAGTCTAACCGGATACAGCTGAATACCAGTATTTTACATGGAGCGACTGCCTATCTGACCTCCACAACCCAGTTATTGGGTAATACGATACCCCTTGGTAAGACTGGTTGTCAGACTTTCGGGCTTCTGACTACCCGTAACGACTGTCAAAGATCCACGAATGACAGCCGGGACCAAAAAATCTCTTATGGAAAAGTGCTTATGGAATAAATCTAACTTAAAGTAATATATATTTTAATGATTATAAATGACTATAATTCTGTAAATACATAACTAATAAAGTCGCGAATCATATTTTGATCAAGATACAACCTGACACCGACATGCAAATTGCAAAAAACATGAAATTTTGAATTTCGCAGTCTACCACTACGTATTCACCTTAAGACTCCTACAAACAGGCGCGACACGCGATATAATCACGTGCGACGAAGGCACCGCTCGTTCTACGCATTCACCTTAAGACTCCTACAAACAGGCGCGACACGCGATATAATCGCGTGCGACACAAAGGGACCGCTCATTGATACCATCACGTCTGCGGCGTTTCGCTAGCTAATTTAATTTGACCCTGTATGTTTTCTATTAAGCCGATTGTACAGCAGTTGTCAATCATAAGGTCTGTGAAGAAACTACTACATACTCACACACTCAAATCCTCCTTAGCTACCATCATAAGACGCTATCCAACACGAAAAAGATCGTTAATCCAAGTATTACATGGCGTGGAGCACCAAGAAAAATCCCGGGCCAGTTTTTCTCAATAATCTCGCCTTCCTCGAGTCCCGCGCCACCGACGTTGATCGATGCAGGTGAGCAAGAAATGCCTTCACTCCTGAACGTGAACATTACGGCAGCCAACTTTCAAACTGTTTGCGCGAAAACGTGAAGCGTTGCGTTTTTTGTGCAATGAAGTGTACATTCACGAGCACTAATATGTTAACACTTGGCAACTTTCAATTGCGATTTTTTCGTGACGAATGCAACGTTGATATACGACACTGTACATAAACCTATGGGTTGAAAAATACTATGTTTGTAATAACATAAAATTTCATTCAAAAATAAAGGAGCAAATTGCCTTTGAATAAAGCAAAGTGTATACATACTTATGCTCGTGACTGTACGGTAGGCGGGGTGTTCCTTTAATTGGTAGTGTACAAACTAAAATAAAGTATAGAAAAAACTGGCCAGGTGCGAGTCGGACACGCACACGAAGGGTTCCGTTACAGCACAAAGCAAAAACGCCGAAAAAAAACACGTTAGTTGAACGGGAGCCCCCTTAAATGTTTATTTTATTGTGTTTTTAGTATTTGTTGTTATAGCGGCAACAGAAATACATCATCTGTGAAATTTTCAACTGTCTAGGTATCACGGTTCATGAGATACAGCCTGGTGACAGACAGACAGACGGACAGTGGAGTCTTAGTAATAGGGTCCCGTTTTTAAACTTTGGGTACGGAAACTTAAAAAATTTTTTTTTTTAATAAAAATAGTAGCCCACCGGTATCGGGAACAGGCAAGCTACCGGCGGTCAGGGCTCCAGAGAGAGGAACCTGCTGACAATGCGAGCTTCTTAACCTTTGGGTACAGAACACTCAAAACGATGTAAGTCACCTAAAAGCTGGCGCGATTATATAGGCTCCTACAAACAGGCGCGACGCGCGATATAATCGCGCGCGATGCAAAGCACCGCTCGTTGCGCGACTTGCGGTGCCTCTGTGTCGCGCGCGATTTTATCGCGTGTCGCGCCTGTGTGAAGGAGCCTTAAATCGGTTCAGCGGTTTAAGCGTGAACAGACAGACACACTCGCATTTATAATATTAAGTAAGTATGGATAGTAAATTATTATACATAATTTACTATCCAATATACAATAGTTAGTACTATTTATATTACCAAATCAATGTCAGAATTGTGGGAGCCAAAAGTAAAAATAAGTCCCTAATGAATTATTTTTACTGTATCTTCAGTTAATCCATACCTAACTAGGTACATTAAACTATGTGTAAACCATATTAAATGTAACATTTCTGTAAATACTTGCAACTCTTGCAAGTCACAGAGCGACCTGCAAGTCTGAACAAAGCAGAAAGCTACGGCAGGTCCAGCTTTGACAACGCTTGACGTATCACAGTCTTTGAGAATGTGATACACTGTGCACAGACGGTGGCCCGACAGACTCCTTAATGAACACGCAATTATTTTACATGTAGGTACCTACAGAGCCAGCTATTATTCAATGCGACTGAAGTATATAAGGTCCCATTAAAATAGATGGACAAACTTTTAGAAATCTTTCAAACCACCAAAATAAAGACGATGGTAAAAAAAATATATAAGAAAAACGCATTACAGATAATTACAAGAAAAATAATCAGCTAACGTAAAAACACTAATGTGGCCGGCAATTTATTATTTTAAGTCAAAATAAAATCACTTTAATTAGTGTTTTTTTTTTTCTTGGATATCTTTAATTACACGTACTGAGCGCTGTGTTAAAATTTGCCCATCTATTTTAATGGGACCCTGCCTGTATATGGCAAATTTTCATGTTTTTTTTTTACCTAAATATTTTTATTTCAGATGCTTTTAACGTATATTTGTAACCATATTTTGATTTAAAAGACTGTCCGTGGAGTTTCTTGCCCGTTTCGCGGTACCTACTACGCTTTGGAATGGGCAACTAGCTTCAGCAGTGCGATTCTGTAACCACCTCACCGTGAAAACTTAGGTGCAGTGAGCGTGGAGTGAGCTGTCAATAGTGTCAATGTCTAGCAAAAACAAACTCACTTCACCTAAGTTTTCACGGTGAGATTTTTACAGAATCGACCGGCAGCTTTCCGACTGATCGACCTCTTGACAGTTCAAAAGACGCCAACACATCAAGCTACCCGAAACTGTCAAATTTTCCCAATCAACTTTGAACCTTATGCTAAAGCATCATCGCTAAAGCGATAAAATTGAAAACCTATTAAAGAAATTTGACAGATTGTAGTAACTTGGTGTGCTGGCGTCTGTACAATGTTAGGCTGAGAATCAGCGCTTTTTAAACGTTGAAAGTTTTAAAAGAAAGCCTCAAAAACACCACTTCCTGTGTATGTAAATATTATAAAAAGTTTTAAATACAACTTTTAAATATGTAAACAAATATTTCAATCTAATTTCGTTACTTTTCTTTATTTGCGTGTTTAAAACTTTAGTAATATTATGATTATACGAGTAGGTAGTTGAAGTCTGTCGGTTTGTCACTGAACGCGGAAAAAGAATCGGAAAAACTTCGGAAGTTAACACAAGAGAAAAATCGAATCTACAACTAGATTGTTAGTAATTATTGCTAGTGTTGTTGTGAGGAATTAATGATAAAATGAAGGTTTAACAAGGTAAAAAGTAAACAATACTTATAAGCAAGAGTATTTTTATAAAAAAATTAATTAAGTGTTTTCCTAACAATAGAAATTAATGGTCAACACTCCTAACTCCTTGATATGTAGTCTACTCATCTATCGTATTTAATCGGTACTCACACACACAAGATAACGCCTCACATAGCGATTGTGAGGCGCTATCTTGTGTGTGTGAGTCAATAATACAATTCATCTCATTAATAAAATTAATCTCAATAATACAATTCATCTCAATAATACAATTAATCTCAATTATACAAATCATCTCAATACCAATCATTCAAAACATTCCATTAATTTTCTTTCACAACTTTCTCTTTCAATTGAAACTTTTCATTTAAGTACTTCGCAACCTCTATATTCACAGTTTATTGTATGAAGAATATTCTCAAGAAAGTTGTGTGCATGTTTGTATTGTTGTATACTTCCACCAGACGTATGTACATACAGTCGGGGAAGTGACGCGACCACGGTGTTTGTCGACGACGGAGGCGGAAAGGAGTGACGTCATAGGTGTCAAACTGTCGAAGACGTGTACGAAGTGGAAAAGTAAACAAGTATCACCATGTTTTATGGATTGAACTTTTTATGGGACATGTTGTGTAAGTGGGTAATCTAATGGGTAATCTTTTTGATACTGTTCTCATTTGAGTACAGTTTTAGATATTTTTCACTGATTCGAATCAGCGAAAAACATCTAAAACTTTTGTGTTGTTTTATTTTTTTTGGTTTGGAGTTTTATGCTTTCTTTTTTAAGTATACCTAGAGCTGTGCGCTCCGTCCTAGCCGCTTGTCACGTTTTATTTTTCAGGACGTAAAGATTCGCCGATCTTCAGACCAAGCTCAATTACTTCGTTTAGTACCAAATTCTCTTATTATATTGAGAAACATACCAGACAATATTTATTTGCATAGGTACATTATTTTTAAGTACTTGGTGAACAAAGAAAAACACTAAGGATCTCTGTGCTAAATTAATAATTTTGTTTGAATATAATGCAGGTGCATAAGTACCAAAACCGTACTAATTCCCAGAATTAATTTCCTACGAGTCTTCAACATTTACTTTTGTTAATTTATTTACGTCGACGATCTGACTCAGACTGCAAAATCCTTTGCAGCTTTTAAACTTAATTCCTATTCACTTTATCAACTAAGCAAACCGCTTTAAATCTCCCTTACATAAAGGAGCAGCCAAACTGGACAACCCCGTGAGAAATCGTTTTAATACTCAAAATCCGCTTGGAGTTTCAGCGTTTAATGAATTACGTCGGGTGCAGCCTCCGGCGCAAGACGTGCATCGATCAACGTCGCACCCCCGGTCGCACTCAGCACCCCCCGGGGGGCGCCACCCCCGGATAGGCGCGGGGAGGCACGGGGCGGGGGGCGACATGTCCCCGCACTGCCCAAATAAAATATTCGCAGCGCTGTGCACTCGCAAGCTTAGATGTGACACCCGTTGTCACGTGTCAAAGTTGATGTATGACAAATTGTATTAGATGATTCGTTTTATATTGAACTTATTTTCAGAACTTTTATGGCCACCTTGTAGGAGGTACTATGTACCTATACGGTGGACATTTGGGTCTTTATTAAAAACGTAATTTCAGTTTTAAGTACGCTAAAAGTACGTTAGCTGAAAAATTAAAACACAAGTGTCAAGCATTTGATTAAAGTAAATTAAATTCCGAGGATGTTTGAGTTAACTTTAATGTGAATTTTATTGCAGTCATTTAACAACCTTCAAAGGAGTATGAAAAACAAACTCGAGTAAGTAAAAGTGCAGACATGCTTAAAAAGTAATTAAATAATCAGATATTTCTTCTTCCACACAGTATTTAAAAAATATTATATTAAAAAGCATAATGTTAAATCCAAACCAATTTTCTTATTATCTCGCTTTATAGGTGCGGGCGTGAGATAAAAAGAGGTAACTGCAAATTCGCTGGCGGTCTTGTGTAGCCGGGCTTTCAGCCTGGGGCTGCGCTACGTGCAGTCTACGTGACGCTTCTGAATTATAAGAAAATGCATTTACGACGCTCTGCCGCAGAGCAGACGGCACCACGTTTTCGTGCCTAGTACCTACTTCGTGGGTTTTACTCTGACATGATTCACGTGAATTGTATATTGCATAGGTATAAAAGTTATTTGGAAGATACTCTGGAATGTTAAGTTCAGGGGCTTTCAGATAATTTGCTCAATGTGGCTTTTTAAGACGCCAACATAAAACATAAATTTTAATTACCTCTTTATAATTACATCTGGACATTTTATTTTTTTTTTCGATTAAAATTTTGGAGCTTGACGCCTACAGACAAGATTGGTCATGTTGGTTTGCTCTACTTATATTAACATTTTTAGGTCTCCGTTCCTAAAATGTGCCGTCCGTCTGTCTGTCGCAGGGCTGTACCTATCGTTTGTATTGTACTGTAATACGTAGCCACATGAAATTTTCACAGAGTGCTACTATAGGGGCTATAACAACAAATAAAATAAAGTAAAATATTAAAGGATCTTCCTATAAAATAAACATGATTTTCTTGGTGTTTTTAGAAAATATTGCTAATTATATATTGTACAGTGGTACGGAACCCTACGTGTGCGAATTCCACTCGCACTTGGCCTCTTTTTCACATCAAGTTGGTCTCATCTCTCTATATCAATGATACTAATATTTTTTTGCAAAATACATAAGTACATAATAATTTTAATAGGTACCTATTATGTACGCAAAATACGCGCATTGACGTGGAGTTGCGCACACCAGCCCGTATTACCTATTATAATTTTTGCCTGTTAATGCACCGCAACTAGAGGATAAAATCAGTCATTACTTTTTACATCATTCACTTAAGACTAATCAGATTTCTAGTTTTTACACTCCTTGGGAGCTAGCTTATCTAGATTAACCAAGGACCTGTAACCAACTTAACCAACCTACTTAATTTTTTTTCCATACTTTTTTGCTATCGTTACCTTATTTAAATACGTAATTGAATTATTTTTAAATTGAATTCGATTTTATCGTTATTTAGTATTTTGACCGCGTAGGGCACTTTTCACTTTTCTATGAAACCACAGATTTTTTCTTTAATTGACCAAAAATTTTGACGTTGCCGCTGACTGTAGACCGGGTCTGGAATCATGTGCTGAATTCATGGTAACAATTGCGCGTCGATGAACCTGTCACCCTGTATAACAAAGTAAACAACTTAATTTACCATTCAGGGCTGATTTTTCAATCGTCTAATAACTTTGTTCGAGGAATAATTTTGATATTTTGACAGTTATTTCATACAAAAACTGTCAAACGCCAATTTTATTTCACGAATAAAAGTTAGCTGGCGATGTAAAAATCAGCCCTAAAGGATTTAAAATAAAGTTACAGACACGTGCACATACGTAATTATTCCAGGCAGGCCTATTCCATTCCGTAATTATACCTAAGGAATTTAAAAAGTTTCTATGGCACCCTAAAAATCGAAACAACTTTTGCCCTTACCCTTAACCTTGTTAGACTCGAATTTGGGTAAATCGGTCAAGGTTACGAATATTTTTCGAGGGTGCTCGGGTCAAGGTCAGTGCGAGGGGCGCGTTGACAATAAAGGGTGTGTAGACTGTAGGGGCCTTCAACGACACTCGTATTTTGTCGACTGAAATATGTTGTAGGTGTAGCAAATAATGAATAAGAAAGAAAGAAAAAAATATTTGGCACAGTACACCGTATGATATTTTTCAATGTGTGTTAAAAATAACAGTTTTAATATTTTTTTTTTTAATTTTTTTAATTAATCTATAGTGTCCCACTGCTGGGCAAAGGCTTCCCCAAGTCCAGTAAGGAAAGTTTTTCTTTCCCAAAAAAATTAACATAAAATTTAAATATAGGTTTAATATGTGTGCCAAGCGACCAAATACGAATGACTCTTTCATTATTTTATATCAATTGTGACTATGGTGATTTGAATGATTATAATTCTGTAAATACGTACTGGTTACGCTCGCGTATCATGCAAAAACCGTTAAAAAAAATTGTATTTCGCAGGCTAGTCTGGCACTTCCCGAATAAAGAAAAGTACCTATGACTTTCGCAGTGAAAAAGCAGTTGGCTATACGTCAGTGTAAACGACATAAACGCACTCGCGATAAAAAAAGTTCCCGACTCTCGATTTGAAGAATCCGTGAGCTTATCCAAATATTTGAAATAAATAAACCTAAATATTTGACATAATTGCCTATAAATCGTATTTTGTGTCCTTAACCTTATTGAATTTTGACTTATATAATTAATCTGTTTTACAACTATTGTTCAATTTATTTAAATTTTTGTAATCCTAAACCTTATGATTAACAATTTAATTTTAATATATTTGTATTTGTACGCCAGAAACGGCAGAATATTATGATCGTAAATACATAATGCACATAACAACTTTATACAATATTCTGACAAATAAATGCATTATTTTCTTCTATTCTATCTATTATATTTTGAAAGCTGTTGACTGACCTCCTTTAGCTTTAATTTGTGAATTATTACTTTTTGAGGTTTTAAAATCTGGCATAATTATGCAGCTTATTTAATTACGATGTCATTAAAAGGAAAACCTTGAAAAAATCATGTTACTTATTTTGTCACGATGGTTTGACGATTCGTATGCTTTGGTATCAAACGTCAACAGCCAACGGCTTGGGTCGTCCTAAAAGTTTCCAATTTTCCGAAAAAAGTAGGTATTCTAGAAAATTGTTTTTCATTTGTTTTGACGTAAAATACAAATGGACAAACTTACTTTCTCATTGATAAAATACCAAGCACAAATAATTAATATCGCTTATTCACTCGTACAATTAGACAATCTATTAAAAACGAAAAGATTATGCTAGCGGGAAACTGTAGCAAGAAATGTATGCAGCTTACTTGCATCCGAGCTTATCGCATCTATCAACGTCCGAAGGCTTTCACGGAAGGCTTTGTTCGCACGGTGTGAGCGCCCCCCACCCGCCCTGGCCGCCTCCCCGCCCGCCCTCAGACGGTACAAACAACTTCAGCTAACTCCGACAGCCGCCCAACTTTCTTTGTGGGTTGATAGCCCACCGAAATGTAGCTCATTTGTTAGTTTGGGTAATCATAATTATGGTATGTTATGGTGTATTTGCATTTTTGTATAAGTTTTAGGTATTTGTGATATGATTTGAAATGGACGTTGAAAATGAATGGATACAGTGTAAATGTTATGTGTTTTTTTTTACAAGAAAAACCTCATGTTTATATTGCCACTTCGCCATAATGAGCAAAATACTGGTTATTAAAGAGAACTTAACTTTTTTTTAAATTATCAAATAGCTTTTTTATCTACCTTCCAATTACGCAGCACGATCTATTAAGACCCCTCTCACCAACAAAAAAATCTTCATTTTACGTTTACTATAATTACGTCATGTTTTTTCCAAAAAATATCGTTGCACAAAAGCTGACGCACGGTAGCAATGCACCGTGCATCTGAACGTAACAGGGCGTCCATCGATCAACGTCACCCCGCCGACCGATACTAATGGCGGCTAAGACCAAGCCTTGAAAACCTAGCCTGCCTGGAAACTCCTCCCGGTTTTAACGAGAATTATATTTCAAATGATATGGTGCTAATGCTTCAGGGGAGAATGTTTGTGCTTTTTTGGAGATGGTTTTTTTTTTATTTTGGCAGGATGGGGTTAAGAAGATTTCTAACTGTTTGGACTGATGGTAAGATGTAAGAAGGAAAATTATATCATTTACTTGTCTGCTGGATACTCCTCTCGGTTTTAACGAGGATTATATTTCAAATTATATTATGGTGCTCTTGCCTGAGGGCCCTCAGGGGAGAATGTTTGTGAGTGTTTTTTAAGATGGTTTTTGTTTTGGCGGGTTGTGGATAAAGAGAAATTTGTCGGTTCGGAGTGAAAATTATATACTTAATTTACTTTGAAATTACTATTTAGGTACACTTCTATGATTTTTAAAGATACTAGTTGCCAAAATTATAAAAATTAGGTTTTCAATAAGGTTAAACTAATGAAAGCGTCGATCTCGATCTAAAATTAATTACATTCAACAAACTGTGCTATTAATATTGAGCCAGAGCAACACATTAGTATAGATGAGCACAGTACATACACATTATGAACTTATTAGGTAGGTACAGATAAGCACAATATACATCATGCACTTCGATATTAACCAATCAATAACCAACCCCCCAAAACATCGCAATATTAACCAATAACCATGTTATTACCACTTCGAGCATCGAATGTGACATGTTTGTACAGACAAGGCCTTGTTACAGTAATAAAGCTAATGCGCTTTACCGAAGCCGTTTCGGATGCGGCGGGGGGGCGGGGGCGAGGGGGGCGTCGCAAGCGTGCATCGATCACACCGATACGATCACCACCCCCCACCGCAAGACTACACAGCCGAAACTAGCGAATTAATAGATAACAGGGTTTTTATAGGTAGGTGATATGCGAAACGAAACTGCTGGTGTTTTGTGGTTTTTGGGCAGGTTTGGATATTAAACCGGTTATGGCTATAGAAGGATTTTTGACTGTTGATTAATTATCAGCTAAGTACAGCAAAAAATTGTTTACAGGACAAGAAGCTGCTTTGAGCTACTGAATCATGATAAGCAGCTTATTACGCGTGGCCCAGAAAACTATCACTAATTAATCAAAAACACCCATCAAAGATAGACGACTCTAACAAATCATTCCAAAACGAAATTGGAGCCCCGATAAGGACGCAGACAGATCGCGAACTCTCAGTCAAAGGGATCGCTGGTTCCAAGCGAACGTTTCATCCTTCTACGTCGGGCGGGCGTTTAATATCCGAACGGCCGTCTCTGCCGTCTTTTTACTGCACGCCGAGCGAAAAATAATTGATCGATTTCACCATTCCACCGTGGGGCTTAATAGCGGTATGACGTAAAAGGAACGCGTGCACCATCGGATGCGAATATTCTCTTTCACCTGCTTTGAAATTTCGCTAAATGTATCGCGAAACCAATTTGGTTGTAAGCCAATGTTTTTGTGAGGAGCTGATAGATTTCTGTGAATAATCAGCCTCGTGGGTAGAAGAAGTCGATTCCGATTCCCAATGTTGTTTCTATCTCTGTAAATAAGAGTCGATTTCAGTTTGAAAATAAATATCTTTTGAGTTTTCTCTTTGAACTAAGTTGCCACCTTTAAAGTTTACTTAGTTTTTTACTTTGCATAATCATGTCTATGACGTTCTTACTGCTGGCACTGGCCTCCTCTCTGAGAGAGGGAATGGGACGTAATCTACCAAGCGGGCCCAGTGCGGGGTAGATGTGACGTGTTTTAATTGTTTGGTCCTAGGATATGCCGCCTGATTGGGCCACCATTGCCTTCTCTGCTCTCTATTTACCTTATAAAGTTTAATTCAGGTTGCAGTATTCAAAGCAATGCAGGATATTTTAAAATAAAACTTATAGCAGTCCACTGCCAGTCCCAGGCTTCCAAAGTAACATAACAAAACTCGACTTTCTTACTGCACTCCAAAAACAAAACACTCTAAAAACACCACGTCCCCACATTAATTAAATTCTAATGCCAAGCATTTTTCCCAGCTGTTCAGAGGACATTAATTCCCAGATAGAAAGGATCCAAATCCAGCATTCCTTAGGCACTAATATAAAATTCCATTGGCAGAAGTGCCAGTGGCGAGACGTTTGATGTAAAACGGCTCGTACTAACGCCTGGAATGCCAATAACACAGATTAGAATGCTGCTAGACGTCTAATGGAGCAATGATTAGATGTTAGTTATGCCGCCTGTAGGTGAATTCAATTTAACGGCCAATCGTTTAAGACAGTGCAATGAGGGCGTCTTGTTTAGCTGTTTTAGAAGGTGTGGTCTTTCATGTAGTCTGCATAAGCAGGTTAAAGAAGATTGTACGCTTACTAGGTTTTTGGAAGACTGTTACAGTCTTTGACCAGTACCTACATTAACTGTCAAGTTAAATGTTACATTATAATTGGCTAACAAAAATTATTTTAAGAAAATCACAATACATTAACTGTCATATTACGTGTTAGCTGTTGCATTATATTTGGCTAACAAAAATCATAGCAATCAATCAGTACAAGTTTGGCAGCGGGAAACTTTGCTTCTTCCATAAAAGCTACAATCAGTCTTGGTAACTTTTAATCGCACTATGTGAAGTTTTCGTTAAAGATGCTGCATAATGAGGAGAGTTAAATAATTGCTTTTCTTTCTTATAGCAGGGAGCAGGAGGCAGCTTTAACAGGCCTGCGGGGTAATTGCGTAACGCACTAACATTAGGAATGGATTCCATTTTGACGGTTCAAAAACATTCATTGCGCTATTTACGTTGTTGAGCAGAAAAAATTATCGAACATACGAAGCAATGGATTAGCAATATCCTTGTAAAGGGCTTTTTTTTCAGATTGATATCGATAGTGTGTAACGCAATTTGGGTGCAGGTCAAGGAGATTAGTAAAAGTGATTGTCTGTGATTAAAATGAGGAATGCTATTATTTGAAAGAAAGAAAGCCACCCGTCCCGTAAATGTTTAGTCAACGAACCCTAATATCCTTGGAAAACTTAAAACTAATCCCCCACACCTAGACAAGGCGATACCTACTAGTCGCCAATAAACATATAGGCACATATTACCGGCATGACTTGCAAAAGCTCACGGCTTGCTAACGTACCCAAGATACAGTGCCTAGGTCGGGAGCTCGCGGCCTTTTGAGAGATACGGGCCATTGTCGGCCCATTGTCAGGGAAACAATGGCTATTTCAACACCTCACAATGGGGCGAGTTAGCTCCGTGAAAAATTAACGCGCCCGACCTGCGTACGATGAACGTTGCAACTAGCTTCCGTGCTTTACTACTCAGCGCGGGCTGTGTGAAGTTTTCGTTTATGATACTGCATAATGAGGGGAGTACAATAAATAATTGCTTTTTTTTCTATAGCAGATTATGGCTCGCTCGCACGCACGATTAAGCTTTTAGCACTACATTTTGGGTTCGAAGTTCTGCATGTACGAAAGTAATATTTTGAATTAGGTAATAAAAGATGCTTTCTTTACCTACGTTTAATAAAAGATGCTTTCTTTACCTACGTTTAACCTACGTGTAATTTGGGAGTGACCCAAATTACAGGAAAAATATCGTTACGAAAGTAATCAATGGTCTGAAATTGCCAATACGCAGGACAAGCGTGGTGATCAATGCTCATTTCGACGCCGTATCTAAAAAGCCCTTTGCGCAGCAGCAGATTGATCACCGTTAATATTATTTGTCTCGATTGCCAGCATCTACTGGGTACTATTTTACTAAAAAACTGGATAAACTGTAGCCAGTAGTAGTAATTATTGTACAATAATTACTACTAGCACTGAAACTGTAGCCAATAGGCTACAGTTTCAGTGCTGTGTCCGGTAAATACGAATAGTAGAAAGGGCGGATGCACAACGGGTGTAACCGTTTTCTCTGACGTGATAATTATGTCACACCAGACCAAATACAGAACTTTAGCTGAACCGTAGTAGGTACCAATGTCTTTATTTAGCCAACTAAAGATTATAGATACGTATATCGTCAATCCTAAAAAAACAATCTCATTTCAGAACGCGAAGTCTCGGAATTTGCCCTTTTGTGACATTTCTCCATTTTTAACGGAGACATCCTTAGACGCATGCGCACATCAACAGTTGGAATTCATAATAGAATGAGCAGTTAATATGTTTCGAGAAACAGGTGTGAGTTACACAAGTTCTTATTGGTTTTATTTATGTTTATTGTCACACTTGTTCTTTGGTCGGTCAACACGTCATGCAATTAACGAAAAGGGGGAAGAAAGGTATGACAGGTTATGTTGATAGAGAATGTCGGTCAATTATAGCAAGTAGGGGAAGGTGAGGTATAATGATCCCCTTAAGGGAAAAACTTAACTGTGGCTAAAGTTGAAGGCAAAATCGCAAGGTTTCTATTGTTAGAGGTAATGAATTTACTTAACTGTGTAACTCCATACTTATTTTTTATTATATGTATGTAGTTTTTTTGTATTAGGGGTTTTTGTTAAAGTTTAGTAAAGGATCATTTTATACACACCTATGTACAAAATGATCCCTGGAGTGGGGGTAAAATAATCCCGGGGATCATTTTATACCATAAGTTAATAAATATCAGTGAAATAAAACACTCAACTATTTATTTTAATCATATGTATTGTTCATAAGAATTTAAGTATGTAAGCAAGTTACACAACACTTTTGCAGTCTTCTAGTTTCATTAGAGATCTTTTTTATAATTATCTACTACTAAGGGCGCATTCCAGCAAACTTTTATACCTAGAATAAGTCTTATCCTGCGAATAAATTTTGAATTTTTGACAGTTTTACCATACTGGAACTGTCAGACGTCAATTTTATTCCACGAGTAAAACATATCCGACTTTGGTAAAATCAGCCCTTAATCAACAAAACTAAACATTAAACATTGCAACAAACTTTAAAAGATTTAATTTTGCATTAACAATATACCTAATCAAGCAATAGGTAAACAAATAAACTCTTCTTCTAAATAAAAAAAAAACAATAATACTCATCCCTATCACAGGTTTTTTATCAATGTCAAAATGCAATAGAAAAATCAACTCTTCATTTAAAAAAAAAATAATTTTCTTATCAGGAACCAACCAACCACACACCATCTTTGACGGCATCTAATGCCTTTTGCATTTGTTCTTCAGGCCAATTTTGACGATTAGTTTTGCGTATATAAATTCTCGGCATAATCTGTAACAACAACAAATACTAATGGGGTAAAATGATTCCAGGGATCATTTTAAACACACAGAAAGGGATCATTTCGCCCCAAAAACTAAATTCCAAGGTATCGATCAAAACATAACCTTCAAATACCGCGTGCGGGGATCGAACATTGCTTAAATATTAGCTAACTGCTATTAATACCCGCAAATAAAACAACATTTTAATAAACACGAACATGTAAAAAGCAATGAAAGTCCAAAAACAGGCTTACCTTAGATCAGAGCCACACTTTTTGATTATTTTTTAATAAAATCACGCCAAGTGCTCGCACCGCCATGACACTTGGAGAGGCAACTGGCAGGGGTGCGGGGAACATGTTTCATGCGCATTTGGATAGTGTGCACTAGTTGTCTCTGATTTACGGCGGGGGATCATTTGACCTACAGGGATCGTATTACCTCACCTTCCCCTAGGTACTTACCATCCGTGTTGTGCCGGACTTAAGGTGCCACTAGTCGATATTTTTTCCATACAAATTTCGGGAGAGTATTACTCCACTGTTTGACATTGTGCACCTGAAGTTAAACATGATATCGTTTTGACTTATTATTAATTGTGTCTGTACGGAAACAGAATAGTAAAATAAAAAACCATTAAAAAGTTATGAGCCAACAAAGATTCGATTTTCTTGCTATTTTTAACGTAACTTTGGGTGTAAATAAGTAATAAAAGAACTGCAAAATCTTCAAATCCAAGTCCGTACCGACAAAGCACAGTTATCGAAGAGTTCAATAAATTTTATTTATAATTGATTTATGCAGTGGTTTTTTCATAAAACTCGATTTTCCAAAGAACTTTTCGAATTTTTTTATGCGCCTATCAGTTTGGAACGGTGTTTCTGTTAGTCAGAAATAGACGTTGTGCGTGTACACTAGCGTATAACTGCTCATCACTGATACTAGCTTTGTCAGACACGAAGTCAGGTGAGACAGCGCGCTTTTTGGCCATGACCACCAGTGAGTTCGAGCTAGCGACTAGTTTACTCTTAAAGAATAGAATCACCCGCCTTCTCGTGGATGTCGTAAAAGACGCCTATGGGACGTACCGAACAATAGGCAGCAGCGTTCTCTATGCATTTTACCACCATACTGCGATCGCCTACCCTTCTGTCAAGCGTGGCGATTACGGTAAATCACGAATGACAAGCACAAAAAACACTTGGCCCCTACCTTTACCCGGCGGCCCGCCTACCCTTGGCTACGATAGCGGCCAAGGCCACGGTGAAGCAAAGGGTGGTAAGAATCCCTGGAAGAGATCCGGCTACCACAATCACCGAAAACTGGACCTGGCAACATACAACACGCGTATACTCTGTACCGACGAGAAGATCATCGAACTCGAGGAAGAATTGAGCAGGTTTCGATGGAGTATAGAGGGATTATCTGAAGTCTGAAGAGAGGGGAGGACTCGATAATCCTCAAATCCGGAAACTTGCTCTATTTCCGGGAGAGCGACCAGCAGTCCAAGGGAACTTTAACGCGAAATTGGGAAAACAAAATGATGATGAGCTGCGAGTGGGGCAATTTGGAGTTGGACGCCGGAACCACCGGAGCTACCTACTGGCCAGTTTTATGAAGAAGAAAGGCCTCTTTCAGATGAATTCCTTCTTCAGAAAACGTGAGCACAGAAAATGGACCTGACAGAGCCCGGATGGTGCAACTAAAAATGAAATTGACTTCATTAAGTCGACGAAGAAGCAAGTCTTCAATGATGTCTCTGTGACCAAGGCGAAAAAAGGTCTTTGCTAGAGATCTGTCTATTGGGCAGTGCTTGCTTACGAAACTGTAGACCGATGATGGCAGGATCGTATCCGCCAAACCTGAGCTGTTAGAGAGATCGAGAGGTTCTATGGACAGTTATACACGTCAACAAGTAACCCCGTTACGAATCTGGCAAACGACCCAAGAGCCAAATTAACCCGACACTATACCGAAGACATCCCGGACGTCAGCCTGTACGAGGTTAGGATAGCTCTGAAGCAGCTCAAAAACAACAAGGCGCCGAGTGATGACGGAATTACGGCCGTACTCCTGAAGGCCGGCGGAAAACCAGTTCTTAAGGCCCTTCAGAAGTTGTTTGGTTCCGTCATACTCGAGGGTAAAACACCACAGGCATGGAACAGAAGTGTGGTGACACTTTTATTTAAGAAGGGCGACAATGCCCTTTTTAAGAATTATGGGCCCATCTCAATTCTGAGCCATGTCTATAAGCTGTTTTCAAGTCATCACGAACCACCTCGCGCGCAGGTTTGACGACTTCCAGCCTCCCGGACAAGCTGGATTCCGTAAAGGCTTTAGCACCGCAGACCACATACATACGCTGCGACAGGTTATACAGAAGACCGAATAGTATAACCTGCTTCTCTACTACGAGAAAGCCTTTTTCGATCGAGACATGGGCTATACTGCAGTCTCTTTAACGGTGCCAGATCGACTACCGGTATATCGAGGTGCTGATGTGTCTTTACGAAAACGCCACTATATCAGTCCGACTCCAGGACCAGACCACGAAACCTATCCTTCTGCAGAGAGGTGTGAGACAGGGAGATGTTATCTCTCCGAAACTTCACCGCTGCACTGGAGGATGTCTGCAAGGTCCTGGACTAGAAAAGGGCTGGCATTAACACCAATGGCGAGTACATAACTCACCTTAGGTTTGCCCATGTAACACCCGCTCTCAAGATGATCGGAGATGCTACACTCGAAGTCGTGGACGATTATGTTTACCTAGGACGAACTGTCCAGTTTGGTAGGTCAACACTAATTGCGGTCAATGACCCTTTATAAAGAATCATCCAATTAACTAATTTGATTTTGTGTTATCATATCTGGATATCGATACTTATCACGTCTGGAAAGTTTCGCTGGCTAGTATACCCTGTATAATATCTATAAAGTTAAAGAAACCGCCTTTAATTCTCTCATCAAATATAAAGGCCATCATTAATTAAAATTGAACACAAAAGAGGATCCAATATTCTCACAGAAAGCCCACAAAACTGCATCACCGCACCGCCTTCCAACGAAAATTAATAAATTAAGTGACAGGCTACCCGCTTCAGCGAATTAAAAAAGTATTAAAGCTCACAATACCTGAAATACCGATACGATAGTGCCGTTGTGATCTCAATACAGCCCAATTAGTCTGCACTGCCTTCCGCACGTTTTTGCCCCAACACTAATAGGCAAGAACTTGGTTTAAAGACATTTACAAGAGCCGATCTACCTAAAAAAAGCCGGTCAAATGCGAGTCGGAGTCGCACACCTCGGTGCTCGGTGCGGAACCCTCGGGTTCCGTACAAATTTGTAGGAATGTAAATAGTTTATCACGGGATTTTTTTTTAATGTATCTTCTAATTTACGGGTTTCGGATTTTTTTTCCTATACTTGTGCTACATGACATTGGTTCTTGCCAAATTTCATGATTCTAGGTCAACGGGAAGTACCCTATAAATTTTAATTTCCTTGAGAGTGTCGAAATACATGTATGTTTTTGGGGCATAAACGGCCGTATCTTTTTTACGTTTACTTAGCAGTTTGATTTTTTCACAGCTTCAAGGGAGGCAGCAGGGGGGCTTCAACTTGAGTAGATATATGGTTTTAATTTCAACTCGATACCTCCACGCGTTCCCGAGATAGAGGGTCTTGACAGACAGACAGACGGACAACAAAGTGATCCTATAAGGGTTCCGTTTTTTTCCTTGTGGGGTACGGAACCCTAAAAAGCTATTGTTTATGTAGCTTTTGCTCACGGCTTCGCTCGCGTGGAGGTCGGAAATTATCCCACGGGGACGTATCTACTACCCGGGATTAAAAACAGAGATTTTCAGTTATCTTTTTTAAATAAGACATTTCGTAATTCATATAAAAGTATATACGGTACTTATAACAAAAAATAATTGAATAAATGTTTGTCTGTTTGTTCCGTCTAATCTCCAAAACGGCTAAACTGATATTGATGGGACTTTCACCGACAGATAGCTGATGTTATAAGGAATATCACATGCTACTTTTATACAGAAAAAAGAATTAGGGTTCCGCGCAAAAAATATTAAAACCCATTTAATACAATTATTTTCCGACATGCACGCGAACCAAGTCGCGGGCTAGTTTGGATATAAAAGGAAGTACCTATGTCATGTGTGCGTGATCTGTAAGAATTGAAAGGTCAGTTGTAGTGTTGGTTGGTCTGGTTACTGTTAACTAGTGATGACACTCTAGTTATTGTTGTAGCATTTAGACACGAGTGAAAGATCGTCGTTGAAGATAGATTTGAAGGTTAGTTTTTACTATATTATGTGTATCTAATAGGCGCTTCTCGCCATCAAACTCGAAAGTATGGCGAGTAAAATTGTGAAAACAACAAAATAATGTGTTTTTAGAATAATAAAAAAAAACAGTGGCACTCCGGGAGTGCCGACAGAAGTGAAAACTTGAACAATAACGTGTGTATTTTTTTAACATAAACTTTTTTGACTAAAGATGGGCGGCGCCGCCGAAATCGGCCCAGAAAGCGGTGATGAAATGACCTGGACGTGAACCGGGGCTGCTGGTTCGACGTGGCACGGGAAAAGAGTTCCTGGAAGGACTTGGGGGAGACCATTGCCCAGCAGTGAGACAGTATAGGCTAAACAAAAAAAAATGGCTTTATTAACTTACCCACGCTTTTTACTTTTTGAGTATCAGCAGCCCGTTAACCAACAACCCTCAGCGATTTAAACTTTCTGCCTACGTCCATGTCAGTTTACGTACACAATAACGCCCATTTACCTTAAACCTAGATGCCCAAGACCATACCGAATCTACCCACACCTTCCAAGCCCACCAGTTTATCCTTGTACATTCAACAACACCATCCGACCTGGGATTCGCAAGGAGTCGTGAGCTCTAAAGGCCCTTACAGTATTATAGGCTCGGGTGTTCGGCTCGGCACACAATTACGCAGGTCAAGCGTGCTAGCTCCGTACTGCCACAATTCACAAAGCTAACGCAGACGACTATATATTACATACGTATTACTATTGACTGTGACTCTTCCTTGAGAAGACAATGCTGTAGTTTGGTTATAATTGGTCGTGCGTTTTTTAATTTTCTCCCCCTTACTTCTAAAAGTTGCTTACAGTTAAGACTAGCTTTAACGTCAAAAAAAATATGATAAGTATGACTATAAGTATGGAGGTCAAATTGAATTAGCTAGCGAAACTCTACAGACGTTGGAGGTTGGGATATCTAAACACTACAAAAAAGTGCTTTATTGCGGTTCAGGGATCGCTGGATGTTTTGTCACTCGAAGTATGTTTTCTTTAGTTTTGTCGTGTTAAGATATCGATACCCATCATGTCTGTGAAGTTTACACAATAAAAAGCTGATTTATAAACTGATACTTCAAGCGGCTATACCCAATGCGGTCAGGAACCCGACAAAAAAATTTATAAATTGATATTTCAAGCGGCTATACCCAATGCGGTCAGGAACCCGACAAAAAAATTTATAAATTGATATTTCAAGCGGCTATACCTAATGCGGTCAGGAACCCGACAAAAAAAATTATAAACTGATATTTCAAGCGACTATACCCAATGCGGTCAGGAACCCGACAAAAAATTTATGATATTTCAAGCGGTTATACCCAATGCGGTCAGGAACCCGACAAAAAAATTTATAAACTGATATTTCAAGCGGCTATACATACCCAATGCGGTCAGAAACCCAACAAAAAAATTTATAAACTGATATTTCAAGCGGCTATACCCAATGCGGTCAGGAACCCGACAAAAAATTTATAAACTGATATTTCAAGCGGCTATACCCAATGCGGTCAGGAACCCGACAAAAAAAATTATAAACTGATATTTCAAGCGGCTATACCCAATGCGGTCAGGAACCCGACTGAAGGTGATAGGGTAATGAAACGCGAAAATTTAAGTAGACAAAGGGAAAAGACGCTGGTGCGAGCGAAACGATTCAACGCGGCGGACATACTCTTTTTTACTAACTGCGGGTGGACGAAACTCGCATAGAAAAATTTTGCAAAATTAAAGTTGCTACCCACAAACGTCTTTATAATTATTTATTTATAAATATTCCAATAGATGGCGTTACACGTTCAGAAATAAAGTTTTCTTACAACTAACTTAATTGCTAAAATCTTATTGCTAATTTAATTAATAACAATATTAATATGCGTCGCCTACACCGACAAAAAAATCGTCAAATTAATTTCTTTTATGTTTTATTGTGTTAAGATATCGATACCCATCTCGACCGCGGAGTTTCGCTAGCTAATTTAATTTTACCTCGTATCACAATAATATTATAAAGGCGAAAGTTTGCGAGTGTGTGTGTTTATATGTTTGTAACTTCTTCACGCTCAAACGGCTGGACCAATTTTGATAAAATTTTGTATGGTAGCTGACACCACGGATTAACATATAGGCTACTTTTTTATCCCGATACAACCTCGGGATCGACATTTACGCGGGTGAAACCGCGGGGCGCAGCTAGTAAAACATAATTTTAATTTTACTCATTTTGTTTGGCAAATGAAGATATCTAACTATGACCCTTAAAATATCTTCTTTCTATTCGTCTCCTACACTCCTTGAAAAATGGAGTGACCCGTTTTCGCATTCGTCGTTTTTTTAATTCTGACCTAATATCAATAAAAGCTTCTAAAACAGACCACTTAATTCCAGAAACTGCAGTCGAACTAGACTCATAATAAGTTTGACAAAGTTTTAATGTATGTCACTTAAAAACTTTCATCGTAAAAGACGCACTAAATCCGATCCGGAAAAAGAGACCTAAATGCAGCGCCTATGTTCGACATAATATCAAAAGTTTGTTCTATGTCCTTTTTAGCTCTTTTAACTTTAACAGCGGTTGGTCTTTTTAAGCGTGATAGTTTCAATAAATGTGCATTTATTTATTCAGTGCCTGGAATAAAATGTCCCCAAAATTTTGCTACCTACTTGGAAGAACCAAACCTGTCTTTAGTCTACCTTAACTACCAGGCCACTCAAAAAGTATTGCGAAAAAAAGTTTTTATGTATGAGAGACTGGCCAGTTGTAATCTATTTTGAAAATAATATGATTATTATTGTAAGTAAAAAGAGGTACGTTCCAATTTCAAAATTTCCCTCCACATTGTTTGCAAGGTAATTGAAATTACCGTTTAAAAGCCGTACTCATTAAAAAATAAATCTGCGCCGGGAACATTTTCGCGCTATGATTTTTTACGATTTCAAATTTCGCCTGAAACCGGACAAATCCTACGATAGACTTCAGATGGCATTCATGGATAAAGGCCCTACTATGGCAACCGTGTATCGTTGCTGTAACGAATTCAAGCGCGGTTGACTAACTTTGGAGGATGAGGAAAGAAGTGGTCGCCCTTTGACGGCTGTTACGGAAGAAAACGTGCTAGCAGAGAAAATTTTAATCCAAAACAATAGGCGAGTTACGTATGCAGAGATTCAGCACTTAATGCAGGTTGGATCGGGAAGCCTTCACTAAATTCTACACGTGCATCTTCGCATGAGGAGGATAGTTTTACGCTGGGTGCCGCACAACTACATCGATGCTCAGAAGCAGGCCCGGGTGGAATGGTGCCGTGATATGATAAACAAATTTGAAGCAGGCTTGTCTCGGCGTGTTTACGACATCATTACAGGTGTCTGAGTCTTGGATTTATCAATACGATCCAGAAACGAAACGCCAGTCGACGGTTTGGGTGTTTCAAAACGAATCAACGCTTACAAAAGTGAAGCGATCTAGAAGAGGAGGGAAAATTTTGATCACGAGCTTTTTCAATTTGACTGGCTACTTGGTGTCAATTCCTTTACGGAACAAAAGAAGCATCAACGCTGAATGGTATACTACCAAATGCTTGGTAGAAGTTTACTTTGTTGTGAGCAACAAGCGACAAAACACAGTGCTCCGCGGAGTCCGCGGGCTACTGCTCCACCACGACAACGCGCCTTCGCACACCGCGCGTAAAAACGAGAGACTTCCTGGACAGCACGCCGGTCAAACTCCTGGGTCATCGTCCTTACAGCCCTGACCTAGCACCGTGTGAGTTCTTTTTATTACAAAAAATAAAAAAATCAGCTCAAAGGGATACAATTTTCGTCGCCGGAAGATGCGCTGTCAGCGTTCGAGCAAGCTGTAAACGAGGTGTCAGCGGCGGACTGGAAAAAGTGTTTCGAAAATTGGTTCAGACGCATGAAACTTTGTATAGAGGCTAGTGGAGAGTACTTTGAAAAGATTTAATAAAAAAATATTAAGGGGGAAGCGCTAAGGTAGCCCGCGAAATTCAAATTTTCTTACGTTTTTTGCAATTTGCTGGTCAGCATTAAGTTGTACATTAATTAATATATGAATCGCGGCCGTAAGAAATATGTGTTTACAGAATTGTAATCATTAAAGTCATCAACACAACTCTCTAAGACCACGTAAGTCCAAAGAATGATGATTTCATGAAACAGTTATTCTTGAGACTTACGTGGTCTTAGAGAGTTGTGTTGATGACTTTAATGATTATAATTCTGTAAACACATATTTCTTACGGCCGCGATTCATATATTAATTAACGTACAACTTAATACTGACCAGCAAATTCCAAAAAACCTAAAAAAAAATTGAATTTCGCGGGCTACCCTGGCGCTTTCGCCTTAACATAAAGAAATTTTTATTTTCGCAAAACTTTTTGAGTGTCCCACGTACTGTCACAAGGTTCAAGGTTGTCAGGTCACGAAGCTAGCCATTGGCCATTTTCCTTAAGGCCAATTCCCGTAAATAAAAAGGTTCAAAATCTTGTCGCAATCTCATCTCAGCGAGAATCATTGTCAAGAACTTGGCAAAAATTTAGGGAAATTAGTGTTATTATTTGTAATTATTAAAAATTAAAGGCATTTTTGACGGATTCAGACTGAGATTAGAACGCGAACGTTGTTGAAAATGCGGAAAATTCCCCTCTGGTATCTCTCTCTTAATTTCAGAAAACAGAGCAAGTTCCCGTTAGAAACAGCATAATTTCCTTCCAAATATTAATCAAGTACCGCAACAATGAACTACAAGGAACCGCACCAACGTGGGAACGAACTAAGCAGTTAGTCTTAACGTCATAACATAACCGTCGATCCATTTCACTTAACTGTGGCGTACGCGCATACAGGCGTTCTTTAAATATGCAAAGCGTACTCACGACCGACCCGCGTAATAGCGCGTGATATGCTCGCAGCAAAAGTTAAGCTAGCTCTAAGCTATGAACGAAAATCTAGATTCTAGACTCGCATAGCGCAGCCCATGCATTACAAGCTATTCTTTGATGATACACTTAAAGTTGAATCGGGTAATGGCTTTTTAAAATGTGGAGGGATTAATAAATTGTGCCAGAACTTGTCTCGTAACTTAGCCAAGTGAATTATAATGAGAAAGCAAGAATCTAATACCTACTTGAAACACATGTTATTGTTTGGCTGTTGTTGTATTTTGCTACCAAACACAACAAAGGATAATCGTAGCCGCTAGGGGCATTCTGAAACTTATAATAAGATGGTACCTATGCGCAAAAAGCTTTTTAGGTTTTTTGGGTTGAGAGTTTTTTGCTTTTTTCTTTGTCAAGATTCAAGGGTCGTCGCAGCAGTTCTTTTTCTTCTATTCATCTCTATTAACCTTCATTCCTTCATTTCTGAATTCAGTTCCTTCTTGACCAAGTTTTTGAAGTGAAAGCTTCTTAAAGCGCGTTGGGCATTTTTAGAGATGGGGAAAAAGCTATTGAACACGCTCCACTGTTATCGTAACTGACACCGCTTCGGATGTGTTCGGCTGTCCTCGGGATGTACTCGGTTTTAATGTATATCCAATATGTCAGTGAGTGACGGCAAAATATTCTGTTTGTGTTTTATTTTCACTTCTGTCGGCACTTTTTTTTATAAGCTAATCATCTACATAGAACATAAACTCATATTTAATTGTGTGAGTGATTCAAAAGTTATAGTCACAAAGACAGCGATACAACATATTGACAGATCAAATTAACGAGCGTAAACAGAAAACTAGACCACAGCTTGTCCCATTTGAAACACAGTAAACTAAGGAAGTACAATAAATCTAAGAACATAAATAAGTAAAGAGCAAAGTTCTCGTTTGTATCACGCACGGCGTGGCGTGGGTGCCTCTCACCGATATGTCTCGGATATAAAACAAATAGCGAGGCTGCGTCGGCGCTGCGTGAATCGTGACAAGACCGCACACCCGGCGCGGGACCACGACTGTGTGTACTGGCTGCTAGCTTTTGTAGGCTATGATCTAGTGTCTATAACGTGATTATAAAAGCTTCGCGAGGAAGGTAGTCTGGGAAAGAAACTTTGATGTCCGTCGTGTCTGTCCGTCGTGTGGTGTGTTTTTATGCAAATAATACATGAACATATAGATAGTCTTTAGTTTGGCCGAAGATGTAAACGACATCCTCTGTTTCAAAAGATAATTAGGCAGAAAGTCCGCTTTTATACCTTTTTTGTGTGCGAAAAGTTTGAATAAATAAATTATTTTCCAGAAAAATGGGCTGCAGCGTTTGACTACCTTTACAGAACACAGGCACTCTCTCAAAACTTGCATTCCATCTAAAATATTTAAAAAAATATTACAGATCATTTTAGTTCGACAGATTTTAAATAAAAAGCGCTCACACACAAATTCACAATTATACAGAATACCTATGCGTCTGTGTGTGAGCGGTTTTTAACCACTGACAAAAACAGAGGGGTGTTATAAGTTTTTATTTTCTCCGGGCAAAAAAAGGAACGATAATTACATTCTTGTAAAAAAATAAGCAGTTTTTCCTTCCTCTCATCTCCTATGACCATTACGCATTACAGAAACGGGCAAGTACGAAGTCTCCAAGTCTTGTAGGTATATCGGTCAGTCATCCGGGCACTAACTACTTCCTGTTAAACCCTTTGATGTCGTTAATGCACAGCCTCATGTGATACTCTGCCTTTACAAGTACAGAATATCCACTTAGGCCTTTAGCTTAAGAGCGATCCAATAAAGCGATAGGGCGATCCAATAAAGTTTTGTGACTTCAAAGTTAATTGTCAGCATATTTTAGACTTGAAAGGATTAATTTCGTACCCAAAAACTGAAGTAGGTACTGTTTTCTTATGGGAAATGACCTCTTGAGCATTTTTTACTATTTCTACGAAAGTCTACAATTAACCCCTCGGCTGCCATTGAAAATACCATAATTCATATTTTTATAACAAGTTTATATTATAGTTAAAAAATGTTCAGGATGTAAAATTAAATTAAAAGTTGGTATTTTTTAATGTTATGCTTAAAACACTTGGGTATAAAATGTTCGACACTTGAATGATATCCTTTAATGATGTGCTGAGTACTTGAAATTACGAGCAAAGATTTTTTTTTTGTATTTTTTAAAAATCATTTCATATGGTATTTAACAAAATATAAAATACAAAATTCCAGCAGACGAAGTCGCGGGCAACAGCTATGACAAACATCCTTTCTTGAGACGATAATGATTACGTACTAACTCCATTTATTATAAAATTAGAAAAATAACGGTTATCACCCTTTCGCTACTTCGATATAAACGTATAATAAACTCCGTTATTTCACGATAAGTACAAAGCAATGTAATCTATTTACCGTTTTCATTAAAAAAATAACTCTAAAGTGCAGCAATTTCGACAATATTATACAATAACTGTCGTTATTTTTCTGTGGAGCCCGTGGCTAAATAATAACAGCCGCACAGGCCGATCGATCAGGTTAAGCTACGCTTGCCGCGGTAGGTCTGTGGATGGGTGACCATCTTTACATACCGAGACCCCGCCGTACCTCGGAAAGCACGTTAAGCCGTTAGTCCCGGCTGTCATTCGTGGATCTTTGACAGTCGTTACGGGTAACCAGTCGGACAACTAGTCTTACTTACCAAGTGGTATCGTATTACCCAGTAACTGGGTTGTGGAGGCCAGATAGGCAGTCGCTCCAGGTAAAATACTGGTATTCAGCTGCATCCGGTTAGACTGGAAACCGCGCGACCCCAACATAGTTGGGAAAAGGCTAGGCAGATGATGAACTGTCGTTATTTTTCTAATGCCATAATAAATCGAGCATAGATACAAAACAAAACATTATTGGAATATACCTATCGTCATCAGATTTCCTGATCAGATTATCTCCATTACATCCCAAAGCTTAAATATCAAAACTCTAGACTTTATCTTAGCAATTCAAAACACTAACTTAACAAATTATTATCTGCGATATCGTATGTGGCAGGCAAGTCTGAAGCAGTAAATAAAATAAATTAATAAGCTCACCACTCGGTAGTTAGGTTTGTCTTATCGTAGGCTGCGTCTGCGCACAAAATACGACTGGCCAGCGCGCCCGGGGCCTAAATAAAATAATATTTATTTAATTTACCGAGATGTTTATCTGTTAACGTAACTGTTTCATACAATATGGACTCTATTGTATTATGATCGTAATATTTGATGTCAATGGTTTTAATTTAGTGCATTTTACTGTTGATTATAATTAATTTTGTAATCTAGTGCATTCAACGCGAAGTGCATTTGAAGCCGGACAGTTTTCTTTTGAAACAATTTGTATTTTAGTCTTTCAGAATTTTATTTAAACTACTTAAATTATGAATGAAGTATTTGGTAAATACGTTAAATTAGCAAAAATCATTTAGAATTTGGTACTTAGCAACTCGCATCGTAGTAGACACGGATTTAAAACGGCCCGATCAGTCCTTAAATCGACTTAGACCAATATTTTTCTCAGCCTAGGTTCAATTAAAGCCTACTTCGAGCGTGGTGCGCATGCATCGATGGGCGATAGCGCAGAAGGGCGTAGAGGGCGGCGCACGCGCATATAGGACGCCCACGCTCCACGCTCCACTGCGCCTAATAAACGCAGTTACGACGCCGGAATTACCATACTAAGATGGTCAAGGAAAGTTTTTGTTTAATATTTGCGTAAAATTGATGTATGGGAAGTGGGAGGAGCGTCTGTTGTATAGGGTTTTTCTTTAAATCTTTTTTAGAGCAGCCGTTTAAATATGATTTATGGTGTCGATAAAAGTGTTATTTATTCTTAGTGCGATGGCAGCACGTGTTTTTCTAACTAGCCCTAACTAGTTCCTTTACATAGGACCTAACAATAGTAGCGAAATGTTCGTATAGGTACCTTCTATAGGTATACCTATCTTTATCTAACACTTCGACGAATACAAGTGTGACGTTATGTACAGACGCCAGCACATCAAGCTACTACAATCTGTCAAATTTCTTTGATAGATTTTCAACTTTATCCCTAAAGCATAAGGTTCAAAGTTGATTCGAAAAATTTGACAGTTTCAGGTAGCTTGATGCGCTCTGTACCTTCGAAGTGACTCAAAAAAAATAGAAGTCAGAAAAACTACTCGTAGATATGAAACTTAAACTAAATATTTCATATAAATTAAATTGCGGGTATCAAATCTTGCCAGAAAACCCAAACATAAAATGCCACTTACCAAAGAAATGTTACAGGCTTAGCCAGAACACTCTTAGCCAGTAGGTACCTAAATAAGCTTAGACATACGTATATTTTTGGTTGAATTAATATCATAGCTAATGGTAAACTTATTAGAAACGACAATAGCCCAAAGGCTACATCGTTAACTGGCAATTGAGAGGACGTAGATTCACGCCCTGGCCTGTTGAACTATTGTTGTGGACTATGTTCGAACTAGCTTGAAGATATTGAACTGATACGCAAATCATTCTAAAGGTACAACTATTTGCTCTATAAATAGCTAAAGCTACCAATAAAACCTTATTTTTTGTCGTTGGAAACCCACAGCTGCCTTTTTAACAATAATGAAAGTTATATTATTTGGTTTTAAAATTTTATTATTAATTTTTTTGATAGATTCTTTTACATTTTGTGAATGTGAGAATTTTGCAGGCCTTATATATTGTAGATTTGTAGACCATTTTATTAAATACTTGCTGATAGACCTACACTGTCTTTCCATACCTATTAAAATTGTATTTCGATAATATTGTAAAAGCCAAGTATTTTCAAAAGAGTAACTAAAAAGGAATCGGCAAGAGACTCCTTGCCGATTCTTTTCCATAGGAAACGGCCAATTGGAACCGTGCACCTAGCTTCTAACGTTTGCCTGGCTTCTAAAGTGCCCATGTAGGTTTATGTGAAATAAAATATTTTGATTTTGAAATCGAATGAGCGACGAATTTAGAAAAAAAAACAGTGGCACACCGGGAGTACTGACAGAAGCGTAAAACTTGAAACTGTTCAAGTTTACGTGTATTTTTTTAATCGTCTTATAAACAAAGCACAAACAGAATACTTTGCCTTTACTCACTGACATATCGGATATACATTAAAACCGAGTACATCCAAAGGACAGCCGAACGCATCCGAATGTAGCGCGGTGTCGGCTACAGTAACAGTGTCGCGAGTCCAATGGTGTTTTCCCATTTCTAAAAATGCCCAACGGGCGCGTTGAAAAACACGAATTCTTCTTTAGGCGTAAAGAAGTTTTCACTTCAAAAACCGAGTATACCCTACCCATATGAGGAGTAGTTTGATTAAAGATATGTGTTGCGGAATCAAGCTTTAAGGCTCCTTCAAACAGGCGCGACACGCGGATAAATCGCGCGCGACGCAAAGGCACCGCAAGTCGCGCAACGAACGGTGCCTTTTTGTCGCGCAAGATTCGCGTCGCGCGTCGCGCCTGTTTGCAGGAGCCTTTAGACTGTCGACAGGAGAAAATTGGGTACCCCACACACATATACTCGTATTGCTTCAGTAAGGGAACCAAATAATGTGTTTTGACACCGTTTTTAAAACTAGCAGCCGGCGTATATTAATACTTTAACAGTGAAGTCAACGCAGCTCGCTACCCCATTGTGGACCAATTAGTGGGTCGCGAGCTTCTATTTGCAAAGCCATTTAACCGCCAATTTAAACCTCCACTTGGTTTCGCTAATCTAATAACATTTATTTTTCTGGCTTCCTTAATAACGTAAATTAAGAGCTGGGTAGCTTTCTAACTTAAATTTTTTGGGTTGAGTTAACTTTCCTGTTAAATTTTTGCTTTTTTTGTCAAGATTCCTGTATATCTATCCTCCCTCCATCAATTTTTATGGAGTCCTCGCAGTGCGTCTTTTTCTTCCATTCATCTGTATTAGACTTTATCTCTGAATTCGCTTCCTTCTTGACCAAGTTTTTTCTTTTAATACTCGTACTTACAGGTATATTATCAGCCAGCACCATGACAGGAATAAAGAAACGGAAATTCCAATTAATAAGTGAAAATGCGAATGAAAATTAAAAGGGGCGTCCATATTCCAGATTCATTATAGAAAGGAATTCTGGGAAAACAGGCTTTCATTAACTTCGGTGTACCGGAATTGTTCTAGGAAAAGCAAAATAGTGCTTTTAGCAAAAAGGGCAGTGCAGGTTGTGTTTATAATTAATTTTCACAAAAGTCTAGTTTAAAAGCATAGCTTGACTGCTTTCGTAATATTTTTTTTTTTATGAAAATGCTGCATTTGCCCTTAGGAAACAATTCATGTTTTTCTTCGCCGTTTTGAGAGCAGTTGTCATGGAATCGTTTACAGAAAGTAAAGCACCTGTCTGGGTTCGAACGTACGACCTACAACTCGTAAGTCGTTATCATTGGGCCACCACTGCTCGTCTTCGTAAGGAAACCGGCATGACCTTGAACCAAAAATTCGAAGACATGTGACATCTACCAACCCGCACTGGGCCCGCGTGGTGGACTACGGCCACAGATATAGATACACCTAGATAACTCAAGAGCAACTACTTCACGTGGCAAAAATCGCACCTGCTTACGTTCAAAAATCGTAAGCCGCCACTTTTGCGCTGTCATGCGTACTGCTGGCTGGATAAGCGTGAGCTTGTGACGTCATAGTAGGTAGTAAAAAAATGGCACGCTTGGTTTTCATACAGTTCGTGATCCTTGCGATATCTATGTAGGTCTATCTACATCTGTGACTACGGCCCACTCCCTCTCACAGAGAGAAGGCCTGTATCCCAGCACTGGGAACATTATAAACTGATTATACTAAACAATTTATATATATGTACATTATACGAGTATATTCAAGTTTAATTTTCTGTGGTAGGAATTTGGGCCATTTTTTTCAGCATGGGAAATCATCAAATTTCCCATCCTGACAAAAAAAGGCACAAATATCTACCACAGAAAACTTTGCATGTTATTGTAGTATATTCAAGTTTAATTTTGCGGTAGCAATTTGGGTCTTTTTTTTTTCAAGATGGGAAATTTGATGATTTCCCATCCTGAAAAAAGGCCCAAATTCTCAAATTTCACAGAAAATTAAACTTGAATATACTACAATAACAAGCAAAACTTTTTCACAGGCTTGACGACTCGAAATGCGTCTTGGCTTCCGACTCAGGAATTTGTTACTACTACCTGAACCGCTATACCGTCGGTACTATAGGGAATTTTTTCCCATTTGCGAGACAGTTTACAAACAATTTAAAAATTAAACAATATAAACAAGGATGGTGAAACAATTAAACAAAAACTCAATTTCCAGTTCCACATAAATTATATAATTGTTCGTAATAATATAAGTAATACTAGTTAAGATTCATTAAAACGAAGGCCCTATTAGACAGAAGTTATTTGTTTTTTCAATTATTTTTATAGACCTTCGTTAAAATTACGAGTATTTACAGTAATAGTAGATATGGGTTGGTGATCGCGATCGTAAAAAAGTTAATTTATCTTATTTAAATTGGTAATTATTATCAACTCTATCAAGTTAGAAATAGCCAGCTGTGACATTATTTAATTGTTAAAAAGTAAAAAAGTTGGATTGCAGTAGTTGTCATTGAAGTGTAATAATTTCTTGGGGATATTCCTAAGTGTAGGTATTGTATAGAAATTCTTTGTGATAAAACGTTAATTTAATTTCTATTCGGCCAACACAGAATTGTTTTATGTACCTACTAGCGAAAAACACCTGATGAGTAAAACTATTTTTTGCTCTTTTCCAATTTAATTTATTTAAATTTCTTTGAATATTGATGTACTCTTCACCTAGGAATGAAGTATCTAAGTGAAGAGTTTTACGTAGGTACACCGTTTTATTGTGTCATCATTTTCATAATAATATTTTCATGAGTTTTATGACAGGCCATCACGTTGTATAAATGTTTAAGGCGCGATTATATTGCGTGTCGCGCCTGTTTGTAGAAACAGGCGCGACACGCAATATAATCGCGCGTGACACAAAGGCACCGATTTGCGGTACCTTATGTCGCGTGTCGTGTCGCGCCTATTTGAAGGAGCCTTTATACTTAGGTATAATCAATACAAACCAGATGAAGTGAAGTATGTCTCTGTAAGCATAGTTTCGCAGCTGAAAATGAATCACTTTGAGAATTCATATTCAGTGTTTGATTTCGTACAATTACTTTGACGCCTAAGTGTCCTTTTGTTCTTGGATAGTTAGTTAGTGATTTAATTTAGTACCCAGTGTAAAAAAGTGTCATTAAAGTCATCAACACAACTCTCTTAGACCAAGTAATCCCACAGAATGACTATTTCATGAAATCTTGACATTTTGGGATTATACTAACCTAACAAGTTGTATGACTGATTCTAATGATTATGATTCTATAAAAACATATTTGTTACGGCCGCGAATCATATTTTGATCGACCTGAAACTTAATACTGACCAGCAAATTGCAAAAAACGTAAGAAAATATGAATTTCGCGGGCAACCTTAGCGCTTCCCTCTTAAGTAGGTAGATTAAAATCAGACTATAGTAGGTATCCAGTGATAACATACCTTTATATCCTCTCTTCACATTACAATATTCTCACTCACGAGATCATAGAGAAACTTTATTATTATAGAGGCTAAAAGTTACTACAACAAATCACTACAATTTACAAAACTTTTCCACTTCTCAACCTATACGCAAGGGTAATAAAAAACCAACAAAAAAAAAGAATAAAATAAAGCTTCATTATAACCTTGTTAAAGAAAGATACATGCTGGCCATAAAAGTCGTTAACGTTTAAATTGCGAAGCGGCTGCACCGACCGAACGTGCCATTACCCGGGTTTGTACCATTCTGCAACAATTAGCTGATCTATGGACCCGTTTATAGTTTCGCGCGCTTTTATTCCACTACATCTATATATTTTTGCCCATAAATGCTCACCATTGAATAAATTAATGTTCTCTTCTCCTTGAGAGAAAGGTAAACTATTATCGCCAATGATTTATCGCCTCACATTATCACGAAACCTATCTAAAAATCCTAACATCGGATCTCGGCTAGGAAATATTGCCTGCCATTTTATACCCTCTAACTAGACAGGCTGAGCCTCTAAACTATCAAGACATCACGTTTTCGTATGTTATGTGGTGTGAAAATTATGGTAGAGATAGCGGTGCCTTTACAAAACTTAGAACAAAGAAGTTCAGACGTCGTGGTTTACTTTCAGTTTCTTTGACTATATGACTTCACAAAGACTTGAAACTAACAATTTGCACCTTCAGTTTACATTAATCAAGTTTTTCTCAATGTTTTTGTCAATTTTATAAGTTTTTTTTAAAGATTTCCCGCTGCTCAAACACCAATTGTCGATTACCCAGTGGTATCGGCCTGAATTACGAGTTGTAGGTCGAAGGTTCAAACCCAGATAGTTTTACTTTGCGTAAATTATTTTATCACCAGTGCTCTGAAAACGGTGAAGGAAAACATCGTGAGGAAACCGGCATGCCCTAGAACCAAAATTCGAAGACATGTGACATCTACCAACCCGCACTGGGCCCGCGTGGTGGATTAGAGCCCACTCCCTCTTACCGAGAGGAGGCCTGTGTCCCAGCAGTGGGAACATTGTAGGCTGATTATGTAAACACAAATGAATACTGAAAGAATACTGAACTTTTTTTTTTAATCTTAGCGTTAAAGTGAACGTGCCTAAGAGAAAAAGCTTCACTGTTGTACAAAGCATCAGTACTTCAACCGATAAAAACAGAAAAATAACCATCGACCAAATAGTTGTTTCATCCAAATGCGATCGTAAGCCTAACCGCTTTTCCAACGCAGCGGTTACCTGTAATAAAACTTCGTTACGTAGATAACTCGTATTATTTTCGATTCTCTGTCGGTGTCCGTAATAATCGACATCGAAACATAGTGCGTCGGAAAATAAAGGTAAACTATGGAATCCCGTTGTTGCAGATGTTGTCAACACTTTGATCAACCTAAAACTGAAATTACTTGAAAAAAGTTACAGACACCTAAGAAAACAAAAAAACGCCCACTAGAAATATTTTCACTAGCTTTAATCTTCGTAGTTTCCAAATAATAATGCCCAAAGTGATGAGAGACATCGTTCTAAAAATGTTGTTGACCACTGAAAGTTAAGATTGCTGTCATCAAGAAAGTTAGTTGTTCGTCATCTGGCCATCAGTATCGCTTTAGTGAACTCGGTCTTGTCCCAACTCAGATTTTTTGTTGACGACAAATAAAAACAAGCTGAGCTTTTTGTAAGCACCTCAAAAAACTTACATAACTATCAAAAGACCAAATTGATTTGGACAAAGAACTTCTTAATTAATATTCCGTTCTGGTTAAAGGCCCTTCAAACAAGCGCGACCGCGATAAAATCGTGCGCGACACAAATGCACCTCAAGTCGCACAACGAGCACCGCTCGTTTCGCCTTTGGGTCGCGCGCGATTCGCGTCGCGCGTCGCGCCTGTGTGCAGAGGAGCCTTAAGGCACTACCTACTTAGTACAGACGCCTACTCTCCCAAAAGTCCCGAAAATCGTAGCCCATAGTAAACAAAATACTTGAGATATTTTATGATAAGCCTGGTTTATACTGAAAGTTCTCGGACACGGATTATTGAGGACAATCCTACTTGTACAGAAGGGGCTGTCCTCAAGAACCTGTACCCAGTCATAGGCCTCTTTTAGATCAAGTTTTTGTTATTGACAGCATAGCCTAAATGAGGCGATATTATGCCGACATAAACTAAAATTAATACATAAACTATATTCTCTAATCAGTCTTCCGGCTTCCTCAGAGTCAAACACCAGAACAATAATTTAACAAAAAACATCACATTATATCTGGAGATGGGTAAAATGGTACAATCAGGACGAAGCCGACGTCGTGCTAAAACAAACTCGGCCTGCAGCTGTGGGCGTGTCGGCGCGATGGTAAGGCACGCGCCGATCCCCTAGATTATTTCGCTATACCAATCGATGCAGCTTTGCGAAACTAACCCGTTTCGAGCTGACTTTGTAAGTGTGTCGCTATTACGCTTCCTGCAATGTGGGTAGATGAAAAAACAGAGACGTTTTAAGAGCCAATCTATACTAATATTATAAAGCTGAAGAGTTTGTTTGTTTGTTTGTTCGGTTGAACGCGCTAATCTCTGGAACTACCAGTGGGATTTAAAAAATTCTTTTTGCATTTGATAGCCCAATTCATGAGGAAGGCTATAGGCTTTTTAACATCACGCTATGACCTTTAGGAGCCGAGCAAAAAGAAAAAAAGTCAGAAAGAACGCTAAGCAAAAACGAAGTAATAGCGCGGGCAGGCGATGCGATGCGACGAGGTGGGTCGGAGTAACAAGAAATTTCTCGCGGGCAGAAGCTATAATATTATAAAGCTGAAGAGTTTGTTTGGTTGAACGCGCTAATCTCTGGAACTACCAGTCGGATTTGAAAAATTCTTTTTGCATTTGATAGCCCAATTCTTGAGGAAGGCTATAGACTATTTAACATCACGCTATGACCCTTAGGAGCCGAGCAAAAAGAAAAAAAGTCAGAAAGAACGCTAAGCAAAAACGAAGTAATAGCGCGGGCAGGCGATGCGATGCGACGGGGTGGGTCGGAGTAACAAGAAATTTCACGCGGACGAAGTCGCGGCCAGAAGCTAGTGCTTATATAAAACCTATTACTATAAATTATAGACAACTAGCTGCACCCCACTGTTTCTACTGCATAAAGGCTCCTACAAACAGGCGCGACACGCGATATAATCGCGCGCGACACAAAGGCACCGCTCGTTGCGCGACTTGCGGTGCCTTTATGTCGCGTGTCGTGTCGCGCCTGTTTGAAGGAGCCTTAAGTCTCGATCCCGTGGTTATATATCGAGATATAAAGTATCTTGTGGCCCAGGTCATTTTCTAACCATGTGTCAAATTTTATCCAAAGCCATTTAGCCGTTTGGCGTGAAAGAAAGAAAAAAATCAAATCTTTTCTCTTTACAATATTAGTTTAGATATCGGTTATTAGTTCTTATTGATCTAGGTAGGTATTCGTTTCCTTGACTGTCTCACTGATGAGAAAACGTTTTCTGTATTTTCTTCTACACCTCTCTTTTCCTCTTTCTCCTTTTCAGGCTCTCATCTCTGTGAAAATAATTCAGTTCTTCTCGATAAAGATTTATTGACGGTGACTTGCTGAAGGTCCTACACACAATATTATACAATGTTTCAGTTACAGTGACTAACTTACGTTCATGGAATCAATGTGGTGGCCAGTACCTAATAGATTAAATAAAGGTCTAAAAAAACTACTAGGTAATAAGTAATAACATAAGCTAATAAGTAATATCACGACTTTATGCACAGAATATTCAGAAACAATTGCACTGAGTTCACTGAACAGCATTGAGATAAAACTGCCTATAAACTTTTGTAACATTATTTGTATAACATAATAAAAATAATTATGTATTTACTTGGTTAAGAATACAACATCCGTTTCATGACAAAAATAACTGATGTCACTTAGAAAGCTGCCATGCTAAAATGGCACATCTATAGCAATGGCAAATGGGTTGGACACATCTGTCGCAGGTCAGACGACCCATGGGCCAAACTTACGACCCAATAGGTCCCTCTTAATGGCAAGTGATATCGCAGTAGGCAAAGACGGAGATGACGGGATGAACTGGACGACTTCAACAAGAGTTGGTCCTCAGCAGCTTTAAACAGAGAGAAGGGGAAAGAGAGGGGGGAGGCTTTTGCCCTGCAGTGGGACATCATAGGCTTTTAATAATTATTATTCACTAGCAGCGCCCCGCGGTTTTACCCGTAAGTTTCGATCCTGCCGGTCGATTCAGTAAAAGTCTCACCGTGCAAAAAAATGTTAGGAAAATCATGGGGGCTCTCTCCGAAGATTACTCTGTGGATTTACAAAGCGCTGATCAGGCCAATGTTGGCTTATGGCGCTCTGGTTTGGTGGACGAGGACAGAACTCTCGACCACCATTACCAGACTACAACGCTTCCAACGACTGGCCTGCTCAGCTACCACTGGCTGCATGAAAACCACCCCAACAGCAGCCATGGAGATAGCCCTTCAATTAACTCCCCTTGACCTGTACATACAGCAGGAAGCGGCGCTAGCCGCCATCAGGCTGATGCATCTGGGCATATGGGGCAAAAACATTACCAGTCCACACGCTAAAATCCTGGACCGGGCGATTGAGTACCAGCCTCTCATCGCTGCCCCGTGTGACAGAACACCAAACCAACCGATGTTCAACAAAAACTACATTATACAAACAGTTCAGGAAGAAAGGGATCAGTCAGGAGTCGATGAAGTGCGCATTTATACAGACGGCTCTAAAACACAAAACGGTTCAGGTGCTGGCGTACACTCCCTTGACCTCAACATTAACTTTCACATACCACTAGGCACACATAGTTCGATCTTTCAATGCGAATGTGTTGCCTTAACACAAGCTGCAACAGCAGTAAAGCGCTTAGGCATCCGGAACTATGGCATTAAATTCCTATCCGACAGCCTATCTGTGCTCAAAGCTTTAGCAAGCAAACAAACTAACAATAAGCTAATTTTTGAGTGCCATCTAGCTCTAGAGAGTTTATCGACGTCTAATCGTATTACTCTCCAGTGGATCAAGGGGCACAGTGAATCTTTGGGCAATGATGCTGCAGATGAACTTGCGAAGAGAGGCTCTGACATGAGGGTGCTAGGCCCGTACCCACTTCTCCCTTTGCCTTTCTCACAATTTCGTGCGTGGATTCGCCAAAGATCGACCGAACTTCATAACAACAGATGGTCACGGGCAACAGACTGTAGACAGTCAAAATTGGCTCTACCAATGATACACCCGCGATTAACCAAAAAAACTTCTCAACCTGAGTAGGAATAACCTTAGAATAATAATAGGTACAATTACGGGCCACAACCTCCTTAACAAACATCTTTTCAACATAGGCGCCACGGACAGCCCCCTCTGCAGGGGCTGCCTTGATGCCGAGGAATCAGCCGCCCACGTCATCCTGGATTGCGAGGCCGTGGCTTCTCAACGTGAAGAAATCCTCGGAACAATGAGGTCGCTCCGCGAAGCCTGTGAAGCTCCCAGGAAGCTTCTGTGCTTCTGGGCGGAGCTAGGCTGGCTCTGTTAGCCAGAATCCCCACGCACAACGGACCGAATGGGAGTCTAAGTGCGGAAAAGGGAGTCCTATCATCATCATCATCTCACCGTGAAAACTTAGCTGAAGTGAGTTTGTTTTTGCTAGCAATTGACACTATTGACAGCTCACTCCACGCTCACTTCACCTAAGTTATCACGGTGAGATAGTTACAGAATCGCACTGCTGTGGGAATATCGGGATAAAAGTATCCTATGTATTAATCCAGGAAATGGTCTATCTATGTGCCAATTTTCATCCAAATCTGTTCAACGGTTTACGCGTAATTGAGTAACAAACATCTTCACAAACTTTCACATTTATAATATTAGTAGGATTTACTTAGACAACAGTGATTCATGTTTAAGTACTTAGGTACAAAAAACTTAATAGCCAAATTAGTATGTTACAGTTATAACTTATAATGTGAATCAATATTTAACACGTAATATAAAATATGAATAAATTCTCACTTAAAATTACACCTTGCGTAGTTTGTGTTTATTTTTCAATAAGCAAATTAGTTATTACGTATTATGCCGTTTTATATGTTTACTAAGAGCTAGTATAAAATTAGTATAAATTTTATTAAGTTTTAAACCAACTTTATAAAATTTTAACGCCTGTATTTTTTATATTTTTATAAGATACCTAATTGGTATTTTGCTCTAGGCAAATGATCATGCGGAGATTATTATGTACTTAAAACTATAAAGTTTAATAGAATTTTAACGATAAAGTCTATTTAGTCGACTTTTTCATCATCTTGCCGTGCAACAATATCTAACAATATTAATCTAAACTGTAATAGAGATTTTTTGTATGTTTGTTTGTTGCGTTTTCACGCTAAAACATCTCGCCGGTTTTGGATGAAATTTGGCACTTGGGTAGGTCATGTCAGGTCACTTGTATTAGGACATAGGTTACTTTCATCCTGCATAGACCAAGTCACGGGCAACAGCTAATGTTTTTATATTTTTCCCTTCATAAAACATTACTCATAATTTCAACAGCTGGCAGGCTGCTTTCTTCGTGTAACTTGGTAGGTACAGACCCCAGCACATCAAGCTACTACAATCTGTCAAATTTCTTTAATAGATTTTTAACTTTATCGCTAAAGCATATGGTTCAAAGTTGATTGGGAAAATTTTACAGTTTCGGGTAGGTTAATGTGCTGGCGTCTCGCGTCTGTACCTACACGATGAAATTATTTTCTTATATAAATATAAGTATTTGTAGTTAGTATCTTCTTAATAGTCCATTAAATAAACTATAACTATAGATGCAATCATACTTTAACATAGCAATTTAAGTTAGGTATTATAATTTGAGTAACTTCAATTAATTACCTACATCATTTCCAATTTTATTAACAATAAATTGGTTTTAAGAACGTACCGTAATAACTTTCAATAAGTATGTAGTAACAGCCACAAGGGTCGATCGATCATGCCGCGGTTGGTCTATGGATGGGTGACCATATTTACATATCCAGACTATTTAAGACCCCTCCGTGCCGCGAAAAGCACGTTAAGCCATTAGTCCCGGCTGTCATTCGTGGATCATTGGCAGTCGTTACGGGTTGTTAGTAGCCCGAAAGTCTGACAACCAGTCTTACCAATGGGTATCGTATAACCCAGCAACTGGGTTGTGGAGGCCAGATAGGCAGTCACTTCATGTAACATACTGGTATTCAGCTGCATCCGGTGAGACTGGAAGCTGACCCCAACATAGTTGGGAAAAGGCTAAAGAGTAATATAATACGAGCGTAGAACAAAATAATCGAATAAAGTAGCTACAGAGTTTAAATTAAATAATTGATATAAGCGTAATGCATTATAAACCGCATGAATTTAAAAGTGGTCGTTTTAATAACTATTATTAGAGCCTGTCTAAAAATGACAGTTAAGATAATAATCGTTTTGTAGAGGGCGCTGGGAGCCTTGCGGAGTCATTTAATTAATTATAACCTCACATTTGCTGATACGCAAGTATTAATCCAAGTGTTGCAAGCTAGAGGAGCTAAGTGCAATCACTAATCAAGATGCAGGTGCCTCCCAGGTGCGTCGGCATACTCATTTAGTTAAGTGCACCTAGTTTGAACGCCGTATCACCAATGGAGTAAACAAAATTAGCGTTTTGAACGCTGTTTACCAGTTAATTAGCAATCTGTCTATGTCTAGTATTAGCACCGGCGCGGACTGCTGCCTTTAAAGTATTTAATTAGTTCTAATAAAAGATGTTATAACTATTATTTGCCTTTAGATTAAGCGTTTGTTATGTAGTGGTACCCGTTACATATCGTCCATTGCATTAGCGCGATAATTATATGAAACTAGCTAGCCCGGCTGCTTCACACGATTTTTACGACTTGACAAATATCTAGATTAATTTGTTATAATTAATGATTACATACATACATAAATGACCAATGATACACCCGCGATTAACCAAAAAACTTCTCAGCCTGAGTAGGAATAACCTTAGAATAATAATAGGTACAATTACGGGCCACAACCTCCTTAACAAACATTTTTTTGAACATAGGTGCAACGGACAGCCCCTTTTGCAGGGGCTGCCTTTATGCCGAGGAATCAGCCGCCCACGTCATCCTGGATTGCGAGGCCGTGGCTTCTCAACGTGCAGAAATCCTCGGAAAAATGAGGTCGCTCCACGAAGCCTGTGAAGCTCCCAGGAAGCTTCTGTGCTTCTGGGCGGAGCTAGGCTGGCTCTGTTAGCCAGAATCCCCACGCACAACGGACCGAATGGGAGTCTAAGTGCGGAAAAGAGAGTCCCATCATCATCATCATCATACATACATAAATGCTGGACGAGAAGCACAGAACCGGTCGAAGTGGTGGTGTTTGAAAGAGGCCTATGTCCAGCAGTGGACGTCTTTCTGCTGAAATAATAATGATGATGATGACACACGTAACCCTTTCGGAATAATTTCTCTAAATGATAGTAAAAACCGCATCAAAATCTGTTGATTGTTTAGAAGAACAACGCGGTCACACAGATAAACACGAAAAGCAACTTTAATTTATAATATAAAGGTATAGATAAACAACATCCCCACTTTCTTAAGTTTTTTATATACATAGGTAACTGTCACACTATTATTATAAAGGCGAAATTTTGTGAGCGTGTTTGTTACTTCTTCACGCACAAACGGCTGAACGGACATTGATGAAATTTGGCACACAGATAGTTTATAACCAGGATTAACAAATATGATACTGTTTATCCCGATATTTCCACAGGATTGACACTTATGTGGGTGAAACCGCGGGGCACTATTAGCAGTGGCGAAGGTTCCATACAACTTGACTCCTTCTTTTCTTCCCTTTGAAAAATGGCACAGTCAGTATTCTATAGACAAATAATATAATCACATTAAATCTATCTACTCCGGCTTACCTTTTACAAAAATTGACCCTTCGCTACTGACTGCTAGTAACTTTTATAAAATTAGAACCTGTACAACTAATCCATAATCATATCTTACCATTTCACAAACAAGTTCAAATTTAGATACAATTTTCCGCAAAATCTTGCTACACGGAAGTATACAAAAATAAACTGGAAAGTGCATGGCCAAAACGCATGAATTGGATCCGCAGTAGGTAAATAATATTTATTTCTCACGTACCAATATAAGCAGAGATAAATATGTCCATTCTATGAAACGTTAAAATGCTGGCTGCACTTTCCTTTTAAGTAACATCAACATCAAAACAAATCAAACGATTATTTGATAAAACTACATTATTTTGATAAAGGTGAGACCTTATAACGGAATCATCTGTCACGAAATTCAAAGTTTTTATGCTTTTCACTCAAACGGAACCCCATAAAGACAGGCCGGAAACCAAGTAACGTTTTATTTTACCTCACAACCGCATTCTGGGAAAACAAAGCTCAAAGAATTTCAAAATTAAGCCGTCTTGCAGGAGTGATGAAGACGTTCCACCATACGTCAGCCGCGAGTCGTGTGGAAATCGAATTAAATCAGTCACTGGCTGAAAACAATCGTTTCTTGGCACGAATGGACAACAATGCCTGTTATTAAAAAAAAGAATGGTGATAAAGAACGTATAATTTGTTCAGTAATTAATGCGGGACGGTGCACGGTGTGACGGGGCGTGAGTAAAGCTTCTCGTTTCGCATGTAGAAAGCCGCGTCTGTCCGCATACTGGTTCAAAGTTACGTCGATAATGTTACGATAAGAACGTACTCATTTGTATAATTAATTGTGACTAATTGAGACGTATTTCAGTGCACAAAATGTGTATGTAAATTAAATTAGCGGAGGTTCAGCAATTAGGGGTTGGATTGTTGAGTATCGAGGTTGCATACTTTGTAACGAATTTAAAACGATGTGTTGTTATAATCGGTGGGCACGCGAGTCAGACTGGTGGACAAAAATCTCTTCTGGAATGAAGCCGCAGTGTGGCATGCGAATTGAATTGCATGGTCCGGTGTCACACGGCTCAGCCCTCGCTAACAATATTCAACAAATCGCGCCCTCAATAATAAATTGTACTCATAACTCAAATAATGTAATTGTTGTGATTTTCTGTAAACTAGTTGCGAATTTTAAGTATGTAAGAATGTACCTATATTAATTGGTTTTTTATTATTAAATGTATCAGTGCAACTTATTCGGATTGTAAATTAGTAAAATTCAAATGAAATCGTTGCATTTTATTAGAGGAACTTGCTTTTGCCCGCGGCTTCGCCCGCGTGGATGGTGGAAAATATCCCACGGGATCGTATTACCGACAATTGATTTTCTATTGTAATGGGCCGCTAGAGGCCCGCGCCGGGCCTATGTTAATCCAAGTTATAAAAATATGTGTGTCCCAATTTCAATCAAAATCTATTCAGCCGTTTGCCATTTCGGACCATGATATACCTACATTCATACAAACAGACAAAAAATTATAAAATCTGTATTTTCGGCATACACTTTTTTTTTTCAAAAATACTCAAGTTACAGTTTTGACTTCGTTACTATTTTAATACATTAATAAGTTTATAAAGGATGAAAGAAGAATTATAGAGAAAATTAACCTAAAAGTCTTTTCAACTATATGTACTCGTATGTACCTACCTAAGTATGCAAACAATACAGGGAAAGCAGAGTTTTATCCTTGTATCGAAGTTGCACAATTAACCTACACGGAACACGTTCCTCAGTTACTCACAAGCAAAATAACAACAACATAAACACTCACAAACACAACAAACATACCTATAAAATACCTATACCTACCTATACCTATATCCTAGAAAACGTGACGCAATTAAACCTAACATCGTATAAAAATACTAAATGAAAGATATAAAGGTTGTGTTCATTAGATGCGCAGCGGCACGTGTACGCACAATCGTCAGTTAGGGCAGTAACAGACAGCATGCGGCATTCGTTACCCCGACTGACATTCCAATAGAGCCTGAGAAGCCGCCAGCTGTCGCGAACCAGCCTTATGACCACACTTGTATTACGTACTTTATGAATGAATGTGTCGAGTATAAACTAATGACAGGATTTAGAACTGATTAATTTTCTTTTTTTTTACATTTTTTATATGGCAGGTATTTTCATATTTTCCATGAATTCCATGTTCTAATTATTGTTTGAAATAAACCCTTACATATGAATGTTTAAGTTTTGAAGACTAAAGACACGATGGATGGACTGTGTGAATGATGATATGGTTAGAAAGGGGGTGACTACTGCGATGACGACTAATAGAGAAGTATGGAAGAAAAAGAGATGTTCTGCCGACCCGAACTAGATTCACATATAATTATATTACATATACAAATCCTTCAAACAGGCGCGACACGCGATAAAATCGCGCGCGACATAAAGGCACCGCAAGTCGCGGAACGAGCGGTGCCTTTGTGTCGCGCGCGATTCGCGTCGTGCGTCGCACCTGTTTGCAGGAGCCTTTATGTGTGTCAATTTACTCGCCCCCTATTAGGTACGTAGGACTTAAAGCATAGGTGTGGGCGTATAGGGTACACCTCTGCCTTACCCATCTGGAACTACGCGTGATGATATGAGTTATAATGCGCACATACAATTTTTAATAAAGATGATTTAAGTACTAAGTGACAATGAAAATGACATCACTCACTACTACTTGATCGGAGAGTACCTACCCACACGTCGTAAATATTGGCTTAAGGCGCTGCTCAAACGTAGGACACCGTAAAACGCTCAGATTTTTGTAGGTACCAAAACCAATACTTCTAACTAGGCATATTGGTGTTGGTACTCATTACAAGCCAGAAAAAAATAGTAGTGTATTGTTCAAAGAAAAGACTTATTGAAAAATGTTTCATTAAAATAAACTAGAATCATTATAAACCAATCGTAAAACAGAGCTAAAAAAACTTTTTCGTTACAGTATTCTCTACATTATGAGCGTAAACTATCATATTTTATGTAATGATAATAAAGGAAATTCAATCAACTAAAGAAATACCAGAAAATTGATCTACTGAGTTGTGCATTTATTTTTTAAATTAAAACTGAAAAATTTAGTTTTATTTTGGTGGTCATTCGGTTCAACTAACATCGAACGCATCACTGTTTTGAACCTTACTTGTTGCCGGTTCTGACCGCGCCTTAAGAAGATTCTAGAATGACAACCAGCTATATAGCATAAATATCTATTACACGTGTTACTGTAGAGATCATAACCTACTTGGTGCTTACATGCAACCACCGCAAGTCCCTTAAAAGTTATTGGCAAGAGTTTTATCCTGAGAATAAATTTTGAATTTTTTACAGTTTTTCCGTACTAGAACTGTAAGACGTCAATTTTATTCCACGGATAAAAGATATCTGAATTTGGTAAAATCAGCCCTTCTTTAGTAAAAGATGAGAAGACAGTAGGCGTCAGATCTGGCTGATAAGCCTAAGGAAAAATATATAATTTTTTTTATTAATTTAAAGATCTTAATATATATAAAAGTAAATAGTCTTTTAATCATTAATCCTGGTATACAGTTAGCATCCCTCCTCAGGCTAACAGTACTATCCATTAAAGTTAAATACCTGAGATCATGTCATACCTGCTCTCCATTAAAAACTAGACTAAAACGGTAAAACTTGTTCGGAAGTGATCTTACTAAATGGTCTGCGGAATTTGAACGAAATTCAACCTAATAAATATTAGCCAGCAGCCTTTCTTTTTTATTTTTGTTTAACAGTTAAATCTAGGGTATCCATATACGCGATGAATTTATATTTGTTTTACAGATACAAAACTAAGATTATTTGAATTGAGTTAGTTGTACACATTAACTAAATTGGCTTTTCGTGTTCATCTGACCGCGTTGTTCTTCTAAACTCCGCAACTAATTTTGATTCGGTTTTCACCATCATTTTGAGAATTTATTCCGAAAGGTTTATTTATTTATTTATTTTATGTGTACAATAAACATGTATCAAACGTAAATATAATAATAAAGAAACAATGTTATATCAAGTCGTAAATCAGTGCGAACGAGAAGCGGGTCGCTAATTTAGTATAAAATTAATCATGAATCAAAACTAATGCGCTAGATACAGCACTTGTGTAGTTTTAATACTCCACCAACAAAGTCTTAAGTGAGAGCCCTATTTTACTTGTTTCTGCCTCAAATCTGGAATAACTTTGCATAGCATGAATCGCAAAAAGCGCTCCGTACGTAAAAGATGCATGCATAGCTGGCCAGCGTCCTGATTTAATAGAATAGAGGACCATAGATGTAGAGACATACGGCGTTCGTACTCGCGCGTATTTCCGTTTATTTTGTTCTAGTGATTCGTTGGGTTTATGTAGTTTACATTGATGGCTGCATTGCTCAAATTTTTTCCGTTTTTTTTAACATACTCTGTTCCACTTCTGGTCAAAGGCCTCATACAGGGATGGCGTCGGCTTCTTTAAAAAAATAACTAATTGTTAATCCTAATGTTGTAATTGTAACAGTGTTTTCGTGCGGGGAAAGGGGAAGTTTTGATGCGGAAACTTCAACTAAAACGAAAGCGAACTATTTTCGGCGTGTTGTGATCTTGTTGTAAGATCACTAGACACTAGCCGTAACGCTGTTTGAGTACTAACAGATTTGCAAATACCTACGTAACGGTAGGTACCTAATTATATTCAGGGACTTCTCCATAGCGAAAAGCAAATTCAATTTACTTATTTCGTCTGTTGTTTCAAAAAACATCAAAATCCACTTTTAATCCAGCAGAAATGTACAGAGTTCTAAACAAAACATCGTCGTAAGTGATGTTGGTAAGGGTAGGGTCGCGCGTGCGGCCTCTGTGGTCGTTTTGCGGCGCGCATGCGTCGTGACCGCGCGCGCGCTCTCGTCACGCGTCCCGCCCAGCGCAAGCGCACACCACTATTTTATCGCATTAATTATTTGGAAAAGGATTCCCGAAGAGCCAACATTCTTGTGAGCTTGTCAGCTGTGGGAACCTGGTTTAATGATTAGATTTTTAGTTTAATATTAATAGAGAAACGTTGCAGAAGATATATTTTAAGACTATAACGACACGGGAAGTCCTATTGTGGAGGCTAATATAATTTGTTTCCAGTGTTTTTCTTGAACAATCGTCGCTAAGACTTTGTGTTAATAACTTCATGACCACTGCTCTCAAAATGGTGAAGGAAAACATAGTGAGGAAACCGGCATGTCCTAGAACCTAAAATTCGAAGACACGTGACGTCTACCCACCCGCACTGGGCCCGCGTGGTGAATTAGATACAGCCCACTCCCTCTCGAAGATAGAAGGCCTGTGTCCCAGCAGTGGGAACATTATAATCTGAGCTATACAACTGCCAATGAATGACAGTTGTGATTTGAATATGCGAACAATTAAAGTTGGTAATCAATTTGCTTCACAATATTAATATCGTTGAATTTACATTAGCCACCCACGTCATCCTGGATTGCGAGGCCGTGGCTTCTCAACGTGCAGAAATCCTCGGAATAATGAGGTCGCTCCGCGAAGCCTGTGAAGCTCCCAGGAAGCTTCTGTGCTTTTGGGCGGAGCTAGGCTGGCTCTGTTAGCCAGAATCCCCACGCACAACGGACCGAATGGGAGTCTAAGTGCGGAAAATGGAGTCCCATCATCATCATCATCAATACCTGATTACATTACTTTTGATTGAAACTATTTATAGACCTAAAGATGTTATTAATTGTATCGTCTGACGCATACATATAAAATGCTTCATTGTATAGTTTGCTATTGAGATAGACTCATGGTAGCACAAATTTAAACTTTAGTGGTTTTTGGTTGCTATTTAATATGAATAACCCTGTATTCTTTTATATAAATGATAAATAAAAAACCTGTAAGTACATAAGTAGGTTCATAATAAACCTACGTATGTAGATGCTACAAACAATAAAAACGAAACTCATTAAATATGTATAGAACGTTGCACTGCATAACATTGTAACTTCAACCGATATCTGTTTACCTACAGCAGTGAACGTTACCATGAGAGCTTTCACCACAGATCAGACAGTTTTGGTGTTTTCCCATACAAACTTTATGTTCTAGATAATGAATTCCGGGTTCCTAAACAGGCATAGAAGGGTAAAAACAAATAGCTGTAGAGCGTGCGTGTAATTCCCTTATTATTGATTGTAAATCGGTTAGGGTCTGACCATAAAGGAGAATTAAAGTGGATTTTTATTAGCCTCGGAATTGCCAAGACTATATTATCTTTGAATAATATGTTGAATTGGAGTGCATTGAGAACTCTCAAATTCGAAGACTTAAGTGACATCTACTAATCCGCACTAGACCCGCGAGGTGGATTATAGTGACACCCTATCAATCGGAATCTGAATCATTTTGAAGCAAATTGCTAATCCATTGCTTCATAAGTTCCAAAAATTTGTCTGCTCAACACGTAAATAACGCAATGAATGTTGCTGAACTGTCAAAATGAAACCAATTCCGATTGATATGTATTACCACCCGTATCTTTTGATTGCGTTGGCTTAGAAGTTTTCACTGCTTCAAGGGATTGCAGCCCTGAGTATATGATATTAATTTCAACTTGATAACTCCACGCGAAAAAAGGTCTTGACAGATGGACAGACAGACTGACAACGAAGAGATCTTACATGGGTTCCGTTTTTCCTTTTGAGTTACGGAACCCTACGGAACAACAATAAAAAATACGTATTCCTATTTACACAATTCATTACAAAACCAATAAATCTTCCTGAATGCACACTTTGCACATGTCTGTTACATCATTATGTCTGTAAACATTGCGTAAAGGCTTAGTGAAGTTATTTGACATTGTCATTACTTTTGATTTAAGTATACCTCGGAACCCGGGTGGTCTACGATGATTCTATTCTATTTTTTTCTATGGCAATAGTGCCGATGTCGACAATTCTGCCAATGTCATACAATGATGACTTGTTTTGATATAACTACCTACTCACATACCTACTTTTCCAATCAATTATCAATTCAACAGAAAATGTGAGTGCTTTCGTATAATATGTTTTTTTATTTGTAGAGATTCATAATTTTTTTCAATTGTAATGTAAACATGTAATGTAATCATTGAGGTTTCATATCTATATGATATCGTTACTTAGCTAACTTACATAATGCAGCCTACCTTTTATCAATTTTAAAAGACGATTATTTGTTTTTGCTGCTAGCAGTGCTAGCATACTCCGCCTATAATATTCCCACTGCTGGGACACAGGCTCCTCTCTATGAGAGGGAGTGGGCCGTAATCCACCACGTGGGCTTAGTGCGGGTTGGTAGATATCACATATTTTCTAAATTTTTTTGGTTTTTGGTTCTAGGACATGGTGGTTTCCTCACGATGTTTTCCTTCACCGTTTTGCGAGCAGTGGTGATGAAGTAATGGACACAAAGTAAAACGCCGGTCAGGGTTCAAACCTACGACCTACAAACTCGTAAGTCGCGGTCGTTACCACTGGGCCACCACTGCTCTTTTGGTGCTCAATCATCACTCAATATCAATCAAATTTTGAAATAGTTTTACAGGAAATCGACAGTAGTAGACATACAGGCAGACAAATACCAGAACATTTATATAAAACATTTCGGCAAAAAAATCTAGCCACCCCAATGTGAAACGCCCCTACTTATGATTACACGGGACTCATGCAAAAACGAACAAGTGTGTAGGCCTGTAAGTGGCCGCAAAGTGCAAGCTTACACAGCGCATCGGTTGTAGAATTGTGTGCACTGTGCAGTTACTCCACTGCCATGTCTTTATACCGCACTTGATGCCGTATTAATGAGGACTTGTGCAGAGGTAAGACAACTGTCGGAAGATAGAGAGAAGTGTTTTTTTTTTAATAATTTTCGAAGCTTTTGATATGTTCGTACGCCTCAAAAGCCTCCAACTACAATTTAGCGGATAATGGACACATCTATTCGTAAGCTTGCACGGTATGGATATAATTTTAATCACTGTGAACCTGAGCTCACTTTGACAACCCTAACGTTACCCTACCCCTTCTCTACCTCTAAAGTAAGTACTCGGAATACAGAACGAAACAGAAGGCGGTTACGATCATAATTTCATGCCACTCAATGTGGCCAAATACAAAACAAAAATTCCCCTTCTGCTAATGTGGAGAACATTACATACCCTAGTAATATGGGTTGTCATTTCTGTCTGATCAGCTGCGATTTCATAGATAAGTCGTTTCGAGAAAGGTTTTGTGATAAACGTTATCTGACGATTGACTATCAGCCCTTATAAGAGTAATAGTATCTGTTATCTCAGGTTCGCGAAGATGTTTATTTTATTTAGTTCGCGCCTTCTGGTTTACTCTGTATTCTGAGCGTTAGTACAGTTGATAACACAAACACGTTGCATATCTTCTCTCTGTTCGCAGGATTCTGCAAACGGAACGTGAAGTGCCGACAAGGTATTGTCGTTATTTGAAAATAGAAGTCTGAAGATGGGGGATCATTATTGTTTTGTATTTTACACACTTTTTGACAGTTGCAAGTTTGGTCAACAGCAGCAGAGATTACTCTAACGAATTATTGGTTACGAATAGTTGGTTTTGCATTGATTTGACGATTTAAACATGTACGGGGTTCAAACACAGCTGAAAAGGTGTGTACACACACGTACACGTTTGACTCCAACAGGGTGGAACTAGTCGTGAGCTCGAACTCACTGGCGGTTATGGCCAAAAATCACGCTGTCTCACCTGGCTTCGTGTCCGACAGACATAGTATAAGTGATGAGCAGATAGACCCTAGTTTACACGCACAACGTCTAATTCTCACGCACAGAAACCCCGTCCGAACTGAAAGGCGCGTAAAAAAAATCGAAAAGTGTAAATCCACTGCATAAATCAATTACGGTTTACATTAACGGAACAAGACTCGAAAGCAAGGCCAAGCGGTGTAAACTGTCCGCAATTGACATACCTAATCTTGAGATGAAAAATTAAACGAACACTTCTAGATCATTATTGTACCCAGAAGCCGCAAACAACATGTCTTGCTAAGTTTAAAACAACGAAACTTTTTACAGGTTTTTAAAAAACGTATAGGCGGCTTTCGCTCATCAAAATACCTTAGAAGAAGGATTACCAATTAACTTAATCATCCAATACCAACAATGGTACGACGCTCGTAAAGTTTCACACAAACATAATAATTACTAAGAATGAAACTCAAGAAATATTCCAAGTTAGCAATAACGTGTAAAACTTCACTATTACTTTGCCAACGGATAGGCAATGCCTCCTAGTCATAACCAGACTCCGTTCCACAATATATATATGTTAAAACATTCGTATGTAAAACTGTCGAGGCTATCCGTCTTCAAATACCGCCGTCGCAGCGATATAATCATAAACTCGGGACACACGACCAGTTTTATGAACCACCTAAAACATTGCTCTGCGGCTTCCTTACTATTAAAATTAAAAGATTTCATATTTCTCGTAACTTTGGGACGTGCGATATGCAATATATTTATTTGTGTGAGTGTAGCTTTAGATGTCTGACTGAAGAAAATTCTCGTAGGCATCATCATCTTCCTAGCCTTTTCCCAACTATGTTGGGGTCGGCTTCCAGTCTAACCGGACGCAGCTGAGTAGGTACCGTACCAGTATTTTATATTTTATGGGGTGACTGCTTATCTGACCTACACAACCTACTGGGTCGTTAATACTATACCCCTTGTCAGACTTTCAAGCTTCTGACGACCCGTAACGACTGTCAAAGATCCACAGATATAACAGAGGAGTCTTGGTATGTAAAGATAGTCACCCATCCACGGACCAACCGTGGCAAGCGTAGCTTAACCTGATCTATCGACTCGTGCGGCTGTTATTACTTAGCCACAAACAAATTCTCGTTGGCATATATATAAGTTTAAGCATATATATATATATAAGTTTAAGCATATATATATATATATATAAGTTTTAGCATATGTATAAGTTTAAGCAAATATGTACTTTTTTTTTTTTTTTTGAGGATGGGAAATCATCAAATGACTCTTCCCGCTCTGGGTGGAGCGGAAGGGAGTGTCAGACTCTTACTGACTAAAACCCACCCGTGTTCCTTCCTTAGCCCTTTATGTTCCGGGCCAACGGTAACCCTTTCGGACAATCCCGCTGGCCCGGCAGGCTTCGGCCCTATCGGGCCCCTTCATTTCATGCTGACATCTCTTTGAGGCGCGCGTGGCAAATTATGTACTAACATAAGCTTCATCATTTTAAAACGGAGCTTTCGGGAGTTATTGGGAAATGGTTGAAAATAAATTAAAACCTCGCGAGGAAATAATTCAGTCAGTTGACTCAGTTAGGAAGTTCGATCGAATTGAAGATGTTTTTTTTTTAATGCAATCTCCTCGTTCCATTTCGAGTTGATGTAGGTATGTAAATTTAAACGAGTCAAAACTAAGTTGAATTGAGTCAACTTTATTATTTATGTATCATTGAATTAAATTCAGGTACGTATCCGAAATAAAATTCACTTCTAACATTTGATTATGTACAGACGCCAAGCACATCAAGCTACCCGAAACTGTCAAATTTTCCCAATCAACTTTGAACCTACTTTAACGATAAAGTTGAAAATCTATTAACGAAATTTGACAGATTGTAGTAGCTTGATGTGCTGGTGTCTGTACATTGTTTTTTTTGTTAGTTAGCTATAAATAAAGCTGATAAAAGCGTGTTAAAAAGGGGGATAAAAATCCAATTGAGAAACAAGCAACTGATAAAATCCAATGAATAGGTATAATTCAAAGACCGTTTTCAATTAAAGGCTCCCACAAACAGGCGCGACACGCGATATAATCGCGCGCGACAGAAAGGGACCGCTCGTTGCGCGACTTGCGGTGCCTTTGTGTCGCGCGCGATTTTATCGCGTGTCGTGCCTGTAAGGAGCCTTAAGTTAGTCTTGACAAAAAGCAAATAAAAGAAGCCAGCCTGATTATTCATTGGCTGGTTCAACAAATTCATCGAACTGGTATTATTTCCGATGCCATTAAGAAACGATCACTAGCCAGGCATCTTTTTTTGGGGAGTTTTTTTTGTATATAGTGATATATATTTTTTGCTATCTGACTGGCGATGAATAGAAACTAGTTAAAATGCACTTCTAATGCTGCCTCGAGGACCACGTTTACGATGATGAATGAATAAATGGGTAGGTACTTTTATATTGTATTGTTTCTTGGTTAACAAACCTATCCACAGGTTTTCGGTTTGAAACATGGCAATAATTACTGATAGCTTAATCAATATTTTGAAAGCGATGATGGAATAGTTATCAGCATCTACATTATTCAATTTGAGCGTTTAAAAACGTTGTACGGTCAGCAACATAAGTCGTTTAACACTTCTCAGTTATTGAGCAAAATATTAACAGTTCAGTTGTTTAATCTCAGTTATTGAGCAAAATATTTATTCAAAATTGTACTTCCGCTGCAATTTTGAAAAAATATTTTGCAGTACCTGTTTGAAGAATCAGCAATATCATAGTGCCCTACCTGCGAGGTGGCCCAGTGGTAACGGCCCCGACTTACGAGTTGAAGGTCGTGGATTCGAACCCAGTCAAGCACATTACGTTGTGTAAATAATTTCATCACCACTGCTTTCAAAACGGCGAAGGAAAACAACGTGACGAAACGGGCATGTTCTAGAACCAAGACATGCGACATTTACCCAACCCGCACTGGGCCCGCGTGGTACATTATCAGCCCCCTCCCTCTCGAAGAGTGGAGGCCTGTGTCTTAGCAATGGGAACAACATAAGCTGCTGATTATGTTAACAAACCTGCCCACAGGTTTTCCGTTTGGAACATAGCAACAATGACGGATCATCATCATCATTTCAGCCGAAAGACGTCCACTGCTGTACATATACGGAGGTCTATGTCCAGCAGTGGTCTATGTCCAGCAGTGGACGTCTTTCGGCACAGTACCGGTTCAAGTGGAGGTGCTTGGGCTCCCCCAAGCACCTCCACTTCGACCGGTACTGTGCTTCTAGCATTCAACGGGTGCCTGCGGCCTTCACAAGGTCCTCGGTCCACCTTGGGGGAGACATTGACGGATAGCCTAATGAATATTTTGGAAGCGAATACCAATATGATGAATAGTTGCAGCATAATATGGCGAAGACAGTCCGTGTTTTTCTTTTTTTCGCTGCACTACGTAGGTATAATCAAAGAGATTGGGATTGGATTGATTGGTATTTATTATGGCACAGACAAAAAAGAATTATTGAAAAATCCTTCACCAATGGGATTTGATACGATTAACTTAACAGTTAACTGTCCATTATGATTCATAATGTTATCCTTTTATGATTCTGCCAAAGTGTCCTTTTTGGCCACCTGAGCTTTTACCTGCAGAAACAGCAATATCATAGTGCCCTACCTGCGGGGTAATCGCGTAACATACTAACAGTAAGAATGGCGTTCATTTTGACGGTTCAACAACATACATTGCGTTATTTACGTTGTTGAGCAGACAAACTTTTCGAACATATGAAGCAATGGAACAGCGTCCTCCAAAATGATTCATATTGTGATTGATATTGTTTTACGCAATTAAGACATCAAAGACTAGGTTCGATGTCAAAGTAGTTGGTTATTAGAAAATATTTTTTTACGGTCACTATAAGACTGGTTTAAGGCTCGTGCACACAGGCGCGACGCGACACGCGACACAAAGGCACCGCAAGTCGCGCAACGAGCGGTGCCTTTGCGTCACGTGTTGCGTCGCGCCTGTGTGTACGAGCCCTTTATGCGTATCTTTATATTTAAAATATGTATTCCTCAATCACCTACCACTGTTTGTCTCTGCATCACCCAAAGGTTGACTGGTAGAAAATGCCTATGGCATTAAGTCCGCCTCTGTACATTTATGTGCTTGAAGTATTAAATATTATATATATGTACCTACATATAATATTATACTATTATTATACATATATACAAATGTCAGTTTAAGTAAACACTTCGTTCGTTTTTGGGAGTAATGCTTCAATAAACTTTTTGCAGATATTATTTGTGAGTAGCAACACTTAAAGGCTGGTCAAAAAGCTACCAGATTTTATCTAAGTCAACAATGAACAAAGAACACAGGTCAGGAAAGGTGCCACTGAACAAAAAACGCATTGTGCTCCTGTAGGTATATTCTTTCAGCAACTTTGGATGCATTTTTCTTTGACAAAAACTGTCATCTTTGTAGATTTTTCTAAAGATTTTCGTTTTTAGTAACTATAAGTAGTCGCAATAACTATAAGTAGTCAGTTACTAAGTAGGTAGGTATACCTAGTTAAAAACTAAAATCGACTGCTGGACATGCATATATGGCATAGTATTATTGGGTTTTCCCATTAGGAATTTCTTGGAAACAGCCCGGAACTCGGAAGTTGGCTGTGTGATACCCCCGTGCCTCGGAAGGCACTTTTAGCCGTGTGTCCTAGCTCACCGTCCGTTCAGGACCAGACCCGTGCCGGACGTCGCGTACGTGTTCCACGCGCGCCTCAAAGAGATGGCAGCATCAAAAGAAGGGGCCCGTCAGGGCCGAAGCCTGCCGGGTCAGCGGGATTGTCCGAAAGGGTTACCGCTGGTTCGGAACATAAAGGTCTAAGGAAGAAACACGGGTGGGTTTTAGTCAGTAAGAGTCTGACACTCCCTTCCGCTCCACCCAGAGCGGGAGGGGTCATTTGATGATTTCCCATCCTCAAAAAAAAAAGCCGTATGTCCTGCGCCTGATCTCTCTCCGGTCGTGTCGGATTACCGTCCCATCGAACTATGAGGTTTAGGGAAGAGAGAGTGAACCTGTGTCTGCGCGCACACTTGTGCACTATAATATCTCCCGCGCCGAAGGCTAGTCTCCGTTGAGATTGGCCGCCATGGACAAAATTCGGTCTGGAAGACCGAACCTATTTTTTACTTGCTTCAAAAAAGTTAATAGAAATTCATTAGTTGGTAAATATTGTTTGCCTTCTACATATGTACTTAATATGTACAGACGCCAGCACATCAAGCTACTACAAACTGTCAAATCTCTTTAATAGATTTTCAACTTTATCGCTAAAGCATAAGGTTCAATGGTGATTGGGAAAATTTTACAGTTTCGGGTAGCTTGTCGTGTTGGCGTCTTTACCTATGGTTACGTCTGCTTTCGAATCGGTATAAAGTATATGAGAATAGTTTATGCCATGAAAAAATTTTAGACTGTTAACTTGTAATGAGACATATCAGATCCAACGTTTATATCAACTACTAGCTTCTGCCCGTAAATTCGTCCGCGGGAAGTTTCTAGTTCCCCAACCCACCCCGTCGCATCGCATCGCCTGCCCGCGCTATTACTTCATTTTTGCTTAGCGTTATTTCTGACTTTTTTTTCATTTTGCTCGGCTCTTACGAGTCCCAGCGTAATGTTAAATAGCCTATTATAGCCTCAAGCATTGGGCTATCAACTGCGGAATTTCTCAAATCCGACTGGTAGTTCCAGCTTAGAGATTAGCATTTACAAACAAACAAACTCTTCAGCATTAATATTAGTATACCTAATTAAAGAAAGATAGTACCTACCTACCCTGCACTTGTTACGTATTGTTTCCAGATGAAAACTGTAATTAATTCGTGGAGTTTCGAGCTTCTCCGCCCACAAAAATGCCAATTTCGTGAGTGTAGTCCGAAGCGATACGCGTCCGTTACAGGGTGGCTGATATATCTACCTTTTTCATATTTTCCTCCCTCCATTTACGAGGAACACAGATCAATAAAATTACAACATGAGAAAAACTGCTCCACCTACTTTATAAGGTACGCCTATATTTCCTGAAGAGTTCAGTAGATGTTGTATAGTCGACCTCATAGTTGCTTTATCACTTTTGACAACATTTGCCACTAAATTGAAACTTAACTAAGGTTAAAACTGTCGTTACTGTCACATCTATAGGATACCAGTCGAATTTGAATCTGTTTGCATTTCATAGCCCAATTCTTAAGGAAGGCTATAGGTTATTTAACATCACGCTAGGACCCATGGGAGCGGAGCAAAACAAAATCAGAAAGAACACTAAGTGAAAATGAAGTCATATAATAAAAATAATAATTATTTATTTATTTCAGACATAATTCTAGTCCAAAGATTCAAACATACATTAAAATTACTTATAAAGTATAATATTAAATAAAAAACAGTTAAAAACGCAGAATAAAATTGTGATCAATTAAAAATAATAAGCACATGGCACGGGCAGGCGAAGCGATGCGAAGGGGTATCAAAACAAAGTCAACATAGGCAGGTAGGTAGCAGGAGAGGCAGGGGGGTAGGTAGGTAGGTCATTCAAATTAGGCTGAGAATCAGCATGCACTTTTCAAACGTCAAAATTACATAAAACATTCCCCCAAAACGCCCGCCCTTCACGTAGGTAGGTGGGGGAAATAAGAAAGTACACGCGGACAGAAGCTAGTAAACAAATAAAGAGAGATACCTAGGTATATCCTGTCGTTTTAAGACGTGAAAGTGATATTGAAGCATAGGGTGATAAATCAATTACGAGTTCGACTATACACTTACCACACACATTTTACATTATTTAATCGATATTGACGAAACTTAATCACATATAAGTGCCTATTTATATAAAAGGTAAGCCTTTTATTTCGAGCTAATAAAAACCACGAAAAACCAAATAAAACATCTAGGTAAACTCGAACGCTAAACTCTAACGTAAACTCTACGTAAAATCGAACCAAGGTACCTTAGCAGCCACGTTTTGTATGATACAAAACCAGGCAGTATTATCTACTGAAAAATCAAATGTGCATTTAACGTGGCACTTTTACAATTATAATGTTGCGTTGATCATTAATAGATCACGACTAATATGAATCTCACGCGGAAACCTAAACACAACGGTTAGGGAAAATGATTATACTACAAAACGTAGGTAGCTACTTAAGTACTGGGGGCCTAAAAAGGCCATTTTGGCAGAATCATAAAAGGATAACATTGTGAATCATAATAATTATGGCAAAGACAGTCCGTGTTTTTGTTTTTTTTGCTCCGCTACGTAGGTATAATCAAAGAGATTGGGATTGGATTTGGATTGGATTGATTGGTATTTTAGCAGACAAAAAAAATAACTGAAAAATCCTTGATTTGATGCGATTAACTTAACAGTTAACTGTCCATTATGATTTATAATGTTATCCTTTTATGATTCTGCCAAAATGGCCTTTTTAGGCCCCCTGAACTTAAACAGAATTATGATATTTTCAGAATAAGATACATTATACCAAAGTTAATAGAGAGAGAAAAATAAAAAGCGATCTATAAAAAAAATACGCGAAGCTTAATTGGACGTAGTTACACGATAAGGATCCAATCCACATTAAGCTAGTTTTGAGATATTGAATTTTAAAGTTTGCATCGGAATTCTTCTATGATGCAGTGCTGTAAATTTGTTGGTTTTATTGAAATTATAAGGAAAACTATTTATATTTTAACTTTAAATCAAATTTACTAAGTTTAATTTGATATTTCAAATATTATTCAAGAAAATATGGGTTTGGATCCTTTTTGATAAATTGTATTCTCAATAAAACCAGCATAAAATGATGTTTGGCAATAAGGAACCACGTCATGAACTGTTAACTAAATCTTGAAAAATAAATTAAACTACTAATAATTCACTAAAAAAGTTTTATTCATATAACCGCACACATCTTTTCTTATCAATATAAAAAAAAGATAAAAAATGAGATTCATTGCATAATCATTATTCTAATATGCTTATTCTTCCTGACTTTCATATTCAATATGAAAATCAGGCTGACCACTGAATCCTTCGAGGTCATCCTCTATATTTTCATCCCCTTGTAGAGACTTGTAAAAGTCTAAACAATCTTTTGGAATTAAATGGAACATTGACCTCAGATCGTCTAGTTTAGGTTGAGCAATTTTTTTGCCTATAGGCCACAAAATGGTAAAGTCCCTTTCAGAAAAATCACAAGATTTTCCTTTAATTTTTTTTTGTCTATTAAGTTCACAATACTGGTCTTCATTTTTTTTTCACTTTTCATGAAAATAATATATTTCTTCTCTTTTTTTAATGAAATTACTTTTGTTTTTAACCAATTAGTTTTCTGCTTGTTTGTAAAAGTTTTTCTGTTGACTATATTTTTTTCAATATTTTGTGAGCTCAGGAAGTCCTCTTATACCATTTTTTGAACTATGCACTAAAGCAACAACCCTTAGGTGTCTAGATGTACCTAAATCTTCTTTATCGCTGGTATTTTCATCACTATTTGGTATGAAATCTGAGTCTGTATCACTACTAAAGTCACCTTGTTGAGTACCAATTGCTTCATTGTCACCTAATTTACGTAAACAATCAGTTCCTGTTACTTTTATATTATTTTCGTTGTTTTCCAGAAAATTGTAAACTACATTTACCTCTGATGGGCTTTGTTCTCCATTCAAATCTTGTAAAAACTCTAATGTACCAGGAGACATTGGGCGTAATGGCGACGACATTTCAAAATTATTGACAATGATTGTATTATAAGTTGGTTTTTTATTTATATATGGTGTTAAAGGAGAAAACAATGGTGCCACTGGCGATTCGGATTACGTTTTGGATCGTTTACGTGATTTACTATGTATCGGTTTTTGAAGTAACAATAATTATCAGAAAGGATCCAAGTGAATTGGATCTCTTTTAAGATTACTTATTTTATACTATTACCAATAAATATTGTTTCTCACTAATGATCCATGAGGATTGGATTTTTTCAGTAGATTCATAAAAAACGCCCGCCATACATGTGGACTGGTACCTCGTGCTTGTGACAATGTCATGTGTTCGTATTTCACTGGGATCTTTTTGCTGACCAAAAATATCGACCTTTACGGTCTCTTTGGTATAGTCAACTCAATTTTGGTAGTTTTGTGGATTGGATCCTTATCGTGTAACTACGTCCAATTTTAAAACGTAGGTAATTACACATACACAGGGTGGCAGGGTCATCAACACGCAAACTGTTCAGCACATGGTTCTAGACGCCGCGCCGCCGCCGTACCGCAGAAAATTTTCGTCGGTTATAAAAAAATCTGCTGTTTCATAGAAAAGTGCAATGTATGCAATGTACCTACGCAGTCAAAATGTAAGAAGCTGCAATTTTTTTTTTAATAAACGAAAAAAATTCCAACCTACATGGTACTTAACTACATAGATGTATTTTCCATTTGACACAGGTTGCGCGTCGATTCCAGGTTCAATTATCTCCCAAAATCGTAGCTGCGGTCACTGATAAATGAAAAAAAATAAAGTACAAACCATTAAAATAAAATATTCGTAAACACGTGCAACTTAACTGGTTTCAAACTGATAACTTCCAAACTGAAAAGTTTCAGTCTGGACACAGCGAAAATTCGTGAGCATTAAACACACTTTATTTTTATAAATAAATAGCAACGCTCGGAAAATCTATAATTTTCGTGATGAAAACTGTGAAGTCTGAATAAGTTATGTCTCTTTTAACCAAACTAACATAACATCATCCTGTTTCCCCAAAGGGTTAAGCAGAACTGAACTATAAAAGGTCCCATTAAAATAGATTGACAAACTTTTAGAAATCATTCAGACCACCTAAATAAGGACGATGGTAAAAAAAAGATATAAGAAAAACGCAGAGATACTTACAAGAAAAATAATCAGCTAACGAAAATACACTAATGTGCCGGCCGGCAAGGTATTATTTTAGGTCGATATAAAATCACTTTAATCAGTGTTTTTTTTTTTTTTGCTTGGATATCTTTGTTTAGACGAACTGAGCGCTGTGTTAAAATGTGTCCATCTATTTTAATGGGACCCTGTATATAAACTATAAGAAGTACATGGGTGTACTTCTTATAGCTTATATCCATTTCGCCAGTTAATTTTAAGTGCCAGCTACGGAACATCTTCTCAAACTACCAGCGTTATGACAATTGAAACTTTCCGATCTCTTCTTGTGTCCCGACGACTTCAAAGCGGCGTTAACAGAGAAATAGATACGACGATGATGATTGATGATAGAAACAATCAACGTCATGTTTATATCTGTCGCAACACTGATAGTTATCAGCATAGATCTCTCTTAATCCTGCAGAACATGTAGGTTTCGTTAAAGGTGTTGGGATCGTAGCGCTCATAGTAGCAAGAATTAAACTCCGCTAATTCGTTAATCAGATTATTTAGACAGTTTAATATTAAAACAAGCCGCGCGGTGCCCGATGGACTTTCCCATCCATTTTGAACCCCTTTAGGGGATGAATTTTCAAAAATCGTTCTTTTTCGTACAGGGGTACGAAAGTGATTACTAAGGTAAGATTTCATACACTCTGCACACTCTTACTAGAACTCTGGTATAAAATTTCATACTGTTTTCATAAGCAGAATGAAATTTTATACCAGAGCACCTTATTAAGGGGATTACAGGACCTAAACGCAAAAAACGCAAGTTTTAGAAGCAATAAAAGTATATGATCGACTACAGTAAACAAAATCAGAAAAATATATGATATTCTTCAGGATATATGCTAGGTAGATAGTGTGTTGAAAACATAATACAACTAATTTGATAGGACAGAAAAAAAATCATGAAGATACCTCTAAAAGCTTTCTTTTCACAAAAAAAAACCATACTAATATACATACAATCATTCTGATTTTTTTCAGATTATTCTACAAGCAACATACTAAAGCACTAGGTTTATTTTTTTAGTCCAAACAATAGATGTTTGTAAATAGATAATTGCTTTATACTTTGCAATAAATTACCAGCATTGTGTCATAGCACTTCTCTTTCTTTTCTATGCAGTCCGACAGTGACCGCGCTTTAGGGTAAATAAAAAATAAAATTTCATGCTCCTTGACCAAAAAGTTTAGGCTATGCTTTGTCTGACAGTGGATAAATTAATTTACGATTTTCTCTCAACTTTTTCTATTCTGAATATGAAATAGTGTCTATCTCGTCATATTATTATGCCTTTAACTTATCACACATTCGTGGAGGTTGGATGAGAAAGCAATCCAAGCAGAACGTCCACAGTGCACAGAAAATTAAATGATGGCTATCTAGAATAAAAAGTTTTCCACCAACACCGTTACAGGCCACGTTACAGACAAAAAACAACCAAAAGCAGACAACTTTCCAAAATATAGCTGTACATAGATCTGTAGGTACGTGACCATAATCGGAACTAAAACCGCCATCTTATTTTTTCCATACCTTTCACAAAGCAATTGCATAAAATGTTTACCAACAGCGCGCCCCTGGTAACGTCATTCGAGCGCCAAATAATTTATAATATAGCACTCTAACTTAAACGTAACTACGTAAATTATATAACTCCACTATTCTTACATCCTTAACACAAAGGATACGTCACACAAAATCAGCGTGTTTACGATGAGGTTTAATCGTGTGTAGTCCACACGGGAGTCGGGAGCTCTGGTCTACGGCGTAGCTCCAGGTCTACGTCCGGCCGTTGAACCCAACATGCCGGCGCCGAATTCGCATGCACCCTTCTGAACTTAGTACACCTTAACTTGCGCAGGTCAAAGAGTAATGTACTCAATTTTATCCCTTATTTTCGTAGACGATAATTGTTATAGAAATATGTACGTAGCCAGACTACATACCTCACGAATTGGCGTATAAGGTCTGTTCGTAGACATAACTTTACTGAACAACAAAGGAGCAGTTCAGTTTATCGTACATCTAAATTAATATTTTACTAGGCTGCTAATCACCCCCATCAAAGCGCCGTCTAACAAAGAACGCTTTGACAAACATTACTTATCACTATCACTACAACTGTCCTGAAACCATCGATTGTGAGTGTGGTCTAATCGTTCATTTTTATCGAGTCGGGCCTCGGGCGTGATAGATTATCCTTTAGCTTCCTTTTTCCTTTTAGAGAGCGTCGACCGTCGGCTACGAGGGGGCCAGGGAGGAGACAAGGGGGGCACGAACCGCTGCACCGAACCGCCAACGTCATTGCCCTGTCAACTCAACAATAGGTACTAAGCAGACGATGTTACGTATACCGAACAATACGGAATAGGTGCTAAACTAAAGAGGGATCACTGAACTCTTTTGTGCATAACACAAAAACACTTTTTGTTTGACTCGTTTAACCAACAACGACGGCTACTTCATACGACGCAAAAACTGTGACAATACCAGCAAAAACTGTAAGCTTCAACATAGAAAGTTGTCAAATTGATTAATGAGGTGTGCGCGGCAAAATATTTAATTACAAATTGATTGCAAATAATTAGATGGTACTTATATTAAGAACAATAGTGATAAGGGATTAATTAGCGGTTCGTGTTAATGTGGTAAACAAGTCAACAGCTGCGGTGCAATGAGGCGCGCCCTCTAGCTTCACATAAAATAATATAATGTCTAGACTTCAGACTACAACCATGCGTCACCCTCGTTCACACGCAACGCTTTGAAAATAACCGCTCTCCGCTTTTTGTGCGCTTCCAGTAAATATAAGTGATTATCGCCATACTTATGTATGTAAAGATATGAAATACTGCGATGGGGACTTCTCGTTCATATTCCGTTCAAATTGTAAGTTAATGTTATTACAACTAAGTACATAAATCTAAATGTACGGGTACAAGTAAACGGAAGGTATTTTTTGTTTGACCACCTAGTATGTACGTTTGATCAATATTTAGTAGGGCATAAAAAGCAGCGCATAACTCAAACGAAGCAGTAAAGAAAAAGAAATTGCACATCCATAAATGTTATGCAATGACATGAAAGTAAAAGGATTAAGTAAATGCACAAAAACGGTCTTATCAATTAATCATTCAAGCACAGCACACTCTAATTTATGCACTCTGATCGTACACACCTATTCTCTTTGTGCACACTCTGAAATCGAACTCCAAATGAAAAGGTAAAACGATTAAGTAGGTAATTATTATATAATCAGCCTGAAATTTACCCAATTAAAGGCGTTTTCCTCTTTATACGAAAGAACGATCATTGATTAAAAGATATCTCACCCCGCGTTGGCGTAAAAAGGGCAAAAAAATCTCTTAAACATGCCTTATTTTGCATGTAAAAGTGAAAACGATACACGAAAACAGAGTTATCTTTTGGTCTCTTTTACATCCAAATATTCTTTCCTAAAACAAACACTGGACAAAATACATCTTGTCTTTGACGCATTGGGATGCGTCATAACAAATTTCTGGAGCCGTAGCTAACTTGGTGCAAGCCCACGAGACCGACGGAAGGGGGGGAGAGTGGGGTGGGCGCGCCCACCACCCTCTATTTCCCACGCAACGACCTTTGTGCCTCAGCGATGCACTTTGACAGACTTTACTAATTCAATAGATGGACGCTGTGTGCCACGGCTCTTTCCGTTACATAATTATATACTTTGTTTAGCTTTGCGTTACGTTGGATGAGGGATACATAGTTTATTAGATAGAACGTTAATCAGTGAAGCGTTGAATATTGTAATTATTTTGTAATTTTCCGATAGAGCTTTTTTATGTAGCTAACGCAAATTACATTTTAAAAGGTAGGTAAGTATTTTATATGGATAAAGTAGCTTTCAAAATTGTTTTCTATTTTTCTGACCTAACTATCAGCCCGTGTAAATTCAAAGCAGACTTCTAAAATTTATATAAGTTGCAACGAGAGCTACGAAGAACTTTGCCAAAAATATATTGGCCAAAACCTAAATAGTCTAAAACCAAACACATAAATCATATAGGTGTCCTATCAACATAAAACAAACATTTACTGAATAGCACACTAATTAGCAACGAATTATTACAACGAGTAATCTAATAGTCGTATCTGCAGCGGTGTTATAACTATTTGTCCTAGTAAATTAGTGTAACTACGACGTACGACACACGGGAATGGTACGACGTCGAATTACGGCTATATTGTAGGTAGCACGTGCGAAATGAACACAATAATGTACTTATTCGGTTATCTTATACCTTCAAGTTATCTAAGTATTTTGTTAATGTATTAGGTGTAAAAAATTGTAGATAAATTAAATCTAGTTTAGATCAAGAGCATCATTACATCATAATTCATCCTACCCGTTTTCTAATTTATTTAGAGTAGTAGGTATTAGGGACAAAGAAATAAGTAACTTTAATTTCGAACATCAGGTTTATATGAAAATTAGTTGTTTGTGCAAACTTACCAAGGATAGATAGAACGGTTTTATCAAAGGAACTTCAACCAATGAGGGTTTTCTGAAATGACGTTCGCTAGGTGGCAGCACTGACACATCAGGGTGCATCAGGTCCAGGCATCTGTCAAAGAGCCTATATTTTCTTTAGTCATGTCAACTTATATTGGTCATGACTGAATGATGAACGAATGAATGAAACGAATGATGAACGTCACCATATGTTTTATATTCATTGTTGAAGTGGAAGACCTCGTGTCAAAGTGGTGCCAACAGCAGTGTGATTCTGTAACTAGATAGTTACAGAATCACGGTGAGATCACCGTGAAAACTTAGGTGAAGTGAGCGTGGAGTGAGCTGTCAATAGTGTCAATTCCTAGCAAAAACAAACTCATGCACTTCACCTAAGTTTTCACGATGAGATAGTTACAGAATCAATCGGATGGTGTCGTAAATTTTCGCGAAAACCCCCATTGGTTGGAAAAATATAATCAAGAAAAACTAAAAGGGGTAGATACGTTTTCGCAGAAAAACCAACTTGATGACGATGCAACGCGACGTAGCGTCAATAATCGCATACGACTTAACATTTTGACATGTAAACTGAATACAGATATACACACAAATACTATAGGATATAAGGGTTATGCAGGTTATTTCAAAAGAGCAGACGCACCATCGGAAATAGACTGTTGACTGGAATATTCAGACCGGAAATCGGAACCGGGATCCACAGTTAGCAGCAGCAATGATATTTTATTCCTACGGAAATAGTGCTGGAAGTGCAGTTAGGTTGTATCTTCCGCTGAATTGTGTATGAGTCTTTGGCAAAATAGCAAGACACAAATTTGTTTTCTTAGTATATCATCTATCGTCGTGTCACCACATCACCACATCACCTGTCGTGATTTCTTAAATCAGATGGTCTATCTCACGAAGTCTTCTCAGCCTCGTTTGTAGTAGTGACGTGTCCCGATATGCGTACTTATTTGTGTGCGTGAACCTAGGTATCGTTATCAATAAAAAACTAACGTGGATTTCATTATTTATTTTTATGTAGATAAAAGTAGGTATTTGAAAACGAAAATAATCGTTTAAAATATATTACAAAGAGAAAAATATGAAAGTAACGCAATAAAAAAAATTAATTAAATACAGAGTCGTTGCTGCTGTCGTCGGAATCATCTTTTCTTAAAAAAAATTGTGAACCTATAAGTACCTACTTAAATTTACACGTCGATATTGATGCTCAAATGCAATTAACATGAGGGCAACTTGGTGTTGGGCCCTTTTGAGAAAAATTGCGGTAAATATATTTGATCACGTGACGGTCGAACAATTGAGAACAAACGTACTGTCCCACTACTGGGCAAAGGCCAAATCGTTCCAGGAACTCTTTTCCCGGGCCACCTCGAACCAACCCTCGCGGTACGAGACTAGGTCATGTCACCATCTCTTTCTGGGCCGGCCTCGGCGCGCGGCGCCGACCATCTTCAAGAACCCATTGTGTAGAGACTTTTGCCCAGCAGTTATCGTGCATGCGGCTAAAGTGACCTGCCCAATCCCATTTGAGCAGCTTTCTTTCCTACGGGCATATTGGATGTATGCCCGTTTTGGAACGCAGCGTGGTGTTCCGAATTCTGTGCTGTCTTTTTATACCCAAAACGCTGCATTCCATTGCTCTTTGGCAAACTCCAAGGCAGAACTTATGCGACCCGCTGAACGACCAGACCACGCAAAATACCAGACAAATATGATTTCTTAGTAGGTACAGTCGGCAATGCTAATTAGTTTACATCACGCACACATCGTTAACTGTCATTATTATTGTGTGCGTATACGTGGTGTGCTCTCTTGAGCTTACGCACAATAAAACAATGTGCATGTGCAGGCACAACTACAAACATAATCAAACAGACTTCGTGAAATAGAAAAAATATAAATGAAATCACCTTATTTGTTTGCAACATGCACGTGAAAACGTCTTCTGTATTTATTTTATTTCATACAAAAATAATCATACAAAAATTTCAAAAGCAGATAAAACAGAGAAGACTATTTCAACGATCCGTTCGACAACATAATTAGTAAATCCCCGTACCACGTTAAAAACATTATACTAACGTTCCAGTACGCAAAGCTTCAGCAAAACCTACGAACAGCAATTATTATTAGGTATACCTATATCAAATAAATTCGGAGTGTCCCCCGTACCACGAGACTATCGGAACAAGGTAGCGACAAGCATCGTTTGCGCGGTGGGTTCGGGTGAGGCTCGATCCGTGGGGAGGCTCGCTTGTTTTGGTCTGTTTGGGCCGAGGACGGCCGCCACACAAAGACGTCGACCGATCCGCACACTAATTCAAAGGAGATCGATAGTGCACCCACCCAGTATGCCCTTTCATGCAACCCTCATCATGCGCCGTGATAATTAAAATGTTTTGCTCTCGATAAGTATTTGGCGTCGCTAATATAAGTTTTTAATCATGGCGTTATTGGCGCCCAACTTATTTTTTCATGTTGGGCGCCAATAACGAAGACTTTAGAAATTATTTTAGTAAGTTATCTATCTACCTTGTTTTAAAATGTTACTACAATATACATTTAAATTATTAATGCGCGTTGGCCACCCAGGGATCGCGCAACAATAGATAGTTAATTGTGTCTCTTTAGTCAAGGCTTGATAGGATAAAAAACTAAAGTTAACATTGCGATATAGGAAGGTATGTTTTTTCACAACTGTATAGTCGTTATACCTATTCTAAAGTAATTACATCGAATAATAACCAGGTTTCTAACAAGTGCTTAGCCTGTCAACTTGTTATTCTAACAAATTACCTGCACATTGAGAACGTAGAAACCACCTGCTTTGTTTTACCTACTCACCATTACAATAAAATGGAAATTTCTCGTAGGTATCATAATAATATTACAAAACGTAATACAAAATGAAAGTGTTTTAGTGCAGCAGATTCATTTCTTGTAAGAACTTTGAACGACCTTCGAGGAGGGTGGTTGTTCAAGTTTCAGTTTCAGTTGCAGAGGGCGCTCTCCCACCCGTCTCGGAAAATTTGCATGATTAAACGCGCTGCCTTAAAAGAACGCAAGTAGATGGAACTAAATTAGGTAGATACCTATAGGACAAAGCATACGTAAGTCAAAGAATAAGTGTTTCAATACAGTTACGAATATTAAACTATCAGATTTTTTCGAACAATGTTGAAAGTAAAAGGTTACATCAAAACGGAATACCTAATTCTCAAAGGCTAAAATCCAATAACGTACAACAGAACAGGTACCTACATCAAATTCTTACATCGATACGGCAATAAATTAAAGGCAATATCGGCAACATTTTGTCGTTCCAAAATTGGAATCCACAACAAAGGGACGTCAAAGAAACTAACAAGTGTACGCGTGCAAGCAGGGCCGGGTATAAAGAGTGAGCGCAGCACGGCCGAAGAGCCTCGTGCGTCCATTACCCCCCTCCCAGTGGGGGGACTGGGAGCTGCCGAAAGTGCGGGGTGGCAAGTGTCTCGCTCACACCCAAAGATGCATCGAGTTTCTGGACGAAACCGCACTGCCGCTGCATATAATGGTAATGAATTTCGTCTCCATTTTATTTAGTAAGTAGGTACCTATATAATGTTACCTATTGATTTCTCTTGAAATTTCGCCATGTTTTGCAAGCCTTTGAGTCTGTTGCAAGCTACATTGGAAAATCTGGCTACGTAATTCATGTTTTATTTACATAAACAAGTTTACATAGTAGGTACGACTTAGGTAGGTATTAGGACTTATCATCATGTAAATACGTGAAATACACGCTTTGACGTGGAGTTACGGACACAAGCCCGTTGTATTATACTATACTACCATCATCATGTAAGGTACCTCGCACTTGCATGTACCTACAAGTCATATATCTACCTGCTGAGCTTCCTAAAACAATAGTGGATTTTCCAAAATATTTCAATCCTTGAACACTATCCTTGTCTCCACACAATAAAATCAGTAGGTACCTACCTACCTACACATACTCCTATTTTGTTAAAGTACCTACCCCAGTCACGACATGCCCCTGCACCGATAAATCGCATTATGGCCCACGTGTAGGGAATACATTTTTAATCTTGTTTCCTTTATATCATGCGGCTCAGAAAAGCGGTAGGAAGCGATGGGTAGGGCTCTATTGAAAACTACCTTCCTAAGTACTAGAACTGGACGGAAAATACGAATTTTCCAACATACCTACCTGTAATCTGATTAAGGTAAGAGAGATAGGATATTCTAAGAAGGGCACTGTGAAACTTTGCAACTGAGTTATAAAGAAACCTCCAAAAATATATAATGGCATCGAATACAAAGTAGGGAAAAGTTTTCCTTTCATTAAACGTATTGTAATCTACTTGCTGTCTCACAATGAAGCAAAAGTGTTAGACTAAAATGGAGTGCACATTCAACACGTAAACATATCATCAACGTTACCAAAAACAAACACGTCAAAACAGCGCGGTAACGTTAATAACGCTCACGTTGCCATCCATAGCTCTTTTCATTCGGCACGAGCCGGTGCAGGCTGTGTCAAAGCACGTAATTAGTATTTAGGAAGGTGGTAAGAAAGGCGAGGTCGTGGGCCAGACGTCGGGTATCGATCCGACGACCTACCCCACGCTCTACCTCGCAAAAGGGTGGGAAGGGGGAGCCACGCACATCGAGTCACCAATTGACACACTTAAGGTAATACTTGGCACTTACGATGTCGCCTCTACGTACTGATGGCCAGCGGAAACAATGCTGTTATGCCAAACTACTTCAATACCGAAACGTTCGCCAGCTAGATGAAAGTAAAGGAATCGGGAACAAAGAAACTGCGAGTCACTTCAAAAAATAATCAGATAAAGCAAATCATATTGCATCTACGATTATTGTTAGCAGAATAGCAGAAGTAGCTGAAAATTACAGAAAGCTCGACCCAGTTGGCGCTGAGCCCGCCCGTACATCGGAACATCGCGCACTTGCTTATAGAAGATATGTATCTATTTTATTTAACCTTGGGAGAACTGTAAACAAATTATTCTGCATTTCTAAGATTGCAACGTGATTAGTGTTTATGGTTTACTCTGATAAAAAAGTGAAAAGTAGAGGTCGCCCACCTTACAGGCAGACATGAGTAATGATCTTATAAAAATTAGTACTTAAACTACCCACAATTTTATTTTTTGTATTCTGCAATGTAGAGATTTATTTCTCATGAAAATAATTTTCTATCGATCTCTTGACTGAAGCTACAATTAGATTTCACTCGTTAAGGCAGTATTTTTGATAACATTCATCAACCTTGTACATACCTTCACTTCTACGGTTTCATCAATAAACAATTTATTAAACAGAAGATGGGTAACTAGTACCTTCTTTGAGATTCGGGATTTTAGGTACCTACGTGTCTCTATACATCCTATTAGGGAGGATCTCGGTATAAATACCATTAACTAGAGATATACCTACCCTCCTATAGGTATGACTAGATAAAGCCGCGTGCAAATAGCTGAGACACCTTAACCACCGTCTGCATATTCGCAAGCCGGCGCTCGGGTACCTTTGTTTCAGCAAATTGTAATCATGTCTTGTAATACTATTTTATTTGTTAATATCGAGCTTCTGCTAGACGATAATATGGCAAATGGATATTGTTACATAAATGTAGGTACCTACATTCATAATATTCTATAGGAATAGGTATGTACATAAAATTCTTATTTGAGTAGGTGAAAATGAAACAAACATCGCATAAATATGTTTTTAGTTGCACGGAGTTCGATTTAACTTTGATCATATATTTCATTAAACTATCTATACTTTACAGACCTCATCAAAATCACGTACCTACCCTACTTAATTCCCACCACATTCAATTCCATTTATCTCGCTTTTCTCAAAACTAAATTCTCTGTTCTTTATAAAGGCAATTTCCGCAAAAGGAATTACTGGTGAAAATAAGCAGAGCACGCAGATTGTCCGGAGCGACGTCGCGTCGGCGCTGCACTTTGGGTGAGGGCCGTGGAGGCACAGACATCGGGGTGGTGGGTGGTGTAAAATCACCCGCAATCATTTATACCCGAACTGCCTGCAGAATTACTAGCCGTCACTAAATTCACGACACCACCCCCTTGCACCAACTTTATTATGGCTTTCTCTTACAGTATAAAACTGAAATTGATAGGAATTATTATTTCTTGGGAGTTATAAAGGTGGATTCGGTTGCCTGAAGATAGCCTTTGTTTGCTGTTTTGAATGTTTTGTTAATTACTGCGCGTAGTTTGGGTGGGGAGGTACTTTTTTTGCTGGTTTTTTTACCGTTACGTAAACATAAAGTCAGAAGGCAAGAGATAGACATGACTCTTGATTTGAAAAACAAAATACTTTTGACAGTTGAAAACATAAAAAATAAGTACCTACCTACTACTGGATTTCTTTGTCTTAATTACAAAGCCAAATGTTTATTATGTTAAAATAAACTTCATAACAACCAATTAAAAGCAGACCAAGGAAACTACCAAGCCGCGCGTACCTAAGATACTAAAATCTTAACTTACCTACCTACTTCAAGTTTATACATTACCCTTCATCTATGTATATACCGTCCTCCACACAAGTAGGTAGGTACTTACATAGGAACGTTTGCACATTGACAGCATTTGAGAGGCAACACGAGGCCACGTGGTGAGATGCGACGTAGCTATTTGTGTCAGGAACTGTACCCGTGACCCACTTCGCAAACACCCCTACTGCCGCGTACTAGCGAGTAGCGAGTACCCGACACTGCCGTATATTTTGGTCTAGGTTATGTCAAGTTATATTGCCGCCGTTACAGTGTTTTATGTTATCCTTGGTAATGTGTTGGAAGTGCGATGGAAGTTGCAATAACAGTGCAAGTTCTTTTATAGGATTGAAAAAGTCAAGAAAATATGCAGTAGGTACCTTCACAGACACGGCACCAACTTAAAGTCAAGGCATGAAATTAACGTCAAAGTTTAATAATTTATTTCAGATAGGCACATAAAAGGCCCTTTTGAACGACAACACTTTCAAGAATATTATTGAATTGATTCTAGTTGCCCCTTCCAAAAGGTAGTTTCATATGGAGAAGATTGGGCAGAAAACTCCACACACACACGTAATATATTGGTCAGTACTTTAGAGACTCGGCTGGCTTTGACAACCAACCTCCGCGATTATTTTATAAGTTGATGGATAAAATAATATAAACTATTTCATATTTGGAAGATTAAAAAAGAATCGAATATTCCCACATGGATTGTCACCCGGTGGCAACTGGGAAGTCCGGGTGGCGACGGGAAGTAAATGGCTATAAATGGTATATTTGAATCATCGATATTTTAAATAAAGAGTTATTTGCCTACTAAAAGTGAGGTCCACGCAATATGAAAGCATTATGACGACTGAAACTGAGATACTCTCACACCTATTTATTTATTAAAACTTCATGCTCAAATAAAAATATACTGTACAAAGGCGGACTTAATGCCTGAGGTAGTTTCTACCAGTCAACCTTAGGGTGATGCAAAGACAAAACATGGCAGGTGCACACTTAGTCTAATTTATTTATACAGGCGTTTTTGGTTTCGACACTTCAGTAGGACCAACAGAAATAACATACCCTCGTGGACCTACTGATAGGACAAAAAAGCAGGGGTCTAAGGGAAATTACCCGAATTTTTCACTACTGACTACACCCCAACCATATTTATTTTTTAGCATACAAAATTACACGTCTACTACAAAATCATGGCAAGATGCACTTTTACGAAGGATGCGCTTGCGCCGGTACGTCGGAGCTAACGGTTCAAATTAGCATTCATAATGGATGGTTCGCACCGACGGCAGTGTCACGATAGCCTCTAATTGTGATATCTAATTAAACTGAATATCATAATTGCACGCGGCTCACACCCGGCAGTGGCGGTGATCCGACCGGTAAATTAGAAGCATTCATTCGCCGACTGGATAATTGATTAATTAGTAAGTTCATGTATACTTGAATTTAACATTACTGCACGTTTAAAACGTTTAGAGCTTAAGCTAAAGGGGATTGAAGATTTTTTTATACGGTGGCATACTTTCTGTTGCGCCATTTTGTTTTTCAGGGTTCCGTACCTCAAAAGGAAATATGGAACCCTTATAATTTTTAAATGGCGACCACGCATGTAACCTATATAAATCGATAGCTGATGATAGCTATTTTCTGTTTGTAGTAATGTCAGCTATAGATTTATAGAGGTTCCCTGCGTGGCTGCCATTTTAAAAAACAAAACAAAATGGCCGACAGGTAGGTATGCCACGGACTTTCAAAGCCCTTTACGTAGATCAATTCTTACATTCTGTTATTCATACATCCAGCTTTATGATACAGACCATTTCTAGATATTTGGTTTAAAAAAATACAAACAAATGTTCGTCGTTATAAAACATATTTTTTAATTAGAAACGTGGTCAAAAGTTGTGTCTGGCACAAACATATTTACATAAACTTACAATGAACTGTACAATCAGAATGGACTTAATGTATGTGTCTTACACATATCAATAAAAATATACTTTCATAACACTGTCCGATTAGTTAATACGAATTAATAATAACGTAGCACTTGTACACATGTTTATAGTCAGCAAACTAGCAACTGCTATTATAACAAGCCCCTAGGGTCCATGAAGTTTCTTTAGCACTGATTCAATATCGATATCCTGAATATTTGTAGAATTAAATAAATACTGAGCTTCTGGTTTTGTCTTCTTGCTCTCATTCAAAGCCTCTTCAGAGCTATTACTACCTTGTAAACGTTTTCTTTTCTTAACGTCATTCGCTTTATCCTTAACTTCTACTTTTTCCTCTTCTAAAACTATTTCTATCTCAGTTATTTTTTGATCTTTACTGCTTGGACTATTTAACTTTAATGGTGTATCCAAACTTGTGAGAGTAGAATCAAATATTTCAAAGCACTGCGCCTTGTGATCTTTCATTGGCGTGTATAGTTTATCAATATTTGATATTGAACTTACAGCTACTTCTGTTTCTCTGAAACTATATCCTAATTCTCCTTCGCATTCCGGATCATTACTGTATAACATACTGAAGTTTGTTGCTCTTAATCTAATTGCTACTCCGTCATCTATGCACACTTCCATACTAAACTTATCTTTTAATTTTACAGGCTGTTGTTTCAATCTATCTTTGGCGTCACTATTACATTTAATATAATTATGACTATCTTCATTACATTCATAAACAGATAATTCAAATTCGTCATCTGATTCAGCATCTTGCACTATATGTAATTCACTTGAAACACTTGCGTTTATTTCAACACTTTTATCTAATATACTTTCTTCTTTCCTTGATTCAGTAACCTCAACATGAGTGGGACGCGCTGTCTCTGCAGAAGGATCCATCAAGTCATGTTCTATTATTTTTGCAGTTTTGTCGTCAAATCCTCTTTTGATTAAATCTCCATGCAAAGAGCCCGCCTTACAATTGTAGTCGTCTTTACTATTAACGGTAGTATTGATAAACTGTTGTATTTTTGATATATCCTCAACTTCAGCTTCTTTTGGCTTTGAGTCTTGGGATCCGTCATCGGACCAACGCAGCGCTATTTGTTCTGTATCAGAGTCAAGGGGAGAAAGTATCGCAGCTGTGTTCTGATCACGGGTTACGTTTTGTTTAACACTGGCGTTGATGTCCGGAGATTCGTGACCAGAACTTTCAGAGTTAAATATTTTAGTGCAATGCAGTTTTCTGGGGGTCGATGATTTTCTACGCGACTTCGTCGGAGCAGGAGTTTCGACAGGGGTTATGTGAATATTCTTTTCTCTTGCAGTAATTTTTTTATTGGCTTGTGATTTGTTTGGCGAAAATATATCTTTTTTAAATCTAGCTCTTTTATTCGTATTTTCTTTCGTTGGTGTCGGACGCCTTGGTTTTATTTTCATGAACGAATTTGCTTTATCTTTTTTCATTGGAGATTTACGTTTTTTAACAGATTCTAATTTTTTCTTAGAAGATTCAGATTTGGTCGTCGATTTAAGTTTGTTTTTCGGCGTTTTCACATTAACCTCTTTACTGGTCTCAAAAGAACTATTCGTAATTGTTATATCGCTACTAGATGATGCAATCTCGACTTTGTCATCTATAATTTTTTCTTTAGTTTTATTACTTACATTACAACTACTAACATACGACACGTTCTTCGTACACTTTCTTACAGGTCTAGAACTCTTTTTGCTGGTTGCTTCTGTTTCTTTGGGCACTTCCACATGCTTTACCACCTCAACCTCCACCTCTTTTGATGACGTCACTGGACATTCTAAATCTGTGATTCGAAGGTAATCTTGGTCATCTGGCTTGTAGTACGAGCCGCCGCTAGAATAATCGGTAGGCCGCGATGAATAAGAAGAAGGCGTAGCCAGCAGTTTTGGAGTATCAAAGAAACGGGGCGTTGGAATACTCATAATTTTAATATCCGATATTGGTTCGTCTGGCAGAACAGAATTTAAAAATTTCGGCGTTTCCATTTGAATATCATAGAGAACTTGTTTATAAGGAGTTTCTAGAAATTCTGATATATTTAGCCTTGCACCAATTTCATTGTGCAGGGATAACCTTTCTGCTTCTGGAGTTTCATTAATATCTTCATTATTTGATTTATTCTGATTGACTTCAGGAACTTTTTCTCCTGGTTCTATGTAAGTATTAGCAGCCACTACATTGAAAGTTGGTTTGACTGTAACTTTACTTTCAGTGTGTATTTCCATTTTCGCATACTGTTCTTCCTCCTCTTCTAGTTTCCGTCTTTTCTTTGATTTCTTAGGTTTAGGAGATATTTTTCTTTTACTACGCGGCTTTTTTTCTGCGGTTTTATCTGCCGTATCAACAGTTTTATCTGCTTTATCACTACTTTTATCCACCTTATCAGTAGTTTTATCGGCGTTATCAGTTGTGAGATCAGCTATATCACCTTTGCCTGTGTTTTTATCTGCTTTTTCAGTAGTTTTATCAGCTTTATCAGTGGTTTTATCCAGTTCAGATGAAATGCCTCCAACTTTTTTATTCTTCGGTCTTCTAGGTCTGGGTTTGGGTTTTGGTGGAGGCTTGCTAGCATAACCACTCGCTGTAGCTAAGACACGCAAATCGGCGTCCCAATTATTTCTCTTATTCACCACTGGTTGCTTATCAGCATCCATTGTTAGGTTACTGTAATGACATGAGCCTATTTTATGAACTTTAACATTGCTCATATTAACGATGTTATTTTCACCACTCCCTGTTTCAGAGAATATCAAATCAGGACTTCTAGCGACGACAACCTCAACAGGCTTATCATCAGTTTCGTTTGGAACGACTTCATTGATTGTCTCTTGTAATATTCTCCTTGGAGTAGTGAAGTCCAGTACTCTGATGTGCGAATTTCTGCGAGGTGTGGAAGATGACTTCCTCACGGGCGGCAAGACTTGTGGAGTATTTGTTTGAAGAGAACAAGCAATGACGTTATCTTTAGGCACAGATGCATTCTTTATCATATCAACTGTTTTTACTAAACCAGAATCTGCACCAGATTGTTGTTGATCTATTTTTGGTCTTTCATCGTCAGGTTTATTTGTATCTGCTGCACTACTTGACGAAATATCAATTACGAGAGGACCAAGCAATTTTGGCGAAGAATCAGATTTTGTTATCACTTTCTGCAACTTGTGAGCTAGGTCCGGTTTAGATTGAGACTTGTTCGATGGGGGACCTGAAATAAATAATGCATACATCAAACTTTACTGCTGACTGCAAGCCATAATTACTTTACACATATTAACATAAATAGACATCTTACCTGATGCGGGCACAACTATAATAGTAGGCATTGCCATAATTTCATCTTTCGTGAAGTTGTTGTTCACGATAGGAAGTTTCTGTTTGTAAGCCGGCGTTCCATTTATAACAATCGTTTGCATCAGTGGTGTTGATGTAGTTGCTTTAGCGTTGCTCATTGACGGAAACTGCTTGTCCACTTTTATGTCCGAAATTATTTTAATTTTTTGGTCCTTACATTTAGGTTTTATTCTAGGATATGGATAGTTGTTATACTGAAGAGATTCTAGATCAGCACCTTTTCCTACCTCATTCAAAGTGTTACCGAAATCTGTATTGGTATTGTTGGCTACTGAAGGCCTGAAAATATAGAAAGTGAAGTGAAGTGAGTGTCTATTAATTTAATAGCATTTTAAGTGGAAAAATATCCAAACACAATACTGCAAAAGTCTAATAAAATCTCAGAAGAACTTACAGAACTATTGAGTTTTCCGAAGTGCTCGAATCTGGCACAGGAACACTCCGGTTTTCATGACCTATAAAAGAAATTAAGAAAAATCATAATTGTGCACTAAAAACCTTAAAAAAGTACCCCGGCATTAATTTAACACACAAGCTTTAGAAAGTGCACACAGGTACAGCCCGATTCATACACTATGGCGGCTCGGAACATGACAAGTGTCGTTACGCAGTAACAAATTCACGTGTCAGCGGGGGTTAGGCGTGAGGTACAGCGCAGCAAGTAACGCACTTCAGGCTGATTATTTTTTCACGCTTGTACGGGATATTGGTGACATAGGAAAAGTTGTTCAGTTCGATGGTCTATACCACACTCTTTAATACCTATGACCACACATTTCTGATACACGCTGTATTTACGGCCGTTAACAGCACATAAATATTAAAATATACATACCTCCAACTCCCGATGCGAAGTCTTGGAATGAGCTAGCACTGGGGATACTTTTGTTTAGACTTTCAGCTCGAGACTTGTTCTTACAAACTTTCTTCAGGATAGTATTAAATTCTTCAATTTTCTCTCTGCATTCTAGTGTATCGGCGGGTTTGGCCTGCAATGATAAATGCCACTAATATTTTAAATGCAAGAGTTTATAATATTTCGAATTGAGTAATAATAAAAGCGTGTATATTACAAAAAGTGTACCCACACTCTCTGATTCTTTGGACATATTATATAGTATCGTGTCAATAGGTAGTATTATCCTAATATGTGCTAATCTCGACATGCTGCAGTAATCAATCTATTTGTGTTGTGATTGATTGGAAATATTTTCCTTAAAACTTTCCTTGTGAGTGTTCCCTGGGCCATATTTATTCAGTATAAATAGTTCAAAAAAAAATTGTTGTTGTTTATTGTTGTGCATTATTATTTAAATTGAGGGACGAAAGGTTCTGGAGTGGCGACCGCGTACAGGAAGACGTAGCGTTGGAAGGCCCCCCACGAGGTGGTCCGACGACCTTGTGAATGCCGCAGGAACGCGTTGGATGCGAGAAGCACAGAACAGAAGAAAAGAGTGCTTGTGGGAGGCCTATGTTCAGCAGTGGACGTCTTTCGGCTAAAATGATGATGATAGCAATAGGCGCGCCACCTATTACTTGGGACTTAGAAATAACTGGCGAAATGTAGGTATACTAAAGGTGCTCCTCTACCTAACCCTACAGGGAATACAGGCGAAATTTTGTTTTATGTTATTTAAAATGTGTTGTGTAAGTGGTTGAACTTATTGTGCAATTCAAGTACAGACGCCAGCACATCAAGCTACTACAATCTGTCAAATTTCTTTCATAGATTTTCAACTTTATCACCAAAGCATAAGGTTCAAAGTTGATTGGGGAAATTTGACAGTTTAGGGTAGCTTGATGTGCTGGCGTCTGTACATACAGGGTGTTTGGTAGAAGGACCGACACAATTTTCGTAGGGATAGGAAGTGTCATACTATCCTAGTTTTCACCCATAACACCTGTCTTAAGTTTCACGGTAGGTAATTGAGATAATAATATGTTCCTTATTAAGCACCCGAAATATCGTCACAACTTTTTGAAGTGAAAACTTCTTTAGGCGCGATGGGCATTTTTTGAGATGGGAAAATATTATTGAACTTGCGCTGTTACCGCAACCGATACCGCTTCGGATGTGTTCGGCTGTCCTCGGGGTGTACTCGGTTTTAATGTATATCCGATATGTCAGTGAGTGATGGCAAAGTATTCTGTTTGTGTTTTGTTTTCACTTCTGTCGGCACTCCTTGGGCAATTACATGCCGAAGATGCCCCACTGCGATACCACGCGGTCGCGTCAACTACATGTAAAACAAATGCATGCTAATAAACAGGCACCCACGCCCGTTGCGCATGTGCTCTTTGAGTGCACAGGCGTCAATCAGATTAGGTCAGAAACCCTCGGGACACCCAGATCGTACACAGATTTTCTCAACAAACAAGAAGACTTAATCAGCTTCTGGAGGGACCTTCTAAATGATTTGACTTTGACTTTGAAGGACTAAATGCGGAAACCAAACCCATAACATAGAGAACATACATGCCAGGCATCAATATAAACCCTCAAGCAGTCCGATGTATCATAGTGAGATATCCTTCGGCATGTGCATGTGTGACTATTAGTATCAAGACTATCAAGGTTTTGTTAGTAAGTTAGTGACGAAATATACTTACAATTGAACTCAGAGGTAATGAAGAATTGTCACTAGATTTTATTTCAGAACAATGAGTATTAGAATTTAATGTATTCAGTCCATCGCCACTGTTATTCAAGGCACTTGATGATTGCTTTGTACTTTCACTTAATTCTGTGTTGGACTCTGAAATAGTTTCCTTTTCAAGCATTCTAACATGTTTCTTTCGAGTTGTTCCATGGTTTCCTGTAAAGAAAAGATTTCATTTATAATTTGCTCTTTATTAGTGACTAGCGTCTGCCCGAAACTTCTTCCGCGTAAAATTTCGGTCCCCCACCCACTACGTCGCATCGCATCGCCTGCCCGTGCTATTACTTCGTTTTTGCTCAGCATTCTTTCTGATCTTTTTTGTTTTTGCTCAGCATTCTTTCTGATCTTTTTTGTTTTCGCTCGACTCCTAAGGTTCATAGCGTGATGTTAAATAGCCTATAACTTTCCTCAAGAATTGAACTATCAAATGCAAAAAAAAAATCCGACTGGTAGTTCAAACAAACAAACTTTCAGTTTTATTATTAGTTTAAATGTTTTGTAGACTAATTTATAAATTTTAATACTAAATCAACCTCAGTAAATGATTACTCATTCAAAAGTCAAAATTGAACTATCAACAAGGACAAATTATCTTGAACTTAGAAAAATGTCATTAGCAAGATTATAAACCACAAACCTGGTAAATCTTCCAAGGCTGTGGTTTCCACAGAAGTCTCCAAGCCACTTGTTTCTACAAAACTTGCTGATAAATTTGATTTCTGCTTACTTTTGCATGAACACCCTGACAAGCTCGATGAGCTGCAGAGTTCGCAAACATTTTGTTTGGAAGTTTGTGATGTATTTTGTTTGACTATGCTGAAAAGAGAGAAATAAAATGGTGTAATTAGTCCTGTAACAATCTAGCTAGCTCATGCCAATACTGGTGTAATTGATCCCACACTGATCAGTGTGATGTTAATAATAGAGCATTCGTTTTTAATTCTTTTTGAAACAGTGCCATGCTAGGTGTATTGACAAAAAAAATGTTTTAAAGGGTAAGTAATCCACATCATAATACATACATATATATTATCTATTAGCATAACATAGGTAAATTTTGTATTTTACTTTTTGTGTAAAGAATGCCCAATCAACTTGCGATTAATTTTAACAATAAAGTGTTCGAAGATAATGAACATGATTGTCTTCATGCCCCTTCCAAATTAAACATATTTATTAATTGTTTATTCGATAATAATTATAGGTAATAGGTAAAACGGGCTGGTGTCCGCAACTCCACGTCAATGCGCGTATTTAGCGTACGGGTGGGAAAATCGATTATTCGATCCACCCCAGCTCCTCGAGGAAGGCCAGCAACGCCTTGATGTTACTGACCGTCTCATGTAGGGTACCTGGGTTACCGAAGTACTTTGCCCTGTACGTGGCGACCACCGGGCAGTTTAGAAGCACATGTTTATTCGATAATAATTAACATACTTATAAATCGCCATGGGATTGCATCATATGCCATAATATTGCATTTATCAAAACCTTTACATTATTTAGTCAAAGTTAAGACAGTAGTATTAACTTTAAAGGTTTTAATAAATGCAATATTATGGCATATGATACAATCCCATGGCGATTTATAAGTATGTTAATTATTATCGAATAAACATGACATACCTACTAACATGAAATACCTACCTACTTCACCACCATATTTTAGATTTGGGTTTCCTTTAGAGAAATACATCAGAAATACCCCGCACGCCAATACATGCAGTGTTATATCTTAATCAGTACTAATATTTTAAGAATAATGTCAGCATTACTTCACAACACAATCAAAATCGTATCCATTTGTTAAGATCCATTTTCTTTTTTTGCTTTCTCTGACTAATAACAATATGGCCGGTTACTCTAGTAATAGCAAATGTAGGATACATGTCAGCAGAATTTTACCTATAAACATCAGGGGGCATGCTAGTTTCGTGCTAACAATCAATTAGAAGTCGCATTTCAGACAAATCAATCCTTTAATATACTTGACCTACAACACCTATATCTAAGATGTTTATAGAATTACATGTCTTAGAGAAGAATGAAATAAGGCATTAACAAGCATAAACAATCTTATCAAATGTGTTTATAGGATCCAAACACAACACTTGCTAATTAGTTTTATATTATGCGCTTATATAATTGCAAGATCTGGTAAGAATCGTATCTAGATATCATGTAAGTAAACATCTATAAAACTAAGAAATAGTATCAAAAGTACCTGTAGCACAAATCATCTTATGAGATGCTGTTGTGAGATCAGTGATCTTAGTCAAAGCATCTATTAGATACCTATTAGACATTTAGTCACAAAAGTCAATTACTATAGGACTATTTTGCTACTTGGTCTTAAGTCTGTTATAAACATTTCAGATATAACCTAAAATTAAACTAAACTTAAATATCCTTATTCGACTGAATCTAATTTGATTATAATGGTATAGGAAAAAGGGTGGAACCTCTAAATGATGTAGATTATTGTGTGAACTAAGTTACCTGATGTTTTCAATGGATGTGTCTTGCACTTGTATTTTGTTAATATCTGCATTATTCGCTAGGAACTTCACAACATCTAACAAAGTGGTACATTGCACCAGCTTCTTCCTCAAAACAAGAGGTTTACATGTTTCCACTGAAAAGTTAAACATAGGTAATTAACACATTAATAATATTATTGTAATATTCCATAGATTTGGGTTATATTTTATGACTAAGCCACTAAGCCATTCTTCCCTGTTTGTGATCATGATCAAAGCCAAATAAAAATTAGTTGAGGGTGAGCTGTTGGATAGGCAATCTGAATCCTAACAAACTTGGTTATTCTTGCACATGTAAGGAAGCACGTAAGCAGCCTGGCTTTACACTGTGAAAAGGTTCATAGTCTTGCACAGCCAGACAAATCTCAATTTATACTTGTCTTTAGAAAAGCCTATGAGTGGCGTGCCAGATAAAATTTACATGTTATCTGGCTGGAATGATATTGAGAAAGGGGTGCTCATCCTAAATTTCACAATAATTTTGAAGATAAAGTTGTGTAAGTATATGGATTCTGTCTGCCTGTGATTTCACATAGGAGGTACTTTCTGCTATGACCCTCTGCCCCTAAAATATGTTTGCAAAAAACAGCAACTTTCTAATTTGGCATTGACAGTGTTGTAAGTTGTATGCTGGATGTAAACATAATAATTCACATGGAACAATGGATATAGCTTTTGCCAGTGGGTTCCAATTTTTTATACTACTGCTTTATGTACTGGTATGTCTGTGACATAACAGAAATTGCGTGTTCAAAACATGTTTCACTGGATAGAGTCAGACGCAGACAAGCACATCAAAGATATCATGAGGGGCGAGCAATCAATGCGTGAACTAATAAAAAACAACAATGAATACGGAGAGGGAGACCTCACGGTACTAACCGTATATTTTTACAGCCCTATATTCTGCCAGAATATTCCTCAGTGATGTCATAAATATCCTGTCATATTCGTTTCTGAGAGCGTCCAAGTAAGGACTCGCTTGCAGAAACTCATCATAAGCAGTCATAAGCTGCTCCTCAGCAAGATATCCTATAACACAAAACAAAGAACACTATCATCATCCCGTCCGTTAATTGGGAACACAGTGTTCCCGCCAAATAGTCAACATACCAAGAACTAGTTTAGCCAAATCTTGTGAAGGAAATGGTGGTAACGTCATTTTTACACGAAATATGAACACTGCACAATTTAATTCACTAAGAACAACATTAAAGTCAAGTTAATTGATTAACAAAATCACAATTAATAAACAGTGCACAGCAAATATGCGCTCCAAATTCGAGCACAAACACAAAAACACACAGATTCAAAAAGAAAATACACAACATATCAACACACTGAATGAATGAGAATAAAGCACAGACCTAATAACGGACAACGGTCGTGAAAAACGATCGCCCACTGAACTTCTGTGAAATAATTTTATGTGGTTTATAGGGTTCCGTAGTAAAACAAGGAACCCTTATAGTTTCGCCAGGTCTATAAGTCTGTATACCTGTTTGTCAATGGTTTAACTCGGAGGCTCTTGGTACTAAAAAGCTGTAATTTTATTTGGCATGGATAAACAGGGTTATTGAAAAAACACCTACAACCTCTTAACAGGTCATTGTCATTACAACAGACTCTGTGCAGGCAGCGTTGCTCAAAGAAAGCTTGAGGAAAAGCAGCTCAATGAACACAACTGAAGATGACACGGCAACGGCACTTATGTCAAACTCCAAAAAGGGTGTTATATGCCATTTGAGTAAGAAGAAAGGGCATGATCAATGGCAGTGTCAACGTCGTAAAATGGGAGACAGGTCTGAAGACAACAAAGACACATATTTCAATAAGAAGAAAGACAGTAAGGAGACCTCGGGTCTAATGGCCGCTCTATCTATGACGGTTGGTGAGGGCGATAATGGCACTGAATATACCAATGGAGAATTTCCAGGGTGTCCTGAAGAACATGGAATCCAACAGCAGAAATCAGTACCTTACACCCCTCAACAAAATGGAGTGGCAGAGCGCACAATCCGCACAATAACTGAAAAGGTTAGATTTATGGTGCATGAGGCTAGTTTGAACAAGAGATTCTGGGGCGAAGCTGTTGGTTGTGCCGTGTACCTGAAGAACCAATCTCCAACAATGGCCCTCAAGGATAAAGTTCCAGGGGAGGTTTTTACAGGAGAGAGCCGATCTATCGAATCTAAAAATAATAAATAATCTAAATACCTGGGAATTTTTTTCTGGTATAGGATCATAGTCGCAAGAAAGATCAAAAAATGATTCAAATGATAATGACTGGGTATTCGACCAATTCGAAGGCGTACAGATTTATAAATTTGAAGGATGATCCAACGAGGATTGTCATCGCTCAAGATGCTACTTTTATGGAAAATGTTCCCATGATTATTAAAGAAAAACAAGAAGCTGCTGTTTCTGTTTCGAAGAAGAATGAATGATCATAGATAGATTTACAGTATGACATTCCAGGAGTTAGTCGTTCCAGTACTCAACCAGATGTGCCAAGGACTGCTGGTCTTGTTGCAGTGGGGGTTCGGTGGCTAGTTCGAATGAAGAAGAATCTGGAAGTGCATCTAGTACCGTAATTCTGGAAAGAATTTTTATGACTCTTTTGACGTAGAGAATCCTACGGCAGAAGATTTGCAAAGTGCAAGACGTTACCCTGCTCGAAATAGGGTTCCGAAACGAGAAAAAGGCATGGTATATAATTTCCATGTGTCAGAAGATCCTGATCCTATTTCTGTTAAGGATGCTATGGAGGTTCTGACAAAAAGTTTTGGGTGGAAGTAATGGAGGACGAGTTCAATTCCTTGAAGGTGAATGGAACCTGGGAAATAGTTGATCGACCATTAGACGCTAATGTTATTAAAACAAAATGGGTCTTCAACTTAAACATTGGAGCGAATGGCAGCACCCAGCGCAATAAGGCCAGGCTGGTTGCTGAGGGTTATTCGCAAAAACCTGGTAAAGACTATTTTGAAACATTTGCACCGGTAGTCAAGATGTCGTCGATTCGTCTTCTGGCAGTTGAGAAAAACCTGATCGTTCATCATAGATAGATAGATAGTAGTGATGTAACGGATATTCGCATTCGCATTCGCAAAAATTATGCGAATATTTAGCGAATGTTTTTAATAATCAAAAAGGAAATTACTATATGCATGCATGTGAAATAATAATATTTTTATTAAATCATACTTCTACATTCTAAATTAAAGTCTCATTTATGAAGGGCACGCCACGATAGCGGCGGTATGACCCCTCTTTGAGGAGTGGCTAGAGAGGCGTCATGGCGCCCTCACCTACCGCCTGACGCAGGTCCTCACCGGACACGGAAGTTTCGGGAGGTTCCTGCACATAATCAGGCGGGAGGAAACGCCCGGGTGTCACCATTGCCAGGATCGCCCAAAGGACACGGTGGAGCACACGGACTCCCGGCCACCGTAGGCGCGGGCCTACGGGCGGAGAGTAATGGGTAACTCACCGTCCGATCAGGACCAGGCCCGTGCCGGACGGCGCGTACGTGTTCCACGCGCACCTCAAAGAGATGTCAGCATTAAACGAAGGGGCCCTTAAGGGCCGAAGCCTGCCGGATCAGCGGGATTGTCCGAAAGGGTTACCGCTGGCCCGGAACATAAAGTGCGAAGGAAGGAACACGGGTGGGTTTTAGTCAGTAAGAGTCTGACACTCCCTTCCGCTCCACCCAGAGCGGGAGGAGTCATTTGATGATTTCCCATCCACAAAAAAAAAAGTCTCATTTATGAAAAAAGAACTTCAGAGATCTGATCAAATCTAACATTAATCAGCCTTGTTACAACTATGTAAGGTTTGCATTTATTTAGTAGTATATTATTACTTTACTACCATTTTTAAATAAAGTTTACAGTTTTTATTTACTAAAAAACTAAACAATTACTTGAAACAAAATGATTAAACTTTAAATATCTTAATACATTAGATATTTAAAATTTAATAATTTTGTTTATAACCTTTGGCTTTAAATGTATATTTTTTCATTCCACTTTATATATCTGAGGAATTAAATATATTTATAATGAATTAGTGATGTAACAGATATTCGCATTCGCATTCGCGAATGTTGAAGATAAATATTCGCATCCAACATTCCACACAACCCAACATTCGTTACATCACTAATAGATAGATAGAATATAAATAGAATAGAATATTATTTATTTATTTATTTATTTATATATACTTTATTGTATGTACACCAGAAAATACAAAACAAAAAATACAATTATGAATACAAAACATACAATGGGCAGCCTTATCGGCCTTATTAAAATAGAATAGAATATTGATGTTATCACCGCTTTTCTAAATGGAGATCTGCGTGAAGAAATTTATATGGAACAGCCGCAATCTTTTGTTCAAGAGGGGAGTGAAGGCAAGGTTTACAAACTGAAGAAAGCCATATATATGGCCTGAAACAGGTGTTGGAACCAATAGGTTCATGACCATTTAATAAAGATGGGTTTTTCTAGGTCTAAATATGATCAGTGTGTCTACACGAAAATTCATAATGAAATTTTCACTGTAATATAACTCTGTACGTGGATGATTTTTATATATTTACTATAAGTAGTTTTGGATATAATTAAAAAATGTTTTCTAATGGTTTTATAAGAATGTAATTAGACAGAGGACCAGAGGTAAAATGAAAATGTGTGAAGTATATTAGTATGTGTGTTTAGTGTTAGATATCAATTGTATGCGACTGAAAGACTTTGTATCCATGGTCATGAATAAATTATTAAAAAAAAAAGTAGTATCTATAAGTAGTCTGCTCCGCTAATAGTATTATGTGATGTATTCTGTGGTAGTCTGATGTACTCTGTGGTAGTCTGTTGCCATATTTGTTAGTAGTGGAAGCCATTTTTCACTATCAGTCGTTAAATTTACGCGTTTGTAATTTTGTGTTACTTCATTGGACCTAATTTTATTAAATTTTTGAGTATCAACAGTGTCGTTTGTTTTCAATAACCATGAGTACCACGGCATCGACACCGCTGTTCGCTTGTTCGCGTTGTTTCTCCAGACACCCTTTCGAGGAATTATCAACTGGTGAACAACTTTGTAAGGTACGTACGTCACAAATTATTGAATTTAAAATACGTATTATGTTGATCGGATCACACACATTTACTATGTTTATTGTTGTTTTTTTTTGGGAACGGGCATTACGAGTGTGCGTCATACTTTACTGTTATTTTGACGTCAGTAAGTGACGCGTTTGTTGTGTGATATTTCAGGAATGTCGCGGATCTTTCCCAGTCGTCAAGTGTACGTACTGCCGTTCCGAGTTTCAACAAACAAGGTCAGTGCCAGCAGCCAATCTTTGAAAGAACTGCGTATTATGATGTACACTTTAAATCAAAATTACTTTAAATATTTATCATAACTTTCACCCTGATACTTACAAGTAACGATCAGCTGACACAGCAAGAGACCTATTATTTTCTTGACTGCTCTAGTTTCAATATTTATGATACTTATTCTTTCAATCATTATTAATAAAGAAGGAATGCTTATTGATTTTTATTAGTATCACTTTACATTACTGTACATTACAAAAATGTTATGGTGCACTTTATTTTTGTAGCAAGTCAAACACTTCATCAATATGTAAGAAGTGCGAGGCAAATGTTAAGGCCTATGGCAAACCTACAGCATGTGAATATTGCAACATCATTGCTGCATTTATTGGTAAGCTTATTAATATATGTTTACTTCTTCTTTTGAGTCTCATTGACAAATATTATAAAACTTTTATTACAAATAACAATTTCAATGCAATGTAAACAAAAAAAATTAAAAAAAAATAAAGACCAAAATACAAGCATCCACATCCATCACAAAATAAAAACAAGAAATTGCACAAATCTCATTTACACATCTTCTGTCTTTAGTAGGAATACCTTTGTCACCTTTTCAATTTGATGGTACCTTCTTAAATTACTCGGACCAAGTTGCTGGCTTATCACTTTGAGGGACACCCCATAGGTGTAATAACAATAAAACTTCTATTGTGTCTGTTTCAGTGTCCTTCAACAAATTAAGTTAAGTACCATATTTTTCTACATCATTATCAAGCTCATTAACATTGTAGTATCTATTAATAGATTAGCGAATCACAAATACAAACTTATTACTTTTAAACAAGAGACTGAAGGTGTGTAAATGCCCTTTTGCCATAAAACTGTAATCCAAGTAGATATTGCAGAATATGTTTTGATTACAGTTTGAAAACTATGTACTGACACTTCATTAAAAATTAGGTAACAAATGCCAACGCTGTGCTAACTCCGAGCGCAAGTACGGACCAGCTGTCACGTGCGAGCAGTGCAAACAACGCTGCGCTTTTGACCGCCATGATGATACTAAAAAGGTATTCAATTCAATAAAGTGTCTTTTCTTTAACATAACTTATACGCAAAATACGCGCATTGACGTGGAGTTGCGGGTATTACCTAACATAACTTATAAAACTTTACAGATGTTCTAGAAACGGGGTGATTTAATATTGAATGAACTTGATAAATGTGTTTGTTCGTAGAACATGTGGGATTTTTAATGTCGTATTGTGCGAAGTTGTCTACCATTAGCGCCACCTAGCATCCATAAAAACCAGGAAACAAAACAATTATAGCTCATTGATCACAGACATCCCAATTAAAACATATCCTATGTTCTTGTTCAGCATTGAACTGCAATATGTCGAGTTTATTTATTGACGTTATGTAAACTACCTACATTAAGTGCTAGATTGTTTAAGTATTGACCTAGAAGCTTGATTGATTACAGTCAAGGCTAGCAGCATGAACAATGATGTAAAAAGTTAGAATCATTTGAAACTGCAGCATTTCACATTACATTTTATTATAGATGTTGCTTATTTTAATTCATTAATTGATATACTGTTTCAAATTGAAATAAATGTTACAAGAGTTCTGCAAAATACAAAATTATAAAAATACTAGCTTCCGACCGCGACTTCGCCCGCGAGGTATGTCGATAAAAACTATTCTATGTCCTTCCCCGGGATGCAATCTATCTCTCTGCCAAATTTTATGGAAATCGTTCAGTGGTTTAGGCGTGAAAAGGTAACATACAAAGAGACAGAGTTACTTTCGAATTTATAATGTTAGTATGGATATAATTTAATCTGGTCAAGAGTTGGTGCATGCATGTTAAAATAAATGAGAAATAATAAAATATGATGTTAAAATCAGTAAGTTATCCTAGTAAATACTTTTCCTTGTAATAAATATCTACATACACATTTTTATTCACAGTGATTTCAACCATGTTTCTGAGTAATCGAACAAGCTCCTTATAATAAATATCTACCTACATACACAATTTTATTCACGGTGATATCAACAATGTTTCTTAGTAATGGGACAAGGCTTAGTCAATGAATAGTGGTCCCTTTGTGCAACAATTTAACAATACTCTGGTCTGGATGTAAGTCAGTCTGAGTGGGCAAAATCAGTACACAAAATATGATAGTGGGGAATTCCCAGCTAATACACTGTCGCATTTATAGTTAAACTAGCTGCGCCCCGCGGTTTCACCCGCGTAAATAAAGATCCCGTGGGAATATCGAGATAAAAAGTAGCCTATATGTTAATCCTGGGTGGCAGCTACCTCCATACAAAATTTTATCAAAATTGGTCCAGCCGTTTTAGCGTGAAGAAGTAACAAACATATAAACACACACACTATCAAAATTTTCGCCTCTATAATATTAGTTTGATAATAATGATAATGGAGCTTTTTATTCAATATTTTGTATTCAAAGCTTACGAATCAAATGTAGTGTTAGTAATATTTTCTTACTAAGTACTAGTGTTAGTTGTAATTTTTTACCCTTTTTTTGAGTAAAAGCCTCCTCCATACAATGCCATTTTTTCCTGTCTTTGGCAGTCTTCATCCAGTTTTTCCCAGCTACTTCAATAATTTCATCAGTCCAATGTTTTCTTGGTCTACCAATGCATTTTTCCTTTGTGGTCAAAACCATTTCATTGTTTTCATGTTTATCAATAAACTACTTTTCCGTTCAGTTCTATTTCTCAAATAAATATTGATGGCAACCACTACAGAAATGGTTGGAGTTATGGGTACTAACTTTAACATATTACGTAACATAAAATACTGTAATATTTCACCAGAGTAAGGCTGAAAGTCAACGTGAAAGTTACAAGTTGTACTGCTTCCTTTTCATAAAATTATATGAAGAAATCAGAGGGGAAATAGGAACATTTTCTCATTAAGTACCTTATAAAGTTAAACTTAAACATTTCCCTTAACCATTACCTGCTGTGGTTACTATGAAATTCAAAACATAACCATCTTTTTGAGTTGCACCGCAGCTCTGTGAAGTCCAGCAGATTGAACCAATTACCTCTAACTGTCGAAATTCTCCACGGCCCAGTTGTGTTAGATAACAAAATGTCAGAGGAAAAATTGAAAACAATGTACAGACGCCAGCACATCAACCTACCACAACCTGTCAGATTTTTCCAATCAACTTTGAACCTTATGCTTTAGCGATAAAGTTGAAAATGTATTAAAGAAATCTGACAGATTGTGGTAGGTTGATGTGCTGGCGTCCGTACGTTTAATGTAATGTAACTTTGCGACTCGCTCAATAGTACTTTGTAGAGATTTACGGCTATTTCACAAAATAACCACTTTTAATTTCCTAATCGTAGTTTTGTGGTATGGAAATGATTACTGTTAATCGTTAGCCCCTTTGTACACGGCACGGTTTCTTTACGGTACGGCGCATAAACCGCGCCGTAGAAATGACGTGTCTGTCAACGTGCTTCCATAGTGATCCATACAACACTGACGACCGTAGTCTTACTACACACGGCGAAGAAACCGTTGTTTTTCACGGCAAGAAAAACGTGTGTGTCCAAAAGGGCCTTACGAAATAACTAATTACTTAATTAGCTTAATATCTAAAACACTATTACGAATGGTCCTTACATGCATTGATCAAAATAATAACGATAATACAGTTATTAGTTAAAGTGGGTGGACTGGAATGTGTTAAAAAAGTAGGTAAGTAATTAAAAAAAATCGACTTCAAAAAGAAATTAACTCAAAATTATGAAATAAACATTAATTTCGGAAGTCGGTGTCTTGGGATCTGTATTTTAGTTTAGATGTTTGCCACCGACTTCTGAAATTAAAGGTATTTCTTTTTGAAGTCGATTTAATTTTTGAAATTACTTTTTTATTTCGTAATTTTTAGTTTTAAGTAAAAACTGGAATAATGTTTGTAATAAGTAGTTAATAGTTTTGTTGTAATTGTTGCACTAGAATTTGACCAAGGTTTTGAGATGTTTTCCCTTTTATACTACACCCCGTAGCTCGTATCAATCGATTTTGATGATACTTGCATTGTTCTCCAAGTTGAAGTAAATGTAAGCCAATAAATAAAAACGATCCGATTAATAGTTGCAGAGAAATGCATGGACAAACATACATACATACATACATACATCTATAAAATTTTGTATATGTATTTGTTTGGAAGCCCTAATAGATTGTCATATGTGAATATAATGCAGTTCCAGTAATATTATATACATACGTGTCGAATTGATAACCCATTTTTTTTAAGTCGGTTAAAAGTGATTTCTGTTCCCACTGCTGGGACACAGGCCTCCAGTGAGAGGGAGTTGGCTGTAATCCACCACGCGGGCCCAGTGCGGGTTGGTAGATGTCACATGTCTTCGAATTTTTGGTTCTAGGACATGCCGGTTTCCTCACGATGTTTTCCTTCACCGTTTTGAGAGCAGTGGTGATGGAATAAAACACAAAGTAAAGCGCCAGTCTGGGTTCGAACCTACGACCTACAACTCGTAAGTCGCGGCCGTTACCACTGAGCCACCACTGCTCATTAACTAGTTAAGGCCGGCTAATGAGACACAATTGATTTTCTATTCTAATGTGCTACCAGTGGTACAGTCACGAGCATAAGTATGTATACACTTGGCTTTATTCAAAGTCGATTATTTTCTCCTTTAGTTTTGAATGAAATTTTATGTTTTTTCGAACCCATAGGTTTGTGTAGTGTCGTATTACAACGTTGCATTCGTTATCAATTCACGAAAAAATCGCAATTGAAAGTTGCCAAGTGTTGACATATTAGTGCTCGTGACTGTTCGTGCCGGGCCGGAGCGATTAATTTAATTATTAATTAACACCTCTACTTACTCCTTCGGGGAATTCAGGCGTGATTTTATGTGTTGAGTGAACACTGAACGTTCATGTTATTTGTGTCCTATTATTTACTGTATATCATCGCTCATGATTCGGCAAAGTGCGAGTCGCACTTGCGCACCCAGAATTCCGTAGGTACCTCGATACGAAAAATATTTTGAAACTGTTTTTACTATTTTTTTTTGCGATTTTAAAGACTTTTTGCTGAATTTTAAGAAACTGTGCTTGTTAGAGACATCATTTTATTTTTCGCGTATTATTTATTATAAACCTTCATCAACTAGATTTATTTCATAATTTACGCTTTGCAAATTTTGGAGGTAAGGGGAATAAGCAGGGAAGGCAGTATTTTTCACGAAATCGTTGCATTGTATATCTATCAAAAAATATGCAGCGTAAATGAAAAAAAAAATAGTCTGATAATGTGTCTTAAATTGAGTCCTTTCAAGTGCTTACCACATTTGACCTAGTTTTTTTATTAACCATATTGTCCCACTGCTGCTAGGCAAACGCCTCCCTACTCTCCTAAATGGCCGACTTTGACACCAGGTTTTTTAAAGGATTTATTTTGTAAAGGAATGTTAGCAGATTTATAACTAGCCTTAACAGAAGTACTCCTACCATTAATTATTTCAAACTTCTATACAACTAGATTTAAGCAACTTCAGAAAATATGGATGTCAGTCACGTGTTCAAATTTGAATTTATTTTGTAAAGGAATGTTAGCAGATTTATAACTAGCCTTAACAGAAGAATTCCTACCATTAATTATTTCAAACGTCTATGCAACAAGATGCAACTTCAGAAAATATGGATGTCACGTGTTCAAACTTGAACGTTAATATCTCGGAAACGTGACACTTTACGGGGGTTGGTCTTGTTTGTATTGATGGTATGGGTTGATGACAGGTATCATGCGTGGCCGCCATTTAGAAAAAAAAAATCAACATGGCGCGATAGTAGGTATGCCAAGCCAGGCTCCATATAAATTAAAAATCTGCAATACCCTTCATAAAAATAAAATTAAACTTAACCAACGCGTATACTAATAAATCTTGTTAAAATATACAACAGATTTTATTTTCACGTATTTGCCGATATAAACCTTCATTTAAAACGAGCCCTCCTAGCACTCTGTGACTTCTGAGTTTGTTTCATTGTTTCTTCTTGAAGATAAGAATTTCTTATTCTTATTTATTTCTTGTTCCCCCGACCCACCCCGTCTGCTGCTGCCTGCCCGCGCTATTACTTCGTTTTTCTTTTTGCTTGGCTCCTAAGGGGTCCTAGCGTGATGTTTGCCTTCCTTATAAATTGGACTATGATATGCAAAAATATTTTTTTCGACTGGCAGTCCCCATTGATTAGCGCTTTTAAAGAAAAAAAATAAACTACAAAAATAAATATCATGTAGCACCTGCTTGCCTCTCGGGCTTGGAAAGCTTTACCTCCTGAAATAGGGTGGCAATTAGAGATGGTTACTGGAGGGAGGAGAATACTTTAAATATTGATAGCAGATTTTGCTCAAAGGAAACATTCTCTTATTGATTAAGGACTGATTTTTCAATAGTCAGATAACGTTTTTCTGAGGAATAAATATTGCGGTTTGACAGTTTTTGTATGGGAAATCTATCAAACTGTCTTAATTATTCTTCAGATAAAAGTTACCGGACAATTTAAAAATCAGCCGTTAATCAATTATAATAAGTATAACTGCAATCAAAGATTAAACAATAAGAAATAGCTTGCTTTCTCTGGTCGATACCATTCTGTTTTTTTTTTGTCAATTTAGGGTATCCTTATGATTGGTCATAAGGATCAAATTCTCTAATGAACATTGATTCATCACCCAGTCTTTAATTTCCACCCTGCATAATCTGCACCATACTTGCGTAACACTATCAGTCGCAATCTGAATAGTTTTGAAGGATATTGCTAGATAATCCATTGCATTATATGTTCGAAAAACATAACCCTCCTGGCGCAGTCGGGTAAAAATATGTCTGCCCAACAACGTAAATAACAAATGAATGTTGTTGAACAGTCAAGAAATCCATTCCTAGTTTAGTTCTAAACCCATTAAAACTAAGTGAACAGTTTGAGTTTGTATTCATACAGTCTTCCCAATTAGAATAGTCTCCCTTTGAGAGTGATGTCCGCTGTGGCTAGGGTTACCATATGTAAATAGAGGGATGCCTGTCTATGATACCTAAAATGCCTGAATTTTCAGAAAAATGCCTGTCTAAAGCAAAACGCTGTAATAGTTCTTTTCATAAAACATAAACGTAAAAATCTTCACAAGATACAGTTTTGTAATTTTCCTGAGTAATCAATATTGCTTTTACTGATTCAATTGTCAGCCGATTTCTTTCTTTACTTCACTGGGCGTTGACGAGAGAAAACGTACGTTCTACGTTCGCATTGTGTGCCAAAATAGAGAACACAAAGTGGCAGATTTTCATGAAAAATTTAAAAATGCCTGTCTCAGACCAATGCCGGCCGCACGCCTGTCTAAACCTTAAAATGCCTGTCAAATGCGGCAAACGCCTGTCATATGGTAACCCTAGCTGTGGCTGCTGTTGTACTGTGTGTTATGCAATTACCCCGCTCTGGCTATGCTAGACAAATATTCTTTCTTTGAGTCAATGGTGCATGATTTTGAAACATTTATTTATTTCATTCACTGATACGAATGCTCAACATTGAATGAATCAAAACTCATCAAATGCAAATGTTGCCACATGACAATTTAAGTCCGTTTAGTTGCTTATCCTCATCTGCCTGTATGCTAAAAGTTTAGTTGTACAGTACCATCTAAAATGAAAAATTGAATAATATTGTTGCAGGTGGATGGAAAACTATTATGTTGGCTATGCACCCAGTCTCTCAAAAGAGCACTGGCTAGAACCAAGCAGCATCTATCATCTGTGGACAAACATAAGCACAGGGGACACAAGTAAGTTATTGTAAAGAAATATTTTTTTAAAGCCTGCTTGCAGCACAAATGACTAAATTCGTTTAGCGCTTATCGTATTTAAACCATCGTTTCGTTTCTGTCAATCGTTTGAAAATGACTATGACAGAACGATGTTTTAAATTAGTTTAGTGTTAAACGTATTTAGTGATTGGTGGACTAAAACGAGAATACCCGATGTCAATATTCACAATAAAAGGGCTGGCTCATGGCTGTAGAAACTATGGTTTCAAATTTGAAGTCACAAAGAACCCATTTGATCTTATTACATAACAAAGCTGAAACCCAAGTTAATTGGTCTAGATTTTAGAATGATGAACGTTTTATTCATTTAGTATAAATGCAATTCTAATAGTATAAATGCGAGAGTAACTATCTTTTACATTTTCACGCCTTAACTGCTGAACAGATTTTGATTAAATTTGGCACACAGATACAAAGAATTCTTGGATTCTCTTTGAAAATGCATCATACTGTGTACATACCTAAATTTCATTCAATAAGTGATTAGCATCTTCGTCGTTTGTTGTTCATTATGGTTGTTATTTACTAACTACCTCACATTTTTTATAAACAATGTGTTACAAGTATAATAACTAAGTTTTAAGTTAGTTTTTAAGATTGCTTAAAGTGTTTCAACATCCGGACAAACCTATTGAGGTTTTTGTGATGTTTAATGTTTGTATTTTGTTTAGTTCCTTAATTAATAAACAATAAAAAAAAAAGACTTGAACCTATTTTTACCCGACTGCGCCAGAAGGAGGGTTATGTTTTTCGAGTGTATGTATGTATGTATATTTCTTTGGCACGCTCTGTAGCCTAAACGGCTTGAACAGCTTGACAGGTGTTAGATTCGTCTTAGTTGTGAGAGTGACACTGGGTATAGGTATCAAAATTGAAAAAAAATTAAAATAGCTGATTTTTGGCGCCATTATGTCTTAAAAAAAATTTTTTTCTCATATCTTTTCGAGTGGGGTATCAAAATAAAGGGTTTTAAAAGGTGATACAAAAATATATACAACTTTTGTAATCAACTTTTAAAACCCAAAGTTATAATAAGTGCTCCTCTTTGTCTGTTCTAAACCTCTTATCCATTTTTGTAGGTCTAGGAGTGGCCACAAAGAGAAGCGTAAGTCGGACATGATGAAATCAATGAACTCCAATGATTCATCCCTCAATGATTCACAGCCGTCAGAGAAGAAATCAAAGATGAATCCGTTGCAAGGTAAGCATTACTTTTTTATATCCCCTTTCCATTAATGACAGAATTAAACTTAACATTGATTTTTAGCAGTTAGTTTTTTTTAGAGAATGTCATCCTGCAGTTCAACCTAGGAGGTTGTTGTCTGCTTAACCAGATTTGCCTGTGGGTGCATCAATAAATTAAGGCCTCCAGACAGGGCTTAAAAAACTTAAAAACTAAGCGACTACACGCTAAGGGCACCCTCTGTGGGGTGCGGACCTCGGCTTAGGGCGTCACTGGGATAGGGCAGCAAGGGACAGGCTAGATAGGAATTACTTAGCAGCCAGCAGATTGTTGTATAATGTATCAAGTGATTGAACTAAGAATAACGCTCACTCTTATAAGAATAACAGGATTCTCTATCTCTTTCACACACTCTCTAAAATTGCTTTTATTGGACACGCTTGTGCAATACCACCACAGTGTATTTCAACTCCATACGTACGGGATTCTGGTACAAGTTCCCTCCTTTTCCCTCCCGCATTATATCACATGACTGCTCTGCGAAAATGCTCGCGGGGTGTACTTAGTGAATAGGTAGACTGTTAATAAGGACCAAATGGAAGTTTTAACGTGACGTGTGTACGGAGCATTTCATTTGTTCCGTGTGATGAAACTGCAAGAGTGGATTGGATTACTCGTACATCTGTTGGTCGAAGAAACCACCCAAAGAAAGAAAGAAAGAACCCACTTAGGGGATGCGACGAGGTGGACCACGCAAAGCGTCACACTAAACGTGCCAACGTAAGTGTAACGGATCTAAAGCATTTAACCTAGCCTTATTAACATTAACCTTTGAAATACTACGTCTTGTCTTTGTCATTTTCACGTAAGTGAAGTGAGAGGGCAATGGAGAGTTTCATGGTCATCGTTTTTAAGTAAGGTCTTTGCTGCGATCGCTGGCGACACATCGAAGCTGCTTTCAAATAATAAGGTTGAAAATATACAAAAAAGAAATTATTTATAACCTTCTCGTAAACTAAATTTGCAATTGGCAACAAAAGAACTGATGAATCAGTAACGACAAAAGCAAAACTATAAAACCCAGGTTGTAAGTACAATAATAACGATCTTTTAATCTTCTTGTTTTTTTTTTCTTCTTAGTTATATTTCGCTCCATAGGTGAACTGGACCCCAACAGTTCTGACCATGTAGTAGCGATGACACAGCTCAAGGAAACCATTGCGAGTCTTCAGAAGAAAGTACAGCAGAAGGATAACGAATTACTTTCCAAAGATAAATTGGTATGTATTATTGAATTCACTTATTTTTATATATAACTAGGGCCCCGCCCCTGCTTCGCACGATTTTACGAATTAGCAAAACATTTAGATTTCTATATTAGAACACATAAACCTTTCCGGAATAAATTCTCATCAAATATCAATGATGGTGAAAACCATATCAAAACCCGTTGCATAGTTTAGAAGAACATCGTGGTCAGTTGGTCACATAAGACTCGAAAAGCGCCTTTAATTTATAAAATGTATAGAAACGGATTATAATGACGGCTGCCACCGAAAATAGGACGTGCTAGGTAACCGCGTGTCAATATTTATATTGACACACGGTTATGATTCTTATGAACCTCCATGCTGCCGTGATCGGGCGCCTTTGACTTTCACGTCGAATAAGCTCGCCAATCGCTTGCGCCCGTGATGTTTAATTCAATTCATTCATAAACAATTCACATTGTGTTTGAAACAATTCAGCTATTTGTATCATCTTAAACTTGTACCTACATTGATGGCAAATAAATAAATCTGAATCTGAACAATTCTACATTTAAAATACACTCATCATTCAAGTAACACATTGGTAATTTCAAAATTAACAACATAACTTCACCATACACAAAAACAACAAAAATATTTCAATGTCGTTAAAATTAAGAATAGGTGTCATTTAAAAATTATATTCACAACATCCTTTTTGTTTCATAATTTCAGATTACGGAGCTTAAAGCCCAGCACTTAAACAACACACAGGACCTGCGGAATGAAATGAAAAACAAGGATCGACTCAACGAGACAAAATTCGGCCTCATGAACAGTAAAATACAGAATCTTCTTAAAGAGGTTGCAACACTGAGCAAGTCTGCTAAAAAAAACAATAAAAACACTAAAATGGTACTAGCTAACACAGAGAACAGTGGCAGCGGTACAGACAGCCCAAGCACCAACTAGAACAATTTCACCCCTAAACAATTCATTTCTAGGAATATTACTCAAAAACAATGGAAACTATTTTCCTCTTATTTTTTTACTCTACAAATGGTTTTATTTGTAGAATTTTTATAATGATAAGCGTAAGTAGGTTTCAATTTGATGACATGTTAGTTTTTAATTTATTATGCAACATTTAAAGTTTTTACCGTTTTATCTATAGTACATTAAATATTAATTTTGCCAATAGCGTCATAAACTATTGTTACGTGTATAAACTGATGCGGGTTTAAAAGGTATTAAGTCTATGACTACTCAGTTATCACAGAGATGATGATAATATTTGGAGATTCTTTTTTGTATAATTTTTCATTTGTCTTCTCCATCTAACTGAACAGCTTAGCAATGTTTTATAAACCGTATCATAATCGTTAATAGGAAATTACATAGGTTAGAATAGTGCACAACCTAATTCTTAGGTTATTTTTCTGTTTTTATGAAGTTAAATCTAAATTAATATTCTGTATCATATAGCATTTTTTTATTTTTGTATCATTTCAATCTCTGTTATTAATTTTTAAGTAGGTGTACAGTCTTATAACAATGAAACTTAGTAGGTATATACCTAATAGGTAGATCCGTTGGTATTCAGGAATACAAATGATAAAGGTATAAATGTAACAATGTAAAATAAAGGAAAATGTTGTAAACGGAAAAAAAATGTGTGTTGAATTAAATTATTGTAATTATGTTAGTCCGATGGAAGGAAAGAGGTTGATACAGTACCATGGCTGGTCCGAAGTTTGCGCAAAAGGCTGCTCAATATCATTTTTTCGGAACCAAATAGTGACATGAGGCGAGTCTGATTGAGATAACATGTGCGCGAAAGTTTTTAGCGCGTATGTTGCGTAATTCTGTTGGCTTTTAGCAATTTTATTCCTACCTTGAATGTTGTTGACCTCTTTTTCTACTGGTGCGTTCACATTGCCATTTAAAAATACTTGTTGATGTACACTTCACGGAATTAAAATATGCACCGTGTTTACCAATGTGTACGCACCCTCACTAATGTGATCAAATCCCGGACTGAATAAATATTTCATATCAGTGTTATTAATAATTATGTTCTATGAGTATACAGTGTTTGATTCGAATTAGTTTTCATATATGTGTGTGTGTGAAAGATAAGAATAAAAATTTAAATAAAAAACAAAAGAGTGCGACACGTTTGCCATGCCTACAAATATTGATTAAGACTTGATCAGTGTTAAATTCATACAATTGGAATAAGAAACTACAAAAAACGTATTGTGCCCTTATATTTTTACAGGTAAATTGTATAACAATTTGCAAATAGCTACAATGAGCAGAATATTGCAATGTTGAGACATAAACGTTTGTAAGATTTCTTATAATATTTAAATAAAAACTGTTTTGTTAAAGAAACCTTATTTTGCTAAGAGTTCAAGTAAATCATATCGATTATTGCTTGGCCGACGAAGACACGAATTATTATTTCATAAAGGGAAATATCACAAATTCAATAGCTGTGAGGGGTAATATTGTTTTCGAAATATTTTGATGGGATTATTTTTCTTGGGTGTTTTCAAGCGAATTTAATATTTTACCACGTGACGCACAGTTGTGGCAAATATTTTAAATTAATATTAATAAATTGAATAAAATCTACAATTTATTATAATTATCTGTGAATCAATGGGAGGGTCAAAAACTGATTTTCAATCAATTCAATTGTTGTGTTTTATGTTGAATAGTCAAGTTTCAGTTTATCTGCATACCAATCTTTTTGGTTGTAAATAGAAGCAGTCACAGAACACATCACGCGAGCTTACACAAGTGTCTCAATTTTTTGGATGTGTATAGCACTATAAGTTGATTAAAAAAAAGATAAAAACTTAAAACGGCTGATATTTTCACAAATATGTAAATTGTATGATAATGACTAAAAACATCACTAAAACCTAATATATTATGATAGTAAAATTGACTATGTAAATTGAAAACGTTTAAATTTTTGGTCGATTAACAAAATAATTAGCTGTCAGTAATTTTATTTATTGGTAAGACATAAACTCAAATGAGAATATATTTTCTTTGTTGACAAAAAGATATGATGAATGTTTATAAGGATCAAAGCAATACCAAAACGTTTGATGCCATCTATAAATTATTGTCCATTTTTTGTAACGTCACGTGAGTCTTAATGTTAAGAGTAGATTTAATACTAATAAGACAAACAATCAAGCTCGAAAGATGTTAGTATTGTAAAAAAAAACAAATTTCTTAATGCTGTGGAACAAATATTCCAATAGAATTATGACCTGAAAAAATTAACTATACTTGTTAGTGAAAAATGAACGAAATAAAGTGTAAAGGTATATTATTTTCTTTTATTTTTGCATTCTTATTCAGTTATAGGTGATTACTTTATTTACATTATATGACCGACCTTGGCCGTTTAATGAGTCCTTCCATAGTTCTAGATAACCAGTCCACTTTAGCTATTAAAAATTCCAAATAGGTACATGTGCTTGTTCATATTAGATTTACCGTGTATTGATGCCCTTATTATATTTTTCTTGTATGGCATCACCGGATGTGTGAACCCCATATTGACTACTTTGTTTCCGGTGCTCCTCTCTCTCGCTTGCTAACCGTGATCACGATATGTGTCTGATAATGTGCTCGAATAAAACTATAGGTAAATATGTAATAGTGTTAAGTGACGATATTATGTGTGCATTTATTGTGATTAATAAAGTGCAACATAAATTAAGGTTGGACTGTTTCTTTTTCTGTTCGCTACTGGTCCCACAAACACTCACACGAACCACGTGCCTCACCATCATATTATTATTAAAAGGTTATTGGCCCAGAGAAGTGAGCGTCTTGGCTGCTTGCTGAAGCTTGCTTTGCTTTGCATCTAATAAAAAGGTTCGTTGAAAAGTAATCGTCGCTTTGGGAGTGTGATTCGGTGCGCACGCGCAGTACTGCAAGCCGTGCATCATGGAACATAACCTCAATGGGTTCGAAAAATTGGATGGTATATCTAACTTCCATACCTGGAAGTTTTCAGTCAAGAACCTGCTTATTTTAGAAGGCTTGTGGGAAGTCGTTCTTGGAACAGACCAAGCCGAAGGTCACTTGAGGGTGTGCGTTCGCGCAGCGGAATGTTGTTGAATTTAAAGATATTAATTATGCAGATATTTAGTGTATGACGTCGTATAATTGTGTATGGTAAAAAAAAAATTGTGTACGCAGCCATTGTGGAGAAATTCACCAAAAACTGATTCCGCTGGGCGAACGTTGTCCTGGCGGAACTTATTTTAATCCATAGACTTTAGAAGAAAAGAGGTGTGTCCAAAAATTAGTGTGTATTTGTGTGTAATTGTGTATGTATGAATAAAATGAGTGCATGCATAAACTTCGGAGAAATTCAAGTTTCCGCTACGCGAACGTTTGGCCATTAGCTAGTTTTCATATAAAGCGCTTACATAGAGAGCTGTAGATTTTTACATACGTTGTTTTGAATTTGTTTATATTTGTTTAAAAAACAGATTTAGAAAAAATCGTAGGGCTTAAAAGATAAAAATATAAACGTAAAATACACTTAATAGGTCTTAGTTCTTAAAGTATGCACTTTGGGGTCTAGATTTTCACGTTTATACAAACCTTGTAAGTATCTGAAACATGTTGCCAAGTATCAATGATGTTCCGTTAGTAATTAAAGAGTTAAAGGACAATTTTACCATGAATAGATCACTGTTTACAAAACAGTCAAATATCACGACGTTCTAAAGGAATTGCATGGTAAAATGTATGCCAAAAATTAGTTTATTCATTCAACTATTCACATGCAAAATTTCATGTCATTAAATTTAGTAATTAAAGAAATCAATTTTAATACTGACGAAGCATCGAAAACCTACATAACCCGACCAAGTTCGGATAGCTACAAAAAAGCGTCCATGCAATATATTTAGGTAACATCCCAAAATTTACCGTATAATACCGGTATTGAATTGGTATAGGTGATAACACAATTGTTGTTTCGATATAATTTAAAGGTCATTTATTTTTGTACACCAAATTTTTGTTCAATTGTTCTGATTTTTCAGCTCCAGAATTGACTGGAATAATTCCGGAGTTCCGATAGGTATTCACATTTTTTAAAAGTTAATATTTTGATTTAATTATATTCTTGTGAACGCACGTAATTTAACGTCTGTGGAATATTCCACAAACTGCTAGTCGAACAGGACGCGCGCGGCTTCCCGCTTGAAACGGTACTTCCATCCTTGAAGAAAAGAGAGGGCAATAATATGTTTTCATTGGCCGCGGCCCGCGCGTATTCGTTTTTGCTGTTGAACTTGAACCTGATTTTGTTTTTTATCCCCAGTCACAAACAAATGTGCAGTCAAGGACAATGTGCGTATGCGCTGTTGTTTTGCTATGCATCGCCAATAGGGTAGTTGACTAAGAAAATATATTTAGTCCATCAGTTAGATTACTAAAAAAATATTGTATACGTATTTTTTCTTTTGCCTGGCAAACAAAAAATTACGAAGATACAGCGCTTGGAAATTTCGTATGACGTCACGCCGTGCTACAAATTTTAGCACGTTATTACGTCAAAGCCCCCCACTCCTGAACTTTGATGTGATATATCTTTGTAATTTTTTATCTAATTGATAAAACAAAAAATACGTGTTCAATATTTTTTAATAATCTTACTGAGGGACTAAATCGAATCGATTTATTTTTACCCAGGCAACATCCCTATTCTCGATAATAATAATATTGACAAAGTGTGTTATTAATGTTATAGTGTAACAGTGAAGCTTAACATAGGTAATTATGTAGTAGGAATATTGAGTCAGTGATAGTGAGAAGCTGATCACAGATATAAGGTAAGATTTTATAATAAATTAATAACTATACACTTATTCATTTACGTAGTTTATGAGGCATATAAATTATAATAATTGTGTTACGTTAACATTGGACAGACACCATAAACCCAAGTTAATATCTACAGATTGATCTAATTCTATTTAGAATTTAAATTCATAATAATAAATTATACTAGACATATTATAATGGCTTTTTCACTGTTCGTGCTGTGCGTCTGTGGAACTCACTCATTCGTTACGCGATAGCCCTTCGTTGGTAGTTTTGGAACATTTTTTGTCAATATAAACTGTAGTTTAAGTATATATTTATAAGTATGTATCATTTGAGTATATATTATGTTTATGTATTTGTTATTTGTTTAGTTTCTATCTGTAGTTTATTTTATGTAGGTACCTATAATATTATAATTAGAGTAGTTTATCTTTTTTTTCCCCCCTTTCTTACTATGTACACTTGTTTTCTGTCCTGTTAAGAACTATCTCTCTTTCGCTCTAGGTTTGCTGTCAGAGAACTCATTAATGAGTTAAGCTCGCCTTTGTACATTATATTTTTTTATTGTAAAATTTATGTATTATTTTGGTGTGTGTACCTTAAAGTATAATAGTAATAGTAGTAATATATTATAATAAAATCGTAACCAAGTAGATGTTTTTCCTGGTTAAAGACAAACTACTGAATAGAAAATTACAGAATAACTACTGAATTAACTAAACGACCGACTAGATTGTAACGAAATGTTGAAAATAAATATTGTTATTGAATAATCACCTTATATTTATTACCAATATGCAAAATAAATATACGTATAAGGCAGATGTTTATTATTGACTTTCTTTTTGTGGGGTTATGTGTAGAGATGGCAATAACGGCTGTTTTTCAATAATTAATTATGCATATGATTCTATATCACTAAGACATACTCCCCTTAAAAGGAAAGCAACTAATAAAGTATCACAATTTTTCATTATCTTTATGTAGTAATCCATGTACCTATGTAAATGTATACTTTTTATTAATGTTTCAGATTATAATGGCGTCTTAATCTCACTAGAAGCGAACACCTCAACGACCTAATTCTACAAACCAAACCAATTGATCCAACGCATCGCGCGGCGCTACCGACGCCGACGGGAGGAAAAATTTAAAATGGCCGGCAGAAAAAGTACTATACCGTTAAATAATATGAAAGTAGTAGTACGAATACATAAAGACACGTTTGTTAAATCTGTTCCTCCTGTTAGCCATGAAGTGTATGACAGTATACAAAAGCAGTTAGCTGAATTATTTAATTACCACATGAAGAAACCTGCCATACAATTGTCAATTAAACGCCATTATAATTATTTTTTTGACCACTGTGAAAACATACCCACCAGTAAACATTATTTTGATGATTCTGATGAAAACAATGTTGATATTACAGACGAATCTGATGAAGTTCAAGTAAAATTTCTAATGGATTATTATGAGTACAGAAATATAGAACCAACAAATCACAAGTTGTTAAAAAATAATTGGACGAATGAGCTACAAGACCACATATGGGCAAAAACGGATATTCAATGCACTTTTTCATTTAAAAGCAATTACGTTCCTTCAAATTTAAAGCTAAATAATATCAAATGTGATGGCAAATGTACCCAATGTGGAGTAAATATTTTAGTCACTATTGATCCAATAACTAGTAATTAGTTGGGTTATTATTAAAAAAATATTTTTAATTCAAGAAATGCAATTGTTTTATTTTTTCCTAACGCTTGTGTACGGAACTGTACCATATTAGTAAATACTATATTGGAAGGTTAAGAACGTCTCTTAGATATATGGCTGGGCCGCTTTTTTGTAGCTATCCGAACTTGGTCGGGTTATGTAGGTTTTCGATGCTTCGTCAGTATTTTAATTGATTTCTTTAATTACTAAATTTAATGACATGAAATTTTGCATGTGAATAGTTGAATGAATAAACTAATTTTTGGCATACATTTTACCATGCAATTCCTTTAGAACGTCGTGATATTTGACTGTTTTGTAAACAGTGATCTATTCATGGTAAAATTGTCCTTTAACTCTTTAATTACTAACGGAACATCATTGATACTTGGCAACATGTTTCAGATACTTACAAGGTTTGTATAAACGTGAAAATCTAGACCTAAAAGTGCATACTTTAAGAACTAAGACCTATTAAGTGTATTTTACGTTTATATTTTTATCTTTTAAGCCCTACGATTTTTTCTAAATCTGTTTTTTAAACAAATATAAACAAATTCAAAACAACGTATGTAAAAATCTACAGCTCTCTATGTAAGCGCTTTATATGAAAACTAGCTAATGGCCAAACGTTCGCGTAGCGGAAACTTGAATTTCTCCGAAGTTTATGCATGCACTCATTTTATTCATACATACACAATTACACACAAATACACACTAATTTTTGGACACACCTCTTTTCTTCTAAAGTCTATGGATTAAAATAAGTTCCGCCAGGACAACGTTCGCCCAGCGGAATCAGTTTTTGGTGAATTTCTCCACAATGGCTGCGTACACAATTTTTTTTTTACCATACACAATTATACGACGTCATACACTAAATATCTGCATAATTAATATCTTTAAATTCAACAACATTCCGCTGCGCGAACGCACACCACTTGAGGCGTGATCAAAGAGCACTTGCACGCATTTGCTTAACATTAAAGCCGCATTTATTTCAATATGTACGGAGCTCTGACACTGCTAAAGATGCTTGGAAGGCGTTGCTTGACGTTTACGAAGATAAAGGCCTTTACCGAAGAGTTCTTCTACTGAGAAGACTGCACCGCGTTCAGTACTCTGAATTTTCAGATATGCAAGCTTATATTGATGCTGTGTTTACACTAGTCCAGCAGCTTGACGACATTGGGAAACACACTGAAGATGAGGAAGTTGCTGAGATTTTGTTGAGTGGTCTGCCAACTGAATATGATTCTGTTGTTTCAAATTTGTCAACTGCTGCGGTCACTACTACGGTATCGAGTGAACTTGTGCGAGCCCGACTACTGCAAGAGTATTCGAGGAAGACGTCTGGTGATGAAGAAAGTACAGCTTATGTCTCCAAAAGTAGAAAAGTTATTGTTTGTGAATTTTGCAAGAAGAGTGGTCACAAGAAATCAAATTGTTTTAAATTAAAGAAACTTAAAAAGGCCAGAAAAGCCAATGATAAAGAAAACGGAGATAAGACTTTTTCAGCATCAGCATTTCTGTCAAAAGCCAGTGAGTTTTATATTGACAGCGGAGCTACCAGTCATATGGTGAACAACAGGGACATACTTCAGGACTTTAAAAAGTCAGATAACTTAATAACTATGGCTGATAATTCTAAAATTAAGTGTGAAGGTATAGGCACTTTGGAGATTCAGTCAAATCATAAGGTTAGACTTTTAAATGTTTTATATGTTCCCCAAATTGCGGCCAATCTTATTTCTGTTAGCAAATTAGTGTTGTCTGGCCATTCAGTTAGGTTTAGCAGTGAGAAATGTTTTATTTATAATGACAATGATGGTCATAAAGACAAGTCTGGCAACTTAGTTGCATCTGGTGTATGTATTAATGGTTTGTTTAAACTTAATGGGTGTGTTGTTATGTCTGAGTGTGTAAATGTAAATGGTTTCGGGTCTTTGACTAAAATTGGTCACTCTCTACTCCTTGATCATGGAGAGGAGCTGTTGAGTACCAGAGATATTGCTGGTCTTCCTGCAGAATTATGGCACAGACGTCTCGGTCACCTGAATATACAAGGTATGAAAACACTGGAGAAAGTTGCATGTGGAATGCGTTGTCTATTTCAGGATGAAAAGTCACTCAAGAACTGTGTTGCTTGTCTTGAGGGGAAGTTGTCGGCCGCAGCTTTTCCTGACAGCACATCGAAAACGACGCAGCCTCTGCAACTGATCCATTCCGATGTCTGTGGACCTATGCAGGAGCCAAGCTGGTCTGGAGCGAAGTACATCGTAACTTTTACTGATGACTACACTCGGAAGAGCTTTGCATGCTTGATGAAAAATAAGTTTGAGGTAATTAACCATTTTATTACATTTAAAACACTAGTTGAAAAACAGACAGGCTTGCAAATTAAGATTTTAAGATCAGATAATGGCGGTGAATACTGCAACAACAAGTTTAGCAACTATTTAAAAGAGCAGGGAATTGTCCATCAGGTCACTGTCCCTTACTGCCCTGAGCAGAATGGGGTTTCAGAAAGACTGAACTGTACCTTAATGGACAAGGTTAGAAGTATGCTGGCAGAGACAGGTCTCAGCAAGGAATACTGGGGTGAAGCTGTCATGACAGCTGTTTATTTAAAAAATAGGTCACCTACAGCTGCTTTGTCTGGACGAGTGCCCGAAGAAGTATGGACTGGGTCTCCAGTTGACCTCAGCCATCTTCGTGTGTTTGGATGCTTAGCATACTACCTGGTGCCATCGCAAAAACGGCAGAAGCTGGATTCGAAAGCCAGGCTTTCCATTTTTGTTGGCTACAGTGACACCTGCAAAGGTTATAGACTTGTGGAGCCTTCAAATCCTAAGAAAGTGGTATTGTCACGTACAGTAGCTTTCATAGAGAATAAATTTTACAAGGATTTGGGACATGATTTTAAAAATGACCAACATAATTTTGTATTTTTAAAAGATTTTATGAATATTGATGGAAACAAGTCATTAATAAATAATAATAATTTAAATAATATTGAATTGAATTCTGATAATGATATAATCGATAATAATATTGAAATGAATTGTAATAATAATATTGAATTAAATAATGACTCAATTATTACAAATGATGATTCAGATTCAAGTATTTTAAAAAATGACATAAATTCTTTTTCTGACATTTCAGGATCAGAAGAGAACTCAAGAGCATCTAGCGAGACTCATGACTCATTGAGCACCTCAGCTGGAAAGTCTGCTGATGTTGGAGGTGATAGCCATCTGACATGTGGTGGGACGTCTGCTGGAGGGGAAGTTATTAACACAGAGACAGTCTCTACTAGGCGTAGTGTGCGTTCTACACGCAATATTCCTCCAATAAGGTACAAAGATTATGGTTGTTTTGTGTCTATGTCCTTGCATGATGGTTTGTGTGGAGAACCACATTCATATGAAGATGCGTTGTCTTCTCCACATTCTGATGAGTGGCAAGCCGCTATGCAGCGCGAGTATGACTCGCTAGTCGCCAACAAGGTATGGGAAATAGTTGATAAGCCACCTAACAAAAACATTGTTCAATGTAAATGGGTTTTTAAGGTAAAGCATGACACAGATGGTAATTTCAACTGCTTTAAGGCGCGACTAGTTGCCAGAGGCTTCACTCAGAAGCAAGGAATAGATTACAATGATACATTTTCACCGGTGGTTCGACATTCTTCAATGAGAATTCTGTTTAATATAAGCAATCAACTAAACTTAGAAATTGATCACATTGATGTAGCAACTGCGTTTTTAAATGGAGATCTTGATGAAGAAATATATATGCAACCACCCTTAGGTTTTTCGGAACACTTTAATGGTAAAGTTTGTTTACTAAAGAAAGCTATCTATGGTCTAAAGCAATCCAGCAAGATGTGGAACAAAAAGGTACATGACTTGTTAATTGTTAATGATTTTAATCAATGTAAAAGTGAACCATGTGTGTACAGTAAAAAGGTAGGCAATGACATAGTTTTACTGGCACTTTATGTAGATGATTTTTATCTGTTTTATAATAAAAATAGTAAAATTAAAGTTCATCTGCAAATAGCATTAGAAAAACAGTTTAATGTAAAAAATTTAGGTCCGCTTAAAAATTGTTTGGGTATAAGAGTTTCTAGACATAGACAAAAAGGTATATTATGTTTAGACCAAATTGAATACACAAAGAAATTATTGGTTAAATTTAACATGCAAAATTGTAAACCAGTAACCACACCTTTGCCTCTTAATTGTAAGTTAGAGAAGTCTGAACATACAAGTGTAGAGTTGGATGATAGTGTTTATAAATACAGACAACTTTTAGGATGTCTCATGTATTTATGTGTTTGCACTAGGCCGGATATTGCCTATGCTTGTAGTTATTTAAGCCAGTTTGATAACTGTTTCGATAAAACCCATTGGCTCGCAGCCAAACATGTACTTAGATATTTAGCTGGTACAATTGATCACTGTTTGCTTTTCACAAAGAGTGTCAATTGGAAATTGAGCGCGTACACTGATGCTGATTGGGCTAACGACGCTACTGATCGTAAATCGTACACTGGTTACGTTATAAAACTAGGCAATTCCACCATAAACTGGGAATCGCGTAAACAGAGGTGTGTTGCTCTCTCAAGTACGGAAGCGGAATACCTCGCAATAGGCGATGCTTGTAAAGATATCTGTTTTATTCAAAATTTACTTTCAGAACTAACATTAATTGAATTGGATGAATGTATTTTGTATAATGATAGTCAAAGTGCCCAGAAGTTATTAGAGTCTAAAGAAGTATGCCATAAACGAACCAAACATATTGACATTCGATATCATTTTGTCAAAGATTTAATTAATAATGGTTCTATAACAGTTAGATACTTACCTACAGACAGGATGATAGCGGATGTTCTTACCAAATCTTTAGGTAAACAAAAACACAGTAGTTTCACACAAAATTTGAATGTGGTTAAAATTATAAAATAAGTATATTATAGGGTAATGTGTATCTTATGTAAAAACTGTGATATAATTTTATTGACTTGTTAACTTATTAATTGCTACGTTTATGTGATACCTATGTAAGTGATAGAGACTGCAGTGTTTATTGTATAGTGTCATTTGTATATTTTGTATCTTTTTTGACTAAAAATATAATAGGACAAGGGGAAGTATTAGATTTACCGTGTATTGATGCCCTTATTATATTTTTCTTGTATGGCATCACCGGATGTGTGAACCCCATATTGACTACTTTGTTTCCGGTGCTCCTCTCTCTCGCTTGCTAACCGTGATCACGATATGTGTCTGATAATGTGCTCGAATAAAACTATAGGTAAATATGTAATAGTGTTAAGTGACGATATTATGTGTGCATTTATTGTGATTAATAAAGTGCAACATAAATTAAGGTTGGACTGTTTCTTTTTCTGTTCGCTACTGGTCCCACAAACACTCACACGAACCACGTGCCTCACCATCATATTTTTATTAAAAGTTCACGTAGGATCGCGCGGGCGCGGTGACGGGTGCGGGCGCGGTGGACTTGGTTCGCTGCACCTGCGTTTTGTACGTGAACACTTGCATACTACTAGTATGCTGTGTGTTTGATATTTCGTGACCGCGCCCGCGAGTTAACGTGTTCAAGCACATGTCCAATATCTTTGTTTCTATATCCCGCAATAGTCCCACACCAACCGGGGGTTGTCTTGTATAGTGCGTACAGGTATAATCGTCGGTTGGTGCCGGGCCTCTGCGAGTTGGCTTCGGCACCTCGTACGCCTTCCAAAGGAAGAATAATACCGATCACATGTTTAGTCAACGGCCTATAAATTTTCAGAGAATAGAATGGAATATATTTCTTTGCATTAAAATATGCTAGGTACAATAATGGTCTTAATACATAGTAGGTTACGATACATACTAAATCTATGTTAGTAGGTATAAAGATTATTATACCATGGTATACATATACTAACATTATATACTTTAATCTATGGTTATGATCGACAAGTCACGCCATGGACTGGCATACAAATATTAAAAAAAAAACATGTTATAAACTACGCACCTAGCATCAATTATAACAGTAGTCGAACAGTTAATATCCAACAATTATTACAATTTATGTTTTCAACAATTTTCCAACATTAACCTTTTCACCGCCAACGCAAACAGAACGCGATGCCTCGCCAGGCGCCAAGCTATAAATGTATAACGAAATATGTGATTGAGTCAATTTTCATTCTGCAAAAGCGGGCTGTCAGAGCCATCTACAAGCTCAGAAGACGCGATTCTCTACGGGAACTGTTTAAAAAAATTAACATCATGACGGTTCCTTGTCAATATATGTTTACAATTAAACAAACTTTGAGAAATAAACTTTTATAATATTAATTACTTATAATTTCGTTCACTGTTAAGTTAAAATCAGGTTTTAATCATTTCGTGTGTGTCGTACGCGCGGTCGTTTGCGGAGTGTTGGTCGGCCGGCGCGAGGCGCGGGCTGCGCCCGCGTTGCCGCCCCTCGTCCCGCTCCTTCCTCTCGCTCGCCCTAGTGCGGGGCGCGTACATCCTCCCGGGCTTTGAAAGTCTTGCTTTCAAGGTTCTGCTCATTTTCGGCGACATCCTTTTTATTATTGGTGGTCGGGAGTATGCACATTTTGTTGACAGCTCTCCTTAGCGTGCCTTTTGATGTATGAACGTCGGCAACTCTGCTGATTCCATCTTTCCCAGGATATAAATGGGTAATGCGGCCAAGTTTCCATTGAAGTGGGGGAAGATTTTCTTCTTTGAGGATCACTAGATCGCCCACACGAAGCTCGTGTTGCCTCGTTTTCCACTTGGTGCGTTGTTGCAGTTCGGCAACAAACTCCCGGCGCCATCTCTCCCAAAATTGTTGTCTCAGCTGCTCAATATACTGATATCGGTTGGGATGCTTGCAGGTGATAGGCAACGATGGTACCGCGGCTAGAGGTCGCCCTATAAGAAAGTGCCCTGGGGTTAGCGGAGAGGGATCGGTAGGATCGGAGGAAAGAGGAGTAAGGGGACGAGAATTTAAAATCGCTTCTATCTGTGTGAATAGTGTCGCGAGCTCCTCGAATGTTAGGGAAGCATTACCCGCTACACGCTTAAAATGGTGCTTTGCGGATTTAACGCCCGCCTCCCATATACCTCCAAAGTGAGGTGAATATGCGGGGCTAAACACGAACCTTATGCCTTCATTATTGGCGAAATTGATAGCTGATTCACGACTGGACTTGAGTATTCTACTTATTTCATTGTTCGCGCCCCTGAAGTTGGTACCATTATCGCAATATATATACGTTAGGTTTGCCTCTCCGAGAAACGAACCTTCGCAAAGACAAAATGAAAGCATCAGTGCTCATGTCGCTGACTAACTCTAAATGAATCGCTTTGGATGAGAGGCATACAAACAAACATAGGTAGCATTTTGAAATACGATTGCCTTTGCCCTTTCGGCTAGAGATCATAAATGGACCAGCAAAATCCACACCACACGAGTAGAAAGGAAACATTGAGTAGCTTCTTTCGGCAGGTAAGTTTCCCATTAAAGGTTGTATTGTTTTCCCACGTAGGCGAATACAAACTATACACTGCTTTGTCGTGCTACGTGCTAAGTGTCTGCCACCTATAGGCCAAAATCGTTCTCTTATTGAGGCTAGAAGATGTTGAGGACCAGCGTGAAATAGACGTTCGTGTTCGTGCTTTAATATTAATTTAGTTAAATGATGCTTTGCATCTAAAATAATGGGGTGTTTTTTATCATAGGCGAAATCAGAATTTTGAATTCGACCCCCAACTCTTAATATGCCATCTGAATCAATAAAGGGATTTAGTGGCAATAATTTTGACTTACGATTAAGAGTTTTGTTATTGCTGATCAATTTAATTTCTTCTGGATAGCTTTCTAACTGACATAACTTAATTAACATCAGCAAAGAATTATCTAATTCCTTAATATCCAATGGCCCATTAATATTAGCATCTTTATTTTTGCAGTAATTTAGGAAACGTTGTACATATACATATATTCTTTTTAATCTATTTAAATTAGAATGTTTCTCAAATTGAATTATTTTGTTTGTTACAACAACATGACATTCGATGGTGTGCGAGTGTTTAACTTCAGGTAAGATGTTAGGAATTTGTGTGTGTGTTTGTGTAGGCCAACAAGATGGGTCATTAGCGAGGAACGAAGGCCCTTCCCACCAGAGGAGACTGGACTGCAAGTGCTTAAGAGTCACACCTCTAGACGCAATATCTGCAGGGTTTTGATCTGTGGGAACATGACAGAAGGTGAAGCCAATTGCAAGTTGATTGATTTCATTCACTCGGTTACACACAAATATTTTGAGATCCCTGGGTGGGGTATTCACCCACCCTAGCACAACCTTTGAATCAGTCCATATAAATTTACGATTGATATTACAATTTAATGACTCTAATACCTTTGAACATAAGCGTGCACCTAACAAGAAGCCACATAACTCCAATCGGGGTATAGTGGTCGGGTTCATTGGTGCAACTCGTGCCTTAGCACACAGCAACCTGACCGTAACTTTCTGATTATGATCTACAGAACGCAGGTAAACACAAGCTGCATAGGCTTGTTGAGAGGCATCCACAAAACAATGTAATTCTATATTACTGGGTGTATCACACAGAACTCTCCTTGTAATACGAATGTTAGTCAAATTAGTAAATTCCTTTAAGAGGTTAGCCCAGTTTTTACAAAACTCAGCTGGTACTGGATCATCACAGTCTAGCTTAGATGACCATAATTGTTGAAGTAAAATCTTAGCTACTATAGTGCAGGGACACAATAATCCTAAAGGATCGAAAACCTTGGAAGTAGTAGAAATTATTGACCTTTTAGTAATATGAGTAGAAGGCTCTAGGTCTGTAGAGAATTGCAGCATATCACCCTTGGGACACCAATTGAGACCTAATACACTGGATTCTTTATTGAAATCAATAGGTTTTGAAGAATCGCATTCATCATCAAATAATTGAGGGCAATTTGTGCGAAATTTCCTTAGGGGTAGGCATGCAGAATTAAGTGTGTTTACAACTTCGTGGTATATGTGTTTTAGCCCTTCTATAGTTTCTGACCCAGTGTTTAAGTCATCTGCATAAAAGTCGTTTCGGATTACACAAGCAATAGACTGATCCTTACACTCATACGCCAATTGTAAGAGACATCGAGTACTTAGAAAGGGTGCAGAGGCAGTGCCATACGTAACTGTATTAAGTTGTAAAACATCTATCGATTGGGACTTTTCATCACGCCACAGAATAAGCTGCAGATGGCGCTGCTGTTGCCCGACTTCAATTTGCCGGTACATTTTCTCGATGTCGGCTGTGAGAATGAATTTATGCCTGCGAAATCGCAATAAAATAGAGATTAGATCACTCTGCACCACTGGACCAATCATTTGAATTTGATTAAGTGATTTGCCAGAGCTAGTCTTAGAAGAGGCATTGAACACTACGCGGAGCTTTGTGGTTTCGCTCTTTTCACGGATTACTGCGTGATGGGGCATGTAGTATCCAAATTCTGGTTTAGTAACTTTAGTTAAATGCCCTAACTTTGCATATTCATCTATAAATGCCTTGTAGTTGGCCTTCAATTCAGGATATTTTATAAACTTTCTTTCTAAACTTTCAAAACATTTTTTAGCGACATAGTAAGAGTCTCCAAGAGCCTTTTTAGGCGACTCTTTTATGGGCATTAACACAGAAAATCTGCCATTTGTTAAGCGAGATACATTTTGTACAAAATGATCCTCACAGAGTTGCTCTTCAATGGAATATGTTTTTGTGGCAGGTAAGTCATCAATTTTCCAAAATTTTTCTAACGAGTCCTTTATCTCCTGAGTAAAATTACAATGAACCTTTGAAGCGGACTGATTACCTTGAATAGGGCCACTTATGAGCCATCCGAGCATAGACTCCTGTAGAACCAGTTTATTACAGCCCAGCTTGATTAAATTAGAGCCAACTATATCCCAATACACATCTGCTCCTAAGAGGATGTCGACCTCAGCCGGGGAAAAATAGTTAGGATCAGCCAGGGTGATATTTCCAGGTAATTTTATATGCTCAGTATTAATAGTAGAATTTGGTAAGATTCCTGTTATTCGAGGTACTACTAGACACCTAACATTAAGTTCAAATGGCATACATCTAGATTTAATTTTAATAAAACAACTTTCAGTGATGTTACATGTAGCGTTATTGATCCCACAAACATTCACTGAACCGCCGGGGTTAATAACTAGCCCTATCTTCCTTCTTAATTTGTTTGTAATGAATGATGATTGACTACCTGTGTCCAGCAGCGCACGGGCTGTATATGTCTTATTATTTATTGCAATTTGGACTAGTGCCGTACATAACAAAACCTGTTCATTGGATGCTATAGACAGTGACACAGGTAAAGAGGAAGATGTAGAGGGTTGTTCAGTTTCAGTAGAAGATATAGGGTTGCCTTTCGTTGTAATATGTATTAATGTGTTGTGTTTCTTTCTACACTGGCGACATACAGCTCTTAGCTGACATTGAAAGGCATTGTGACCACTATGCAAACAGTTTTTACACACCTTTAACTTATTAACTTCATGTAGTCGCTCATCTACATTCATATTTTTAAATTTTAGACATTCGTGCAAGTGATGATTTTCATCGCATAAAACACAACGATTCTTGTTTTCTTTCTTATCAACAGATACAGTTAGACTTTTAGATTGGGTGGTTGTCCTAGGTTTATAATCCACCTGTTTGTCAGAACGACTGTTATTAAAATAGGCAGTCTCGAGTATGTCAGCTCGACTGCGCAGGAAGGAAAAAAAATCACTAAGTGAAGGTAAATCTGCTAGATTGCATTTGTGTTCTTCCCACTTTCTACTCGTGTGAATATCTAGTTTTGCTGAGACCATAAAAATTATAAGAACATCCCACATGTTAGTAGGCTGACCAAGAGTGTCAAGAGCTCGCAGATGTTTTGACACATGGTCAACAATAAACCGCAGTGATTTATAGGATTCCCTTTGAATTGTCTCTATGTTAAGTAATGCCTTCAGGTGATTATTTATTAATAGGTTTTTATTATCAAATCTCTGACATAACAGGTCCCATGCAACCTTGTAATTGTTTGAACTAAATTCTATTGATTTAATAACAACAGCTGCACTTCCTTCAAGCGCAGACCGTAGATAATGAAATTTATTAATTGGTGCGATACCTTCATTGCCATCAATCACTGACTGAAATGTGTCTTTAAATTCTAACCAGTTTAAGTAATTTCCATCAAATGTAGGAAGTTGGATTGTAGGTAATTTTATGGCATTAAATGAACGGCAACTACCATTAGATGCATGGTCACTATTTTCTTTATCACAATTTTCTTTCTCAGCCTTTTTCTGGGGAGAATTATATAAGGTATCTTGGCTTCTTGCTATTAAACTAATAAACTGGTTTTCCAAAGTATCTCTCTCTTTAATTTGCTCTGTACTATCAGAATGCAATAAATCTATTTTGTTTTGAATAACCTCAAACTCTTCCATAAGCGATTGAATTTTATTCAATTTTAATTCTAATTCTTTATAATGAATAGAAGAAATTTCTTTTAAACCAATAAGATTGTTTAAATAATCTGAAAATCTTGTTACCCGTCCTTTAATAATACCGCGCTGTTTGACTAAGTTAGTTATTTCTACCTTGAGCTCTGCTTCATTCATTTTGATAGATTATTAATATAATATAGACACCAATAACACAGGCGAACAAACAATGAAACAATAAAATATGCACTCAAACCCGTTTTGAAGAGCAGAGAAGCTCAGGTCCAGTCGCTCACGCTGGTGCAACAGCACGACGCGGTGCTCAGGGCAGCTCGCGCCGAGCAGACAGCTTAGGCCAGCAGCGCGCACGTGGCGGCGCACGCGACGGAACCGGGCGGGCGGCGGCGATACCGAGACCGATGCGCTCCACTTTACGGAGGTACGCTGGAATAGTCGGCATATGGTATTGAAATGACTGCCAAGGTTGTCTTGCGGTAGTTGCAGTTATGGGTTAGGTTATAGGCACCTAAGTGCTGAATTAATAAAACATAGAACGAGTAGGCTAGCCAGTAGGTACGTAAATGCGTGCATGAAGCGTAGGCACGTGCTTGTATTTTAAGCTTGATTAGATAATTAAATCTAACGCTGAGACGCACGTGCTTGTATTTTATGCCCAAACACAATTGAAAGCTAGCTTAGACGATAAACCCAACACTCGCGTAGCAAGTCGGCCATTACACACAATGCGAGAACAAAGGAATCGAGAGAATTGGTTAGGTAAGATAGGTATGAAAAGGTTAGGAACAGGGCTTACTCTCCTTGGGCTAGACCTCCGGTTCACGATGTCCCCAAAGGCTCCCGAAGCAGCAACAGCTAATCCTTTTCTTCACTCGACCGGTGGCTCGCTGGATCGGTATTGGTATAATGGCGGCTGCCACGTGTGGGGTGACGCCCGCAAACTCGACGCGTTTTTGATTGTTTGATGATTATGTCCTGTCACGGTCGCCACTTTTGTTTACAATTAAACAAACTTTGAGAAATAAACTTTTATAATATTAATTACTTATAATTTCGTTCACTGTTAAGTTAAAATCAGGTTTTAATCATTTCGTGTGTGTCGTACGCGCGGTCGTTTGCGGAGTGTTGGTCGGCCGGCGCGAGGCGCGGGCTGCGCCCGCGTTGCCGCCCCTCGTCCCGCTCCTTCCTCTCGCTCGCCCTAGTGCGGGGCGCGTACAATATATATATGAAAACATTATGTACGTTCGAAAAAATCTACATCTTTTTAGTAAGATAAGTGACAGGCATAATTTTAACACTAGAAATAGGGACAAATTAGATCAACCGCGTTTCAGATTGTCTAAAGTAAAAACTTCTTTTATGGGTTACTGTATAAAATGTTATAATAAAATACCACTCGATATTCTTCAACTAAATGAGAAGAAATTTAAAACATGTATTAAACGCACACTATGTAGACAAGCATATTATAAGTTGGATGATTATATCGATGATAAAAATGCTTGGCTTAATGCTGGTCCTGCTCCACAGGCACTTGAGCTCACTAGTTAAAATTTCAATAATTGGAAGAGGTGCTTCCCTTTTTCTTTGTTGAATACTTCGTTATTAAATAATATCTCTTCCTATTTGGTAGTAAAATTCTATTAATCTCTTAAATAAATTACAAACTATAGTGTTGTATAATTTAGAAGCATTTTTAAATTTTGTAAATGTAAGAACCATGTTTTCGTTTACTATGATTTTTTTTCATGTTGACTTGAAAGAGCATGGCGGTTGAGAACATGTCATGCTCACTTAAATGTCTCATCGATGGTGGCGCGTGTGTTGGATCATTCGGTTCCCTACAAAATGGTTGAGCTAGATGGTGCTGATCCACGCGTCATGTTCGTGAACGGGCGCCGTCGGTTGAGACTGGTCATTTCTTAACTGCCAAGGCTTATTTTTAATCTTATATTTTGAAATGTTTCTTCATTTGTTTTTTTTTTTTTTACATTGTTCTCGCATATAGAAGCAACAATAATTATGTACCCACGATTTGTAATATCTTGATTTAAAAGAGTGTCCATGGAGTTTCTTGCCCGTTCTTCTCCATAGAGATCTACGTTTTGGAATGGGCATCTAGCTTCAACTTTCTGACTGACTGACGGACTATTTTAATTTTAATTTTGACAATTCAAAAGTGCCTGTACAAGGTTTAATTGAAATAAATGCTTTGAGTTTGAGTTTGAGTTTTTGAGTTTGTGGTCGTCCAAATCAAAAGGGACCTTATGGCGGAAATGAGTTATCTACAGAGCTGAAAACTACATAAATGTACCGAACTATAGACCCAAGAACCAACCTTCTAACCACTGCCGTTATTTTTTTACGAATTTTTGAAGTTCACTGATCGAAATTATAAGTTTCGAGAAAATCGCAATTTAAGTATGCCGTACAAAAAAGTTATGTTTTAGTGTGAAGTTATGTAACTAATGGTATACTTTGATTGACTATGATTATTACTAATGGAAATTCTTACAATCCTTGCATAAACTTGTTTGTTGTGGGAACTAGACCCGCCAACATAATGCATTATCAATGAGATGCAAAGTATCGATAATAGTATTAAAAATAAGTAAACCGCCTGTTTCTCACTAAACTTTTATCGTTTCTATATTGCTACTAATTACATAGATTTGCGAAAGGCCTTAGATGTAAATAAAAACAACACATAATTTTAAAAAAATAGTTTTTATTTACTAGCAAGAATTCTTATTTTTTATAAACTTTGAGATCTGACAGTAACAAAATCAACACTTAATCACTAAATAGGTTATACATAATTGGTTTAGATGCTAATAAAGCTAAGAGATCAATGATAACTGTTAGTTATGATCTTGTAAAGTTACATAGAGAACTGAACAATTTCTTCAAACAAATTAAAAAAGGGCCCTAATGGAGGGCACTAAACAATATTTTTTATTTTTAGCATGCATAATCAATATTTTAGTGCAACATTCAAGATAACTTAAATTTTCTTTTTTTATTATCACAAGGTATGAAAATGTGTGTCCAGTTCGACCGCGCGGCCATAGCGTTTTTTTTTAAAAAAAACCATGTCAATTTTTTGTAAAAATTTGTCAAAGTTGATTCCCAAAACCATAAATTTGTCAAAGATACGGTTAAAAAGTTATAAGGGTTTGAACATGGCCGCGCCATTGAAACGCGGCGAACCGCGCGGCCACTGAGATCTTTAAAACTAAGCCTTGTAGAGACCTGAAATTTACGCAAATGCAAGATTTAATTTGTAAAAAATTTGTAAAAATATAAAAAAAATACTCAGGTTTATAGTTTAAGAGCTATAACACTAAAACCGAATGGCCGCGCCATTGAAACGGTGGAGAAAACGCTATCGCCTGTATCTCGCTGAAAAAAAATCGCAGAGGTGTGTAGTTTATTGTAATTACCCAGATTTGAATTTGTCGAAACTAGGAAAAATACAACAAAAATTCCTAGGTTTATATTTCAGGAGCTATAAGACTAAAACGATATGGCCACGCCATCGAAACGGTGAATAAAACGTTATTTCGCCTGTATCTCGCTGAAAAAGCATCGCAGAGGTCTGGAGTTTTTTGTAATACCTAGATTTTAATTTGTCAAAACTAGTAAAAATACAATAAAAATTCTTAAGGTTATATTTCAGAAGCTGTAGAACATTATCAGTATGTGGTGCGATAGGGTGACCATGTCTTATTGTTTACAGAATACTTTCTACTTATTGTTACAGAAATTATAATTCAAGGATTCTAAATAAAATTAAAATGAAACCATAAATATAAAAACAATTATGTTTATTGGTTTAAAAGTCACATAAATCACAGAATGTTACAAATTAAAAAAAAAAACTCAAAAATCACAGATTGTTTACTTACACTAAGATATAATCAAAAATCACAAATTGTTTACTTACACTAAAATATAATAAAAAATCACAGATATTTTACTTACACTAAGATATAATCAAAAATCACAGATTATTTACTTACACTAAAATATAATCAAAAATCACAGATTGTTTACTTACACCAAGATATAATCAGAAATCACAGATTGTTTACTTACACTAAGATATAATCAAAAATCACAGATTTACTTACACTAAGATATAATCAAAAATCACAGATTGTTTACTTACACTAAGTCAGATATAAAATGAAAAATAGAAAAAATATAAACATAATTTACTTATAATTTAGTTGCGCTATCATTAAATATAAAGTGTTTTTCTATTTTTCATTTTATATCTGACTTAGTGTAAGTAAACAATCTGTGATTTTTGATTATATCTTAGTGTAAGTAAATCTGTGATTTTTGATTATATCTTAGTGTAAGTAAACAATCTGTGATTTCTGATTATATCTTGGTGTAAGTAAACAATCTGTGATTTTTGATTATATTTTAGTGTAAGTAAATAATCTGTGATTTTTGATTATATCTTAGTGTAAGTAAAATATCTGTGATTTTTTATTATATTTTAGTGTAAGTAAACAATTTGTGATTTTTGATTATATCTTAGTGTAAGTAAACAATCTGTGATTTTTGAGTTTTTTTTTTTAATTTGTAACATTCTGTGATTTATGTGACTTTTAAACCAATAAACATAATTGTTTTTATATTTATGGTTTCATTTTAATTTTATTTAGAATCCTTGAATTATAATTTCTGTAACAATAAGTAGAAAGTATTCTGTAAACAATAAGACATGGTCACCCTATCGCACCACATACTGATAATGTTCTACAGCTTCTGAAATATAACCTTAAGAATTTTTATTGTATTTTTACTAGTTTTGACAAATTAAAATCTAGGTATTACAAAAAACTCCAGACCTCTGCGATGCTTTTTCAGCGAGATACAGGCGAAATAACGTTTTATTCACCGTTTCGATGGCGTGGCCATATCGTTTTAGTCTTATAGCTCCTGAAATATAAACCTAGGAATTTTTGTTGTATTTTTCCTAGTTTCGACAAATTCAAATCTGGGTAATTACAATAAACTACACACCTCTGCGATTTTTTTTCAGCGAGATACAGGCGATAGCGTTTTCTCCACCGTTTCAATGGCGCGGCCATTCGGTTTTAGTGTTATAGCTCTTAAACTATAAACCTGAGTATTTTTTTTATATTTTTACAAATTTTTTACAAATTAAATCTTGCATTTGCGTAAATTTCAGGTCTCTACAAGGCTTAGTTTTAAAGATCTCAGTGGCCGCGCGGTTCGCCGCGTTTCAATGGCGCGGCCATGTTCAAACCCTTATAACTTTTTAACCGTATCTTTGACAAATTTATGGTTTTGGGAATCAACTTTGACAAATTTTTACAAAAAATTGACATGGTTTTTTTAAAAAAAAAACGCTATGGCCGCGCGGTCGAACTGGACACGAAAATGTTACTTATTTAACAAATTTTTTTTTATTATCACAAGGTATGAAAATTCGTAACAAGTATATACGTAAAAAAGGGCCCTTAAGGCGGTCCGTTGCAGTCTGCTGACACTTATCTCTTAGTATAGTTAATTAATTTAAGTATTTTAATAAAGGTAAACAATCTTGATACGTTTTTGTCGAAAAATATATTTATGAAATAATTTATAGCCATTACAAGATAAAACAAAATGAAATAACAGATGTTATAATGAATTACTTTTGCTATTAGCCTTAGCCTATTTTAAAAATATATTTTATGATAAAAAACATACCTAACAAGATTGTTTACCTCTATTAAAAGTACCTAAACAAAATATGGACTACAATAGTGGGACCTTAGACCTAAGACGCATATACAAAGAATGCCGCATGCGGCGGCGTGCGACACTATCTAATGGCAGCTATACGCTACGCTGACGACACGCTAGTCCTGGCGCAGGGGAGGTCGCATCAGGCGGCGGCCGACGCGATGACACGCGGGGTTGCGATAGTCGTGGAGAGGATCCGGCAGTTGGGTCTCGAGGTGGCATTGCACAAGTCCGAGGCCATGTCGTTTCATGGGTTCCGGAATACGCCACCATCGGGATCCCAACTAACGGTAGGAGGGGTTCACATCGGCGTCGAGACGACGATGAAATACCTGGGTCTCATCCTCGACAGCCGGTGGAACTTAGTCGAGCATTTCCGACGTTTGGCTCCCAAACTGGAACGGGCCGGGGCCGCCTTCAAGCGGCTCCTGCCCAACCTGAGGGGGCTAAACGCCTCCTGCCGGAGGCTTTACGCGGGGGTCGTGCGGTCCATGGCCCTATAACGGGGCCCCGGTGTGGGTGCGTTCACTGCGGCGGCGAGCCGCCCATTATTTGAACGCGCCCCAGAAGGTGGTAGCCGTTAGGCTGATCCGGGGGTACCGCACGATCTCGGGCGAGGCGGCAAGCCTCCTTGCCGGACTGCCACCATGGGATCTGGAGGCGATAGTCCTTGCGCGGCTGTATGAGTGGCGCGCGGAGGCACTACGCCGGGGGGAAACTCCGCTTCCGCAGCAAATTGCGGCGGAGCGGACAGACCTCCGGCGCGATCTCATGGCGGCGACCTCTCGCGTCCGGGCCTGGTTCAAGCCATGGTCCGGGGCTAGAGGGAGTGGGGAGCAGTCACCTCCTTCTGCGAAGCAGTCATGCTAGCGAAGGAGGCGGCGGGACGGCTGAGAGAGAGAGCCTCCCGTCCCAGCCGCCGCGGGAGACGCTCCGGGCGTCGGGAGCCGCGCGACTACTCCCGGCCACCTTAGGCGCGGGCGGAGAGCAATGGGTAGCTCACCGTCCGATCAGGACCAGGCCCGTGCCGGACGGCGCGTACGTGTTCCACGCGCGCCTCAAAGAGATGTCAGCACTAAACGAAGGGGCCCGTATTGGCCGAAGCCTGCCGGGTCAGCGGGATTGTCCGAAAGGGTTACCGCTGGCCCGGAACAAAGGGCGAAGGAAGGAACACGGGTGGGTTTTAGTCAGTAAGAGTCTGACACTCCCTATTCCGCTCCACCCAGAGCGGGAGGAGTCATTTGATGATTTCCCATCCTGAATGAATAGTTTAGTTTATACCTACCTTGCAATATTAAAATGTTGATATAATAATGGTTTGAATTACAAGAAAAACGATTTGTTAGGTCTTGCCGCGATAAGGTTCCTTTTTTACTAAACTTTAGATGAATACGAAACTTTTTTAAATTGACTTTTCGAAAAGTTGAACACATCTACATGTAGTAAATACAATCATCTTTTTAAAAATACAGTTAATAAAAAAACGATTTTTTTGAGGTATTTTACAAATTTATTAATATCTCGGAAACTAGTTACCGCCATAAGGTCCCTTTTGATTTGGACGACCACATATATTATACAGTAAACAGTAGTGATGAGGGTATCGATGAATGAGATTTATACGCGTTAAGTTTTATTTATAATTTTACAAATAGAAATAAAAACTGATTAAATATTTCCATATTTATTTTATGCCATAGTATCCCTAGTCAGAAAAACTAAAATTATAAGAATCAAACGCATAAAAAAAAAGTAAAAAAGTTTATTGCTTCAACTTAAATAACTTATTCTAGTTACAATGGGGAGTTTAAGCAAATGGTATGCTTGTTTTAGGATGCTCCGCCCTTCCCCAGGTTATGTAATCGAATTTAAGTTATTGAACTGAAAATTGAAGATTTAAGTTATTGATCATGATATTTAAATGAATTTATATTAAAAAAAATGCAGGAATATAATGGGTACACAGTATTTTTATACAAGTAAAAAGACGAATAAAATAAAGACAAAAACGCGCTGTGATGTGTGTTATGTGTGTAGAATATGTTGTGGAGGTGAATGTGTATGTAGTATGTGTGTGTGTGAGTAGTGGGTGAGGGTGAGGGTCATAATCCACACTTGATACTGGTGGAGATTAATTATTTACTATGGTTTTTAAAGTGTTATTATTTTTTTGGAAGCTAACCCTGCTTCTAGTCTTGGGATCGGAATCAATGTAGGACATTAATTTCCATTAGCACCATAAATATCATAGCGTAATATAATTATATATTACAGTCTCATTGATTGGACCATATTTTCTACTTCGTCATAGGTTTTTAACTTAAGCCATTCAGACAAAGCTTTTTTACATTCGCGGTAGGTTAGAGGGTACATGTCAAGTTCTTTATTTAGAAGATTGTATAAATGGGATGATCACCGACACAGTAGGAGCAACCGCGTTTTTCCTTCTGCCTTTTGTCTTCTGTGGGTTGAACGATAGAGTTCTATGCTTAGTTAGAATTATATTAAGTACGTAAAGCTTTCTAACGGTCAGAAGATCCGAAATCCGGTATAGGTTTTCAGTTGAAAACCTGAAGGGTTTAAAAAACATAACTTTCAGTAGGGACCTCTGAGCTCTCTCAAGATCTAGGAATTTAATCTTTGTGGCACCTCCCCAGACAGGTAGGCAATCAGCCAGGACGGACTGAGCAAGTGAGATGTAAATCTGTAACAGGAGCTTTTTAGAGGTGACATGTCGTAATGTCTTGAAAGTCCAGATTAATTTCCGTATTCGCTTCATTATTAATTCAGTCTGTTTATGCCAGGATAATCGTTGATCAACCATAATACCTAAGTATTTGGTGGATTCTACTCTGTTAATTTCTGTGCAAGAACAGACTGGATTTAAAGGATAATTGCATTTATGAATCTTAATTTTGCAAAGCGCAAGCAAAGCGAAAGAATGATGCGTGCGCGCTTACTCGATTAGCCGCTAGCTGCCCTATGCCAAAGTGACCTTGGCAGCCTTACGCTTATGACGTCACAAAACGACTTCTATAATAGTCCGTGGCGCCCGGGGCACTGACAACTAATTGTTTTGTAGAGATTGGAATATAATTATCGACAAGGATTGCTAAAAACTATTTAATTCCGGATCGGAACCCATCTGAAGATCGAAATTCGTCTGTTTTCCCTTTGTTATAAAGTAGTTAACTAAGTTCATATTTTCCTGACCTCAAATTTGTTTTAGATAGTAGTATTTATAAATATTTCAACGAGCGAAATGAAACAGTTGTTACTTTCGCGTCACATCACTGGCCGACTCTTAAAGTCCTTGGCGTTCAGGGGACATTAATATTCGGAGTTTTTGTTTTTGTCGATTTTAAGACAAATAAGGGCTTCCTTTTTGTGGAAAAATATAAAACAGGGTATTAGACAGTACTATATTAAATAATAAAACAAAACAAAGCTTAAATACAGTAAAATTATTTTTATAAGATAGTTAAAATGAAGAGCTTCTAATGAAGTCGTGGCGCTGGTGGCACGAAAATCTGGAACTTCTATTGAAGTCCGTGGCGGTGAAAAGGTTTAAAAAAATGAATACGCATATATTTACAGTAACTCGTTCGTTCATGTCTGCCTCTCAAAATGAATGTAGGAACGGGTCTAGGGTCTACTCCTCATCAACATTGCCTTAAACCAACAGGTTCGTCCTCATGCTGGATAGAAAGGAAGGAAGGCCTACGAGTCTGTGGCTCATGCATAAGGGTGCTGGAGTTGTACAAGATAGATGCAACTCTACGCACCTTCCTTGAGTCGTGTATGGGGCAATGGACAACGCTATTCGGGGCGTCGACAGGTCCAGGGAAATGATAAGCCAGTATGAATTAAACGGGGACTATTTCAGGGCCGCGTCAGTTTGAATCCATTTTGGTTCTACTTAGCCCTGAATCCTCTTACTACCGATGAGCGTAAGGAAGTATGACGAATAACTACTGGAGGCGGGACGGTTTGCGTGTGTCGGGCATGTCACCGTCCGGGTGAGGCCATCAGACATTGTTATTTCTGGTTGTTCCCGAGTGGCTAACAGCGAGTACATGCACAGGCATAACCAAGTGACCAGTACTATTCACCAGCAAAACAATAATTGTTTTAAAATATAAATTTGTTGGTTCTGAGGTACCTACCGTATTACAAGTATGTGACCCACCGGTTCTCGTAAATGACCATGTCACGTTGTACTGAGATCGGTCTATCATTACTGACAGGACTTTTGGTCGCCAATAAGCCCACGGGGTTATTGCGTAACACATATCAGTAGGAATGGCTTTCATTTTAGCAGTTCAACAACATTCATTGCGGTATTTACGTTGTTGAGTAGACAAATGTTTTGAACATATGAAGCAATGGATAATCCATTGCTTCATATGTTCAATATCAAAAAAGCAATGTCCTTCAAATTGATTCAGATTATGATTGATAGTTTGTTACACAATTACCTACGGTGCTGATATAATGGTGATAGATCGATCAGCGCGCCGCGCAATGATAGTCGATGTTACCATTCCGCATGACAAGAACCGTGTGAAAGCTGAGAAAAAGAAACATCAAATATTTCGACTTAGCCAGGATCGTTGTGGAATGTGAGCTCGGATGTCATTGTGCCTATTGTCGTAACGGCCAATGGCCTGGTGGCCGAAAGCTTCGTTCGGCCCCTCTCGAGGCTCCTGGTTAGGTGATTGGATCAAGGGCCTGATTCAGAAAGAAGTATCGTAGGTATACCTCGATACGGCTCGCATCGAGAGGTTCCTCACCGGTAGCTTGCACCTTGCTCCCAACACCGGCGGACCACAATTTTTTAAAAAGAAAAATGTGTTTTATAAGGAAAAGTAGGAATAAACGGAACAATAATAATAATGACGCTCCATGTAGTCCATGTTAACGGGGAAGCGCTAAGGAAGGTAGCCCGCGAAATTCAAATTTTCTTCCGTTTTTTGCAATTCGCTGGTCAGTATTAAGTTGTACGTTGATTAAAATATAATTCGCGACCTTAACAAATATGTATTTAAGGAATTAAAATCGGTAATACAACTTGTTAAGTTAATATAATCCTAAAATGTCAAGATTTCATGAAATCGTCATTCTGTGGGATTACTTGGTCTTAGAGAGTTGTGTTGATGACTTTAATGATTATAATTCTGTAAATACATATTTGTTACGGTAGCGAATCATAATTTAATCAACGTATAACTTAATACTGACCAGCATATTGCAAAAAACCTGAAAAAAAATGAATACCGCGGGCTAGCCTGACGCTTTCGCTAGTCAGCTGCATGCTCGGAATCTGCCCCCAACCTAGTTGATGTATGGATGTTTTATCCTCATGGACTGCAAATTTAGCATGGTGGTTTTTCCTAATTGCTGTGGACATTATTTTATAATATGTGTAATTTTGACCGTGGCATCACTCAGTGACTTGGTTACAAAAATAAGCAAAACATATTTTGTAATGAGTGCAAACAAAGACACCTTTTATTTAGAGTAAACGACACGTTCCGCTCGTAAAGATTTAAGCGCTGTCCATCAGCACAGCAGGCACCGTCATACTCATTATTATTCTATGTTATTGTTAAATATACATAGGTACCTACTTACTGCGACACTGAAAATTAAGAAAAAAATTTCCTATGAACATTTTTTCTTGTTTTTCTTTATCACTAAAGAATGGCATGTTGCCTATTATAGTTTATAGCCCAATTTATATTAACTACGAAGTTAGTTCAAGAGCAAATTTAGCTATTCATTGATAGTTTCACATGTAAATACTTACTATGTAATAATATATATAATATACTGTGAAATAAGTGTAATTAGGTACACATTTTATTTAACCGACTTCAAAAAAGGAGGAGGTTCTCAATTCGGATGTTTATATATTTTTTTTATGTATGTTCGGGCATAACTCCCTCCATAAAGATCTGATGATGAGTTTCGGAGACTAGACAACGGAACTCTTCAATAAATGCCAGCAAATCAACCGCGAACTGAAGTCGGCGTCGTTGGTTCTGTATTTTCGTTTTTTGACACCGACTTTCGAAATTAAAGTTATTTTTCACTTTGTAGTGCTTTTTTGGAAGTCGGTTGTTATTTTTTTTTTTTTTGTAAAAAAGTTTATTGACTAGGTAGTTCCACGTTCGGTGGTTCGACTAATAAAATGTTATCGCAATCAATAAGTACCCACGATGTATACAGAATATTAGTAATCCCACCAAAAACATTTTCATGTAGGTAAAATGCTGCGATATATTTATTATATTGGTACCTATATCCGATATGTCAGTGAGTGATGGCAAACTATTCTGTTTGTGTTTTGTTTTCACTTCTGCCGGCACTCACGCCGGATATTAAAAAAAAAACAATGTCACTGTTTCTTTTTATATCCGGCGAGAAAATTTAACGCAGGTTCAGAATCGTGTAGGTTCCTGCTGAATCCATGGCTGTCCATGGTAACAAACAGGTTGTGCTTCGATGTCCCTGCTACCCTCTACCTATACCTATTCAAGCTTAGAGGCTTCTTGAGTTACATCTAACTTAAAGTTTTTGGACGACACATTGCTGTGGATGGAAACGAATAGATGTAGCAAAATGAACTTTCTCATGTCTACGTTCGTAGTTCTTAGTATTTGATAGCAGTAGGTAGGTACCTAATTAACGATGCATTTAACCCGGTACCCTCCTTAACGTGATGATCGAGCAAAACATAACAGGTCTATTCACTTTCTGCCACAGATAACCCTGATACTGCATTGCATGCAGTTTTCATTCGCCACTGATAAGTTTATTAGCTGACATAAAAGATGGCATTCACATCGACGCGCAGTGTTTACCCATGAATTCGGCACATGATTCCACATACCCTAACGTAGATTTTTATGTCTTTTTTTATGTTTCATATAAAAGTGCAATACCTAGAATACCTACGCCTACGCGGTCAAAATGTATGGAACTGCTAATTATTTTTTTATTAACCGACGAAACATTTCAACGGTTCAGAATGTACAGACGCCAGCACATCAACCTACCACAATATGTCAGATTTTCCCAATCAATTTTGAACCTTATGCTTTAGCGATAAAGTTGAAAATCTATTGAAGAAATCTGACAGATTGTGGTAGGTTGATGTGCTGGCGTCCGTACTTACTGAATACGGTGGGTAACGGGTTGCGCCGTGAGCGTCGATGTCCAGCTACCCTGCATAAAGTCTCGAGAAATTATTGACACCTTCAGTACCTATGCCCTGACTGGAGGCCGTAATTTATTAAGGCATCCACAGCCTCCACAGGGTAGCCCGTGGGATAATTGTGTAACAAACTGTCGGTAGCAATGGCTTTTATTTTGACAGTTCAACGATATTCATTTCGTTATTTACGTTGTTGAGCAGACAAATTTTCGAATATAATTATGAAGTAATGGATTAGCAATATCCTTCTAAATGATTCAGATTGTGGTTGATTTACGCAAATAGGATGCCGGTTAAGTAGTCGACAACCTCCTTGGATGACCTGCGAGACTGTGTCATAGTATAAAGAGGGGAAGTAGGCTATCTCCGGCCCAATCCGCGATATAATTGCCTACTGTCTCAGGGTTGTTACTTTTAGCAAAATTTTAATTCAGTGCCTATAAATTGGCAAGGGTCGGGAAGTTATATTTTTTACTTGTATTGTCTGGGTACAGGGTTTGTGAAGTCGGTTTTACCTAAACGATGATGAAAACTTTCACGATGAAAGAAAGAGCGACGGGCCAGCAGACGCGGGGCGGTGATAAGCACGAGAAAACGATCAATGGCAAATCAATTGACAGATCATAAGTACCTAATGCATTCTAGTGGGAAAGTAGGTCTACCTACTTCCTCTGTCTGATATAAAACTAATACTTACAACAAAAACTAAATAAGTAGGTTAAGGGTAGGTATCTCATCATCAAGTAAAAATTATATGCTAGAACTTGCAAGCTGCAACTTGCTTACCTTTACTGTTCAATATGTAATCTGAACAGAGACAATTCTGGAATGACTTATTAAGACACCCAAACACACAGCAATACGTTCTCCTGCGATTATCACACATTTTTCATTCATTTACCGGTGCCGAAAAGCCGTGACGCGCGAAACTCATGCGGTGTTAGCCCCGACTGGCGCACTGAGAAACGGGTCGAGATTTTGTTAAGTGTGCGTGCGGCGACGCATAGATACTATAACGCACACATACAAGCTGCGCGCGGTGCGTTTGTATGAAGACAACTTACTTCCCCTCTTTATACTATGACTGTGTCGTCACGCTAGTGTATCGCAACATTTCAGAAGGCCAATTCTCGTAATTTAAAACGTTCAAAATCTAGTCGCAGTCTCATCTCAGCGACAAAGAAATGTCAAAAACTTGTCAAAATGTAGGGAAATTTGAAGTATTTTTTGACAGATTGAGACTGAGATCAGACTGTGAACGTTGTTAAAATTAGTACCGTCAAACAAGCCAACTTTGCCCGTTTTTTTAAGAAAATCGAATATATTACAAGTTTTTTCTATAGGACTTAAGTATATTTTTTCATTTACTACAACTATATGACCATATGCACGCATTTGCTATGTAAAACATTTAAAAAATTAAAATTTAAACCAAGATTTGATCGATTTTGATGGTGGGCAAAATAATCCGGACTTTTAGCCAACATTGCCCACTTCGATTTTTGACGCAAATCAAGCTCTTATAAATACGTAGAAAGCACCACGAATACAATTTAAGGCAATCTTAACCTAAGTTTTAAAATACTGTTTGTAGTTTAAATATTTTCGTGATAAAAACGGTGGGCAATGTTACCTAGCGGTTAGTGGCCTTTTCCATACAAGGCCCAACAAACGGTTTAAGATTTTAAGGGTTGTCACATTGCAGTAAAATTATTAAATAAATGTTATTTTCACTTTTCTTTTATGTTGTGTTGGTTGCTATGAATATACGTTAAAATGGTAAGTAATTAAATGAAACATTGTGTTCAAAATTAAATGTTTATTCCATTTTCGTCGACAATTCGACATAATACCGTTGTTCTATTTTGAACATTTCAATAACGTCAGCTTTAATCTGTAAATGCTATATCAAAAAATGAGATCAATCCAAACTTGAATAATATTAATCAATACCTGTTGGATTTCGTATTCGTTTATAATTTTCATTGTAGGGTAGAAGTAGAAATGACTTGCAAAATGCGTCACTATCCTACCATATCCCATCCTTTTCCCACATGCACACCTGGACTATCGCTGTCCTTGTCACCGCGACGGTGACTGTATGAAGACCCTCGTCCACTTGAACGAGAGTAGCGTTACTAAGAACATGCTCCCTTATTAATTTATTATAAATTTACGGTTTGCGAATTGCCGCGAGTGCATTTACGAACTATTGTCTAAAACACTAGAAAGTGCGTGTTTATGTGGTAAACGGCGTCTGCGCGCCCCTCGTGCGCTGCCCTGAACTCAGCAAGGACTCGAACCTTCTGCCGACCCACGCGGAGGAAGACGGCGAATCTACAGGTCAGTGGTGTTGCATGGTTCCTGCCAAATTCTTTTATCCTCATTCACAGCTTCGTCGTCCTAATTTCGTGTCGCATTTGCAAGGTCAGATTTATCCACGTACCTACTTCTACAACCCCGCAATAATACAGTCCACTATCCAACCAGCTCCCAGCGTCTGGGATAAACGCAATAACCTTCTATTTCCGCACAAGTAATTGGTGTAAGGCGCCACCATTATTTTATGGTCACTTCGAACCGAATTATTTTTGGTAAATTTAGCCGCATTCTAAATTCAAACCGCATGGTCAGTTATAACTTAGCATTCACTGTACTACGTAATTAAATAGATTGTCGTTTATTCTTTGTATTTTCCCGCACCGACAACTATTTCCTTTTATTTCCGCACCCGCATTGCATAGTACAACACAACGTAAAAGTTATTTCTTTCCAAATTCATTCCATTTTGTGGTCCGCCATTTTGGATCGTTTCCTCTATGATTCGTGTTCTACATAACTTGTTCGTAATTGTTCGCTAAACTTCGGCTCGCTTCGTTGGCGCTCGTTCGCATACCAGTTCTTTTGATATTTTTCACTCACCCGCAATAATTTTATTTCATTTCGCTACTAAGTAAAATTAATTCTTTTTACTATAATAACCGCTTATAAATACTTAGTTTACATATTCGTGTTACGTACTTAAAGCCGCTATACTATTTACATTAATTGTTCACAATGGTTAAGTCTAAGAGAAAGAGTAGTGAAACGGATCTGTTCTTCGACAGTACGAGTACTAATAAAAACCAGTTATCATTATACGTAGTCAAACGTGATGTTATTTACAAACGCGTAGAAAATATTTTCGAACTTGCACAAAAAACAAATAATGATCGACAATATTTTAAGTCGTTTTGTTCTAGTGCTTCAAATATTGATACATTGCGTAATGATTATCAACAAGCTTTAGATTCCTATAATTTATTAAATTTACAGTTGAACCCCGATTCCGAGGTCGAATATGATTCCTGGTTATCGTTTGAGGAAATGTTTTGTTTTATAAAACAGGTTTTACTCAATAACAAACCCGAGTGTCCTGAACCTGAGACTCAGCCTTCATTACAAAAATCTAATGCTCGTCTTCCGCCCATTGATTTGATGTCATTTGACGGTAATGTCAAAAAATGGCCATTGTTTTATCAACAATTTAAAAGCATGATACACGATAACGCATCGCTCACTAATAGTGAAAAAGTATTTTACTTAGTAGGTAAATTAACTGGGCAGGCGTCGTGCGTTTGCGCAGGGTTTGCTCCAACCGCAGAAAATTATATTATTATTTGGGAGGCACTCGTGCAAAAGTATGACGATCCTCGCTCACTCGCATCCGCTTATTTAAACCAATTGTTACAGTTTAAACCGCTATCCATGGCTAGTTCTGATGGGCTAGATTCATTCATAAATAATTTTGATTCATCTGTAGCAGCGCTTAAGCAATTAAAACTTAATGATTTAACCGAATTTATTTTCTTGCATTTGGCTCTGCAAAAGTTAGACGCAGACACAATTAAATTATTTGAAATTACCTATCGTAAAGATAAAATAAGGTGCATTCGGGTAATGTCGAAAATCGGCATATTCCGAAAATTTCAATTTCCTACCAAACGCGACGATATCTTATAATGTGGCAACATTTACCTAGACGCCAGTTTAATACTCCCCCCGCTTCTGTTGACTCAAGTCGCTACTTGTAAATGTACGAGTCACAACGCCGCATTTCTCGCAGTGTGTCATTTTTCGCGCGTTTTTTAGTTATCGGAAATTACACGAACATTGTTATCTCAGAAATTTGATAAGTTATTTAACTGATTGTTTTTTTGTTTAATAGATTTTCGTTTTTAATATAGTTTTTAATGGGTTCGCGCATCCTAGGTATCTTTTTCTGTTTTTATTGAAATTACCCGAAGATGGGTAAATCCGAATCAAAAATGATTCGGATTTAGCCGATGTTGCTTTTCTATGGAGATTGTCAGTGGTTCTCAATATTCTCAATCTATAATTTATTTGGGTAATTTCGATGGTAGGTTAGGTCTGTCTAAACGTGATATACCTAAGCAGGGGGTGTCATTTCACAGTTTAGGTCTGATCGGCCGGCCCGCCTATTGGTAAGCAAATGGCAGTCGGTTGTCACTCGGCGAGCATGCTCGACATGTCTCGCGCGTATTTGAATATCGTATCGACAGTGATTTGTTATACCTAAACTTGTATTTTGTTCAGGAGTGATCCTTTTGTACGCTAGTTCTATTACTAATACTGTGATATAAGCACTAATCTACATGAGTTTTTTAATACAATCGCTATACAGACGGAGTTATTTTTGTTCTTTTGACAATCAAGACACGGAGTTCTTGTTGTGCTACTCAAACTTGACAGTAAAATATAGGTACGTCATTGCAAATTATTATTGATAGTTTTCGTAATTTATTTATTTAAGGACAACCAACAAAGCATACACAAAAAAAATATTTTTGTATTAAACACTGATTGTTATAACTTGTCAAAATTTATTTTATAAGTTTTGAGAACTTCTTTGTTTAGTTTTTTTTTTTATTTAAAACCTCGAATAAAGCTTTATAATTTGTTTATGTTATTCAGGTGTCAGAGAGAGGCTCAACTATTTTAGTGTGCATAACTGAGATATCAAGTTAACATTTTTGTTTAATTTATATGTCAAATTTATATGTCAAAAAATTGAATTATAAAATTAACCCACTTACAAGTAGAAGTGGGTTAATTTTATAATTCAATTTGACTATTTATTTGTGATTTTGCTACATAAGTAGTAGTTTAATTACTTTTTCAAATAAATCTTTATTTTTTATTATATTAAGTCTTATTTTCAAACCCAAGACCCATGATTATTTCCATTCTTATTACAGAAAATCTTAAACATTTTGATCGGAACTCAGCAGTCGCGACCCGGCAGCGCTGCCGAGTCGCAACTGCCGAAACTGCCCACCTCTTTGTATGGATTTTTATGCAAAGCTCTTCGATGCAAGCTGCCCGTCCCCGCGCTGCCGGGTCGAGCTACACGACCGCGTACCTACATCGGAAGGGGTAGCATACAAATCCAGACAAAGATCTGAATGTTACTTTTAGTAGGATATGCGATCATTTTGATTACGATATAATAATATCTTTTAAACTATGAGAATAATCGCGTGAGTAAAAGAATCATATCCGCTCTGTACCTGCTAAAAGATTGAGAACCATTTACCCATGCGACGGGTAATTCCGAAATACAAGTGTCACACAAACGTGTTTAGGTTATTCTATGACAAATATCGTGAATATTATTTTTGGAGGATAATAACGATATAAAAAGAAATATGTACGTTTTGTCAAAAGTGAATTAAGTCCACTTTTAACCGTCATTCGGAATTGCCCGTACATAATTCGAAATTACACTAGTGCAAAGAAAAAAAAAGTAAGTTTTTAAACACTTTTTTTTTTAAACTACTACGATATTTATGAAGGATCTCTGAAAAGAGCTCTAGGCTATACATTCAAGAAGACGAAATGACTTCATTAGAAGACATATAATCCACTGCTTCTGCCTGGTTCATCAAAATACACACATTCCATCAATTTGTCTGAAAACCATTCGATATTACCCGAATGCACCTTACCTTCTTACCATCATTTAATTGAATTCGTAAAGGAACAAAGTAAAGTTTTGTCTCGTTCTACGAACCTTAGTAAATCGATAGATAATAATCACTCTCCGTCTAAACAGCAGCGTCAAACTAAGCACATCCCTAAACCGTCCAAGTCTTTTGTGAATACAGACATAGGGTGTGGTCCAAGTGCAGGCGATAAATGCGCTTTATGCAATGACAAACAACATGAACATTTATATTCTTGTTCATCGTTTATTAAATTAACCCCGCGAGAAAGATATAATTTTATAAAACTTAATAATTTCTGTAACAATTGTTTAAGTATAAAACACAAGACTTTTTCTTGTACTTCGAAACATACTTGTTCTCATTGTTCAAAGCGACACCACACCTTATTACATTTCAATCCAACTCAAAATGATAAAACAAATTGTAACGTTGGTCCCGTGGTGTCCAATACCGCTAATCCTATTCTCGCTACCGCTCATGACGCGCCGCGCCCTACCCCGGCCAGCAGTCATGCAGAGTCCGCTATGACTCATTCGCTCGCCGCTTCTAATGCCCCTACGATTGTAAACAATGCATCGGTCTGTACAGTTTCGTACGATCGAGCATCTCGTTATCAAACGACTACGTTGTTAGGGACCGCAAAAGTAAAGTTTGTTGATTCTTTAAACCGCACTCACGTTTTGAGATGTCTAGTGGATCCTGGCTCTCAAAGTGATTATATTTCCGCATCTTGTTGTAAGCGACTATCGCTTCCTATTTATACTCAAACCCGCTATTCGGAAGTTCAAGGTATTGGAGGAGCTTCACAAAAAATTCTCGGTGTTACTTCAGTTAAATTCACGTCTTGCTTTGATAATAAGTGCGAATATTCTATAAGGCCGATGGTAGTAGGACAGATTACGTCACAGTTGCCGGACACCTGTGTTGATACCGCGTCTATTGAATTTATTCGTAACTTACCGCTCGCTGATGACGAGTTTTCTCAACCGGGAACTATAGATATACTTTTAGGTGTTAAACTTTATTGTGAAATTTTACTTTCTGGTCACATTAAAAGCGCACATGATGGTATGCCCTCTGCCCTTGAAACGACATTAGGCTACGTAATTTTTGGTGACGCTCCTATTATTTCTCCGCAACCCGCTACCCGCACATTGTGTGCTTTTACTTCTGACCCGCTACACCAGATTGTCGAAAGATTTTGGGCAGTCGAGGAATTACCTTCGCAGTCATTTTTAAGTCCCGACGATCAGCAGTGTGAAAATATTTATACTTCAACCACTGTCCGTAACTCCGACGGCAGTTATTCAGTTGACCTTCCTTTTAAAGAAGACCCAAATAATCTAGGCAATTCTTATAGTACGGCTAAAAAACGCTTTCTACTTTTGGAAAAGAAATTTTCTAAGGATCCAAGTTTAAAATTAAAATATGACGATGTTATTCGTGATTACCTAAATAAAGGTATACTGTCCCGCACTGCACCTGAAGCATTAGCCGCTCCAGGCTTTTATCTACCGCACCATCCTGTAGTTCGCAACGACAAGGCGACAACCAAGGTTCGTCCTGTGCTAGATGGTAGTGCCAAGACCGATACAGGCTTATCACTAAATGATGTCCTATATACGGGTTGCAATCTACAGGCTGATATATTTCATATACTTTTGAATGTTCGTGTTTATTACATTGCCTTTTGTGCCGATGTGAAACAAATGTATTTATGCATTTATACGAATGCTCCGCACCGCAAATATCAACGAATCTTATATAGATTTTCAGAAACCGACCCGCTCGAGGTTTTTGAGTTCACTCGAGTTACATTTGGGCTTCGGTCTTCACCATTTTTGGCGCTCCGCACGCTACGTCAACTCGCTAGCGATGAACGGCATAACTGGCCAACTGCGGCAGCCGTATTAGAGAGGGACATTTATATGGATGACGTAGCTTCATCTACTTCTTCTCTCGAGGAAGCAGTCAAGATAGCTACCGATCTAATCCAGATCTTCAAAACTGGCGGGTTTGATTTAGTAAAATGGACCTCCAACTCGCTGGAATTGCTCGAACATATTCCCGAGTCGCACCGTCAATCTGAATGCATTTCCTTCGACGATGGAAATACATTTAAGATATTAGGTTTGCGTTGGTTACCCGCTCAGGATACCTTTGTTTTTGAAATATCAAGTCCCCCACCTGTTTGTACTAAACGCGCCATTTTATCCGCTACCGCTCGGTTGTACGACGTCTTAGGACTCGTCGGCCCTATAATTCTTTTCGCTAAATTAATCATTAAAGAACTCTGGCTTTTAAATCTCGATTGGGACGATATACCCCCTTCTCGCATTATTAAAATATGGCAACAATACTTATTAGAATTACCGCACATAACTAGTTTATCATTTCCACGCCATCTAGGTATAGAAACCGGTTCTATGGTTTCCTTAGTCGCATTTTCAGACGCGAGCGAATCCGCATACGGCTGTGTGATTTATTTACACGTCGTAAATGACGATAAATCGCCTATCACTTCACTCGTGTGCTCCAAATCGCGTGTTGCATCCGCTAAACCTAAAATCACTCTCGCACGCTTGGAATTAAACGGAATACTTTTAATGTCGCGACTTCTTAAACCCGTTTATGACACTTTGTCTAAACGACATAAAATTGAAAATATTTATGCTTTCTCGGACTCTGAAGTAGCACTCTGTTGGTCTGTTGCTTCGCCACACAGATTTAACACTTATATTGCCAACCGCATTTCTCAAATTCAGGAAAATATTTCACCTGAAAACTTATATCATATCGCTGGTTTACATAACCCCGCAGACTGTGTATCTCGTGGGCTCACGCCTTCACAACTCATTCAACATGAGTTATGGTTTAAGGGTCCATCCTGGCTTTCCTTGCCTAAACAAGACTGGCCTATACAACGATTTTTACCCAACCGCTCTTCATTACCGGAAGAAAAAACCGTTTCGCACGTGACTAAAGTCACAGATAATGATAACCCGCTTTTAAAATTAGCTTCAGAGTATTCCACTTGGGAAAAGCTGCTGGAAGCTACTGTTTTTTCTCTTCGATTTATAAAAAAATTGCCGCAAAACGATACAATCACCGCTGAAGATTTAAATACAGCTGAATTGGAAATAATTCGCGCGATCCAGTCTAAATACTTTTCCGAAGATATTAAGAATATTTCTAAAGGTCAACCGTGTTCGGCCAAGTTAAGGAAATTGTTTCCATTTTTAAGTAACGGACTTTTACGTGTCGGAGGTCGCTTATCGAATTCGTCACTAGAATATTCTTCTAAACATCCGATTTTACTTCCCGGGCAAGGACATATTGTTAAATTATTAATTGAATTTTATCACCGCGACAATTGTCACGCCGGGCCGCAGTTATTGATTTCGATATTAAGATCCAAATATTGGATTATTTCCGCTAGACGTGTGGTTCGACAGTACATACACAAATGCAATGATTGCTTTCGAGTTAACCCTAAGCCTACGTTTCCGCTTATGGCCGATTTGCCTAAATGCAGATTAGAGCAATGCAAAGCGTTTTTACATACGGGCGTCGATTACGCAGGCCCGCTTTATATTACTCCTTACCGCAAACGGGGCGTACGAAGTGTAAAAGCTTATATTTGTATTTTTATTTGTCTTGTAACAAAAGCGGTGCATATCGAATTAGTATCCAACTTAACTTCTGCTTCATTCATCGACGCATTTAAACGATTCATATCGCGAAGAGGTCCTTGTAATTTCTTATATAGCGATAACGGGACTAATTTTGTCGCTTCCAAAAAGTATTTTAATGAACTTCATGAGTTTTTACAAACCGCTGATTACTATCAGAGTTTTAATCATGAACTCGCGAAGAACCGTATCACGTGGCGAATGAACCCTCCTGCAGCAAGTCACTTCGGAGGGATATGGGAAGCGAACGTTAAGAGTATCAAGTCGCTTTTATTTCGTACAATCGGCAATCAAGTTCTCACCTTTGAGGAGATGTCGACCATTCTTACTCAAATTGAGGCAGTGCTAAATAGCCGTCCTCTTTATGTTTTGAGCTCTGACCCATCAGAGCCGTTGGCACTTACTCCCGCGCATTTTTTGTCTACTTCTCCGCTAGAATGTTTACCCGCAGCCGACTTATCCGAACAACGAACAGATCTGTTATCTCGTTTCTCCTTAATGGATTCGATAGTTCAATCATATTGGAAACGATTTAAGTCGGAATATTTACATAATTTGCAACAACGCGAGAAATGGAATACTCCGTGTAACCCAATCACAGTCGGTACCGTAGTGTTGTTAAATGTAGATAACGCTCCACCCTTGCAGTGGCCATTGGGAATTGTTACCAATGTATACCCTGGTAGGGATGGTGTTGTTCGCGTAGCGGAAGTAAAAACTAAGACCGGTACTTATAAACGACCAGTAGTGCGGTTATGCCCGCTTCCGACTCAATAGTCAATTTATCTTTAGGTATACATATTTTAGCTCATAAGTATTAAATAGCTTACGTTAGATAAGTTTAGTTTATAAATTTCATTATATTTATCCGCTCTAGTAATCAAATACTCGCTACTTGAAGTTGCTAATATAGCTATTTTATAGCTTTTCTAACCTTTTTTGAAGGGTTTCTTCAAGGCTGGGGGGATGTTGGATTTCGTATTCGTTTATAATTTTCATTGTAGGGTAGAAGTAGAAATGACTTGCAAAATGCGTCACTATCCTACCATATCCCATCCTTTTCCCACATGCACACCTGGACTATCGCTGTCCTTGTCACCGCGACGGTGACTGTATGAAGACCCTCGTCCACTTGAACGAGAGTAGCGTTACTAAGAACATGCTCCCTTATTAATTTATTATAAATTTACGGTTTGCGAATTGCCGCGAGTGCATTTACGAACTATTGTCTAAAACACTAGAAAGTGCGTGTTTATGTGGTAAACGGCGTCTGCGCGCCCCTCGTGCGCTGCCCTGAACTCAGCAAGGACTCGAACCTTCTGCCGACCCACGCGGAGGAAGACGGCGAATCTACAGGTCAGTGGTGTTGCATGGTTCCTGCCAAATTCTTTTATCCTCATTCACAGCTTCGTCGTCCTAATTTCGTGTCGCATTTGCAAGGTCAGATTTATCCACGTACCTACTTCTACAACCCCGCAATAATACAGTCCACTATCCAACCAGCTCCCAGCGTCTGGGATAAACGCAATAACCTTCTATTTCCGCACAAGTAATTGGTGTAAGGCGCCACCAATACCGTTGTTCTGTTCTGAACACTTCAATAACTGCTTCACAGGCAAGCTTTAACATCACGTCGGAGTAATTTTTATATGCTCGGGACCCAAACTCACGTCTTGGCTTTCTTGGTCTAATTCTAGACTTGTTTGTTTTTCTGAAATTAAAAATAACAATAAAATTAAAGCTAAGTTATTCTGCAGATGTATAATAAAAGCTACCATCTACTCTAATAAAATATAAGTACCTACCCTATTTCCTATCCCTATACACAAACAAACATACAATCAGAATCTTCACCTCTATACATATACTGGGTGAAATTTTAATCACTGTTTTCCTCTTACGGGGTCATTGTACTCATCATTATAAACAATTTTTACTATGGAGCCAAACCTGAAATCGTGAAAAATAAATCAGCTGTTCCCTACATTTATGTTCGCATAACTCGTCAAAATGTAGGGAACAGGTGATTTTTTTTGATGAGGTAATGATGAGTACAATGACCCCTTAAGAGGAAAACGGTGATTAAAATTTTACCCTGTATAAATTATACATCAACTGCACTAGGTTAGGTACTAATATATTTTAAAACATAAGAAATTAAGTACTTTATTTTAAAGTCGTTACTTAAGAAATATGTCATTGAGGTGTTTGATGTTTTGTTTCTGTGGTTTTGCGTTAATTCAACCTGTTACAAAATAACTAAAAGTGACAACCCTGAGTGCTTTTTGATAACGGGCAATGTTGGCATGGATGGGTCTGAATAATTCAGGGTAACTTTGCCCATCATTAGAAGTTTTGATTCATAAAGTCCTGAATAATGAAACTATATTTAATATACTCAACAACTGATATTCTATAACATACAGTAAAATACACTTACCTGTGTTTTCGCCATGAGGTAAAATCCACAAACACTTTTCTTAGGAAATTTGCCCGCAAAAACATACACCGCACTCTACAAGTTCTGGCAAGTTACTAAATGAACTTTGGAACGAATGCGTTAGATAGTTTTGCCACAAATATAATCAACTTTCCACCCAAATAATAAATGTTGCCATAAAACTAAAATTGTTTCTTATGTTAGCGGATTTGCTTATAAATTGCTTTTAGGGCAAAGATACCTTGATTGGCAAAGTTGGCTTGTTTGACGGTAGAATTGCCCCTCAGTTCAAGGCGATAACTAATCCATGATTTGAGTTGCAGTTGCATAAATAATTTATCAATTTAGAGCATTGTTATAATACGAGTAATAGCAATTGAATAATCATTCAAATTTACCAGAAAGTGGAAATCGAAGAGATTGATTTATTGAGTGGAATTGAAACAATGGCAATTAAACTATAACGAATTTATTTGGAAGATTATATTACAAATTTATCGGATAGGTAATGTTAGCACACGAGATGACAGATGAACAAGGAGCCGTACAGTATAATCTAAATAAGTACAGTACCCGGCGATAAATATTGCACATCGACCTTTGGAAAGAGACAATCGACTAATTTCGGCTTCGTAGAGCGTTATCTCTGTCGCACGAAATACAAACAGTCCGGTATCTATTAGGAGCTGTTAAAACAATTATGATTTGCTTCTTTTGATAATTATTTTTATTCTTTGTATAAAATACACCAATTTTCCTATAAGTGATGGCTTTAGGTTGGGGTAAAATAAAATAAAAAGACATGTTCACATTATGTTTACGTATTTAATTATTTTGGAAAATTACAGCTGTAGTGTACATAATAAACACCATTATACCTATTGTTAAAATGAGACATTGTAATAAAAATAATTCTAATTCTCAATTACTTCCATTTCACTACCTGTGCTCTCAAAGAGGTCAATATCACTGTCAGCCGTATTTATCACTTGTCTATCAGTGTAATTGTCTAAACCGTGTTGGATGCTTCTATATTCATTCTCACATTTGATTGCATGATCGCAAACCTTTTTTCCACTCTTCAGCCCCGAATCCCCGATCATGTTTACTTTTTCAGTCAATAATGTTTTTACTGTAGTTAAATTCATACCCACATTTCTAGAGGCTACATAGCCTTTCAGTTGAGACCATATATTTTCAATTGGATTAAAATCCGGATGATATGGTGGCAATCGCAACACAGTGTGCCCATGTTCGGCAAGTACTTTGTCCACGGAAAACCTGTATACCTATCCTTGTGCTGACATATAATAGCGTAAATCTGGGTTTTTGTTAATTTTGGATCAACTGGAATTTCGTGTCTGTTTAACCAGTTGATCATATCCTGTTTAATGGTGTTTGAGTTGGGGGGTCTTTCAACATATTTGTTGTGATAGGGTGCGTTGTCGACAACCAGAACAGAATCACTGGGTATATTTGGGATTAATTAATTAACCAGCCATTTTTCGTAGTTATCGTTATTCATTTCTTTGTGATAGTCACCTGTAGTGTCCGTGGATTTATACGTTAAAAAGGCACCGGGTAAAATACAAAGCCTTTTTCATTTCCCGCATGAACTATTATCAAACGTTGACCTTTTGAAATTGGCTTTTTTACTCCTTTTTTCTTATCATCACTCGAAGATTTCCCTTTAGTGTGGGATGTATGTATGTAAGACTCATCCATGTAGACGATATTTTTTCCTGATTCGCGAAATTTGAGACTTACATCGTGCTTTTCCATTAGAACTTTTCGATTATCTTCCATTTTAGTGAACCGAAATCCCATCTCGTGAAGTATTTTTCTCAACGTCTTTTCAGACCCATTGTAATTAATAGCTTCAGATAATTTAGCTTTTAATGATTTTATTGTTGGCAGTTCATTAAATCGTAAGTGAAAATCATACACCATTCTTCGAACAACATCATAATCAAAATCGTCCATATCCAAACGAAATTGCTTTTTTGGTCTCCCTTTTTTTGGAGTGCTGAACTTAATTTCAGTAGAATGTGTTTCAGTACTGACTTCGTTTAATTATTGTTCAAAGTTCTTCTTGAAATTCCAATGGCATTTGCAACTCGCTCTTGCTTGCCCAGGTTAGGTAATTCTGTACCTACTTTTCAAAATTTGATTTAATGCAGTAGAAACGAAGAAACATCCAAATATTTCTAAAAATTTTCACGCCAATCAAGTGTGAAATATGAAATACATTGTAGCTTGCGAAAAAATCAATTAATTGAGTTTTTTTTTTTTATATTTTCGTTTCACCCATAGGAGGAACTCTATTGAAAATGGCTCTTTTATTCAAAGTAGTATAACTATAATTAATAACAAACTAAATAATTTATTATCTATTCATTGTTTTTTTATACGATCAAATGAGCATTATGAGTCGTGCACTTTTGTATTTTCCAAATTTTACTAAATGCCAAAAATAACAAGTGTTAATAATTATTAACACAATTTTAAGCTTTCGCTGTAATAGTAAAAAATTCTCAAAATGTTATATCCCACAAGAAAATAGTACTTAGGTACTTTTTTTTCTGGTTGGCACTTTTATTTTTGGGTATAAAATGTTCGACACTTGAATCAATTAGAACAAAATTTTCAACAAGCGCGTCGGTTATGTACTTGCGCTTTCTTTGACCTCCATACACTTTTGAATAGCTGATTATTTTTTTTTTTTAAAGTCAACATACGGAACCATGCGATCTTCCTCAAGTGTTTGATCGACGTTTGGACTACATACCTACCTACTAGAGAACTATATAACACAAGTAGCGTTGTTTTACAATCAAATCGCGTTCTCGAATATTATTAGTCGGTCTACGGTCGGTGTTGCCAGTTGTTGTGCTTATAATTATTAGAACAATGGATTTAAAAGTGCTTTTTATTCTGGCTTTCGTAGCTGCCGCACAATGCAAACGTGAGTTCACGTTATCAATACCGTTGATTTGTTTGAATTTGTAACTTTTTAGTTTTTTACGTAATGGAACGTTGTTTATTGTGTTTTAAATTAAAGTTTTCGGTTTCAGTGATATCGTTATCTTGTCGTCAAATACGTGCTTTCGTGGATGGGCACAATTCCCGTCGCCTCCTTGTCGCTAAAGGAAAAGTTGCTGGACAGCCTGCTGCTTCGGAAATGAAGATGGTGGTCTGTAACTTCATTAATACTATTTAAGGTGCTGCCCAAAACGTAGGACATCGTAAAACCCTGTTTTTTTCGCACACTTAGGCGTATTGTTAAATAATTAATAAAAGCTAGAAAAAAATGAATGTGTTGTGTGTAAAAATGGTAAAACAGGACTCAATTTTTTTTTTCGTTGCTATAATTCTCTAAATTTTGAACGTAAACTATCTTAACTTATGTAACGATAATAAAGGGATTTCAATCATCTACAGAAATATCGAAAATTATTCCACTGAGCACTTTCTTTTTTAATTTAATTAAAACTGCAAAATTACTTTAATTTTGGTGATCTTTCGATTCACCTAACATCAAACGCATAGCTCGCGCTGTTTTGAGCCTTATTTGTTGCCGTGATGCTCTATTGTCAATCTAAAAAATTTGCTCCCCTTCGAGCCTTAATAACTTTAAGTAATAAATTTTAGCCATCATCATTTAACTTTCTAGCCTTTTCCAAAATATTGGAGTCGGCTTTAATCTAACCGGATGCACCTGAATACCTCAATATCTCACATGGAGCCACTGCTAATCTGACCTACACAACCCTGCTTACCAGTCTTATCAAGGGATATCGTACTAACCGAAAGTCTTTTGGGGCTTCTGACTACTCGTAACTACTGTCAAAGATCTACGAATGACAGCTGGGCCCGGGAAGAAAGGCTTTTCGAGGCACTGCGGAGGCGTATAATAAATGTTTGTATAGAACTGAAAAAAAACTGCCCCGTAACCCGTAGGTCCTCGGCCTCGGTAATCTATAACATCCAAGAAAAAAATAAAGTTAGGACAAAGAAAAACTAAATATATTTTCTTTCGGCATAATTTTCTTTGTTTAGGTATGTCGGTACTTATCTAGTTGAATTCTTTAGACGGAATTTCTTTTAGAATAGGTATACCTAACTTAGTAAATAGGTAAACTGTAACGTTCAACGCAAAACGCAAGTTTCAATAAAAAAAGATTTATTTATTTATATATACTTTATTGTACACCAGAAAATACATAACTAAAAAATACGATTATGAATACAAAACATACAATGGGCGGCCTTATCGCTTTCTGCGATCTCTTCCAGGCAACCTTGGAATGGTCAGTGATTGCGTGGATATAAAAAATGGGGTGGACAATGGTGCAACATAATATACTATAATAGATACATAGATATATATACTGCTGTATAATAGATACATAAATAAATAAAGATCAACATTATCTAGATATTTGTTTTCTAATTAGGTATTTCCTTATTCCCCAGGTGTGGGATGAGGAGCTGCAGGCCAAGGCATCTAAGTGGGCAAAACAAAACTCGCATCACCACAACCCAGATAAATCTGTCCGTAAGTATTCTATGTTAATATAATAGGTACTTAAGTAAATAATTATCTCGTAAGTTTAAGGAAAAGTATAATTTCCTTTGTAAATTGTAGTCGGCGGCGCAAGTTACTCATAATAGGTAATATGTTACCTACAATTACAAATTGGAATTTTCGAATTCGATAGTACGTACTTGTGGTCAAAAAGCTAGGGAGGAAGTTACTACAATAAATAACATGGTTCATGGTTATTACGTTAAAATGTCCTATTTCTTCCTTCTTTCCTTCCTTGAGAGCCGAGTGATATATAATTCAGGACCATCGTACCTCGGAAACCTTTCTCTATAAATTATGATTGTGCATTATAATTATATAGATGTCGAGATAAATATAGATTTAGGGCTGATCTTTCAATAGTCGGATAACTGTTATCTGAAGAATAAATATGACAGTTTGACATATCTTCTATACAAAAGCTGTCAAACGTCAATAATTATTCCTCAGATAAAAGTTATTTGACTAATGAAAAGTCAGCTCTTAGTATAATAATTAAAATGATTAACAGTCGATAAGCCCACGTCCTGACTGAAAGCGACTGTCGTGCGAGTACGCGTCGTCGCATTTTCAAAGTCAAAGTCAAATCATTTATTTCAAATAGGCACAGTAAAGGCACTTTTGAACGTCAAAACTTACAGTAAAATTGAATTGATTCTAGTCACCCGTTCCAAAAGGTAGTGTTCGTATGGAGACGAATGGGCAAGAAACTCCACCGTTACTCTTTTAAAATGTTTTAGGTACTTACAAGTTTTGTATACATAATATAATTATATTATTCCCCCGATCCACCCCGTCACATCGCATCGCCCTTCGTTTTCACTTAGCGTTCATTCTAACTTTTTTTTGCTCATCTCCTGAGAGTCTTACCGTGATGATAAATAGCCTTCCTCAAGAATTGGGATTTTAAATGGAGAATTTTTGAAAGCCGCGACTGATCCGAATTAGCGCGTTCAAACAATCTCTTCAGATTCATTGTTGGTAGTATCTAGATGAAATACTTGAGCAAACCGCGTATGTACAGACGCCAGCACATCAAGCTACCCGAAACTGTCAAGTTTTCCCAATCAATCTTGCACCTTATGATGTAGCGATAAAGTTGAAAATCTATTAGACAGATTGTAGTAGGTTGATGTGCTGGCGTCTGTACATACGTCATTTTTCAGGTAATCGATCGCGTAATCGCGGATTCACGCGACAGTCGCTTTCGGTTAGGAAGCAGAGTAATAACCAAGGCGTCTTTAACTAGGAGACTAGGGATTAGCAGGTTGATGGCATCGCCTCCTATTACGTAGGAATTAAACGTAACTGGCAAAATGTGTGTGTAGGTACTATAGGTAGTCCTCTGCCTAAAAGCTCCTACAAACAGGCGCGATACGCGATAATATCGCGCGCGACACAAAGGCACCGCTCGTTGCGCGACTTGCGGTGCCTTTGTGTCGCGTGTCGTGTCGCGCCTGTTTGAAGGAGCCTTAACCCTTCGGGAAATAATACTAGCGTGATGTTATGTTCTTTTCTTTAACAAGGCTAAAATTAGACCGCTATAGGCCGACCGCTTAACTGAGACGTTGCCTGAGGTAGCGGCGCGGTGCGGGAGGGGTGGTAGCTGCCACAAGTTGACGAATCACTGAGCTCTCGTATCACGTCATCTCACCCCTCCTGCAACGCGCTGCTACATCAGGCAACGTCTCAGTTAAGAGCCTATACTACCTCAAAGGGTTTAGCATAATCTTCCGTTATGTCGAAAATACCGCAGCATTAATTTTGAAATAAATATATGGTAAAGTTGAGAATTAATAAGACGAAAACACGATTCCATAAAATTTTCTCGATAGAAAAATATTTTAAAGTTACCTCGCAAACCGAACAATAAACCGCTGGTATTCAAAAAATACTTGAAATTAGATCATGAAACACTGCATACCTACTAACTGAACAAACTATAAAGCAGGTCTTATGTTTTTGAATTAGATACCTTTATTTATACAGTAATAAGCAAATACCTAAACCATTGGCGCTGCCTTCCGCCCAGCACCGCACTCTGTCTCGCCCTGACACAGTCAGTCCGCGAGCAGTATCGTACGAGCGAGATAAAAAGTGAATTTTAACTGAGGTAGTATGGGCTCTTAAGCGGTCGGCCTATATACTTATCTTTGCGGAAAAAAAACATAGTCAAGATCATGAACATGATTAAGATTTTACACCGTTAGCCGCTAATGTGTGTCACCTGTCTACTTGGATGTGTATTAAGAAAACACTTTTAAAAATAAACATTATAACACACTATATGTAGGTACAGTAAAACAATATTGACTATAATAACACACTATGTAGGTAAGTACAGTAAAACAAAATTCGACAATGAGACTAGGAGGTAATGAGGTTATTCTACTTTAGCTTAGAAACTAGTCTACTGTGTTATGTTTTTTCAATAGTAATATTTTAACACTTTCACTGGCTGAGTTTGCCGGTGCCTCACACACAGGTCGAGATATTCTGTAAAAATCTTTACCTACTTAAAAACTTAGGTTAAATGAGCTGCCAATAGTGAAAATCTCTAGTATCAAGTGGAAATACGGTTCACTTGAAGCTATGTTCACTTAAGTGTTCACGATGAGATTTTTACAGAATAGATCCAATGGTGGCGAGGGATATGATGCCCAACCTGTTTGATACCATGGATTCAATAGGTACTTACATGATTCTGAACCAAACGAAAAAAATAAAAAAATTTGCTGTTGCATATATTTTTAACGCGATTTTGCACTTTTCTATGAAACAGCAGTTATTTTTAGGGTTCCGCACCTGAAAAGGAAAAACGGAACCCTTTAGTATAACACCACTACACATGTATCACTTCGTTGTCCGTCTGTCAAGACCCTTTTTCACTGGAACGCGTGGAGATATCAAGTTGAAATTAATTTCAAGGCTGCAATCCCTTGAAGCAGTGAAAAAATCAAACTTCTAAGTCAACGCAATCAAAAGATATGGGTGTTTATGTTCCGTTTATGTCGCGTATTTTGACCCTCTCAAGAGAATTAAAACTTATAGGGTACTTCCCTTTGACCTAGAATCATGAAATTTAGCAAGTAGCTATGTCATGTAGCACAAATAAAGCTAAAATCCGAAAACCGTAAATTTGTAGTTACATAGATACCTACACGGAACCCTCAGAGCGCGAGTTCGACTCGCACATTACCGGTTTTTTTTAAACCGATTTCTGGTAACCGATTGGAGGACGATAGACAGCAGACTATAACCCGCAAAAGCTATGTAGTGCGAAATACAGGCATCTTCTGGGCATACTCGTTCCATCATACACCTCATCCATCGCTTTCCATCAGGCGTGATCGACGTCAAAAGCAGACCCATTTAGCAATAATAAATATAATTTTTTTAAAGTTGACTTGCTCATAATCGTTTTCTGCAGGTTCCAATAGATTCACGACGGGTGAGAATTTGCATTGGTATTCAACAACCAATCGAAACTATGTACTACAGCCGGATTCAGCCCTTCAGCCTTGGTTCAGTGAGAATGTCAACTTCACATTTGGACCGATACAGGCCAGCGACTTTAACAAAGACTACGATATTGGACATTACACTCAGGTTTGTGTAACTTGTTGATTTAGTGACATAGGTAGCAAAAACAGAAATGGATGTTGGTAGCTAGTGCATTTAACATACGGGATTGATAAACGCCCACACCGTTTAAGCAATTACCATGAAAGTTGGCATAGAAAATATTTATTATTTATTTTTATCTAAACGACGCGCGCTTTACATATATATGGTAACCACAAGTATACAAACACGCTGTGAATGTGTGCGCGAAAATTAGTAGCGTCAGCAGCAGCACGTAACACACACACGCACACCATCACACCACCTCTGACTTCGCCATTGTCTCGGACGGTACCGAAAGCTCCTGCGCTTACACACATCACCACTCACCCGTTGATTGCCTTGTTGGCTTTGTTAATGGTCGCAAGCGCCATTGACCAATCAGAGTGAGGCCCTAGGTTCAATTCCTAGGTCAGTGTTATTTGGTTTTTCACATTGGATATTTCACCGTAGCACCCCGTGTTTAGACTGGTGTAAAAATCAAATTACGACTGGACTTGAAAAGAGACTGTGAAAATGATTTAAGTTTCGGCCTTTCTTCTCAGAGTAGCCAGATAGGAAACGCCGACCTCATCTAGCTTTTAAAATATGATTGACGTGTAAAAGTGTTTGTACAAACCTAACTTATAGAAAAAAAATCATTTATCATTTTCAGATGGTGTGGTCCGACAGCGTTTACCTAGGTTGCGCTATCTCACAAACATTCAAAAACGGGTGGAATAAATTCTTCGTTGTTTGTAACTACGGACCAGCGTAAGTCTACAGCAGGCTATTTTTTAATCATGGAGCACCTTTGATTTTTCTTTAAAAAATTCGTAAAAGAGGTGGTACAATCAGCAACAAAAGTCGATTAACACTTGAGTTTTTTTTAATATTAGTTATTGAGCAAAATGTTTGTTCAAAATTGCAGCAGAAGTACAATGCAATTTTGAACAAATATTTTGCGCAATAACTGAGATTAAAAAAACTGAAGTGTTAATATTTTGCTCAATAACTAAGATTAAAAAAACTGAAGTGTTAATCGACTTTTGTTGCTGACCGTACCTAACCTTAATCCTGTCGATGTAGAGCCATCTCCTGGTGCAGAATGTCACCAGGAAGGCTTCACAATCAGCCTATAATATTCCCACTGCTGGGACACAGGCCTCCAGTCTGTGAGAGAGAGTGGGCCATAATCCACCACGCGGGATGGCGGATGTCATTGTCACATGTCTTCAAATTTGTAGTTCTAGAACATGCCGGTTTCCTCACAAGGTTTTCCTTCGCCGTTTTGAGAGCAGCTGCAGTGGTGATTAAATAGTTTTGATACAAAGTGCCAGCTTGGGTTCGAACCCACGACCTACATCTCGTAAGTCGGGGCCATTATTTTTGGGCCACCACTGCGCTCAATGACCAAGGCTGGTCATCAATAATGGTTCTGAAACTGCATATCAGGCCTGCAGGCCAGATTATCAGTAGATTTTCCTATTTTTTTGACTCGTTCGTTTGTCCAGTGGTCGCAACTCAAGCGCTCCTTCCGAGCATATTTATTTTATTTACCTATGTATCCATTTATTTCATGCATCAATTTAACCATACAAACACATACAAAACAATATTTAATATAACTCAAAAATACTACAAATACATACAACATTATAATTACACTAAAAACTAACGCTAAAAACTAACACACATGAAGTGTCTGCGTCGTGTTTTGCTGACTGTGTCATGTAGCCGGCCACGAAACCGGCGGTACACATCACCCTTTTGGCCAGAACTCTTCCTTGAGGAACTACTCGAGATGATGTGTCGGAACACAAACGACTTGAAGTTCGTGTTGTGACGCGACTCCAACTTCTCGACCTTCAAAGTCCAGTAAGGTAAGGCATAAGGTCCTGGGTTCGAATCCTAGATCGGCCAGTGTTATTGGGTTTTTCCATAGGGTATTTCTTACTTCAGCCTGGACTCACATGCAGTCGAGAGTCTGGGTTTGTGGCCGATTGATGGCAAAAAGCTGGCCTTCTATTACATGAGACTTCAACATAACTGGCCGAATGAGTGTACTATAGGTACCTTTTTCTTTCTTTTATACATACATATATGTTTCTTTATCTTTTCAGTGGTAATATTATTGGGAGAAAACCATATAAGGAAAGTAATGGCCGCAGCGACAAGCTAATATGCGGCACTAAGAATTGTAGCCGTCCCTATGGACCGAAGTGTAAAAAAAATTCATAACTTTTCGGAGGCGGTTTGACTGCATGGATGGCCGTTTGCGTTTCATTTGAAGTATTATTATTTAATAAGTTATTCAAGGTATGGTGGTATTTTAAATACAGCCTAAAATGTAATTTAATCAAATAAAATAGGTACCAACCTAATTTAATAGGAAATCTGTTTTTAATTTCGCTTTCTTTTATTTCAACAAATCGGTTTCGCTTCTGTATATACCTACATCAATGAGCGAGCACGCTCTGAGGATTTTATTTCATCTTGCTTTACATGAAGCATGAAACTGGTGTTACCATCGCAACTCTAGAAAAGTAGTGACCGTAGTAGTCTATAGTAGTAGGTAGGTACCTACTTAGTAGATAAAAAAGACGTGTTCATTTTTGGGACACAATCATGTTTGAATGAGAATCACCTCCCGCGACATGCGATCGTAGCCGGAAGTATGCCTCTTCTGTGTTTTATGATTATTTTCTTCTTCGAATGCAATAGCCTACATCAACTGCAACCATTTTCAAAAATTGGAATAGGTACCTACGTCAACACGGTGGCGGTAGGAATGAAATTTATTGACTGGGCGCAGAAACGGATACGTTCGCGGTACGGAGCCAATCGCATGCGTCGACATCCTGCCGGATGCGATCGGCTGACGCCGCATCCGTTCGTATCCCTTCCGATCCGATGCGATGCATATTCTTCTCAATTCGACAATTGTTCTTTCACAGTCCGATTCTGATGTAGATAAGCAAAAAATCATATGAGTTCAACTAATAGTTTACAGCCTAAATCGGAAAGAATTGGTTATATCGGTTACCTAGAGTTTTCCTTATCGGATCGCGTGTCAACGTGCCAGCTGTCAAGGCATGACACCTCAAAAAAAAGTTATTGTTAATCTAGACGCTTCATATTTTCATAATAAAATACCTACCGTCGTGTTCCGAGTTCGTTTCCTAGCTTAGTATAGGTACATAATTATATCCTCGACTCTACGCAACGTCACAGTACCTACAAGATAGACGCAAGAGAAGGTAGGTAGATCTAGGTCAGTAACGCACTCAAAGCACGAGGGTAGGTACGTGTTTTAAGTGATTCCATTATAGCACTAGCTTCTGCCTGCGATCTTGTCCTCGTGAAATTTCTTGTTCCTCCGACCGACCTACCCCGTCGCATCGCATCACCTGCTCGCGCTATTACATCGTTTTCGCTAAGCGTTCTCCCCGACTTGTTTGTTGTTTTTGCTCGGCTCCTAAGGGCCCTAGCGATATGTTTAGCCTATAAGCCTTCCTCAAGAATTGGTGATTCTTCCCTCAGGATGGCTGGTAGCAGCTGGATCTGGGTTGCCGAAATCGAGTTGCGTGGCGTGCTATAGGTGAGGCCTATGTCCAGCAGTGGACTGGACTGCTATGGGCTGATGATGATGAAGAATTGGGCTATCAAATGCAAAAAGAATATTTGGAATCCGACTAGTACTTAGTTCCAGACATTAGCGCGTTCAAACAAACAACCCCTTCAGCTTTATTATTAGTATAGATATAGATAATAAATCAGCCTATAATTTTCCCACTGCTAGGACCATGACATATAAAAAACAGTTCTTTCTTATCGATGGATGCCATGGGTGGGACACAGGCCTCCTATCTGTGAGAGGAACATTATCTAAAAGCTAAATTATGTTATACTAAAATAATCACCCTAATAACAGACCAAAAGGTTTAATAATAATGAACCTTATTGCCAGTGTCAATGCAAACGAGTTCGCGCGAGAGACATGGGACTGAGAAATTGTTGAGAAAATGTCTGCGGCGCTGTTCGCACAATCACGTACAACTTTGTAATTTATGAAACTAATGATAAGGTTTATTATTCACTGTGATCAGAAAATGTTCTGCTCTGTGCTTGAATTGGGTACAAACTGAACTATAACCACCACGTGGGTCCAGTGCAGGTTCGTGGATGTCACTTGTCTACGAATTTTCGCTTCTAGGACCATGCTGTTTTCCTTCACCGTTTTGGGAGCAGTGATGATGAAATAAATTACACAAAGTAAAGTGCTTGCTTGGGTTCTAAACCACGACACCTATAACTCGTAAGTCCAGGCCCGATATTACTAAGCCACCACTGCTCCACCTGTGGTTTTATTATGAAACATCTAGCTAGAATATCAAGTAAGTTTTTTTTGTGGTGGCAGGCATTGACCTAATTGCCACTTTGACACGCGATCCGACGAGGAAAACTATTGTTGGTAATCAGTTAAATTTAATTATAATACAAATGCCTCTGCTGGTAATGACATAAATATAGGTATTCAGTTACAAATCGATTATCGATTGCAGAAGATCTGTCATCACAACTGTCAGACGATTGATAAGTTGGTTGCCGACAGGAATCACGATTCACGTTACAGCACCTACTCTAACGAGAATCAACAAACAATCAATCTGTCTGTCTAGCCTTTTACAAACAAAGAAACTAATTAGACAGAATTAACTATCCTAGTTAATTATTTACCTTGAAGGGTTAACAATGGTCTGGGATGTACCTACAGACGCCAGCACATCAAGCTACCCGAAACTGTCAAATTTTCCCAATTAACTTTGAACCTTATGCTTTAGCGATAAAGTTGAAAATCTATTAAAGAAATCTGACAGATTGTAGTAGCTTGACGTGCTGGCGTCTGTACCTAGTGTGCAACGGGGTATCATGTAGCACATTACCCGTTAATCGTTGATATAGGGTATATGTATGCCCAATTAATACTTACTACTACAGAATCTGATTAATGAAAACAATATTTTGGGTGATTACTAAAATTAGGACAGTATATCAAATACCTGTTTCATTTTCAATACTTTATCGTATAGAAAAAATATACTAGTTAATACATGATGTTTTTATTTCATTAAAGTGTATCTTACTTTTTTTTTTGTTGTAATACAGACAGAGGTGTTACTTAATTCTAAACTCGCCAAACTTTTACGTTTGATGGCGAGAGGAATAATAGGAATAATAGATAGTGAGAGGAGAAATAATAATAAATAACTAGGTACCTAAGCTTTGATTATATAACATGTCTAGACATTATATAGGCGTAATGTTATCGAGTAATTTAAAATTAAAATATTGATTTTTAATACACATGCTACCGACTGCTTGATGTTAAAATAATTGTAAACTGCCATAACATAATTTTTAATTCAATTTTTAAATAATTTATTTTCTTAAAATTATGGCTTTCAGTTTATATTTTATTTAATTTGGCCTGTATTACACCTACCTACCATTTTGATGAAACCTTTTTGGTTAAACATGACGAGTGATAAATATACCTATGTCATCATCATCTGCCTAGCCATTTCCCGACTATGTTGGGGTCGGCTTCCAGTCCAACCGGATGCAGCTGAATACCAGTATGCTACATGGAGCAACTGCCTGGTAAGACTGGTTGTCAGACTTTCGGGCTTCTGACTACCCGTAACAACTATCAAAGATCCACGAATGATAGCCGGGACCAACGGCTTAACGTGTTTTCCGAGGCACGGAGGGGTCACGGTATGTAAAGATCGTCACCCATCCACAGACCAACCACGGCAAGCGTAGCTTAACCTGATCGATAAATACATGTGATGATTATAAATGTTTATGGACGGGGAGGGAGAGGAAGACCAAAGAAAAGTTGTATGGATTGTATGAGGAATTATATGAAAGAGGAAGGATTCGAGTGAGTGATAGCGTGACGGTTTACAGGAGAGAATGGACCTCAAGTAACATGGTACAAGGGCAGGAAGATGATAAAAAAATGAGTAGGTATAATTTGAAGTTCCTTCTCAGGAATAATTATTTTCTCCCTGCCTTTGCTAAACTAACAAGACATGAAATGAGAGTCTTTTTTTACTCTGCCTTGTATTTCAGTGCTCACATTTAGCGCACCCTATACAAACCGATATTAAATAGTATAATCTTAATCGTCTTTAATGATAACGATAAGCAAGCATTCTATATCACATAGTTTCGTAAAGATAGCTCAATTATAATAGGCTATCAGATGTATGTGTAAAGTAAAGTGTTAAATATTCTTATAAAAATGGTAAGTAAATATCCTTTTTCGTGTTTGTTTGTAGTAAGTGGATTCTTATTAATTGAAATTTTCAACTTCTGCTCGTAAGGTAGACGCTCCTCACCAGCGGAGTAATTGGGTATCACACTATCAGTAGCAATGAGTTTCATTTTGACAGTTCAACAATATTCATTGCGTTATGTATATTGTTGAGCAGACAAATTTTTCGAACATATGGAGCAATGGTTTAGCAATATCCTTCAAAATGATTCAGATTGTGATCCATAATGTGTTATGCAATTAGGGTGCTGGAGCATTCACCTGTAGTGTAATGTAACCAGGATTCCACTGTAATGGCTAGGGCTTTGCAAGTAGACTCCGCAGGCCGCCAACTGCTAGGAAGTGTAGAGAGATAATTGAAACCAGCAGGATGGGTTAAGCAGGGCAGGCATTAAGTCCGTCTTTGTACAGCAGCCAGCACATCAAGCTACTACAATCTGTCAGATTTCTTTAATAGATTTTCAACTTTATTTTTAAAAAATAAGGTTCAAAGTTGATTGGGAAAATTTGACAGTTTCGGGTAGCTTGATGTGCTGGCGTCTGTACCTTTTTAATGTGCGCAAAGTTTTATAAATAAATAGGTTAATTCATATAATTTACAGTGCGGCCGACAAGAGAATGCGTGCTTGACACCTGTCAGTTTCATACAAACGAATAAGTTACGTGTTTTGCGAATTTGATCGCACTGACAGGTGTCAGGAACGCATTCTCTTAAAGGCTAGACTATAATGGGTAGAAGCGAAGTAACACGGTTAGGTCGCGACTCGCGGGTGAAGATTACATTACAGGCGTCGTCGATCATTAATGTAGTGATCGACGATTACAGGCGAATATTCCCCGTGAGAGAGCACGCCTTTAGTCTTGAATTTAAATGTAAACTGTATCTCAATGTTACTTGATTTTTTTCAGATTGTCTTCCTATTATTCTTGAGTTTGTTCTCGTCATCATGGGCAAAGGAACCCAGGGTCGTGAAGATGACAGAGGTGGACATGAAACCACCAGAAGAGTTCAATGAACTGTCTACCCGAAAGGTCTCCGTCTCCTGGATATCGATGCCTCTCGATCATTTTGATCAGCAGAATCCTACAAATTTTTCTATGGTTCGTATGAAATCGTTTTAAAACTTGTGTCTACTGTTTTTGTAGTGTTTATAAACTTTTCACCAAGCAGCTGGGTAAATGCGTAATGACAATCAGTTGAATGGGTTTAATTTTGACACTTCAACAATATACATTGCGTTATTTGCGCTGTTGAGCAGACACATTTTTCGAACATATGAAGCAATGGATTTGCAATGTCTTTCAAAATGATTCAGATTGAGATTGGTAGTGTTTCTAATTAGGGTGCAGCTGCTCTTGCCCTATAGGTTTATAAGTATGTACAGACGCCAGCACATCAAGCTACCCGAAACTGTCAAATTTTCCCAATCAACTTTGAACCTTATGCTTCTGCAATAAAGTTGAAAGGAATTTGACAAATTGTATAGCTTGATGTGCTGGCGTCTGTACCTACTTACCTACTATGTTTTTGAATAGCTATGTTTGCCGACGAGAACAACTATTACTTTTGTGCTTACAGCTAGGAATCACACCCTTCTTTACCCGTGACGACTGGGAAATTCAATATGTAATACATTTTGCTTTTATTGGTTACTTCGCAGCGTTTCATGTATAACGAAGAATTCTTCGGAGATGACGGTTCTCCGATATTCATTTTGGTGGGCGGAGAATGGGACATTGTCGAAGGCTGGTTGTTAAGTGGTAACATGTACGAGATGGCGCGAGAGAACAATGGGTACCAGGTGTACACTGAACATCGGTATTATGGAGAAACCAAAATATTCGAGTAAGTAGACCTAGTAACTTTTAATTACATTATAAGCCACACATTATATTACACAGGTGGATTAAAGGGGGGGGGGGGGAGATGCAGTCCGCCCCGGGGCCCCGGTCCTGGGGGGCAAAAAATGTTCAGTAAGTAAAGGCAGTAGTTGGGGCCCCCCTACGCATGCTAAATATAAACGTAGGGTGCTAAAGTCCAGCGGGATTGTCCAAAAGGGTTACCGCTAGCCCGGAACAAACGCTACGCTTGCGCTGAGATCTTCATTGATTTGTTGTCCGTTGAGTACTGTTTCACCCCTATCTTTCATTGTGCTTTGTTTCTTCTTAACGTCTGTATTTTTTATACAGGGATTTCACAGCAGAAAACCTGCGTTTCTTGAACATCGACCAGGCGCTCGCCGACCTTGCATACTTCATCGTAGAGATGAAGAAACAACCGCGATTCGCTGACAGCAAGGTGGTGCTGTATGGGGGGTCGTATGCCGCTAACATGGTCATGTGGTTCAAGAAGAAATATCCGCACTTGGTGGTTGGCACCGTTGCCTCTAGTGCCCCTATCCTGGCGCAAGTTGACTTTACGGGTACGTGCTAACTTTAGTCAGTTACTGGTGCCGATTCCCTTCTTAACAAACTAAACTAAATTTAAGTTCAGTGCATCTTTTTCTTTCTATTTCATTAAGAAAAGGACAGAAGATAAATGTTAGTTTTGTCCTGTCAAATTAGCCAGTGCCTGACGTAAATTGACGTAATTTTAGTAGGCAAGCTTTTAATCACGTGTGAACTTGTATGGAGTAGTGCCAGGAGCTGATTAATTTGACAGGACTGAACTAAAATTTATCTTCTGTCCTTTTCTTAATGAAACAGAAAGAAAAAGATGCACTGAACTTAAATTTAGTTTAGTTTTTGAACAAGGGAATGGGCACCAATGCCTAGTCTTTCTTAAAGTAGGTCAGCCACATAAATCGATAACAACTTTTTCTAGTTCTATTTAGTCGATTGCTTATTGAGTTTCGTTGCTGACCGATTTTTACACTTCAGGAAGGGAAATATGCATGCCTAATAATTATTTTCAGTAAATCAATATAGGACAGTAAACAGGGTGGCAAAAAATATCTGCTGGTCCGTACATTTTGACCGTGTAAGGTACTTTCCTATGAAACAGCAGATTTTTTTTTTATAACTGACGAAGTATCTCTACTTTAAAATCATCTGTTGAATTCATGGTGACAGTTTGCGCGTCGATGACCCTGCCACCCTGTACGTAAAATCCCAAGAGAAGTATTAAAAGTCAAATTCTAATAACTAGGTACATACCTATTGATGGTTACAGAAAAAAAAACTACGACAATTATGAATTATCTACTACAAGTACAATGTTTCTGACGCGGCCATGATGTAGCGTCATTTCCCACGATATCTAATGCTTTGTTCCTCGTTTTTAGCTCCAAATTATAAAAATTTAAAAAAAATTGTGCTTTATCGAGCAAAAACCGCACATTACTTACGTTAGTGTGATTTCAAGGGCTTCGTAAACAATAGATATATTTAAATGGATTCTCATTTTTACGTTAGGTGCACGTCAAAAAAACGCAACATAAAATAACGAATGGTAAAATAAGTTGATAAAAATGTAAAAAAAAAAACTAGGAAGCTGTTTTTAATTCCTAGTACAATGTATATTTAAATAATTAATAAGTTTTGAATAACTTGCATATTCCCCCTATTCTTCAAATCGTAACTATTAAACACAATAAGTATCAAAAATATCGGCAGGTAATTATTAAATTAAAATAACACTAACGTATGTATGTGAACGTCAGGACAGGACCACGGGACCATTCAAGATTTTGAATGTAATAATTACTAACTAAATCCTTTTTACATAATAGCATTTAGAAAATGGCTCGCCAACCTAACGTTCCAACAGCAATAAGGACCAAATAGCTCAAGAATTGGTACCTAATTGGTACATACATAAGCATATTATATCAATTACGATTTAATAGTTTAACCAATTTATATACAGGGTCAAATTAAATTAGCTAGCGAAACTCCGCAGACGTGATGGGGATATTAGGAAAACATGATAAAACAAAAAAAACTTTTTTGGTGATCATTTATTTTGTCTAGATCGTAAGCATTTTATTTATTTATTTAAGGACTTTGGAAGACTTACAGCTAAATACAATGGTGATAAATAACAGTATGATAATCTGACAGCCAATTACAGGTCTTCACGTCTAGAGCTTGTCTGGTATAAAAGTACTGTGGAACACAATATACATACTGCCAAATATTGTCACACAAAATTTGCAGGTAGATCATCACCTAAGATATGTAAAAACTAGTATAATTGCGAAAGGTTATTTCCCATAAGTACCAAGATGTTAAAAATTTAATTTAAAAAATAAAAAGAAAACAAAGTCTGTAGAATTTAAGCTTTAAAGAAATTCATTGCTAAACACTTTTTTGCCGAGGTCACACTCGTATTATATTTATGATGTTTTAATACCTAATACAGTAGGTATATAAGGTGGTGGTACGTAAAATACGCGCATTGACGTGGAGTTGCGGACACCAGCCCGTCTTATAAGGTGGTGGTCTATCTTATAGAGAAAAAGAACATTTATTCACATTATTTTGAATGCTATTATTATTATAGTAGGAGAGATCATCAACATTTTATAATGTTTCGATGTAGATAGACTACCAACATAAAGCAAATTAAATAAAATGCCGTATAAAGCTTTTCTCTTTCATAATAGATTAAAATGAAGGAAGGTTGGCGAGCCACTATGAAAATGCTATTACGTAAAATGTATACAAGTAGGTACTTAGGTACTAACTATTTCATTAAAGGTACCGATTAGTATCAATTTCGTACAAATTCTTTATGCTATTTAACATTTCTAAACTCTTATTTGGTCCTGCGGTCCTGACGTTCACTAACTTATTACATGAAATGCTAAAAGTAATGCAAGTTATTTTGTGTCAAGTTAGATCGGTAGTGTTAGCCGACTTACCGTATTGCTATAGCAATCAAGCTCAAGACTGATTGCTAAATGTTTTTTAATAATTTACACCTCGATCTATATTTTAGGATACTTGGAAGTTGTTCATGAAGCTTTCACGTTGGAGGGCGGTGAGGAGTGCATAGGGCAGATCAGACAAGGCATAGCCGACACAGTCGCCGCGATGCAGACCGAAAGCGGAAGGCGCCTCTTGGAAGAATCGTATAGGCGAGTCTTATCTCCATAATTTATAAGTACTAGCTTTAAAGCAGCGAATGCATTATGAGACAAAATGTTCCTGCCCGTGTCGTCAGAGATGTCGGGCAAAGTCAAGCGACGTCACACTTGTCTAGTGACATCGAAAACAATGAAAAAGGTCGTGATACAAAATGTCTGGCGGCGGTGGTCTATTTCGCAGTAAGGCTGCCTTTCCACCAGAGATGAGCGAGGATGCCCTATACCAACGCTAACTTAGTTCAAGCTATAAAAATGAAGGGGTGTTATTGGTTAGCAATAAATAATTCAGATTGTGGTTGATAGTGTAGCATTAAAACTGAGAAAGGTATCTGCTTCTAGGAAACCGTAGTTCACCTCACTACATTCCATCAAAAACCCTTCCTTGTAACCAGTAATCTAAGGTCAGTCCTCTTCTTGTCATCTTGTGTAATTACGTCATATTCTGGTTTTGGACACAGTAATGATATTTACTTTCCTGCAGGTTGTGCGATTCACTGGACTATGATAATGAGTACGAGTTAGGCGTTTTCGCGGGGCTTATCAGTTGGTCATTCTCCACTTCAGTTCAGCAGGCAAGACCTGGAACGCTGAAGGCTGTTTGCAATAATTTCGTCAATAATGTATATGGTATGCTTTATCTTCTAACGTAAAAGCTGAAAAAGCATAAATACCGTAGGTACGCTTACGCAAGATCCAAAAGCGATTTGAATCTTGCGTTCGATTTGAATTTTCCTGAGATTGATGCGACAGATATTTTACGAGTAGTTACGAACAAGGCGTACCTATTTTCTAAAACCCTGAATGACGAAAAGTGTCTTTTATCAAAGTTGAAAATTTTCATCATCTGCCTAGCCTTTTCCCAACTATGTTGGGGTCGGCTTCCAGTCTAACCGGATGCACCTGAATACCAATATTTTACATGGAGCGACTGCCTGGTAAGACTGGTTGCCAGACTTTCGGGCTTCTGACTACCCGTAACGACTGTCAAAGATCCACAAATGACAGCCGGGACCAACAGTTTAACGTGCTTTACGAGGCACGGAGGGGTCTCGGTATGTAAAGATGGTCACCCATCCACAGATCAGCCGCGACAAGCGTAGCTTAACCTGATCGATCGACCTGTGCGGCTGTTATTATTTAGCCACGGGGCCCCTCTTAAAGTTGAAAATTTTATTTAACGAAAAAAAAAATATTTACATTTTTGCGTAGGTACATACATTATAACTATGTAACTGTTAGGTATTTACGCTCTTGTCTAAACTGTAGCGCTCTAAAAAGCCTTCCGTCCATGTGTAGTTCTGCTTTTTGAGAATGTTTTTAATCGTCTAAGACAGGGATGGCGAACCAATGGCACGCGTGCCATTGGTGGCACGTAACAAAATAATTTTGGCACGGCATAATTTCAGGAATTAATATTCCTAAGTCATCTAGTTAGCAAAAGCAGAAGTACCACTAATTTATCATTTTATTTAAATAAATATAAATCTGTCAATATTAACTACACCAACCGGGGGTTGTCCTTAGGTACACTTGCATAGTGCGAACATAGGATATTCGTAATCGTCGGTTGATGTCTCATTTCAAACGAGGTGCGAGTTGGTTACGCCTACTCGTATGCCTTCCAAAGGTCCGAGACCCTGGGGGCCCGAAAAATATCAAGAGAGATTAAAAATAATTATAATAATGCGAGAGTATATAGTTTTTTCCAGTAATCCCTAAGCCAAGATTGTTTGTTGGCACGTCTTGGCCGTACAAAGTATATAATAATATTTGGAAAAAATGGCACGTAGATGTACAGAGGTTCACCATCCCTGGTCTAAGAGAACTCCGTTCAGGCGACATAAATGACAGACTTTTTTTGTCACATTGCAGGTTCAACTCCAATGGAGAAAATTGGCGGATACATAGCGAGAAGTCGTAACTTAGCCGAAACTAGCTGTTGGCAAATTAGTTACAGTAGTTTCCTGAACAGCTACGGGTTTCGGACAAATTGTAAGTGCTGATTTATTTAGCTTCACGAAATATCTCATGGTTACAAAGGTAAGGTTTCCAATGTTATTATATCCTTTTGATAACACTCAATCCTCAACCATTAGCCGTCACCACGCCACGTCACGTCACGTCTCCATTTCATCACGTTGACAAATAAAAAGTACGTAGTATTTAGAAAAGCCAATTGATTGCCTTGATTTGTATAAAGGCCCACCTCTATATGCTACGCCCTTCTTGTACTTAGATTCGCTTTATATTAAAAAAAAAGTAGGCGCGATCGTCCGCTGCGACCTACAACACGCTCACGGATGCGTGGCTTGCAAACAAAAGAACCGCGAAGCAGCAGGAAGTGGACGGTCGTCTTAAAGTCGCTGCATACCTACTGCCCCTACTGGACGGCGACAATTCTGATCCAGCCTGTCCCTTGCTGCCCTCTCCCAGGGACGCCCTAAGCCGAGGTCCGTTACCCCACAGGAGGTGCCCTTAGCGTGTAGTCGCTTAGTTTGTAAGTCGTGGCTGGAGGCCTTAATTTATTGAGGCATCCACAGGCAAGTCCGGTTAAGCAGACGACAACCTCATAGGTTGAACTGCGAGATGCCATTCCCAAAAAAAAAATTCTGGACGGCCTTAGGACGTGGATGGGGCGGCGAGGGAACGCGGTGTTATGAAAACACGTACGGGTGTTTAATGCATACGCACCTCGACAGTAGTGCCGATTCCCTTGTTCACAAACTAAACCAAATTTAAGTTCAGTGCATCTTTTTCTTTCTATTTCATTAAGAAAAGGACAGAAGATAAATTTAAGTTTTAGTCCTGTCAAATTAATCAGCGCCTGACGTAAATTGACGTAATTTTAGTAGGTAGGCAAGTTTTTAATGGAGTAGTGTCTGGCGTTGATTAATTTGACAGGATTGAACTAAAATTTATCTTCTGTCCTTTTCTTAATGAAATAGAAAGAAAAAGATGCACTGAACTTAAATTTAGTTTAGTTTGTGAACAAGGGAATCGGCACCAATGACTCGAAATTAACATGCTAGTGGAGAACAAGAAAAGCTTACGCAGCGGAACCACGGACGGGACGTGGCGCGCGCTGGGCCGACATTTTTCCCAGTCCCTTGGGTACCCGTAACGTATGCTCTTTCGTATCTATGAAACAATGTTTCCAGAAATTGTCCCATTCCATCCGGGTTAAAACAAGTACGCAGGGACCTACAATCGGGTTTGACTCTAATAATTTTACAAGTACCAGCCTGTTATTGTCCCACTGAAAGACAAAGGCGTCTTCTCACCTAAATTGATCACTCAAGATGGGTTGGCGATTTCAGATTTAATTTTTAGGTACCTATTAGTAGTTATTACTTTTTCTACGACACTGTGTCCGAGCAGTCGTAACGGACACCAGGATTTCTCACGATGTTTTTCCTTCACCGCTGTCAGTAAAGCCCAAGATAAATTCAGAAAGAATTTTTTAATTCATATGGAACTACGTTGGTACCTGCCTGAATTTAAACACACAACCAACATTACAGGCGAGGTACCCCTTAGCAATAATAAAATCGCACTTTTCAGCACGTGCCTGGTATTATCAAACATGCACCGAATACGGTTATTATCAAACAGCGCCACGCTCTGGCACAGTATTCGACATTCTGAAGTGGCTCAGCTTGGATTTCTATGTCCATGTTTGCAAACAGATTTTCGATGAAAGGTGAGTAGTTACAAACATTATTTTGGGGATATCTACGGATTTAAAGGGTTGAAGGTTATTTAGCTGCCAATTTCCATCATTGACAGCAGCATTAAGGCGAAAGCGCCAGGGTAGCCAGCGAAATTCATTTTTTTTTTATGTTTTTTGCAATTTGCTGGTCAGTATTAAGTTTTACGTTGATTAATATATGATTCGCGGCCGTAACAAATATTTATTTACAGAATTATAATTATTAAAGTACAACACACAACACACACAACTCTCACACACAACACACACACACACACAACAACACACACAACTCTCAACTCAACAACTCAACTCAACTCTCAACTCTCTCTCTCTCTTACACAACTCTCTAAGACCACGAAGTCCAAAGAATGATGATTTCATGAAACGGTTATTCTTTGGAGTTACGTGGTCTTAGAGACTTGTGTTAATGACTTTAATTCTGTAAATACATATTTGTTACGGCCGCGAATCATTTGCAAAAAACGTAAGAAAATTTTAATTTCGCGGGCTACCTTAGCGCTTCCCCCTTAAATAATTAGTGCAATGAAAAGTGACAGGTAATTGCGTAACATCATCAGTAGTAGTATCAATGGCTTTCATTTTGACAGTTCAATAACATTCATTGCTTTATTTACGTTGTTCGGCAGACAAATTTTTCGAACATATAAAGCAATGGATTAGCAATATCGTCCAAAATGACTCGGATTGTGATTGATAGTGAAACGCAATTAGTGTTGGCCAGGCTAAATACATGCAGTGAACAATGCGTGCCACGAAAGATGAGACTTGACCCCGCCTCCCCCGCTCTATCCGCCGCCCCTATGACGTCCGGTCCCGTCCCGCACTCAGACCTCATACCGCTAAAGATATCTATAATCGTGTACTGCGCATGTCAAACCACGTGGTGTGTCAAGTCTCATCTTTCGTGGCACGCATTGTAACAGTATCTGCATCAAGTCAGTAATTCAAGAGGCTCATGAATGGCTGGAAGATTGTTATTTGTACTCGAATAGATTATGTAAAAGACCATAAATTAAAGAGACTACCTAAAATACCAAGGAGGTTATCCATTCGATGGAACACAGGTGTTCCGTCGAATGGATAACATCCTTGGCATTTATATATTATGCATAAAACCAATTCTTATTTATTTCCTTGCTACTACCCCCTTTATTTACAAAAGTTGCCAAAAAATGTATGTACACCTCATTTTTAGGACAATGTTACTAATCCTAGTCTTCGCTCGAATGGTAGATTTTTAATTTGAATTTAAAGTCGCTTGACATTACTTTTTTCATTGCTAAATGGACCTGCTCTTGACCTCGATCACGCCTGATGGAAAACGATGGATGAAGTCTATGATAAGTATGATAACTAATAAGTCTGGTAATAATGGTCTATAAAACTTAACTATAGGTAAAGTTAATCAATATACCCCATTATTTCCATGTCTAACCGAATCTTATTTATTTCCCTACAACATTATTTCTATGTATAAAACCAAATCTTATGTATTTTAACAGATTCAACTTGGCTTTCGTGAAAGCCGGGGCTGATCGGGTCAACTTAATTTTCGGCGGTCTCGAGCCTGTAGTGAACAATACTATAAACATTCACGGTTACATCGACCCATGGAGAGCGCTAGGAGTTTACAAAGAGGGTATCTCTGAGACCTCGCCTACCTACACTGTAGACAGGTAACAATACAATACACAATATATTATACAATATTATTATGAGGAACTATATACAAGATTCCATCGAGGAAACTTACGTCTATACACTGTAAGGGCCAGGGCCGTCTTTACCCGGGGGTGCAAGGGGTGCGTGGCACCCGGGCGCAGGGTTTTAGGAGCGCAAGCCAATCGCCTTATACACATACCATGCGTAATCATAATCAGTTTTAAAAATTACTGAACAAATATTCACTACTCCTTTAAAAATGTAAACACCAATATTGTTTCCTTTTATATAAGCTAGGTACAATTAATAATAAAAGAAAAAGAGCTTTTCAAGTAGAACCTTTGCAACCAAAACAACTTTTGCCAGTTGTAAGCCAGTTCGGAGTTAATGAACTAAATAGGTGACAACTTGGGCACCTAACCGATTTTTTTTTGTTGTAAGGGGCCGCAGGCTGATTCTTGCACCCCGGCGCCCAAAATGGTTAAGACGGCCCTGGTAAGGGCTCTTCTTGCTTGCAGCGCTCGGCCGCTATTGTAACGCTTGCTAACAGATGTGGTCATCGTGTGCACGCGATTTTGTTTTCAAATTAGCCAGATGTAAGTTTCCTCGATGATACAATACAATACAATACTAATCTCGAGAACGAGGCTAACCTCGTTTAAAGCCAGCTCTAGCCTTGTTTTAAGTCTTCGTTTTATGGCTAATGCCATAGACCACGGGATTAATACCTACTTTAATATACCAAAAATTTCACCTCTTCAACTTAAATATTTCTTAGTTGTCTGTTCGCGTGTTTTATACTTAACATAGTTATACTTTTTTATAATATTATACATTCGTCGAGTCATTGAGATGCTCCTTCAGTTCAGAGTGGAGCTTCACAATTACTGACAAATGTGTGAACAGGCTGGAGAGTGGTTCTTTCCTCAAAAAGCCCTCTCGGACACAAAATTTTCATGATGTTCATATGGGCTGACCATGATTATGTGTGGACTTTAAAAGAGACTGAAACCGAACTCATCTAGTTTTAAAACATCATTTATTTTTACATGAGTAAAAATTAAAATGTATTAACTTTATTTTGACCTCAGGGCATCCCATTGCTTCGACATGCGGGGTTGGTCTGCGTCAGACACTATCCAGATGACAGCCGTTCAGCAAAGAGCAAGGAGAATTGTAGCTTCTTGGCTGTCTGAGTCAAACTCCTAGACTCCTACATACAAAACAATTTATTATCAAAACATTTGTAAGATTTTGAACATGTTTCTTGTAAACATCCCATACCTACTGTAATTTGAAAACTTTAAAAACATTGTAAAAGCCAATTATTTATAAAAGAGCAACCGTGGAGTTTCTTGCCGGCTCTTCTCCATAGGAAACAACCAATTGGAACCGTGCAGCTAGCTTCTGACGTTTCATAAGTGCCCATGTAGGTTTATGTTAAATAAAATATGATTTTTTTAACTTATTTTCTTTTATTTATTTTCCCTATTTAAGGAAATTGGAGATTTTCAACATAACATGTTGGAGGAAAAAGAAAATATTAGCAGTTTATGTTGCCATTTAGCATGCGTCATAAATGGGGAAGCTAAGGTGAACAGTTTATCAACATAAAAACGGCACGTGAATTCTTCGAGCGATTTATCAGCGGCGCTGCGCTGTTATGTAAACCATAACTTCAAAGCAACGTAAACCATATGGACGAACACGTATTCGTTCACATAGCAACGCAGTTTTGCGCTGTACTTTTCTTGTGAGAAACGTTTATGTATAGGTAACTTTTTCGATGATTAAAATAACATAAGATTTTTTTCTCCCGCTAGTAAACCGGGACATAGTTTTATTAAGTTTAAATTCCACAATCTGACAAATTGATAATCCACAGAAGTTAATAATCAGAAACTTTAACAGGTCGAAGATGAAACAGATCAAAAAATATAATCGGAAATACTCGCTAACCGTTCTAAGCAATAGTTTAAAAACTATGTTAATTCCTAATGAAAAATGTACGGTTAGCAATTCGCCTAATTAAAACTACCGGCGGAATTACAATTACAGTAAGGAGTAAATGCACAGTGCACTACTGCCCTGGTCTTGTCGGTGTGTTTTCAAAATGGCTCTTTTCCACGACAATCCTTTTCGGAAACACAACACAAATTGTGCTGCGCGTGAGATGGTAACCAACATTCTCATGTACTAACTTTTCACAGCAAGTAAAGCAGTTTATTTCAGCTAATATTGGGAAATCCTAATATAGGTATTAGGGGTAAACTTCTCCACGCAGCACTATAAATATATTTGCAGTGAAGCGAAGGACAGTGGAACAACTCCGTCGGAGCGTTCACCCGGCGCTCGCTCTACTGTGACGCGACCAGTGAAGTAGTCTACTCTACCGATAAATCATAGCACTTACATCGTAAAGCGTAAAGTGAAGAACATTCGAGAGTAGAGGCAGTCCATAATTTCAGTTGTACAGAAATATAAAATCATACTACTTCATAATCACTGGAAAGTTCATTTACATAACTATAAAAACAATTAGGCAGTGTAAAAAGCAAACAATTCTATTTATAGGAAACTGAACACATAATCTTAAATAAATAGGACTGCCATTAAAACCCCTGAACTAACTCAAATTCAGAAATGACGGCACCATCTTAAACCTATGTGTCTAATATCTAGAGAATACTTAAATATAGAGTGAACCTCGTAAATGCAACCGTCACTTGATCGTACAGCGTCGCATACAGTTCCACTGGCGAGGTTCCGTCACGTACATATATTAATGTCTAAAGAGAGACATCAGCAACATTCCCTGCGCCCTCGCTACAATTACACACGTAGATTAAGTGTTTAGAACATACTTGTGAAAATATTTACAATGGTCTAGTGCTTAACATGCAAATCATTCTACAACCAGCGGCTTAGGACTCTCCCACGGAAAGCCTTCCCGTCCGAAGTGACCGTAAGTACTGGTTCTCTGGTAAATTGGTGCTCTGAGGTTCAATTCCCTGGAACAGAAACAAGTAAATGTTAGTATCAGTAATTGATACATACAAATAAATCAAATTTAAGTGTCTGTTTGTTTGTATTGTCAAAATATTTTACTAAATGCAAGTATATAACAAAAAGAAACTGGCCAAGTGCGAGTTGATCTCGCACACGAAGGGTTCCGTGCCACAAGGCAAAAACGCCGAAAAACCCCGTTTGTTGTATGGGAGCCCCCTTAAATATTTATTTTATTCTGTTTTTAGTATTTGTTGTTATCGCGGAAACAGAAATACATCAACTGCGAAAATTTCAACTGTGTAGCTATCACCGTTCATGAGATACAGACTGGTAACAGACAGACAGATGGACAGTGAAGTCTTAGTAATAGGGTCCCGTTTTTATCCTTTGGGTACGGAACCCTCAAAACAATATTTTTTATTATTGTCTGATTGTTTGTCCCAGCTAATGTCCGAAACGGCTTGATCGATTTTAATTAAATTTATTTAATTTGGTATGGGGATCCTTTGAATCCTGGGCAAGGACATAGGCTACTTTTTATCGACTTATCACGCGGGCGGAAATTGAACATGATAATATTTCAAAAGAATGATGTAACAATGACAACTTACTTGACAATTTTGCCTGGTCGCAGGTCAAAGTTCTTCTTTATAATAGCGAGCAGTTGCTGCTGGGTCTTGTGCGAAGTGCCGTAGTCGAATACGGTGATGGACAGTGGTTCGGCCACACCGATGGCGTATGCGACCTGTAAAATATTAAAATACAGTATTTAGCAATAAAGAACTGTATTTGGTAGTAGAATGTCAGTTCTTTCGTCAGCTGTGAATCATCATCTTCCTGTCCCATGTTACTTAGAGTCGGCGCAACACGTTTTCTTCTTCCAGTCAACCACCACGGTACACTCACACCACCTCCTCTCCACTCTCTTCTCTTTCATATCATTCCTCACACACACACACAGTGGCGTGCGTTCCATAAAGGCAGAAAGACACTGCCTACCCTGGTTCTGATAATAGATCTAATATTATTTTATCAATAAACAAAACCACATAAAAAATTTAAATCATAAATCAGCTCCATCTATCGAGTGCCGGTGGTATCATTAAGATCGATACAGTTTAAAGGCTCGTTCACGTTCGCACATCGATTCGCGCGGCACTAGCGCCACCTCGCCTTTGCCACGGCAAAGACACAAATTATTCTTGTCTGATGTTTTGTATGTGTGCTCTCGTGGTAAGACGTGGTCATGCGGATTTAATATGTGTGCGTTCCTATAGCTACGTGGGCTTTGGTGACACACAATGACAAAAATCACGCACACAACTGCATGAAGAGACAGTGTCTCTAACACGAAAAATTACGACTCCTAGCGAACATTTCCGAAAGAAAGTTTGCTATGCAATGCAAATATTTTAGGAAGTAACATTGTTTCATTGAATTTTATATATTTAGATGGTCATAATTTTTTGTCGTATTACATTTCCCTTTTACTAAATAATTTCAATAGTCAATAGTCAAATAGTCGCCATAAATTTTGTTTGATGACATGCGTGATCTGTTTGTGTGAATACGTTTTCAGATATTTAGGATTTTAACGTTGTTAATAGTGAAAAATGGATAATATTGTCTGTGAAAGTTGTTCAGATGGTGTGTGTATTGAGAAAATAAAATACCTATGATGCGTTTTCAAAACTATCTTTCGGTGAAAAAAACAAGTTATCGAGATAGGTCGTCGTACACCGGATTTGCAATTAATACAAACTAAAGGTAAAATCAATCGTAAATTCAATAAAAAACAATATGATTCATATCATTGGCTGACAGGTTGCATACATGTAGTAATCGGTTATTTTGTTTCGTTTGTCTACTATTTTCAACATATAATTATGACACACAACTGGCTGTGCGATTGGTCGAATTAAAATGCAAACCAACTTTTTATGACGATGTTTTAAAATCATATTTAAAAAAGGATAGGCGCGTAGATTTAATTTATAAATAAGTTGGTTTACTTTATTTTTTTAACTTTACTTTTACTTTTTTTACCAAACCAGTAGTTTATGTACTTATTAAATATATTTATATAATGCAAATCACATGAAGAGCCTTTTTCTAGGCCACATCGAATATCTTTCAAGTGACGTGTTTTGTAATTTTCACTCACTTGGATTAGATAATAGATATTTGAAGTGGCCGAAATCTTCTATTTGCATCATTGGAAAATCGTAGTTACAACCTTTTCAACCCCTGGTGAGTTTTATCTTTACTAACTAGTGCAATTGCGAGACTTTTTTTTTTGCGAAAAGAAAACTGCCTACCCAGGCATAAAACCCTGTGCACGCCACTGCACACACATGGCTGTAAATAAAGACTTTGAATGCTATATTTGGTCATAAGATAAAGAAAATACATTATGTACATACAAATAGTGAATAGAAGAACATTCGATATCATCTGTAAAATCAATACGAGTCAAAGGACAAATGATTGAGCGGTGTAAAGTACAAGTCGCGTTAATAAACAGTCGCAAAGCATACGTCAACGGAAACCCGGCGCCGGCGACGCGTCATCATGACGTAAGATCATCATCGTGTCGACTTGACGCAACATATTTTATTTGGGTCATCTAACTACTTCGTAGGTAAAGAGATGGGGATGGTAACTAATTATCTGCGACTTGAAGATATTATATCCAGTTTATAGTTTCGAGCAAGTCGAGATGTCTGAGAAAAGGGCAACGTTATTTATTTTTATCAACGCGTCATTATGTTGAGTTGGACGGAACCGCCTTTATGTCAATGGAATAAAGGTGTAAATGACATTTCACATGGTTGTGTCTGTCGACATAAATGTCTCAAGTTCTACAATCTTTTAAGATTGGTCGGGATTTTTAGTCGATTTTGAACATTGGGTTGGGTAAGCTGTAAATAAATAGGTATGACCAATTAGGAAAGAACCATTTCTAGTAGTACATTTTGTAGATCGCTTGCTGCATGATTCCTTCGTGAGTAGTCCGAAAATGGTAGTAGCCTAACACGAATTTTGCGTTATTAAAATATAATAACTGGCTCGTCTGTCTAGTAGTCGCGTGGTGGGACTGGGGAGCGTAAAGTTCTGGGTTCGATAACATAAATAACATTGCTCGACCAGGGAGCCGGAGCAATGTTATTTCGTTTTTCCTTTAGGTAGCAGCTGTCTGAAATTGTGGCCGGTTAATTATTGGCAATAGGCTCACCTCTATTACATGTAGCTTAAATAAAACTGGCGAAATGTGAAAGAACCATTTGGCTCAATGCGTTGGTAAAAATTAACAGCAGCATTTCTCACCTGAACCATGCAGCGACGGCAGAGTCCTGCCTTGACGAGCGACTTGGCGACCCATCTGGCAGCATAGGCAGCGGAGCGGTCCACCTTAGTGAAGTCTTTGCCCGAGAAGGCACCGCCGCCGTGCGCGCCCCAGCCGCCGTACGTGTCCACGATGATCTTGCGACCGGTCAGACCCGCGTCAGACTGAGGAGAAACAAATAATAAAAAATATTAGTTTTATTTTTTACACACATAACTGGCAAATTGTGGGTGTACTATAGGTACACATCTGCCCTTCGGGGGTTATGTTGTTGGTTTTTTAATCAAATTTTTATTTCGAGGTTTCAGTACCCAAAAATTTTGGTTAGTTTTCATTTTCTTTTGCTGCCTACTAAACTTTCAAATGTTTCTTCGCGCGTCATAGACAGTGAACAGGAATTTTGTATTCTTTGAAAAAAAAACTAAGTATTATTAATTTTGAGTTTTCAGTGCACAAAAATTTCGTTAGTTCTCAACTTTCAGTGCTACCTATTGGACTTATTTTTTCAAATATGGTTTCTTCGTGCGTCATAGACAAAAAAGACAAGATTTATTTTTACTTTTTGAAAAATTAATTTTCATCAATGAAATCATTATTACTTTATTCATCATGCCTGGTATTTCGAATTGTGATAGCAAAAGTTAAGAATTCTGTAACATCTATGTGAAGACTAGCTTTTTCTTATACTATCAAAATCAGTCATTGTCCTTACCTGTGGGCCACCAATGATGAATAGACCGCAAGGGTTGATGTGGATCACGGTTTTCTCATCGATGTAGTGAGCAGGGATGACTTCCTTAATAACCTTCTCCCTGATCTCCTCACGCAAGGTTTCCAGGGTTATCTACAAATTAAAGTGCATATGTGAAAAGAAGTTTACGTATATTAACAAATATGAATCACTATGTCATCATAGGTCACGGCCTAATACTATCAAGCAAATTAATATTAAAGTATAATATTTCCTACAAAATTCTATCTTTTATTATTACATAAAAGCATGACGTGATTTGTTGATATGTAACCTAAATAAAAAAACTTATCTCCGTGAAATTATTACATTAGTAATGCTATGATTCAGTTGTGCGTAAGTTTTATCAAGAAAATTACTCGTGTGCTAAGAAAATTATTCACACATGATAAAACTTATATGACGAAATATTTAATAAAATGCCGTGGAATGTACTTATGCTTATTAAAGGAATAATTGGTGGTTTTTCTTTATTGTTTCGTGTCTTGATTGTGTAGAATGTTCAAGAAGTAAGTATCTGAATTTAGAAGTCGAATTAAGGATGGATAGCTTACCTTCTCTGAATGTTGCAGGGAGACCACGAGTGTGTGAACTCTCTGCGGCACTGTGGCGCCTCCAGCGAAGACGTACTCGCATGTCACCTGAAACCAATTAATTATTGCTATATAAAGCACGACGGCTCAAGACGTGATTGAAATTCTACCTAACAATCTGACGCGAATCAATCGGATCCTTCAGAGATATTGTCATACATGAAGTCTACAGAATAGTTTTAACCGACAAGACTAATTAAAATTCCTTCTACATCTATATGTCGTAGGTTTTTCATAAAATTAGGTTTTTGATCAAAAACCTAGGCTATTGATCAAGAACCGGAAGAAGACAAAATGATTACTTTATGTTATCATAAACCTGAGAAAATCCAGTTTTTTTATCAAAAACCTAGACTGTATTAGTTTTATGATAAAAACAATGTTGGTTGCTATTTCTTTAAATAAATAAAACAATTAAGAAACAATAAACAATGATTTATTTGTTATGAAATTACATACCTACATTTAAAAAATAATATGTGTGATGTGTGTGTGAAACGGCGAAAAACGAAACGGTTAAAAACGTGATTTTGTCTATTTTTGTGCTTTTGAACCAGAAGAAGACGGTCGACGTCAGGGGCACCCCGAGGTTCGGTTTGGTTAGGTTCCTTTAAACCCTGAAGACAGAAATAGGAGCCCCGCGCAGCGGGGCTCCGTCGACCTGACGTCGTTAGAAATAATACTGCGCGCTCGTTTTATCATAAAGCCAAACTAGTTCAGGTTTTTGATCAAAAATCTGGATTGTTAGAGGTTTATGATGAAATTGAGTTTAAAATGTGTCATCTTCCGGTTTTTCATCAAAAACCTAGGTTTTTCATCAAAAACCTAATTTTATGAAAAACCTACGACATATACATAGTTCCCACGAATTCCAGGAGAACAGACTTGGAAATTACCTGTGTAATTACATTTCGAGTTTAATTTCTGAAGTTGATGTTGCGTATTTTATAAATTTCATTCCCTCGTGTCTATAAGTATATCAATAAAATATTTAATGAACTAAGTATAGTTTTCATTGACAGGGTTTTTCTTTTCCTGGTAACATTACGAAAGCTACATACCATAACTTTTAATGTTCTTATTAAATATGCGTGATTACAATAATTACTAATTAGTTTCATTTTTTACCCAGAAAATTAAGTACTAACCATTTGGGTGAATCAATACCAAACACCTGACAACCTTGATTGTGACAAGGAATTAGTTAGCAACGATGCGCAAATATAATATGACAGACTGACTAAGAATAAAAAGTATGTACTAAGTCCCCAATTTAATGGAAGTAGACATTCCAAACTTTCATGAAATTATAAAGAATAACATTTTTTTCGTTCCTCCTGTTGTCGCTTATAATGCACATACTACCGACGTATTTAATTGGGCGATCTCAAATGTTGCTTGACACTAGTGTCAGTTTAATCGCTCAGTCATTAAACAACAATTGATATATTAGACACAGATTACGTCATGCGATCGTCATTCGAATAGGAACAGGGTATTGAAATTGATATTTTTATAGAGGTCTTTCTCTGATTACCTATACTTACCTACACAACAATGGCGACTTGGCGATTTCACCGATAAAACCGAACGCGATCATCTAAACCGCGTTCAAGAGCTGTTAGTGTCATCATAATTGTGGTATATTAACACTGACAGCTCTTGAACGCAGTTTAGTTTTATTGGTGAAATCGGCACTAAGTTAGTTTGGAACAGTTTAATTTACGATTGGCGCCCTGATGGCCTGGCTCTATACATGAGAAGGCGATCTAGTCGACTTTTTAACGGAAAACGCTATCAATTAATTCATTTTCATACTGTCCAGGATATCAACCCTTGGCCTTGCCGCCGGTGAACTAGCAAGGCGGCTAAATGGAAGCGTTTAATTTATGCTTGTACCGATTTACAAGGGTTAATTGGTCTGGAGAATATCTAACAATCTCGACACCAATATGCATCAATCAAAGCTACTTATAATGTTGCAGAGCACAGGGTCAAAGATCGAAACATGCAATGTATCGTTACAATGTAGCAGATTGGCAGGCTCTGGCTATTGAAATGACCTGGAGGTCTAGTCCATTTTAGAAGCCTGAACCAAACTCAACTATATCTTGAAGTGAAATTGTTTATTCTGTATTAAGTATATCGGAATCACTTTTACACATCATATTATTAAAAAAAAAGCTACTCTGAGAAGAAAGGCCGAAACAAACTTAGAGGTCACAGTCTCTTGACAGACCATGTAGACATTTGTACCACACAGATTGATTCTTCAATACTTGCTTTAAATTGAGGCAATATTTTCTAATTATTGATTCAGATTTGTAGGACAAACACTGGGTTGTTTAATTTATTTTAATATATAATTTGCTTTTTCAGAAATACAGTACCGTAATAATAATAATATAGAAAAGGTAATAAAGGAAAATTTCATATGCCTACAGTTCATTCTTGATTTTCGTAATGATAAACCATAGGCGGCTAGGTTTACAAAAATAACAATAATCTTGATAGAAATAACATTTGGCCTTTGACATCACTGAGCACACTAAATAGCTGCAAAGTCCTGATAAACTATCTGTTTATGTTAAAAAGTCAGCCCATTTGTTACAAATATTTACGTAATTAATATTACCTATTGTGAAATAACATATTTTCCAAGTCATTGTCTTATGAAGTTTACAAAACAAAGTGGATACCTACCTGCATGTATGTAAAAAGGTATACAACATAACATCACGCTTGTAATCCCCAATGAGTCAGGCAGAGATGGGGAAAGTATTGCATGTGTATATTTACCTGTGTCTTAGAATCCGGGCGAGCCCACCAGAATTCGCCATTTCGTCGTAGTTCAGCGATTTTTTGGTTTAGTCTGTGTGCAAGTACTACTGTCAGAGGCATGCATTCTTCAGTTTCATCAGTAGCATAACCAAACATTAAACCCTGGAAATAAAAATAAAATTAGATGATATGGAAATAAAAATGATTTCTCACACAATTAGGTCACTATTCTAGTCTATTAGAAAGAAAGAAAGAAAAGTAAAGAAATACTCAGTTCACAATCTTGACTAGTTTCTAGTTTTTTAAATTGATATTCATGATGGAGTATTGTTAGAAATAATTGGGATTGACAATGAGCATGTTTAGAATATGACCTCAATTTTCTTATTTTTGTAATTCTAAGGTACCTATATTGTTAATTTTTGATCACCATTGCAACAAAAATTGATATATGTATTCAAAAAAATACTGCATTAAAGACAGTTTCAAAGACATGCTGTAATTAAATAAGGAAAGTTTGTTTATCCTCAATATTGCACAATTCATAGCAATAAAATTTTCACATGGATTTTTCCCAAGTTGAGGTAAAGAAAACATACCTGTGAATCATGCACATTCACAATAACTATGTTTTCAAATAAATGTGTAATGAAACAGCAATCATTGAACATTTCCTGGATTTGCGATTGAGATATAATTGTCTGATAATAATTTAGTGGAAGATAAAACCTATACTTTTGGAATGTATCAGGACAATAGATAATTCAGTAAAAAATTAAAATTTTTGTAATGGAAATGAATATGAATGTACTCCCATGAAATGAAAAATGAATAAATTAATGCAAAGCTGCTGTAAATTACCAAATTTCAATAATCATTTACTTATACAAACATGGACAAGGGTATTTTTAATTAGACATTGATTTTAACATACCTGATCTCCTGCCCCAACTTCATCATCATTGCGGTTCTCATGCACTCCCGCGGCAATGTTTGGTGACTGCTGGTCCAAGGCAAGCATCACGCAGCAGGTCTTGTAATCAAACCCTGATCCCAACATGCTTATTTTAGTACTAATTAATGGCAGACTTTTGACTATGATTATAGAGGATCAAGTGACACTGGGCAGTCAGACATCATCATAACAAAGATAATTCAAATATTCATGCACCCATTGTAAATGTGCTGTCTGACCACGATGATGTAGTAGAGATTGGCAAGAATGAATTTTATGACATCAGTGAAATGGAAACCCAGTCATGGATAACGCTTTTCATTCTGTAAAACATGCAGAATGTAAACTCCAAGTTTAGTCTTCAAATAGCCAATAGACCCATGAGTTATTCTGTGCAGCAAGTGCTTATACAATTTGTACCTGATCTCCAGCCCCAACATCTATTTCCTCTCTATCTTGATATACTCCATTTGCTATGTCTGGGCTTTGCTCTTCAATAGCCACTAGTAAATTTAGTGTACGCCAATCAAAACCTAGTGTGCACGGAATAATATTCATCCATTACTATGAGGGAAGTTAAATTAGAATTTAGAGTTTGTCTAGTACTGGCTTCAAGCCAAGGAGCTGCACTGTATACCTCTGGTAACGAATAGTAATTCAAGGATAATATTTACATACCTTTAGAGGAATCATCATAGCCAATGTGTTTCACTGTCTCTCTGACAACCTTCTGGTAATCAACATTAGCTTTGGAAGTGATTTCACCGCACAATAACACCATTCCGGTTTTTGTCACAGTTTCTGTTAATAAAGCACTGTAGTTAGCAAAAAGTATCGCTATTTCTAGAAATTACACATCGACATCATGGTATTTCATGACACTCACCGCATGCTACTTTTGCGTCAGGGTCTTGTCTCAGATGTGCGTCTAAGATAGCATCACTAATTTGATCGCACATTTTGTCTGAAATAAATACATCATAAATTGTAAATACAAGTAAAAGTGCAAGTGTATACTAACATAAATTTCAAGATTGTTTGGCTCAGACCACGTGTTGCGATTATTTTGACAAATGTAAATTGTGATAATAACTACGAGGTCCATGATGTAACAAAACATTGCCATTGAATAAAGCATGCCAGTCCGTGTGTGTTATTGCCGGACAATTAACGATTTTCGAGGACTAGCACAAGTAATATTGTAAACAAAAGGAATCATAATTATACTTTATCTACGCACATGCTAAGGCGGCCATTTTTCAATGAACAATTCCTGCAATAGAGTTATTGAAGAAAACTAACCTGGGTGGCCCTCGCCGACGGATTCTGATGTGAATAAAAATACTGATCCTTCTTCCATATCATAGCTATGTCCGTTTGTTTTTGCGTATCCATTCATTTTTGAGGTCTCCGGCATTCTGAATTTAGAGTTAGCTCACAAAAATAACCCGAAAGAGTCCCCTTGAACTAACACTGTGGAAAAGAGGTCTGGTTTGTGATCGCGCCGATATTTATAAGGTCGGAGAGGCGCCACAGAGCAATTCTTATTCACCAATCAGAATTCTCGCAGCCGAAGTGTTGAATGCTGCTATTGGTTAAAATATATTGTTTTGATTTCGTATAATCTGAAATGCAAACGCGGTAAGTTTGAACATGGGCTACTGCGAGTTATTTATTTAAACATTTTTATCTGAATCTAACCAATGACTTTGCTCGCAGTGGAAATTTAGTATAACCGTTACATGCTATTACAAATTATTGTATTTTAAATTCTTATTTCAATGTTATTGAAAGATAAAAAAATATTGAATTCTTATTGAAAGCACAGTAAACACCTAAAAACAGTGGCAAGACATTCTTGTTACAGATTTATTTTTAAACATAAATCAGGCTCTCGTCATTGATTGATATAAAGATGTACTAACTTGCTTTTTTGAATCATTTCATTAGTACCAATTAGTACACAATCATTGTCTAGTACGCAATAATATACTATTTTATTAAGATTGCTTAGTGGTTAAAAATCAAACAAAGATAAAGTTTCTTATTTCATTTAGGTCGTTTGATCGTTTGAGAATTTTAACCCTGGTTAGATATAAAATTACGGCAGCTCCGCAAAAATATTTCGTAGTTATGTTATAGTTTTAATTCTTATAATTGTTTTCGAAAATGTGATTAGTTCTATGCGGTAGGTATGCTTACATTTAATTGTCATCTTACAAGTGTTAGGAACATTACAAAAAAAGTTACGATACAATTTATGGTCAAATGCGTGTCGTATATAATTTTTATCGTTGTTTATGAAGAAGTTTTAATAAAACACATTTTTCGAAGACTTTATATAATCAGATTCATCCAAATTATTACTATATTCGCTCTCCATCGAACTGTCTTCGCTACTATCATAATTATCCTTCATTAATTACACATAATTATTATAAAATGTGTCCGGTTGTCAGTTGTATACTAAATAAGTAATAATATAAACAACTTTCACTGTGGCAACAACAATGAATATTACAAAAAAACCGGGCAAGAGCGAGTCGGACTCACGCACCGAGGCGAGGGTTCTCATCAATTTACGTCCCAGCATCGGGAAAAGCAATATTTTCTAACATGTGATGAACAATTGGCATTAGGGTTTGAAAGGGGGTATGCTCTCTAGGTGGTCCCATTGTCACCAAGTCAGAATCTAAAAGTGAAAAATAAAAACTTTTTTACAAAAAAAAAAAAAAAACAGCCGACTTCCAAAAAAAAACACTTTAAAATGAAAAATAACTTCAGAAGTCGGTGTCGTTGGTTCCGCATTTTCGTTTATTGACACCGACTTCCGTTATTTTTCACTTTGTAGTGTTTTTTTTGGAAGTTAGTTGTTTTTTTTTTAATAAAGTTTTTATAGTATTGGCTCTGCCTCTGTGCATAGGCGTAGCCACACTGGGGCAAGCTGGGGCGCTTGCCCCACCCTGGCTCTGAGCTAATTAATTAAACAAAAATTTTTTTTTTCTTATACTAACAACAATCATAATATCCGTAAGAAAGTACACAAAAAATTAGTCGACATGAAAAAAGTGCGATCCTGTGGCGTAGCGAGCCAAACCGTCCGTCACCGCGCGGTCACTCATCCCCGCCCGCGTCCCGCGCAGTGCAGACAGAACTCTTCTATGCCTCGTGGCGCGATTCGTATTGTTTGCTTGTTTTGTTTAATTTTAATTTCTAGTTAATCTAGTTTACTTAATAAGTTAATATTTATTTGAACAGTGCTGGTGCCTGGTTGGTGTTATGTCATTAGAAGATCGTTTCGCGGAGATTAACTTACGCATATTCTTTGATAACATTGCACCCATGTCATATGTTGCAAATGACCTGCGACGAGTTTTTGAAAAAACAGAAGCTTTCTGCAAGTTTCACAAATTAAATGATATTTTCCCAAGCGAGGCTGAAATGTGGTATAATTTGTGGGAAGAAAAAAATACGGAAATTAATGCATTGAACGAGATGGAAGTGGCGGATCTGATCAATATTTCGGAAATGCAATTTTATCCCAGCGTAAAAACTGCGCTCGCTATTTTTCTTGCTCAGCCATGTACGACCTGTAGAGCGATCATTCAGCACATTACGGCGGGTCAAAACGTGGCTTCGCTCAACCATGAGCGAAAATCGTCTAAGCGGCCTGTGTATGCTAAGTGTACACAGAACGAGGATCGCCGAATCAAAAACTAAATTTGTAGAAGAAGTGCTAAATAGGTTCTGCCAGAACCCACGCCGCCTCTTGAAGTAATATTACTTATAAAGTTAGTTAAAACTTAAATTAATAAACACCGACTATTCATAAATAAAACTATAATATCTATCCTATATGTAATTGTTTATTTTCTGTACCTGAAAATATAAACCTCTAAATTTACAGATTAACAAATTGGCATAGGCGCAGGGCCCAAACGGCTGCCCCACCCTGAGCCCAAGGCTGGCTACGCCCATGCCTCTGTGCGAACTGTCAGTTTTGAATACAAAAAGTCCCTACAGTTCCCGGCACGTAACTTGGCAAGAATCGTTAGATGTGTTTTCCTTTCTTTGACTTTATTGTAAACAGACATGTTTAAAAATAATCTATGGCAATAATCATAGTATAATGACAAACAATAAAAGTGACCATTTTCTTGTTGCACTAAGTGAACATGCGCTAACTTACTCCCACTATGTGAAAACCTTGCCAAGTTACGTGCCGGCGACTGTACCTACAGTATACGATAAAATAACGTATACTTAATCCAGTCAAAATAGACAAAAATAAGTCGTAACTTAGACAAAATTCGCATAGAGCTGAAAATTGGCAGAGATGTTAAATACATCATTATAAATGAAATGTCAAAAATCCCCTTCGATCCTACTTCTGCAAAAAAAAATATTCCAGGTCAAAAGTACAAAATTAAGGTTTTTTCCATTTTTCTCGAAAACAGTAAGTATTATCGTGAAAATAGATCAGACAAAAGTTGTAGATCATACAATTCTCTACAAAAATGGTCTAGTCACTTTTTCTCTTACGACTCACCATTCGTGAGATATCGCGGTTTTAATCATTAGAAATTTCATATTTTACATAATATGCACACATTTCCGCACCACCTATGAGGTAATGTACTTAGTACATTTTTTCTAACGTGGTTTCCCCAGTAGGTGATGGAGATAGCCCTTCAATTAACTCCCCTTGACTTGTACATACAGCAGGAAGCGGCGCTAGCCGCCATCAGGCTAATGCATCTGGGCATATGGGGCAAAAACATTACCAGTCCACACGCTAAAATCCTGGACCGGGCGATTGAGTACCAGCCTCTCATCGCTGCCCCGTATGACAGAACATCAAACCAACCGATGTTCAACAAGAACTACATTATACAAACAGTTCAGGAAGAAAGGGATCAATCAGGAGTTAATGAAGTGCGCATTTATACAGACGGCTCTAAAACACAAAACGGTTCAGGTGCTGGCGTACACTCCCATGACCTAAATATTAACTTTCACATACCACTAGGCACACATAGTTCGATCTTTCAATGCGAATGTGTTGCCTTAACACAAGCTGCAACAGCAGTAAAGCGCTTAGGCATCCGGAACTATGGCATTAAATTCCTATCCGACAGCCTATCTGTGCTCAAAGCTTTAGGAAGCAAACAAACTAACAATAAGCTAATTTTTGAGTGCCATCTAGCTCTGGAGAGTTTATCGACGTCTAATCGTATTACTCTCCAGTGGATCAAAGGGCACAGTGAATCTCTGGGCAATGATGCTGCAGATGAACTTGCGAAGAGAGGCTCTGATATGAGGGTGCTAGGCGCGTACCCACTTCTCCCTTTGCCTTTCTCACAATTTCGTTCGTGGATTCGCCAAAGATCGACCGAACTTCATAACAACAGATGGTCACGGGCAACAAACTGTAGGTAGACAGTAAAAATTGGCTTTACCAATGATACACCCGCGATTAACCAAAAAACTTCTCAGCCTGAGTAGGAATAACCTTAGAATAATAATAGGTACAATTACGGGCCACAACCTCCTTAACAAAAATCTTTTCAACATAGGCGCCACGGACAGCCCCCTTTGCAGGGGCTGCCTTGATGCCGAGGAATCAGCCGCCCACGTCATCCTGGATTGCGAGGCCGTGGCTTCTCAACGTGCAGAAATCCTCGGAACAATGAGGTCGCTCCGCGAAGCCTGTGAAGCTCCCAGGAAGCTTCTGTGCTTCTGGGCGGAGCTAGGCTGGCTCTGTTAGCCAGAATCCCCACGTACAACGGCCCGAATGCGGGAAAGGGAGTCCCATCATCATCATCATTCCCCAGTAGGTATACTCTACGATCTATTGTATTAAAGAAAGTTTGATCAGATCGTATCCTTTTAATTGAAAGAATCCTCGTAGTAATATTGCTAATGAGTAAAGTGGAATAGATTGTTTTTTTCCACATGTCATTATATAAGATAATTGTCTAAATCTACTTCGACAATTATTTCTTCGTCTTTATTTTCTTCTTCTTGCAGAAGTTCGCTGATCTAAGAAAAGGGATGCATCAATTGTCTCCTCATTAATATCATAAATATCTTCATCTGTTGTATTTCTTTCAATATAACATGTAGAAAAATAACCTATTCCACTTTGATCATTAGCAATATTACTATTCCTGCAATTAATAGGATACGATCTGATCAAACTTTCTTTATAACAATAGATCGTGGAGTATACCTACTGGGGAAACCACGTTAAAAAAATGCGCCAAGTACATTATTACCTCATAGGTGGTGCGGAAATGTGTGCATATTATGTAAAATATGAAATTTCTAATGATTAAAACCGCGATATCTCACGAATGGTGAGTCGTAAGAGAAAAAGTGACTGGACCATTTTTGTAGAGAATTGTATGATCTACAACTTTTGTCTGATCTATTTTCACGATAATACTTACTGTTTTCGAGAAAAATTGAAAAAACCTTAATTTTGTACTTTTGACCTTGAATATTTTTTTTTGCAGAAGTAGGATCGAAGGGGATTTTTGACATTTCATTTATAATGATGTATATAACGTCTCTGCCAATTTTCAGCTCTATGCGAATTTTGGCTAAGTCAAATGTCTATTTTGACTGGACTAACTATATATTTGAAAAATAGCACCTAGTTATGCGGTAACCGTATAACTCGGTGCCCGTGTTCCAAAGCAAGTTCGTCGGTGACGTAGGTATCGTATCTTTGTTGGTTTGTAACTTTTAACCTATTGATACTTGCGTCTGTGCCACCTTTACATCGATAAATTATATCTGTAGCTGTAGGTACGTCACTTGAAAATAATGTACAGCAATTATTCCTTCCATGTAGCTCTCAATATTTACGGATCTTTATAAGCTGTGGCAAACATCAAAAACAAAAGAATATATACCCTACATACAGTAAGACCATTTTAAAAATCTTTAATTCAGGTTTTTGAAATCAGTTAACTAAAGGGGTACTGGGGTAGGTATAGGGGACGAAAGTTTGTAGATATGGTAATGCGCCATTTTTGTTGATGGGAAATACTATCGGGCATACGGCTTGTTTTCTTGATAAAATTATGAAATAGTGGAATATTTTCTCGTTTCAGAAATACGAGTTACATTGTCGACGTATGCAGAAAAGTACAAGTAGCTATGAGAATTTAGTGTAAAAATGCAAGAGCGAGCTCGAAAATTTTGTACACTTTCGGATAGGTTACATTTTCTTTCATGATTCCAAAATAACTAGGAATCAGTCCATTCAGTCCCTTGAACAAAAACTCAAGAATCAAGAGAATGTAGAATGCAGGAGCGACCGAAGTGAGTGAACTTACTTTGTCAAGTTGTGTATGACCAAAAGGTTCAACTCGTTTTACAGCAGTTTAGGTTTTGGAATCTGGCCTTAAGAGTAAACTAGTCGCAAGCTCGAAATCACTGGTGATCTTGGCCAAAAAGCACGATGTCTCATCTGGCTTCGTATCCGACTGAGCTAGTATCAGTGATGAGCAGTTAGACGCTAGTCTACACAAAAAACGTCTTGTTCTCACCTACAGAACACCGTTCCGAACTGATAGACGAGTAAAAAAAAATCGAAAAGTGCTTCGGAAAATCGAGTTTTATAAAAAAACCACTTCATAAATCAATTACCAATAAAGTTTATTGAACTCTTCAATAACTGAGCTTTGTTGTTTCGGACTGGGTTTTGAAGATTTTACAGTTCTTTTATTACTTATTTACAGCCTTATTACTAATTTCTACTTTTATTACTTATTTACGTTAAAAATAGCAAGAAAAACGAATTTTTGTTGGCTCATATCTTTTTAATGGCTTTTTATTTTACTATTCTGTTTAGACAAAACTAATAATAATTTAAATCCGTACAGACAAAATTAATAATAATTTAAAACGATATCATGTTTAACTTTGGATGTACAATGTCAAACAATGGAGTAATAATCTCCCGAAATTTGTATGGAAAAAATATCGAGTAGTGGCACCTTAACCTTAGCCTTTGGAACCTGACGTACGAGCGCGAGCGGGGTGCCCGATATCCCGAGTTTGCTTCGATCGCTCTTGCATCCTAGATTCTATATTTTATAACAGGCTGTTTTTGAAGTAAAAACGTTTACGTTTAGGCGTGTTGACTGATCTTATGGGTTCGCGTCACCGACATACTAATGTTAACAGTATATTCTGTAGCTATGAGTATGTCGTGTTGCACTTGTTGTTGCTCGGAGTGCCAATAAATGTAAAAACCAGACTAATGTTAATAATTTAAATTTACAAATTGTAAAATTAAAATATTTGATACCACAATTAATTTTCTTATAAAAAAGTAACACTATTTCATACTCGTAGTTTTAAGTTTTCACGACTGTCGGAACCTAGATAGGGTCTACCGACGCGTCGCATGTCGTGCCTGTTTGCAGGAGCCTTTAATCGTACACACGTGTGAGGTCGAAGATTATAATATATTGGAATATAATCTGTTTTTCTCGTTTTGTTTACTTAATAATGTGAATGGTCGCACTCTATATCTACCGAGATCTTCGGTGCGGGAAATCTTATTACCGACTGTTTATATACGTAGGTATATACTGGAAGTTTTTTATGAAAATTATTGAGTTACTTTAATACACACATAAGTTTATCTCTATTAGGTATATTAATTAAGGAAATCTAAGTACATTTTCCCCAAAGGAAACAAACATTTTCTGCTGTCACAATCACAACTAGCAAATAAACACCGCAATATAACAATAATTGCCTAGCTAATGATAATTTATAAACAAAATCATAATATTGTTTGAATTTAAGTAATTAATACAAAATAAAATAAAAATAAATACCTCTTTATTTCTAAATATAAACCTGGTAGATACACCACAAATTAATACTGAAAACAAAGCACCACTTTTCAATGTCCGTTATGTTAATATTTTTTACTTTACTTAGGAGTAAGTACCAAAACTGGGTAGTATCCCAGATGAAATCTCGTCGTCAACTGAGGGCAAGTTTGTTGATTCATCTGTACTTAAATACTAACGATGCATTTATTTATTTGTTCAAGAGCCCGCGAGTTTCATCGCATCGTTGAAAAATTATGGTAGGTAGTTTTGTCATTTGTTGTTTTTCTTTTATGATTGCATTTTAGAGTTTCGTGTCGAAGTTAGCAATTAAAACCATGACACCATGGTGTCTGTAGGTTTGTATCTCATAAGTGGTTTTCTCTGAAACTGAATGAGTAAACGCCGCCGGCAATGACTTCTCAAGTTAGCACAGAGGATAGGTTAATAAAAATAATTTTAATAAACTACTGTTGGTGCCTACACCTATTAGGGCAAGATTACCTTTTTGACATGAACGTTTTCAGTTACGCAGAGCCCTCGAAAGTTTTCGCGTTGTTTTTCATTGTGCGATCGCAGCTCGTTTTTACTTGACAGAGCTTCTATTTAGACAAGAGTATTTTTGAGCGACTAACTTTGTCTAGCGGTTTGGCACTAGATATTAAGTAGGTTCTCGCGGTCACTGAATTAGGACCGGTCCGAACTTTGTGCAGAAGGCTGCGCATAATAATTTTAGAAACCAAATTGTCTCATGAGGCGAGTGTGACTAAGAGAATATACGCGAAAATTCGGAGAGACTATGTTCAAACCCGCCATGATTCATCTGCTGTATTATTGTAACTAAGGAACACTATCACACAGGTACCTACGACTTGCACTTATCTTGTCTCTGCTCAGCTTCAAGTATTATTTAAAGGGGTGCACAAGTGAGTTAGTTAACTGTCTAGTTAACAGTACCTATTTTTGTAATTTTGTTAATATTATTACGCATTTGCTAACCGCTCAAATACGCTCAGTATAGGTAGAGAGTTCCTGGTTCCACCGCAGGCTGTTTAAAAAAAAATCGCTTTCCTAAATGAATGTAAAGTTTAGTTTTTTTGTTGTTTGTTTACTTGTCACCTGTTTCTCCCTTAATCCCAAACCGACGAATTTTTAATTCAATTACTTCCATTCCTTCATATGTTTGAAAAATTCGTCTGCTCGACAACGTAAATCATGCAATTAATGTTGTAATGTTGTTGAATTTGTCAAAATAATCAGCGTCTGTGACGTCCGTCTGGCACCATTGTATATAATCTACTAATAAACCACACACATGTTCACACACAGACATGTTTCTAACTTTCTAGAAATAACATGTATTTTTTTAAATATATTGAAGTTCTCTTTTATTACATTAGTGATAATAACCGAATCGAGGGCAATCCACGATAATTTCTGATGTAATTTATTATATGTTCTGCATAACATTCTTAGAGCAGTGTCAGATATTTTGAACATAACAATTTACTAACCTAAACAAATCACTCCAAGCACATTTTGAATAGGTATTGTAAGTAAGTATGTATGTATATTTGTATAATAATACATCCAGATTTTAAGCATAATTATGTACTTACCTACCTAAAATTTAAGAATTCTTGTTTCTAAAAAACATAGACCGTAATAAGTATGTCTTTGAAATAAATTGCCTTGAAGGAGTCCGAAAAAAAATGAGAGACGCAAATACAGATAAAGGAAATAATAATTGTATTAAAATGTCGCTTACTAGTTAAATTAATGGTAGTTATTTTGTAACCTTAATTTAGAGTGTAACTAATAATAGATATGAGACATAAAAAAAACCTCAAAGTAGCAAAAAATATGCGATTTTTTTTAAAACATAAGCACCTTTTTAACGCCCTCTACTATATTCTTACAGGTAATGAATTCGAAAATACTGTATTTGACATACAAAAAAGTTGACAACCCTTGTTACAATTTAAGCATGCTTTGGGAAAGATTTGGTTTTAGAATTAGGTACCGACGACAGTGCTGCTGTGCTGGCGTCTCACGATGGGCTTTCATAGACTTAAGGATTTCAATTTGCAAGTGCTGGATTTTTTGCCGGATATCGCTTCTATTAGTTATTACTGTACATACAAAAATGACACCAGAGTTAATTCTGCACAAAAACGAAGGAATTATATTTTTTGTACGAAAAGTTTGTATGAAGCTAGTATGAAAAATCGAATAATCTCTTAAACGCCAAGGAAAACCGTAATATCCTTAACGGTGGTTATAGTACTAATTATTTATGATTTTTTGTCATACTCCACATATCGTTTATAGCTGCTCATTTTTTTTTTAAATCATCAAATTTTTTTATTTATTTTTACATATGAAACGGTTCCTTTTAGTGTTTAAGTTGAGGAACACAGACTTTTAACAACACGTAACATAAATTAGCATCACCCCTATATCCCCAAAGGAGTAGGCAGTAGAGGTTTATAATACACCCACACTTAGACAACTATATTTGAGCTAGATATGTTTAACATCAACATAAATATGTTTTAAACCAAAATACCAAATAACTAAAAAAAATTGTTTGGTCTTCTAATGAGTCTGAAAACAAGTGATTAAGTAATTACAATGATTTAGTCGTCTAATAAGTCTAAATAGGTGATTAAATAATTTGCAATATCACACACCACATTCACCTTTTTCTGATAAGTAAGCTAAATTGTTGATTGATTGAAGTTCTAAGAAATATTTTTGACGATTATAAATTTTCATTACTTAGCACATCATTTAAAACTCCAATGAGAGTAGTTAACTAATTAGTAATTACCGACGTTTTGCAATACTAACACTAAATCTTTGCTCTGCGACTATAAAATATTAGAATGGAAAGTTTAATCACCAATTTAGACTTTTTTGTTCTTCTAAAAAGTGAGAGTACCTACTTCATTTAAACATGAAGTGTTGTTTGGTGCAGTTGTATCCCGCATAGGCGATTGCTTTTCTGCCGAAGATCGAATAACTCTCAAAGAATTTTGTCAGAGATTCATCCGAGCTGCTTTACAGAGGTGGCAGAAATGATAAATTCAGAAGACTGTACGGAAATTGGCTGCTAGCAAATATTGATTGGCCAAGTTGTATGCAAACTTTAGTTAATCAAGAACCAACTGTTGATGAGAGACACACAGACCAAGAGCACAATCAGTCTCTCAAGAACCGTCGACATCATCGTTCGTTGGAATAATGACAAAAAGGTTCCGAAAACCATTCGAAGATCTGGGAAAGAAACAGAAAAAGAGAAGATGTGATGATAATACAGACGAAGATTCCAGTGAATTGGCATATGCAGCTGCAGCACGTTTAAAAGAAGAAGGGCATGAGGATATCGCATATGTGATCGAAGATATGATGAAAAATCCTGAAGCAGCCGTTCAAATTAATGAAACGCTTAAGAAACCAGTGAAAACAATCATATTTACACCAGAGAAAGCACTTGGATTGCTTCTTTCACTAAAACTGTCAAAGTGGCAATATTACATTGCGAGCGATAAAGTACAACAAACTAAGCTTGATTGCTACCCTCCGAAGCAATCAGTGTCAGTTACGGATTCATCGGCTAGGATTACACTTCAAGCTTTACTTGACATCACGGTGACAAGGATTCTTCAGTCTTTCAGACGATGTGCAATATAAGCAGCTAAAGCATCAGCTCTAGCTGCTTATATTGCACATAGTCAGGATATCAATCCAAGTGGAGATTTGATGGTGCTTCCAACGAAAGTCGATACAAGCAGAAAATGGAGGGTGAGCAAGATGATTCAAGCATTTTCATGACCTCCTTGATGCCACTAAAACTAACAGATGGAGATAAAATACTTTATGGACGAACCCAAAACCAGGCTCAGCTTTGTATTGTCGTCCAGTTCAGTTTATTTTTGTAAAGGACAGCGAAGCAGTTGTCATTGATCTCAAAAGACAAATGGATGATGAAATTAAGGCCCTTATTCCCACAGAGTGCAGTAACACTACCTTAATATTACTGCACTCTGTGGGAATAAGGGCCTTAATTTCATCATCCATTTGTCTTTTGAGGCCAATGACAACTGCTTCGCTCTCTTTTACAACCTGTGCTTAGACAAACCTACAGAAATGAACCGTTTAATCGATGTAACATCAAAGACTGTGTGTTCTGAAATATACGAATTTGGCTTGTCATCCCTACACGCCCGTATGAATTGCATGGAATATCTGTTACACATTGCGTACAAGCTCGACTTCAAACGGCGGGCAACGAGAAGTAATGAGCACAACGAAATGTTGCAGCCAAGAAAAAAAATATTCAAAATAAATTCAAAGATTAGCTCAATCTGTTGATTAATATAGTGAAACAAGGCTCGGGAACTACCAATGACGGGAATAGCGCAAGAAAGTTTTTCGAGTTTCCCAATAAAACTGCGGCTATTAGCGGGTTGGATGAAGAGCTTATTAAAAGATTTGAATAACATCTGAAGATCGACGTAATCAAATTTAAAGATTTTTCCCGCAAAATAGCAGAAAAGTACGTGGAATTATAAGACATGTCGTCAACCGTATATAAATTATTAATACACGGGGCTGACGTAATCGAGAAAAATGATATTGTGCCGATTGGGGACTCTCTCGGAATAAGCCTCAGACTCGAAACAAAGATTTTAGGAGGTTCCGGGAACATCATTCGCGGAAAAGAAGCAGGCAAGATATTATCAAGATATTATCCTAAATATGCTTGTTCTTTCTTCGGATCCTTTCCTAAGTGCACAGAGGCCTAAGATGCCAAGAGAAAGCAGCGCTTTTTGGCTAAAACGCAGTTTCAGAAAACTGAGTTCGAGTTTTTAGATATAACCAATCTGGATTCTGACTCAGAATAATTGGAGTCCGACATCGAGAGTGATAAAGAAAATTTATAATATTTAATTATATTTTTGCATGTTTTTTATAAGTAACTAGATTTTTATATATTATAACATTATAATATTTACATAATCATACTAATATTTAAAATAATATTAATATGTACATTTATATGAAAAAAATCATAGGGCATCAAAAAATTAAAATACTGTTCTCTACATTTACGTACGCGTATAATTCGTCAAAATGTAGGGCACAGCTGATTTTTTTTTCGCGATTTCATATTTGGTCCCATAGTAAAAATTTGTTCATATATAATGATGAGTACAATGACCTCTTAAGAGGTTTTTAATGTTTTACCAAACCCTGTATACAGAGAAAACGTTCTTTTTCCTGTCAGCAGGTGAGGGTTTATTGATTATAATTTACTTCCTTTATTGCCTACTTTTAGTTACCTACCTACACGAATTCAGGAGTTGCAGTGGTTGGGACTTTGTCGAGTGCCTATTGAGTGTGGCGGGCTAGTGAAGCTTACCTACACGAATTGTGACGAAAGTAGGTGCATGTAGGTGTGTGTTTGTTTTCCTTATTGTATTGTCCAGGTAGGTAATACCGTGAGTTGCTTTAAATAGCACTTACCGATAGATTACAATATATTATTTGCCAGTGAGCCCCAAACTATACAGTGCATCTTGTGGCTCGGGGAACGAGGTTTTTAATTCTGTTTTGTCAAGGATGAATAAATAGCTGCCTAGTTGATTTTATAAATAAGTTATTACTTGATTTACGTAGAGGCATACTTATTGATCCTAATTTTATTTGATACTAAAAGGTTATTAGCAGGGTTTCGAAGCCGAAACTCAATGAGGGTTTTCTGAAATGACGTTCGCTAGGTGGCAGCACTGGCACGTCAGGTCCAGGCATCTGTCAGAGCCTATATTTTTTTTAGTCATGACGGAATGATGAACGAATGAATGAATCGAATGATGAACGTCATCATATATTTTGTATTGGGAGACCTCTCGTCACAGTGGTGCCAACTGGTGTCGTAAATTTTCACGAAAACCCTTATTGGTATCGCGCCGGTCACGAAAATCGATAAACGACGTACCTACTTACCTATTATTAATAATAAGCGATGTTGCCGCCATAAACCATCGTTAAGTTAGGGCGGGTTATAGGTACCTAGGTAAATTTAGAACTTCTGCGATTATTATTAGTAACGGATCATACAATCAAACGCGCCACGCGACGGGGCTCGCGAAACGAAGACAAATTCACCGCGCGGTAGCGCGTTTTTATTGAATTTGTACTATTATATGTAAAAATCACGCGCGGGGGCGCATCATCTGCGACTGCACCCCGTCGCGTACATAGTGCGTTGCAGGGTGTGATCCGCCCAAGGAATAACTGCATTAACTGCTGGCATTCACACCTTCAAGATTAGGGGGACCCTAACGTCAAGAGGAAACTCCAAACGGCATCACAAACAATCTACTTAGTCGTCACGTCACCCAAAAACAAAATAAGGTCCATTGCAAAAAGTCAACAGTGATAAACTTTAAACTTACATTTCAAATACAAAAGCTATCGCGATAATATATTATTTTGATTCTGACGCAAGTTTATTTGACTTTTACTAATAACTTAGGAAGTTATGAAATGGACCTACCATTTCATAACTTTCGCAAAATGCAAGTATGGTGGGAGAATTCTGATTGCTTAATTAGGATATAGGTTAATAACGATGTTTAGAGATATATCCATCTACAACGTAAGATATAGTATTGAATTTAGCTTCCCCAAACGCAGTGGCAGACTAAGCTCGTTGGGGATTAAGCTAAGTTGGGGGCGGGGCGGCAAAACTAAATAGGACCTCCGCCCAGATATGGAGAAAAAATTGGGAAGTAGTTTAAAACTAAGAGCGAGCGAAGCGCGCTCTAAATTTTAAGCACACTGCCTCAAAAAGGCTGGGTTTCCTTTTCTCACTATTCATACAGAAATAGAAAATACTTTGTCAACTTCTACCGTGTTGTAAAGTTAGAGTAGTATTGGACGAATACATATATGATGTGAAGGGAGCTTGAAAATTTTAGCACTCCGAATAGGTAATATTTACGTTTAAACATTTGTACAGAATCACTTCATTTGAGAATGTAGAATGTAGCAAGCGAGTGAAGCGAGCTCGAAAGTTCTAGCACCCTGGTTCTGATAGGTAACATACATAAACAGGAGTTAAAATGTTGTCGACATTATGCAGAAAAGGTTGAGAAAGGAAGAGGATGTAAGAGCGAGCTTGAATATTTTAGCGTTATATTTTCCAGCGCCCTACTGAATTTTATTTCGATATATATCTACATAATTACATATACATAGTGCTTGTTAGGGATTTGATTAAAAAAGTATTCTGCAGGCGCCAGAAGTGAAGGTAGCTACTTTTTATTCCTTACAGATCTGTAAAGATCTACTTAGCTAAAGTAGCTACCGATAGTCAATCTGGCACCATTGGAGAGACTGCAGTAATACAGCGCAAGTCTCGATCGAATCGAAGGTATATTATATCGTAGTCCACAAACTCTAAGCAGAGAGGTAGGTTTATACTCTTCGAATATGACGGAATCGGACATCTTCTGGATGTTTGTAAGAACGGCCTTTCCACCGTTCCGGCCCTCAAGAGTTCGGCCGTAATTCCGTCATCACCCGGCGCCTTGTTGATTTTAAGTTGCTTCAGAGCCATCCATAACTCATACAAGCTGACGTCCGGGATATGTGCGGTATAATGTCGGGTCACTATAGCTCTTGGGTTGTTTGCCAGATTCGTAAAGGGGTTACTGGTTAAAGTGTATAAATGTCCATAGAGCCGCTCGATCTCTCTCAACCGCTCAGGTTTGGCGGATATGATCCTGCCATTATCGGTGTTCAGTTTCGCAAGCTGTGGCCCAATAGACAGATCTCTTTCAAAGACCTTGGAACCCTTGTTCCGCTTGGAGACATTATATAATGTCTGATCGATATAGAAACTGAATGAATCAGATTGCTGAAACACCTAGACTTTATGGTCTTCCTGCGGGGTAATGAGGGTTTTCGTGAAAATTTACGACACCAGTTGGCACCACTGTAACAAGAGGTCTTCCAATATAAAATATATGATGACGTTCATCATTCGATTCATTCATTCGTTCATCATTCAGTCATGACTAAAGAAAATATAGGCTCTTTGACAGATGTCTGGACCTGACGTGTCAGTGCTGCCACCTGGCGAACGTCATTTCAGAAAACCCTCATTGCGTAACACACCATCACTAGCAATGGCTTTCATTTTGACAGTTTAACAATATTCATTGCGTTATTTAAGTACGTTGTTGAGCAGACAAATTTTAACATATTAAGCAATGTATTTGCAAAATCCTTCAAAATGATTCAGATTGAGATTGATAGTGTGTTACTCAATCAGGGTTAAATTGTTACATGCTCTGTGGGTGCTGGCCTCGTTGATCAAAAGCAAATTGACGTTGACTTTTGGGGAAGCTAAGTTTTGACAGTTTTCCTTGCGAAGTTACTTACTGCGTTACTCGGTCGGCCAACAGAATTGTATCCACTACAATCGGTCTTTGGTTTGACGAACATGGGAAGCTATCGTTCAAGCTTGACATGCTATCCTCGGGCGCAGGCAGTCTGAACCCTAGTCTGATCTAAATTTAGGATGCCGGTATCCCCACCGTGGCGGCAGTCTGAAGGCAATCAGTTCGTTTAGTACACTGGTTTTCAGCCGCATCCGATTGTACTTTCAGTCTATCAAAAAGTACTCTGTGAGTTGTATTGAAACTTGAAATCAACGCAGTTTTTCCACTTTTTCGAATAGATGACTGATGTCACATAAACACATTGCAACTTTGGAACATTTGCTTTTTTTATTAATCGGCCGATCAATAGACAACGAATAATACGAAAAGAAGTTTTTATATGAACTAGTTATTTTTGTTATAAATATATAGTTTTGGTAAGTTATCGCTTGGAGCTGTTATTGCAGGGGTTCGGTTACTAAAATCATAATATTATATTACATCACTGTTGTAAACTGCTTATTTCTCTAAGCTGGCTCCTCTATGTGATTGTAATATTCGTGGTAATATGAAGTTTTTGTTATGATTCACAATTATTGTTATCAAGATTTATTAGTGCGTAACTGCGTAAGCATGATGTATTTTAATATGACGTCGGGCCGGTCCGTCATGTTGTGTCATAGACATGCCTAATTTGAACTGTGTGGTGTTTCTTCATTTAATTTTATCGAATGCATTATGGGTCCGAACGGCAATTGATTTACATTTTGTTGATCAAGTTTGTTTAAGAGACCTAGACTTATCTTCTCTATTAAAAAAAATCGAATTCTACCTCCTAGCTTAGATATCAAATCTGGGGGCTCGGCAGTGCCGCCGGCAAGACGGGCCATTAATAAAAAGGAGGGGCACTACCTACCTTACTTTTCTTAACGCGTTTTGTCGTATTTTCAAACCCGACAAGCTTCGACCTGGATAATGGTAGAAAGCTCAGACTATCAGGATTCTCCTTCTTCGTGTCGCTGGCACGACTGTATTTTAAATCTTGTTTTCCCAAAACTTTGTCACTTCCACGGCGTTGGCACGGTGGCAACGCAGAGGTCACTTTGAGTGCATGTTTTGTTGTTTTAAATGTTTTGTCTGTGTCCCTATTATCAAGATAATATATAGTTAGCAGCTTATAAAACATACTCTAGTTTTTATACTTTGGATTTTATCAATACCTACAAGATGACGATTTATCACTGACTGACTGACTCACTCGCTCTTGTACTCATCAAAACCTCTATTAGGGGACTTAACAAAGCCCTGGAAAGCTGTTTGGTATGCAGGTTAGGATTAGTACACAAACAACAAATTTTTATTTTAACTTTCATCCTCAAGCCCCCCCTTTTTTTTAATCTTTATTTTGGAAAAGGCTTTAAAGTTTAATCGCGACGCGATTATGCCAGCCTCGTAGTTTTACATAATAATTATAATCTAAATAAAAACTAGGATCTTAACTTAATTAGTTTTACAGTTAACTTATATAACTTAACAGCTAATTTGGACGTTAAGTTATATAAGTTAACTGTAAAACTAATTAAGTAAAAGGGAGCTGTGCAAGACTGTATTTCTTAGAGAGAACAGGTCAGTACAATATAAAAAGCAATAGAGAACCCTACAAAAATAAATGAAATTACACCAAAAACATTTCAAGTATAGTAGGTTGCCGAGACTTACATAACGCTTTCACTGTTAAAAAGTTACGAGGTCTAATGTAGAGCCCAAGGCCTGACTCTACAAACTAGACATCTTGGTCCAAATGTATGGCTTGGCCCTTAAACTATTGAATGACACAACATAAAAACCAGTGACCAAATTTCTTACCATAAGCCCATAGAAGTGTCTGTGTGATGGCCGCGAAACAGCTAAGTCGACCAAGTGATTTTGACAAAGATGTAAGGTTTGTAGAGTTAGGGGCTTGCCTCTACGTTAGATCTGATAACTTTTTAACAGTGAATGCGTTAAATATGTAAGTCTTGGCAAGGTACATTACATGAAATGTATTTGTTGGGTTAGTTATTCTGTAAACAAAATCTGATCGTAAGGGACATTTTGTTCGGTGAACCCAGCGCGGCGACGCATTCGACCGAACAAAACGAACGCCACGATGTAAGAGCATGGCTTTTGGACACCGGGAAATATGTAAAAAAAAACTGTGACGTGAATGGGCGATATCTATACTAATACTAATAATCATCTAATTATCTTCATCTAATATTATAAAGAGTTAAAGAGGTAAAGATTGTGAGGTTGTAGGGGGTAATCTCTGGATCTACTGAACCGATTTTGAAAATTATTTTACCAATAGAAAGCTTCATTATTTGTGAGTGTCATAGGCTATATATTATTATTATTTATATAAATGAATATCTTAGAAGATATCAGAGATACAAAAAGGGGGGGGGGAGAGGTGGCTGGCGGGGCGGTACGAAGTTAGCCGGGTCAGCTAGTCACACTAATATTATAAAGGCGAAAGTTTGTGAGTGTGTGTGTTTATATGTTTGTTACGCTCTTACTTCTTTACGCTCTTACGGCTGGACCAATTTTGATAAAAATTTGTATGAAGGTAGTTGACACCCTGGATTAACATATAGGCTACTTTTTATCTCGATATTCTCACGGGATCGAAACTTATGCGGGTGAAACCGCGGCGCACAGCTAGTTACAAATAAGTGTAGGTCCCAGACCTACAAACATTTGAACTCTTGTCCTACAAACATTTGAACACTCGATAATATCTTGCGTCATAAATTATTGTCAGTAAAATAATGAACACAAACTACTTAATAGTGCGAAATTCTAGAAATGTAAAGTAAGAGTAATCCCTTGTCACCGCCGGCGTACCGGCAGTGGTATTACAACCAAACGGCTTGGTATGTGACGATCTCTTTCTTGATTTCTCATTGATTTCTGACTGACCGACTTCTTGACAATTCAAAAGGAAATGGTTTAATTGAAATAAATGCTTTGAGTTTGAGTTTGATAGGCAGAGACCAGAAGGCATGACGTTGTTGTCTTGGAAGCTGGGCAGGCCTCTGATGTGGGACGCAACCTTTGAGCCGTTTGGGCTCGAAACGCTCGGGTCATGGGGCCCGAGTGCGAATCTCGTTTTTAAAGAAATTTCTTGCCGGCTGATCGACTCATCAGGAGGCCTGGGTTGATCAAGAATTAGCATTGCCATTCAACGTGGCAATTTTGCCAGTCTTCTGGGCAATAGGCACGTTTCCGGTTGTTTCCGGACGACAGCGATGCGGACGAGTACTTCGACGCCTAAATATCCTTTTGTTTTTGTATTTATTTATATGTCGTTAGTATTTTAATTTAGTACCTACTTACCTAGTGTAAATAGTTAGATAAGAGATTATGAAAATAAAAGAAAGGTAAGAATAATTCCGCACTTCCAAAGTTACAAATACAATTCCGAAAAAAAACAGAGGCACTCCGGGAGTGCCGACAGAAGTGAAAACTTGAAGAATAAGTACTGTTACAAACTTATTCTTTATTCTGTGTAATAAGTTAAAATATTTAGGTACTGTCGGACCGAAGCGCGTAGCACAGACTCGTAGCGCGCGTAGTCGTGACCACGTAGCCGTAGCCCGTAGGCCTCAATTTTCAGGAACCACGTCATGTCACTACATTTTTGAAGTGAAAATTTCTTTAGCCGCGTTGGGCACTTTTTGAGATGAGAAAAAATCATTGAACTTGCGACACTGTTACCGTAGCCGACACCGCGCGTGTTTTGTTTATAAGACGATAAAAAAACACACGTAATTATTTAAGTTTTCACTTCTGTCGGCACTCCCGGAGTGCCACTTTTTTTTAGTTAATACTTATTAGTTGATACTTATAGGTATTTTCCCAAGCTCTGAATAAATAGACATCATTCTAAGTATGTGAAGCTGCGGAGATATCTATTATGTAAGTAATGGCATCACTTATAGAAATAAATGAAATAATATGTTTTGATCAATTCATGATATACTCGTACATCGCAGAATATGTGTCAAGACGTGTCATGAAAAGTTAGAAGGTGGTTTTAACAGTAATGATTGACTGCGACCTCTAAGTTTGTTTCGGCCTTTCTTCTCAGAGTAGTCAGATAGAAAACGCCGACCTCATCAAGTTTAAAAAAAAAAACGCTTTTATGTTGTGACCATTAGAACGCGTTAGGTATTATATAACATGAACGACGTGTAAAAGTGTTTGTACAAACCTACTTACAGAAAATAAAATTATTTTTCACTTCTCATGCTCTGAAAGTGCTTCTTTGTGCAGGGTATAGGCTGCACAAAATCGAATTTTGTGCACAAGGGCATTAACGTATCTACTCATAAATGTATTATATTAAGGCAAAGAAAATGAGCCATACAGCCAAATGCAATAAGAAGTTCCATAGATAGAATTTGTTATTATATAATATTTACTTTAATTTATTTGCCTTATGTGTTTTTTAAGATATAATAGATATTAAAATTTTATTTCAAGTACGGTAGGTTAGTTGATTTAAGAAAATTATTATTACAAAATTAATTTAATAGTAGGCTGTATAGGTCTGCAGCCTAATATCAATGTCGTAAGATTTAAAAAAAAATAATTTCCTTCAGTATTCAAAACTGTTCTAATTTTACTTTGAATTTTAATTAAAGAAATGTTATGTTATACTACTGTTTTATTTCCTCGCAATCGAAGTGAAAAGCAGAGTTTATAACTCGTCCACAAAACCATTTCTATCCTCGACATTACTATCAGCCCTCGCCTTCGGCTCGGGCTGCTAAAAGTCTCGGATAAAAATGGTTTGTTTTGTGCACTTGTTGTAAAATCTACTATATCAAATTATTTATCATTTATTGCTCCTTACGACTAACCTACATTTGACATTTTACAGGGTGGCAGAAACATCGACGCGCAAACTGTAACCAAAGATTTCAGCACATTATTCTAGAGTCAGCACACAGAAAAAAAATCTGCTGTTCTATAGAAAAGTGCAATACCTACGCGGTCAAAATGTCTCGATCAGCTGATTTTTATTAAAATAACCGACAAAAAATTTCAACTTTCAGAATCATGTAGGTACTAAATCCATACATACAGACGCCAGCACATTAAGCTACCCGAAACTGTCAAATTTTCCCCAATCAACGTTGAACCTTATTCTTTAGCGATAACGTTGAAAATCTATTAAAGAAATTTGACAGATTGTAGTAGCTTGATGTGCTGGCGTCTGTACTGTACCTGACATCCTGTATTTTATTAAAGCAAGTATTTTATTCAATGTTTACTCATGTATTTAACTTTCACTTTAGGCAAAAATAGAAAATAATGCACAATAATAAAGTCACGACCTCTCAATTGGCTTGCAATTTTATAATCAATATTATTTATATTGAAATACTCGATAAAATTACATTAAGGGGCTTACAAGACCTAAACGCAAGTTTTCGAAACAATAAAAGTATATGATAGACTATAGTAAAAAAAATCAGAAAAATATATGATATTCTTCAGGATATATGCTAGATAGATAGTGTGGTGAAAACATAATACAACTAATTTGATACGATAGAAAAAAATCATGAAGATGCCTCTAAAAATTTTCTTTTTACAATAAAATCCATACTAAAATACATACAATCATTCTGATTTTTTGTCAGATTATTCTACAAGCAACATACTAAAATACTAGTGTTTTAATTTTTTTGTCCAAACAATAGATTCTTTGTAAATCGCATATTCTTATTTTCGAACAAAATACGTGCGCATGTGTGCGTAAACGCTGTGTAGCGACACTGCCGGCCGAGGCCTGATGCTATACGGACGTGTCGCTCTTTTCGCCGCAATATTTCCGCCAAGATTGTTATGTTTTTGTAAATTTTTATTTGTAAATTCATTGTTTATTATTATTTGCATAATCTTCTTTGCGTAAATATTTTTATTTCGTGTAAATATAAAATACTTTGAAGTTAAAATAGCGTAACCTTGTTATCAATTATCATTTATTGTAAATATGAAGTGAAAAATTCCGTTCGGACTACAAAACGTTCATATAAAACGCTGAACATATTATATATATATATACGAAATTAAAAAATAAGAGCATTTTATTATTATAGAATATTTATTTTTTTAACAATAAAACTATGAATTTAGAAACGTCTAAGATAGTGCAGTCATGACGCATATACGCATAAGCTCAACTTTTTCGACTACATTCGTAACTGTTACGTTAGCGTATGAGGCCGATGTGTAGATTTGTATTCAAGAGTCCCCGGGTTCGATTCCCAGGGATTCTCTAACCGAAGTTTTCTTTTTAAATGTATTTTGAATTTATATAATATTATGTATTTATTATTTTTTTATAAATAATAATTAAAACGTCTACAATGTAATTATCTTTCACAGGAGAAACACAGTCGTAAATATCAACACGGAAGTTATTTCTAATGCGAAACTACAATTTAAAAAAAAATTAAAAGCACCTAACTTATTGATAGTGGGCATAACGAAATAACAAATTCATCTAAAAATTGCGATGAAAATTATCACAAGCAAGATTTTGGTTTTTATTATTATTGATTTCGTTTATAATAAATAGATTCATAATATTATGTATGAATGTTAGGTACCTATCTTTGAGGCTGTTTACACATTATGCCGCAGCTGCAGCGGCACCGCCAGTGCCGCGGCGCCGCTGCATCAGTCACCCTTGGATTTGTATGATGATGAACACACGGCGCCGCCGCCGCGGCGGAGGCGACGAGTTTTGATAAAACCGTAGCAATATCGCCGCCGAATCATGCTGCCGCCGCCGCGGCGCCGCCGTGTGCAAGGGTTCATGCAAATCCAAGGGCAACCAATACAGCGGCACCGCGGCGGCGGCGGCGCCGCTGTATTATATAATTTTTTTTTATAATGTACTACAGTCGCGCGGTACGTAAACACGCGATAACCCCTCCCGCCTACAGTATTTTAATTTCATCAACCTACTTGAGTTTCTTTCTAGTTTTGTGACTGTACCTACAGTCACAAAACTAGAAAGAAACTCAAGAAGTTAAAAAAAATATTTACCTATAGGTATAGGTAAATATTTTTTTTAACCGACTTCTAAGAATGAGGAGGTTGTCAATTCGGATGTTTCTATTTTTTTTTTAGGTATGTTCGGACATAACTCCGCCGTCATAAAAATATGTAGATGGATTTGCAAAATTCTTTTTTTGTTCAAAAGAGGTTTATTCCGAAATGGTCCCATTTAAATTTCGTAAAGATCTGATGATTAGTTTCGGAGACAAACAACGGAACTCTTCAATACATGCCAGTTTACCCAATCACACAACATAACATCACGCCTATACCCTTTAAAGGGGTAGGCAGATGTGTTCAATAGCTTCCTGTCACTGATATTAACATAGCAATTAGTGTTATATGAATTTGGGCGGGGTAGGTACAACTAAAAAGTGAAAAATAAAACTTTTTTACAAAAAAAAAACAACTGACTTCCAAAAAAAATACTACAAAGTGAAAAATAAAGTCTTTAATTTCGGAAGTCGGTGTCAAAAAACGAAAATGCAGATCCAACGACACCGACTTCCAAAATTAAAGTTAATTACTTTGTGTTGTTTTTTTTTTTGAAGTCCGTAGTTTTTTTTTTTTGTAAAAAAGACTTTTCATTTATAAAATAGAAACACGTTGTGAATGGAATAGAAAGAGTTCAATAAAAATACATGGTCTTTTTGATCAATAGATTTAATTAAAAAAACTTATTGACGAATTCAAACAACCAAAAACAGCACAATATAGTCTCTTTGCCATATTATTAAGTAAGTACTTGTACTTAATTCAATGAATATTTGTCACAAATTGCACGCTTACTGCTTACGAAACCGTCACACCGTCCGGCGTCCACTCGTCACTGCGGAGCATTCGAGACTGTTTGTTAACCGAGTGTAAACCGAAATCGAGGCGCGTAGGTATGATTTGCGTTCCGACCGTTTTTATGAAGATAGAATACTGTATAGATAAAAATTCCGTGGCGGGCGGTGCGCGGCGGCGCTGCTGCCGCAGACACGGCATAATGTGTAAAAGGCCTTACTTACTTGACAAAGGAGAATGGGTAGACCGTACCCAGACACAAAGTTAATTGCAGCATTATGAACTATGTTGATCTTTATTGCCCTCATGGAGTAGTTTGCTTAATTAATCCTAAGACAGCATGTCTGAATTCACTTGGAGAAAAAAGTTATGTGAGGAAATTGAATTGATTTATTAAAAGGAAATATTTAACCTATCCTTTCAAAACTTATTGACCTGCTAATGATGGACACTTTTTGAAATTAATGAACCTCTAAAAACTTTTTGCGCTTCTAATGATGCACTTTTTTAAATTATTGAGCCTCCTTTTAACTTAATTTAAAATAATTAAAAACGTAATTTAAAATCTTCTATTTTTTTCATTTTATTCAAAGTCAAAGTCAAAGTCAAAGCATTTATTTCAAATAGGCACATTAAAGGCACTTTTGAACGTCAGAAATTACAACAAATGGAATTGATTCTAGTCGCCCATTCCAAAAGGTAGTTTTCGTATGGAGAAGAACGGGCAAGAAACTCCACCGTTACTCTTTTAAAATATTTTACAAAATTTTGCATACATTAATTATATAATAATAATATGTGAACACGATGCACCTAAAATAAAATTACTATACCACAATAGGTAAAAGACTTAAAAATGAAACCATGACATATAAATTAATTATCTGATAGATACATGGTGCTCACATATTTACAAACATGGTAAAAGTAAACGATTTTCATTTAAAAAAAAAATTACAAGTAATAAGTCAGGGTGTGAGTAGTAAAGTAGTTACAGAATGTAAATCAATGTCAAAAAAAAGTATAAATTTACAATTAAATTAGCAACCAGTTTGATTTTGTCTAGGCTCCAGATTGTCCTATGGAGCAGGACCAGCATGTTTCCAAGCGTTCTTATCTTGGATATAATCTTCTAATTTATAGTATGCTTGTTTACAAAGTGTACGTTTAATGTGAGTTTTAAATTTTCTTTCATTTAATTGCAATACATCGCAAGGTATTTTATTGTAACATTTAACACAGTACCCCATAAAAGATGTATGTACCTTGGCTAATCTGAAAAATGGTTGATGTATTTTATCTTTATTTCTAGTATTAAAATTATGTCTATCGCTTATTTTATTAAAAAGATGTAGATTTTTTCTTACATACATAATATTTTCATAAATGAATTGGCAAGGTACCGTCATAATATTAATCTTTTTAAAAAGTTCCCTGAGAGATTCGCGGCGACGTAGATTATAAATGGCTCTGACAGCTCTTTTTTGCAAAATAAAGATGGATTCAATGTCAGCAGCTCGACCCCATAGTAAAATGCCGTACGACATAATGCTGTGAAAGTAGCTAAAATAGACTAAACGCGCGGTTTCTATATCAGTTAATTGTCTTATCTTTCTAACAGCATAAGCGGCCGAGCTAAGCCGCCCCGCAAGAGATGTTATGTGAGGTCCCCATTGTAATTTGTCGTCTAGCGTGATTCCCAGAAAAACAGTTTGATCAACAAATTCCAGTTTTTCTCCATTCAGTATGATGTCACATTCACTACTTCTAACATTAGGTAATTTAAATCTAATGCATTTGGTTTTCTTTTCATTTAGTACCAAATTATTTACCGTAAACCAATCTTGGACCTGAAGAATAGAGTTATTCACGTCGTCAAGATTTTGTGCTCGTCTGTCTATCTTAAAGATCAATGAGGTGTCATCTGCAAATAACACCATCTTCGGTTGATTTTGAAGTAATTGGGGTAAATCATTAATGTAAACTAAAAAGAGGAATGGACCCAATATAGAACCTTGAGGAACGCCCATTGCTATTTCAGACCCTAATGAGTTTACGCCGTTTACTTGAACTTTAAGCTTTCTATCTTTTAGGTATGACTTTAGTAAATCAAGAGCTAAATTCCTAATCCCATAGTGCTCAAGTTTCAGCAGAAGTGTCTCATGGCTTACGCAATCGAACGCCTTAGAGAGGTCGCAAAAGATTCCAATGGCATCTTGTGCTTCCTCCCAGGCGTTAAAAATGTTCTTTATTAGGTTTACACCGGCGTCAGTGGTACAACGCCCTTTGGTGAAACCGTACTGTTGTTCATGAAAGATGGAATTTTTGTTAAAGTGGCGTAACATTTGATTGAGCATCAACTTTTCAAACACCTTACTGAGAACCGGCAGAATTGAGACAGGCCTATAATTGTTGGGTTCTTTACTATCACCGGATTTGAACAAAGGAACTACTTTACTGTGTTTCATGAGATCCGGAAAGACTCCTTGGTCTACACTGATGTTAAATATGAAAGCTAAATAGGGCGCAATCGTTTCGATGATAGATCTACAAACTTTTACAGACATTCCCCAGAGATCTTCTGTTGATTTAATTTTAAGATCTTTAAAAGCTTTTATAACAGCCTGGGGGTTTGTATGTTGAAACCCAAACTCCGAAGGGCATGCCTCAACATTCTTTCTAAGTAAGTCAGCAGAAAGCGCGGGTGAGGAATTCAAAGCTTCAGTAGTTTTAATGGGAATATTAGCAAAAAAATTTTCGAATTCCTGGGCAATTTCTATATCTGAATTGATGGGGCCATGTGCGGTCTCTAAATTAAATTCAGTATTACGCTGTTTTTTCCTACCTGTTTCATTATTTATTATTTGCCAGGTAGTTTTTATTTTATCATCGGCTGATTTTATTTTATTGCTAATATAAAGAGCTTTAGCAGTTTTGCATACACTTTTGAAAGTCTTAGAATAAGTTGCAACATACTGATGAAGGCTTGTGCTATTCATATGTTGCTTCAAGCCATAAAGTTCAAAGAGGTTTTCCCTGCTTTTACGAATACCTGGAGTCGCCCAATCGCTAAATAAGAACTTTGTGTAAATACTTTTAGACTTTAGTGGGAAAGTGTCATTAAATTGCGTGTTTAATAGTGAAAAGAACTCGGCGTAAAACTCATTTGGGTCACATAAATTATTAAAACTCTGAACACATAATTTACTGGCCAAAGAATTATTTAATTTTTCTAAATTTTTACATGTAATTGGCCTAAACCTTATTAAAAATTTTTGTAAAGGCACGTAGGAGCAAAATGTTATTGTTTGTCCACTGTGATCAGATGGCAACTTATTTACAATTTGTTTGTGTAAATAATCACAGTTACAGAAAATATTATCTATACAAGTGGCAGTGGAAGCTGTTACTCGGGTGGGTTCAATAAAAACATTTGACAAATCAAATGACCCAAAAAGACTTAATAATCTGATAGTATTTGAATTATTTTCTAATAAATTAATATTAAAATCGCCACATATGATTATTGACTTACTACTAGCAGAAAGTTTCTTTATTATTGATGAATGGGCGGCCCGCTTTTGACCTCGATCACGCCTGATGGAAAGCGATAGATGATAAGTGATGATATGTAATGTTATTTTTTTTATAGATTGGAAACAGTGGTACCACAGGAAGATCACGATTGTGAAGTTATTGATAAAAGTACATATTCATCTAAACGTGTACTAGAAGAAATAACGGGATAAGAGCTTGACCCACCTCTTTTAGTTTTAACGTAACTCCAGAAAAACTTCGGATTATTTTTGAGTTCGTTTTCCAATCGCTTCATATAATTGTTGTAACAAAGTTTTGCTAGGTCATTACAGCGCTTAGTTATAATCTGCAGTTCAATTCTGTCTAAAGGGTTTTTGTAAATATTGTGGCGATTTCTGATCTTATTTTTGCAATTAAGTAATTTGATTAGATCTCGATTGAACCATGGTGGAAATTTACTTTTTTTTGGCACTCGCTTAGTTATAAATTTTTCTATACCTTCCTGAATAACGTCATAAAATACCTCCACCATCTCATTAACTGCCTGCTGTGCTTCAAGTAACTCATCCCAGTCAGTTTCACTCAAATATTTCCGAATTGGTATGTAACTCGTTTTTCGGAAATTAGGTCTACCGCAGGTAGTGTTATATGGGAGTTTAGCTTCCTTATTTAGAGAAATCACGATATCGAGGGGTGGATGATGCTGGTCAATATTAGCAATCGGATCCTCACTTTGACTCACTCTACACAATGAATGGTTACATAGTATAAGATCTAAAATGCGGCTTGAAGCATTACATACATTGTTAAATTGATTAAGCCTATTAACATACGTGAAATCTATCAAAGTTTGACTTAAATTGGACAACTTAAGGCATTTATCAGAATTATTGACTATACTTCAATCGATATCACCGATATTGAAATCACCTGCGATGCAAACATATGATAAGTTTAACTGTTCAAACACTGCATTACATTTGTCCAAAAAGTGTTCCAAGTACGAGATACGTACAGGTGGTGGCAGGTATACAGAACAGAGAGCTGCCCGACGTACAGATCGAGCCGCAGGTAGATCTAAAATTACCCAAAGGTCTTCACAATTACATTCAAATTGTTCTGCTCGTTTGGCAATTATAGATTTTTTTATGGCTATCAAAACACCCCCACCTTCTTTACTACTCTGTAGACAAGAACTTTCTCTGTCCCTTCTGTATACAATGTATCTGTCGTCGAACAGCTCGCTGCTCAGTACGGTATTATTAAGCCAAGTCTCTGTAAAAATGATAATGTCATAGTTATTACAGCATACATTACGAAAGATGATAATATGCGTTTTTGTTCTCACGCCTCTACAATTCTGGTGATAAATTTGTAAATTATCGAATTTTGTATTATATTCAAGTTACAATTACATGTATTTTTAATTTAAATATAAAGTATGTTTTTTTTCACGTCAACTTATTTAGGGACTCTAGATTCTTAATGAGGATATATGTTCTGACCCATCACTTTTCCTGACGAAGATTCTACCATTTCTAACCCAGACGAATTGATATCCTTTTTCTTTTGCTTGAAGTCTAGTAGCAGCATGCAGCGCTTTGTTAGAAGGAGACAAATGTTCTTGCACATATATTGGCTTCTTTTCACCAGCCAGTCCAAGGTCCGCTGTATTTAGTTTTTCGATGTTATTCTTGCCTTTATTGTAGTTAATGACAGAAGCCAAGAGCAGGTCACGAGTTCTTAGGGAGGCCAATTGGACTACGATAGAGCGCGGGCGGGCACTAGAATTTTGTAGTTTGGCTACACGGGTGCAATGATGGATATCGGTGTCGCTCAACTTGCATCCAACGACTGATCCTAGTTGCTTAACGACTGTATAGAGATTCTCCTGTTTATTTTCGGGCAAACAATGAACTTCAAGGTAAGTCGAACGTGCCTGTTGCTCCAAATAGTTGATTCGCTGGCCCATATCCGCCACTGACCTCTTAAGGTTAGTATTTTCTGTCTCTAAGTCTTTTTTACCGAGACTTTCAAAGCCCTATGTTCAGACTGATATTTTTCAAACTCCTGTATGTGAAAATTCAATGACGCCGTCATCTCCGTAAGTTCTTTCTTAATCGGTTCAAGCTCTTTATTTACGACATTGAGTATTGTATTGTTTATTTGACGAAGCATAGAAGCGAATTCAGCCTGTATTACTTCCTGGAGGATATCGCGTACATCATCACGAGTCACAAAGGTTGCTTCAGGGGGCGAGTTCAAAGCAGGTCTCTTGTTCCCCCTAGAGGTGGAGACATTACGGGTTGCAGTATATTCCTTTTTGGAGGTATTCGAGATGTGACTCCCGCAATTAGAACACCTCCATTTACAGTAGACATCCGTGTCCTCGAAAACTTCCGGAAGAGACAGGCACTCAAAATGATACAATTTATTGCATTTGGAACAATTAATCGATTTTTTTCCATCCTTGCTGTCTTCATTAGCACAGCATCCCCATAACAATGTTGACGAAGCCATTCCAATTAATAGTCAGTCTCACAACAATTCCAATGCCGAAATAATTATTAAAAAGAAAAAATGTATACTGTTCCAAGCACACTATTAAAGACCCCTTCAATCTTTGTTGGTAAAAGTGCACTCTAATAAAGGCCCTGCGCAATACAACGAGCGAACTAACAGCGAGCTCGCGAGAAGAACGTCGTATGCGCCGTGCTATCTGCGGCACTTACGCGTTTTATTATAACTGGTGAATTACTCCTGACGGTAGATGAATAACTATTTTGATACGTTTTTTGTCTAGAATTGATACACAAAGCACTAAGTCACTTATTAATTGTAGTCGGATTGTTGTTATTGATATTATTCACACGATCAGCACTTTTAACGACACTTTAGAGCACTTTTGACGCGTACCAACAATATTTTCTTAGGAGCAGTTCGAATGGGTAGTTACTCGTACAACGTATAATTTATTATAGCCGACTTACAAAAAAAAACACTACAAAGCTACAACCGACAATACCGACTTCCGAAATTAAAGTTATTTTTCACTTTGTAGTGGTTTATTTTGGAAGTCGGTTGTTTTTTTTTTTGTAAAAACAGTTTTTATTTACTTATCACTTTTCAGTTGTCCCTACCTACCCCACACAAATTCATATGACACTACTTGCTATGTGAATATCAGCGACAGGAAGCTATTAAACACATCTGCCTACCACTTTTAAGGGTACAGGCGTGATGTTTTGTTGTGTGATTGCGTAAATAATGCATACAAATGCGACAGCAGCGATCGCGGTTGATTTGCTGGCATTTATTGAAGAGTTCCGTTGTCTGAGATCTTTACGAAATTTAAATGTGACCCTTTCGAAACAAACCTCTTTCGAACAAAAAAAGAATTTTGCAAATCCGTCTATTTATGATGGAGGTCGTCTATATAGGACCCGAACATAAATAAAAAAAATAATAATAAACAAATCCGAATTGAGAACCTCCTCCTTTTTAGAAATCGGTTAATAATTTTGTTGTCATAACTACTTGTTTCCGCGTCATCTATTGGAATACTCGAGCGTAATCGTAAATCGTATGCTGTATGTCATAATTGTGATGGGCGTCGTCGTTAGATGGCGTACGCGTCGATTGTGTATATGTGTGCATGCGTTTCTCAAGGAAACTTAGCTCTACTAGTCCTCTTAAGCAAGTAATTATCAGTGTTTAAAAAACATTTATTTTCCTAATAACTGGTTTATACTTGCAATAATGAACTTTGTCACAGTGTGATTTTAATCGTAAGCGACCACTTAAAGGCTCCTTCAAACAGGCGCGACACAAAGGCACCGCAAGTCGCGCAACGAGGCGGTGCCTTTGAGTCGCGCGTGATTATATCGCGTGTCGCGCCTGTTTGTAGGAGCCTTAATCTGTACCCTAATTGCGTAAAATAGTATCAATCTCAATCTGAATCATTTTAAAGGATATTGCTTATCCATTGCATGTTCGAAAAATGTGTGTGCTTAAAAACGTAAATTGAACTTTTGTATGAAACAGCTGATTTTTTTTTCGTGATTTCATGTTTGGTCCTATAGTGAAAGTTGTTCATATTCATGGGTAGAACACCCTGTAAAAATTTGGAACCTGTAAAAAAAACAGTGGCACTCCGGGAGTGCCGACAGAAGCGATAACAAAACACAAACAGCCGGTCGATTCTGTAAAAAACTCACCGTGAAAACTTAGGTGATGTGAGTTTGTTTTTGTTAGGAATTGAGACTATTGACAGCTTACTCCACGCTCACTTCACCTAAGTTTTCACGGTGAGATTTTTACAGAATAGCACCGCAGAATACTTTGCCATCACTCACTGACATATCGGATATACATTTAAACCGAGCACATTGCGAGGACAGCAGAACACATCCGAAGCGGGTATTTTTTTTACAGTCTTATAAACAAAACACGCGCGCTGTCGCTTACGGTAACAGTGGCGCGAGTTCAATGGTTTATTCCCATGATCTCAAAAAATGCCCAACGCGCCTAAAGAAGTTTTCACTTCAAAAACCAACCACCCGGTCGATTCTGTAAAAATCTCATCGTGAAAATGTAGGTGAAGTGAGTTTGTTTTTGCTAGGAATTGACACTATTGACAGCTCACTCCACGCTCACTTCACCTAAGTTTTCACGGTGAGATGGTTACAGAATCGCACTGCTGTATAGTCTTAGTTGTAGAGCCCAGTAGGTGGCCACGTTGATTGCGGCATCAGTACCATTCTTTAGGTCATCCAAGGTGCAGGTGAACGAGCACTTAGGACACCCCACCAAGTGGGGCATGACCCGATCAGAAGCACCGCACAAGCACTGATTGTTGCATTGGTTGGGTCAGTAATCCCCCACTTCGTCAAATTGCGTCTGCAGCGGCCTACTTACTTATACGCAAATGATACTAATTACTGAAGAAAACTCTGATAATTTTCTCTCATTATAGTAAGTCGGGTCAAAGACTAACACGTGTCTCTATTTTGCATTTCATCTTTCAGATCAGACAGACATAATATTTTCATTTTAGTTTGTCTATTGCCTATCTGGCTGAACTTGAAACGTAGTTTTTTTTCTTGCCTACACCTACAATGCAATGTTATAGTTGTTCAAAGAAAGATGGGTATCAGTGGACAATAGTTCCTTGAGGCGTCCTATTTTAGTAATTCTTTATAATGAAAATAACAATGTAAGTAGGTACATTGTCGAGTTTCAGATCTTGATCGAACAAAAATAGGCGTGTGTAGGTGGTTGGAGTAGCTGAAGTAGGTTATTCACGTGTTGTTGAATGGGGTTTAAAATAAAGTACAGACGCCAGCACATCAAGCTACCCGAAACTATAAAATTTTCCCAATCAACTTTGAACCTTATGATTTAGCGATAAAGTTGAAAATCTTATAAATAAATTTGGCAGATTGTAGTAGATAGATGTGCTGCGTCTGTACATATTGCATTTACATTATACTACAACACGTTGTTGTCGATACAAAGTACCTAACGTAAAATTTTGCATAAGTAATTGGTAACCTTCCAGCACTTTTAGGGATCCGTACCTTAAAAGGAATAACGGAACCCGTACTCGATTACTTTTGTTATCCGTCTGGCTGTCCGTCTGTCATGACACTTTTTTCAGGAACGCGTGGAGTTATCAAGTTGAAATTAATATGAAATACTGGGCGACAATCTCTTGATTGTAGCAGTGAAAAAATTATACTTCTAAGTCTACGCAATCAAAAGCTACGGGCGTTTATGTTCCGTTCAAGCCGCATATTTTGATACTCGCAAGGGAATCAAAACCATAGGGTACTTCCCGTTGACTTAGAGTCATGAAATTTGCCAAGAAGTAAAGGAAACAATCCGAAAACCGTAAATTTGTACGGAACCCTCGGTGCGCGAGTCTGACTCGCACTTGACCGGTTTTTTCTGTATTTTCAACATAATTTGCATTTCCTGGAGTGAACTATATAAAAGAAAGGGTACAGGAACTTATTTTCATACGGAATCTTCCTTAACAAAATGGTAGTTCCCATTTATGATATTTATCTAGGTACTTCAATAGAGACGGTGCCTCTTGGGTCATGTCTGCACTTTATACGTCGTAGGTACACAGCATATAATACTCATATTAGAAAGGTGTGGTCATATTAAGGGACAGACCATCCGATACGAAAACTACCTTTTGGAATGGGCGACTAGAATCAATTCTATTTGTTGTAATTTCTGACGTTCAAAAGTGCCTTTTATGTGCCTATTTGAAATAAATGCTTTGACTTTGACTTTGACATCAAACTAAACAACTTATTTCATGGGACCAGCCGGTAGATTCTGTTAGAATCTTCACCGTAAGTTAGATGAAGTGAGCTCGCATTCCATCTGATGCTAGAGATTTACACTAATGACAGCTATCTTTAAGCCCACTTCACATGTGTTCCATAATGTATTTATCAAAATGTAGGTATTTATCAGGTGTCCCATGGCCATAATGTATTTGTTAAAGAAAAAAAACTTAAAAAGTAATTCGACCTGGCGCAGATTACATTGGTAGGATCACCAAGAAAATTGTTGTAGCAAGGGTACCTGTAACAGGGCACGCCACGATAGCGGCGGTAAGACCCCTCTTTGAGGAGTGGCTAGAGAGGCGTCACGGCGCCCTCACCTACCGCCTGACGCAGGTCCTCACCGGACACGGAAGTTTCGGGAGGTTCCTGCACATAATCAGGCGGGAGGAAACGCCCGGGTGTCACCATTGCCAGGATCGCCCAGAGGACACGGTGGAGCATACGGTGGAGGACTGCCCCGCTTGGGCGGAGCACCGCCGTGTCCTCGTAGAGGCGATCGGCAGCAGCGGTGACCTCTCGCGTCCGTGCCTGGTTCAAGCCATGGTCCGGGGCGAGAGGGAGTGGGGGGCAGTCACCTCCTTCTGCGAAGCAGTCATGCTAGCGAAGGAGGCGGCGGGACGGCTGAGGGAGAGAGCCTCCCGTCCCAGCCGCCGCGGGAGACGCTCCGGGCGTCGGGAGCCGCGCGACGACTCCCGGCCACAGTAGGCCTGCGGGCAGAGAGTAATGGGTAGCTCACCGTCCGATCAGGACCAGGCCCGTGCCGGACGGCGCGTACGTGTTCCACGCGCGCCTCAAAGAGATGTCAGCATCAAGGGAAGGGGCCCGCAAGGGCCGAAGCCTGCCGGATCAGCGGGATTGTCCGAAAGGGTTACCGCTGGCCCGGAACATAAAGGGCGAAGGAAGGAACACGGGTGGGTTTTAGTCAGTAAGAGTCTGACACTCCCTTCCGCTCCACCCAGAGCGGGAGGAGTCATTTGATAATTTCCCATCCAAAAAAAAGGGTACCTGTAACTATATACATATACATATCATAAATTGTTTATTTGTTCCATATCAGAGTTATGCTAAATGCCTTCTAAAGCAAAAAATAATAATAATTGTAAGTAGTGTTATTAGTGACATCAACTTGTTATCTCAAATGGCGAATAAGTAAAGTAATGGTCCGTACGTGTTTTTCGATTAAGGAAAACGAAGAGTCAAGACATTGACCCTTGCTTCTGCAAGGTCATTGAATAATATACTCACTGATAATAGTGATAATTCTGTTCCCTATGAATAATGTGTTCATCATGCCTACATGCTTTTAGTGTGCGCGTTAAAGGACAGACAGGCGCGACTCTAGTAGAACAATTCCTATGTTTCACGGAAATTGTTCTACTAGAATCGCATCGCGACGCGACGTCGTCGTCTCGTCGTCGCGTTTGCGCCTATCTGCGGGGCCTTTACACATTTAATTTCATAAAAAATATACACCGTACTTACGTCAGTCATGTACTCTAAGTAGTTATACGCTAATAAAATATTCTTTCGTTATAAATGCTATTGCTAACTTTATCACCGTAGCCTAGGCAACACTAAGAAGTAGAACTTTCGTCGTAGCTTATTATTTTATGTTAATAAAAAATAATGGAGCTACAAGGTCAAGAGCAGGTCCATACAGCAATTTTTTTTTAAAGCAACATTGCTTAGGTTCTAGGTACATGGACCCTAAAAACATACATTCCTTTTTTGGGGCACTCATAGATAAATTATGATTTTTTTTAGGCATGTCCATAGGCGTCTACAGGGCCGGGTGGGCCGTGCCCACCCTAGAATGGTCTGGTGCCCACCCTAGGATGTTTGGGGACCTATTCGAAATTCTAAGCTGGATACTTACATAATATATCTTCACATAAAAGCAATCAATTAAATAATCTACAACCAAGACCTACACAAACTTATTATTACCTACATAATACATTCCATTTAATTACTTTTGAAATAACAAAAATAATTGAATCGTAATAAGCTAGAGTAGGTACAGACGCCAGCACATCAAGTTACTACAATCTGTCAAATTTCTTTAATAGATTTTCAACTTTATCGCTAGAGCATAAGATTCAAAGTTGATAGGGAAAATTTGACAGTTTTGGGTAGCTTGATATGCTGGCGTCTGTACATTTAAATTTCGTGCCACAGCCTATCAATGCACAAAGTGACAAGCAGGCGCACGCGCACGTCGGAACACCGCGCCGCTCCGCGCGCTGCTGCTTCGATCGATGCATTTTTTTAATTTAGATCTCGAAAGTGGAAATCATTTTGTTGGGTATAAGGGTATTCCCCAAATTGACGAAACTCTTTTAGGAGCAGAATGTTTATTAACGAAAAACGTGCTAAAAGAAAAGGATCGGTCGTGGGATCGCCCGCACTTGGGGATGGGGCCTGCTAGACATGGCGGGTTGATATCAGTCGAGGGTGCGCGAATGTACAAGTATCTCTCGGGGCTCTCGGGCCCCCGACTTATGGTAGTAGAAGGAACAGTGGGGTTTTAGTTGGTAGGAGTCCGACATAACCCTCCGTTCATCCCAGACGGAGGGTTTCCATGAGAATAAAAAAAAAACGGTTAGGGGCCAGGCTCTGAAAAAAGCCCTAGATTTGCCAATGGGCATGTCTGTCTATTTCCCCTGGTGTAGGTAGTATCTAGAGGTGGAAATTATTGGGAGTTCTTTGTTCTTTACTACGATAAAGTATCGACTATCTTATTCAGAAAACTTTTAATGTATTGCTGTGCATACACAAATAGTTAGGAAAATGGTCGATTTAAACAAAGCAAAGATATTTTTTAATTTGCCTACGCTGTCACACTGCTGAGCTAATCCTTCCAGACATCCTTTTCTAGAGCCGCCTCGATCCAACCCTTGCGGTACGTATGCGTCTAGGTCATTTCGCCACTTCTTCCTGGAACTCATTGATATTACATATAACCTGCCCGTCCTAACCTACGGTGCTCAGAACCTGGTCGCTCACCGAGTCACAAATGTTCCGTTTTGGGGACTGCCAAAAAGCAATGGAGCGCAGCATTATTACGAAACATCCACTGCGTTCCAAAACGGGGATCCGAGACCCACGCAAAAAGCAAAAACTTAAAATAGGAAAGTCTTAGAATAACTAACTTGAAGTAACTTGTTGCTTAATATTCAACTGGTGGGTTGCCTTTTTTATTTTATTTTATTTTCTGCAGTCACAAGCGCGGATCCACCGTTGTGGGCACGATAGGCATGGCCACAAACAATCAGACTTATGACGTCACACTTTCACGATCTATTGAGATCAATAGGTTAATGATGTTATATCCGCACCCCGCGGTTTCGTATCGATCCCGTGGGAATATGGGGATAAAAAGTATCCTGTGTATTATTCTGATGTAAATGCTATATTACTGTCAAAATCCGTTCAGTAGTTTTTGCGTGAAAGAGTAACAAACATCCATCCATCCATCCTCACAAACTTTCGCACTTATAATATTAGTAGGAAATCCTAATATGCCTTAATAAAATAAAATACAATGAATCGTGCGTAAAATCTTGGTCAGAGCGTCATATATTTTGTAAACATCTCCTTTGTAGGAATGCACTAGGTGTATCGATCATGAGCGAGTTTATACTCCGACTCGCACTTGGCCGATTTTCGGGTGGATTTGACCATAACCTTTTTTGAGGGCTGGATGCGCGCCTGTGCAGTCGTGACTCGTGATACTAAGTAGGTATCGTACATATAATATCCCGTCCGCGTCAGTTGAAAAAGTTATCTTGATAATGAATAAACATTACAAATTCCAATTCCAAGATAAGATATTGACGCAAATCATAGAAACCATCATAGCACGCGGCTGGGCTCCATAAAACAATTAAAACGCTATTAAATATCCCCATATCAGTAGGTAAATTAGTAGAGGAATGTGTATAGAGAGTGAGACAATGAGAAACGAGGGCTTTCTCATCGTCTCACTATACAATACTCTATACACATTACTAATTACTCTAATAAGGGCTGATTTTTCCAACCCCAGATACTTTTTACAAAATCTGTCAGACGTCAATTTTATTCAAAGAATAAAAATCATCTGTCGATTGAAAAATCAGCCCTAAATGAACTAATTCAATCAATAACGTCGTCCAATTCAACGTAAAATCGAATGATCTCATATGCATTGTTTCAAAATAACACATGTTTTCACCAAATTCAATCACAGCCGATTATAGATATATGTCCATAACATGATTAATAGTTATCAATTGATTGTAGCAATTGGCTGCAGATAATTTGTAAACAGTGGGTTGTTTAGCACAATAATTAGTGTGCCTCTCGCGACGAATGAAAATACATTCAGAACTGAAGACAATCAACAAAGCTGTTATGGATATTCCTCGTGCCAGAATGTTTGATGGTATTCGATTTCCAAACACTTTCGTGCAGTGACTCGTGTCGTTGAATGGACGTTCTTAATTGGCTAGTGACTTAATTCGGTGATTTTTAGTGACAGTGCTTCAAAATCAATTAAAATATTTTCAATTTCATTATGTTCTACAAGTGCAAAAATAGTGCTTTTTGGAAATTATGCAAGAACGTCTATTGAACTATATTGAACATTATATTTTTATCATATGGATCTTAAGTTTACATGGGACGCAGGTATTTTATTTATTTTATAGAATCATCATTCTCCTGTTCTTATCCCAATTCATTTGGGATCGGCTCAATACACTTATTATATAAGCACAATAAGTAGGTACCTACATTAAATGCATTTATAAGGATTTGGGATCGGCTCAATACACTTATTTTATAAGCACAATAAGTACCTACATTAAATGCATTTATAAGGTTTCTGTGGGTTCTAAACTTACTTACTGGAAGATACTTTATGAATAGGTAGGATAGCTGATGAATAATATAAATGTTGATGGATGGAGAGGGAGGTCAAATAAAAGATGGATGGATTGTGTGCAGAATGAAGACCGGCCAAGTGCGTGTCGGGCCACGCCACAATGAAGGGTTCCGTAGTTGGAATGAATTTATTCCAAGAACAAACTTAACATTGTAGGTACAGGTACCAATCAGTTTTTTGCTAACCATCTCTTCGATTTAGGTGTACCTACCTACCGTTTGCTTGTAGGTGGACGCCCATCTCAACGATGTCCTGAACCCTGTGAACGTGGACATCGACGTGTGGCACCAGCGTGACACGCGGGTCGCCATCCGGGCCAATAACGACCGTCTCGCTTGCGAGAGGCCCAACATCTACATTTGTGAGGTGAGTCTGGAAAGAAATGGAAGATTATATATAGAACGCAGTCGGGCAACAAGTTGCCTTAAAAAAAAATATGGAGACACTGAAGCAACCGCCCTACACTGCAAAAAGTTAGAAGCTACCCTGTCAACATCCACCTATATTCCTATACTTAGATAGATTTTTATAGATATAGAGATACCTACTTCCAACCCCTAGTATTGCACCACACGTACTCGGTGATAAGTATACATACCCACCGTGCACATTACACAAGCTGCGGCTAGCAACGTTCCAATATAATGAGCTGAGAGCTTTGCAAGTGGAAAGGTACTCCCGTTCGACAGATATTCGTAGATTGATTGGTAGATATCAAAACTTTTGCATAAGATTTATATTTGGCCTGCGCAAATATGATCACATATCAGAATTTCGTACAAAGCTCAAGTGGCTTCCTATACGTCTTCGCCGGAATTCTCATATCTTGTTTCAGCTCTACAGTATTTTGTTTAATCCTAAAACCCCCACTTATCTTAAAGAACGTTTCAAGTTCCTTCATGACACACATAATAGATATCTGAGGTCATCGGAAAACCTGAGACTAGAGATGCCGATGCATTCCACCAGTTTTTATGACAAATCTTTTACTGTTCAAGCAGTACGGTTATGGAATGACTTGCCCGTGTCAGTAAGGCGTGCTCAATCTTTGTCCACATTTAAAATTATGGTAAAAAAGCACTTCCTCTCTCCTTAAACATCATTATTATATTTTCTCTGCTCCTGTTTCATATTTATTATTATATGGATATATTTATATGTATGTGTATATATTTATTTAGATTAGTATAATATACTATATGTATGTATTTATTGTATTATGTAAATGCTACACCGCGGACTACCTACAGTATTTGTCTGTCCTTCCCCTTTTTAAATCCATCCTAAGGTTGTCTTTAAAAGATCGCTCTTAGCGATAAGACCGCCCATTGTGTCACCCTTTGTACAGTTTCTATATTTATGTCTGTAATTTATATGGTGTACATAATAAAGAGTATTCTATTCTATTCTAGATATCCGATCTGCCGATAGGATACGCAAGCATTCTACTGCACGACGTTGATGTAGTCTAGAAACAATATATTACGAACATAGTTTTCTTGAACTATACGGATTTCAACAGCATAGAAAGAGGGTGATATTATTTTTGAGTGCTGTACCTTCTGTATGCTTTCAGTTTGTCTGTCAAAGCATCTTCACATAGTAAACTACAGAGGGTTTTCTTAATTCATAACATTTACCTTTAGGAGCCACCAAACACCGTACCGCCAGACGCAAGGAAGACCTGTAACTACCGCAATGTGCGGTACCACGAACAGGTCTTCCGTTGGGTGGCAGGTCGAGGATGCCTGCTGTATACCCCCGACTTCCTCTACGTTGCCGGTTCTAACACCATCAACTTGAACGCTGGTTGCTTCTACGGGAACTGGTTCGCGCCATGTCTGGAGATCGTGAGTTATGTTTTGTACCTATAGCGCCACACGGTTCTTTCTCCGCGTGGACAAAATCGGAACTAACGCCGCTATCTTGTTTTTTCAATACATTTCACAAAACAAATTGTACAAATGTTTACGAACAGCGCCCCCCTCTATCAACGTCATTCGAGCATTCACTTTATTTTGGGTCCACTTTCGAAATCTGAAAGTGGACTTCTGACCACGGGGCTCCTAGCTGAACCTTTTCAAATATATTTTCCGTATTCTCTCATCATGCCGCACCTATTTAGCTGTCAACTTTTCGCCCTGCATATGCTTGCCCAAAAACTCTCTGACCTCCCCCCTACCATGTAGCAGTGTAGAGACACCTGCAGCACATCAAGCTACTACAATCTGTCAAATTTCTTTAATAGATTTTAAACTTTATCGCTAAAGCGTAAGGTTCAAAGTTAATTGGGAAAATTTGACAGCTTGATGTGTGTGCGTCTGTACCTAGGGAATTCGGGCGTTACATGGCACTTTTTCACAACGATGTTCTACAAAGACGAACTTTTTTCTAAAACTCGCCGTGCTACGGCCGTGGTGGGGGTTACGGCTTGTTATACACGTAGTACCAACACTGTTAGAACTTGCACTTATCGCATAACTAGGTCACTAGTCACTACAATGTAGTTTTTAATACCAATCCTAGCTGATATATTCTATGTGACCAAGACTTAGCCTTTCGTTTGAGATTTGCAGTTCGATAAACAAGATTTCTCCTAAAATGCACCAGCCTCTGTCTTCCGCAAACACTCTTTCATTCTTCTGGAGGTCGGTTCACCTACCTGAGGGCTTCCCACTCCCACGCGATGTTTCCTAATTAGCGAACTTAACTCAAGGATTGGTTCTTCTTGACATATTTACTCGCTGACCAACATACTGCTGTTTCAGTTTTCTTACTGTTCAAATATACAGTGTTGCTTACGTAAAACATGAGGTTTACTGTGCATTTTAGACGCTAAGCAGACGATAGAACGTATGGAACTTAGCAATAACGCACACGAAGGGCAAATAGACTACTGGGATTTCCATACGTTCTATCGTCGTGTACAAATAAAATTGTCTACCTTAGAGGCGACACGACCGTTTTATGAAAATATGGACGTAAGATTGTATTGGTATCGAATTAAAGTGCTCTCTAGCAATCCGTGAGAAGTCTCAGACAACCAGTTTAAATACCTATTCTATTAATCAGTCCCTGAAATTTTCCAAAATTAATGATACTTATCTACCCTAAGTATTGTATTTGATTACCTATAATTAACTCTTTATGTCGAGCCATCAGCTTAGAAGCGATTGTAGCGATGAATAACTTAGCGATAGTGGATCACTGCCAAAGATATGAACTTGTGATAGTCTTGAACATTATAAGTACATAATTATGATATCTTGATACCTTGTGCTCAAAACATAAATCAGCGTTTGCTGAAGTCAAGTAGATTCTACGGTATAGGTAAGTGTGTACGATGCCGAAGGCTTATAATAGAACACGCAGCCTTGGTTATGTATAGGTGACTCCGTCAAAATGTCTCTTATCCCATAAGATCCAATGTATTCAGACGCATTTTGATTAAGTTTTAGATTTGGGGTACTTATCAAATCCCTCGGCGCCCAATTTCTTTTTTATGAAATATGAATTTTTGAATCTCCTGTAAAGCGCCTTATTAGCTCATCTAACTTTTAGTGTAACCTACGCAATGACTAGCGGTCTGCGTGCGTCCATCAGATTTAGATCTTTTATCCTTACAGGCTAAAGAAGACGGTTCATGTGGCTGCTATCCTTTTGACCCTGGTCTGGAAGAGGTGGCTGCAGCAGTGCACGAAGCACTTATACCGGCGGCACAGGGGAGGTGGGAGCGATGCTTCTACGCCGCAAGCGACTGCTGCAGCCATTATATGCCAGAAAACCATAATACTCCGGGTAAACTAATGTTTTCTATTATTCATTTTTATGAATAATACCTGATCTTCAGGGGTGATTTGAAAACTTGTGAAGTGGTAGAAAAATATGGTTTTCTATGTAGTTATAACCCTGTCGGGGGTGCGAAACATACGGGAACGAATCGTGCACTCCCGAGCCGATTCATGGTAGCAAGAGAAACAGCTTAGGCTGGAGGGTTTTAGGCGTTAGAAGACCAACATAACCCTCCCAGACGGAGGGCACCCATGAGGATTCCGCCACGAGAGAAAAAAAGGCAGCTAAAGTCAACTAGAATAGGACAAAAGACGATTGAAAAGAGTCGGACTTCTAGAACGGACTATCCGTTGACAGTTTTTTTTATTGTAATCTTTATTGTAGTTAGGTTGCTGCTGTCAGATGTAAAATAACCTGGACTACTTCGATTCGTAAATGTTTCTTCACGATTTACAATAGGACACATCACACATTATTTACTTTTCATTGTAGTCAACCAGTGTGAAGTCACGTACGACGGCTGGACTTGCTGGCAAGAAGCGTTTACAGGAGCTGTGGCCTCCGAAGTGTGTTCAGAATTCGCCTATTCCAGCGGCGGACCTTCGTGCAACCGTATGTTTTTTTTAATATTTAATTAATCATCAGCACATACCTACTGGCGTTAGATTTCTAGCTAGCTTATCGTGGGGCGTAGCTACCGCCGTATCAGCCGTATCAATGATACGGGGCCCCTGGGCTACAGAGGCCCCTAACGTGGATAACAATTGTATCCACAATGTCACTTAATCTCGTGCTCCCCGGGAAAAAAACGTATAAAAAACCTGTCATACGTGGCTATACAGTTTTCACTTCAAAAATGACAAAAGTCAAAAAAGCAATCTTTTTTTTCCCGGGTTAAGCGTGCGCCCAAAAGTTGGGAACATCCTACATCGGTTATTGCGGGATTCCCAATAACAAACCTCGGAGAGCAAAATTTACGCGTTCTATTTCATTCCGGTTCAAACGTTATTACTTTGAAATACAATACAATCTTGTTCTTCTGATTATTTATTGGTTAATTAGTTTGATTTGTGAAAGGAAAACTTAAAACTGATAAAAAATTACCTAAGGACTTCAATGGGGCAGGAACGGCTATCAGACTTGTCACTTTTGTCTATAGAGGCAGAAATTTTAGAAAAACTGAAATCGTCTTCAGCTGATTCAATAAATCAATTTGCCGAAAAAAAGGCAATAAAAGTGTATATTTAATTTGAATTGTTTGGCTAGCTCAATTTCTAGGAGGAAGCGATAACTTATTATAGGTACATAAATATTTATTTTAATTGAATGCAAGCATTTCATTTGGGCCCCCTAACTAATTTTAATACAGGGCCCCTCCAAGGCACGCTACGCCACTGCTTATCGTCATCATGTTTTTTTTTACGCAGGTCGACTTTTTATCGTTGGTGTTCAGTCGATTGGCTTTGGCTGGTATTCGACCTTTACGATATTAACCAAAACTGTCTCTCACCTGCTAAAAGTCCCTTTGTTTTGTCTAGCTAAGTATCAAAGGTAGTAGTTATCTATAAGTAAGTCAATAACCGAAAAAGTAAACTATATTCAGAGTTCTTGAAATAACTAGATTGTGCGGGTATACGGCACGGCTGTTGTTAGGCATCAGCACTATCTACTAGTTGAAATTTATTTCTTAACAAATATACTATCTTGTCGTTAAGTGGCCAAACCAAACTTATTTTTGTCAAATTTTCCAGACTACAGTAGCAAACAGTGCCACACAAACGCAACATGGGAGCTCCAAACAGACTACAGCACTTGCAGCATCACCCCACGGCTGCTTCGCCGTTACCAGTTCTACATCGCCGTGCTATCGATCTCCATCATCGCCTGTCTACCTGCAGTTTTCATCTTTTGCTTCTATAAAAGACTCAGAGTTACCCGCGTGGCGCTACACAGGAATCTTCTCATTGCCATCGTAATCAGGAATGCGCTTGTGATCGTCAGCAGAAGTGAGGTAAGCTAGAGACAATAGTCTGGCATCACGTACGGTGTAATTGTATTGAAGGTTCAAATCATTTATTTGCATAACACAGGTTCAGAGGATGTTAAGAAAGTTCGATCAAAATAATTTGCTGTTTAATATTGTGAAGCAAAATATTGTCTGAATAGCTTTTTGTTTACACTGGAATTAGGTATCGATCATAGTCCAGTTACGTACCCTGCCTATAGCGTTTCCGTTTTTAAGACAAAAGTAGGTATATGATTATTGATTACCTACCGTGGGATCCACCCATCTTTTAGTCCTTATAACGTTTATTCAGAGAATGACCCTCCTAGGGACGCAATTATGAAACCTCATGCTTTTCGGGTTACGCCATTAGCATAGCCTATGCGTTTAATATTTGCTAAGTTCTTAAATTTCATTATCACACGAATATTATAAAAGAGAAAGTTTGTGAGTGTGTTTGTATGTTTATTACTTCTTCACGCACAAACGGCTGAACGGATTTGGATGAAATTTCGCACACATACATATAGTTTATAATCAGGATTACCACATAGGATACTTTTATCCCGATATTCTCACGGGATGTATGCGGGTAAAACCGCGGGGCGCATCTAGTACAAAATAATAAGCGTCTTCAAATACCTACTGATACCTACTTATCTGTAGATCTACATAGACGAGCTGACGAGTGCCGGCGAGACGGTGATGTCATCGCATGGTGTTGCATGTCGTGTTCTGGCGTTTGCTGAGCGCGTTGCAGGCAATGCCGTGTTTGTGTGCATGTTGGTCGAAGGCTTGTACTTACATCGCTCCATAGTTGCTGTGTTCAAGCAAAAGCTGAACATGAAATGGCTGTATTGTATTGCTGCTGGTATGTATGCTTTCACTAATATATTTTTTAATATAATAATATTAATAAATCGTTTATTTCGACCAACACAGGATCATAGTAGGCACGAAAATTTCAAAATTTTATAAATAAAATATAAACACATACAATACTCGTATTAAAAAGAAAGACCATAAACATATTAGGTAGGTACATACTTCGATTGCCCAGTATGTAAACCATGCAGCAATGGTTCAGGTACTGGCAATCGAACCTCTGCGCGAATGCCCTCAGGATGGCGCTGGGGCTAGCCCGAACCCTGCGCACCAGTGATGTGCATCGTTTTCGCATAGTAGAATAAAAACAGTCTACTTGTGACTCGGCGAACATATCTGATGCGCTACAGAATCGGGGCAGCCCCATCAGCACCCTGAATGCATTATTTTATTGCACACGCAAGGCGTCGCTCTTTTGTGGTCTGGGCGAACCCAGACCACAAAAGAGAAGCAAGTATAGAAGATGAAGTAGACACATTACACAGAAATGAAATCGCGAAAAAAAATCAGCTGTGCCATACATTTTGACGAGTAATACGAACATAAACGTAGGGAACAGCTGATTTTTTTTCGGCGATTTCAGAGGGGCAATTCTACTAATTTTAACAACGTTCACAGTCTGATCTCAGTCTCAATATGTCAAAAAATACTTCAAATTTCCCTACATTTTGACAAGTTTTTGACATTTCTTTGTCGCTGAGATGAGACTGCGACTAGATTTTGAACGTTTTAAATTAAGAGAATTGGCCTTCAGGTTTGGTCCCATAGTAAGTTGTTCATAATGACGAGTACAATGACCTCTTAAGAAGTTGTTAATGTTTTACCAATAACCCTGTATCGAAACTCCGACCAATAATTTTTTAATTGAAAAAACACTGTTCATAAAAACAAACAACCGACTTCCAAAAAAAAACACTACAAAGTGAAAAATTACTTTAATTCCGAAAGTCGGTGTCAGTAAACAAAAACGCGGAACTAACGACAGCGACTTCCGAAATTAAAGTCATTTTTCACTTTGTAGTTTTTATTTGGAAGTCGGTTGTTTTGTTTTGGTAAAAATGATTTTAGAAAAAAAACAAACAATACATTAGATTACATTGGAAACTAAAATACTAATAATTTAAAAAAGATGAAAATAAGTAAATAAAGGTACATTGTCAACATTTGTCCATACTAAACCCAGACACGGGGTCGTCTGGCGCCCATGTGCTGGTTTGGTCCCTGGGGTGGTCGCGGCGTGCTATGTGTTCTGGTGCGCCGGTGATACGGAGTGCTCCCCAGAGGAGGGTCCGGTAACGGACAGCCGCGGCGGGTTCACGGATGAGTGCTAACGCGTGCCCGTGTTTCCGCCGTAAGCGGCAAAGGAGGACACCGTGGAGTTTTAGTGGTTTGGAGTCCCACATAACTGCACTATCTCCCCGTGGCAGTGCAGTATGCACGAGCATTTCTCCACGATTAAAAAAAAACCCGTGAAATATTTATCATTGAGTAGTTCCGATGGCTATCTGTGGTCTTCATCATCAGCTCCACTTTACTAAATGATGATTTACGAGAGCAAATGCTCAATAAAATTTGAGGGTTTTCCTCGGTTTCCATGGGATCCTCTCATCAGATTCCAACTTGATGGCAATTTGTCCACCTCGAGAGTATACCCTTTCAAACATTTTTTTTAAATAGGTCTACAAATTGACGGTGAAATCGGTGAACATACATAAAGTCGAACATATAACCTCCTCCTTTTTGGAAGTCGGTTATAGAGTAGAAATGAAATCTACAACGCTCCATTCATTCTAAGGACACCAAAACCAAACCAAAATAATACAAACCTCATTAAATTCCCAGTAATAGCAGTAGCGCCCGCCATAGCCTGGGCTGCCGTAATGGCAGTGCACAACGACCACTCTTGCTGGCTGATATACACGTTACAGCACGTGCAGTGGATACTGGACGTGCCACGCATCGCCATCTTGCTAGTCAACACTGGCCTCTTCATTGATGTGCTGAGGGTCTTGCTAACGAAGATTCGGAACTCGGAGAACTCTAATCAACTGTGAGTGTTTCTATTTTTAAAAGTGTTTGTGGAAGGATCTTTGTCTCATTTATTTTTTTAATTATTATTAAGATAATGCCTATAGTAGTTGCAAATCACTAGGTCCGAGCGCGTCATGTGACTTTTATGTCATTGACATTTAGGTAAGGTGTGAAGTGCTGTTATTGAAGTTCTTGAAATGCAATCTGCGTCTCCTGTTGGCTAAAAATATTGCATAATCGCAGTGATTAATGTTCTAGAACGATTTTGACACCAAATAACATGCGGATATTTCGGCATGGGTAGGAACAGTTGATCAATTGATGATGATGTAGGTATTTTGCGATGGAAAATAAAATTTTAAGTAATGCAGAGATTATCCAAAACCAGATTAAGATAACATACTTAATAAGGTTTCTGTGTCTAGATATCAAAATATACATTAGGCACCTATTATAATTTACACAACTAAATTTTTGGCAGTCTTTATAACAGTTTAAGTAATAAATTAATTAGTCGGCTGAAATAAATTATGCAATGATTTTTAAAATTATACTAGGCACCTACTTGTAATGTGAACTCGAATTACCATTTCATCGCTTTCCTGTGTTTGAGCTTGGGAAGAGATGATGGCGCAACAAACTATCCAATAAAACATGACCAAGGAGAAGACTCAGTCTTTCCCAAAACACAATCCTTCAGCGCTTAAAGGACATCTAGAAATACTTAGAAAATATATCATTTTCCGAATGCTATTTATTTTGCAGGAGCACAGCTAAGGCAACATTGTTCTTGATGCCACTATTTGGAACACAATTCTTGCTGACTGCCTTTAGGCCATCCACCTCTAACTGCACTGAAGAACAGATCTACTACTACGCGTCATACACCGTCGAGGGGCTGCAGGGTCTCATCGTGGCTATGCTTTACTGCTATGTTAACAAAGAGGTAGACGTCAATATCTTTATGGTTAAAAATAATATTGTGATTCGTATAATAACTTATTTAATGATTCGAATTATATTTCCTCCAGGTCCACGGGTTAATCAAAGCAACATACAGAAAAACAGAAAATGCAGTAGTGTCCCGTATTAGACGAGATTCCAACTACCCTAGTATGGGCACAAACTCCGAAAGGAGAATTACCTGCAGTACCGCTCTACCTAACCCGTCAGACGACGCCAAAGACCAATACGCTACTATAAAACCGAAGTTACATGTCGCTGAAATCATATCGATACAAGCCAGCGAACGACTGGCCGAGATCTTAGAACCTGTCTATGAAACTATACAAAATGGTGTGACTAATGAAGGATACGACTCACTAGATAGGTCGGACTTGGACAACGATTCCGGCTTCATAGCTAACAGAGATTGCAAAATAGAAGATTACTACGGTTTCACGAACGCTTCAAGCGTTTCAATCAATTGCCAAGACTGGATCCAGTGCGTTTCATCACCATCCAGTAGCGTCTACAACAATTCTTTGAATGACTACGAACCAAAATATTTAGAGAAGAAACATCCGAACCATTCCAAACTACGCGATATTTCTGAAGTTCGCGAAAAGAATTCTGATGAGATAATAGCAAATTGGAATTGTTTGGATTATAGGAATGAATCACATAACGTAGGTGTTAGGAAAGACAATGGCCCTGAAAAAGAGCCCGTCACTATGAAGACGAAAGATGAGGCTGAATACGACGACTGTGAAAATATGCTCGAGGAGATATTGCAATACATCGAAACCACGGATACTGCAGCCAAAGTCCCATTAGACCCGAACGTTCTTGCGCCAAATAGGCCCGATGGAGATAGGATTGTATTTTTAAATTATTAATTATTTACACCTTGTTAACATTATCATGAAATCACCTTTGTTTTTACACAATCTCTATAGAGTTGATGTCTGAACAATGCACATTGTATCTGATAATTTAATATATTATTTTTATCATCATTTCCTAATCGAAATCAGCAGAACAACACAATTCTTTTTGTAATTACATCGCCAAAAATTACTTAGCATGTTAAAATTTCTGTTTCGATATTAATTAATCTCACGACTAATTGTAATGTAACTAATAAATAGGCTAACAATTTACAATAGCTTTAGCCAAACAAGGCACTATTTTTTTTTTGCAACAGCTTATTGATGCTAATTTTATTGAATGCTACTAAACTTTTCAATAACTGTAGGTAAGCGAAACTTCATGTAAAATAAAGTCAATAACAGCTAATATAGGTATAGCAAGTTAGATATATTTGTATAAATAAAAATTAAATGATGCAAAGATAATTTTGTTTCAATTTTCAAACACAGCTGGTCATTGAGAGCATGCGTCATGTGTGCAATCACAGCAACGATATGCCTATTTCGGCACACCTCAACATCCTACTACATTAAATTGATCTATCAACTTGTTTAAAGATCTAGATCCTTTCGAACTCGGCTTACAAAACTGAGTGCGGCAACATACTGACGCACAGTCGAACGCGAGGTGTGCAGTGTTACCTTTCAGATTAAACGTACAAACGAACATAGAGTCAAAATGTTGGAGAAGTTAATGTTAGGGTTAATTTTGTGCTGGGGTGTGCAAAGTTTCCCGGACGGGGCGCCGATAGACACGTGTGTGAAGAGCCGTGCTAATCAGCCTAACCATGGGCAACATAGGACGCAACCCTTGTCCACTCTGCCGTACCGGGTCGCCGCATCGGCGTTCGTTTATGGGCCAAATACTCCCGTCACAGGTGAATACACTTTCCTCATTATTGTCTGATACTACCTATGTTGTTGTTGTTGTTTTCGTAAGGATTAGTTAAGGTGATAATTTGTATTAACAATTGTGTGATTATGATATTATACCTAATTTTGAAATTAAGGTTAATGACATGTAATGAATGACAAATGCGACTTTTGTTTTTAAACAGGCACCTAACTATGTATAAATATATATGTATACCTCAGATACGGTTGGACTAGTAGGTAACACTTTATAATTTAAACGCTACGTAAAACAAATCGAACATTTTGGCATTATGATTTTGTGTTACTTATTTGGGTCGTTCTTCTTTTTTACCGACAATGAAACGATGTTTTTCTGTTTTTTTGGTTTTTGAACTATCTATAATTTTGTTTTCTGTGTGGGATTTAAAAAAAACTGCATCTGTATTTCATTAAGACCAATTAAAGTTTCCTTTCTGGCTAATATTGATTTTTTTTTAATTTTAGTTTTTAAAGAAATAATGTGAATGTGACAAAGTGGCCTTTTTCTGTAGAGACTACATTTCAGTTTACCACTCTGTCACGCCATTTTACGGAAAACAACGTATAAAATATGTTGGTTAGAGAACATGAAAAATGGCATAATATTAATAGATAAGAAAAATATGGACGTTTATTCGAACCGAATTAAAAAACCGTTTATATTAATACTCCAACGAGATGCCATAATAAGACCAAGGACAGACTATTGTCGGTAAAAAAGTAGAACGACCCATTTACATTAAGTATATTCTAAAAGTAATAATTTTAATCTACTTTCGTTGCTAAACGTACCTTCAAGTATTTCCTCCCGTAGGTAAGTACCTTTAAGTATCCCTCTTTTGATATACCTCAATTTACAACCTAAATAAAAGATATACTTAAATCAAAACTATTAATAAACCATACCAAGTTACCCGCGGTAAGCGCCCAAAAAATTATTTCCTTAAATTCTGCTTCTCACTCAACTAAGTCATAGTTTTTGTTAATCGAGCATAGAGAAAGAACTTAATACTTTTACTACTTAATACTTTTCATGATTTGATATCGGCTCCCGTTATGTTTGTGAGGTTACACCACATACACCGGTCAACTGAATTTGAACCTGTACCTACCTACCACTGTTAGTTTACCCTAATACAATAAACAAAATAAAAATGTAAAATTAAAACTTGCTAAGCTTTCGCCCAGAGAGCATTATTTCGATCCAGCAAAATGTGTAAATGAATAATAACCGAAAATTTAATGTCGGTACATGCTCATTGCTTCGATATTTCATTCATTATTTCATTACTTAATACGAAATAAAATGACTAGACAGCGTTTCACAATCGCACCCAAACTTTCATTGGTTATTTCGTATCTCCTAATTATTTTTGCAAGCAACCAACTTTGATGTGTTACAAAATAATAAAACGGATATATATAACAAGATCTGACGATAAAGTTACTATAAAGTAGCGTTCATTGATAAAATCTACCGGCGGTGGGCTGCACGAGTGCGTAATACTTACTCACAAGTTCGATTACGCAAACCGTATGTGTATGGTATTGTAGGTCAGACGGCTTATGGTGGCTCGACCGGTTTGTCCCCAAACGAAATGGGGTAACAAGGTAGGTACAGGGTAACAAAGTAAGACCTTGAAAACTGTCTGTAGATGAACAGCTGCGGATTTAAAGGGTTGGGTAAGTATCAAAGGATGAAATTAAGGACCCTAATTTGTACTTACCTACAGTAGTACATATAGAAATTTTTTACTTATTTGGTTTTAAATTGTATCGTCGTCGTTGTAATTGTGTCGTAGTGTTGTCGTGTTTAAAATTATTTGCACGCATTGCTTTAGGTCACAGTGTGAGCTAAACCAGTAATGCGGAGTATTTACAGTTTTACAATAACTCTAGTGAACTTTCAACCATATCAAGAAAACGAGACGAAGTTCGCACCTATTTTATCTCATTTTCTTGATCTGGCTGAAAGTTGATGCTAACCTTAGCATGTTCAGAAAACTTCACAAATATTCATTGAACATTAAAATTAATATAAGTAAATATTTATTCTTTAATTCCCGTAATTGCACCTACCACCACCCACTGTTTGTCTTTGTATCACCCAAACGTTGACTGAACCGTTAGATAACACCTATGGCATTAAATTCGCCTCTGTATATTAAATAAATAAAGCTAACGTCTAAAACTCTCAAATTTCAGTTACAATAGAAGGATCAGAGCCCTTCAAAGGGTTCTTCATTCAAGCGCGATCAGTCGAGCACGACAACTGGATCGGGACATGGGAACCGGCTCCCAATACGACCGTGCATCCAGAATGTTCGTCCATCACACATGGCGACCCTGAGTTCAAGACAAGAGCCACGCTACTTTGGAGAGCGCCGCCTGATGGCCAAGGAAGGGTTTATTTCACGTAAGTTTCAGTTCGATTTGAACGGAATCTATATTCCTATTAGGTACTTAGTTATTTATTGGATCTCCAACAGAGGCTACACAATGACATGCAAGTAGTCAGCGGGATTGTCCGAAAGGGTTACCGCTGGCCCGGAACATAAAGGGCGAAGGAAGGAACACGGGTGGGTTTTAGTCAGTAAGAGTCTGACACTCCCTTCCGCTCCACCCAGAGCGGGAGGAGTCATTTGATGATTTCCCATCCTGAAAAAAAAAAAAAAAAAAAATTACATGCAAGTATACCTACATAGAAGTATAGAACAAACACAAGTGTGCGCTTTCAATATAGGAGACCGCATCATTTACTTATAAACTATATACTCATTAAGTAGGTAGGTTGGGTAAGATTGGTTAGGTAGGTATTAATTTATTTATTGCGTTCCATATCTAGGTACAAATTTATGGACCGTGTTAGGGCAAAGCAACAGGATAAAAGTCACAAAACTAAAACAGATAATAGTGGCCACTATTTTAATGAAACTAAACAATGTAAAACTACCGTTTATAATAATATTAACGTATAATCTTTTGGAACATGAGGGCGCCACTAGGCGGTCGGCGTAGCCTTAAAGTTCTATCCTCTACATACTTATACGTCGGGTTAATTCAAAAACCAACTAACTGCCCAAATTATGATGTTGAGATAGGGCGTTTTGAAAGTTTGTACCTATAAATATCATGTACTATCTTTGATAATGTTATTAGACGAAACAGCATCTGATTTATAATTAAATCACGTATGCGTTGATTTATACTAGTTCATAGAATAGTAACAGGGTTTTACAGAATATTGCATTTTGTGCCCTAAACTCCTTATTTAGTTGCTTTTACCTCCCTACAAAATAAAGGCTTTATTTTCGAAATTAAGCGCTACTATCGAGTGTCAGAAAGTTACTGGCCATTAATTCAAACATATACATTGAACAATAATGTATTGTTCTTAATAATCTTGTTAGTTTCGAGAAAAATGCAAAAAAAAATCGTAGTTGCTTTTACTTCCCGATATTTGTTGAAATTTTGTACTAACCTGTGCTGTGTCCCTTAACAAACCGTTTTCATCATGAAAACTATCTAAGCGTTAAAGACGGATTAATAAATTGGAAATAATTTAATTAAAAACACATCTAAGTTGAAAAAATATATATAGTATATTTAAGAAAAACGAACGCAAAGGCATGGAAAACTTATAAAAATATTATTCTTCATCAGAAGACCCATCAGACACAGTAGCATCTGGTACACGGTCTAGTTTAGCACTATCAGTCGCTAAATTTTCAAACCATGCATGGTATTCTTCGGGGATTACTCCTTTTTTGCACAATTTCCGCGCTGCCTTTTTTTACCATTTGTTTCTGACCACGCAAAGCAGTAAGCTTCCGATACCGTAGACCGTCAACTTGCGGCAATAATCATCATTTCAGCCGAAAGATGTCCACTGCTGGATATAGGCCTACCCCAAGCACCTCCACTTCGACCGATTCTGTGCTTTTCGCATCCAACGGGTTCCTGCGGCCTTTACAAGGTCGTCGGACCACCTTGTGGGAGGCTTTCCAACGCTACCTACGTCTTCCGGTACGTGGTCGCCACTCCAGAATCTGTTCTGCGAGCAATGTGCCCGGCCCAAAGACTTTCGTCTTGAGACACTGCGGTATGTGGGACGACAATATATTGCGTAGCTTCCCGAACACTGCCCAGCCGAGTCGGATTCGACGATTGACTTCTTTCTCGAAGTTAGACCTACCTAACTGGAAGTTTGTCCTAGGTAAACATACTCGTCCACGACTTCGAGTGTAGCATCTCCGATCTTTATGAGAGTGGGCATTTGACATGACCTTCGTTTTTTTTAGACCCACCCATTTTTAATTGAGATATGGAGTACCTAAGTGTAAAGGGCGGCGAATGTATTTTTTGCCTGGAGCGGTTAAATAGCTAGATCGGGCCCTGCTCCCGTGCCCCCAGATAGAGAAGAAAAAGACTTGTTGCGCCGAACCCAAATAAATTGGGATAAGCGCAGCAGAATGATGATATTCGAACCATAAAATTCCTAGAAAATTTAAAAAAAGTGACCTTCTACTAGATAAATTTAAGAAAGTTTATTTCGCAGGACGCATCTAAACTTCAAAGCCTACGATCGATCTTCTGAGGATGTTTTGAAATCGTTTGATTTAATTATAGCCATCAAATACAAACAAGTTATTTGAAGTACTTTAATCAGGCCATACTTGGATTTTGAGGCAGAGCGTGATAATGAGGTTGTCGACCCGTGCCCTAATAAGCACTACCTACTCCTTTCACTGCAGATACATTTATGTACACTTGCGTAACATCAATGCGCTGTCATGATCATTAGTTAACGTAAACTGACCTTAAAGATAAACCCTGGTTATGTAGAATGTGTGTATCAATTAAAAATGATTATACTACGCTACCTAGATAATTTTAAAACGTAGACATGATTAGCCTTGAATTTATTATTCTAAAGTAATTGCGACGCCGTTTTGAATTATGACCATTTTTATATGATACACAGTTTTGTAATATTTCGATGATTGGACATTAATCAGCAAGTTTTTATGATATTGAAACGTACCTTGGGTGTTTCACAAGCTTTTCGCACAAGTGTTAACCCGACGATGGTTGTCGTAAAAACTAGTTTAAGGCGCTACCTCCAAAATAAATCGTAGCGACTGATCTACTAAGCGAGCGAAACTGATGCAATTACTTTTGAAACGCAAAAGAAGAGAGATGGCTATAATGCGCGTGCGCTTGGAATAAAACGACGTACCTATGTGACAAAACGAATTTACTCCTTTTTTTGACAAAATAAATAAATTAAATTTAAAACTACTTTGAGTAAACTTTGATATTATAATTCTCTATGTTTTAAAGCAAATTCCATTAAAAAATTGATATAACTTTGCACTTTTTTGTATCGAGAAAAATTCATTGAATCGTGTATTCCTTTTACACGATACTAGACCAAAGAGTCAAAAAACATATACTTAAGTACCTACATGCCTACATACCAAAATGTTTAATCCCTATTTTAACCAGTTACACGAAATGCAAAACCACATCTTTTTCAATATATCGCCTAAGCTTAAACAAGCGTGTTAGTGGTGTAACAAGTCCACTGCTGTGTATACGTTTGTTGTGTCGGATTGCCGTCCCATTTGAAAATAAGAGTGAGGGGTGCATACAGTTGCACTCTTCCCTCACTCTCAGACACAGGTCTTCGCACACACTTGTGCACTATAATATCTTCTGCGTAAATGGATATTCTCTGCTGAGACTGGTCGCCATGGCTAAATTTCAGTCTGAATCACTACACGTTTAAAATTATAAATCTGTTTGCTGAGGCTGGCCCAAAAAGAGATGGCGATGACTACCGTGAGGGCTGGTTTGAGGTGGCGCGGAAAAAGAGTTTCTGGAAGGACTTGGGTGTGAAGTCTTTGCGCAGCAGTGGGAAAGTAAAGGCAGAAATAAAAAAAAGATAAAATGTTTGTTCGATTTTGAACAGCTGATATTTTTTTCGCGATTTCAGGTTTGGTTCCATAGTAAAAGTTGCTCATAATGATGAGTACAATGACCTCTAATGTTTTACCAATAACCCTGTATAGTTACTAATTATGTTAACAACTTCCCTAAACGAATGCAGTATCTATTTATATTAGTTTCGTAATGCCTATGATTGCACAGAGATGCAATGTTTGGGTGGTACTTTCATCATTTTTTTCTTTTTTTATTGTACCACGCAAATGTTTCATCAATAGAACCTAGTGTGTTAGCAGATGAAGTCATACTTACAATCTCCTTCTAAGGTGGATAATGCAATAGACTAATTTAATTCTAGTCATCTGACGCACGATATGCATGCGTGTATAAGTAAACACCAGTAGTCATCTCTCGGCCCAAACAACAATCTGTCTTGCCGTCTCATGTTATCTCAACGATTCTGTAAACATTCACTATTACTCTATTTATCCTTGTATTGTATGACTTGCATGAGTAAGATTTACAATAACATGTTTTGTTTACAGAGGCACCGTACTGAAGAACTACGTTACTTTTTGGTCGAATCTCATCGCAAACGCGCCGCAGGATCCATCGCAACTCCAAATTCTTGGTTGAAAAGGAAACTAACAGTTGGAATTTCACTTATTTACTTTTGTAATCAATTCATATTGCTTCGAAAGTTGTTGCTTTAAACCCACAAGTGTAATACTCTATCGTAGGCTAAAAATAATTGTAAATAAAACTAAGTATAAAGAAATAGACAAGTTTATTAGAATATTACATAAATATTGAGTTACATAAATGCATCATTTCATATCAAGATCAACCAATACATTGGGGTGAGAATCTCGTAGTTATCACAAATTAGCAAAACGTGTTTAAATCATTATCTGACAACGTGTTAAAATATCATTATAGTGTCAAATGTCGTTACTGATAAGCTGTATAAAAATATGAATCTCATATTTCTGTAAAGGTACGTTTTCACTGGCTAGAAAAAGGCATATTATTTTTGTTTTGAAGAAATGTTAGTCAATTCTATTTATAGTTCAAAAACAGCTTACTTTTCGAATGGATTTAACCCTCAGCACGTTTCTTGATCGGATATTAAAAAAGTACTCTCCTAACGTCAGGCTATCGACGAAACGGGCAAGCGCACATCTATATTTAAATTAGCACTTAACCGCGACTTTGTCTGTATTGATCTCGTATTTTCCCCTACAAACAACAACCCGTTCACCGCCTTCTAGGGGTAGTTTTAAAGACAAACGTAATAATTTATTTAGTTAAGTATTAGTACTAAGTTTCAAGTTTATTAACCCAAAGTCATACAAACAAAATCCTTTTTTCACCCCCCCCCTTAAGAGTTGATTTAAAAAAAAAAAAACCCTTTAGTGCTCGCACATTATAAAAGGGAGCCATTGTGCAAAATTCCCCGTTCCTAGTCTCAATAGTTTCGACTTTACCACCAAGCCGCACTGGGCCCGTCGTGGTTGATTGCGGCCCACTCCTTCTCACAGAGAGGAGGCCTGTGTCCCAACAGTGGGAAGATTATAGGCTGACTATCCTCATATTATGTCACACAGTCGGTTTCTCCTTTTAATTATAATGTATTTAGAAAGACATTCGAAACGTGCATTCGCTCGATCGTAAACAAATCTTAGCTCGCTCAAGATCTCAGTCAGTAAAAACATACCTTAACACAGAAGTTGTATTATCACATTAGCAAGTTAATAATTCTTTAGCAATAAAAAAGTGAATAATATGCAGCCACTGAAATAACTGCTTGCAATCGTCAATCATCATTAGAGACCGGATTATTTGAAATAAAAAACTGCTGAAATATTCATGAAAATTATGCAACATTTGCGCCATAGACGGGAACGAATGTATTAAGCAAAATAGCAATACTAATCCATACATGTTTATGAAATAATATTTTAAATATTACATCACTATTTCGTACTTTCAGACTTAGCAAATCTACATACTTGACCTAGACTTTTACCTTAATTGATATGTGCAAAGATCGTTCAAACTCAAAAGAGCAGAGGAATTTCGTAAAAAAAATTACTAGACTTATTGAATACTGTTTTGAAAACAACCTTAATTAATAAACAGGGCCAATTGCCCCATTATCATATAATAATCCGGTCTCTAACCACGATGCTTACAATAAAGCTACTATCAAGCATTAGTAATGTTGGTACCGTAAAACTAGTTTGCAGTAACTTTAAGCGCCCGCCTTTTGTTTCATGACAGGCTGCTTGATGTCCATGAGGTCACATAGGTTGTTTCTTATGGGCCTTAGTTCGGATACTTCCTTCTCCCAGTCTGTTTCAGCGAGAACTGACATTATCTGTGAAAATGAATTTTATGTAAAGAAAATTTGAAAATATTACAATTCTATCACCCCTTTTAGATGGTTCTTAAGACTTAAACATAATGGGTAAAACTGGCAGAGGTGTAGGTGCCTATAGCTCATAGGCACACGTCTGGCTAACCCTTCGGAGGAAACGTTATTGTTATGTTATTACTATTCTAAATGGCGTGATGACAAAAAGAATTACATCTTTTATTTAGGAGTCAAGTAAACGTGTATTTAATAAACTTTTTTGTAAACGATGGCGGTTTTGTTATTTGAGAAAAAACTAAACCTTTTCAGAGGTCAAGGTCTCTTGATGTCCATAGCAACCGAATGATGGAGATTTCCTATTTTACGCGCTAGTTGCTGTTGGTTTGCAAGTTGCATCTTTTTGCCTGGCGACTTTGCCGCAGGATGAGCATGTGGCTAAACGGCGACGCGTCGACGAGTGTCAAAGTCAAAGCATTTATTTCAAATAGGCACATAAAAGGCACTTTTGAACGTCAGAAATGACAACAAATAGAATTTATTCTAGTCGGTAGCTGCAGTTACCTGTGCCGTTGACGCGAGCCGCTCGTGTGTGCATGCACACACACTAAGGGCGATCAGCACCTCTACACCGCGATCAACAGCTAAAATTGTCAATATTCCACAACAACGATGACACTGACAGCTCTTGAACGCGGTTTAGAAGTGATTATCGCGTTCAGTTTCATTGGTGAAAATCCGCTGTCCCAGAGTTCAAAACCGGACAGGAAAACTCAAAATAAATACGAGGGATATCACATGACGTCATCTATACTATAATATTATAAAGCTGAAGAGTTTGTTTGTTTGTTTGGTTGAACGCACTAATCTCTGGAACTACCAGTCAGATTTGAAAAATTCTTTTTGCATTTGATAGCCCAATTCTTGAGGAAGGCTATAGGCTATTTAACATCACCCTATGACCTTTAGGAGCCGAGCAAAAAGAAAAAAAGTCAGAAAGAACGCTAAGCAAAAACGAAGTAATAGTGCGGGCAGGCGATGCGATGCGACGGGGTGGGTCGGAGTAACAAGAAATTTCACGCGGACGAAGTCGCGGGCAGAAGCTAGTGATGCTATGAAATGAGTGAGTGAGTTGTAATCGTTACATTGCCCAGGGCCCCAAGCTATTTAAAACCAGTCATTGACACATAACATTTATATTTTGATTACGTTAATAAAAATGAATAGATAAACAATGCGCCATTTTTTTCTTTTAACCTTTTGACCTGCGACTATTTATGAAGGGTAAGGGGAAAGACGGAGAGCATCATTTCTGAGATAATAAAGAAAAACTTCTCTACTTTTTGTCCTTTATTTTGTTATGAATTGATAATTACAATTGTATCAAAGAAAACATTTTACAATATATTTATGAATAAGTAATGACCTTGAAGTGCTTGTATTATCACAAAAAAGTATAAAACTACATTAAAGTGTAATTGCAAGAAGGAAAGCCACTGACTATGATCTTTTATACAAATTTTATATTAACTTATCAATTTTTACATTTAAGTGTAAATTTTGAGCTACTGGATTTACACAAAAAAAGAATTAAAGTTTATAAGTCTTTATACTTAGGGATTTCGCCTGTATAGGAAATATTCTTCTTCTTCTCTTCGTTTAATGGCTTTTGCGGAAAAACCACCACAATAGTTATTCTCAAATTCATTGACAGCTGTCAAAAAAAGCGTCAAATAAAGACCATAGTCAACTGACTTTACTTCTTTTTTACATTATGCCTTTGACAATGATCTTTCTACTTAATTTCGGTACAAAATTTGACTCTAGTGATGACTATGGATCTTTTAGCCTTATTCTGAATATGTCAAGTCATGGTAAGTTAATTTTTCTAACAGATGGCGTTATTAACTAAGTTTGGACTAAAACTTGACTATGATCCTTCTTTCCTCTTACCCTTAATATTTTGACGAGTCTTAATATTAGTGTTTGTTTTTTTTACAATCACAACAATATATGTATGTGCACGTTTTTTCTTACTTGTAGGACGGACAGCAGACTGGCACGTACCGATGAATGTGAAATGATTTCCGAAATTACAAACAGTTATGAAACTCAGCCCGGTCGCACTGTGTTTAAGGTCGACGCGATGCATAAAAGGATTGATACAGCAATCACGCCTACGCGACGCTTACACAGCTTAAACGCATTAACGCAGCCTCTACTGGGAGTCAAAAGTTATAAGTTTTGCATAACATATTTGCCCGTACAGACGCTAGCACATCAAGCTACCCGAAACTGTCAAATTTTCCCAATCAACTTTGAACCTTATGCTCTAGCGATAAAGTTGAAAATCTATTAAAGAAATTTGACAGATTGTAGTAACTTGGATGTGGTAGCGTCTGTACATACTCCTTACACGCCTTCCCTAACAACCCCCGTTATCGCCGCTTCAAAAACGGCACAGTCACGCAGCCAAAACCTTAGGTTTATTATTTGAAAATGGAGTCGGTAAGTCCATAGCAATACGGGAGCTTTTTGTGAGGTTCTTGTTGATAACTCAAACGCAAATTACTTTTGAATTGTCAAGGAGTTGGTCAGTTAGTCAAAAGGTTGAAGCTAGTTTCCCGTGCCGAAAAGTAGATCTCTCTCGAGAAACGGCAAGAAACTCCATGGACTCTTTTGTGTTGTGGACCGCTGGTCGTTTGTTCCACTGTAAAAAGCTTTTGAGTATGATTTATTACGTGCAGTTGTATTATAGAGGTATGAGGAACAGGGTGTAAAGTTCACTCAACCTCCATAGAAAAGGGAGGATCCTCCGACCAGACGGGTGTTGTGTCTGGCGGGCAACTGCCCGGTGATTCATGTCGGGCCGTTGTATCTATGCTAGTTGCGCGGTAAACTCTGCTTGCGCGATGCAGGATTTTGCGTGACGTCAGTATGACGCGTTGTTTGCATGTGGCGTTGTAGATACCGCTACAGTATCTAGTGTTTTGTTGTTGTATTGGTCTCGTGGTCGCAAGCGCGAGTGCTGAGCGTGGGGTCCTGAGTTCAATTCCCGGGTCGGGCAAAGTATTTTTAGGTTTTTTCTTAGTAACAGTCCGGAGTTTGGAAGTTGGCGGTGTGATACCCCCGTGCCTAGGGAAGCACGTTAAGCCGTTGGTCCTGTGCCTGATCTCTCTCCGGTCGTGTCGGATTGCCGTCCCATCGGACTATGAGGGAAGAGGGAGTGCACCTGTGTCTGCGCGCACACTTGTGCACTATAATGTCTCCCGCGCCGAAGGCTAGTCTCCGTTGAGATTGGCCGCCGTGACCGAAATACGGTCTGGAGGACTTTATTTACTTATTTGGTAACCTAAGCGCCTTAGGTATAAGAATGTTACCTGATCGATATTGTCCTGTGGTATCGAGCAAACGTCTCCATACAGCGTGAGAGCTTCATATAGACGCGCGGCTGCACATCGCCGTACGTAGCGGTCTGCGTAGCACAGGTAGATCACTAGCTGACCTAAAGACTTGCTGCAGACTACGCCTCCCACCTAGAAAAAAGTTTGTTGTTAGTTTTTACTAGCTCTTGTCACGTTCACAAGTGTTTTGAAAAGTATAGGGCACCACTATAGTCACACTAGCAGCGCCCCGCGGTTTTACCCGCATAAGTGTCGATCCCGTGGGAATATCGGGATAAAACTATCCTATGTCCTTCCCCGGGATGCAATCTATCTCTCTGCCAAATTTTATCTAAATCCGTTCAGTGGATTGGGCGTGAAAACGTAACATACAGACTGACAGACAGACAGACAGATAGTTACTTTCGAATTTATAATATTAGTGTGGATAATTTGCATTTCATAAAATGGCCAGGCCATTAAAAAGGATAGGTTGATGTCAATTCTACATTCAATAATTGGTCGAAGGTGTATGCTATTTTGATCTTTGTTACAAATAATTAATTATACTTTTCTATGCAGTCTGCTCAGTGCCGTAGATTCAGGAAAAAATAAGGGAAAGAATATGGAAACTGACAAAGATAATAAAATCCTTGACTGTACAATAGTAGAATTGGCGCCCAGGCCTCTGATAATTAAATTGCAACACTGCCGTGCTAAGCACAAAAGCGGTATCTCAAAAAAAATTGTAAAGTTGATTTTTGTGTCGCTTAGCACGGCAGAACAGCAAATCAAATCACTGGAGAAAAGATTTGTTGGCAGATTGATGGTGGTTAGTGTCAACCGTCTATCAACACGAAATTCTTTACTGAGCCAATTTTTCCCGAAGCTGAAAATTAGATTGGTCTTAGGTCCCGAATATCCGACATATTTGTGTTGGCGTATTCTCATTTAGCATCTGGTGAAAAAAAATCTCTTTGATTTACGTGACAGATATTCACAAAATCCTCGCCCAAAGTCAACAAAATCTAGATTAATTCTGATTGCCTAAAAAGAAAAGATTGATAAAAGAATATTTGTAGTTATTACCTGAATTAATTGACACAAAACGTTGATGGAATCCAAGAGCTTGTAAATGTTCTTCCCTCCACGCAGTTCCAGCTGGAGATGCTTCAATATATCCATGGCAAACGTGGATTCAGGATCGTCCAGTATCGGCGAAATGGAACCTATAAAAAATAATAAGAGCAAACTTGAATTCTTCTAGGTCGTTTTACCCGGTATCTTAACAACAGTTTATAAGGTCGAATATTTCGGTTCGGTTACGAAATGAATTCTTTAAATGGTGGTGAAAACCACATTAAAATTTGTAGCGTAGTTTAGAAGAAAACGTGGTCACGGTTTATAATATGTATAGAAGTATTAAAGCATACCTGAACTCAACAGCCTATCCAAGAAATTAAAGATAGGTCCAGTAATCCTCTTGACATGCAAGTTGTCTGCAAACACTTTGATGATAGTGTCACAGATGGACGTTAACATTTCTTTGTCGCCGTGCAGCGTGTTGAGATATGCGTAGAGGGACTGAGTTGTATGTTTTACCTTTGAATAAAATAATAATAATATTAAAAAAGTTGCAAGAATAAATGCTTCGTCCATGGAGGTATTAATGATATTTAATTTCAGCAAATTGGTTAAATAAAAAAACACTTTTACACTTCAAATGGAAACAGTAATATTTTAAACCTATATGGGGTTGGTGCTTCCTAACCGACTACTCTGAGAAGACTGCTGGACAAACTTCTTTTAATCCCAAAAGAAATTCAAAGTTATATTGGCATATAGTAAGTAGACTTTATAACTTTGCTACCCATATCTGAAATTGATTAAAACAATCTTGAAATAGTTCGTGTTTAGTGTACTAGCTTTTGCCCGCGGCTTCGCCCGCGTAAGTCGTAAAATATCCAAAGGAAACGTACTACCGGGATTAAAAGTACCCTGTATGTGTTAATTCAAGTTTCCGACATCTTCAACAATCATCATTATATTAGAGCCAATTTACACAAAACCACCTAAAACCTTGGTTGTAGGTATCACTCCTTCCATTAGTGAAAACCGTATGAAAATAGTTTTTGAGTTTATCGCGGTCAGTCACGCGGATTTGTTTTATAATACCGACTTATTGACAATTCAAAAGTGCCTGAAAATGGTTTAATTGAAATAAATGCTTGGAGTTTGAGTTTAAATAGTATATAAGATCAAGCTCACGCACAAAAATGTTGGAAGTTAAAACGAGTGTAATACATTATTGGTACTTTAGAGAAAGATTTTATAATTACAAAATATACTCATAATTTTCAAGTTATATGCCAGAAAAAAATTACATACCAAACTTTCAGTCAACTCGCCACCACTGACGATCAATCCCTTGATAACGCTGTATCTATAGTCAGGATAGTTCAGCAACTGCACGAATCTCGGCATAGTATGTCCCGGGAACAGCCACAGTACCACGTTGGAGTTCTCACTCGTGATTGGCTGATCAATATCCTCGACCTCTTTTGTAGGTGGCTTTAATTCGACCTCTTCGCAGGGGAAGATGCGTTTTAGTGCATCGTGATGCGGAATGTTTGATATTGGTGGATCGCTGTGGAGAAGAAAATTATTATTTTTTTACGCTCTGGGTGATTATTTTTGCACCAAAAAGTTAAGGGTCAGAACTTTTTTAATATAATAACTTACAATTCTTTATTATCACTTTGGGCCGTACCAGATAAGCTACTTTTATCATCAGGAACAGCGATATAAGCCCTTTTCAGGATTTTAAAACGGCGCTCAAAAGCAGCGATTCAAAACGCGATGTTTCATCGCAGCAATCATTGAAATGGGCGAGTTTACTATCGTGACCGAACGCAGAGAGCTAACAAATCACGTTGCAGCGTAGATAAAGTCGTAAAGTGAACAGATAAAGGATCCGATCCAGCAGCTGTCTTACTACCCTCTTTCAGGGACGAAAACCGAGGTTCGTAGCCCACAATGGGTGTCCTTAGCATGTAGTCGCTTGGTTTATTTTTTTTGCCCTGTTTGGAGACTTTAATTAGGTAAGGCCAGAACAGCCCGGTTATGCAGCTGACAACCTTTTTTGTTTGTTTTCGGGGTGGAACTCTCATGGATTTCCTCTGCCATAGAGTAAGCAAGGGTTTATCAGGCTCTTACTGACTTATACCCACCCCAGTGTTAGGCTGCGGGAGCGAATGCGACTTTCGCTGGCCCGGAACTGACAACCTCATAAGTTGACCTGACTTAGAAAAAAAAGAAGTTAAATAAAGGATGTATTTCTTACTTATAAATCAAAGACGTGAATATCCTGCCGGCATGCGCGCGCGTGCGATCTATCTTCTCGACGGCTTGTTGTGCGACGCCGCACATGATCTCTTTGATCACTCGCGGAGAATTTAGTTGAGGAGCTTCCACGGCGCATTGACGGCAGAGTGACAGGAGTCCTACGGGTTTACATACGAGGAAATTATGTCTAGGAGTAGTTCAAGGGTTCGCAGATAAATAACAGCCGCACATATTGATCGGTTTGTGAGATGTGCATAAGTTGCTATCGTAAATAGTACTTGGAGGAGACATGCACACGAGTGTGGACATTGGTTCATGGAGAGAGGCCTACGACCCGCAATGGATTCAGTCGGGCTGTGGATGATGATAAACCGCGGTCATCTTATGCATGGGTGATCATTCTTACACATCTAGAACCTAAGCAGTCTCGAAAATAAGTTAAGTCACCTCATCATCATCATTTCAGTCTAAAAACATAGACATGGACCTCCTCAAGCATCGCCTCTTCGACCGATTCTGTGGTTCTCACATCCAGCAGATTCCTGAGGTCTTCACCAGGTCATAGATACACCTTGTGAGAGCCCTTCAACAGTTAAGCCACCTGTTAAGCTTATATTACGTCTCAGTCTGCTGAACACAGGTTTCTCCCAAGTTGCAATACACAAAACCCGCCTATTCGCCTTCCACGTGCAGTATGTCCCTGTCACGTCATCAACACACGGACTGACCACAGCCCAAACATCAGACCATTTGTCTTTTACAATATCGGTAGTTTGCGCAGAAATTTGATTGTAAAAGTACAACAGCACGTCGATATTTTACAGTTTGACCTTGAAAGCGTCACTTATTTCGTAGGTTTACGAAATCTAAGGCTTACTAGTGGATATACCAGCTGCCTATAAAATATTGATATCTAGCGCACTAACCTGTCATGCTAGCTTCTCTGACCCACGCGCCGATATCGCCCCTCATATCAATAGTGTATTCAGAGAGGGAGTCTAACAGGGCCGCTACTATTTCTTCAACGTAATTCTCCACACCCCCAACTATTCCTTGAGTTTGGCACACTTCGGTGAGACCGACGACAGCGTCACGACGTCCTTCGGCCCATTTCTGCGTACCTTCCATCAGTTTCGTGCATTTTATTAGCGATTGGATCACTGTAGGTAGGTGTTCTGTTAGGACGAATTTTGGGAGCGAGCCTGAAATGGATTTTAAAAAAAGTTGATGAGCAATGTGTGTGACTCTATTTTAGATATCAAGATTCATAAAATTTTTAGTAGAAGTATAATGAACATAATGGTGGGACCGTTTTGTGTTTCTAACGCAGTCTGTAAGACTAAAGAATCTTAACAAGCCAAAATGTTCAGTTTATAGAACAGCAAACCCCAGATTTATATTTCACGTATGTATTTCTAGTCGAGGACATCTAATTAATTGAATATCGACAGTTCATTTTATGTTTGATATCGCAAAATAATGGCGATATTCGCCTCGGCAAAGATGACAAATAACCGTAAAATTACCACAAAAATACTCACCAACAGCCCTAGCATATCCCATCCTCAGTACTAGCCCGTTTACCCCAGTATTGGTCAGCTGTTCACAGTACTTATCCATCAGCTGCTTGCGCTTTTCCTTAGCGGTCAGGTCTCCGTACTGCAAGTTGTCGTCACGTAAGTAATGGTCGAAGACTAAAGGGAGAGCGTAGATCGCCTTTTCGCGAATGGCTTGGACTTCGTGGGACAGACATTCTTCTATTAGACTGAGCCATTCGTCTGTGAAATAATAAGAATATAGATTAGATAGATATTATTAACGGGAATTTATTGTATGTATGTTACAGGAAGAAATTTATTTATAGTATGGTTTCTTGAGGGAGGCTTATGTCCAGCAGTGGACGTCTTTCGGCTGAAATAATGATGATGATGGTTTATTTGTTAAACCCAAGAAGAGTGATGTATTTTTTTTCTCTAAAGATCTGCCGTGGCATAACTAAAATGCCGTTATCCGACATCTGGTCGATTTTTAACTTTTAATGATATTATAAAGAGAAAAAAAAAATCTACGGATCTGTTTCCGAATTTTAAATACCTTGCTATTCAAGCTATTGAAAATTCGGAAACAGATCCATAGATTTTTTTCCCTTTACAATATCATTAAAAGTTAAAAATCGACCAGATGTCGGATAACGGCATTTTAGTTATGCCACGGCAGAGATATAAACGTCACAGACTTATTACTTTAATTATTTTTGGTTAGTATGATAATTTTTAGGGCATTAAAATCTTGTACATCATTTATTAAAGTGGAAAAAAAAAAATTAATTGTAACCATAACTACATCAGCAATTGTCGATCATTCTCATCCTGTCTCGGGCTTATATATTTCATGAAAGAAGGACAAACCAGCAGACCAACAAACACTTTCGCAGTTATCTATACATATAATAAAATTGTAGAAAAGTGGTGTCTGTACAATAGAAATATATAAAAAAAAGTAGCAGGAGTTGTTATTATATCGATGCCGAACCCGAAATTGTAATTACATTTTTTTTTGTCTGTTTGTCTGTGTGTTTGTGCACGCTAATATCAGAAACGGCTTATTCAATTTAGATGCGGTTTTCACTAATATATTGTAGTCAGCTTCACTTAACATTTAGTGTTTATTTCATGTCAATCGGTTCATAAATAAAAAAGTTATGTCAATTTAAAGAATCACGGCGAACATTTGTTAAGGTATTCTATCAGAGTACGTACACGACACGCCTCGCGCCTGCGCGTCCGTGGCTATATAAAGCGCGCTGAGAGCCACGCCGCTGCCCGCCCCACCGACGCTTTTTTTTTTTTCAGTATTGGAAATCATCAAATGACCCCTCCCGCTCTGGGTGGAGCGGAAGGGAGTGTCAGACTCTTACTGACTAAAACCCACCCGTGATCCTTTCTTAGCCCTTTATGTTCCGGGCCAGCGGTAACCCTTTCGGACAATCCCGCTGATCCGGCAGGCTTCGGCCCTGACGGGCCCCTCCGAATGATGCTGACATCTCTTTGAGGTGCGCGTGGAACACGTACGCGCCGTCCGGCACGGGCCTGGTCCTGAGCGGACGGTGAGCTACCCATTACTCACTGCCCGCAGGCCCGCGCCTACGGTGGCGGGGAGTCGCCGCGTGGCTCCCGACGCCCGGAGCGTCTCCCGCGGCGGCTGGGACGGGAGGCTCTCTCCCCCAGTCGTCTCGCCGCCTCCTTCGCTAGCATGACTGCTTCGCAGAAGGAGGCGACTGCCCCCCACTCCCTCTCGCCCCGGACCATGGCTTGAAACAGGCCCGGACGCGAGAGGTCACCGCCGCTGCCGATCGCCTCAACGAGGACACGGCGGTGCTCCGCCCAAGCGGGGCAGACCTCCACCGTATGCTCCACCGTGTCCTCTGGGCGATCCTGGCAATGGTGACACCCGGGCGTTTCCTCCCGCCTGATTATGTGCAGGAATCTCCCAAAACTTCTGTGTCCGGTGAGGACCTGCGTCAGGCCGTAGGTGAGGGCGCCATGACGCCTCTCTAGCCACTCCTCATAGAGGGGTCTTACCGCCGCTATCGTGGCGTGCCCTCCCCACCGACCCTTGCTCTATGTAGCTGGGCCGCAGCTGAGCCTGTAGATTTAAATTCCCGACTGTGACCTCCGAGTTTGTTTCGGCCTTTCTTCTCAGAGTAGTCAATTAGAAAAAGCCGACCCCATCGTTCTTGAATGATGATGATGTTCGTGATGCGGAAGCGGTGCGCATCCTTGGTCCGTAGGGTGAGGGGCAGCGCCAACAGCATCCTGTCAATGATAGCGAGCAGGCTTGATTGTGCGTTTGTGAACCACTGCTGCAGGGTTTCGGCTGGGCCTGTCACCGTGCATTAGTGATGTCACAATCTGTTTTTGTGTTTTTGGTTTTGTTGTATTACTAACATAGTCTGTAAGTATATTGTTACTAACACTATGAGTCTTGCTACTTGAAATAAATTATTATTATTATTAAATAATCAAAAATCGATCCAGCCTATCTCAACTTGCTGCCTTCTCCCCAGCGATGCCCTAAGCCGAGGTTCGTACACCACAGGGGGTGCCCTTAGCGTGTAGTCACTTAGTATACTTAGTTAATTGAAGCCCCTGGCTGGAGGCTTTGAGTTCTCTCAAGGCAGTCACAAGACAGTCCGGTTAAGTAGTCACGACCTCTCAAGGTCAACTACGAGATGCCATACTTAAAAAAAAACACGCCGCTGCCATAAGGATTCAGTTATTCGTAGCGAACGCACGTATAACGACCAAGCAGCAACAATAAACGCTGAAATTTTGAGCTATGTTCCGGGGGATTATGTTGAGTATATCTCCATTAACAGAGTCATGGAAGAAGGAGAATCTACAAGCTACCCAGTAGAATTTTTAGAATCCCTCAATGCTCCTGGACTACCAGCACATAAAATAAAATTAAAAGCAGGCGTACCCATAATGCTTCTTAGAAATTTAAGCCCCCAAAACTTTGCAATGGCACCAGGTTAAAAGTGACCAATTTACAACGAAATCTGATAGAAGCAGAGATTTTAACAGGGTGTGGAAAAGGTGAAAGTGTTTTCATTCCTCGGATTCCTCTCATTCCAAACAATTTTCCATTTAGTTTTAAACGAGTCCAGTTTCCAGTCAGCCTATTTTTTGCGATGACAATTAATAAAGCCCAAGGTCAGACGCTGAAAGTTGTGGGTGTAGGTCTAAGTATCAGCTGTTTCTCGCACGGTCAGTTGTATGTGGCTCTGTCGCGGGTTAGCAATCCTAGGAGCCTGTATGCTTTCATCCCCGATGGCCATACGTCAAATATCGTATACAGAGAAGCATTACTGTAAAGTAAATTTTAGCTACCCAACGGTATTTATGTAATTCAAAATATGCTGCCCGAAAAGTCACTATTACACGCGGACGAAGTCGCGGGCACAGCTAGTAATATTAGTATAATAGTCAATGCAAATCAAGATGATCTACGTCGTAAGATCTTTACGCCATTGAGATAAGGTTTAAATTATGGTTAACTCTACAGGATCACTTGAAAATATCTCACCAATAATCTCATGTCCATGGTAAGGCGCATTGGCGAGCGACAGTGACGCGATGCAGTGGCAGCACGCTTGCCGCATGAGCTCTCCGCCCAGCCCGCGGAACTGTTGCCGGGAGCGCAGCGACGCCACCAGGCCGCGCACCGACACCGATACGTCTTCCGATATTAAGGTGTCTGCGGTCTTGCCTATAACGATGGAAAATGTGATAAGTCTGTTTTGAATGGGTTCTTCTTTTCTATAGTTGTATCTTCGAAAACTTAGGCCCTTTGTACACGGCACGGTTTCACGGTTCCAGGGTAGCCCGCGAAATTCAATTTTATTAAACGGTTTTTGCAATTTGCCGGTCAGTATTAAGTTGTACGTTGATACGTACAACTTAATACTGACCGTAGTGTATTTACAGAATTATAATCATTAAAGTCGTATAATCGTAGTGTATTTACAGAATTATAATCATTAAAGTCATCAACACACGGTGTATAAACAGCGCCGCAGAAAAAACGTGTCTGTCAACAAGCTTCCATATTGATCTATACAACCGTGAAGAAACGTACATACATACACACGGCGTATAAATGGTGCCGTAGAAAAAAACGTGTCCGTATACAAGCTTCCATGGTGTTCCATATAACACTGACGAGCGTGCCTACACACGACGAATAAACCGTAGATTTCACGGCAAGAAAAACGTGTGTGTGCAAAGGGCCTTACACCAAAGCGTGGTGTGATATTAAGGTCGCATCCTACCAATCTTTTATACATAGAAAAAGTCTTAGACAGAGAATAAATTTCGAAATTTTGACAGTTTTTTCATACTAGGACTGTCAGATGTCAATTTTATTCCACGGATAAAAGTTAGCCGACTTTGGTAAAATCGGCCCTTATTGTATTTATTAATTAAACAATTTAATGGTGTTATATTTTACTGGTAACTAGTCTAACTCACTTTTAAATAAAAAATGACGGTAAAAATTGCTAGAGAATTAGCTAGACTGACTAACTAGATGTTTTTTCGTGCCTGCACGAGTTAGCCGCCGCCTCCACTAATGAACGTAATAAACTTGTGTATAAGTTGTGCAACGCAAATGTTTTTATTTGATGCTGCGAAAAAAAAAAACTTACAACAAATACAGCAAATTTATTTTTTATAGCTTTGGTTTTCTAGGAAAGCGGGTTCGTTGTAATCATAACGACCGTCATAAAAATCTGTAATATTTGCCAGTATTTGAAATAAAAATATCAAAAAATGCTCTGTATTTTGACAGCCGTTAAGTGACCGTTTACCGTTTTCTTAGTGGCTTTCCACACGTCCCGGCAACCGGCGAAGTGTCATTACACTTCGCCGGTTGCCGGGTCGTGTGTACATGGCATTCCATGTACAGACGCCAGCACATCAAGCTACTACAATCTGTCAAATTTCTTTAATAGATTATCAAATTTATCGCTAAAGCATAAGGTTCAAAGTTGTTTGGGAAAATTTGACAGTTTCGGGTAGCTTGATGTGCTTTCACATGTACCGACGTAGTTTGCCTGGCGAAGTGTTACCGAATAGTCGGCACCGGCTAGCCGGCAACCGGGACGTGTGAAAAGGCACTTAGAAAACAAAAGATTAAGAGAGTTCTACATTTTTAAATGGTTTAACATTGAAAGCTTCTACTGGGTAAGCTCACTCCATCGTAGACTTTGTGTGTCATCTCTGACCTAGATTAGAGTCAAGAGCAACCCCATTTCAAATAAAAAAAGCAATAAAAAAAACATACCATTTGCCAGTTTTGCCTGGGAGAGTGCATAGATAGCTTCACCGATAGCAAGAATAGCGCCATGTCGTACGTTCAAGTCAATAGACTCCGTCTTTTTCACCAACTTAGGAAGCACTTCCGCCGCCACGTAATCAGGGATCTAAAACATAATAACATTGGAGTGAACCTATTAACATAACAATATCATTACATTAACGGTAAGATAAGGGGGCCTAAAAATACCACTTTGGCAGTATCATAAAAGAATAACATTATGAATCATAATGCACAGTTAACTGTAAGTTAATCGTGTCAAATCCCATTGGTGAAGGATTTTTCAGTTATTTTTTTGTCTGTGCTAAAATACCAATCAATCCAATTCAAATCCAATCCCAATCTCTTTGATTATACCTACGTAGTGCAGCGAAAAAAAGAAAAACACGGACTGGCTTCGCCATATTATGATTCATAAAGTTATCCTTTTATGATTCTGCCAGTGGCCTTTTTTGGCCCAAAGACCGCCCATTGTGGCACCCCTTGTAAAAATTCTACATTTATATCTGTAACTAGCTTTTGCCCGCGACTTCGTCCGCGTGAAATTTCTTGCTCAAATGCTATCAAATGCAAAAATATTTTTTCAAATCCGACGTAGTTTCAGAGATTAGCGCGAAACAAACAAACTCTTTAGTTTTATTATTAGTGTAGATATTTATGGTGTACGAGAGTATTCTATTCTATGGTATTATAACGTGTCCGCACTGTGTGTGTCTTTGTACCTTCACAGTCAAGATAGGTTATATAAGATCCCATTAAAATAGATGGACAAACTTTTAGAAATCATTCAGACTACCAAATTATGACTATGGTAAAAAAATATATAAGAAAAACTCATAGATACTTACAAGAAAAATAATAATTAGCTAACGAAAATAGGCTAATGTGCCAGCAATTTATTATTTTAGGTCTAAATAAAATCACTTAATCAGTGTTTTTTGCTTGGGTATGTTTGGTTAGACGAACTGAGCGCTGTGTTAAAATTTGTCCATCTATTTTAATGGGAAGCCACCGCGTCGTACCTACAGTCGTCAAAAACAACACAGAAGTGCCTAAAGTCACAGTAGCCGAAATCCAGATGAGATGTATTATTATTAATATTGAAGTGGATTTAATTTTATGGATGAACTGGCTGTTGGCCGTGACTTCATCTGCGAGTATTTTTTTTTGTATTTAGTACAAATATCCTGGATGAAAAGTTAACTTTAGATTTCGCTCGGATGACGTAAGCGCGCGATATGTCGATGGCGAGAGCGGTAACAGCGCGGGGGTCGGAAGGGGCCGCTCGGGTCTCAAGTTAACTCTTGAGGGTTTTATAGAAAATGATGACGAGGAAGATAAACAAATAATTAATCTTACATCACGCATCTTTGCGATTTACAGATTTTCAAAAAATTGTGAACGGTTTGTTATAAACTATGGCACGGAAAAACGACATCAAATATACTAAAATAAGTTAAATAAAATAAAAACTAATCCTACTTAACCTAAGCAGCACAGAAAATTAAATTATGACATAAAAGCTGTCAAGCTATCATTTTGACAATTCTGAATTTGAACATTATTCTTGCCGCAAGTTGTAGATGGCCAGCAATAGTCCAGCAAAAAGGGTTTATATGAGTTTTTAACTCATATAAACTCTTTTTACAGCGAGGCTAATGAAGTTCCCAAATATGTCAACGCATTTGGCAAACAAAACTGGAAATATGAATGAGGGTTCAGCTGGACAATGTGTCAGTACATTAACTGTTGTTCCCATGTCTCGCAGTCTCAGAGTAGAATGAGCATAACAGCAAGTTACTTGGTCGCCTGCGTGACACCATTTTTTAATAATAATAGTTCTCCAGAGCGTATTTCGGTCATGGCGGTCAATCTCAACTAAGACTAGCCAGCCGCCTTCGGCGCAGGAGATATTATAGCGCACAAGTATGTGCACAGACATAGGTGCACTTCCTCTTCCCTCACTCTTAGTGATTCCTTTGGGAAGACAATCCGACACGGCCGGCAGAGATCAAGCACACCATTTTTTAACAAAATATTAAACAAACAAACCTTTTCAGTCAGCTTATTAAGCGCTTTAGCAGCTATTTCCCTTATGGCACAATCCCAATGTTCCACTTTCAAATCAACAAGATGGTCTATGAGCGGCTGGGTATATTCTTTGTAGGAAGCCACTTGCGGGGCTATTACTAAGTAGGCATTGTTCCTAGGTCCTACAGACTGGAAGTCAGCCGTTGTTAGTATGTCGATACCGTGAGGGAACATGCCGTGTCTGCCTACGTTTTCTTGGTAAGCAGCTGATGCTGCACGGCGGCAATTGATCTGCAAAAAAAGGTTGTAAGTGTACTTGTATTCGTTTTTACGTGTATTCGTTAGGAGAGTAATATCATAACAATGCATAGTGAGTTTTTGAAAAGGGGGGATGTTGTCAAACAAGACATGAGCTCAGATATGGTAAAAATACATAATGTACAGACGCCAGCACATCAAGCTACCCGAAACTGTCAATTTTTTTCAATCAACTTTGAACCTTATACTTCAGCAATACAGTTTAAAATCTATTAAAGAAATTTGACAGATTGTAGTAGCTTGATGTGCTGTCGTCTGTACTTTTAATTTTTTAACAAATAAATGGTTTCGTCGAAAACGAAATCCAATTTTTTTTTTTGCCTGTGCACTAACAGAAAGACACAGATTTTCTTTTTTAAATCATTATTTATAAGTAATTATGTAACGATAGCCTCCTGTGTGAGAAGTGGAAACATTATAGGTTGACTATTACGTAACAATAAAATCAATGTTACCTCTCTATCAAAGCACGCAGTACTGATCAGCGCATTAGCTAGCGCCACCGCGTAGGGCTGCAGCGCGGCGGCGTCGTACGCGCGCGCGAAGGCCCACGCCGCGTGGCACGCCGAGTCCCGAGCCGCGCGCCCGCCGCCCCCGCCCGACGCCGCGCGCGCCTCATCGCGCCGCAGCGCGCTCACCACGCTCGCGATGCCGAGACCCACCTGGGTGGGCGACAGGAGGCCGCGACGGGCTGTGGGGAGTGCGGAAATAATGTGATGTTGTGAAATTTTATTTGTGTTTGGGATGCTAAAGATAACATTCGTTACACCCAGTGAACAGAGTTAGCATCGTAGCTCCCAATTACTTATTCGCCAGTCAAAATAAATTCCACTATTAAGAGTAAACTAGTCGCGAGCTCGAACTCACTGCTGGTCATGGCCAAAAAGCACGCTATCTCACCTAGCTTCGTATCCAACAGAGCTAGTATCAGTGATGATCAGTTAGACTCTAGTCTACGCGCCCAACGTCTAGTTCTCACGCACAGAAACACCGTTCCGAACTGACAGGCGCGTAAAAAAATTCGAAAAGTGCTTTGGAAAATCGAGTTTTATGAAAAAACCACTGCATAAATCAATTACAAATATAGTTTATTGACCTCTTTGATAATTGAGCTTTGTCGGTACGGACTTGGTTTTGAAGATTTCACTTTTATTACTTATTTACACCCAAAGTTACGTTAGTAAAAATAGCAAGAAAAACGAATCTTTGTTGGCTCATAAGTTTTTAATTGCTTTTTATTTTACTATTCTGTTTCCGTAGAGGCAAAAGTTAAATAAGTCGAAACGATATCATGTTTATCTTTGGATGCACAATGTCAAACAGTGAGGTAATACTCTCCCGAAATTTGTATGGAAAAAATATCGACTAGTGGCACCTTAAGATGTAAAACTGTGACTTTATATTAACGACTACAAACAACATAATGTTTAGGTCCGCTTGCTCCACTAATCACTGAATTTATTTAACGCTAAATATTATTTAAAACCACATTCTGTCAAAATTTGGATCAAATGAGTTTCGTGATTTGTCATGCAAGCAAACCTAAATTCAAACTCAAACTCAAAGCATTTATTTCAATTAAACCATTTACAGGCACTTTTGAATGGTCAAAAAGTCGGTCAGTCAGAAAATATGAAGCTAGTTGCCCATTCCAAAGCGTACCTACGGTTTGGAATGGGCAACTAGCCTATGGAGAAGAACGGGCAAGAAACTCCATGGACACTCTTTTAAATTACATTTTTACATAAATATTAGTTACATTATTAATGTTGAATTTATAATTATATGTGAGAACGATGTAAAAAAGACGTACGCGTTAAAAGCGCCCAGAGTACAGCAAATAGTAAGAAAACTACAATTCAAAATTAAAATAATTAAAAATAAGCCGAGGCAGCTAAGTGATGACCAGCCCCAACTAACGGCTCCCGAACATGACGCATAGATCAGTACCATTCAGCTCAACCATTTTGAAGGGAACTAAATGATCCAACACACGCGCTACCATCAGCGAGACATTTGTGTGAGCATGACATACTATCAGCCGCCAGGGCACATTCAAGTCAATGAAAGACACATTAGCCGGTAAATGGTACATAGGGTATAGTACATACATAGAACTCACATCTGTGCTTTGCAATTATACAATACAATGGAAATTGAGTTTATACAATGCAAAGATAGTCTTACAATCTTCAGCAGCTCCAACAGTATTTTCAAGTGTTAATCAATTAGTTGTGGTTGTGGAGCAGGACCAGTATTGAGGCAGGCATTTTTACCAGCGATGTAATCCCCTAACTTATAATATGCCTGACTGCAGTGTGCGTTTTATCTCATTCAGTTGAAGAATGTGGGGAGGTATTTTATTATAACATTTTAAACAGTACCCCATAAAAGGTCTACTTTAGCCAGTCTGAAACCTGGTTGAACTAATAGGTCCCTATTTCTAGTACTACAATAAAATTATGTCTTTCACCTCTTTTACTAAAAAGATGTAAGTTTTTTCTTATATACATGATGTTTTCGTAGATATATTGACAAGGCACCTTCGTGGTGTTAATTTCCTTAAACAGTTCCCTTAGAGAATCGCGCCTGCGGAGATTATAAATGGCTGTGATGGCTCTTTTTTGCAGAATAAAAATAGAATCGATGTCTGCAGCCCGTCCCCAAAGTAAAATACCTTAAGACATGATACTATTAAAGTAACTAAAATAGACTAGTCTCGCGGTATCTACAGATCAGTAAATTATAAGCTGCTGAACTTAGCCGTCCTGCAAGAGATGTTAAATGAGGACCCATTGTAGCCTTGAGTCGAGCGTGATTCCTAGGAAAACAGTTTTATCGGCAAATTCTAGTTTCTCTTGATTCAATATTATCTCACAATCACTACTCTTGACATTTGGTAAAGAAAATCGTATGCACTTATTTTTTTTTTCCAATTATTACTTAATTATTAGCAGTGAACCAATTTTGGACCTGCTGTAGGGCGTTATTTACGTCGTCAAAATTTGTAGCACGTCTATTTACCTTAAAAATTAAGGAAGTGTCATCAGCAAATAACACCATTTGTGGTTGTTTTTTTAATAAATGGAGTAGATCATTAACATACACTAAAAAGAGGAAAGGACCCAATATCGAGCCTTGTGGCACACCTATTTTTACTGTTAAACCATGTTAATTGACACCATTTATTTGAACTTGCTGTTGTCTATCATTTAAATAAGAACTAATTAAACTGAGCGCAATTTTTCCAAGCCCGTAATGCTCAAGTTTCAAAAGCAAGGTTTCGTGATCGACACAATCAAATACTTTAGAGAGGTCATAAAAGATTCCTATGGAGTCTTCGGCCTCCTCCCACGCGTTAAAAATGTGTTTTAATAAGGTTACACCGGCGTTGGTCGTACAACGCGTCCCTTGGTGAAACCATATTGTTGATCGTGAAGGATTTCATGATCAACAATATGGATCAAAGACCGACGAAGGGACGGGCGTCGGGGTGTTCTCCAACGACCTAAACATTAAGATATCCAAACCACTTGGAATGCTCAACTCCGTTTACCAAGCAGAGTGTGTAGGTATTATCCAAGCGGCACACGCTATAGAGGCCAGGAGGGTTACGGATACCAATATCCGAATACTCTCCGACAGTGCCTCAGTTCTTCAATCCCTAAAGAGTAATCAGATCACGTCGAGACTAACACTAGAATGCCACAAGGCCCTAGAACGAATCACGGTACTAAATCGCAACACAATAACGCTACAATGGATTAGAGAGGTCACAGTGGATCACTTGGAAACGATGCGGCTGACGAACTTGCCAGAAGAGGATCCAGCACAAGACCCTACGGACCTGAACCCATTGTGCCCATTCCTTTCAAGCAGCTAAGAAGCTGGTTAAAGGATCACACTCGAATACAAGCGGAAAAATGGTGGACCTCGACACCAGGATGTAGGCAATCCAAGGAAGCTATGCCATCCCTGGATACAAAGCTGACCAGGCGCCTTCTGCGCCTGGACAGAGACAGCCTGCGCCTGGTGGCGGGGACCATCACTGGACACTGTTCACTAAATAAACACTTCCATACCCTGGGAATCACTGACAGTCCCCTGTGCAGAGCATGCATGGAGGCGGAGGAAACGGTGGCGCATGTGCTTCTTGAGTGCACAGGCGTTACCAAGATTCGCGAGGAGACCCTGGGAACACCAACATCCCTTGCGGATGCCCTGAGGAGACCGGGAAGTCTAATCTGCTTCTGGAGGGAGGTGGGCTGGTTGGTGTAATCGGCCACCATGGCTCACGCACAATGGTCCACTTCAAGGACTAAGTGCGGAAACCTAAACCCCATGATAGATAGATAGATAGAAGGATTTCATTCGTGTTAAAATGATTGAGCATTTGATTAATCATTATCTTTTTCAAACACCTCATTCAAAACCGGCAACACGGATAGTAAAGATGCCAATAATTATAGACCCGTGTCTATAATTATTGGTATCTCTACTGTCCCCGGATTTGTCAAGTGGTATTATCTTACTGCATTTCATTAAATCGGGGAAGACTCCTTGATCAACACACGAATTATATACTAAGGCTCGGTAATTTATCGATTATTAGCCTATTGACTGAACTGCAGGATGAAAAGTCCTATCCCTCTATAAAATATGTGTATTCTAAAACATTACCTAATTCAGCCAACGCCATACACCCTCCATGCCAGGCGGTCTCCCGTTCGTTCTCGGCGAACAACGACAACACGCTGTCACACACATCAGCCGCCGCGAGAGCTGGCAACCTCGCGCCGATGCGACCCACGCCTTTAGCTGCCGACCATCGCACCACGGTGTCGTCATCGCGGAGGGAACATAGTAGGAGTTCCACTACGTCTTCTACCTGAAAAAACACTTGAATGAAAAACTGTTAGAACAAACTTCTTTAGACAGGTAAATATGTAAATGTTTAGTTTTTTACATATTCTGAAATCAACATTTTCTGTTTATTTTTGCATCACCATCATCATACACAAATCCGTTACGATCCCACTATAAAAATTTCGCTTCCTCTATTGCATGTTATGCCCTTGTTCCTGTGGCAGTCATATCCATTAGTTGCAGTGTATTGTCGGGGCTTTTAATGAGGTACTTCCACTACTCTTCTCTAGTTTGATGTAGAATAAACATTGGTAGCCTTTTTAATTTATCATCACATCCCACCACACTTATAATCTCCTAAGCGTTAATAATAATAATTAATTTATAACACACAAGTTAGGAAACATACAAACAGTAACAATGATAGTTATAAGAGTGCATAAGTAGATGTATCCGTGGGCCCCAAACTAGGCACAGCCTGTATCTTGGTGGCCCAATTAGGCAGAGTTATACCTATAGTGCGCCCATTTTGCCAGTTTTGTATAACTCCCATGTAATGGAGGGCGAGCCCGTACGTAAAATACGCGCATTGACGTGGAGTTGCGGACATCAGCCCGTATTACCTTGGGGCGGGCCTATTGCCATGGACACAAATCTGGACTGACTCCTGGTCCAGGTGCACAAAAGGACCTTATTTTACAAATCACGTCATACCTCCTGAGGTATATCCTGATCATCATCATCAGGAGGAGAGGTGATGGGTTCAGTATCGCCAGCGGCCGCGACTCCACCCAAAGTCACGGCTAGAGAGCGGGAACCACGCGTGTAGCGCCATGACACCACGCGCGGACGGAGGAATGTTAAGCCTGGGACAATAATAAGGAAATATAATAGAAGAAAATAAATAGACTAGAATCAAGATAAACCTTAAGTTAGTAAATAGCAAATATGTAAAGCTTATGATACAAACAAATACAATTATAGTAAATCTGGACTGCACTTTCGCACACAGACTGACCGCGAAAATAAAAATGTATTATCATTTTATTCTACTTAGTCAGAAATTAATTCTCTTAAATAAGTCAATAATAATAATAAAGTATTATAGTTAAAATGCCACAACCAATTTACAAAATAAAAAATAAACTAAATTCCACAATTTCTCACCTATTCTTTGCACAATCTTCACACCATACTTCCTTACCAACATAGCCTTATGTTGCTGATAATTCTGATTGGTGACCCAAGCCAGTAACTTAGGGGCTAGTGGTAGAAGATCATCTCTCTTCCCATGTTTTAATACTGCAGCAACTGCAGCCAATACTCCATAGTGAATGCTCTCTTCTTCTTGAAGATTGGAATGTAAATCACAGGCCCAGTCAAAGAAGGCACCCATGTAAAGCTCTTTTACATCAGATCTAAAAGAAGATAGAAATAAATATAGGAGTTAGTGAAAGACTACTAATTTAAGACAGAGAAGGTAGCAATTTATGAGGTCAGGACACTATAACAATTAAAGGATAATAATGCATTTTTCATAAAATTCAAAGACATGTGACATTCAACAACCCGCACTGGGCCCACATGGTGGATTATAGCCCACTCCCTGTCACAGAGGGGGGGGCCCGTGTCCCAGCAGTGGGAACAGTATAGGCTGATTATAACTTAATATAATCTAAGCTTAATTGTATTTGTAATGTAACTGGATTGGACACAGATTTAAAATATAAAAGACAGATTCCTTGAAAGACAGATTGTCATGTCAATTAAATGAAAGGACAATGGACTAAATCCATTATTGTAATGATATCATATAGATATACCCCCTTACTAATAAACATATTATATCAGATGAATAGTTTCCACCGCTGATTTCTCTCTTTCAGTTGTCAGTAATTTGGCTTTCGAAAAAAGAAGACAAAGCATTGTGTAAATACAAAGGCACTGTAAAGCATTTATTAGTAAGGGGGATTGTGTCCTTAGAATGTGTAATAAATAGCTGGCGTATAAATACATTACCTTATAAGGAATTTGGAAGCTAAATAAGCACTAGCTTCAGCACAAGAGTCTTTACTCATTGCATAAGTCTTGCAAATATTGAAAATTCTCTCCATCACTGTCATTTTCTTTGCTCCCTCAGCAACATCTAGAAGTAATTCCATGATGTAATAATTAGTAATTCTGCAACCAGCAACTATCTTTGTATCTCGGGGGTCAGACATCAATAAATGGTTTAAGCATCAGAACAGAGACAGGCTATTGACAAATTTTGTTCTAATTTCCCTATTATAAAAGACCTAAAACCAATTACCTGGTTGCCCAGGTGCAAAGCCATCAAGCCGGCTCATGTGGAAAGGAATGATGACCACTATAGAGAGCCATAGCAGCAGAACAAATCTGCTCCTCCATGTCTCCTTGTCATTTGGGTCCTGAGCCTCTAGGAATGTTAATACTGTTAGAAGATCTGAAACCTGGAATGTAAAGAGAGATTTAAAAGTTTTTCTGTAATTCACCATTGCTGTAGAATGTAATGGTATACTTTACATGCTTAATTAGCCTATAATTTTCCCACTGCTGGGACACAGGCCTCCTCTTGGTGACAGGGAGTGGGCCGTAATCGGTGGATTACGGCCCACATGGTGATGTGGGCCCGGTACCAGTTGGTAGATGACACATGTCTTCAAATATTTGGTTCTAGGACATAACGGTTCTTTCTCGGTTTTGAGAGCAGTGATGATGAAATAATTTACACATAGTGGGTTCTAACCCATAGAACCCACTATCTACCACTCGTAAGTCACGGCCGTTACCACTGGGCCACCACTGCTCCCTATTACTTATGGCAAATCTGTTTTTTTTTACAAATATGAAAACATCTGTGACAACCTTATATGTAAACAACCTTATAGGTACTTAGATGAAGATTAGTTTAAACTTTTTGAAATAGAACTTACCTCATGTGGAAGATGCCTTATAACAATTTTGTATCCTCTTACTCTGATGATTTGATACATGTAATCGAATGTAGCATGCTTTAACTCAAACGGCGAGTCCTTATCTTTGATTAAGCTCAGAAACTTTGAGAGCATTTTTTCCAAATGAGGATCAAGCAAGTGTGGTTGCTCATAGTATTGCTTCAAGATAGCATAAAGTTTATCGTATTCTACTTCAAAAGCTGGCGTGTTATAGATATTTTTAACGTTGTCGATCATTTTCAACACATCTTCTATTTCTGAAAAGTGCTCCAAAGCGCATCCCAGGCCAATATTGTCGCATTCATCGTCCCGGTTCATATCGGTATCGAGCCCAACCATTTTCAAAGTGCACTGTTGTGCTAAAATCAAAGACTTCAGTTTTAAAATTATATTCAAAGGAATTTTTGACGAAGTTAACGTTGGTAATTATTACTTTTTCGATTAGAATATGAAACAAATCCCACGATTACTCACGCAGACCGAGACTACAAAAACAATATTTTGCTGTGCTTTTGTTTGAAATGACATTGACATTTGACAGTTTGACACTTAACACATAGGCCGCATTCCGAATTAGCCATACTATAGCCGCTTTCCGAATTATTATTTTACTATTCTGTTTCCGTACAGACAAAATTAATAATAAATCAAAACGATATAATGTATCGTTGGATGCACAATGTCAAACAGTGGAGAAATACTCTCCCGGTATAGAAAAAGTATGGACTAGTGGCACCTTAAGTTAGATTTGTAACATGCATTTTTCCATAAGAGATTTGTTCATATGGAACACATACTTAGAAAGATGTATGAGTAATGATTTTAATGATTATAATTCTGTAAATACGTGCCTGTTATTACAGGCACGTCATATTCATATTTTTTCACGGTTTACCAGTGCTCATTTACCTTAAAAGAAACGTGTGAAGTCCGGGGACCACCTGTAGGAAGGGAACGAAGTTCAAAATGAAAATCCAAGATAGTGGCTGTGAAAATGACGAAAAGAAAATAAATTTTCGCAGCCACCATTTTGGATTTTCAAAAGAAAACTATAAAAACGACCCCCACAACGATTTTTTTTATTTGTAGCAGCGGTATATAATACAGCTTAACACCACACATCCCTCTTAGCATTCTCATCTCAGCCATTCGGCCGTTTTGTGGCCCAACATTCTGATCCCTAAATTTCTGTATTCTGAGCCTAAAGGACAGGTAGCATTTTTACAGATCTAACTATGGTTTTATAAATCGTACACCAATCTTACACTAAACGTGTTCAATCACCGATGATCACCGATCGCGTGGAAAAATTAGTGTCATCATCACTTACCCACGTTTGTGCCAGTACCTACCGGGAATAACCATACAAAGTCTGTTTAGTCTATGGGAAAAAACAGCTCGGCTTTGCTTTGGACGAGGCTAGCAAACTGGCAACATTACGTATTTCGGTCATGGAGTATCAGAATATGTTTTGTCTCTAATATTCGAGAAATAATGATTTTGTTGAACTAAATGTGTGTCAAATTGGATAACTTTAATTAAAAAATGAGCAATCGTAAGTATTTTCAGTTTATTATTGTTTTATACGGCAACTGGACCGACATTATTCATATTGCATTTCCATTACAATGCAACGAAAATGTTATTTTTCAGAGACCCGAGGCCCGGCTAAGCGCCAAGTTAGGCCGGTAGGGCCCCAGTCGCTATTAGATTTTGATCTTGAAGGCGAGAGCTCCGATGACTCGGACTTTCGGATAGAGGACCACCCCGATGAAAGCGACGATTGTTCGATAAACACCGAAGATGAAGAAAAAAGTACGTATTTCTGGTCCTATTCATCTCACTTTTATGAGTAGGCTGTAGGTACTCAGTACGCTAATATCTCACTGTATTCCTAACATGTGTATGCCTACCACAGTCGGTCCCTATGTTCAGTTATTAGCTGAAATTATATGTCTTTTTCCCTATGCTGTTTAACTGTTAAGCTGCTGGCTATTTTGTTTGTGAGCTCTAGCTTTAAAGGCCACAATAAATAATAATAACAACAATAATTGTCAATCAATTGTATGTAGAAATGCTCTAGATATGTAGTTCATACAAAGCATAGACAGGAAAAAAGCAACTAGTGGCATGGCTATTGTTCTATAGTCCATAATCATTTGAATCTGAGCTTAAACTTACATACTACAGAATGTATTCCAACAAAATCAAAATATTTTATTTCCCATAAACTTATATGGGTACTTATGAAACGTCAGAAGCTAGGTACATGTTTTCACCAATTACCACCAATTCTTATTTTATCCAACATCAGTCTTATACAGGCTGTTGATTGTGTTATTTCAATAACCCTGTATATTAATATTTTTCCTTTCAGGAGCAGCATTACGAAGCGAATCTTCTGAAGAATCAGGGTCTGATGATGATGATTTCAAGAACTCCAACAAGATTGGAGAAGATAAACCTGTTAATGATGTCCTGGAGAAAGCCAAACATAAAGAATTTAAGGTATGTATGCTTTAGAATTTGCTTATAATCAGATGAATAGTTAGTTATTTCATATGAACAAAATTAATAATATGTATATAAATTTATCAAATTATAGTTGTTCATTTCCAAATTGATATTTTGTTATTTTTATACAAATAAACAATTTGAAATCATTTTGTTTCTTCAGTTTCCAGTTGAACTAGCGAATTTGCTGATTTGTGCAGGATGCCTCGGTTCCAGGAGTGATGACTTCAATGAAATCGTTGAGTGTGATGGGTGTGGTGTAACTGTACATGAAGGTATTTGGAAAACTATTTATTAAACTGGAAACTATCTATTTCGCAGGGAAACTCCAAGCATAGCCCTCTCCATTGCCCTTTGGGTGACTTTTAGCCTTCTTATAAGGCCCATTGTGGTCAAAGACTTTCGGCGGCACTGTGGTATGTGGGACGAGAAGATATTGCGTAACTTCCCGAACGCTGCCCAGCCGAGTCGGATTCGACGATTGAACTCTTTCTCGGCTCCAAGGTCTTTGTTAGAGATCTGTCTATTGAGCAGAGCCAGCTTACGAAACTGAAGACCGATGATGGCACGATCGTATCCGCCAAACCTGAGCTGTTGAGAGAGATCGAGAGGTTCTATGGACAGTTATACACGTCAAAAGTAACCCCGTTACGAATCTGGCAAACGACCCAAGAGCTAGATTGACCCGACACTATACCAAAGACATCCTGGACGTCAGCCTGTACGAGATTAGGATGGCTCTGAAGCAGCTCAAAAACAACAAAGCGCCGGATGATGACGGAATTACGGCCGAGCTCCTGAAGGTCGGCGGAAAACCCGCTCTTAAGGTCCTTCAGAAGCTGTTTGGTTCCATCATACTCGAGGGTAAAATACCACAGGCATGGAACAGAGGTGTGGTGATACTTTTCTTTAAGAAGGACGACAATGCCCTTCTTAAGAATTATAGGCCCATCTCACATCTTGCCGTACGCAAAATACGCGCATTGACGTGGAGTTGCGGATACCAGCCCGTATTACCTATCTCACTTCTGAGCCATGTCTACAAGCTGTTTTCGAGAGTCATCACGAACCGTCTCACGCGCAGGTTTGACGACTTCCAGCCTCCCGAACAAGCCGGATTCCGTAAAGGCTTTAGCACCGTAGACCACATACATACGCTGCGACAGGTTATACAGAAGATCGAAGAGTATAACCTGCCTCTCTGCTTAGCATTTGTGGACTACGAGAAAGCCTTTGATTCGATCGAGACATGGGCTGTGCTGCAGTTTATTCAACGTTGCCAGATCGACTATCGGTACATCGAGGTGCTGAAGTGTCTGTACGAAAACGTCACTACGTCAGTCCGACTCCAGGATCAGACTCCAAACCTTTCCTTCTGCAGCGAGGTGTGAGACAGGGAGACGTTATCTCTCCGAAACTGTTCACTGCTGCACTGGAGGACGTCTTCAAGGTTCTGGACTGGAAAGGGACTGGCATTAACATCAATGGCGAGTACATAACTCACCTTCGGTTTGCCGACGATATCGCAGTCATGAGACTATGGAGGACCTCAGTACAATGCTCGATAGAGCCAGTAGAGGCCAGGCCTCAGTAGAGCCTCCTCCGAAAGAGTGGGTCTTAAAATGAACATGGACAAAACGAAGGTCATGTCAAATGCCCATGTAACACCCACTCTCATAAAGATCAGAGATGCTACACTCGAAGTCATGGACGAGTATGTTTACCTAGGACAAACTGTCCAGTTAGGTAGGAGTCTATGTAAAGAACACTAAATAAAGGCTTTATTTTATCATCATCACTGGCATATTATATCTTAAAAATAGGGGTTGTTATTATAAGAATCTTATAATGAGAAACACTCATAGTAAACATTAGGTGGTGCACCTTGGTTCACAAAAAACATTAAAGTACATGAGTACCCACAAATCCCAACTATCAAGGATGTTATAGAAAGGTCCTACAAGAATTACAAGGAAAGACTCCAATGTCATAAAAATGAACTTGCTGTGTGACACTTCTAAAGTCCTCAGACCTCTACCTATAGACTTGAAAGAGATCGAATAGCGTCAATCTAACCAACACTGATAAATCTAATAACGAGATGATGCATTGCTGGGTGAGAACAATCTCGAACTGCCGAACTGAAAACTAATAGTAAAAATGTATTCATATTTTAGTGTAGTCTTAAAACCCCTTCTATCTTAGTGTAGAAATTAGCATTTTAAATAGATTTTTATTGATTGAACCGTACAACGTTGCCGAGTATACTATTTTTACATTTTTACACTTGACATTGGCTAAATTGTGGTGGTTTTTCCGCAAAAGCCATTAAACGAAGAGAAGAAGAAGAAGAAGCATTTTGAATCTTAATTGTTTATTTTGTAAACTATGATAATACTGTTCTTAATTTCAGGTTGTTATGGCGTGTCAGACACAACTAGTGAGTCAAGCACAGTCAGCTCAGCATCCACAGAGCCTTGGTTTTGTGAAGCTTGCAAGGCAGGTGTTACTGACCCTAGCTGTGAGCTTTGTCCAAATAAAGGTGAGATTTATATCACACTAATATTTTAAAGGCGAAAGTTTGTGAGTGTGTTTCTTCTTCACATACAAACGTCTGGACGGATTTGGATGAAAGGCACACAGATAGTTTATAACCAGGATTAACACATAGGATAGTTTTTACCCCGATATTCCCACGGGATCGTAACTTATGCGGGTGAAACCGCTTGGCGTTGCTAGTTCATGAATAAACTCACGCATTCTTTCCATGGGGGTAGGCAGAAACCACACCACGCCACCTGCTACGATCCGTACATACTCCTTTTGCCTCTTTAATGTTCATACATTTGGTCATACTTCATTACTATTTTAATAGTAATACATTTGTGCAAGTCTTTTCTTCCTTTTGATGTTTTACCTTTTTATTCTTTTTGTTTATGCTTTTTCTAGCTTTTGGTTTTTACTTCTGATTGACAGAATATATTTTTGTTTTACTACCAAGAACCAGCGCATTATTATTTCAATAGTTAATATCATTTATTTACTCAAACTAAGAAAGAAAAGAAATAGGTAAAGAAAGAAAGAAAAATTAAGGATTGTAGTTCATGTTAAGTAATAATAATACTTACAGTTTTACAAAATAAGTGCTTTATCTACAATTATTTGGATGTGCACTGCACTCCTGGCTAGGTTATGATAATGTGTGAAGAAAAACAGTCCTTTCCCCACTAAAGTATAAAAAGTTACATAGTGCTTCTGATGTTACTGTTACATTGTGAATCATATTTCGGCTAACTAGAAAGATAGTTAATGTCACAATTTAATTAGTCTGATTTGTAATACGGTATTAATTTAATTTTCATGTTACAGGTGGCATTTTCAAGGAAACTGAAGTTGGTGCTTGGGTGCATTTAGTATGTGCTCTTTATGTACCTGGAGTGGCATTTTCAGAGGTAAGGAATTAATATTAACAAAACAAATCAAACATACTATGTTGGAGTAATTAAGAATGTGGTTTGTTAGCTATGCTGCATTATTGAACACGTTGCGTAACGTTGCGCGTGCAATATATAAACGCAATCGATGCGATACGGGGCGTTGACATTTTCTTAACTTTAGTAGGTAATAATAACTTTTTTCATTAGACTTGTAATATTAAATCTCTTGACTACTTATGTCAGTTGTTGTTTATCGGTCAGCCAATTATGTGAGATATGTCAACAGCTAATTAACAGATCAGAAACTTAATAAGACTATCTATCGAAGTATTTGTAGAAGGTTGGAAGATAGTCAATGATATGTTTAAGGTAAGACAAATGTATTTATCGGACCAAAGGTAAAGGAGCAAGGGACCACACGCGATGACCGCTAATCATATACTAATTGCTCAATTGATATCAATAAGGACTGATTTTTCAATCAACAGATAATTTTTATTTGTGTTAAATTTGACGTCTGACAGTTTTTGTATGGAAGAACTGTCAAAAATTCAAAATTATTCCTCCGATATAATTATCTGGTGTTGGAAAAATCTGCCCTAAATGAAGTTACATTATTATTATTTATAATTTTGTTTTAGCTACACAACAAATATCTCTTAGGGTTTATCTGTGTGATGGCAAGCGGCATATAATATGTTTTGAAATGTTTTGATTTATACAGCTGCTAGACTTATATTTTTCTTTTAGGCATATGTTTACATTTTCATAACATTGTATATCAGGTGGAGCGTCTGTCGGGTGTAACACTGTTCGAGATGGCATACTCGCGATGGGGGGCGCGGTCGTGTGCGTTGTGTGAAGATGGCACGCTAGCTCGGACGGGCGTGTGTGTCGGGTGCGACGCTGGATTGTGTAAGACCTTCTTTCATGTCACTTGGTAAGGATCCCTTTTTATTTCATGATTTTGTCTCTCACATGGAACAAATAAATAAGTGGCTTTACTTGGAGATTCAGATGGACAACCATAAGTAAAGGACAATGCGCAAAATGCATCTATCCAAGATACATTTAAAATGTACATAATTATGAATTTAAAAAGGCACATTGGTACTTGCCTGGATTTGAATACAACATAGTGCATGAGAATGGAGGCCTTAACACAGTGCATTTCCAGGGCGATATTGAATGATTTACATTTAAAATACTTAATTAATTTGAGATACATCAAGACTTAGCTACGGTATAGGCATTTGCTAGTTCTTAAAACATGGTTTAACCGGTTGAATGCCATTATTACAGAGACAATTAAAAAAGGCATTCTGTTTCGCGTGGATCCACGTTATTACGGAGGGTTAATTCAAATAACGTTTGTTACAGTGGTCAACGTTCGGGTCTATTAGCAGAGGCTCATTCTGAAGAGGCGGAACAAGCAGACCCATTCTACGCTCATTGCAAGCTACATTCTGATAAAACTCTAGTCAAGAAACGCAAGAGGAACTGGCTTGCTTTGCAGCTGAGAAATGAAAAGAGGTAAATTATGGAAAATGAATATTAAATCAATTTTCTGTTAATAACCTACCCTAAGACACCATCTTCACAGACGAGAAAATAAGAAAGAAAGAAAATACGTTTATTTGCGGTAAACGCAGAGAAAGAACACAAACAGTAAAAAAACCGGCCAAGTGCGAGTCGGACTCGCACACGAAGGGTTCCGTACCACAAGGCACAAAACGCCGAAAAAGAAAGTTTATTTTATACCCCTTTAAATTTTAACTTTATTTTATTTTTATTATTTGTTGTTGTAGCGGCAACAGAAATACATCATCTGAAAATTTCAATTGTCTAGCTGTCACGGTTCATGAGATACAGCCTGGTGGCAGATAGACAGACAGACGGACAGTGGAGTCTTAGTAATAGGGTCCCGTTTTTACCCTTTGGGTACGGAACCCTAAAAATAACAAATTGGGGGAATATATGCGTCATATACACGCAAAACGGCCATCGCTCAGCATAATGCTACGGCCTACGACCCTATGTGAGACAGAGCCTAAGTGCTGGTTGCTGGTGTGGCTGGTTGGTTTTTTTGGAATCGCGGCGATAGCCTCGCCGTGTCATCATATTCTAACCGCAATGACATCGCCGTGTGGAGATTGCTACATATAGTTTCTATAGAATTTGATGTCACGGCGTGAGTATCGCCGCGATAAAATCGCCCGTGTAGATAGCGCCTTACGACTACAAGGTAACATTATAATGGTATTGTCCATTGTTTTAGGAAATTGGAGTTAAAAAACAATTTAAGTACAGAAGAGAAATTAAGAATTCAGCGCAAACTTGTGAAGTATCGAAAGAAGTATTTGATACAGAAAGAAAATAGGAATCCTCCTTGGGGTAAGATTAACGAACATTTTATTTTTAACACAATTTTTATCTACCAAGTGTAAATAGTTAGTTGCATTACATATTGTACTAGTTTCTGCCCGCGGCTGCGCCCACGTATTATGTCAATAAAAGTAAAATCGGTTCAGCCGTTCCGGATATTAGCTGGAACAAACAGACAGACAGATAAAAATATAAATAAAATGTTATTAAGTTTAGTAAAAAAGCTGTTATTTAAAAAAAAAAACAGATATTTTACTAAAAATATATTTTGACATTACAAACACACTGCAATTTTATTTTATGAAATAAAACGATGTATAGAAGAGAAGAAGACATAAATAATAATTTTTATCATTCTGTTTCAATGCTTTTCTGAATATTCCGCGTAGTTTGCGAATGTGGAAGATTAACGAAACTGCTCTCCGAATACGTAAATAAATACTGAACGAAAGTTGCTACGGAAAATATTAGGAATGTGAACCGGTTGGTATTATAGTAGCAACCCGCCCACTGTTTTTGACCGTTTTTACGACTTTACAATGCATCGAGATTTTTTTTTAATTTTATGTAAGTTAAAAAACATTATTATTAAGTATATGACCTTCTGGAATAAAAAAATAATGTAAATGAAAATCACACCAAAATCCTTCTTCATGCAGACAGACACAAAAAGCAATTTTAATTTATAATATTGTGTATTGATACTATTGATAGTTTCAGCCCGCGACTTCGTCCGCGTGAAATTTCACCTTCCCCGCATTCACCCTCTTAAGGGTGGAATTTCGAAAGACCCTTAGTGGATACCTCTTACTCTTCACAAAGAACACACTCTCCAAATTTCATGTCTCCAACTGGTTCTGGTAGCTGCTTAACGTGTTTTTAAAGCCACGGAGGGGTCTCGGTATTTAAAGATTACCCATCGACGGACTGACCGCGGCAAACGTAGCTTAACCTGATGGATGGACCTATTCCGCTGTTATTGCTTAACCACTGGTTTATAATAATACTAGCTTCTGCCCGCGACTTCGCCCGCGTGAAATTTCTTGTTACTCCGACCCACCCCGTCGCATCGCATCGCCTGCCCGCGCTATTACTTCGTTTTTGCTTAGCGTTCTTTCTGACTATTTTTCTTTTTGCTCGGCTTATAAAGGCCATAGCGTGATGTTAAATAGCCTATAGCCTTCCTCAAGAATTGGGCTATCAAATGCAAAAAGAATTTTTCAAATCCGACTGGTAGTTCCAGAGATTAGCGCGTTCAACCAAACAAACAAACAAACTCTTCAGCTTTATAATATTAAGTATAGATTATATTGTTTTTATTTGTTTATACAGTGCCAACACAGAAGATGGCTCGCCTGCTGTACAGCAGCGCGTCGGCTATGAGGAAGTTTCAGCGGAAAGCCGAATGTATGGGTATCAATACACACGCTTTGGAGTTTCAAGATGCGCAGGTAATGGCCGCAAATTGTTCGTTTTGTATATTGGCTACTCTTATTTGTTTTGAATTATTCTTCTAGATATGATAACACACGCAAAAGGTTTCAAGACCTTTAATTCCAGAATTAATTATACAGGGTGTAATGTAATTTATATGTGATTAGAATGGATAAAGGAGAAAATAAATCATATTATTGCGATGATTTTAATCTTAGATGGCAGCTCTAAAAGACGTGTCCCGTCGTTGGCACGTCCCGCCCGCGTTCTCTGTCGAGTTCGTCGGCTACTACCTCGAGAGAAACACTCGAGTGTCATCATTGCGACAGTCTCTCGAACGTCTCACGAGAGAGAACGAGAAATTGTTGGGAGACGATGATAAATTGAGGTTGGATTATGATGAGGTAAGGTGAACTTTCTATAATAATAATCATTTGTTTCCCAGATCGTAGGGGAGACCAGGGATGAACGTAACAATTTTCAGTTTTGAGTCCATATCTTTGGTGTGTTTTTAGTTAGGTAAAATAATACAATTCTTGAAGGCGGACATATCCTTACTTCATAATTTGACGTAAAAAGTTCTGTTAAAAAGATTGTGGTTTTCGATTAAAACCAAATTATTTAAGAGTCGGAGGTTTGTTACATTCATCCTTACCGCAGGGATAGATGTAACAAGCAAGAGGGATGGTTGTAACATAGGAAATAAACGTGATTTATGAAACATTTATTTATTAGCAGGCCTTATTTAAATTTAAGAACAATTTTTTGTTAAACTTGGTAAACAAATCAAACCTCTTTTTCACTTTAAATTATAAAAATCTCTGCATAGTAGATATAAACATAAAACTTGTCTTTCTCTTGGACAAAACAAAACACTTAAGTGCTTAAACTACTTAATCCAATAAACAATAAACATGATAAAATAATTAATAAGACAACGGCTTAAACAAACATAACTTTCCTACTGGTACACGCTACAAAATACAGGACATTTGACAGTTTTTGTTTTAATTCGACAAAAGAAACATATGAAATTATCTTTTTTCAACCAATTTAAACAAACATAACTTTTCTACTAGTAGGTACATGCTACAAGGTACGAGAATATTTATTTGTCAGTCTTTATTTTAATTAAACAAAAGAAACAAATAAAATTTATCTTTTTTCAATCAACTTACACACACTTAACTTTTCTTCTTCATCATTGAATACTCTTTTAGGTGAGACATAGCCCACTTTTGGAAGACCAGAGGTCTTCCATCATATCTTTTTTTTTAACATACCTACAAAGAGTCACGTGACACAGCTGATACGAAGCAGCAGCTTCTCTGTATGGCACATTTCGAAGTAGAACTTCTTCAGCCGCTAGTTCTAACATCTCTGGGGTGGCTAAGCCTCTATCGGTGGTTCTCTTGTGTACGTTAGGCATTCTGAAATAAATATAGCAAATATTATTCACAAATTAAACACTATAATTACACAAAATTGATACGAAAAGTATCAGATGTTATAAGGGATGAAAGTAACGACATGTTACTTTTACCCCTTATTCCAAAATTCCCACAATCTGACAAATATAATTTTTTACTGAGAATACCGATCAAGAACTTCAACTTTTGATAATGAAATATTGTAGATAGATAATCAACCAACAATATTAGCGATCAAGACTAAAACATATACATTTAATAAAAGAAATACACAAGAATAATAAAAACATCAAAAACTTACTTTTGACGTAAATTTCTGGCACCTACGAATTACACACACAGTCGGTCGTCGCAGCCGTCCAGACGCCACTGAGGCGGGAGGGGAGGTGAAATAGCTACACTAACATGGCGGACAGGATTATACAAGTCGATTCGTTCACTCGTAAGGTCATTTGTTACTTTCAACCCGCGTTACTTTCATCCCTGGTCTCCAATCCAATATGTTCGCAATTACATAAACAACTGAAACGCTAGGGTTGTGTTTATGTCGCAGCCAACTAGCTTAATTAGCCGCTCAGTTAACTGACTAGCCTTTTAACTAAACGACGCCGTTTAACTAGCGGCCTGAATGATATTCAGCCATTGCGTCTAATACAACATTTAATGAACTGGCTGGTTGATGCTTAGGCCATTTATATAATAGGGTTTAAATGTGAGTGAAAAAAATATGGAAATAAATTTAAATGCATATCTGTTTATCTCGATATCCTTAATTACATAAAGCCTTGATGATATCTAAGGGATGTGATCAATTATTATATTTTTTACTTGACCTTTTTCAATAGAGATATCAGAATATCAATATTAGAGCAGTGATGCTCCGGTGGTTACGGCCCCGACTTCGAGTAATAAGTCGTGGGTTTGAACCCAGTCAACCGTACACGTTTCTTTATGAAATTTATGTTATCACCATCGAGAAAACCGGCGGCATGTCTTATTACCATAGATTCGAAGTCATGTTCCGTCCACCAATCAGCACTGGGGCTGATATGATTACGTCTAGCTCTCACACAGACTAGGCGTGGGTCTCAGCAGGCATTGGCTAATTAGGAGGTTGTTGTAAATCAATATCAAACTTTGACGGCTGTGAATGTCTCTTAAACATTTAGGCTTCAAAAGAAAACACAGATGCCCTAGCAGCTTTAACGTCAACGCGACAAGCGTTGCTGAAGATCTACGATGCAATAATAGCGTTGTGTCCGAAGAGGACAGCGCCTCCCATACTGGAGGATAAACCGTTGGTCGCGCCTGAGTTGCCGCGGTCGACGCCCAAAGTAACGCCACTACAGCTGCAGAAACGGTTAGTGCACGTTTTCGGTGACTGGGAGGAACTCTTTGGAAGGACCCCATTGTTAATGTGCCAGACACATTCGCCCAGATTGTCTAATACAGCTTATCCCGTAACTAATCCGTTTCAATCTTTCAAACGATTTCTCATCAACAAAAAGGAAGGAAGGAGTTAAGAAAAAAAATGTGAATCTAGGCGAATGGGGCTGGCTCAGACTTAATATATGTAACTCTAAAGTGGCGGATAGACGCACTAACAAGTACGCGTATTTTTGGCCCGAAGATCTATTTCGCCCATGTGTCAGTCTTATTACACGAACATTTGGGGTGATATATGGGCGAAAAAGTTACGACTCCACCGCGAGCATTCGGTTGCGAGCGTTCAGGTAATGTGACAATTGCATTACATACATGCTAATCATTTGAATAGTCCCTTCTAAGTAAAGATCTTACTCGCGAACGAATGCTCGCAAATGCTCACTTGTTGCAGGAATTCCTAATCTTCCAAATTATTTCCACCCTGTATAAAACGGAGAGGATTGATTTAATTACAGTTACAACACAATACTTACCAATTTAGAACGTGGTTTAGTAATAGGTCTCATTTGCTTATGGATTTCCTAAGAGTCTAGATCTCGTACAGTTAGAATATTATGCAAAACAGGGCATTAAGCCCAGACAAGTGAACACTGATGAAAACTTGGCAAGGTGAAAAAAAATATTGCTTTTGATTATATTAAACTTTTTGAATTTTATTTGCGTTCCCGATATTTTATACAAAGTTCCTCCGTTTGAATGAACTAGAACCTGTGCTAAGTAAAGGTCAGGTACGGGTCCAGGGTTTTTTATTGATTACAATTTTCATTTATTGCAAAATGATTAAATTAATCCTGTCCGTAAATTGATAAACGCATTATCGAAAAAGTATAGCACCGCTTGTAATAATATAATATGAGTTTCATTCGCGTACAAAATACCTAAATGGGAGTAGAAATCTCAATATTAATAATAATGAATCTTTTTTTACTATCCCTCTCACTGAGAGGAGGCCTGTGTCCCATCAGTGGAAACATTATAGGCGTTAACGGCATCTACAGCCGTCGACGAGCGGCATGTTGTCGACGCGCGACGGCGCCGTTGATGCGTATCGCTCGTGTGTATGAGCACTTACATACTTGAGAAGTTTCTACATTAGTTCCTGAGTCACCAACGGCCGAACCCAATTATGTACCTATCTATCACCAGCTTTGGCATACTGGAGGTAGAAAATCCTATCTATCTCTGGTTTTTTTTTTATTTGTCCCAATAATCTATATCAGTAGCGATCTGTATGATTATATTATACGGGCAGTTATGATCGGGGGGTCTAAAAGGATAACATTATGAATCATAATGAACAGTTAACTGTTAAGTTAATCGTATCAAATCCCATTGGTGAAGGATTTTTCAGTTATTTTTTTTTGGTCTGTGCTAAAGTACCAATGAATCCAAACCAAATCCAATCCCAATTTCTTTGATTATACCTACGTAGTGCAGCGAAAAAAAACACGGGCTGTCTTCGCCATATTTATGATTCATAATTTTATCCTTTTATGATTCTGCCAAAGTGACCTTTTTAGGCTCCCTGTTATGATTATACTGGCTATCATCAGTAGCAATCTGCCTTTAACTGAAAATAGGTTATTGTGTTCGGCCGTAAGCCAAAAATAATATAATATCCTTAATTAATTTCAAAATATAGCAAGGTGGTGCTAAACTTTGTTTGATGATCTTATGTTCGTTTAAAGTACGAAAGTCAATTTAAAATTAGATGTGGCCTGTTTCATTAACATGCATTTAAAGACACCCGTACCCTTAGCACGAACATACCGCGTTGCGTAAAGTTCTAGTCACGTGTTTCTCGCTAGATTTATCCTTATTTAGTTCGAAATACGCCCATGGGTCACAATCAAAATACAAAAGATTCACCGTGACACTTACAAATTTTGTAAAGGACTGCTAGGTAATATTATTTGGGTCTATGAACCAATGGAGACACATAAGGTGTATTCAAATGTATGTTTCGAAGTGATGTTGTTTCAAGTAAATTAAACTAAAATCAACTTTATTGTAGTGGTCATTAAGTTGATTTCAGAGTGACTAATACTATTTAAAAAGTTATGATAATGTTTGAAGTTGTAGCGTAAACTGAACTTTATTGTGTGGGCATTAAATTTATTTTTCTAAATACTCATATTTGTTTACATGTTTGGCAAATAAATCGCGAACGGTAGGTACATAAACTCACGCCTTCTTCTCATATGGGAAAGCAGAAACTACAGAACGCCACCAGCTACGATCCTTATACAGGGTTATTGGAAAAACACCAACAACCTCTTCAGGTCATTTTACTCATCATTCAAGTTTTACAATGGGACAAAATCTGAAATCGCGAAAAAAATTCAGTTGTTCCCTACATTTTGACAAGTTATACGAACAATGTAGGGAACAACTGTTTTTTTTTCGTGATTTCAGGTTTGGTCTCATAGTAAAAGTTGTTCATAATGATGGGTACAATGACCTCTTAAGAGGTTGTTGGTGTTTTTCCAATAACCCTGTATACTGCTTTTGCTTCGTTTACGTTCTTACATCAGAGGAGCGATTCTCGTAATTTTAAAAACGTTCACAGTCTGAACTCAGTCTGAATCTGTCAAAAATACCTCTAATTTCCCTACATTTTTGACAAGTCTGACATTGATTGTCGGTAAGATGAAATTGTTATTAGATTTTGAACATTTTTAATTACAAGAATTGGCGTTCTGGTAACACGCACACCGGTTGCGAATACTAACCAATGAGGTGATGGTTATATTTTTTGTTAAAGCATTGATTCTGACGATATTTTTTCCTAAATAATCGTCTTCCTGAAATATAGCACAATCTTTATTGATTCATAGACCATTTTTCTTAGTCTGCTTTTTTGTCTATGGCGACGCAGTTACAGTGACTATACTTTGCTCGACGTTCATGCTAGGGCTACCTACCATAACCCCAACCATATGTTAAACGTGATGAACTGTATCGAGGGTCGACCAGCAGGTCAATGTCTGTGCCAACCGCGGCTGCACTTAAGATGGGCGTTGGTTTTCCTCTTAGCGACAACCCGGACGCTCGCCAAGGAAAAGTTTTGTCTACCTCTTTGGAAGGTAAGTATCACTCTACGTCATTGTGTTCGGTGCAGGTGTGTTATTTAACTATGGCATCCCGATCTATGGCTTCTGAAAGTCTTCTTAATTTAATTTGTTGCCAAATGTCATTCCATGCTTATGATCACCTAACATGAGATTTGGGCAACAGACTTACTAATCAGACACTTGATAATAAGGCTTTCAGAACCCGTAGGCTTATAGCGTCTTTCAGATGACAGATTAAACAATAAGACCTCTTATGAGACAAAATTCCAAGTCATGAGTGCTTTCGCTAAATAATTTACCTGTAACGTGTTAGCTAATATTTTATTATTTAAGTTAAATCTAAGTTCCTTTAGTGCTTAGTTACCCTTAGGGCTGATTTTACCAAAGTCCGATATCTTTTATCCGTTAAATAAAATTGACGTCTGACAGTTCTAGTATGGTAAAGCTGTAGAAAATTCAAAATTAGGAACACAAGTTGGTGAAATTCGCCATTAATAAAGCAAGTTAGGCTTACGAACAAACGTGTAAAGAATGACGTCTGAGTTTCTTAAGCTTAGCTATTTACGTAAATACATCCTACTATCTAAGTCATTAAGTCGCAATACTTCGATTAATTAAATAGGCAGTATTTTTACTGCGCATTCACTTGAAATCTGGAGGCATCGGCAAAAGAAGGTTAGGTCTTGGAATACTTTGGACAAGGAGACTTCATCAACTTCAGTGCTAGCTGATGCACTAGTAAAGCTAAGGTTTTCTAAGGATCTGGTGCCGCTATCTAAAGAACTTACAAATATTATTATAGAGTACCTAGTTACTTAAAAATGGTCACGGTTATTGAACAGTGTATTAAAAGTAACGGCAAAAAGGGTAACCGGCAAGTTTTTTTTTACTGGATGGGAAATCATCAAATGACTCCTCCCGCTCTGGGTGGAGCGGAAGGGAGTGTCAGACTCTTACTGACTAAAACCCACCCGTGTTCCTTCCTTCGCCCTTTATGTTCCGGGCCAGCGGTAACCCTTTCGGACAATCCCGCTGAAACCGGCAAGTTTAAAGGTTTAGCGTACGGTACAGACACGAGCATAATAAACTGTAAGGGTACGCAAGACTGACGCAAGACTGATAAGCTATTTTCTCCGAAAGCATTGATAAATATTTAATGGTGTTATGAACATAGTATTATGAAAAAAAAGTGATCTTTTCTCAGAGTTGTAAATTTTATTTCGCAAGAAAACGCATTTGAATTTTGCGTAAATTTAAGATATTTATGCTCGTGACTTTACGATCGCTAGACCTTTAAGCTTGCTAGTGACCAAAATGCTAGAATAGTATATTTCATTACAAGTGCGGAAAGGTTGTCATTGCAAAGAGTTCCGACAAATGTCTACCCGAGCCGAGGCGCAGCCGAAGGCGAGGGTTGACAGTCGGAACAAGTTGCAATGACGGTTTCGCACGTGTACTGAACGACTATTTTTAATACAGTTGCGAAAAAATGAAGAATTTAATAAAATAAGAAAAGCACAATAAACTCAACTAAGCAATGGCGCCAACCGTAGAATATAAGCAGAGTAGGGGTGAGGCATATTTATCGTAACAGATAGAAATAACAGATATTTAAAAATAACAAATAACAGTTGTTCCTAACAATATAACTTATCTGTTACTTAAAATAACAGACCCTCAAAGACTGTTACCACGGCTGTTACTGATAATTCAATATATCAGTCAGTCCCACACAGGCTCATGGACTGTTACCACGGCTGTTACTTTTATACATACATACAAGGTCTCTCTCTTCCTCATTAAAGAATGACGCTTGCTAAAAAGAGAAACACCTATTATTTATTCCGAAATCGGAAATACGTTTACTTCTCACTCTTACTAAAGCGGTTAAACTACGCTAAAAAGAGAAGCTCCTAGTATTTATTATCCGTAAAATACAGTTGGTGGTCTAACAAGAACCAACATTTTCGAAAAAGTGACTCCTAAATTAGGTCGTGTTACCTACCTGTTATCAGTTAGCCAATTACCATTATAAAAAAAAAACTTTTTATTATATTTTTCTTTATGGCAATGTCCTTTGTGATGCAACCAAAATTTGTGAATAAAGAAGATACTCAATTGTTATTTTAATACGTATTTATCGTCGGTACAAAAATAGCAGGCTGTTATTTAATAACAGATATTTGGATCTGTTATTTTTGTGTAACAGTAACAGTGATAACAGATATCGTGTTTAACCTGTTACAACCCATCTCTAAAGCAGAGATTTTTTTTCTTCACCCATTCTGGTAGGCAAAGGGAACTATGCCCATACAGCCAAGTCTTCAGTAGAATTTTTTTATTAATATGAAATGAAAATGAAATTTAATGAGATGAAATGAAATGAAACCTAACCTAACTCATTAAATCAAATCATTAAATCTGATATTGAAACAAATTAGTAGCTTCTTTTTAGAAATATACCTACGTATTTGCATGAATCATAAAAACTTCTATGATTTTTTTTAGTAAAAACTTCATGGTTGGTTTTTCTTTTTAATAGATATTATTTTGACAGTTGGGAAAGAGAACGCACGAGTTCGGGAAAGGTAAAAAAAAAGCACGAGTATGTAATAGCCCACATCCCGAACGCTATACGTCCCTGCAATACGCCACTTTTTGAGCAACTGTATTAAAAAGTTGCTTTACCGACTGTATGTCATTGACACATACACATATAGTCATTGAACATCCCATGAGAGTTCGACTTACAGAAGTTGACTAGCGCAATAACATTTAGCTAGCGGACACCATAAATACATCGTAAACCTTAGCTTAATGTTAACATTGTGGTAGCGAGGGTGGAAGCTGTATAGCGGATTCGGGGTAAGTAATAGATGATATAACAACAAAATCTCTAATATTTACAATATATAACAACGGAACCTATAATTTTATTTAATATAGCGATTAGTTAATATAATGAACGAGTTATATAATTTTAAAATAACTAATTTTCATAAGCATAACATACATTAAATATAAAATCGTTTGACATACCACTCAAAAGATATAAAACTTATTTGGTCTAATTAAACAATAACTTTGTATTTTGTTTAAGAAATATTTAAAAGTATTTTTTCTTTGTTTTATTATTAGTAAGTTCTATCGTAGTTATAGGTAATAGTCACCTAAGTAGATATTAAACATAACTAGTAACTAATTACCACCTGCGCTAAGATAGGTCGACGGAGCCCCGCTTCGCGGGGCTCCTATTTCTGGGTGGTTTAAAAAAAAATAACCACGAAGGCTAAGGCGGGAGCTCCGCTCCGCTTCGCTCCCGCCTTAGCCTTCTAACCTAACCTATCCGAGTCGGGGTGTTAACCATAATGACGTTTTTATATACATAATATTAAACGTTAGACTAATGATTTTCGATTAAATAAACAATATACATGTGGTCGTCCAAATCAAAAGGGACCTTATGGCGGTAACTAGTTTCCGAGATATTAATAAATTTGTAAAATACCTCAAAAAAATCGTTTTTTTATTAACTGTATTTTTAAAAAGATGATTGTATTTACTACATGTAGATGTGTTCAACTTTTCGAAAAGTCAATTTAAAAAAGTTTCGTATTCATCTAAAGTTTAGTAAAAAAGGAACCTTATCGCGGCAAGACCTAACAAATCGTTTTTCTTGTAATTCAAACCATATATTATATCAACATTTTAATATTGCAAGGTAGGTATAAACTAAACTATTCATTCAGGATGGGAAATCATCAAATGACTCCTCCCCCTCTGGGTGGAGCGGAATAGGGAGTGTCAAACTCTTACTGACTAAAACCCACCCGTGTTCCTTCCTTCGCCCTTTGTTCCGGGCCAGCGGTAACCCTTTCGGAGAATCCCGCTGACCCGGCAGGCTTCGGCCAATACGGGCCCCTTCGTTTAGTGCTGACATCTCTTTGAGGCGCGCGTGGAACACGTACGCGCCGTCCGGCACGGGCCTGGTCCTGATCGGACGGTGAGCTACCCATTGCTCTCCGCCCGCGCCTAAGGTGGCCGGGAGTAGTCGCGCGGCTCCCGACGCCCGGAGCGTCTCCCGCGGCGGCTGGGACGGGAGGCTCTCTCTCTCAGCCGTCCCGCCGCCTCCTTCGCTAGCATGACTGCTTCGCAGAAGGAGGCGATTGCTCCCCACTCCCTCTCGCCCCGGACCATGGCTTGAACCAGGCCCGGACGCGAGAGGTCGCCGCCATGAGATCGCGCCGGAGGTCTGTCCGCTCCGCCGCAATTTGCTGCGGAAGCGGAGTTTCCCCCCGGCGTAGTGCCTCCGCGCGCCACTCATACAGGCGCGCGAGGACTATCGCCTCCAGATCCCATGGCGGCAATCCGGCAAGGAGGCTTGCCGCCTCGCCCGAGATCGTGCGGTACCCCCGGATCAGCCTAACGGCTACCACCTTTTGGGGCGCGTTCAAATAATGGGCGGCTCGCCGCCGCAGTGAACGCGCCCACACCGGGGCCCCGTATAGGGCCATGGACCGCACGACCCCCGCGTAAAGCCTCCGGCAGGAGGCGTTTAGCCCCCTCAGGTTGGGCAGGAGCCGCTTGAAGGCGGCCCCGGCCCGTTCCAGTTTGGGAGCCAAACGTCGGAAATGCTCGACTAAGTTCCACCGGCTGTCGAGGATGAGACCCAGGTATTTCATCGTCGTCTCGACGCCGATGTGAACCCCTCCTACCGTTAGTTGGGATCCCGATGGTGGCGTATTCCGGAACCCATGAAACGACATGGCCTCGGACTTGTGCAATGCCACCTCGAGACCCAACTGCCGGATCCTCTCCACGACTATCGCAACCCCGCGTGTCATCGCGTCGGCCGCCGCCTGATGCGACCTCCCCTGCGCCAGGACTAGCGTGTCGTCAGCGTAGCGTATAGCTGCCATTAGATAGTGTCGCACGCCGCCGCATGCGGCATTCTTTGTATATGCGTCTTAGGTCTAAGGTCCCACTATTGTAGTCCATATTTTGTTTAGGTACTTTTAATAGAGGTAAACAATCTTGTTAGGTATGTTTTTTATCATAAAATATATTTTTAAAATAGGCTAAGGCTAATAGCAAAAGTAATTCATTATAACATCTGTTATTTCATTTTGTTTTATCTTGTAATGGCTATAAATTATTTCATAAATATATTTTTCGACAAAAACGTATCAAGATTGTTTACCTTTATTAAAATACTTAAATTAATTAACTATACTAAGAGATAAGTGTCAGCAGACTGCAACGGACCGCCTTAAGGGCCCTTTTTTACGTATATACTTGTTACGAATTTTCATACCTTGTGATAATAAAAAAAAATTTGTTAAATAAGTAACATTTTCATACCTTGTGATAGTAAAAAAAGAAAATTTAAGTTATCTTGAATGTTGCACTAAAATATTGATTATGCATGCTAAAAATAAAAAATATTGTTTAGTGCCCACCATTAGGGCCCTTTTTTAATTTGTTTGAAGAAATTGTTCAGTTCTCTATGTAACTTTACAAGATCATAACTAACAGTTATCATTGATCTCTTAGCTTTATTAGCATCTAAACCAATTATGTATAACCTATTTAGTGATTAAGTGTTGATTTTGTTACTGTCAGATCTCAAAGTTTATAAAAAATAAGAATTCTTGCTAGTAAATAAAAACTATTTTTTTTTAATTATGTGTTGTTTTTATTTACATCTAAGGCCTTTCGCAAATCTATGTAATTAGTAGCAATATAGAAACGATAAAAGTTTAGTGAGAAACAGGCGGTTTACTTATTTTTAATACTATTATCGATACTTTGCATCTCATTGATAATGCATTATGTTGGCGGGTCTAGTTCCCACAACAAACAAGTTTATGCAAGGATTGTAAGAATTTCCATTAGTAATAATCATAGTCAATCAAAGTATACCATCAGTTACATAACTTCACACTAAAACATAACATTTTTGTACGGCATACTTAAATTGCGGTTTTCTCGAAACTTATAATTTCGATCAGTGAATTTCAAAAATTCGTAAAAAAATAACGGTAGTGGTTAGAAGGTTGGTTCTTGGTTCTATAGTTCGGTACATTTATGTAGTTTTCAGCTCTGTAGATAACTCATTTCCGCCATAAGGTCCCTTTTGATTTGGACGACCACACATATTAAACGTTAGACCAAATGATTTTCGATTACATAAACGTTATATCAAACAACGTTATACTAATTAAGTTTTAGAATAAATAAATGTTATATGTAAAGAAATTATATCAACAGTTGGTATATCTCACGTTGATTATATCTTATGAACGATAATAAAATGAAATTAGACCAAATGAGTTTATACGTTATGAGACGCACCCGCGGATTCGATTTTAAGTGCTCGAGGATGTATCTACGTATCTATTGCCGCAGGGACGTCGGAGAACACTAACCATCAGATGAACTGCTTGCTTAGTTTACCACAAAAAAGCAGATTAGTAGCATGGTGTATCTACAACTTGTAAGTGGGGTCCCTCCATCTTTCATTTGACAGGAGTTGAGAAATGTCAAAATTCCAAATGTATAACTGTAATATAATTTAAAAATATTCAAGTGATCTAAAATTATTTATTTAAACTTTATGTACAAGTAAAAGAAATGCTGCAAGTACATACAAAGACGGACTTAATGCCTGAGGCAAGCAATTATTGTTTTTTAGTTTACGAAAGTTATTAGTCGTAAGCTCCCTTCTCCCCTTAAGCTAGGGTTGCCTAAGAAAGTGGTGGCCGACACATGACGGCCACAACGATAACACCGCTATATGATGGCCGTCTTTTAACGTTCGCGCATATTGCGGCCGATATGTGGTTGTAAAGCTTTCCTTTTGTATATTTACGTTAAGCCCTGATATCCATCGGCGATTTTTATCGCGTACTGGTTTTGCAACTCACTGCTTAGCGCCGACAGTTGAAAATCCAACAGTGTATTTTTTTGACGCGCTGGGATGCCGTCTGTTGGCTTCGACGAAAATTAGATTAAACGAAGAGAGTTGATAATCCAGTGCGCAATAAAAATCGCCTGTGCGAACCTGGGCTAAGTGTGTGGTTGCGTCAGCCACATCAGGCTCGCTGGCTGGGCGCGAGTGCGCGGCTTGCGGGCGCAGCTCCGAGCGCCATCTGATGGCGGCGTGCGATACGTGCCGACAGCACTACCACCTTCATTGCCTCAAGCCGCCGCTGCAGAGACCGCCGAAGAAGAGCAAACTCTATGGATGGTATGATCACGTACTTTGTAAAAAAAAATCATATCCTCCTCATCATCATCATTATTTCAGCCCGGAATCACCCCCTGCTGGTTTAGGCCTCCCCCTTTCTTTTGCCATACTTCCCGGTTCCGTGCGTCCCTCATCCAGATGTTTCCCGCGACTTTGGACGATATCGTCAACCCAACGCGTTTTTGAACAGCCCTCGTTTCTTTGGCCTAATCTTGGCCTCCTTTCGGGCACAGCTTTACTCCATCGGCCATGTACTAGTCTAAGCATCTAGTTGATTCCCGCGATCCTCACCAGGTCATCGGTCCTCTTTTTTAAGGGCCTACCCAGGCTGCTGAGAAAAGTTTATGCTGTTATGACTGTTTTAATAAATTACTACTAAGCATTTTATGATCGAATGTATCTTTTAAACACTGACATATTTCCACTTATTATTTCCCATGAATTGACACAAATCTTTTGCAGGCAATGCTCGGAATGCGACAAGACCTCCGACTCTGAACCCGAGTTGCTGGAGAAGAAAGTACCGCGACGATCACGAATCCGCTACAGTAAAGACGGTGCTATCATCACCGAACCACACAGCCCATCGTCGCCACCTAAACCGGGCTCGGAAAAATATCACAAAGTGGAAAAATCATCTAAGCTGACAACTCCAGAAAGTGTATCGCCAATCAAAGTAACCATCAAACCGTTTGAATTCAGCAGCGAGAATGAGGGCTCAGAAATAAAACTTAGAAAGGAGAAAAAAATAAAGAAGTCGAAAAGAGATCATGTGTCAGTCTCTGCAGGTGAGGGTGATTCTCCGTGCAAGAAGATACACAAGCGCAGTTTCACATCACCTACTTTGACGAACACTCCATTGATGTCAATAACACCGATCGTCGCCGACAGTCCAAATGACTCACACAATGAAAACTCGAACGCTTCCACCAATGTAGCTTCCAGCAAACGAGAAGACACCTTTGTTCCACAGAATTTATCGTTCTCATCTCTTCTTGTAGAAGGGAAAGAAAGAGACAGCAAAGCTATCGAGAGTTCTATAGAAAGTACATTAGCGAATTTGTCGTCGGATATAGCGACGTACAAAGCTAACAGGAAGCGAAGGAAAGAAAAGCATAGGTCTCGATATTCTCCAGACCTTTTGCGATCGCCGTCGAAATCCCACAAACATAAAAGGAAGAAGAAGACGCAAGATATGGAAAATCCTGAACTTCCACATCCTAGAATTACTATCAAGGTAATACAATCATTTATCTGTAACATTCCATAAGAAAATCTGATAAACGTGTGTTATATTGGTACTTGTAGCAACAAGTACCTATATACAATTATGTAACATAATTAACGCAAGACCTCATACACCCTAATAGTATTGAGTTAAAAGCATAACACAATCACCAAGGCTTATTTTTTTTTAAGTTAACTATTATTGTTAAGAAAATCGTGTTGATCCCAGCATTATACATTTAAAATTGAGTCTTACTGCCTTGAAATAAGATTTAATTTTCTTTAGCTCAATCGGCAGCCAGTATGTCAATACGTAATTTTTGACAAAGTACCTGGCGTCCATTCGCGATTTATTTGCCAAAAATGTAAACAAATATGAATTAACGGAAAAATAACTAATTCTCATTTCAGTGCTGCACACCGTGTGCAGCACTGCATACTTTATATTAAGAGTTACAGAAATCGATTCAGTAGTCAATTCGATTCAGCCGGTCTATTCTGTAAAAATCTCACTGTGAAAACTTAAGTGAAGTGAGTTTGTTTTTGCTAGGAATTAACAGCTCACTCCACGCTCACTTCACCTAAGTTTTCACGCTGAGATTTTTACAAAATAGCACCGCAGTAGTCAATTGTAACAAATTACTTTCAGGACTGCGTTTATTCTGTTACACCTAGTATAGTACCGCTCGAATGACGTTGACGGGAGCCGCTGCACGATGTCCATACAGTTCGTTCACCGTTATTTCACCTTTGATTTTGCATCATTGTCCAAATCACAGTGATCTTTATTCTCATTCTAATAAGGTTGCTGCCACTGACAAGTCTGTCAAAATCACTGTGATCTTTATTCTCATTACAATAAGGTCGCTGTTAGGTTTCTGCTGTCAGAGGTAAAATAACTGAACGGACTGTGTCATTGTGAATTTGTTTTGGGAATGTATTGAAAAACCAAGATGTCTTTGGACACGCGCCAAAAGAGCCTTGTAGTGCTATACATATAATTATGATAGATTTCTCCTTTGTTCTAGATCAAACCTATTCCAAAGCCAGATGGGTCGCTGGACACGCAAATGTTCTACGTACCCACGGACAGCAACGATGGTCCGCCACCTGCAGTTATGAAGAAATTATCCAAGGTAATTTTTAAACTTTTATTTTTTAAAGTATTTTCCTTATGGTTTGTAACCATCAGAATTTGTAATAAGGCTTCATGTGTTGATACCAAAGTCCTTCAAAACTTCTGTCTGTTAGGCTTCCTGTACATGGCGCCGGAGCTGTATGTGATACGGATTCGTATGTACAAACGCCAGTACATCAAGCTACCCGAAACTCCAACTTTGAATCTTATGCTTTAGCGATAAAGTTGAACATTTATTATAGAAATTTGACAGATTGTAGTAGCTTGATGTGCTGGCGTCTGTACACAAACATGCGGTCCGGTGTGAGTGCGGCTCCGGCGTCCTAATGGAACCCTTACTCTCTCACACTTGCTCTATTCTGTTGGTTTCCTAATACAGCTTGATATGGACATCTATCTATGTATAGTAAAAGTGCGGAGTGCTGCACAGTGCACACCCTCACCCTATTTCAAGTTAAACAAATTATCAACTTTATTTCAATGATAATTAAGTTGATTTCATAGTGACTGGCCATTATTGAAAAAGTTATAAAAATGTTTGAAGTTGTAGAAGTTGTGTGCATGTTAAGCCGTTGGTCCCGGCTGTCATTCGTGGATCTTTGACAGTCGTTAAGGGTAGTCAGAAGCCCGAAAGTCGGATAATCAGTCTTACCAAGCGGTAACGTATTACCAATTAACTGGGTTGTGGAGGTCAGATAGGCAGTCGCTCCATGTAAAATACTGTTATTCAGCTACAGCCGATTAGACTGGAAGCCGACCCCAACATAGTTACAGGAAAAGGCTAGGCAGATGATGATGTCACATGGGACTTAAACATATCTGGCGAAATGTGGATGTATTATAAGTAGATCTCTGCTTAACCCTTCGGGGAATACAGTTATGTTATATTTCTCACAATAATGGCATCAGTTCTCACAAGTGGATATAATATTTGTTGAATCTTACCACAAACTATTATAAACCTAGTATCTTATGATATGTGAACGAATCGGATTCATTATACCTACAGCTGTTTATATTTTTGAAGTGAAAACTTCTTTAGGCGCGTTGGATATTTTTTGAGATGGGAAAAAACATTGAACTCGCGACACTGTTACCGTAACCGACACCTCTGTTTTAAGTTTTGGCCATTATAAAGACATCAACGCGCGGTACATTTTCTTTGGGAAGAATGACCTTCAAACATATTTTTAAAATCACTATGCTTTTTCAAGTTTTCACTTCTGTCGGCACTCCAGGAGTGCCACTGTTTTTTTTTTAACATATAGTATTTGTGTATGGTTAGCACGTGGACCATGAAGCAGCTAAGCAGCCTCCACCACCACCGGTAGCAGCAGAAGTTACTCCTATGACAGAAACACCTGACGCAGCGAATGTGAGTGGAACACACTTTTTGATCGTTACTGGTTTTGGCTATTCAAATAGGGATGACATTTTTTAAAATTATTTTTAAATATTTGTTTGCAAATAGTGCAATCAATATTATAAAACGTGTAAAATCTTCTATCACAGAAGTGACGTCGCGACTATGTAACTTTTTACAAGCGCCATACGTTATCGTACCGCGCGACAGGGAAGGGAATAATCCAGCTTCTCCATATTTCCATTTTACAGTAGTTTTTTCGATTATTTCATTTTACTATGACTTCTTAGAAATTACATGTATGTAATTGTAATGTAACAGTCATTCTGATATTGCTTCAGTAGTCTTCCATACACTGAACCGCGGACACCTAATCGAAGTAAAAATATCGCAGTGCAAATTGCGTTAAATTACGAACATGTTTATACGGAAAACTTCATGGTTTTCTGCAATCATCCAAGGCCGTAACGGCTCTTGCTCCTACACGCAAAGTTTTGTGACGTTTCAAGTTCTATGCGCGATCGATGTAAAGTGAACATGTCTCTAGTGCATCCGCACTAGAAGAAAAGAATAACTAAAATTATATATTTTCCTCGGAATTAAAAAATTGAGCGCATGCGCATCGAATTCTGTAATGCCGTCATGAAGTTACAATGTAATTTCGGCTGTCCCATTTCAAAACCTAGTAAGGGACACTTTTTACAAAAATCGTTTTATTGCATAATCTTGCTAACCTAGAAGGTCTCTACCAAATACGAAAACACCAGCGTTTTAAACTTACATAATAGGAGATACATTTAAACATCTATACCTAGTAAGTGCACCTTTCACTCCCTAGTGACCATTTAAAACCTAATAAGTCACTTTAAACCAATTCAAAAAATACATTCCATAGGCTGACCAATATTACGTTTATGCGCTCTCCTGTAAAATTTCATTTGAAGTCCTTACTAGGTTTTGAAATGGGGCAGCCGATTTCGACAGTAACAAACAGCAACTTATTACTATGATAAAATAACTGCCTAGGCATGTAAATACTTTTGTCATAATTATGTGTATGTCACTTTTCACGCAAGCTTAAACCTGTGGAGGATAAACCGGCTGCAATAATTGAACCCAAACCTAAGGTAAACTTTCTACAGCTTCGATCGATATCTGACATCAATGAAAACAGCAAACATACTAACACCATACCCCGTAAAGTGTTACGCTTCCTAGATATTTGACATCTATATTTTTTTAACTTGTTTAAAAAAATTTGGATGTCAAATATTCTTGCAGTGCATGCAGCATGCCGGATACGCGGTAAAAATCATATAAATTCTTATTCATAGGATAAAATAATATTTCTAAAATTAAGAATTACGCCTGTAGGATGATTACAAGGATTTATATATTTTTTTTCTGAAAAGTTATACTTTAAACTGTTCTCCTGTAAAGTTCGCCATAATTATGTCGCTTAAGTCAATTTTGCCTTTCAAGCGTCGATATAGTGCATTCTTGATCGAAGATTTATGTAAAGAGATGTTCATGTCTGTATACAGCGAAGTCGTACCGAGCGGTCACGTCGCGGCGGTTCGGGGGTAAACAGTAGCGGTGCCACGGCCGCGCCTTCGCCCTTAACGCACTGTGACGTGTGTGTGCAGCCTGGAGATTACACTAACCTCGTACGGTGAGCCCGAAAATCATTCTTTAAGCTAATATTATAAGGCCCACTTGCACCACAAATCACTAAATGCATTTAGTGCTAAACGAATTCAAAACATCGTCCTATTTCTGACAATATTTTGAGGATGACAAAGGACAGAATTATATTTTTAATACGTTTGAATGATATTTTAAACGCAGTCAGTGATTTGTGGTGCAACTGGGCCTTAGCAAAAAATAATAATACATATTTTGAGTCGCACTAAATTGCAGACGCGTCTTACAACCCGTACAACCCGCAAGAGTAAACTTGAGACTTCGCTCGGATGACGTAAGCGCGCGGTACTGAGGTGTCGATGACGAGTGCGATAACAGCGCGGGTGTCGGGAGGGGCCACTGGGCTCAAGTTAACTCTTGATGGTTGTATGTGGTGGCTAGCCACAGCAGTGAGAGAGCGTAGAAGAACGTAAGGCAGGCATTGCGCTTCAATATCAAGCCGCTAACGCATGGGGCGTTAGCGGCGCTTGATATTGCGCCAGGGGCCACTGTAACTCTTTCGAACAACCCGCGACCCTGGCAGGATTAGTTGATACCTTAAACTGTATCTTTGTGTAGGTGCGATGAATGCTCGAAAAGGTACCACTTCACGTGTTTAGAGCCGCCGCTGAACAAGAATCCAAAGAAGCGCGGCTACTCGTGGCATTGCGCCGACTGCGATCCTACTGTAAGTTAGACACTACACTTGTTTGGTATTAAGTAGTTTTAAAACAAACAAAACAGGAGAGATGTGGGTGTACTACAGATTCACCTCTGCCTAACCTTTCGGGGAACACAATGGTTATGTTATGTTAAGGGACCGTCCATTAATCACGTGATGTTTTTTTTTTTTTTGGCATTTTTAACCCCCCCCCCTTGGTGATACATGGTGAGGTTTAAGATTACCCCCCCTATATCACGTGTATTTCTTAGGACTCTTAATTTTTTTTTTCTAAAATACAGGTATAAGTATCATCTAAAACTTAAAGACTACAATAATAACGTTTAGAGGTAGACAGAAAGGTAGCAGGTTGTTTTTGAAAAAATAAATACACGTGATATATTACTACCCTTGTGATATTTCGTGATTTTTTAAGGACCCCCGCCCCTTTCGAGCCTCATGTGTTTAATGGAGAACCCCTAAGTAGTTTTAGAAGTAATTGTAGTTTAATACTATATTTTATGATTTTGTAACGGCTTCCGTGCATGTTCTTACGAAGCAATTTAATATTGGTTGGTAGTCGCCGGACAATAGTTGTTCTTAGCCGATGGCGACGTTGGTACGGGCGTAACTGGATTTTCAACGCACTGCTAAGCGCCGAGAGTTGAAAATTCAACAGCGTGCTTTTTGACGCGCTTGGATGCGCTCCTTTGCGCTCTGTTTGATTCTCAATGTTTGGCTTAAGGTGAATGCGCAGTGGTAGACCGCGAAATTCAAATTTTCATACGTTTTTTTGCAATTTGCAGGTCACTGTCAGGTTGTATCTTGATCATCATATTATTCGCAACTATAATAGATATGTATTTACAGAATTATATTAATATATCTCTTTGAGTTAGATTTGTTCCATAAGCATTTTTCCATAAGAGATTTGTTCTTAAGGAACAAATCTAACTTAGAAAGATGTATTAATGATTCGATCGTCGTCGTCGTTCGTCGTTCGATGTTTCGATCGTCTGTTAGCCGTACTTATGAAGTTCGGTAACAGTAGTAAAAGTAATTGTGTGTCATTAGTGACAGTTTAGCTCTTAAGTAAATATGCACGATGGCTCGATTCAGAAGGTCAATTCCCGTAATAAAAACGCTCAAAATCTAGTCGCAATCTCATCACAGCGACATTCAATGACAAAAAATTTAAAAAAAAATTAGGTATATTAGAATTATTTTTGACAGATTGAGACTGAGATCAGACTGAACGTTTTTAACATTACGGGAATTTCCCCTCAGTTGCCCGAGAGAGTATTTTCGCATGGCTTTTTTTTTCAGGTTGGGAAATCTTCAAATGACACTCCCTTCCGCTCCACCCAAAGCGGGAGGGGCCGCTTTGGGTGGAGCGGAAGGGAGTGTCAGACTCTTACTGACTAAAACCCACCCGTGTTCCTTGCTTAGCCCTTTATGTTCCGGGCCAGCGGTAACCCTTTCGGACAATCCCGCTGACCCGGCAGGCTTCGGCCCTGACGGGCCCCTTCACTTGATGCTGACATCTCTTTGAGTCGCGCGTGGATTGTGAACTTTCTTAAAATGACGGGAACTGCCCCTCAGGTGCCCGAGAGAGTATTTTCGCATGGCTCACGCATTAATGTAAAATCTCGTAGAGTCTAGACTATATTATTGATATACATTTTTTCTTCTTCTACAGGATCTCGAAGAGAACAATTGAATCTGCATAAGTATTGTCCACACGGAATAATCTCAAAATGGTATTACTTAGTTTCTGTCTACGTTAAATGTGCATATTTAAATCTAAGTTGGATCTTAATTTTTATTTTTGTATTTATGTATTGATTTATTTTACAATATGTGTTGTATTAGAAATACATGCTGAGGATACTGCTTTTTACAGTGAAGATGTACTACGTAAGTCGATAAGAGTTAATTATATAGAAATATAGATAGAAGAGAACAGAAATTGTTTGATTTCATTATTTCCCATCATATGAACACTTCTCATTTCAAATCATATAGTTCGCACCGATCCAAGAAAGATTTCATTCCCTTAGTCTTGGTCACGTTTGATGCATCTTTATTTTCGTTAAAAAAGGGCCATAATATAATTAACGGCCATATTATAATTAATTATTTGGTAACGACATAGGGGCTAAAAAACTTTACGGTAGGCGACGAAAGTCGATTCATCGTCAATAATGTTGATTTATGTAACTTGAATCAACTTTAATTGCACACTTATAAAATGATAGAGGAAGTAAACCATGTTGCGATACAAAAGTGCCCGTAACGAGCCTTTATATAACATTTTTGACCCACTTGGAAAACTAGGTGGATCAGATCGGTAAATTGAAACCTAAGTAAGGGGCACGTTGTGGAATGGCACCGCAAAGCGTTAACATTTCAATGGTCCGGCGCCATGCCGAACCCTTCTGCGGCATTCGGCGGTATGCTCAAGTACTCTTGTGACGATATAAAAAGAAAGAAAGAAAGTAAAAGTATTTGTTTAAGGGGCACTTGTAGGTGACCCGGGGCCTCATTAAAATTTCACCAAAATCGGTACGGCCGTTGAGGAGGATTTCAGTGACATACAGACGTACAGAAGAATTATATAAGTACATATATAAAGATAAACAAAAGGATGCATCAAAATAAAAAATACAATTACTCGTAAGAATTTCGTTTACAAACTGCGAAATCATTATTACTCAGCAAATCTAAGTAAAATATGCCATGCAATGGTGATATAAATATAATATTATATAATCACAAATAAATATACAATAACAGATATAATCCAAATGATAACAGCAAGAGTATTTACAATTTGGTTTTATCTACACAAGAGCTCAGTTATAGTATACAGTGATTGTTCCTTATTCACTAGCGTCCAATAACTGAACATGTTTTTATTACCAATAAGTTTCATATTAATTAGTCATTACTGTTGCGCGCCGCAAATAATGCTTGATACATGGCGACATTAGTTACGACTAGCGCCATCTAGTATCGGGTAGCAGAACTAGTACCTCGGTACTAGGACCTTGACCCTACTTGACCTTTTTCTAAGTACTAGTAATTCCGAGAACTATCGACGTCGAGTCAGTCGGGACCGGTATGTACTCGAACGTTCTAGATGTTTATGTACTAGCTCTGCGGCACTATATAAGGCCGGGTGGGCCGCGAGACACATATAGTTTCGATTAAGCGATACGAGCGATAACATCGAAGGCGATATTCGAGTGCGACTTAAGAGCGACTTAAGAGTGATCAGTAAGTGCAATTGTATTTCTTAATTAGTGTGTTTGACTTGTAATTAGTGTTGGTGAGTAAAGTGTCATTTTTTTGGTTATTAAATCGGCAGTTTTTATTGTCACGAACCCCAAGCTCGTAACAATTGGTGTCAGAAGCGAGGTTTAAAATGCCGATTTTACCCAAAGACGACATGGAGGGTATCCGTACCCGGAGTCAACGCCAGCAAGAGACGGATCAGAGGCGATTTGGTGGAGCAATGCCACAGGGGTCGGAAGGCCAGCTACCGACCACGGAGGCCGGTCCGTCCACAGCTGCTCCGGCATCATCAGCACCAGATTTTGCTGCTCTGATGATGATGCTGCAGGAGCAGGCCCGCCGACAGGAGGAACAGGCCCGTCGGTTGGAAGAACAGCTGCTGCGTGACAGGGAGGAACAGGCTCGCCGACAGGAAGAACAGGCTCGTCGGTTGGAGGAACAGCTCCAGCGGGACAAGGAGGAACAGGCTCGCCGACAGGAGGAACAGGCTCGTCGACTGGAAGAACAGTTCCAGCGGAATAAGGAGGAGCAGGCGCGCCGCCAGGATGAGCAGATGTTCCTTATAAAGGACCTTCACGCTACCTTCGGGAAAGACATGAAGGAGGTGAAGGATAAGGTTGCTCAACACGACAACCGTCTGTCGGAAGCTGAAACCCGAATCGACCACGTGAATAATCGGGTTGACATCGTGATGGCTGACATGAAGAAAACGCTGGACAACCTTAAACTGTGTGATGGAATCACAGCTCCCGTAGCTACAACACCTTCGCTACGTGGATTCAAAGTGCCACCGTTCGACGGAACTTCTTCCTGGTCGGCCTACAAAATCCAGTTCGAGGCTGTCATGAAAGCGAACGGGTGGAATAAAAGTCAGGCCATGACTGCCCTCACCCTAGGCTTGCGCGACCAGGCCTTAACTGTTCTGGAAGCTCTCGGTAAGGAAGTGACTTACGAGCAGCTCCTTGAGGCATTGGAGGCTCGGTATGGCGACGCTCACCTGGAACACGTGTATCGGGCGCAGCTCAAGGATCGCATGCAACGCAGTAACGAAAATCTGCAGCAGTGGGCCCTTGAAGTGGAGAAGCTGGTTCGTAAAGCTTACCAGTCCGTACCTGCGCTTATTGATGGGAACCTGGTGCAGGCATTCATCGACGGCATCCGCGACCTTGAAGTTAGAGCTGCTGTGAGGCTCGGTCACCACGGGACGCTTAAGGACGCCTTGGCCCATGCACTGGAGGTGGAAGCGGTGCGGCAGGATCATCGTTCCCATCGCGTCAGGGAGGTTGCAGCGGCTACAGTTCGCAACCGCAAGAAGGGATACAGCCCTAGGTGCTACGGCTGTGGGGAAAGGGGCCACCTTCGATCCAGTTGCCCTAAGCGGACTGCAGAAAGGGAAGGTGGCTGGACTCGAGAGGGTAGTGCGGCTAACAGCACCGCCCAGCAGCAGCAGGACGGCTTTGTGGTTAAACACCGCAGCGGGAAGTCTCTTGGCAACACAGATGCATTGTCAAGAAGACCTTGTCCTGAAGACTGCAAGCATTGTACTAGGCAGGAGAGTAAGGAAGTGGTACCTGTGAGGATGCTTAAGACAGACCTCAACAACGAGTGGAAGGAAAGCCTACAACGTGCACAGCAGGAAGATTCGGACATCAAGCCAATTCTGGAGTGGATGAAGGCCAGAGCTCCTAAGCCCAGGTGGAGGGACGTCTCAGCGATGAGTTCGGTCACAAAAAGCTATTGGGCTCAATGGGACAGCTTGGTGGTTCAGGATGGAGTCCTGTGCCGTAAATGGGAAAATGCTCGGGGAAGTAGCTGTCATTTGCAAATGGTTGTCCCTAAAGCTCAAGTACCGGATGTTCTACAGCTGTACCATAATGGTTGTTCAGGAGGTCATCTGGTAGTAAAACGGACTCTACTGAAGATACGAGAACGGTTTTACTGGGTCCACTGTCGGGACGATGTCGAGGATTGGTGTCGCAAATGTACAAGTTGTGCAGCTGTAAAGGGACCTCAGACTCGTAGTAGAGGTGCATTAAAATTGTACAATGTTGGTGCACCATGGGAGAGGATAGCCCTCGACGTTGCGGGGCCGTTTCCGGAGAGTGAAAGTGGCAACAAGTATTTCATGGTTGTGATGGATTACTTCACTAAGTGGCCGGAAGTCTTCGCCATTCCAAATCAAGAAGCTTCTACAATTGCAGATAAATTAGTTCATGAAGTCTTCTGTCGTTTTGGAGTACCTTTGGAGATTCACAGTGATCAAGGAAGGAATTTTGAGTCACAGATATTCCAGGAAACTTGTCGAGTTATGGGTACTCATAAAACAAGAACGACTTCTTACCACCCACAATCGGATGGAATGGTGGAACGATTTAACCAGACACTGGAGAGGTACCTAGCAAAAGTTGTGGAAAATCGGCAACGAGATTGGGACAAGCACATACAACCGTTTTTGTTGTCATATCGAAGCGCTGTCCACGAAAGTACATCGGTGACGCCAGCTTTCGCAAACTTCGGAAGAGAACTACGGCTGCCTGCAGACCTGATCACCGGAATACCACCTGATGCCCCACGCAGTGTAACTGATTATGCGAATGATTTGCGGAACAAGATGAATGACATTTATGAGCACGTCCGACAATCGGGCCAGCAAATGTCTGAAAAGATGAAAACCCGTTATGATCGCAAAATGAACAATAAAGAGTTCGACGAAGGTTCACTCGTGTGGTTGCACAATCCAGTCCGCAGCAAAGGGAAATCTCCTAAGCTTCAAGCTAAATGGGACGGACCGTATCGGGTTGTGACTAAGATCAATGACGTAACCTATCGGATACAGAAAGGTGCAAGAGGTACCCCTAAGATCGTCCATGTGGATCGACTGGCGCGTTATTATGGGGCCGATAATGCTCGGGACGAGCATGTCTTAGGAGGGGGCAGTGTTGCGCGCCGCAAATAATGCTTGATACATGGCGACATTAGTTACGACTAGCGCCATCTAGTATCGGGTAGCAGAACTAGTACCTCGGTACTAGGACCTTGACCCTACTTGACCTTTTTCTAAGTACTAGTAATTCCGAGAACTATCGACGTCGAGTCAGTCGGGACCGGTATGTACTCGAACGTTCTAGATGTTTATGTACTAGCTCTGCGGCACTATATAAGGCCGGGTGGGCCGCGAGACACATATAGTTTCGATTAAGCGATACGAGCGATAACATCGAAGGCGATATTCGAGTGCGACTTAAGAGCGACTTAAGAGTGATCAGTAAGTGCAATTGTATTTCTTAATTAGTGTGTTTGACTTGTAATTAGTGTTGGTGAGTAAAGTGTCATTTTTTTGGTTATTAAATCGGCAGTTTTTATTGTCACGAACCCCAAGCTCGTAACATTACATTAGGGTGGTATTTATTATGAAAGTACTGACTACAATATGTGAAATTTCTTTAATAGATCTTCAACTTTATTGCTAAATTATAAGGTTCAAAGTTGATTGGGAAAATTTTACAGTTTCGGGTAGCTTGATGTGCTGGCGTCTGTACATAAGTATCTACTATGCTTCTGATCCTGCGAGTCTACAAATGAAGAAAGAGTTCGGATGCTGTTACTACATTTTGGCAGCATAGTGTGTTTGCTAACTTATGCATGACCTGCAATCTTAGAAGTATGTCTCATGTCTATGCCTGCAGTGCTACAGAGCAACAGTGCAGAAAACGATGGTCTCCTTCATGCGACCCGTACCAACGCGCAACGGGCCAGTAGGTACAGTCAGCAACAAAAGTCGATTAACACTTCATTTTTTTTAATCTCCGTTATTGAGCAAAATATTTGTTCAAAATTGCATTGCACTTCTGCTGCAAATTTGAACAAATATTTTGCTCAATAAGTGAGATTAAAAAAACTGAAGTGTTAATCAACTTTTGTTGCTGACCGTACCATCACCCGTGTATATATGGAAACCATTCAAATGCCCAGTTGTGAAATACTGGATCTAGTGGATGTACGGTCAGCGAAAGTCGGCGAACAACAGTTCAAAGAAGGGAGATGGAATGAAAACCAGCTGATAAATTTGATACGTGACTAACAATTTATTTATGAATGGAGTCTATCATTAATATTCATTTTAATTTAAATAATGATTAGGTTCTACAATATTCAATACCTATTCAAAATTTCGAAATTATTATCGACTTATGTCGCTGACTGTACCTACCAGTCGGAAAATAAGTAATTATCCACAAAAAGAGGTGGTTCATCACACACTGCTATTTACGAGTGGTAGGTAGGTAGGTAGCTCAGTAGTAAAACTTTCTACGACAGCTACGAAAATCGCCTTGCTATACGTAGCAACTCCGAACTGCTAGGAAAAAAAGTTAAGGCTTCATTTACATTGCCGTGGAACCGAATGAAAGCGGTTTTTTATAATGAAACTGTACAGTACATATCATACTGAACTTCATGTCAATTGTGTAAACATACCTAGACATACCTTCCTATACCTATCGGGTGTAAAAAGTCGCTAATCGAAGCCGACACTCATTTCTGTGATTCTGGTTATTTTATTGTTCTGGCCCATACCTAGGAAGAGGGACCTTCTGATTACAGGGATGTTGAAGGTCTAAGTTACAACTTTTATTGTGCGTTGTGCGTAAATAACAATTTTTGACACCATTCATTGCGGATGGTTTGACCCTTGTGATTTTCCCTAATGTCCAATAACACGGGCGCATTATTTTTGGTAGTACCAAGGGACTGCGTACGCGCTGTTCCTCTCAGACATCGCATTATTTTAATTTCGGGAGTATATAGTACCTATAATGGTTTGGCTAGCTGATATATGGCAAACGATTTAATGTAATGTCCTGTGTCTCGTAATGTTAATTACTTTGCAACCTACTATTGTATAGAATCAAGATTTTCTAACTGAACAGACAGCTGTGGGGGGTTTGTAGCGCAGCTTTTTCTTCCCAGTGAAAGCACTAGGTAGTGGTGAATGGCAGGCGTTTTGAAGGATTGTTTTATAATAATAATAATAATAATAATTTATTTATTTGATAGACAACAAAAGGTCCATACTGACAAAAACAAAAAAATACATAAAAGATGTTAGTAACAATGTGGCTTATGATCTATGTTAATACTTATACACTACGACAGACAGTGTTGTTTTGATGAGATGAGAAACCTGTCAGCTATCACCTTCAGGAGGCTGTTGCCACTGCCACGCAATCTGACGAGCAGAGACGCACTTTTCTTCCGTACGATAGCTGAGAAACTGTCGACTCGGGCTTTTGCGAACATCTCTGACGCACTGCAGTAACGTGGCAGCCGCATCAGCGCCCTGAAGGCGTTATTGTATTGGACGCGCAGCGCATTGACGGCACGTTTGGTACAGCTGATCCACTGGGCGCTCGAGTACAGAGATGTGCAGAACCTATGCTTTAAATAGCGTATACCTAATTTATGTAATTTTGATGTTTGAAAACTGCTGATTCACAATCTGATTTGAATAAATGACTTTTGTTTTTGATATAACACGAGCGGCACGCGCCAACAGCAGAGGCAACTATAGTCGTTGAGTTCGTTGACGCGTCGGCCTTTGAACAAAGGTTGGATTTTACTTGAGCTTTACGTTTAAAGCTCAAGTAAAATCCAACCTCTTTGCGAGATTTGCCTTTTGATACGTTTATTAAAAGGCAAATCTCGCAAAGAAGAGGTTAGCTTGTTATAAAAGGTTATACCAAATCATAGCATGCATAGCATAGTATGCATAGCATATCATAGCATGCATAGAATAGCATGCATTGTTAGCATGCAGGATGGTGTTCTTTCCTCATTTTGGATTATGAGGGATCCTATACCATAGAGCACCTATATTAGGGCTCGGAAAGTTCGTTAAGTCGTTGGCCCTGTATCTGTCCTCTCTCCGGTTGTGTCTGATTGCCGTCCCATCCGATAATGAAAGTGAGGGAAGAGAGGGCTCACCTGTGTCTGCGCGCACACTTGTGCTCTATTAAGTACATCTCCCGCGCCGAAGTCTAGTCCCGTTGAGATTGGCCGCCATGGCCGAAATACGGTCTGGAGGACTATTATTATTATTGTACAACTTTATATCAGGTCTCACCTTAGTGGGCACAGAAAATATAAAAAGACTTCTTTATATATTTTTTTGTTTAACCTTTTAACCGCTTACGCCGACAAATATTTTCGTGTCCATTTCGCCAAGGTCGTATATTTACGACCAAATGCTGCAGCTCGTAAGATCTGCTTTTTTATATAATTAGGCTGTTTTCTATCAGGTAGTTACAGACGCCAGCACATCAGGCTACCCGAAACTGACAAATTTTCCCAATCAACTTTGAACCTTATGCTTTAGCGATAAAGTTGAAAACCTATTAAAGAAATTTGACAGATTGTAGTAGCTTGATGTGCTGGCGTCTGTACCTACTTATTTTTTGATTCACTGTGCCGGGCGCTTAAGGCGCGACAACAGAACTAATATGAGTCGGGCGGTTAAAACTTTTGAAGGTTAACCCTGTCCCACTGCTGGGCAAAGGCCAAGTCCTTCCAGGAATTCTTTTCTTCTTTGTTAACACAGTTTTTTTTAAATCCGTGAAAATAGTAAAAGTAGGTACCTACCATCCCAAACTTTTTTTTTCGTGGGGTAATCCTCATGGATAACTCCGTCTGGGAAGAACGGAGGGTTATGTCGGACTCCTACCGACTAAAACCCCACTGTTCCTTCTAGTACTATGAGTCGGGGGCCTGGGAGATACTTGTATATTAGCCGCACCCCCGACTGGTATCAGCCCGCCATGCCTAGCGGGGCCCATCACCAAGTGCGGTCGATCCCACGACGACCGCACGTCCTTTCATTAAGGTGCGCATACTGCGTGCCACCTCTTTGAGCCTGACTGCTCGAGCGACGATACGGCCCCAATTGCGCCGCCCGCAGGCCCCTTATGGTGGCCGGAGATCGATCGTTACGCACCCTTCGACGCCCGGCTGCACCACCTATCCAACCTAAATAGCTTTCGATACGTCCAACGATCTTCAAATTTCAAATTCAATGCGAACCCTCTCAGTACGCAATGTGCGACTTACACTTGTCTTTTTAATGACATAATGCGATTTTTACTTATCTTGATACCTACTAATTAAGTTGTAATTTCGTCTATAATAATAAAAATTAATCCATAATTATACAGAGTGTCTATGGAAGTATGGATCAAATCGAATAGAGGCATGGGCAAGGTCATTTCCAAACTTTTAACCCTGAGAATATCGGTGTAATTTTATAGGTACGGTTCAAAAGTTATGAGTATGACCAATTTTTTTTATTTTCAAAGTTTCGCATAGTGCTCAAAGAAAAAGAAATTTAAAAAAAAAAACTTTCAGGGCTACTAAAAAAATAGTTTTTTTTCATGAAATTTCTTTGAGCTCTATGCGAAGTGATTGAAAAAAACCAAAAATTGGTCATAACTTTTGAACCGTAAAAAAATTACCTATATGTATAGATACCTGTTTGCCTAGTATGCAAGTGCAAAAAAATATTAGGTATAATTTATTATAAGAACTAACTCCCTTCTAAAATTGTTGTAAGTATGATTAAAAACATAAGATAATGACAGAAAAATATTTTATCCAGATATAAATAAAGGAAAAATAAGTTTGTATGGAATAAACGCTGCTCGCATTTCTCCACCAGAATTAAAATGCACAGTTAAACTTATATCAAGTTCCTAATTTATTTTTTTAAGTAGGTACATACCTGAGTAGAGCTGTTTTTTAGTTTCTTGAGAACTCATTTGCTTCAGTAGGTACCTGTTAATCTTATTATACGTTTTCGGGAATTATACGATACTTATACAACGTGCCGCTGCAATGGCGACATTAATTTAACACACGGGTAGGGCTAGTGGCCAGAAATCATAAACATTATAACCACATTAAAATAATTCGTAATTTGAAAACTACGACCTGCGCCGCTCGCCGACATAAGGCTCTCTCTCTCTCTTTACTTCGTTTCGCCTACTCTTTGCACGATGCGATGTTATGATCCGTGACTTCGGTAAATGACCCCAGCGCTAAAGTTTTTTAAGTACAGGTTCCTCCAAGATGCTATTTTAGAAAATAAAATATTAATAAATAAATAGTAAGTACTTAATGTTTAATTAAATTAAAATATGTTCATACGAGACGAAAACCTGTGTTAAATTAATACATATGAAAGCGGCACGCTGTATGACGCGGGCGCAACATAATTGTTACGATTCTTAATGCGAAATTTAATAATTTAATGGGAAAACTACCACCAGAGGTAGCTTCTTACTTCTTAAACTTATCACACGAACAGAGCTGCAGGCACAGCTAGTAGGTATTTATAAAATCAATTCAGTCTACTTATCTTAAGATTTTATTTTGAAAACTGCTGAGTCACAAACAAAACAAGAAAATAAGATATGTGCCGAGTAATGATGATACTCATAATTACAATAAAGACTGATAACAACCGACTATATATACATATATCGAAAGTCAATTATTTATAGTCATTTGGTTAAAAGCCGCATACCTACATACAAAGTGGTGGTGTTTATTCCAAAGTGACTGGTGTCAGAATCGTGAAAATGTTGTTTTTACCATTAACTTTATTATTACTAGCTATAACATTAGGGTGGTACTTATTAGGAAGATACAATGAAAACTATTGGAAGACGCGCGGAGTGACATTTTACAGTAATAACAAAGTGCTGGGACCGTTTTGGGATTTCCTCGTATCGAAACGTGCACTGTTTGAAGTCTTCGGTGACCTGTATAAGAAACATAGGGATCTGCCAGCTATTGGCGTCGGTCAATTTGTAACACCTACATTGTACGTCATTGACCCGAAAAATGTGCAACATGTTTTGTCTGGCGATTTCCAAGCTTTCCACCACAGAGGAATAGAACCTGTTGACGGTGACCAATTGACTGATAACATTACTTTCATGAATGGCCCTAGATGGAAGTTGATGCGGAAAAACATGACTCCGTTGTTCACAGCAAACAAATTAAAGAACATGTATTACATCATGGACAAAAGCGCCCAAGATTTCGTGAACTATTTGAAAAGCAACCCCAAGACATGGGAAGGTGATTTCCACGCCACACTTATGATGTTCAACAACGCCGCTGTTTGTGGTGCGATCTTTGGAATTGGATCAGAATCAATCTTTGATTCACCATTCCTCAAAATGGCCAAAAATCTTTCGCAATCGAATTGGAAGAACCAGCTGAAATTCATAATATTCAGTCTTAGCCCCAAGTTGACGTCAGCGTTGGGCATAAAGCTATTCAAAGAGTACGAGGACTTCTTCATTGGTTCAATAAATGCAGTAATTAAAAAGCGAGAGCAGGAGAATGTCAAGAAGTACGACTTCGCAGATATATGTATAAGTCTACAGAAAAACGGCACCATGAAGGACCAACAGACAGGCTACGAGATGATACCCTCCACCGGCTTATTATCCGCACAGGCTTTGTTCTTCTTCACTGCTGGTGTTGAGCCTTGCGCCAATGCTATCTTCTCAACTTTGATTCTTCTCTCTCGCCACCCAGAAATATTAGAAAAAGTTAATCAAGAAATAGACGAACATTTTGAAAAGCACAAGAACAACATAACTTATGACGTCATCTGTGAAATGGAGTATGTAGACAAGGTGCTAAGTGAGGCAATGAGACGATTCCCTCCTATTGGGCTTCTGACTAGACAATGCTGTCAAGACACTACGCTACCTGTTGGCAATATCAAAGTGGCGAATGGAACAAAAATGTTTATCCCGATTTATGAAATACATAATGATCCAAAAATTTACCCGAATCCAGAAATGTTTGATCCGGAGCGGTTTTCTAAGGAGAGCAGACCCAACGATGACGTTTACCTACCATTCGGGATGGGCAACAGAACGTGTATTGGTGCCAGGTATGCTAAGTTGCAGGTACTTGCTGGAATGGTCCACGTTCTACGAAACTTTAGTGTTGTATCCAAACAAGCAAATGTAGATATAAAGTTCTCTCATGACCCACTTAATGTTAAACTGGCAAATGTTGATATCCAGCTTATTCCTAGAAATATTAAATAGACTTTTGGTTATATGTAAAGCAAAGTCAAGTATATATTCCTCAAAATGTATGTTAATGGTTCTGGTTATTTTGTATATAATAGTTGGTAGTATAAATTAGTTTTAAGGAATAAGAATCGATTTAATATTTAAATCGAAGACTGATTGTTTATTTGTTTTTCTACGACCAAACCGTGTAGTCATTCGTTTAGTGTAGTCTTAATAAAATAAATGATAATATTAGTAGGTATATATATTTTTTGTTTTAATTGATGTCTTGTCTACTTCAGTTGTATAACTGATAAAGTATACAGGGTTATTGGCAAAACATTAACAACCTCTTAAGAGGTCATTGTACTCATCATTATGAACAACTTTTACTATGGAGCCAAACCTGAATATGCGAAAAAAAAACAGCTGTTCCCTACATTTTGTCGAGTTATACGAGCATAAACGTAGGGAACAGCTGATTTTTTTTCACGATTTATTACATCATTTGATAGAGTCGCTAATAGGGATTGAATTCTGGGAAGTAAGACTTATGGCAAACATAAGGAAAATGTTGGATTTTAATATCACAAAATTTTGATGACGTGAATTAAGTCACAAAATCTTGACGACGTGAATAACTCTATTCTTCAGGTCCAAGATTGGTTTACAGTAAGTATATAATTTAGTACTTACTTAATGTAAAAAAAAACCAAATGATTTAAATTACCGAATGTTAGAAGTAGCGAATGTGAAATCATATTGAATGGCCAAAAACTAGAATTTATTAATCAGAAAGTTTTCCTAGGAATCACGCTAGACGAGAAATTACCTCATAAAACATCTATTGCGGGGCGCCTAAGCTCGGCCGCTTATGCTGTTAGAAAGATAAGACAGTTAACAGATGTAGAAACCGCACGTTTGGTCTATCTTAGTTACTTCCACAATATTATCTCATATGGCATTTTACTATGGGGTCGGGCTGCTGACATTGAATCCATTTTTATTTTGCAAAAGAGAGCTGTTAGAGCCATTTATAATCTACGTTGAGGTGAATCTCTTAGGGAACTGTTAGAAAAGGTACCATGACGGTACCTTGCCAATTTATTTATGAAAATATTATGTATGTATGAAAAAATTAATATGTTTTTAATAAAATAAGTGATAGACATAATTTTAATACTAGAAATAAAGATAAGTTTCATCTAAATCAATCTAGTAATTTTCAAGATATGGACTAATACGTGTAAGTGAGACGGCCTTTTTTTTTTTCAGGATGGGACATCATCAAATGACTCCTCCTGCTCTGGGTGGAGCGGAAGGGAGTGTCAGACTCTTACTGACTAAAACCCACCCGTGTTCCTTCCTTCGCCCTTTATGTTCCGGGCCAGCGGTAACCCTTTCGGACAATCCCGCTGACCCGGCAGACTTCGGCCCTTACGGGCCCCTTCGTTTAATGCTGATATCTCTTTGAGGCGCGCGTGGAACACGTACGCGCCATCCGGCTCGGGCCTGGTCCTGATCGGACGGTGAACTACCCATTACTCTCCGCCCGCAGGCCCACGCCTACGGTGGCCGGGAGTCGTCGCGCGGCTCCCGACGCCCGGAGCGTCTCCCGCGGCGGCTGGGACTTGAGGCTCTCTCCCTCAGCCGTCCCGCCGCCTCCTTCGCTAGCATGACTGCATCGCAGAAGGAGGCGACTGCCCCCCACTCCCTCTCGCCCCGGACCATGGCTTGAACCAGGCCCGGACGCAAGAGGTCGCCGCCGCTGCCGATCGCCTCTACGAGGACACGGCGGTGCTCCGCCCAAGCGGGGCAGACCACCGTGTGCTCCACCGTGTCCTCTGGGCGATCCTGGCAATGGTGACACCCGGGCGTTTCCTCCCGCCTGATTATGTGCAGGAACCTCCCGAAACTTCTGTGTCCGGTGAGGACCTGCGTCAGGCGGTAGGTGAGGGCGCCATGACGCCTCTCTAGCCACTCCTCAAAGAGGGGTCTTACCGCCGCTATCGTGGGGTGCCCTGCGCTGGGTTGCGACAGTCGCTCTTTCCATGCCGCCATGAGATCGTGCCGGAGGTCCTTCCGCTCCGCCGCAATTTGCTGCGGAAGCGGAGTTTCCCCCCGGCGTAGTGCCTCCGCGCGCCACTCATATATCGCCTCCAGAACCCATGGCGGCAGTCCGGCAAGGAGGCTTGCCGCCTCGCCCGAGATCGTGCGGTACCCCCGGATCAGCCTAACGACTACCACCTTCTGGGGCGCTTTAATTTCGGAAGTCGGTGGCAAAAAACTAAAACTAAAATACAGATCCCAAGACACCGACTTCTGAAATCAAGGTTATTTCATAATTTTGAGTTAATTTCTTTTTGAAGTCGATGTTTTTTAAATTACTTTTTTATAATTAGGATTTTATTTTTTACACCGTGTAGTAGGCACGGTCGTCAGTGTTGTATGGATCACTATAGAAGCTTCGACACGGACACGTTTTTACTCCGACGAGATGTATGTGTGTAGGCACTGGTCGTTTCCTTTTGTTTTTGTATTTGTGTTGTTATGTTAGTCATTTAATTTAGTATAGTGTAAATAGTTAGCTGTTTTCTGTATTGAATAAGTATAATAAGCATTTAATGTATGTACAGAGTATACTAAAAATATATCGAACACATGTCTAATATTCTAAACATTTGTGTACCTAATACTGGAATTTCAACCAACACAACATTCCATAAAGCAAATATTTTGACACCCAAATAAAGCTGAAATTGAAGCATACATTCTATTTTGTCTACATAAAATGCAAATATATGAAAAGTGTTTGCAAGCCAAACTTTTATTTTATCTGTTTGTACAGAAAAAGCTTTTACGGCTGCATTTAATTAAGAACATACTTAGCTTAACCATTTGTGACAAAAGTATAAAGTATTAGCATAAAGGCTCCTGCAAACAGGCGCGACGCGCGACGCGAATCGCGCGCGACACAAAGACATCGCTCGTTGCGCGACTTGCGGTACCTTTGTGTCGCGCGCGATTTTATCGCGTGTCGCGCCTATTTGAAGGAGGAGTAGGTAGGCACTATCTTCGTACTACTTATATTTGGTTTTTGTGTGGTAGGTACCTACTTGGTCGATTCCTAAAATAAAGTAGTTTTTTATACAAATGTATTGTACAGACACCAGCACATCAAGGTACTACAATCTGTCAAATTTCTTTAATAGATTGTCAACTCTATCACTAAAGCCGGCTCAAAGTAGATTGGGAAAATTTTGCAGTTTCGGGTAGCTTGATGTGCTGGCGTCTGTACTAAAAGGTACACCTCTGCCCGACTCTGAACTACAGGCGTGATGTGTTACTCGTAGATGTATTGTATACTTATTGTTACTAATCATGGAAATCTACTGATGATTTCAATCGACGAAGCCGTATTTTTTTCTCCAGTAGCTACCTTTTCAATGAATCATCATCTTCCTAGCCTTTTCCCGACTATGTTGGGGTCGGCTTCCAGTCTAACCGGATTCAGCTGAATACTAATACTCTACCTTTTTAATGAATATGTACCTAATTTAAAGCAGTTTTTTAGTTTAAACCACACATACATACATACATACATAATCAGTGTTTAATGTTCCCACTGCTGGGACACTGGCCTCATCTTTATGAGAGGGAGTGGGCCATAATCCACCACATGGGCCCAGTGTGGTTTGGTAGATGTCAAATGTCTTTGAATGATTGATTCTAAGACATGCCGGTTTCCTCACGATGTTTTCCTTCACCGTTTTGAGAGCAGTGGTGATGAAATTAATTACACAAAGTAAATTGCCTGCCTGGGTTCGAACTCACGACCTACATCTCGTAAGTCGGGGCCGTTACCACTAGGCCACCACTGCTCCCACTGTTGTTTGAAGTGAATACTTCTTTAGGCGCGTTGGGCATTTTTTGAGATGAAAAAAAAAAACATTGAATTCGCGCTACTGTTACCGTAAGTGACAACGCGCGTGTTTTGTTTATAAGATGACTAGCTTCTGCCCGCGACTTCGTCCGCGTGAAATTTCTTGTTACTGCGACCCACCCCGTCGCATCGCATCGCCTGCCCGCGCTATTACTTCATTTTTGCTTAGCGTTCTTTCTGACTTTTTTTCTTTTTGCTCGGCTCCTAAAGGTCATAGCGTGATGTTAAATAGCCTTCCTCAAGAATTGGGCTATCCAATGCAAAAATAATTTTACAAATCCGACTGGTAGTTCCAGAGATTAGCGCGTTCAACCAAACAAACAAACAAAGTCTTCTGCTTTATAATTTTAGTATAGATTAAAAAAATACCCGCTTCGGATGTGTTCGGGCTGTCCTCGGGATGTACTCGGTTTTAACGTATATCCGATATGTTAGTGATTATTGAAGTGAAAACTTCTTTAGGCGCGTTGGGCATTTTTTGAGAAGGGAAAAAACAATTGAACTCGCGCCACTGTTACCGTAAGTGACAACGCGCGTGTTTTGTTTATAAGATGATTAAAAAAATACCCGCTTCGGATGTGTTCGGCTGTCCTCGGGATGTACTCGGTTTTAGCGTGTATCCGATATGTCAGTGAGTGATGGCAAAGTATTCGGTTTTGTGTTTTTTTTTTTCACTTCTGTCGGCACTCCGGAGTGCCACTGTTTTTTTTTACAGCAAAGGCAGTACTTTAGGTACACCTCTATCTGTCCCCTCGGGGACTACAGGCGTGATGTTATGTTATGTTTCTAACAAAGCAGATACACAGTTTGGAGTACATTATACTCGTAGTCGTTATAATTTTGTTTAATGATGTGCTTATTCTCTCAACATTACATGTCTTTTTCGTTAATTCTTTATGGCTTTAGTCGTAATTCGTCCTTGTTATAATGACGCAATGATATAAGATTTAGGTGAGTATAGACTAGAATTTTAACCGCACTTCGAACACGACACTCGATGTTTTGTTACAACCTGATTTTTAAAAACAACAAGCGTGTTCGTGTAGCGTTTTATCAAGCAAAGGCACGACCGCACGAGCGCAAGAATACGCAATCTTCAACAATGAACGCAAGGTTGAAAATATGTTATAGGTAAATGCTCACTCGCCGTTACGTCAAACGCAGCGTTGATCATTCGCAGGAACGTTACATTACATGGAAATGCTTTTGGAAACTGAGCTTTTGTCTGTATTGTACCATTCGTAAGAACGTTACATTACATGGAAATGCTCGCGAAAATTCTCTTGAGTATACACTCATCTTTAGGTTCACACCCGAGTTTTAAATTTTCATGTGATCAATTTATATGTTCACACCCGAGGTTTGCATTGCCAAGCGAGTCATTAATTCTTGGAAAAGCATAAGCGTATGTTGTCATACCAATTTTGGTGTACGAAATAAATAAGTGAAATGTTTCTGAAGAACTAATTACCTGTTTTAATTAGTCAATAATTTTAGTCAAGTTATGTAATTTTTATTAATGAACTAGCTGAGCCCGCGTGTATGTCTAGAAACAAATATGATATTACGGTTTTTTTTGTGCGGAAACCTATTTTTTTTTACTAAAATAAAATTAGACATAATATAACATCAGCTTTCTGGAACCACCGTCAAAATCAGTCCAGCCGTTTCGCAGATTAGCCGGATAAAACAGGCAGACTTTTTTGTTATAAGTACCGTTTATACCTACTACCTACCTACCTATATGCATTTGGTAAAAATCTTTTATTTTGACATTACAAACAGACACTACAATTTTACTTATATGTATAGATTAGGTATTGGTTGTTATTTACGTACATATTGTTTTAATTAATTATGAATTAACAACTATATTTGTCGTACTACGTATTTGATTTTGGTTTCGATTTTGACTCCTACGAATGTATTAATGAATGCGTAATAATTTAATTATTCATTATTATATTTTTTTATGTATTTTATTTTATTTTATTTTTATTATTTATTATATGCATTACAGCGCATTTTGTATTAACAGTGACTGAATGAAATTCAAATTATATAATATTCCACAAAGTCATCGGAAATTTCATTTTATTCACTCCGCCGTAGGGCCACGGGATGCAATCTTATTTTTTCAGGTATTTTCACGGAATTTAATTTTATTGTTCGAACACCACACCGCACAGTGTTAAAACGAAAGTCAATTTGCATATTCAAATACCTCGTTTAAAAACACTTTTTCATCAGAATATACGTCCGTAGAAAAACGTAGCGCACTCGTGCGTTTGTGTCCGGCTGTCCGTACAGTTGGGTTGACCAGCTGTCGTTTGTCGTTTATTGGACAACCTTTATCCTTCAGCCGACGCGACGTGTCTAAACCGACATATTCAATACCCGATAAGCTCGGTTTTGTTCGTCGATGACACGACAATTTTCCGAAGGGTAGGTATTGCTGAACGCTTTTAAATCAAATGGATGGAAAATTGGAAAGAACTGTTGCTTATTTCGCTCCACTAGATCTTGCTCGAAGTTGAAGTGTAGTTTCGTATACTCGCCGTTTTAATTTTATTTGATTTGTATATTTGATTATTATTTTATTGTGCATGTGATTTTATATCAGTTTTATGTTTTAATTAAATTTATATGTTATATGTGACAAGTTCAGTTTTATTAGAAAAGCAACGTGCAATTTAAAGCCTTTAACCGCTAAAGCAAATACGACATACATACAGCCTTTCGAGGGCAAAAAAATGAAATGAAATACTCAACACAATATTCTAAAAGTTCTAAAAATTTTTTTTTCATTTCAACATGCAAGCCTTTATTTTTTCTTATATGCTTGTAGGTTTTGATGTAGGCATTCTTGTACAGTTTTCATTTAAGTCATCATGCCCTGTTGCTAAACATGAATCACCACATTCATTCGATGCGATTCGAACGCGTAGTGTCATAGACGAAGCTATCAAAATGAAAAGTAACTATTTTCCATCTATTAAGAGTATTTATACAGCATGTCGTCGCTCGCATAACTAAAAGTCCTATCTAATTTTTTTGCCGATTTGAGCCAGGACAACTACACTCTTCCATGCGTGATTCTTTACATTTTGTAACCTTTCAAAATGGTTATATTTTGAGATCCAAATAACATAGAGGTACGACGGTTAGTGAAAAATGTAAAGAATCACTAATAGTAAAATATAGCCGTGCCAACACAAATCAGCTATAAAATTAGAAAAATGAGATAGGACTCTTAGTCAAGCGAGAGACGATGTATCAGAAAGGTGCGATAAATTTTAAGGTTATAGTAAAGAGCATCAAACTGAACAACTTTTTTAAAGTTAAAAGCCTTTAAACGTCAAAAATCTGTAATCATTACTTAACTTCAAGCAACGTTTATATATAAACTCCTATATATTCAAAAAATGCTTTAAAAAGCACCTATTTACTCAGAGTGCTTTCCAGTTAAGTTAGATGCAAACAATGTTAGCGCGGAGCTATTTACACGTTCAACCCAAAACAAGGACACAACACAACTAGCCAACATAAATAGCTCGTAATTCCTTTGCCCAACTGTTACTGTAGTTATAGAAACTATACTACAAAAATGTTTGAAATTTTCAGCCACAGCTGAACGTGAAAAGTTTTTGTTATTAAGGGGCTTACATGACCTAAAGCGTGGTCATTGTCGGACAGCATAGAAAAGAAAGAGAAGCGCGATGACACAACGCTGGTAGTTTATTGCAAAGTATGAAGTAATTATTTAATTACAAACAATCTATTGTTTGGACTAAAAAAATTAAAACACAAGTAATTTCGTATTTTGCTTGTAGAATAATCTGACAAAGAATCAGGATTGTATGTATATTAGTATGGTTTTTATTGTAAAAAGAAAGTGTTTAGAGGTATCTTCATGATGTTTTTCTATCGTATCAAATTAGTTCTATTATTTATGTTTTTAACACACTACCTACCTAGCATATATCCTGAAGAATATCATATATTTTTCTGATTTTGATTACTGTAGTTGATCATATACTTTTATTGTTTCTAAAACTTCCGTTTTTTGCGTTTAGGTCCTGTAAGCCCCTTAAGTCACTGAACAATTTCAATGTTTCAGTGAAGGCATTTTCTACGTAACACGTAGAGGGAGCACTATGGACTTAAAAAAATAAATAAAACAGAATAATATGAGTGCAATCAGACAATAAATAACTTTTTCAACACATTTGCTCGAAAAATGCATTTACAAAGCCTGTATACATTGTTCGAAAGTTAAAAATTACGCACCATACAACGGAACGTGCGGTAAAATAGGTACTCTCACCTAAGTATCTATTTTACCGCACGTTCCGTTGTATAGCACCGTGCGTTTTCTTTACGGTTTTTTTTTAAATTTCCATAAAAAAATATAAGAATTCCACCAAAGAGTTTTACATTAGGTATGAGAATAAACAACCTGATTGATCGAACCTCCTTGGAAGCGCTTTTGCTCAATACGTTGTCTCACTTTAATACTAAAGAGTAAATGAGACAAAAGATGTAGTTCTAATTTTCACCACGTGCATGTGGCGCCATTTGCAAATTCGCGCCATTTTCATATTCGAAATTTCAAAAATTGTTGCGACTTTCCCACTGTTAAATAAACAAAATAATAATATGACTTCAACATACTAAGTGTGAAATTAATAATGTCAGTCAGGCAGTTAAGCTTCCAAAGCAGCAAATTTCACTGAATTTCAATAATTGTTCAAATTTTACTATTAATTTCCAAGAGTAGTGACCTATCTGTTTATTTTCTTATTTGCTTATAAAAAATAGTCAAATGAAAAAGTTTGTTTCATTATATACTGTACTGTTTTCTCGCAAATGTGTTGAAAAACATTGTATGACACACGTGCAGAAATTGGTATTTACAAACTCGTGACTATGGTAAGCCCTCGACTTCGTCTCGGGCTTACATTCGTCTACTCGTTTGTAAAAACCAACTTACCGCACTAGTATCATAAATAACTATTTACAGAAAAAAACAACCGACTTCCAAAAAAACGCTACAACGTCAAAAATAGCTTTAATGTCTAAAGTTGGTGTCTTTGGTCCTGTATTTTAGGTTTTGCCATCGACTTCCGACATTAAAGTAATTTTTCACTTTGTAGTGTTTTTTTTTAAAGTCGTTGTTTTCTTTTTAATAAAAGGTTTTTTATTATTCACTTTTTAGTTATGGTACCTAAACAATATCATCAAGATATGTACACAAAGTGGATTAAGTACGCATTATCGAAGCTAACTTAAAAACTACCCAAGCAAAGTTAGTAAAATTTGGAGGGTTAGTAAAATGGGACCACCTCTTTAGTAAAATGGGACCACCTCTATCCATTAAAAATATTTTTTTAATCTATACACAATTGCCCGAGGTATCGCGTAACATAGGTATGTATATACAAAAAGAATACAGTCGATTGAAGAAACTCCTCTTTTTTGAAGTCGGTTAAAAATGAATGAATCTTAAGCGATCGTCGCGATCATTTGTTCGGAAAACCGGAAATCACCCTCTGTCAGGGCGATGTATTCGAGTTTGCCGAAATGAAAGCGACGACGACCGCGAAATTATTAACGAAACGATCGCTTATTAGAACACGGGTTACTGTTTCGCATATCTACGGGAGCGCGTATTAGCTAGAATTTGATAAAATTAAAGGTACTCTTTAATACCTTCTTAATTGTAATTTGCATTACATAGCAACATAACTTCACCACACACACACACACACTCACACTTCATTTTTTCTTATTCTTCTTGGCTTCCTATTTCATTTTTCTTTTTGTTACTTTTTTATATAATTTGGTTTTTTTATTTTTGACTGTATTCTTTATTTTGTGATCTTCCTGTACGAGTCACTATAAATAACTTTACTGTTTTTATAACTTGTGAAATGGGTGTATTATATTATTATTACACCTCTGCCCAAGTCATCGGGGAAACAAGGCGTGATGTTATGTATGCTTGTACAGACGCCAGCACATCAAGCTACTACAATCTATCAAATCCTTTAATAGATTTTAACTTTATCGATAAAGCATAAGGTTCACAGTTGATTGGGAACATTTGACAGTTCGCTGTACATGGCACGGAGTGGGAAAAAAACATGACAGTTACTATTATAACTGTTTATTTATTTTACTTGTTTGTTTTATAGTCTTAATGAATTTCTTGATTTTAATTGATATTAATTTAATTTAAAGATGATTGCGATTTAACGTTTATCAATTTATTTTACAATTTGATTTTATGTACTTCAGTTATTTAATTTAGTTATAATAGTATTATTGTGGCATATGTTTTAATCTTTGGTTACTATTATAACCAAATTTATAAGTATACTAATCTAGAATAGAATAGAATACTCTTTATTATGTACACCATATAAATTACAGACATAAATATAGAAACTGTACAAAGGGTGACACAATGGGCGGTCTTATCGCTAAGAGCGATCTTTTAAAGACAACCTTAGGATGGTTAAAAATATATACACATACATATAAATATATCCATATAATAATAAACATGAAACAGGAACAAAGAAAATATAATGATGATGTTAACACACGGTGATATTTGATGTTGTTGTTGTTGTGTTGTGTGTTGTTTGTTGTTGTGTTGTTATGGTGATGTTGTATAACATTAATATGGATCACTGTGTTTAGCATAATCAGCCTATAATTTTCCAACTGCTGGGACACAGGCCTTTGAGGCCTTTGAGAAGTGGTGGGATCACGCGGGTCCAGTGCGGGTTGATAGATGTCACATGTCTTCGAAATTTTGGTTCTAGGAGATGCCGGTTTCTTCACGATGTTTTCCTTCACCGTTATATCATATACCACTGTGTCTAACTTCAATAAATAAATAAAAACAACTGCCATGTATTATAGGGCGAGCTTATTGCTATAAAGTGGAGTGGATTCACTTTATATTGCATCGCTTCAAAAATGAATGCATAATTTTTTTTCTAATAAAAACGTTGCCCCACACTAGGAATTACTCCTGTATCGTGGGTGCGTTTACAAACTTTAAATTCACATACACAAACAAGAGTATTAGAAATAATATATTAACGTCTAACCTGATTATTACTAGATAATAAAATAGACAGCTGTGTTATGGTTCTATCAAGTCAGATTAATGACTCGTCACTATTCCTAAAATATGACATTATTATACCTACTCTAGGCTCCAATTCTGTATTATTCCCCGCGAAATCTTACCACATGCAAACCACTATCTGTTCCGTGATGCAAACCACGTTAATATCGTGTCTTGTTCACGGCAAGGAATCGAAATGTCAACCGATACGGACATGTATTTTGACAGTTCAAACCACGACATTATGTCATCTATACTAATATTATAAAACTGAAGAGTTTGTTTGTTTGTTTGGTTGAACGCGCTAATCTCTGGAACTACCAGTCGGATTTGAAATTGCAAAAAGAAAAAAAAGTAAGAAAGAACGCTAAGCAAAAACGAAGTAATAGCGCGGGCAGGCGATGCGATGCGACAGGGTGGGTTGGAGTAACAAGAAATTTCACGCGGACGAAGTCGCGGGCAGAAGCTAGTAGAGAATATGCACGAAACTTTAATAGCAGATGTCGTGGTAAGGTAAGGAACTGACGTGGTTTCGAAGTAAGAAATCGTTAAGTGGTCATAGTAAATTAAAAAAAAAAAAACAAACAAACCTGATAAAACATTAAAAACACTGGTCAAGTGCGAGTCAGACTCGCTCACCGACGGTTTCGTACTGATGGGCAAAGTACAGACGCCAGCACATCAAGCTACCCGAAACTGTCAAATTTTCCCAATCGACTTTGAACCGTATGCTTTAGCGATAAAATTGAAAATCTATTAAAGTAATTTGATAGATCGTAGTAGCTTGATGAACTGGCGTCTAGTCTGTACTATAGTCCCCGTCCCCATTTTTTTTTATGCAACAGACATTACTTTTGTCTTATATTTTTCGCTACGGGCTGCAAAACAACAAACCGTCAAGTCTTAAATATATGGGGATTCCTGAAAAAAATCACCTTACAGTTTCATTATCTAACGAAAATATGGATATAATTATGTTTTCTAAGTATGTTTTATAGATGTTTCGATATCTATACCAATCACGTCTGTGAAGTTTTCACAGAAAAAATAACCGATTTTTAAACTGATATTTCAAGTGCTACCACTGAATGCGGTCGATGACCTAACAAAATGCATCAAATTAATTTCTTCCACCCATCAAATCCACGGAGTTTGGCTAGCTAATTTAATTTGTCCCTGTATATGTCAGATCTGTTGTTAGAATGCACTTAAAAAAATAAACTATAACAACATAAACAACAAAGACTACGATTCCTTTCTTGTTTTTGCAATTAATCTTCAGAACAAAGTCTTTCCATGAAATTGGCGCAGCCATACAAACGCCGACAACTTATTGTTCTAGCCAGGACATGAATTTAATATCGCCGCACATTGCTATGGCATCGCTGCATCGCCGTGTTCTATGGTAATTACTTCAAAGTGATGAGGAGCTACGGCGCTACGGCGCTACGGCACCGGCCTACGCCGTAGACATGTAACTCGATTGCCGTAGCAAAATTACGATAATCCTGAACGGAAAATGTTATGTATTTTGTTGTTGTTGACAGAAATTGGTTATTTATTAATATGCATTTAAATTTAATGTTTGTATCTTTAGAGCTTATTTTGGACCAGCATATAAATAATCTGTGTTTGTGTTTGCCAATAGTTATTATGATCATTATTCATAACACTGTCACGAAAAAGATATTTTAGGCAATCGTGTACTTATCATAAATGAATTATTATACTCCTGATGCACTAAGCCCGTAGTTTCGTCTGAAGTTACGGGCCACTCCTACTTACGTGTCAGTTACGGACATAAGATTAGTTTGGTTTCCGAACATGAATGAAAACACGATTTGACAATAATTGTCCCTACCTACGTTGAGTTTTTGCCCATAATTATAATGTCTGTGCCAAATTGTAGCTACCATTTGCGCTATTCGTAGAAAACATACCTATTACGAACATTGATGGAACATGGGTAACTGGTGATTGAAAGACGGCTATCAGGACTTAAATTATTTTCTGATGTTTGCAGAAAATCTCAAATGGCGCAAATATACCTTATTGGGAGCGACATGTTTGAGCCGTTTGTAGTCAAAACACAAGTTCCATGTGCTCATCGAGTATATCGACATCGCCAAGCGGTTGGTGGACCAGAGGGCTGGCCTATTTTAAGGTCAAAGAATCAGCATTGCCATCCAAAGTGGCAACACTGCCAGCCTTTTGGGAAATTTTCCCACTGACATTGAAGCGGACGAATTTTTTGATGCCCAACGAGGTATTCCCTTTTTTCCTTTGTATACTCGAACATAATATATATTTTTGTGTTAGATTTTATATTGAACTTAAGATTTCTTAATAAACAGTGTATGAGGTTATAAACAGGTTAAAAAGAGGTTCAGTCACGAGGACTAATATGTATGCACGTAGCAACTTTTAAAAGTGATTTTCTCCTGATTATACACTATAATTTTATATTTACGAACGTAGAATTTAGAACCAGTTTCTTCTATTATGAAACAAGTCTTATCTAAAACTCGCAATTGATATTCCACGAGTAAATCGCTTTTGAATTTTTCTAAGTGTAGGTTTAAATTAGCGCTTGTGACTGTGCATACCAACTTTAGCATAGAAACACCGAAAAATATAAAATTGTAAAATCTTTATCTTCTTAGCGTATCAATGCCAAAAAGTTCTAACATCTTTGGCCCAAAATTCAGCTGCGTGAACTCAGCGCACTGACGCAGTCTGATTATCAAATGCACAGGTGTTGCGGCGCAGGATGGAAAGTGGGTTATTGCTTGTGGCAATAGCAAAATAATTGCCTACGTCATTATAGAACAACATCTCAATTTGTACACCGATTGACGCTCAGTAGGCCACACTTTAATTTTAGCTGTTGGGTCAAAAAACATAATTTTCATATCGTACAAAACTGACAACTTAATAAAAACACAGCACAATTAAAAATCTCGCTCTTGCGTGTAGTTTTAGTGCGGCAACACCGATTTTATCAAGGTACTGTTAGTATTGTGTTAAAGTTGAGAGACGTCGTGAATAATTCTTAATAACTGGGGGAGTACCCAAAACTTCACGCCGAAACTTCTTTGTTAAACTTACAAGTGGGGGGGGGGGGGGGTGTGGTGCTGAACAAACTTAGAAACGCTTTGTTCTAGGATTCGCCGGTCTTCGCGAGTCTCGCGTAGAAATTGTAGAAACTGATATTCTAATATCGATGCACAGCGCTCGCGAAATTACCTTTTCTCTTCTGTTTGATTCATTTAACATTAGCTTTAGCTTGCGGTTTCATTCGCGTGGAGCTCGGAAGTATCTCACGGGAACGTACTATTGGGATGAAAGTATCCTGTGCCCTAAGCCAGGCCATGGTCTATCCGGGTGCCAAATTTCCAAAGCCGCAAGGCCGTAAGCCGTTAATAAATATAGTTTAGACGAATTGATTCAATTTTAATCTCAACTTGTTAATGATAATTAATACGTTAAAATAATATTAAGTCATTGCTAGTGCAATCAACGGTTGAAAAGAAATATTTCCGTTGTGCTTTTGTCGGAAAAAGCTTTATGTATTTGTTTCTTTTGTACAATGCGTGCCACGAAAGATGAGACTTGACACACCACGTGGTTTGACATGCGCAGTACACGATTTTAGGTATCTTTAGCGGTATGAGGGCTGAGTGCGGGACGGGACCGGACGTCATAGGGGCGGCGGAAAGAGCGGGGGAGGCGGGGGAGGCGGGGTCAAGTCTCATCTTTCGTGGCACGCATTGTATAAAGATAGACCAACACCCTAATTGCGTAACACACTATCTATATAAATCTGAATTATTTTGAAGGTTGTTCCTAATCCAATGTTTCGTATGTTCGAAACCATTGTCCGCCCAACAACGTAAATAACGCAATGAATGTTGTTGAACTGTCAAAATGAAACTACTTTGCTACTTATAGAGTGTTACGCAACTACCCCGCAGTCTACCTACTTCTTGACATCCAACCTTTACTAATTATCGGTTTACCCCTCTTTCCCTTTAGGATATTCCTTATTTACCATCAGACCCTCTAATAATATCTAGTTGAGATAGCTGCGCGAACGAAGATGAACATGGTAAAATAATACAACTATGTCAGTGGTGGAAATTAAATGTCACCATCTCAACTTCAACTCTTGATTAATGGCTTTTGTGGAATAAACACCACAATTTTGCCAATGTCACGTACTAAAATCCACTAAATGAAAAAATTAAATCTCTCTGACACGTGTGACAGCTATCGGACTCTCGACCGAGGTCCGACCACGTTAGATGTTCCAAATCGAATCTGTCACTATCTCATTTTGCCGTTTTGTAGCAATTTCATACCACTATCAAAGAATTTGAATGTGTGACTCTCCGTCTGACTGTCAAAGAACTGTTGATTTGAATATAGGTACAGACAATTTAAATTACCAGTCAATTTGGTAAACAATAAATTTCTCCGACTTTAATTAGCAAATCATTCAGTTGAGTGGGAGTAATGAGACAAGTAATGTTGTCGTAGACAGAGAGAAATTTATTGTTTACCAAATTGACTGGTAATTTAAATTGTAAATAATTGCAGCTGAGAGAAAGTTTGTAGAACAAACGACCTATCGTTTGTTCTACAAACTTTCTCTCAGCTGCATTATGAGCGATATGTTCACAGCTCCGTATGCACGTCCACAGTTTTTGTTGCTCTTTATGTTATAGTAGTATTTAGAATACTTATTTTTAGTTGTTCTTATAAAAGCGTCGTCGTCGCCGAGTTTGTGCCCGGAACAATTATAATCATTTGGCCGACGAATATTTAGAAATGAAATGAAATTATTTATTCTGTAAATAGGATATCGGAATTACTTTTACTCATCATATTATAAAAAATAAATAAGCTAGATGAAGTCGGATTTTCCAATCTGACTACTCTGAGAAGAAAGGCCGAAGCAAACTCAGAGGTCACAGATGTTAGTTGGTTAGGTAACTACGTAGAAAATCGATCGCTTAGCCATAATGCAGATTTCCTTGATTTTTGAGTAGGTACCTAAATGTACAGACGCCAGCACATCAAGCTACCCGAAACTGTTAAATTTTCCCAATCAACTTTGAACCTTATACTTTAGCGATAATGTTGAAAATATATTAAAGAAATTTGACAGATTGTAGTAGCTTGATGTGCTGGCGTCAGACGATCTGTACGTCAATCGATCTGTACGTCAGACGATCGTTATCGCATTTTTCGTCGTAAGTCTACGTAATTAGAAGCTAACAGAGGTGCAATTTCCGTAATTTTAAGTTCACAGTCTGAAGACCAATTCCCGTAATTAAAAACGTTCAAAATCGAATCGCAATCTCATCTCAGCGACAAAACTTGTCAAAAATGAAAGGAAATTGACGAAAATGAAGACTATGAAGAGTGGCGAAGGATGAATTTATGACAGAGACAAGCCGGAGCAAAAAAAAGATGCCAAAAAAAATGTCAATAAAACGTTTCATTAAATTACTATTTCGATTTACATTTCTAAGGTATGAGCTTCATGCGAATTACCGAAAAATGACAGTGCCAAATTCATGTAATGCTAAACAACTCCTTATAATAATATGAATTCGTCAGATTATTAATATCTGTAAAACCCCTTTATTCCATAAACTACTAAAATCTGAGAAAGTAAACACGGCACGGCCTAATTTAATTACGTGTTTCTTATCAAAGAGACTGTAAACACTAGCGTTATTTCTTATTTTCAAAACTTAACCTTGAAAAGCATGATTCCTCACAAAGCAAATAATCTGTCAAACAACAATCTATTGCCAATAATGTCATTCTATCGATTACTTTTCAAATCTACTCTAAATGAGTAATTTCAACTTAATTAACTATCTAATTACCCTAAATACCTACATTACAACGTACTTTCACTACACACACAACACAAAACAAAAACTATAATTCTAATACTAAATACTAATCACTGTTTTATGACAAACAATTTCCACCTGTTTGTAATAAAAGAGAACATGTATTAAATACCTACAGTATGATATCATTCTAATTCAATGAAGAATTGACTATAGAGTGGTTGTGTTCTGAATTTTCAAGGGAAGCCGGTGGGAATCTGTTTATATGAAACCTTCGCCACTGGATGGTTCTTACGTTCAAAGCCTTCGTCGCTGAGATGATATTGCGACTAGATTTCGAATGTTTAAAATCACGGGAATTGACCTTCAGATCTGATTGTTTGTCAAAACGAGCAACGAACGTCAAAAATCGAGCAAATTTGTAAGCACCTGTATAAAATCGTCACATTAAATGTCGGCAATAATTTATAAAAATGTGAGATTAGCCGCAACACACAGTCCGGGCTGGACGGGAACTGCTGTCATTGATATTCACGCGACACCACAAAGCTTAACTTGCTCGCAAGCAGAGATTAAAATTCTGTGATGCTATCTGAATCATTAATGCTCTTTAGTATTTCATAAATATGAACAGTAGGTAGGTATTTTTTTATTCAAATAAAAAATATATCTTCAAATAGCGATGTGTTTAATCAGATTTAAAGGCGCGTCCAGACAGTGCAAAGCATTTGCTACGAATGATAAGTTACGCATGTGAAGCATATCTCAGGCTGAGGCATCTGAATTGCATTTGCAGAGCAAGCCTCGCGCCGTCTAGACGCACCTTTCAATCTCTATGGCTATGTTTGTGAGCTAGGTAGTTGTGTGTTAGACAGTTTTCACCTCGCACCGAAACTATAGAACAGTTTTCAATAAATTCTCGATGCACCTGTCGTAGGATTTATCTCCAGAATTCGTCTCAGGCTACACGATCGCACAGTAAAATCTGGTAATTAGACGTCATAATGATTGTTATTTCATGTTACTAGGGCGAATATTACGTGAGTACGTAATGAGAGCAACCGCAAGCTGCCAGAGAAACGTTGTCTGCGGTTACAACGCATTAACGTCGATAGCAATAATAAATGTTACATTATTACGGAAGTATTTAAATATTTATTTATAGCTGAGAAATAATCAATGAACTGTCGTTTACTTTGTTAGGTTGAACGCTATCTACAGGCAATGGTTTATTATGTTCCGGAAAACTCATCTAACTTCCAAAATGAGTGATTTCGACGTCTTTTGAAATAAGACACTTTTTGGAGTTCCGTAGCCAAATGACAAAAACGGAACCCTCGTAAATTGGAAAGAAGGCTTATTCTGAGCACCGTAAAAAAATGGTGTAGTAAAATTATGAAAAATGGGCAACACAGGTGCTTGCGTAAATATTCATCCAAACTACGGATCTCTTTACTGTGCGTGGTCCGACACGCATTTGGCCGGTTTTATTTCTTTTTTGCTGCAGTTGTATCGTACTAGTTCCGATATCGTTGGCTATAAATAATTCCTCACAACAAATCCTGAATAAAAATGCTTAATATTTAGAACTGTGCAACTCTAGTAACGCTTGCAATTATCAACTATCTCACTTTTCAAGCGTCAATTTATCCCAGGTTTGTGTGATCCAACCAAAGTGGTATCGATTTCACATCTAACAGCATTCACTAATTGAATGGCCAAAGCGTAATTTGGAAGTGATTAGGTAACTGGTAAGGGGGTATTCACAGGTCATATGCTGTTATGCCCTTTTATAGTCACCTAACTACTTACGTTGTCTTTGAACTGACGAACAAATCTCGGGCACATCACACTTTGATAGTGTAGCGGTATCTACAACACCACATGCGAACTATTGTCATACTTACGTTACGCAAATTCCTGCATCTCGCAAGCAGAGTTTACCGCGCAACTAGCATTATACAACGGCCCGACATGAATCATCGGGGCAGTTGCCCGCCAGACACAGCACCCGTCTGGTCGGAGGATCCTCCATTTTCTATAGAGTATGAGTGAATTTTGCACCCTGTTCCTCATACCTCTACAGTAGTATGGAATGCGGATCGCAGATCTTAGGGTGTATTCATGTAGAACGTTGGTATGGTCACCGGGGCCGATATGCCAGCGTTCTGCACTGATTGTCAACGCTGGTCCGCGCCGGCAGTTTTCATACTTTTTGCCCAATCAGCGCGAACCAGTGTGAACCGACGCCGACTAATTCAGATCATCCAATCTATTCACCGAAAAGACTTAGGTGAAGTGAACTGTCAATACCTAGCATCAAGCGGAATGACAGCTCATTTGAAGCTCACTTTACCTAAGTTTCCACGGAGAGATTTGTACAGAATAGATCGACTGAACTTGTCAGCGGTTTTCGGCGACGGTTCGCGCTAATTTGGGAAAAAGTATGAAAACTGTCTGCGCCAACGTTGACCATCAGCGCTTGTCGGGAAGTGCTGTCATATCGGCGCCGGGTACCAGCTTTCTACATGAATAGGTACACCCTACGATCTGCATTCGATGCTACCAGCATGAGTGGAGCAGAATATTTAGACCATTGCAGGCCATTATTTAAAGAATTAAAAATTCTCCCACTCCCGTGTCTGTATATTTTTGAGGTTTGTTTATTTGTAAAAAAATACCCTCATTTATTCTCATTGAATGAACAAGTCTCAGAAAGATTGAATAAAAAAATGCTGGGAAACTGTTCGTTCCTCCTCAGAGATTGCATCTCTATAGCAGAAATGCCAGTTGTATGACAATTAAAATCTATAATAAATTACCACCTGAATTCAGAATGCTACCAATTGATAAATTTAAACGTACAATGTTTGCCTGGCTTTTGGACATGTGTTTTTATTCGGTTAACGAATTCTTAAATCATAGTTTTTGACATTAATAAAGATAATATATATTCGAAGTAATGACTGTAATTGATTTTGTGTTATTAGTATTTTGGCATTATTATTATTTTGATATTCTACTTAATAATTTTTGACATTGCATTTCTTTTTGACATTATTTAAACTGACATTTTTTTTTTTTAATGATATTTTACCTACCGACTTAATTTTTTTTTGTTTCTTTTAAATACTTGACATTAGTGATAAGTATAATTGTGTGATCATTTTGACATTTCATTCCATTATAATAATATAATATAACAAAATTGTACGGGTCTTGACATTATATAAAAACTATCTTCAATATAATTTTTAAAATTTCTACACCAGCAATGGTAGTGTACGTGAGACATTTTAATATTAAGAACTTGTATAGGTATACCGTGTGCTCAGAAATAAATGAATTATTATTTATTATTATTTATTTATTTATTTACCAAAGTGCGCTCTGTCCGAGATTTGTTTGCCGGTGCAAAGAGAACGTAGGTAGTTAGTTGCATTATAAAGGGCCGATGCCCCTTAGGCAGATGCCTACCAATGCACCTGCTCGGCAAAGAGCTTATGGAGTTACTTACAAGTACAAAGGCGTTGCTCATTTGATATTAAATTGAAGCAGTTTACTAAGAATTCGATGATTAGTACCGAATCGATGATGAAGATGATGCTGAATTAGATACAAAAAACTCGGGCATCAAGACGCTTAGTTGAGTCTTAAGCGTATTAATGCCCATTATAGAAATCTAAATTATTATTTAGATTTCTGTGATGCCCGTGTTTTTTAATGATGAAAAATATAGATGCTGTTTTGTTAGCGTTATTTGCAGCTGTTTATTGTGTATGATATGTTTGACTGCCCCGTCAGTCTCGTAGTCGCAAGCGCGCCTGCTGAGCGTGGAGTCCTGGGTTCAATTCCCGGGCGGACAAAGTGTTATTGGGTTTTTCTACTAGAAATTTCTAAGTAACTGCTCACAGTTTGGAAGTTGGTTGAAAATACGACATATTTTCTCACACACAATACAATAGATCTAGAGACGAAATATCAGTAAGTGGATGTATATTGAATCTCAAGTATCTAGAGAACTCGAGGTAATGCCTCGTTAGACACCGTACGCTCACTGCTTCCTGTATTAAAATCTCTCCAGTTATTCCCCTGGGCCTCCCTCCCTGTCTGCGCCTCAAAGTGGAAAATCAAGATTACTTGATCATTTTACGTGTAAAGCGGATTATGGATATAGTTTTTAGATGTATATAGATTCAAAAAATATCGGCTAAATTATTTCTACACTGGCATTGGCCCGCGGCTTCGCCCGTGTGGCGGTCGGATATTATCCCACTAGAACGTACTATTGAACGTATTATGGAGTATTAAAAAGTATCCTGTCCTAACATAAGTCATGGTCTTTTTGTGTGCCAAATTTCATCGAAATCAGTTCAGCCATTAAGGCGTGAAAAGGTAACAGAGGGACAATTACTTTTACATTTATAATTTTATATTATACTAGCAGCGCCCCGCGGTTCCACCCGCTAAGTTTCAATCCCGTGGGAATATCGGGATAAAATGTATCCTGTGTTAGCTTCCTGGTTATAAACTGTCTGTGTGCCAAACATACAAATCCGTTTAGTAGTTTTGCGTGAAAGAGTAACAGACACACTCACAAACTTTCGTCTAAATTATAATATTAGTGTGATACTAACAGCGCCCTGCGGTTTCACCCGCATAAGTGGTATATCGGGATGAAAGTATTCTATGTGTTAGTCCTGGTCATTTAGTATCTGTGTACCAAAATTTATCCAAATCCGTTCGGCCGTTTGTTCGTGAAGAAGTAACAAACATACAAACACACAAACTTTCGCCTTTATAATATTAGAGTGATGCAAATATGTATACAGGGGGAGCGTAAATTCCTCCTTTTCGATCAAAATGTTTGCATTTTGAATAATGATAGGAAGATGATTATTTTATGTATTAAAGAATATTCCATAACATTGAAAATTGAATTACAAAAAAAAAGATTGTGAAAATGCCGTGTAAAAATAAAGATGGATTTTTTTAATGCGGTTCCTATTAAGGAATTTTAAGAAATAATTTGTAACCCGAAAATTATCAAGAGTCGCGGAACATACATGGGGTATTTTCAGATACCCCTGTACGACTAACATGACTGTCATTTTGTCTATTTTTTCGTCGACAAAACCCGTTTCTATGGTTGTCATTCTTGTCATGCTACGCGTGCTGGGCATGAGGAATAATTTTTTTTATGACGTCACTATTTAGACCGCAAAGAGTTAGAGGAAATAAGTACTTTGTAATTTTAATTATGCATTTAGAATTTTAGACAGAGCAGGAAAGTGCCTATTTGTTTATATTTAAATAGGATAACCATCATAACCAGTCCAAATGTTGTTCCCTGCCTCATTATAATGCGGAGCTTTGTGTCTATTATGATAATTAGACATCTGACTGATACAAGGGGCGTTTGAGAACAAAACAGGTACGGACCGAGTAAATTAGTTACTAACACAACAAATATCCCATTTTGTAACAATGAAAATGTCCAGCGGGTCTGCACGGACGCGCGGAGTAAATGTAACGTATATACGAACTATTTTAAAATTGAAAATACTCGTTTTGCACATAATATATTTACTTAGTTTTAAGACTTTATTCATATATATGGGTGATACTAATTGAGGACCTTGCAGCAAAAATGAGGCAAGTCCAAATTTCAAAACTGTCCTGAATTAAGAAAAAAGTTTAAAAAAATTAATTGTTAAGCTAATGACATAGAGTTACATGGTACAATAAAATATAGGTATTTCTACACATTTTACTAAAGTTTTGAAAATATATAAATAAGCTTTAGAAATACTAATATTTTTTAAAGTTTGGATCTGCCTCCGTTTTGCACCAAAATTAAAGAAAAATTGCACCCTATTTTGTTCTATAGACAATAAAACATATAAATATGAGTAGTTTTTAAATTCAAGATCTATTAATTAACAGAGGAAAGATTAAACAATCAAAAGAAAAACAAAAACACACGAGTGTTCAACAAAAATTACTTAAAGGTGAAAAAAAGAGTAACGGCAAAAATTTGGATTTGCCCCCTTTTGCTGCAAGGTCCTCAATGGTGCTTGTTGAAAAAAAAAAAGCAAAATGAAAAATGAATGATAAAATATACCCTAGTATAACATAATCAGCATATAATGTTCCCACTGCTGGGACACAGGCCTCCTCTCTTCGGCGGGGAGTGGGCGATAATCTACTACGCGGGCACAGTGCGGGTTGGTAGATGTCACAAGTCTTAATTTGTTTTTTCGCTTTTAGTTCGTGCCGGTTTCCTCACGATGTTTTCCTTCACCGTTTTGAGAGCAGTAGGTAGTGATGAAATTATTTACACAAAGTAAAGCGCCTGTGTGGGTTTAAACCTACGACCAGCTACTCGTAAGTCGGGGCCGTTACCACTGGCTAGGTATAGGATAAGTGTTTGTACTGGACCTCACACAATGGTCCAGTTTGTCGAACGAAAATTATCGCAAAATAATGGAAGAAATTGTCAAATACGCGTAAACTGCTGTGATTTGGCTTTGGCTGATCTGGGTTGGATTGATAAATCATTGAACCAATCGTAGGGAAGGGAGTGCGGAAAAGGGATTCCATAAATTGTATTCATTCGGTAATTCAATTCAAAAGTCGTTCGAATTAAAGCTCCTTCAAACAGGCGCGACACGCGATAAAATCGCGTGCGACAGAAAGGCACCGCAAGTCGCGTAACGAGCGGTGCCTTTGGGTCGCGCGCGATTCGCGTCACGCGTCGCGCCTGTTTGCAGGAGCCTTTACCGTAAAGTAGGTATTCGTCGCCATGTGCATTCGTGGCAAGACCTCTGTTTTTGAATGGTCGTAGACATGTAATGACCACATATTGAAATATGTTCGCAATATGTGTTGATTGCATTGGCTCGATTGCCTTCATAATCCTTCAACGATCAAAGTGAATCTGCAGAGCATGAACGGTACGCCTCAAAGACCATGCAAAGCTGGTTAAGTAACTACAACCAATAGAAAAGATATTGCTGAGTAGGTGCTCTCTGTTTCTCAGTAAAGTATTTGAAGGATCGTAAACACATAAAAGGCACTTTTCAAGAAAATTGAATTGGTTTCAGTCCAAAAGTAGTTTCGTATGGAGAAGAGTGGGCGAGAAAACCCCATAGGTACTCTTTTAATTATACATTAATTATATAATTATATGTGAAGACGAAGAATAAAATTACTATACCACAAAGGTAAAATAATTAAAATGAAGCAATTACAAATAAATTAATTACGTGACAGATATGTACAATTGTACACGGTGCTCACTAATCTGAACTAATAATAAAAAGAAAAAGATTAGATTTTTTGTATTTTTGTTTGTAAAGGCTCGTACACACAGGCGCGACGCGACACGCGACACAAAGGCACCGCAAGTCGCGCAACGAGCGGTGCCTTTGTGTCGCGTGTCGCGTCGCGCCTGTGTGTACAAGCCTTTACGCTTTCACGATAAAACGGTTAAACGGATTTGGATGATATTTGGCACATGGCTGTACCATAACCTGGATTAGGACAAAATATACGTTTTATCCTGATTTTTCATGGGATCGAGACTTATGCGGGTAGGACCGCGGGGCGCAGTTAGTTTACAAATATTACAAAAGTAGATAAACAATAAGTCAGTGTGTGTAATCATTCTATTACACGTGACTTACAAACATGGCGAAATGTGGGTGTAGGTAAAATAGATAAACCTTTGTATATACCTTTTTATATACCCTTCGGGGATTACAGGCATGTTTATGATACGTAACAAAATTTAAAGGAGAGTTGCAAAATCTATATTCATGAAGTGAAAAATGGAAAATAAATGCACGGTTTATTTCTGGTTTGTTTAGTAAAATTTTGCCCCGAATTTGGCTTGCAGTAAAACAACCTCGCACTTTACAGCGATATCTATTTATTGTACGTACATAATTTTCCTGTATCCAATTAGAATTACGTTCACAGTAACTAATTGTTATTGCAACCAATACAGTTAATTCTCACGTTAATCTGGAATTTCGGATCTTAATAGGTAATTTGTATAGATAATATTCAGAAACTAGCAGTGTTAAACAAAACGCTTTTCACAGATTTTACCTACCTATCTTCTTTGTTATTTTTTATAAACAGGTTTTTGGAATATACAGTAGTAATTTAGTTAAGTATACGACGTGCCGCTACAATGGCGACATTAATTTAAAATTATATCAAGTTCCTAATTGCACAGTTAAAATTATATCAAGTACCTAATTTATTTTTTAAGTATTGAGTAGAGCTGTATTTTAGTTTCTTGGAAACTCGTTTGCTTCAGTAGGTACCTGTTAATCTAATTATACTTCCTCGGGAATTATACGATACTTATACAACGTGCCGCTGCAATGGTGACATTAATTTAACACACGGGTAGGGCCAGTGGCCAGCAATCATAAAAAAATTAACAACGTAAAATAATTCGTTATTTGAAAACTACCGCCTGCGCCGCTCGCTGGCATAGGGCCTCTCTCTATTTGTTAAATTCGCCTACTCTTTGCACATTAAGGCTTTACACCAAGACACCGCTCGTTGCGCGACTTGCGGTGCCTTTGACTCGCGCGCGATTTTATCACGTATCGCGCCTGTTTGAAGGAGCTTTTAAGGCTCCTACAAACAGGCGCGACGCGCGACGCGAATCGCGCGCGACACAAAGGCACCGCTCGTTGCGCGACATGCGGTTCCTTTGTGTCGCGTGTCGTGTCGCGCCTATTTGAAGGAGCCTTTATTCGTTTTAATTTCATTGATGCGATATTATGATCTGTAAAAACACCGGTAAATGACCCCTGTGCTACAGTTCTTTAAGTACCTACCTACAGGTTGCTTCAAGATGCTATTTTAGTAAAATTTTAATAAATAATAACTTTTAATGAAATTAAAATATGTTCATAAAATGAAAATGCGAAACAGTATACGTGTCGCCATTAAAGCGGCACGATGGATGTAGGTACATTTATATTACACCAAAGCAAAACCACCAACATCAACAACACCAAACCGCCACTTAGCAAGCATCACCTTTGTACGTATCTTTCTGTTCTTTTCTTCTTGTCTGTTTCCATGTACAATATGTATTACAATAAATAAATAAATATTGTTCGTAAACATATCACTAAATAATAAATAACTTTGACTTTTTTTTATCAAACATGAACATAACAGCAATGCGTTTTGTGTTTAACATTATTATTTCCTTTATTAAACTAAATGTATATAAATTATATTTTTAAATATTAATATAAAATGAAATTTAAAAATATAAAATAGTAGCCCACCGGTATCGGGAACAGGCTCCAAGCTACGGTCCAAGCGGTCAAGGTTCCAGAGAGAGGAACCTCCTAACAATGCAAGCCGTGTCCAGAAGTACCGCTCTCTGAATCAAGCCGTTGATCCAGCTGCCCAACGAGAGCCTCCTTAGGTGTTGGTCGAGGCTCTTGGCTATTAAGCCATTGGCTGTCACGACTGTCGGCACAATGATCGCTGAGTCCACATCCCACATGTCGACCACCTCGCAAGCCAAGTCAAGATACTTGATCTAACATTATTTATTATTAATAATGTTAAACATTTTAAACATAATAATTTACTATTTACCTCACAGATATAGATAGACCTAGATAACGCAAGTATCACGATCTGCATGAAAACCAAGCGTGCCATTTTTTGACTAATTACTATGACGTCACAAGCTTTATTTAGTGATGGGAAAATTAAATGGATTTAAAGACGCCGCCGCGTGTGGCACCCGTCTTTCCCCACCCCCGAGGTCTAGCCCCAGCGCTCACGCTCACCCAGCCAGCAGTACTCAGGACTGAGCACGAAAGTGGCGCCTTACTATTTTTTTAATAAGCTGGGCACGCGAACTATTTGCTCTTGCGTTATCTAGGTGTATCTATATCTGTGGTTTACGTACACTTTTCGAACAACCCCTAATTTGAACAAACATTTAGAAATTAAACATAATTTTCAAACGAGGTCTGATTAATTAATGTTACCCTAAGTAAGACTTCATAATTATGTAAGTAACCTATCACGCCAACTTATCTTACGTAAATACGCCTATTTCGTACAGATAAGGAAAGCTTCGTATAATTATCGCAAATTCGCAAGTTTCGAGGAGCATTTGAAGTGCTCCTAATAGCTATCAAGCGGCCGTGTCTAATCGTCTCCCCCAACCGACTGACTTAAAATTACTTCTGAATGAGTTTAAGCACATTTTCTTTCATAGGATTTCGAGAATTCATGAATTGGTAGGTAGTTGGTTTCTGGGGATAAAGATTTTCCAATTAACCTAAAAAAACACAACACAGTTTACCTACAAGAATATATGGGAAAAGCAGAGATATTGTTTACACAAATGTTGTGAAATTGTTTTTTTTTTTGAAATAACGGTTACGTACAGTAAACGATACGTACATTGTTATCGTAGGAGGTGAGATTGTAGCGGTATCTACAACACCACATGCGACCAACGCGTCATACTGACGTCACGCAAAATCCTACATCTCACAAGCAGAGTTTACCGCGCAACTAGCATATATACAACAGCCCGACATGAATCATCGGGCAGTTGCCCGCCAGACACAACACCCGTCTGGTCGGAGGATCCTCCCTTTTCTATGGAGTATGAGTGAACTTTACACCCTGTTCCTCATACCTCTATAAGATAGGCAGTCGCACTGTGTAATATACTTTCGACCCAGTCTGTGAAAATCTCACCGTGTCTCGGTGAGATTTTTACAGACTTTAGGTGAAGTGACCTGTCAGTATTGTCAGTCCCTAGAATCAGGTTGAATGACAGGTTTTTTTTTTAATTTCGTTTATTTGAAATGGGTTTGCTCTTGACTCTAGTCTAGGTCCGAGATGACAGAGACAAAGTCTACGATGGAGTGAGCTCACCCAGAAGACGCCTGTTCACTCTTACTTTGAAGAGATTCGGGTTGTATGCACTCGGAAACACAAACGCAGGTAGAGAGTTCCACTCTTTTGCTGTGCGCATTATAAAGGACATTTGAAAACGCGTAGTGCGAATTGGTGGAATAGCAACTAGGTAGGGATGGTAACTTGCAGTGCGTCTGGATGTCCGAAGGTAGAAGGGGGCCGGTGGAATGAGGTCGTGGAGTTCTTGGGCACACTCACCGAAGTACAATCTGCAGAAGGTCTGTGGTCTGTACAGGTCATTTCATCTTAGTTTTCACGTTAGTGTTAGTGAGATTTTAACAGAATAGACCGGCTGGTATTCAGTTGTATCTGGTTAGATTGGAAGCTGACCATATAGTTGGGAAAAGGCTAGGTAGATTGATTGGGTACCTGTATTGTCACCACATTTACAATATTCCTTTGACTTATCATAACACGTTGCCGACGTACAAAACACATAGTCAGAAGTACATACGAGACCGCAAAAAGAAATCCATACTAATATATTCTAAAGTAACTCTGTGTATATGTTACATTTTCACGCATAAACCACTGAACGGATTTCAATAAAATTGTGGGCAATGCTATCTCCTTTCCATCCTGGGGAAGGACATGGACTACTTTTTCTCCCGGTAGCTCAGTCCCTTGAGATAATTTCCGACATCCACGCGAGCGGTGTCGCGGGCAGAAGCTAGGTACAATATGAACTACAGTGTAACCGCCACCCCTATAGACGCAAGAGCATGTCACATCTATGAAAATCTGAGTAAATAGTGTCGCTTTATTAACTAACCCTTCACATTGACTGTGAAAATAAATATAATGATTTGTATTTTTGTAGTTTCTATATTAGAGTTAAACGTTTCGGAGAATACAGCTAAATCATGCTCTAACTGTCCAAAACATCAATCGGAAAAGTAAGCAATTTTCAGCCTTTTAAACAAAGAAATTAACGTCATAAATCTTTCAATAAATCCATTAGAGATTCGTTTCACAAACCTAGTTCCATTGAACCTAGGTCTAGGAGCAGAACACAGTAAGCATTTCATATAAACTATATCCACATTGTTAGTCTAGTCGGCGGAATCAATTTGACATCAAAAACCACTCATTGATTTCAGCAGCGCGTTTCCGTGAAATGGAACGACTCTAAATGTACGGGATAGATTTGGTCTTTGTTGGAAATAAGTGCTGCCATGTTTCTCACTGAGGTTTTAGATTTAGACTTCCTATTTTACTGAAAAAATATCGTTAGTACTGATAGGATATTTTCTCTAATCCCCAACTAGAGTGGAGATTGGAAGAACACTGGAAAACAATGCTGACAAACGTTTTATTTTCAATGTTGTTAGGAATTACTCTACTGAATGTCTACAAATAGGCCATACACGGATTTCGTACTGCATGTTCCATTAAAATGTCAACGATTATATTCAATCAAATTCAGTAATTATGTAACCTATTAATAATAACAAAGTGTATACTTACATTTTATGACGTGGTTATTACATTTTTGTACTTATAATATACAACTTTGCTGAACTGAGTACTACCGGAATTATCTGTGTTCAATATACCTATTGAATATACATTCAATATACAATATACAGTACAATATATAGAATATACAGTATACAGTTCAATATACATATTTATAATGCATGGGAAGATAAATGCGATGCCTTGGGCATCTTTTGTGATTTGTCCAAGGCATTCGATTGAGTTCTTCACGAAACGTTAATCAGGAAACTCCACCACTACGGGATCCGGAATACTGCTCTGGATCTTCTTACTTCATACTTGAGTAAAAGGATTCAGAGCGTTGACGTTAATGGAGAAAGATCACCCGGATCTTTAGTAACGATGGGAGTCCCACAGGGCTCAATTCTTGGTCCTTTCTTGTTTCTTATTTATATCAATGACTTGCCGTACCTCATAAAGGATAATCATGATATAGTGTTGTTTGCAGATGACACTTCACTTTTGTTTAAACTAAAACGTCAGCAGTTGGTTACTGACGATGTAAATAGCGCGATTTCGAAAGTACCACCAGTTTCCACTGGTTCAATGTTAATAATTTGCTTCTAAACGAGAAAAAAACCAAATGCATTAAGTTTACACTACTACGAAAACTAATGTGTTGATAAAGGGCGAGGAATTGAATCCTGAAGACAGCACTGTATTCTTGGGCATAACTTTGGATGCTAAGCTTCAGTGGGGTCCCCATATAGATAAACTGTCAAAAAAGCTAAGTTCCGCAGCATACGCCGTTAGAAAAATTCGTAATTTAACTGATATAGAGACTGCCCGTTTAGTGTACTTTAGTTATTTTCATAGTGTAATGTCGTACGGTATTCTATTGTGGGGAAATGCCGCCGATATTCAGACTATCTTTGTTTTGCAGAAGCGTGCTGTTCGATCAATTTATAAATTAAGTCCGAGACAATCTCTCAGAGACAAATTTAAAGAGATTAATGTAATGACTGTGCCTTCTCAGTATATTTATGAAAATCTTTTATATGCCCATAAAAACATAAAATTGTTTAAAAAATACAGTGATATCCATAATATAAATACTAGAAACAAACACAAATATGTTGTACCTACAACAAGGCTCAAGAAAATAGGTGGCTCGTTCAGATGCCAATATATACACTTTTATAATAAACTACCAAGCCACGTTCAAGATCTAAGCCTTAATAAATTTAAATCGTTCATTTAAAGATTATATTGAGGATACAAAGGCTTGGGATTGAGTTGCTTCCAATTTCTGCATTTTGAGTGTTTTTGATGTCTTTTTTTTTAATATACACATTGACATTAATGTTTTTTTTTTTTAACTGACATTTGCTTACTTTTTAAAGTATTACATTATTTTAATTATTGTGAATGTGAAGACGATGTGGGTCATTTAATTTAGGCATTTTATATTTATTATTATTCTCTCTATGGTCTGGCAGTTTGAGTAATTCATGTGGCCTACCCAAATGTCCTTTCTTTGGTATTGTTCGTCGAATCGTTGAGCTCCTTAAGTCTTGAGTTGAGCTGCATGATTTCTGACAAATGCGTGCACTGACTGGACAGGTCCTCTCAATCTGTGTGGTTCTTTCCTCAAAAGACCATCTCAGACATCGACCTACATGGTCTTCATATAACTTGACCAAGATTATGTCTGGACTTTAAAAGAGACTATGACCTCTGAGTTTGTTTCGGCCTTTCTTCTCAGAGTAGTCAGATAGGAAACGCCGACCTCATCTAGTTTAAAAAAAAATATGATTGACGTGTAAAAGTGTTTGTGCAAACCTACTTACAGAAATAAAATCATTTATCATTTAGAAAAAGATAAGTGTCTCAAGGATTTTTCTCTAGGTAATAAAATTAAACAGCACTCAGGCAACGGAGCAGAGGCATGTTAGCAATTTCAGACATCACAAGGGGCTGAATTCTTATTAATGTTACCTTTTTATAATATTAGCTTGGATAGTTTAGAAAAAGATAACGGTCTCAAGGATTTTGCTCTAGGTAATAAAATTAAACAGCACTCAGGCAACGGAGCAGAGGCATGTTAGCAATTTCAGATCACAAGGGGCTAACATTCTAACAATCTCATTATGAAAAGCTTCACAACATTCTATTTTGAAACTTTGAATTAGTACGTACTACTCCACTTTTTTGCTATTTAATTTGTTTGTGTTCCTTGTGCTAGATTCAACTAGTAGAAACAATTGGGAAATATTTAAAATATTCCTCTACTTTTTAAATTAATGAACCTCTAAAAGCTTTCAGCCCTTCTAATGCTGCACACTTTTTTAATTAAATGAGTCTCTTTTTAACTTTCTGACCTTTTCCTACAGTTGCTCGCAGTAACTAAACTAGGGTATCCCGATCAAACGGGTAAGGTTAGGTTGGAGCTGTGACCAACCACGCGCGAGCCGAATTGGTTGCAGTGACTAAGCTAGGGTAACTATTACATCCCAGTTGGTCGCAGTTACTTGGCTATTAAGTATCTTTAGGATCCCAAAATAGGAATTATTTGAGGTTCACAAAAAGAGGCGCAATCATTATATTAGAATGTTCCGTAATATTTTTAGGAAGTCAAAATATAAATTATTTGAGTTTCGATTAATCACATGCCAAAACAAAAAATGATAATATGCAAATTCGATTGCTATTTAAATAATGGCGCTGAACGTACATTATTGTACAAATTGAAAGCAAATACCGTTAATTAATCAAAACAAATAGGTAATTGAATTTCACCTGTTTAGCAAGGATTTTGCAAAGCTCTGTCAGTTATTAAAATAAGCCGGTATCCGTACAAATGAAACGCGAAATTAATGGTAACCATTGTTATTGAGGACAAATAATTTTCTGTTGGTAGGTTTGAATTGTTTGAATTTAATGGAAGTTATAACCATCCAGTGCGAAGAAGAAGAGCACTAGCTCTTCTCCATGCATGATGCAAGAGCGATTGAGTTCTAGAAATACACTGTCATACGGTTAAGTAAAGTTGAGGGGCTTGTGGGGGTCCGCGCCCCCTCGACCTGCTTAGACTCGACACGAAGAATAATATCAGATGTTTTACTACCAATTCAAATAGCAGCCGCACGGGTCGATCGATCAGGTTAAGCTACATTTGCTGCGGTTGGTCCGTGGATGGGTGACCATCTTTACGTACCAAGACCCTCCGTGCCTCGAAAAGCACGTTAAGTCGTTGCTCCCGGCTGTCATTCGTAAATCTTTGACAGTCGTTACGGGGCGTCAGAAGCCCGAAAATCTGACAACCAGTCTTACAAAGGGGTTTCGTATTACCCAGTAACTGGGTTGTGGAGGTCAGATAGGCAGTCGCTCCATGTAAAATACTGGTACTCAGCTGCATCTGGTTAGAATGGAAGCCGATCCCAACATAGTTGGGACAAGGCAAGGCAAATGATGACGGTTAAGTAAAGCTGGAAGACTGCGGTAGCCGCCACATAGCGTCCGCAATTTACCGTCGAATGACGACATGACGTCACTGATATGTCTTTTATAAAAGTAAGTTGGTGTGTTTTACTAGATAGCGTTTTTCCGACATTTTTCATTTTGGCAGACAAAGCTGACCCAGAAGAAGTCACTCCACCTAGCAGAAGCAAGGAGTACACCACTCGCTCTGGTCGTCATGTCAGGTTTCCTGATTTTTATCGTCCTTGACGGTCTCTAGAGGGCGGTGGTGTAGGGTATATACCATTATCATAGTTTATTCATTTACATTTTAATCTGTATGTGGTTGCTATCACAGAGTACTTTTTGATAGACTGCTGCTATGGAGAATTTAGCTTATTGGAGATTTTAGCTTATTGACGAAAACGTCAGGTCAGGACCAGGCCCGTACCGGACGGCGCGTACGTGTTCCATGCGCGCCTCAAAGAGATGTCAGCATCAACCGAAGGGGCCGGTTAGGGCCGAAGCCTGCCGGGTCAGCGGGATTGTCCGAAAGGGTTACCGTTGGCTCGGAACATAAAGGGTGAAGGAAGGAACACGGGTGGGTTTTAATCAGTAAGAGTCTGACACTCCCTTCCGCTCCACCCAGAGCGGGAGGGGTCATTTGATGATTTCCCATCCTGAAAAAAAAAGGTAATGAAAAATTATTTTAAGTTTCTGTTAGTTTGTATTTATTTACTGTTACTATTGTGACTGTGTGTGCCAATTATAATCTTGTCTATTCTCCTTATAATTGTTTTCCTTTATATTACTAAAAGCCAAACCCCGCTGCCGTCATTTACATGACGACCGTCACTGTAGCCGTTATGCAGCCACTGTGGTAGGAAATACTGACGGAGATTAGGCTCTACCAAGCCACAGATACTCTGTAACACAACCGATCTATTTATAAAACTTGACGTTATAGCCGGTAACTGTTATTGACGTACTGCGTAGTGTATTGATGCAGGTTATTAGAAACTAACTCATAGGTTCTCAAGGTGGCCCTCGAGGGCGATAGATTGCTGGGCAGTAGAAGACCCAGAGAAAATTATATATCCTATCTTACTACTATAATAATGTTACATGTTTAAATATTCTTAATCGTGGCAATAGCTGTTTCCATTTAGATTCGCGACAGAAGGTAAGTAAAAAAAATGGGTATTCTAGAAAAAAGAAAAAAAAATTGTAAAGTGGGCGGTAGGCAAAATAAGGTGGAGAACCTATACATATAACTCATGATAGCTTAGTAACAGGAGAAACACCCCGAGTATCAGTTAATTACAGACCGATAAAGCCCTCGAGAATTATTCCATGAAACACCAGGTTGAATCATGTGAATTCTCTTCCTTGTAAGTGTCCAGTGACCTGTCATTTACGCATCACACGTGTAAGTAAACCGCACGTGTATCTTTCGCAAATAGCTCACAACTTCATTTGTTTAAGCCACGTAAACCGTGTAACAGCACCTTCCTTTAATATGTTGGACAGATTCAAGTGGACGTTTTCTAGAAAGTAGCACACACACCTTTTTTGATAAAAGGACGTACATCCCAGTAGTATCGGCTTCGACTTACGAGTTGTAGGTCGCGAGTTCGAACCCAGATAGGTGCTTTACTTTGTTTCATCACACTGCTCTAAAAACGCTGAAAGAAAACATCGTCGTGAGGAAACCGGCATGTCCTAGAACCAAAAATTCGAAAACATGAGACATCTACCGACCCGCACTGGGCCCGCGTGGTGGATCCACTCTCATTGGTAGGAGGCCTGTGTCCCAGGAGTGGGACATTATAAGCTGTATATGCTATGGTATGTATAAAATGTGCTTAATTTAGAAATTGAGATTTAACGATGAAATTCATGTTTTTCAGCAAGTTCCTGTTTACTTATAAATACTTAGTACTTATATCCAAAACCATTATGTAGTGTATTCTTTTCATTCGGGCTTAGAGTTGCAGACATCACAATTAAAAAAAGAAAATCTTACCAAAATTCTTTGTTCTAGTTTTTTTTACAACGAATCGTGCTATGATAAAGCTCGTAGCGTGCTACGAATTTTACTCAAATCATATCGACGCCCTCAAGGAATAAACCTGTATTATACTATTACTGACTTTTTACTGTTATACCATTTACGGTATCTATGGGTCGGGATACACATATGCAATTTTTTTCAAATTTTTTCTGCGGTAATTTCCAACGTTTTTCCTAATAACACTTTTGTTCTTTGGAAATTTTCCATTTTTTATTTACTAGAAAAATAACGAAATGCATTATTACAAATTAAATTCTGTGGCTACATTTCGGTAACGAAATATTACTGTAAAATATTTCAGCAAAATTTCTGGTTAACGCGGTTACAGGTTTATTATCGTAAATTTTGTGGTACACATTTTCGGTAATTCACTGTTACAGGTATCATCCGGGATATACATTTACACCTACCATGCGTATTGGCGGTAACTTACTCGCTCTCGGCGGAGTTCATCCACCAGTTTTACGTCGCCAATGAGCCTCTTAGCTCTGCGTTCCACCGAGTCAAGCGCGGCAAGTTGGTATTTCGCTGAGCCATCCCAAAGGTGGCTGCAGTACTCCATGCAGGATCGAACTTGTGCTTTTTAAAGGGTTAAAAGCTGCCCAGGCGTAAAGTATCGCTTCATCCTATTAAGGATGCCCAGCTTCCTGGCCGCAGTTTGGGCTTTGTACTCGATGGTGGCGCCGAAGTTGAGACTAGATGTCAACTCCATGCCCAGTAACTCGAGCCGATCTGTTACAGGAACAGATGTACCCCGAAAAGTAGGAGTCTGGTCGAAACGACTCCTTTTGGCGGTAAAAACACACGCCTGTGTTTTGGTGGCGTTAAAAGAAACCAAATTGTCATCACCCCACTGGGAGACAAGGCTTAAGGTCAAATCTGTCCGCTCCACCATGACCTCTCTCAAGAAACGAACTTCGGCCCGGCTGGCCTTTGTGCTGGACAAGTATCTCTCTGAAACAGTAGTGTCATCTGCGTACCCAACAATACCAGGCTGAAGTAGGTCATTGATGTGCAGCAGGAAAAGAGTTCCAGAGAGAACAGACTCCTGAGGAACTCCGGCATCAATAGCCATAAGGGCAGAGGAGCAGCCGTGAACGACTACTCTGATCGACTGCTCACTAAGGAAATCTGATATCCAGCTACAAAAATCAGCTGGGATGCCATAAGCAGGAAGCTTGCTGAGTAGACCGGCGTGCCAGAACCCTGTGAAAGGCCTTCGAGATATCAAGCGATACAGCAAGTGCTTCGACGTGTTCCTCGATGGCTTCACCCTAACAGTGCGTGACATACACAAGAAGATCGCCAGTTGACCGTCCCCGGCGAAAGCCATATTGACGGTCACTGAGGAGATCATTCAGGTCTGCTTGCTCCCAAGCTCCCAACTCTTTTATAGAATTTTTTTTTCCATAATCTTTTGAGTTTTTGTTTAGAATTTTTGGCAATTATTTATTCAATAATATTATTTTGATTTCAGATCTACCAAAGAAAAAATACGCTGATTGTGATAGAGATCCAAAGTCTCGGGAGAAAATATACTGTGAAAGAATTGGAGCAAACAGATATTTTAGACATTAAAAAATTGGTAAATCCTTTGAATTGGCGTCGCGATATAGGTGGGAATACGATACGGTAGTCTGATGTAATGGAAATTTATGTATCATCATCCCAACAAGACAAGGTTTCCTTTAAATATGATTTTGATGTGGTATAATATTCTGAATTAAATATTTCAAATTCATTTCAAACCAATCGACGTGGGCGAAAACCTAAGACAAATGCTTTGATAGAAGATACTGTACTTATTGGCATGTGCTTATCATCAACCTCTTCCTATAAGCAAGGCGTTGCATACAGATTTACTGTTTGTGCAATTGTGGAGCGATTCCACGGTATTACCACGAATCCTTAAGTTTTGTAGAAGATAGTGATGATCGCGATGATAATGATGATGCCAATGATAATACCGATTAGTTATTAATGTTTTTACTTGGCTACTTTTTTATACTTTTATTGATTGTAATTTGTGATCTCAATAAGAACTTTGTTCCCAATAAACGTTATAATTTTAATACATTTTGTGAGTTTTCTTTAATTATTCCCCCGAAGATACCGACGACAAATTTATTTTACATAATCGGTTTTTAATGATTACGATAATATGACTACCAAAATTTTTCTATAAAATACGGGTTACACTACTTTACTCCTTTATGGTTATTTAAAATTTTACTATAATAAGTCGGTAACTGAACATTACAATCTCTCTCTGTAATGAAAAAACACGTTTAATAATCCAGCAATGCAATATTATGCCTATGACTTTTAAGAAATTTACAAGAATAATTCGGTAAGTTAACATTACTGGAATAATATTGATAAGTCCGGATCGTAAGATATCAATACCCTAAAAATTGTATGAAACCATTTTCGGTAATATGTATTTTGGTGAATAACTAATTCTGTGTAAATTTAATAGTTACAGTTAATACTTTAATCTTTTCGGGTAAAAATTAGCTTTTCCGTCATATAACAATGTTGTCATAATTACCTTTTGTTGAAGAGATATACCCCAAAAACACTAAATCATTTTTCCTGTAAAATTTGATTTTTGCGATTACCGGTTTATTCCTCGGGGACGTCGATATCATAATAATAAAACAGAATACTCTCTAACAAGTATAACCAAACGACCATACCCAACCAACCAAACCAACCAAACCAAACCAAACCAAAGTATATCTCTAATAAGTATAAGTATTACAGACATAGATATAGAAATTTTACAAAGGGTGACACAATGGGCGCTCTTATCGCAAAGAGCGATCTTTTAAAGACAACCTTTGGATGTATTAAAAAGGGGAAGGAGAGACAAATACTGTGGATAGTCTGTGGCGTATCATTTACATAATACAATAAATACATTCATAAAGTATGATCGGACTTATAAAAAATTGTTTTTAAATAAACTATGATCAGACTTATAACACATTGTTTTTAGAACAAAGAAAACGTGCACAAGTCTTTTTGCTACGAAAGCTACGAAAACTCGTAGCGCGCTACGTACCATAATCTAGTCATAAAATCATCAGACTTCAGTAAATTCTATTTCAAGGATCAAAATACAGTTTATCAAAGGAAACTTAGTTCTACCTCGAAACGACTTGAAATTAATCCCCTAGACTACTGAGGTATATCGTATTTGACTGGCGACTGGCGAGGCGTGCTCCTAATCTTCAGTACTGATCTGACAAACGACGTCACTGTGCAGTAGATATCGAGTAACCTTTGAAGCTGTATGCTGCTACTTCTAATGCACAGTATGGCACAGTAGGTACCTAGTTGGAAATCACGTAACATTATTTGAATGAAGTTTTACCCTGTAGTGCACACTTGGCGAATGAAAGTTGGACCGAAAAAAGTGCAACAAAAGTGTCGTGAAGGTCAGAAAGCTACACATTTTTCAGACACTCTCATCCGAAAGCATAAGGAACTTCGTTCCAACCGGGTATCTCACGACACCGCACAACTGTTTTGTGTATTTTACTTGCGATACTCACATGAAACTTCTGTTCTTACTATAACTATGAATGACCTCGCAATTCAATCTACGTAAACCCTAATTTGTCGGCCTGCCGGCGATCGAAAGTGCGTCCTGCTGAGCGTGAGGTTCTGGATTCGATCTTCGAGGAAAGTGTTACGGAGTTTTTCTTTAGGAAGTTTTCAGTAGCAACCTGGAGTAAGAATTTTTTCCCTGTCAGTTAATCCTCCCTGGTACAATAGGTTAGGCTTTTGACCATGGCTTCGCCCGCGTGAACGTAATACCGGGATTAAAGTAGGTACTTTGTATTTTAATCCAGTACACTAATAGCGAAACACACTATCGATCTCAATCTGAATCATTTTGAAGCAAATTGTTAATCCATTGCTTCATATGTTCAAAAAATGTGTCTGCTCAACAATGTAAATAACGCAATGAATGTTGTTGAGATAACAAAATGAAATCGATTGCTGCTAATAGTCTGTCACGTAATTACTCCGCAGGTTATAAAGTACCTAGCTGTGTGCCAAAATTCAACAAAACCGTTCAGCCTTTTTAGCGCCAATCCATCCAGACAAACGGACAAAAATGATAAAAACTGTTTTCGGCATCAGGATACTCTTTTTTCAAAAATATTCATGGTAAATTTTTGAATTCGTTTCATTGTATTAAGATATCAACATTAAATATATAGACTAATTGGAGACATGTTCGCGTACCTACTTATGAGGTGTAAATGCTTATCCTTCGGGACAACAGGCGTGATGATATCACATAAAATAACGCAACCAAATGCTTTCATAACAAGCGCCAACCACTCACCCCCGCTTTGCGAATGCTTTTTAATTAGTTATTATGAACACTGTCATACCGTAACCACAACTACAGTTTCATAGAAATTATACCGCAGTGGTGCCGTGTTAATTGCTACCACCTATATCGTGATTGTTTTGTTTCGAATTCAAAGAGCATGTGTGCACTTAAGTACTGTAGCGTAGAAGACAGCATAGTAAGCGAGTTGACAGTATTGGTTCAACTATCCGGTGATCGACGTTTAGTCGTTCGAGCAGTGGGTTGAAAACGGTCAAAGAAATTGGTGGCCGTGTCACCAAATGGTCAGATTGGTCACGTATGTAACTTATTTATTATTTTTGATTTAGAAGATTTATTATGTTAAAATATGTCATTCCCGAATTTTTATTACGTTCGTATTAAAATTTCAGTCTCAAGCCTAAAAAGTTGTTTTCCTATATTTTTGACATTTATTGTTGCTGCGATGAGATCGCGACTTAATTTTGGACGTTCTTAATTACGGGAATCGACCTTTTGTTCAAACGTTTAATACGATCGTTTACCAAACCACTACCTTTTGCCCGCGACTTCTTCCGCGTGACATTTTGTTCCCCGAACCATCGCATAGCATCGCATCGCATCCCGTCGCATCGCATCGCATCCAGTCGTATCGCGTCGCATAACGTCGCATCGCGTCGCTTGCCCGCGCTATTACTTCGTTTTCGCTTGGCCTTCTTTCTGACATTTTGCTCAGCTTCTTAGGCTTCTAGCGTGATGTTAAATAGCCTATAGCCTTTCTCAAGAATTGGGCTACCAAATACAAAAAGAGTTTTTCAAATCCGGATCCAGAGATTAGCGCGTCCAAACAAACAAAAAAACTAACAACTTCAGATTTATTATTAGTCTAACATAACATCCAACATATATCCAACATTCACATCAATAACATAAAAAACGAAACATAAAAGCTAATCGCCATGCTCCAGTAAATACAACGATGAGACGTTTTACAAAATTACTAGTTACGTTTAGCCGCCACCGCACTTGTGCTGATATGTCTAGTAAACGGAGCGTGAAATCACATCCCTGTTGACTGGGAAGCTTCACAAAAGGAAATTGTTCTTGCCGTCAGGGTGATTGCTTCAGCGAGACATGCTATTATAATATTGACTTGGTAAACTATAGACTTGGTAAACTATTCTATAGCCAAAAGTTACCTGAAAAGTGTCAAGAACTTGAGAAGAGTTTGGAGTTATTTGTTAGAGAATGATAGAACTGTTGTGTACGTAGGTACCTTTCTGAGGGATCGAATCCGGTAGAGAACTAAATTCAAATTCTTTATTTCAGACATGAGTCCAAAGTGTTAGTAGCAACAAAATAACTTAATAACTAGTGTTAGTAATAAGGAGAAATACTTAAATTTTTAATTGGTGTGGATCTTCGCCCAGTGGCGCAGCAGAGGGGAGTCCCACCGATCTGAGAACACGCTCAGGAGACTATTGGTGGCGGTGCGTAGCCGGCCGGCTATGGAGGCGGTCCTTTTTCTTACGATGCCGTAAAAATCGTCTGTGCGCGCCTCCGCAAACATAGTGGACGCACTGCAACGCCACGACAGCCCCAACAGTATCCTAAACGCGTTATTATATTGGACACGCAGATCGCTGTATGTCCTCTGCGTAAAACGGGTCCAAAGACTGCACGTGTAGAATGACTGACAGAAAGCTTTGAAAAGAGTGACTTTAACTTGATTTGTACAACGTGCAAATCTTCGAACCAGCATGTTACATCGAACAGCCAACGACCTGCGCTCCCTCTCTATGTCCATATTGTCCTTAAGATCATCAGTGACCCAATGACCCAAGTACTTAAATTTAGTCACCCATGCTAAAGGAGTGCCACAGAGCGAAACACCGGGAACATCAGAATAGTTTATGGCACTCGCCTTAAACATAATAAGTTCGCTTTTTTTGACATTGTACTTGTTGTCGACATAGCTCGCAGAATAAACAAGCTGAAGTCGCAATGGGTTGGCATATTGGCAGTAGAACCGATGTCCGCTGTTGGGGTAGACGTGGAGACCGCGGAAAACGTAAGTTAAGACGCCCTCAGGCTAGGTGGAGCTACGATTTTCGCAGGGTGACTGGTAGCAGCTGGGTGAGAGTTGCCGAAAATCTATATCCCGCAGTGGACTGCTGTGGGCTGATGATGATGTTACTTATTTAGTTCAAACATGATTGCCGGTCTCTTTTAAAATTTTAAAGTGTAGTTGAAACCGCAAATCAAAGAACAGAATTGATATTATGCAATGTGGAGACAACACTATGATAATAAATAAAAAAAATCTGGCAATAGTATATTTTGGAACTATCAAATAAACTTTGAATTTGAAATATTAATTTTTTTTAAACAAACGAAATAATAGTGATGGGCTGACTTAAGATATGGGTTTTGCCTATCAACTAATTGGCTTTAGTGCAGGTGACTAAACTACTGGATATATATTTAATTAAATTTTTGTATACAGATTAGGAACTTTATTAGATCTATATTGTCGTATCATCGTCTCCACATTGTATTTGATTGACTATAACAACGATAAGTTCACAATCAAGATAGGATCAATGTTCGGCGTATGCAGGCGTCTACATTTTCCTATTGTAGGTAACATAGGAAAATACAGACGCCTGCATAAATTGGCGCACCCCAAACATACGTTACAAACATTTTATTTATCACAGGCGTTGTTGTATCTCATTACAGCAGAAAATTATCCATTCGATATTTTTTAAACAGCTCAGCAAGCTTTAAAACCCCTCTTTTTGTTATCCGGTGAGGTTTGTACATGACCGGACTTGCTGTATCAGCAATATGTTGTCTCTGGCGATGACGCGTTTTATTTCGTGCGGCCGGACGACAGGGTGCGCTATCTACATGATACATGTCAACCATCAATATTTTAAAACATCCTGTAGATCAATCACGGGGTGTTTCGTCGAAACATTTTCATCGTACGGCTATTGTGATTGGCTGGTTATTTTTTTTTCAAAAATATTTTTATTGTGATCCTTTCCGGTTTTCAGTTAGGGCAGCCTTTCTGTTTATCCATAAGTGGACTAAAATCGAAACTGGTGAGAGGTACGACCGAAATAAAAAAAAAAAAACATGTGCGGTTGGCCCCGACCTCCGTCAGAATGGAAGTTCCTTGGTGATAGTCGCACGTACACACACTCGTATATGATAGACCGAGACAGAGAAACAGAAAGTGTGAATTTAATAAGCGTTTTTAATACGAAGTCAACTAGTATAAGTTTTTAGAAGCTCTCTTATAGTTGTCGCCATCTTGGATTTTCATTTTGACCTCGCTAATTGTCTTAGGACCCTCGAAAACCATGAAAACTTTCTCTCTCTCAGAGAAAAAGTCACATGGACATAACGCTTTTTTGTTACGTGTAACGTGACGATTTTCTTCCAATTTATTCCTACCGCAAGCCGTGTTAGAAAACTTCGTTCCCAAAAAAAAAACAATATCAGTTTCTAAAGGCTCGTACACACAGGCGCGACGCGACACGCGACACAAAGGCACCGCAAGTTGCGCAACGAGCGGTGCCTTTGTGTCGCACACGATTCGCGTCGCGCGTCGCGCCTGTTTGCAGGAGCCTTAAAACTGGTCTCAACTACGGAGATCGAACAGTGTAGCAAACATTAAACCACAAAGCTGTAATGTAAAATGTATTATAGGTAATGTTTACAAAGGTATTCTGTAAATTACATGGGTAAGAATTAACGGCACGGAACGCTAATTGGCTTTATTAACGGATTTCAGCTTTCCGATATCACTATTTGCTGAAACAAAACAAACTTAGGTAGCTAATTGGTTGAATTCAAATATAATACAGGGAATATCGTCTTTCATTGAATGGAAGTGTAACCTTGCTCATACGAGTTTCGAAAGAAATTCGTGTGAATTTGTGTTTGTGATCAGCAGTGCGATTCTGTAACCATCTCACCGTGAAAACTTAGGTGAAGTGAGCGTGGAGTGAGCTGTCAGTAGTGTCAAACCCCAGCATCAGATAGAATGACAGCTCACTACAAGCTCACTTTACCTAAGTCGTCACGGTGAGATTTTTACAGAATATACCGGCTGAAGCTAGGAATTGACACTATTTACAACTAACTTCAAGCTCACTTCACCTTCACAGAAGAGATTCGTTGCAATGCTATTCTGTAAAAAGCGCCGTGAAAACTTAAGTGAAGTGAGCTTGAACTGAGTTGTCAATAGTGTTTATCCCTAGTATCTAATATATAAGCTCACTTCAGCTAACTTTTCACGGTGAGATTTCACAGAATCGATTGGCAGGTGTAATGCCAGCTCACTTCACCTGAGTTTTCACGCAGAAATTTTTACGGAATAGATCGCCAGGATATTTTGTATTAAAAAAAAAATGAAATACACAATAATGCTACGTTTTCGAAGCAAACACAAAAATAACTAAATGTCACGTTTTCCGAAGAATAGGTAGAATCTATCAATTGGTCCGGATGAAGTATTGTTTCGTCTTATTAAAACTTTATCCAATAAAAAACTTATAAGCAATTTAACTTGGATCCCGAAGAAATATTTTTAGAGCGCGAACAGAAAACATTAAGAGCGTTTACGCCGTACGGCATTTTATACAAACTTTCAAGCAATTGTTTTTCAAAATGAATGAACCGGTTTTTAATGAAATTTCATACACATAAGCAGGATATAAAGGTCTAAAAAGTTACTTAACAACATTTTCGAAAAATAGCCAAATTAGACCGATTTTAAATTTTCAATAGAAACGAAGTTTTCCAGTTATCTTTTTTTTAAATAAGACATTTCGAAAATGTTCTTAAGTAACTTTTTTTATGAAGTTTCATTACATTTTCTTTTTAAGCCATTTAATACAAACTGCCGTACGACGTACGGCGTAAATGCTCTCAACTGCAAATGAAGAAAACATTTTTTTTGCAAAAGTGACTTGTTTAAAAAAAAAAAAGATTCGCTTTTTTAAGTTTTGTTTTCCCAAAAAGGTTTATGTATTGGTACAGTATACGGTCGAACGAGTTTTAGAGAAGAAGAAAAGAAGAGCGTCCTATTTGTCATACATACCACACTACAAGGCGGGTGGCCAAAATCTAAACTAACGCCGTCATCTTGCTTTGTCAGTACAATTTCAGTGACCTTTCACAAATTTTTACCAACAATGCCAGGGGGGTCAATGACATTCAGCCGCCAAAAGATCCCACGCCCGCGCGTGTAAACCCACGTTCGCGCGGACGTAAAAATATCGCGGCGGGATGTTATCCGCTCGATGAGCCGAGTATTGAGAATCCGACAGAGCTCAGCCCAGCGCGTGAAAAAACACACTGTTGTATTTTGAACTCTCGGCGGTAAGCAGTGCGTTGAAAATCTAGTGCGCGAAAAAATCGTGCGACTTGGCTCATTCTCTTACTAAAACTCGCATGTTTTAATTTTTGTGTTCATAAGTAGGTACGTACCAACACACGTCAAGAGATTCGAAGTCAAAGGGTTTTGGCTAAAACTGTAATTTTCTTCTTGCAACCGCTAATGAAACCAGATGCTCTCTCAATAGATAATTATGTGGTTGACCGCAGCTTTAGACTTTATAGACTGAATGTTCACGACTCGATGACTGAGCACGGTTTTGCTTTACGATTCAATCCAGACGTGGCTTTCCATATACAGGGTTATTGGTAAAACATTGACAACCTCTTAAGAGGTCATTGTACTCATCATTATGAACAACTTTTACTAAGGGACCAAACCTGAAATCGCGAAAAAATATCAGCTGTTCCCTACATTTATGTTCGTATAACTCGTCAAAATGTAGGGAACAGGCACTCGTCAAAACGTAGGGAACAGGGAATTTCAGATGAAGTAAAAGTTGTTCATAATGGTGAGTACAATGACCTTAAAAGTTTGTAATGTTTTACCATTAACCCTGTATTGTATATAGCAGTCTTTATACAGCAAACGAACGACTGAATTGATTGTAATTATTGTAAAATAAATTGATGTGCGTCAAAAGATCCTTGTCGCACTTCACCTATCGAAATTGCTAGATTTTCGCTTCTATTATAAATTATCTTTACTTTGACATCAGAAAATAAAAACAAACACAAGTTTGTTGTACCTACAACAAGGCTCAAGAAAATAGGTGGCTCGTTCAGATACCAATGAAAAAACGCTTTTATAATAAAATACCAAGCCACGTTCAAGATCTAAGCCTTAATAAATTTAAATCATTCGTTAAACGTAAGTTGTGCCTTTTATACCGTTAAAAATTATATTGACGACAAAAAGGCTTGGGATTGAGATTGCTTCCAATTTCTGAATTTTGAGTGTTTTTTTTTATAATATTCACATTGACATTAATGATTTTTTTATAAACAATGACATTTGCTTACTTTGTAAAGTATTATATTATTTTAATTATTGTGAATGTGAAGACGATGTGGGTCATTTTATTCATATAATGTTTTTTTATCATTTTCTCTGTTCTGTTAGTTTTTTTCATGCTCTGGCAGTTTGAGTAATTTATGTGGCTTACCCAAATGTCCTTTCTTTGGTATTGTTCGTCGAATCGTTAAGCTCCTTAATTCTTGAGTTGAGCTGCAAGATTTCTGACAAATGCGTGCACTTACTGGACAGCCGGTCGATTCTGTAAATATCTCACCGTGAAAATTTAGGTGAAGTGAGTTTGTTTTTGCTAGGAACTGACACTATTGACAGCTCACTCCACGCTCACTTCACCTAAGTTTTCACGGTGAGATAGTTACAGAATCGCACTGCTGGTCCTCTCAATCTGTGTGGTTCTTTCCTCAAAAGACCTTCTCAGACATCGACCTACATGGTCTTCATATAACCTGGCCAAGATTATGTCTGGACTTAAAAAGAGACTGTGACCTCTGAGTTTGTTTCAGCCTTTCTTCTCAGAGTAGTCAGATAGGAAACGCCGCCCTCATCTAGTTTAAAAAAAATATGATTGACGTGTAAAAGTGTTTGAGCAAACCTACTTACCAAAATAAAATCATTTATCATTTAAAGGCCGCTATCCCACTGGCGTTTTACGAGCGTTGACGTCAACGTCGCGTCTGCGCGGCGTCGACGCTGCGCAGACGCGACGTTGACGTCGCGTCATCGCGTAACATGCATAAAACGTCCGCTGAACGCGACGTCAACGTCGCGTCTGCTTAACGTTAACGTCGCGTTTGTTGGCAATAGTATCATCTGCGCGACGTTAACGTCGCGTTCAGCGGACGTTTTATGCTTGTTACGCGATGACGCGACGTCAACGCTCGTAAAACGCCAGTGGGATAGCGGCCTAATAATCTGCATTGTAATTTTGCGTTTCTGATCTCGTAGTATTATTGCTGATACATTTTACCTATTTGATTTTGAACAGTACAGCTAACGATAAACTTGCCTCGTCATTTTTGTGAGCCTCTTCACGATAAGCATAAAGGTAGTCGCTCTAATTTTTGCTTGTAACCACAAAACCTGCAAGTTCTGTAAGAATGTAAAGGAGGTTTGTAAAGTTTTCGTTATTACATGTGATTAACAATCTGTAATTAGAATTAAAAAAAAAAAACATGCTATCGCGAAGAAAATCGTGAAATGTTCCCACGAAAATTCCAGAATTATATTGTTAAAAGTGCTAACAAGTTTTGTAACCCGGAAACGAATCCGGGAACATTACTAAGAGTCTGTAACTAACCGAGCTATCAAGGTCATCAAATATACATATGATTATAAATACTTATGTGTCTTCATGTAGCACTAGACTGATGTTGATCTAGTGTTCTTAAGTGTGTAGCACAAGCGTGCATTCGAACTATGGTGAATCGCAGTACAGTTTTGTCGCACAAGTGTTATTCGCACATCCATATGTCGAGCTCACGTAGTACACTTGTTCTGTTCGAACAACGACGAAATAAATAAAAACTTTAAACCCGAATGGAAACCCCATTCGGGTATAAAGCTTTTTTAATTTCGTCGTGGTTTTGAAAAAAAATCTTAAAATATCCCGTAGCGAAACACTTTTATAAATACGCCTCCATTTTTCACCGGACTTAACTCCTAGCAAACATAGTTAATATATGAATTGCATGAAACGAGGGCCGTTAAACTCAAAATAAACACTGCTTTTCAATGGGCAACAAATTCCGAGGAAATAAAAATAAGTCTTTTAGTAAACAAACCCAGCAAGTTGGTCAACGATCAAAGTAAGTTCCAACTTCAGCTTTGAAACGGCAGACCAGGCGACTGCGGACTTAGGACGAACGGTTTTAGGGACGTTCGTTTATAGTAGATTGTTATACAAGGGGCTAAAATGACCCATTATATCCAGCGAGAGAGTAAACAGAAACCGAATTATAATGGGTTTTTAGCGCCGTGTGTTACACTCTGCTTTTCACTACGATTGCGAGGAAATAAAATAATCCAATACAGTTTTAAAAATAATTACGGTCACCAATAGAAAAATTCTAAAGATTTCGCGCCATGTCTTTTTTTAAATTTCTTCTGTAGCCGCACGGAACGCAATGCACGCATTCTACCGATGAGACGACCGCTTTTAATTCCATTTTCAAAAATAAAATGTTATTTTTTTATGAAACAGTAATAAGTTGAGTCTTTATTCATGATTATTCTACTTATGAATAAAGACTTTTCGTTTATGTAGGCTCGTTGGTATCAGACAAAAAAAAACTAGACCCTTAGAGGTAAATATGCTATTTTTCCTAGCTCTGGTACGCTACAATGACGGTCTTTTTGAGCAAGAAGAGTGAAAAATATATTTCTGTTTTTTAATTGGTTCGTAGCAGAGGCAACGGGCCGTAATCCACCACGCGGGCCCAGAGCCGGTTGGTAGATTTTACATGTCTTCCAGTTTTTAATCCTAGGACAGTTCTCTCACGATGTTTTCCTTTACAGTTTTGAGAGACTGCTCTCAAAACTGTAAGTTCATCACTACTGAGTGATGAACTCAAACTCAAACTCAAAGCATATTTATTTCAATTAAACCATTTACAGGCGCTTTTGAATTGTCAAAATTAAATAGTCGGTCAGTTAGTCAGAAAGTTGAAGCTAGTTGAAATTATATAATTAAATAATTTACACAAAGTAAAGCGCATGTCTGGGTTCCAACCCACGACCTACTGCTCGTAAGTCGCGGCCGTTACCACTTGCCCTCAACTGCTCCTCATTGGTTCCTACTGTTTTTCAAAGTAAGCTACAAACAATCAATTTAAATGCAGCTAGTGTATACATCAGTGATAAAATCTACAACCAGAGACAGATATGTATACCAACCTTACATCGATTGATAGTTGCAAGATCTATTCATGCGAAATAAGCAACAGTTCTTTCCAAATTTCCATCCATTTGGTCTGAAAGAGTTCAGTCCAAAACCGTCGGAAAATGATCGTGTCATCGACGAACACAACCGAGCTTATTGTTTATCGAATATGTCGGTTTATTTTGTCGGACACACGTCGGCTAAAGGATAAAGGTTGTCCAATAAACGACAAACGACAGCTGCTGGTCAACCCGACTGTACGGACAGTCGAACACAAACACATGAGCACGCTACGTTTTCTTATGTTACATCCATAGGAAAACGTAGCGCGCTCATGTGTTATTCTGATGAAAAAGTGTTTTTTAAGCGAGGTAATTGACTATGCAAATGGACTCTCGTTCCAACACTGGGCGCTGTGATGTTCGAACAATAAAATTAAATTCCGTGAAAATACGTGAAAAAAATGAGATAGCTTTGTGCAACCGTGAAATGGAGCAGATATTTTCGGATGAAGTTTTTATGTAAGTACTTCTTATTAAATCGGGATTTCGTTTACTATCTACTGACTCATCATTAAAACATAACATTTAAATATTATTTACAAATTCATTGGTATTTCAAGTACCAATTGGGCTTTCAAGTGAAATTATATTAATAATTGTATATTTTCGAAATCGCAATTTATATAACTTTATTATTATTTTAATATTTACAATTGGTGCAATCAATTAATTAGGTATTCAAAGTCATCATCCGAGCTTTTCCAACAAACAGGATGGTATTCAAGTTTAAAATAACCGTAATATAATTTCGTTACAGATGGGGCATCACAGAAAAGAAAATAAGGGGCAGAACTGGCTAAACATTTAAAATGTTACTTAAGTCATAAGGTTACGCTAAGCAGGCTCTCAATTTAATTGCTGCTGAAAAACTCCGCTACAAAAAGATTTAACCAAAACTTGTTTTCAAACAAAGTTTCATCTAACTGCATTGTTACCAAAAATAAAACGGAGGCTGCTTTTAGTTTTTGCACCTTGATTAACACTTTCACGGACATTGACATGAAGTTAAAGGCTCCTACAAACAGGCGCGACACGCGATATAATCGCGCGCTACACAAAGGCACCGCTCGTTGCGCGACTTGCGGTGCCTTTGTGTCGCACGCGATTTTATCGCGTGTCGCGCCTGTTTGAAGAAAATTACACAAAAAAGTTCATATAAAATAATACCAGTCCACTATAATATCAACACACCAGGCGTTCGAATGGTTTACGGTTTGCCGCGCCCCTATTGAACGTCATTCCAATTAATTAAATGATATTGGACTGTGAAAATAAATGAGTGAGGACCTAACGTATTGGAAAACTTAGGGCAAGATTCACCGATCACATCTTAACTTTACTTGTTTTGCAAATGGAGCGTCTCATACAAATACGAAACGTTTCTTTAATTTTCTTATAATTTTAATGTTCATAAACGAATAAGCGAATGTTAGCAATCGTTTCATACAAATATCAACATTAAAATAATATCAATAAAGTTCACAATCGTATGAGACGCTTACTTTACTAGGCAAAGTAAAGTATAGTCAAAGTGCAAATTGTGAATGTTTCTGAGTCTAGGTCGTGGTCGTAGACTCGGGGGAACGTAGTAGTCATGTTATGTCTTAGGCAAGCGTTGCGGGTAGAAGAACTTCTCTCGTCACCTCTAGGAACTCGACAAACAAAGTTACATGAAAATCCGGCCATTACATTCCTTTCAAACGTTCGTCCGTTCATTACAGTCGTTTCATTTCACCTCTGAGTTTGCATCACTGTCCAAAACACGGCATCACAGTCCGTTCACAGGCGACGTTCGTCCGTTCATTACAGTTTCATTTCACCTCTGAGTTTGCATCACTGTCCAAATCACGGCATTACAGTCCGTTCACAGGCGACGTTCGTCCGTTCATTACAGTTTCATTTCACCTCTGAGTTTGCATCACTGTCCAAATCACGGCATTACAGTCCGTTCACAGGCGACGTTCGTCCGTTCATTACAGTCGTTTCATTTCACCTCTGAGTTTGCATCACTGTCTAAATCACGGCATTACAGTCCGTTCACAGGCGACGTTCGTCCGTTCATTACAGTTTCATTTCACCTCTGAGTTTGCATCACTGTCCAAATTACGGCATTACAGTCCGTTCACAGGCCTTATAATCGTCGCAATAGGGTTCCTGTTAGGTTGCTGCTGTCCAAGGTAAAATATCTGTGAACGGACTGTATAAACTTGGTTCTGCTTTTTAAGCATTTTTGGTCTACTTAATTGCACTCGACTATAAAAACCACAGACAATTGTTGACAAAATGTAGATCATTTCGAAGCTTGCAAGTTACCTACAGTGATGTCCAGTGCAGTGCTACAAGGATCTTTTTGTCACCTGAATAACATTGGCAGGGGGGCGCTGTTGGCAAACATTTGTGAGATTCAAATCTCACCTATTTTGGAGTCAGCTTGCAGTCTAACCGGATGCAGCTGAATATAACAGTATTTTACATGGGGCGACTGCCTGTCTGACCTCCACAACTCAGTTACTGGGTAACACGATACCCCTTGGTACCAAAGACTGGCGGTCAGATTTTCGGGCTTCTGACCGTAACCGACTGTCCACGAATGACAGCCGGGACCAACAGCCTAACGTACTGTCCTAGGCACGAAGGGAACCGTGGACCGACCGCGGCAAGTGAAGCTACGTTTGAACCTGATCCTGAACCTGAACGATCGACCCGTGCGGCTATCATTACTTAGCCATGAGCCCCTTAAACGAGCAGGTATTATGAAACACGACGAGTCCGTGAACAATTACGAACAAGAAATGATGAATGCTCGTGTGGCTGTAGATAGAAAAATACGAGTAGAATAAATAGCATTAAGGGGCTTACATGACCTAAAGCGCGGTCATTGTCGGACTGTATAGAAAAGAAAGAGAAGCGCGATGACACAACGCTGTTAATTTATTACAAAATATGAAACAATTATTTCATTACAAAAAATCTAGTGTTTGGACTAAAAAATTAAAGCACTAGTGTTTTAATATGGTGCTTGTAAAATAATCTGGCAAAAAATCTGAATGATTGTATGTCTATTAGTAAGGTTTTTATTGTAAAAAGAAAGTTGTTAGAGGTATCTTCATGATTTTTTTCTACCGTATCAAATTGTTGTATTATGTTTTCAACACGCTATCTACCTAGCATATATCCTGAAGAATATAATGTATTATTCTGATTTTTTTACTGTAGTCGATCATATATACTTTTATTGTTTCTAAAACTTGCGTTTTTTGCGTTTAGGTCCTGTAAGCCCCTTAATTGTTTAGAAGGTAATGTCGAAGAGGGCAGTTTTAATATTTTCTTGAAGCGAAAACAAATTGCTTTGGTATAAGTCTGGAATAACAATACCAACATTTTTCTATAAAGAACAATTCTTTAAAGAAAAATGGTTTTATAAAGTAGTTTCTTATTCGTAGATTCAAATTACAGAAGTTGCTTTTTCGCAAGTGATGTGACAAATTAGATACAAATTCTCTTTGCTCTTTGAACTCTGAGCGGGAGTTAATTTGTTTTCTGTTACACTGTTTGTACCTAAAACACTTTAAATACCTAAGTAGGGATCCTTCTTTTACATGTCGCAAGTCGCGCTTTGTTGGGGTCGGTTTCCCGATTAACCATTATCTTGGTTGAATATTACGCTGTCAAGCTTATAAGATAGTTGGGAAAAGACTAGACAGATTGATTTGTTTGTACTTAAAACACTTTAAATACCTAAGTAGGGATCCTTCTTTTGCATGTCGCAAGTCGCGCTTTGTTGGGGTCGGTTTCCCGATTAACCATTATCTTGGTTGAATATTACGCTGTCAAGCTTATAAGATAGTTGGGAAAAGGCTAGACAAATTGATTATAATCAATCTGTCTAGCCTTTTCCCAACGATGTTAGGGTCGGCGTCCAGTAACTGGATTCAGCTGCATACAAATATTTTACATGGAGCGGCTGCCTATCTGACCTCAATAGCCCAGTTATTGGGTAACACGATACTGTTTGCTAAGTCAAAGTCAAATCATTTATTTCAAATAGGCACATTAAAGGCACTTTTAACGTCAAAACTTACAGTAAAATTGAATTGATTCTAGTCGCCCCTTCCAAAAGGTAGTGTTCGTATGAAGAAGAATGGGCAAGAAACTCCACCGCTACTCTTTTAAAATGTTTTACAAGGTTTTGTATACATAAAATAATTATATGTGAAGACGATGCACCTAGAATAAAATTAGTCTACCACAAAAAAGTAAAAAGAATTAAAAATGAATCAATGACAGGTACCTAAATCAATTACGTGATAGATACATGGTGCTCACATATTTACAAATTATTTACAAATATTGTAAAAGTAGATGATTTTTCTAGAGTAAGACTGGTTGTTAGACATTTGGGCTTATATAGGATGCACATATAGAAATATAGAATACAGGAAGCGCATAAGGAAGCTTTTTTACGTGTTCGTCATTTCAAGTACGCGTATAGGTAGAAATCATTTCTAATCGGCGTGAGCAGAAGTTTCAATAAACTGACTAGTGAATGATTAGGATATACATTAATTCGGTACCAAAGTAACTTTGAGTGATAGTCAGGTCGAAACCTATAATTTGAACCTAGTGATATACTTAATGTGATTATTGCCTGTTGTAGTTGCCTTATGAATAAATAAACTGTTTGCGTATAAACCACTAGCAACGCCCCACGGCTTCACCCGCATAAGTGTCGTTCTCGTAGGAATATCGGGATAAAAACTATCCTATGTCCTTCCGCGGGATGCAATCTATCTCTCTGTCAAATTTTATCAAAATCTGTTCAGTGGTTTAGGTGTGAAAAGGTAACATACAGACAGACAGACAGAGTTACTTTCGAATTTATAATATTAAGTATGGAATACCATTAACGTAGGCGCTTCCGGTAAAGATAATGATGGTGATATATCTCGTATTGTAGAAATCAAAATGGGAAAAGCGATATTGAAATATAAGTTCACAATCCCTGATGATAAAAATCTTGCTGTGTCGACGGTAAAGACGCCATGTGTTCGACGAGGGAAATTAGGTGACAAAGCTTTTCCTTTAAAAAATAATCTGTTAAGACCTTATCCATCACAGCAATCAATTACTGATCCTAAGTAACGCCAATTTAATTATCGCCTTTGTCGAGCTCGACGTGTAAATGCTTTTGAAATTTTTAAGTAAAAAATTTCGACTTTTTTAGAGCAAACTCTAGCTTTAAATACTTACGCCTATTTGACGTATGCATTTAAAACTAGAGCTTGCGGAAAAGATTGTTTGAACAACTTGTAATTTGAATATTTTTTAGGACACTGTGAATCTATACTAATTTTATAAATGCGAAAGTGTGTCTGTCTATCTGTTACCTCTTCACGCTTAAACCGCTGAACCGATTTAGATGAAATTTGGTATAGAGATAGTGTGAGCCCCGGGAAAGGACATAGGATAATTTTTATCTCGATATTCCCACGAGATCGACACTACGCGGGTAAAACAGCGGGGCGCTGCTAATATAATCTTCTCGGAGGCAACTAATCCGGTGAAAATTCAACAACCAATAATAGGGAATATGCATGAATTTTTTTCATGGCATTTATTAACAAAATATGAAAATACCGTAGTAGAGATGACAAAAAGTGAAATTAAAATTAAAATCGGCCAAGAAACACGGCCGATATGAGCATTTAAAACTATTGATTACACACCAATTAGACAGAGAGATCCGACATAGACTGTGACGTCACATGTCACTACGGCCATATAAACTCCGTGTTAAATTTCGTTTTGCGAGAAAGAGATAGAAACAAATCTTCGATGGCTCATATCTTTTTTAATTTCATAGTTATCCGAAAAACAGTTTTACTAAACTGTTTATTACATGAATGAGGATTAATTTTTTCAATAAAAATAAATCATGCATATTCCCTATTCAAGGCGGTACAATTTCTTCCGCTTTTGATGTACGCAATCAAGTCACAGATTACTTACAAACGACAAAAGGACATTTAGACTCATTATCATCTACCTAGCCTTTTCCCAACTATGTCGGGGGCGGCCTCCAGTCTAACGGGATTTAGCTGAGTATCCAGTATTTTATTTTTTATTTTATTTATTTGGAAAAATAAACGGTTACACATTACAATATTACATAAAATATGTGCTACAGAGTGAGTAAATGTATAACCCACGACATTTTCCACATATTATAAAGAAAAGTTATAAAAACTAATGCGATGTGCGCTTACAATGTGATAGTTACAATAAAATTACATAAATGTTAATCATGAAACTAAACACTAAACAGGCATGCAAAAAAATAAAAAACAAAAAGATAAACTAGAAATTATAAATACAGTCTAAGAGTTAAGAATATTATGGAACAATATTCAAAATAGTACGAACAAGGCCTCTAAATTTACTGGTTGGAAGAGCGAAGATGTAAATATTTTGAAATAGATTTAATTATATTAATTATTAGTATCATACATGGAGCAACTGTCTATCTGACCTCCATAACCCAGTTACTGGGTAACACGTCACCACTTGGTAAGAGACTTGGTAGAATTTTCGGGCTTCTGACGACCCGTGACGACTGTCCAAGATCTACGAATGACACCTGAAACCACATGCTTGCCGAAGTATGGAGGGGATTCCGGTATGTAATGGATGGTCACCCATCCACAGACAGACCACGGCAAGCGTTGCTAAACTTTGAAGATCGACCAGTGTGGTAGAATAGAATAGAATACTCTTAATACTCCCCCCCCCCTCTCTACTCTTATACTCTTAATTCTATTCTATTCTATTCTTTATTATGTACACCATAAAAATTACAGACATAAATATAGAAACTGTACAAAGGGGGGGGGGGGTGTGCTAGTTGCGCCATATAGCCACGAGCCCTTTCCAGAAGGACAATTAGACTAACTTTGTTATACTAAATACTATACAAGCCGGTTACCTAAAGAAAGGCATTATAAGTGGCGGTATTTCTATTTGCCGCTCACTCACATTCTATTGCCATCATTGTTCATCATTCATTCATCATCACCATCATCATTTTCATTCTATTCCATTCCATTGTATTGGTAGGTACACCATTTTGTACCTACTTATAGACAGACAAATATTTTCCTATTGCCTACACCGAAAAACAACAATGCGGAAAACAGTAAGTATAACACAGGTGAAAACAAAATATAGATTTGTTTTGATGTGAAACATCTATTGGCGCGCCTCGGGGGCAAGAACGAGTCGTGTGCCGTGACGGCAAACGGCAAGACGTTCTTTTATACTTACCCTTTTTTTGGGTGGGAAATCATCAAATAACTTCTCCCGCTCTGGGCGTAGCGGGAGGGCATCCTTACCCTAGCGTAGAAATTATTCGTCGCTTATCCTACTATCACACTAATAATATTATAAATGTGAAAGTTTGTGAAGATGTTTGTTACTCAATCACGCGTAATCTATTGAACAGATTTGGATGAAAATTGGCACATAGATAGATCATTTCCTGGATTAGCACATAGGATACTTATTATTCCGATATTCCCACGGGATCGAAACTTACGCGGGTAAAACCGCGAGGCACTGCTAGTAAAAAATAAAATTTAGCAGTTCCATACATTTTGACCGCGTAAGTATTGCACTTTTCTATGAACCAGCAGCTTTTTATCTTTTTAACCGACGAAAAATTTGTATGCTAGGGTCTAAATCATCATCAAATCATCTGCTGAATCCATGGTTTTAGTTTGTGCGTCGTTGTCCCTGCCACTCAGTAAAGAAATAACTCTTCTTAATCTTCTTCCGTCCCTGGTCCCGTTATCTGGGGTCTGGTCTCCTCACTTTTCTGTACCAGGTTATTCTGTCTTGGGTTGTCGGTTCAGACAATTGGGCTTTCTTGAGGTCTCTTTATATAATTTACCTGCACCTGGTCAATGTCGGGCGGCCTGCCGCCTTTGTTATTTCATCAGTTCTTAAAAAAAAGTCCCATAAAGTAGGGGGCGCTCCCATTGCCATCAACCGAACACAAAGGCAGACTCCGAGCTGCCACTGAGAAATTCTTGATGGAAAAACTTAATAACATTTGTCCGACCTGGAAATCGAACCCAGGACTCGAGGGGCAATTCTCGTAATTTTAAGAACGTTCACAGTCTGATCTCAATCTCAATCTGTCAAAAATACCTCTAATTTCCCTAAAATTTTTTGACAAGCGGTGCTCTGTAAAAATCTCACCGTGAAAACTTAGGTCACTTAACCTAAGTTTATACGGTGAGATTTTTACAGAATCGACCGGCTATTTTTGACATTGGTTGTCGCTGAGATGAGATTGCAATTACATTTTGAACGTTTTTAATTACGAGAATTGGCCTTCTGATGTTCAGCAGTAGCGCGTGCGATAACTAGACTACGAGGCAGTTTTTTTATTATTAAACTTTCATCATAAAAATTTTCATCTCACAAAACTAAAACTTCATTCAATCTACAAGTAAAAATTTATTGTTTTTCCATTACAAAACGTCTAAAACACGGCGCTAAAGTCAACCTCGTTATAGATGAATTTGCGAACCATCGAGTAAACAGAAACGGCTCTGTTAGCATTTTATTTTCTTCGGTAATTGAATCCTACGACACCGGGGGGTCTCTACTCTATGCTCACGAACATAAAAGAATAGGTACCTGTGAAGGTATATAATGGGAAGGTATTGTGTTGTTTATAGGTATTTACTTCTGATTTTTATTTATTTAGGTGTCTAAGATTTTTTTGTTAATGGAAAAAACGAAGGGTTCCGTCCCACAAGGCAAAAAACGACGAAAAAAACACGTTCCTTAAAAAAAAGTATTTTATTTTTATTATTTGCTGATAGAGCGTAAATAGAAATACACACACTTTGAAAATGTCAACTATTATGTTCATGAGATACAGCCCGGTGACAAAATTACAATAATGATTAAAGTAGATATTGAAATCACGTACAGTCACCAAAAGTGATAAGTAACCATGGTCGACGGGTATAGTTGAAGTTTAGTAAGAAATCGATGGATGTTTTCGAATACACTAAACATACGCATAACATTTTTTTTTTGTCAAAACTGATATACGTACCGTATTATAATGTCTGTAAGAAGTCATAAATGAAATCTATACATATAATAAAATTGTAGAAAAGTGGTGTCTGTACAATAGAAATATATAAAAAAAAAGTAGCAGGAGTTGTTATTATATCGATGCCGAACCCGAAATTGTAATTACATTTTTTTTTGTCTGTTTGTCTGTGTGTTTGTGCACGCTAATATCAGAAACGGCTTATTCAATTCAGATGCGGTTTTCACTAATATATTGTAGTCAGCTTCACTTAACATTTAGTGTTTATTTCATGTCAATCGGTTCATAAATAAAAAAGTTATGTCAATTTAAAGAATCACGGCGAACATTTGTTAAGGTATTCTATCAGAGTACGTACACGACACGCCTCGCGCCTGCGCGTCCGTGGCTATATAAAGCGCGCTGAGAGCCACGCCGCTGCCCGCCCCACCGACGCTTTTTTTTTTTTCAGCATTGGAAATCATCAAATGACCCCTCCCGCTCTGGGTGGAGCGGAAGGGAGTGTCAGACTCTTACTGACTAAAACCCACCCGTGATCCTTCCTTAGCCCTTTATGTTCCGGGCCAGCGGTAACCCTTTCGGACAATCCCGCTGATCCGGCAGGCTTCGGCCCTGACGGGCCCCTCCGAATGATGCTGACATCTCTTTGAGGTGCGCGTGGAACACATACGCGCCGTCCGGCACGGGCCTGATCCTGATCGGACGGTGAGCTACCCATTACTTACTGCCCGCAGGCCTGCGCCTACGGTGGCCGGGAGTCGTCGCGTGGCTCCCGACGCCCGGAGCGTCTCCCGCGGCGGCTGGGACGGGAGGCTCTCTCCCCCAGTCGTCTCGCCGCCTCCTTCGCTAGCATGACTGCTTCGCAGAAGGAGGCGACTGCCCCCCACTCCCTCTCGCCCCGGACCATGGCTTGAAACAGACCCGGACGCGAGAGGTCGCCGCCGCTGCCGATCGCCTCAACGAGGACACGGCGGTGCTCCACCGTGTCCTCTGGGCGATCCTGGCAATGGTGACACCCGGGCGTTTCTTCCCGCCTGATTATGTGCAGGAATCTCCCAAAACTTCCGTGTCCGGTGAGGACCTGCGTCAGGCCGTAGGTGAGGGCGCCATGACGCCTCTCTAGCCACTCCTCAAAGAGGGGTCTTACCGCCGCTATCGTGGCGTGCCCTCCCCACCGACCCTTGCTCTATGTAGTTGGGCCGCAGCTGAGCCTGTAGATTTAAATTCCCGACTGTGACCTCCGAGTTTGTTTCGGCCTTTCTTCTCAGAGTAGTCAATTAGAAAAAGCCGACCCCATCGTTCTTGAATGATGATGATGTTCGTGATGCGGAAGCGGTGCGCATCCTTGGTCCGTAGGGTGAGGGGCAGCGCCAACAGCATCCTGTCTATGATAGCGAGCAGGCTTGATTGTGCGTTTGTGAACCACTGCTGCAGGGTTTCGGCTGGGCCTGTCACCGTGCATCAGTGATGTCACAATCTGTTTTTGTGTTTTTAGTTTTGTTGTATTACTAACATAGTCTGTAAGTATATTGTTACTAACACTATGAGTCTTGCTACTTGAAATAAATTATTATTATTATTAAATAATCAAAAATCGATCCAGCCTATCTCAACTTGCTGCCTTCTACCCAGCGATGCCCTAAGCCGAGGTTCGTACCCCACAGGGGGTGCCCTTAGCGTGTAGTCACTTAGTATACTTAGTTAATTTAAGCCCCTGGCTGGAGGCTTTGAGTTCTCTCAAGGCAGTCACAAGATAGTCCGGTTAAGTAGTCACGACCTCTCAAGGTCAACTACGAGATGCCATAGTTAAAAAAAAACACGCCGCTGCCATAAGGATTCAGTTATTCGTAGCGAACGCACGTATAACGACCAAGCAGCAACAATAAACGCTGAAATTTTGAGCTATGTTCCGGGGGATTATGTTGAGTATATCTCCATTAACAGAGTCATGGAAGAAGGAGAATCTACAAGCTACCCAGTAGAATTTTTAGAATCCCTCAATGCTCCTGGACTACCAGCACATAAAATAAAATTAAAAGTAGGCGTACCCATAATGCTTCTTAGAAATTTAAGCCCCCAAAACTTTGCAATGGCACCAGGTAAAAAGTGACCAATTTACAACGAAATCTGATAGAAGCAGAGATTTTAACAGGGTGTGGAAAAGGTGAAAGTGTTTTCATTCCTCGGATTCCTCTCATTCCAAACAATTTTCCATTTAGTTTTAAACGAGTCCAGTTTCCAGTCAGCCTATGTTTTGCGATGACAATTAATAAAGCCCAAGGTCAGACGCTGAAAGTTGTGGGTGTAGATCTAAGTATCAGCTGTTTCTCGCACGGTCAGTTGTATGTGGCTCTGTCGCGGGTTAGCAATCCTAGGAGCCTGTATGCTTTCATCCCCGATGGCCATACGTCAAATATCGTATACAGAGAAGCATTACTGTAAAGTAAATTTTTAGCTACCCAACGGTATTTATGTAATTCAAAATATGCTGCCCGAAAAGTCACTATTACACGCGGACGAAGTCGCGGGCACAGCTAGTAGTTCAATAAAATCATCATCTGCCTAGCCTTTTCCCAACTATGTTGGGGTCGGCTTCCAGTCTAACTGGATGCAGCTGAATACCAGTATCTTACATGGAGCGACTGCCTATCTGACCTCCACAACCCAGTTACGGGATAATACAATACCTCTTGGTATGACTGGTTGTCAGACTTTCGAGCTTCTGACTATCCGTAACGACTGTCAAAGATCCACGAATGACAGCCGGGACCAACGGCTTAACGTGCTTTCCGAGGCATGGAGGGGTCACGGTATGTAAAGATGGTCACCCATCCACAGGCCAACCGCGGCAAGCGTAGCTTAACCTGATCGATCGACCTGTTTTTTTTCTCGTATTAATATTTATTATTATTATTTATTATCTTATTTTAGTTTATATAATTATTTATTTTATTACGCATTTTAAAGTTAACTTTTACATTATCTATTTAAGTCATGTTATCCTAGTTACTGGACAGAGTGTAGATCCATTTGTTTACATTTTCATTAGGTGCTTTTGCATCAGATCTGGGGGCCTAAAAAGGTCACTTTGGCAGAATCATAAAAGGATAACATTATGAATCATGACGGACAGTTTATCGCATCAAACCCCAGCACTGTTAAGTTAATCGTATCAAACCCCATTGGTGAAGGATTTTTCTGTTATTATTTTCGTCTGTGCTAAAATACCAATCAATCCAATCCAAATCCAATCTCTTTGATTATACCTACGTAGTCCAGCGAAAAAAGAAAAACACGGGCTGGCTTCACCATATTATGAATGATTCATAATATTATGGTTTAATGATTCTGCCAAAGTAACCTTTTTAGGCCCCCAGTACATGAGTGGTTTTCCTTTATAATTTAAGTGTATAGTGTAACTGAAAAGTCTGATGATTATGAAAATTAAAAAGCAACAGTAAATACTTGTTTAAACAAGGATCGTAGCTCGTTATCAGACTTAAAAAGACTTTAAACGCCGGATTATTACATTTGATAACGGGCTTTTGCTTGTTATTATTTAGGTAGGATAATAAAGATAAAATGTGAATCTGAATTAATATACTAACGATTAAATTGAATGTTATGGATACAGTTGTGTATCGTTGATACAGCAATATAATTAAAAACAGAAAATAATGCAATTTCTAAAATGGACCCCTTGGTATGTGTCTTCGGGAAGTAGATAAAATCTTAACAAATTGGTCGTAGTTTTGCGGGATTGACAAGACATTCAGGAGGGCGTCATCAATCGACCGCGTTAACGACTCCCAGGTGTCTTTGGTGTAGTAAACACGGCGTTTAAGACGACATTTAGAAATTAGAAAGTACCCACCTAGACATGAGTTACCTTGGGTAACCTGGAAGTCTTTAAACAGACTCCGGATACAGGTTGGCCGAGCAAAGAAAACCTGTTCAGGTGGAGATACATAGACCACTCCACCTTGGACTGTAAATGTGGTGCTGTTCCACAAACGATGGGACACTTAATATCGTGCCCTGCGTTTCCTGTCAGCTGTACGTTACAGAAATTGATGGACGCTGGTGATGGCGCCAAACAAGTAGCCGAATTCTGGGCCGAGCCCATTTAGATTGTATCGAGATGCTAAGAAGTAGAATTTAATTTCTCATATTGATCTTGGCACACTATACCCATCAATGGACTGCGATAGGCATTATGATTAATTGATTCAAATATTCTAATATTTGAATCATTTAATCATAATGCCTATCGCAGTCCATTGATTGCGATAGGCATTATGATTAAATGATTCAGATATTCTAATATTTGAATCATTTAATCATAATGCCTATCGCAGTCCATTGATGGGTATAGGCCTGTCCCAGACTGCGATCGGGTATACTGACTTGCGCCGCAACATCCCGTCCTCCACCTTCCGCATCCAGTAAAGATTTATTTACTTTCCACAAACCCTGAAGCCATTAAAGAGAAGATAGCAATGAGTTATACAGCTGTCTGTGTAATTGTAGGTAAGAACAATTCACGGTTAGTTAGCAAAGCAAACTCACCTGTAGATAATTGTTTTGACCTCAGTCCGAACTGAAGTCGGGCAAACTCGGGAGTTTCTAATTGCCCGGCAGTTCAGAGTTGAACTCGCTGTTTGCCAAACACTGGTCTTACACTTTCGTACGATTCAATAAGCGGCACCCCACATGAGTTAGTTCCGCACTTCACGAGTGCCTTTTGTTTGAGAATAAGCTCCTGCGTCTTATTTGCAGATGTGTGTGTTCGGAGAAACATTATAGTCATGGGGTGGATTGTGATTAGAGTTGACAAAATACACAATATTGTACTTATTATACATACACTAACATTATCCATATTGTGTCTTTTCTCAACATATTTAAGGGTCTACATCTTCCATAATATATTTATCAGAATTTCTATTAGCCATCAAACTGTCATCTCAGTTGTCAACCCTTTTATGCCCCTTTTCCAGCCATTTGTTATCTTTCGCAAAACCCATTCATCATCGTATCTTTGATCTATTACTTCCTGCTCTTATTAATCGATTTATCCTTTCAATCATTATTTTCATATCTACAAATCCCTTATGTGATTAATTTGTGCATAACTCTCATTACCGACATTATCTACTGAAACGATGTAAGTATATCAATCTATACATATAAAAGAAGAAAGGTGGGGCTCGTGGCTAAATAATAACAGCCGCGCAGGTCGATCGATCGGGTTAAGCTACGCTTGCCGCGGTTGGTCTGTGGATGGGTGACCATCTTTACATAACGAGACCCTTCCGTGCCTCGGAAAGCACGTTAAGCCGTTGGTCCCGGCTGTCAGTCGTGGATCTTTGACAGTCGTTACGGGTAGTCAGAAGCCCGAAAGTTTGACAACCAGTCTTACCAAAGGCTATTGTATTATCTAGAACAATGCGCGCCACGAAAGATGAGACTTGACCCCGCCTCCCCCGCTCTTTCCGCCGCCCCTATGACGTCCGGTCCCGTCCCGCACTCAGACCTCATACCGCTAAAGATACCTAAAATCGGGTACTGCGCAAGTCAAACCACGTGGTGTGTCAAGTCTCATCTTTCGTGGCACGCATTGTAACTGGGTTGTAGAGGTCAGATAGGCAGTCGGTCCATGTAAAATACTGGTATTTAGCTGCACCCGGTTACACTGGAAGCCATCCCCAAAATAGCTGGAAATAGTCTCGGCAGATGATGCAGATGATGACATATATTAAAATACCAATGAACTCAAAACTGCACATCGAATATTTTTGAAAAAGTAATTGTTACGTGGTGTGGGAGCAAGTCTAATGACGAAAATAAAGTTTTTAGAATTTTTGTCGGTTTGTCTGTTAACTGTCTGTTAATCCCGGTATACGTCAGTACGTTCCCGTGGGAACAAGGAGGTTTAAGGGGTATCGTATTACCCAGTAACTGGGTTTGGAGGGCTGATAGGTAGTCTCTTCGTGTAAAAACTGGTATTCAGCTGCACCCGATTAGACTGGAAGTCGACCCCAACATAGTTGGGAAAAGGATTAAAAAAAAGATGATGATGTTGATTATGTTTCCGTGGAATATTTTGCGACAACCACATGGTTGAAGCTGCGTGGAAAAGCTACTTAGTTAGACATAAAATTAATAAAAGATCTAATAATATTTAAAAAAATAATAAAAGATCTAATAAAATTAATAAAAGATAAAATAATAAAGTTATAAAAGATCCCATTAACGTCAATTCCTTTCGAAAATTGATCAATTACTACCTTTGATGTCGACTTTACCAACAAAATTATTATGACGGGTTTCCTTTATTAATAATAATAATTTAAACACGAACTGATGTTGCGTTATGTCCTGAATAACGTGCCACAGGAGATTGCTGTCATTCAAAATGCATTACAGAACTGACAGGAGGGCCTACGAGTAATAATTAAACTTCATTTATGAAATAGAATTAATAATTTTGGTTCGCTTCTACTAAAGTTTCATAGGCACATCAACCGACTACAATCTGTCAAATTTATTTAATAGTTTTTCAACTTTATTGCTAAAGTATAAGGTTCAAAGTTGATTGGGAAAATTTGACAGTTTCGGGTAACTTGATGTGCTGGCGTCTGTACCTATTAATAGCCCGGTACACAAACATTTGACAAATACCAAGCGTATGGAGAGTTTTAAAAATTGCATTTGGCTCCATACCAACTTTGTGTAATGCAATCACAGCGATTCAGTTCTCTTTATCACCCCACTCTATTTTAATATCGCAAAATATTGTACAATGTATTGGCGCCAAAATTAGAAAACTCAATGAACAATCGTATAAAAAGGACAGACTCCAAATTCAAATGTACTATCTTTCTTATTTTTAATTGTAACAGTATTTATGGCCAGACTGGGACAGGCAGGCACACACACACTCACAAACTTTCGCCTTTATAATATGAGTGTGATAGATAACAGGCACAATAAAATGAGTGACGTGTGAGGGTAACTGCATACCTTTATGAAAAAACCAAAGTGTCATGACGGTCAATAACATATTGACCGTCACGATATTTTTGCACTGTTTTCAGTCTCGCTATCATGCGTCAAGTGTGCATAGTAATAAAGTGCGATAAGGCACAGACGCCAGCACATCAAGCTACCCGAAACTGTCAAATTTTCCCAATCAACTTTGAACCTTATACTTTAGCGATAAAGTTGAAAATCAATTAAAGAAATTTGACAGATTGTAGAGCTTGATGTGCTGGCGTCTGTACTTGGTTGCAATAAAGTTTATAATAATTTTGATCAAGACGATTATGATGATTAAGATTACAAGCAGAAGTGCTTACTTCTGCTACTATCTTCTAGATTGATTAGATATAAGTACTTACTTATATCTAATCAATCTACTACTGGACGCTGAGCTCCCAAATACCGATAAAGTTATTGATACAGACACGATAACGCTTAAGAATACTTACTCGTACGTCCTAAAAGTGCTGTGTTCATTACATGTCTACAGTAACTAATTACAAACAAAACACTGCGCGGATTACAGAAAGCAACAACAAAGCCGCATAATTGTGAATAGAGCCCGTATTATGGTATTATATCGCCATCCAGATCATTTGTACCAGGCCGAAATGAGGTTTTGCTGTATTTGCCATTAGGATGAATGCAAGCGAGTCACCGATCGATTTAGAAACAAAGCCCCTAATGCCAGCTGTGCTGGCAAGTCCGCCCCCCAGATATCTAATGGAATTCTATCCATGATGGCTCTAGTAGAGCTTCGTTCCGTTCCTTCGATTCTCGGGAAATGGCTGTGAGTACCGTTATAAATGTGAAGGGTTGAAAATGTCTTGTAAGATTTAATGTTTGCTTTTTGAATCTTGTATTTGGCGCGGGTATAATAACATATAAGATATACCGAGATATCGTTTTAAGTCTAAATGTTTTTATATGTTACATGAGAAAGAAAGAAAATCCACAAAGTATTCATAATCTTTACGAGTAAGTATTACTTATATAAAATTTATATATATAAAAAATATATATGATACTAGCTTCTGCCTGCGACTTCATGCGAGTGAAATTTCTTGTTCCCCGACCCACCCCGTCGCATCGCATCGCCTGGCCGCGCTATAAGTTCATTTCGCTTAGCGTTCTTTCTGATTTTTTTCATTTTGCTCGGGATTAATGGTCCTAGCGTGATGTTAAATCGCCTATAGCCTTCCTCAAGAATTGGACTATGAAATGCAAAAAATATGTTTTAAATCTGACTGGTAGTTCTAGAGATTAGCGTGATCAAACAAACAAACTCTTCAACTTTACAGATGATAATAAAATAGTTATGAGTAAGTTCGATTAGGCATTTGGGTTGGTATAGAAATCGCAATGAGATTTAATTAGGTAAATGTACAAATTCAGCTTTATTATTCGTATATAGATTATAAATGCGTAATAATCTCTGTCTGTCCGCTCAAGTGTTGAAAATTCAAAATTTGATTTATAACAATAGAAATTCAATTGCGTCTCATTAGCTACAGTTGAGCGAGTATCTTTTCATACCTAAACAACTGAACCGATCGTTATCAAATGTTACTAATAGTACTATTAGTTATTCTGTGCTAATAGTTACCCTGGTACCTGAAGAAGGATGTACTTTCATACAGGATATTTTATTTAAGTATTTGGGTTTTCTTGTAACTGCTACGAATAAAGGCTCCTTCAAACAGGCGCGGCACTCGATAAAATCGCGCGCGACACAAAGGCTCCGCAAGTCGCGCAACGAGCGGTGTCTTTGTGTCGCGCGCGATTATATCGCGTGTCACGCCTGTTTGTAGGAGCCTTTAGGGTACTGTTGTCCCTACCACAATGTATAATATAAATAAAACTTTAACGTCACTGTCATCATTATGAATGATGAGATAATGACTGAGTTTGACGTCATCCATCCGTCATTACCAGGTAAGTATTGCATCTCTTGTTATAGCGTAACGTGGACAATGATGTTTCCGATTTATTTTGATAAGGTAATCATCATTGTCGGAATCGTCATTGTCAACGTTACGCTAGATCCTATCATGGTAACATTATGTACTTAGTTACCGTGCGTAATTATCGAAACACGGAAATGGCATATATCTGTGAATTATTTGACACATTACTACAGATAAGTAGATGTAATCATAGAACAGACAGAACTATGGGTACTTGACATTAATGTATCTAAAATTAAAGTGCGCAGTGCTGCACACCCCTAACTTTTTTAAAGTTAAACAAATATCAACTTTATTTCAATGATTATTAAGTTGGTTTCAGAACGACTAGCACTATTGACAAAGTTATAAAAATTTTTGAAGTTGTAACGTAAACTGAACTTTATTGTGTAGGAATTAAAGTTATTTTTCCATTAATTCATATTTGTTTATATTTTTGGCAAATAAATCGCGAATGAACGGTAGTTATGTACTTAGTGGACTTTGGTATCTATTACTTTTCCTTTGTAGTCATGCTTTATAACTAAATGCGCGACTTCGTTCGCCTGCATGACGGAAAACAAATTGGGTTTAAATTATTTATTTCTAAAATACCCCAAGTTACTCCTTGTAACATCAGCTATCTGCCAGTAGTCCAGTCAAAATCGGTCCAGCCGTTTCAGAGATTAATTAGCTGGAACAAAGACAGACAAAAATAAAAATAAATGTTTTTTTTTATGTATATGTATATGGTATCATTCGATACCGTATATATATAGGTATGTTCATACGCATTTAGTAAATAGCTATAATTTTGACAGGACACAGACACTTCAACTTTATTTATGAGTACTAGCTACGCCCCGTGTTTTCACCCGCATAAGTCTCGGTCCCGAGGGAATATCTGGATGAAATGTATCCTATGTCCTTTCCCAGGACTCAAACTATCTCTATACCAAATTTCATCTAAATTGGTTCAGCGGTTTAAGCGTGAAGAGGTAATAGACAGACAGACGTATTATTATTATAATATTAGTATGGATGATGTATGTATAGATGTTTACAGATAATTATTATTTCATCTCATATTGTCCCACTACAGGGCTTCAAAGCCTTCTTCTCAAACCGAGAAGGAACGAGCATTGATCACCACACTTGCTCAAGACGGGATGGCGATTTCAAACTTATATTGACTAGAGTCCAGGTTTCCTCACGATGTATTCTTTCACCGATATCAATATGATATGTCCAAGATAAACTCAGAAAGTACATTTTATGTATTTAAAAAGTCATATTGGTACTTGCACGGATTTGCACCCTCGTACGTAAGAGGCAAGGGTACCATCACATTTATAATAATAAATACTAATAACATTCAAAAAACAATCACAGAAAAAATCAGGAAGTATACAGAATTACAAGAGGAAATTACCAAAGTTTGGAAAATGAATAGAGTCACTATAGTCCTAATAGTAATATCAACAACAGGTGTTATCCCGAAACAAATATTCAATAGTTTTAATGCACTAAATCTATCTAAATACACATACATAACACTACAAAAAGCTGCCATATTAAACACTTGCTGCATAGTAAGAAAATTTTTACAACTAGACTTGGACAATAATTTCACTGCAGTACAGAGCAATTTACCTTCCTAAAATAATAACTAGAATCTCACCTTGGTACACACCCGTGAGATTCTGAAAATACCAGGTACTAACCTGAGAAAATTAAATTTAAAAACCATAATAATAATAATAAAATAATAATTTTATTTCAGGCATTGCACGTTATCACATACAGTTCACCCATAGCAAATACACAGATTATATTAAATTAAATTATATAATGAAAAAGACCGAAAATCAAGTCCAAATTCTCAGTAAGTTAAAACAGAACTACAATAACTTTCCTAGAAACCATTTAGGTACAAATAATAACAGCAGTGTACTTGAAATTATTTCGTGTACCTACGCATGAAGGCACTGAAAACTAACTTCAACGACTACATCAAAGTACATCCAAATATTCAGGTACAATCACAAACAGCGATGTTTGTAACATGGGTGTATACGCGGTTGTAACTTAAGATGGTGGACGACACGTTTCCACGCACACAGTACATTTCAGTTGTGTCTGGCGCGTGACGAGGGTTGAGATCTTCACGATATGACCCTCTAAACTTTCATAAGGGCCAAAATGCAACATAATACGTGTCGTTCACGTAAATGGCGGCAAATGTACTATATTGTATGGGTGTGCTACGCAAATATAGCCCTGGAGGCGGTAAATTGTTTTTATTCGTCGTTTAAGTGTGTTCAGTGTTTAAGAAATGGTACTTAATGGTCATTGCTTTAATTTTTGGGGTAATAAATTTAAAATATGGCTCTTAAAAGTGAAAGATGTTACCAGCTTATGTTATCGGTCAAATTAAGTTCCTAGTTCAGTGGTGGAATTGAAAATGCGATAATATTTCGGCGCACAGCAGTGCACCCGCCAAGACGAACCAAAAACAAAAAGCAGGGGCATTACCCACCTTTCCTCGAAACGTTTTACCGTATTTTCAGACCTAATGTTGTGTCATACAATAGTTCAACGGAACGACAAGAAGTACATTTTGAGCAAGATATCAGGTTTGTAGAGTTGAGGCTCCTACAAACAGGCGCGACACGCGATAAAATCACGCGCGACACAAAGGCACCGCAAGTCGCGCAACGAGCGGTGCCTTTGTGTCGCGCGTGATTATATCGCGTGTCACGCCTGTTTGTAGGAGCCTTTAGACCTTGTAGAGTTAGGGGCTTTTTTTTACGTGGAGAATTGCTCAAGCATCTGCACTGTACGGGGAGATAGTGCAGTTATGTGCGACTCTAACCCACTAAATCTTCACGGTGTCCTCCTCTGCCGCATACGGTGAGAACACGGGCACGCGTTAGCACTCAACCGTGAACCCACCGCGAGAGTTAGGGACTTGGCTCTACATTAAATCTGATAACTTTTTTACAGTGACAGCGTAATGTAAGTCTTGGCAACCTACTTTACATGAAATGTTTTTGGTGGCTATTGTTTCAGTGTCCACTTTAAAATGTGAATAGAACTCGTCAGCAAAGTACGACGTGTCAATTGCTTCATTTGTTTGAAAATTCTTTCTGCTCGACAGCATTATAACGCAATGAATATTGTTTAATTGTCAAAATGACAGGCATTGTGATTGTGACCGGATTCCGCAATTAGGCTTTGAATATATCGGTTCCTGAATAGAATAGATCACTCTTTATTATGTACACCTTCTGAATTACAGATATAAATGCAATGTGTGTGTGTGTGTAATGTGTGAATGCATTAAGTACGTACCTACCTACTCGATTGAGATTTTTTAATTAAAACTTCGTCAGGCACACTTTGCGCTCCTTCTGATTGAACAAACTGAACCGTCACGCTCGTGTCGGTGACACGGAATGGAAACAGTTGATCGGTGACGCCTTCGCCGGTCAAATCATATAAGCTTTCACTTCTATGTTGTGGTCATAAGCACACGCCCGCTTTTTTACTTTTTCACTAAACAGCTAAATAGCTTGTTCGCTATAGTGAAATTATTCATGCAATCCCTCAATTCGAAACTGATTAGTTCCCTTGTTATTAATAGATTATTTTTTCACGTACTTGCAGCTAAAATGTATAGCGTTTAACACGCTATCGAGCGATAATGCCTATTATTTTATTATTAAGTTGCTACTTGTACGATTAGTAAAGTTGATGTGTACTAAAGTCAGCAAAATAATTTTATTAGACTGTTGAGGTGAAAACCGCGCTGGTAACATACCATCAGGCTTATAATTCTGCTTATAAGACGAGGTGCACGCCGAGGGTGCAGTTTCTGGAGTCGCACCGCATCGTTATGGTCGGGGTCGGCTCCCAGTCTTACCAGATGCAGCTTAATACTAGTATTGTACATGGAGCGATTGCCTATCTGACCCGTTAGCTTATGTATATTATGTAAATATTAAAAAAAAAGGTTAGTATCAAAAATTAAAATGTCATAATTAGTAAATATAAACCAAATTTTTTTCTTTTACACATGCTATTTATCTCTTTATCTAATCTCCTATCGCAGGAACTTACCTACCTATGCTGGAAGAGAATCGTTTAGAAATAAGCTTCACCTTTGTACCTATTTATCAATTCTTTTCTTCTTGTTAGTTTACATACATTTGTACATGAATGGTTAAATAAATAACAACACAGTGGAACAGTAACAGTCTAGATGAATAATGACGTCACATTACCAAATGCCATTTCGAAACTTTTCTTTCGGAATATTCGTCCAAACTCGACAGAAAAGTATCATCACCTGTTTGTAAAACTAAAATTAAGTCTTTGACTAACTTAAATATAATCTAAGTAACTAGTTTATCTGAGTCTAGACCAAACATTAGCCCTCTCAAATAAACTGAAACCATAATTTGTTTACAGTTGAAATTTACTTGATACTATCGATTGTATCGGAGTAATAGTATTGTGGTAGTGTTTTTGGGTTAGTATCGATTTAGCAAGCAGAGGGCGCTTGTAACATTTTCATGTAATAATTTGCAAGGAGCTGAAGCGGCCACGTTAAAATGTCAACGCAGATGCGACTAAGTACTACGTCTGCACTTAATGCAATTTTGAGACGCGCAAACCGAAATAATGCAATTAATGGAGTGAAAAGTTTTTACCGTGAACAAAATTAAAAGATAACGAAGTTTCACGAACCTTTTAGAATTTTATTTTGATTTAAATAATATTATGTTCCAGTGCATTAACGACTGATTTACCCATATAAAAATTGCTAACGTTATTTCGTCTCCATGAGTTTTCCACAATTGAAAAATAGTATTTTTTAAGAATAGTCTAAAGTTTTCAAGTCAAATGATTTGATACTTAATTAAAAATTTGCTTGCGTCTGCGTTCTAGTTTTGCTGTAAAAGATTTCCATATCGAATCGAGAATAAATCTACCTTAATCATACGCATTTGAATGGGATTTAGATTAAAGGTACCTTCATTCATTTCCATGTATACTATTATCATAAAGAGGTAAAATTTGTGGCTTTGTATGTAGGGGGTAATCTTGGGAACAGAACTACTGATCTGTATGGTAATTGCGAAACACACTATCAGTAGTAATAAGTTTCATTTTGATAGTTCAATAACATTCATTGCGTTTTTCACGTTGTTCAGCACACAATTTTTTCGAACATATGAAGCAATGGATGCAATGCCCTTCAAAATGATCCAGATTGTGATTGTGTGTTACGCAATTAGGGTACGGGAGTACAAGTGAATCTCGGCTTCGTTAAGGCTCCTACAAACAGACGCGACACGCGATATAATCGCGTGCGACACAAAGGCGCGACTTGCGGTGCTTCTGTGTCGCATGTCGTGTCGTGCCTGTTTGAAGGAGCCTTTAGGCGCGTGTTTCACACTCGTTATAGTTAACGTATCTTTGTGTAAAAGTAATTACATAGTAGCATTAATTGGTTGACTTACAAATACGAGTATATCAAATGAGACTTGCCAATTACTATCATGATAGAATACATGATTGAATTCTGAACGCCAGAGGCGTATTACTAAATTGGTTTATTGATAACATTGGTAGTCGGTTTCATTATGTGCAGTATCGAATGTCTTTTCATGTTTTTACTTGTTATCGATAGATAAGTAGGATTTATGGGCTGGTACTGCAGGGTACTATTCACATTTGGTTGATATCTCCACCAGTCGTACTCAGCGCTTCTCCTCTACATTTATTATGTGCACAGCTAAGGTGTGGAACTTTCTGCCAGCGCCTGTGTCCCCTTCCACCCGTCTGCATTCAAAACCAGAGTGAACACCTGTTCACGCATCTGTATGTTTAAGGCACGCTCGTTCTATCATAGACCTCATCCGTCGTTTGCCATCAGGCGTTATCGAAGTCAAGAGCCAAAAAAAACGAATTTCAAGACAAACGTTTATACACACAGTTCAGTCACAAACACGGTATTTGACTTCTAATTTTGCATCATTTTCAAAATCAAAGTGATCTTTATTCTCGTTGCAATAAGGTTGCCTAGCGACAATCCACCAGGGGTTATATAGCTTACACATTAGAATAACACATAAGATACTTTTTATTCCGATATTCTCACGGGATCAACAGTTTGCGGGTGAAATCACGGGGCGCTACTAGTTGTACATACGGCATATAAGGTTAGCGTAAAGGCTCCTTCAAACAGGCGCGACACGACACGCGACACAAAGGCACCGCAAGTCGCGCAACGAGCGGTGCCTTTGTTTCGCGCGCGATTATATCGCGTGTCGCATCTGTTTGTAGGAGCCTTAATGCTATCGGTTTATCGTTACTGAATCTTGTTTTTATCACTAATTAATTGTTGCTGGACATAAAAATATTGACATAATTATGTAGAGATGATATATTGTTTGTGTCATTGACACGTAAGTGGTTGTTATCATACCAAAGGATTTAGATTAATATTATTTTTCGTGGGAAGACTGATGGAAAGAGTATTTTTTAATATTCCTGTCTGTCGGCCTTTGTACAGTATTTGTTGTGTGTGAGTTGTGCACAAAGTTTTTATAATATAAATATTCATTTACTTTGTTTGTAACCATGAAGTTTGCTTACAACATTTCTTTATTTAAAGTGTTTACATAATTTTAAAAGCTAACAGCCTTAAAATAATAATAATATGTACAAGTATATAAAAAGGCGGGGAAATAAAGGGTATCGCACATTTCCTCCGCACCGCTGTCAACAGGAAACGTGCCCAAAAGGCTGACAGCATTGCCACGTTGTATAGCAATACTGATTACTTTTCTTAAGATGTTTTAAATGGGGAAAGGCTCTGAAGAGAAGCGAAGACAGATAAATTAACTAAGCCAAAACATAAAGGCTCCTTAAAACAGGCGCGACACGCGATAAAATCGCGCGCGACACGAAGGCACCGCAAGTCGCGCAACGAGCGGTGCCTTTGTGTCGCGCGCGATCATATCGCGTGTCGCGCCTGTTTCTAGGAGCCTTTAATAGAGCAATGCAGTTGCAGTTATTTTTTTACGTAGTAGAAGTATTTGCAGATCAACAAGCTATTGGGTTGTCTGACCGCGGGTAAGACCTGCACCCTAATTGAGTAACACACTTTCAATCACAATCTGAATAATTTTGAAGAATATCGCTGATCCATTGCTTCATATGTTCGAAAAATTATTTGCTCAACAACGTCAAAAACGCAATGAATGTTGTTGAACTGTCAAAATGAAACCCATTGCTACTGATTTTGTGTTACGCAATTATCCCGCTGGAAAAAACCAGAGACGTTTGACACTAAAGAGAAAGGGTCTATAAATAGCAGCAGATGAAAAAAGGCTGTCAATCATAATAGCTTTTTTATGGATGTGAGTTTATTTAAGTGTCTCCATTACATTGATATCGACTCGCGGTTAGACTGGACTGTCACCAAAACACAAACCAGCAAAAACCTTTATAAAAAAAATCCAATTTGCCATCGAGCAGAAGTAAATTTGAAGGCGGGAATGCGATACGTCAGACCGACCGACCGTCAACACAACACGATTTGCGAAATTGAACGGAAGGGCTCGACGGCCCCACACAGCCTGACTATTTTGTCGGGTAATCTTTATAATTCCAACGAAGGGAGGCGATTTATATTGTACGTCCAATAGAATCCTCACTTTGAAACTTTTTCGTTTCGAATAAATCACTGAACAAAAGGAATCGAGAACATAATGGCATTAGAAGACAGTGAATGAAACTTTTCATTGATCTGAGTCAATATTACATAGCGTACAAAAGTCTCAAAAAGTTAGTTGACATTTTTCCACTTTAGCTGTGACACACCAAGATTTAAAATTCCAATTCCAAGTGTTTGAACTATAAAGTTCTTATTGACTAATTCAACAATTATGACTTATCGTAAAAAATAATCAAGTACCTAACACTTCACCATTACCTGATAATTTTTTTATTTTATTTCATAATGTGGCATCACACCTGATGTGGAAAAATGTCAACTAACTTTTGGAGGGCAATAATAAATAATAATAATATCTTTATTTCCCAAAAATATAGATAGAGAACTTTTACACATTTGGATGCAGCATAAATCTGTACACAATAGATTAATCTCTGTCTCTTAAACTAGGGTATCCTGTATCTTAAGAGAGAGTGATTCGCAATGAGGTTCCAATTGATATTATGTGTGAGTGGACTGTGTCAGTTTACCTTCAGATGGGGAAAAAAAAGAAAAGAAAAAAAAATAGTTTACGTTACAGGTTTTAACTTTTGTGAGAGTATGTGAGAGTGTGAGGGTGTGGGTAATGAAATTAAATGAATGTGATTATTGGTGTGTAGGTGTGTGTGAGTGGGGATAAGTAGGTAATGTGGTGTTGACGTGTAAGTGAAAAAAAAAGTGGGGGATTAGTATATGCGAATGTGTATGAATATGAGGATAGAAGTATTCGTGCAAGCATGAAGATGAGTGTGTGCTTATTATTATTAATAGGCGATGTAGGTCAGTAAAGTCTCCGTTGCGGCATAGTCCTGTTTAAGTAGCCATTCTGTCACTTTTAATTTTTATTGTGTTTGTTGAGGTCTAAGATATTCAGTTTTATATGAATCTTTTTGTAAATATAAGCGCTAATTACATATAAATAACATCAAGCATGTATGCACTGCAAGGGGTAGGCAGAGGAGTAACTATAGTACAGACGCCAGCACATCAAGCTACCCCAAACTGTAAATTTTTTCCAATCAAATTTGAACCTTATGCTTTAGCGATAAAGTTGCAAATTTATTAAAGAAATTTGACAGATTGTAGTAGGGTGAGTGGGGGCAAGATCGAACGGTTTTTTGATGAGATGAGCAGTGTTGTATTTGAAGTCTTGTAGAACAGTACATATGAGCTTATGCTAAAAAATTATTTGTTTGAGTAAAGAGCAAAGAGTATATTTTTCTATCATATTGATAACATCCTGTTAAATCTGCTCCAAAGCATAAAAAAAATTAAATTAAATGTTTTTATCACGAAAATGAACCAGGGGAAAGATGAAAGGGTGATGGGGAAAGATCGAAATAGTTTCTAAAATCGTTTAAATGATTGTCAGACGCTGTTGGTGGTCACTAGTCTATAGTTTGAAGTGCCCTAAAAACTGAGAACTGACTGAAGTGTCAAAATTCCTTTAGTTTAGAAAGATATAACGTTTTTATATTTTTATATATTTCAATCTTACCCCACCGGGGGAAGATTGACAAAGAGGTTCTCAAACTTTCCACTTTAATTGCTTAAGGTTATACTGAAAATAAAACATTGCTATCAATCAAATATATCCTTTAATTTTACTTTATCCTAATACTTACCGAGATATTACAAAACAGAGAGTTTGCATTTTTCTTTCATCTGAGTCTACAAATGTAGCGCAATACGTAACAAATAAAAGTGACATAAAGATAAAATATTTCAAAATTAAATAGTTATCCAAGCAACATCTTAGAAAAATAAAAAATGTATGACTTCATGCCCATAACAAAAACATAAAAAGACTCTTCAAAGGCAAAAAAGCAATAACAAATCACTTATCTTACATTAATTTGCCATATTTAGGATCAATATCTTTAAAGATTCAATTTTAATCTTTATTACATCTAAAGGTACGAGTTCGTAGTCGACTGCAGACAGCAGCAGCATACGACGTGTCGCTGCGACACTACTGGGGTCTATGTATTTCTATGAAAACAACGTGTCGCTAGCTACGGAAGGTATTTCATAGAAACACATAGAAACCAGTAGTGTCGTGGCGACACGTCGCCTGCTGCTGCTCCTTGCAGTTAGCTACGAAGTTGTACCTTAATTCTTAACATAATAATCTCGACTTCGGCACGGATTTTTCGGGATGTCTTGTTCTTTCACACTATGACGTATTATATTATAAAGATTCCTTCCGCTTTACTTTCTCTATGGCGTTAGCAATATCGTCATGGGTGTAGGAAGTTGCGCGTAGAGATGTCCGGACGTAGTTACGTGGCATGGTGATTCTGAATTGACAAAATGCAATTATTATTGAATAGTCATTCGGTAGTCCTAAGTTGGTATTTATAATAATAATATTTGTAATCACTAATCAATTATACACAAAATTAATTCATTCAAACTTTGCATAAACGATATTCTATAAGAACATCATAAAATCATAAAAGGGTAGGTACCGATTAATTTATTTTGTATACTTATCTTATCATGAACAGTTTGAGAACATCTGACTATTTGTATGACTTTTGAAAACGGGGTAAGGTCGAAACTTTTAAATGTTCTTCTTACCCCGTCAAATATTGGTGGGTAAAGATGGAAAATTGAAATAAATCCTAAAATACGAAAAATAGCCATATTTGGATGTAATAACACAACTAAGAATTAAAAATAATGAGTAGATATTCCAATAAAACATTCGTACCCACCTCGTAAGTAAAGTTACAGGACACGGGGTAAGATTAAAACACTCGATTAATTTGCGTAAAAGTCACTGCGCAGAAATTTGCATTTTTCACACAACCATTCACTCAAAGCGGTAAACGCTGATTGAGATGTGCGACGTAACAAAATGGCGATCTTAACAATGTTGCCATCACTGCAAAAACTGCATTAAGTCTGACGTTATGGACAACTTTTTGTGTTACCCCGTTTTCTATCTTCCCCCCACTCACCCTAGCTTGATGTGCTGGCGTCTGTAGATTTAGATTTCGGCAGGTATGTTTCAAGTCCCATTGAATACCTACGGGACGAGTTTATTGCCATCAACCCGGCACGAATTCAGACTCCGGGCTTCTACCGAGAAATTTTAGATGTATAAACTCAATAACACTGCCACACCCGGGATTTGAACTTAGTACCTTATTCTTAGCAGTAGCGCTTGTGACCACTAGAGTAAAGAGGCAGTTAATATCAATCACGCGGTCAATATTACATAGGATAACAGCTTAGTCAGCCTATTATGTTTCCACTGCTGAGACACAGACTTTCTCTCAGTGAGAGAGAATGCCGTAATCCACCACGCTCGCAATATTACATAACAGTAAACAATAATACTATTATATTGATAAAAACCATTGAGATCAACAATCAGTTTCAAGATAAAACAATCATCTTAGCCTAATCTCATGTAACACCTGCAAAGTCATGGTTTTCAATCATTTCTTAACAATCGAAATTGTGAAAATGTGCCAATTGCCTAATAATTTTTTTATTAGGCAATTAAATTAATTACGTGTGAGTCGCATATAAAAAAAAAAACAATATTATTTAAAAGTGACGGATCGGACGTTTTGGGCGAGTAAATTCGTGCAAATCTATACTAATATTATAAAGCTGAAGAGTTTGTTTGGTTGAATCTATACTAATAATATTATAAAGCTGAAGAGTTTGTTTGGTTGAATCTATACTTAATATTTTAAAGCTGAAGAGTTTGTTTGGTTGAACGCGCTAATCTCTGGAACTACCATTCGGATTTGAAAAATTCTTTTTGCATTTGATAGCTCAGTTCTTGAGGAAGGCTATAGGTTATTTAACATCACGCTGTAACCTTTTGGGAGCCGAGCAAAAAGAAAAAAGTCAGAAAGAACGCTAAGCAAAAACGAAGTAATAGCGCGGGCAGGCGATGCGATGCGACGGGGTGGGTCGGAGTAATAAGAAATTTCACGCAGACGAAGTCGCGGGCAGAAGCTAGTCGACTAATAAGCCGAGATTGCTATTCCTAGATGTACGAACACAATGCCATGATAACATTATCAGATGTAATTATAGGAATGCTAATTAGAAATCTCTTATCACTATTAGGCTATTAGCATTGTTGATGTAGCTAGTTGCTGATTGTAAGTTAATTCAACAAATGCATTAGGAGAGAAAGTAGTGCATATCCGGAAAAAAGAGTCGATTATCAGTTTTGCCCAACCGACAACTCCGAATGGGTGACGTGGCTGGTCCGGTAAAGGGGTGGTTAGTGGCGTGGGTAGGTCAAAACAAAGTAATATATCATCATTCACACAGTCCATCCATCGTTTCTTGGTCTTCACCTACTTTAGCCATCGACATTAAGGTGAATGGATAGTGGTAGACCGCGAAATTCAAATTTTCTTAGGTTTTTTGCAATTTGCAGGTCAGTGTCAGATTGTATCTTGATCAAAATATGATTCGCGACAATAACAGGTACATATTTAGAGAATTATAATCATTAAAATCATTAATATATCTTTCTAAGTTAGATTTCTACCACCAACCACCAATCTCTTATGGAAAAGTGTTAGTGGTAGAAATCTTACTTAGAAAGATGTATTATTGATTCTAATGATTATACTTCTCTAAATATGTACCTGCTATTGTCGCGAATTATATTTTGATTAAGATACAACCTGACACTGACCTGCAAATTGCAAAAAACCTAAGAAAATTTGAATTTCGCGGTCTCAACTATCCATTCACCTTAATACCCAAAACTGTATGTGTATTAAACTTCATATGATAAAGACAGATTTGTGTGGAAAAGGGAGAGGGAGGATTTTGCCCTGTTTTGGGACAATACAGTAGGAGTGAGGAATATATATCGTAACAGTTAAATATAACAGGTATCACAAAATAACGGACTGTAACTGTGACAAAGATACTGAAAAAACAGCTTCTGTTCCACGACGAGATAACAGAATCCATCCAGACAGACTCTATTCATGCTTATGACAGTTACCTTAGTTAGAATAAGATAAAAAATTTACTGATACACTGTGACACCCTGTTACATGGTCCGTTGCAAGCTCTTTCCTTTTCTCGCATAGGTGTAACCTTAGAAAGAGAAGTACCTACGTGTATCAGCTGTGGTAACAGAGAACACACAATAGTTGTTCCCCCATAGTATAAAATAACAGTCTGTTATTTTGTAACAGGTTTTTGGAACTGTTAATTACGTGTAACAGGAACAGGCGGAACAGGTATGCTATTTTACCTGTTACAACCCACTCCTACAATACAGGCTAGTTAGATTAGATGATAAAGAAATCTCCATGTTATGTCAAGTCGTAAAAATCGCGCGAAGCAGGGGCAGCTCGTTAGTTCGGTATAAAAAAGTTAAGTATAAAAAGTAATTTAAAAAATAAGCTGTGTCCAAATAAACCGTGGTCACAGTGGGTCTGTGAAAACAAAAATGAATCGCATAGTTACATAGGATAGAGCGAGCGACACAACTGTAGTTGCAACTAAGTAGATGCGTAAATGAATGCGCAGTCTTTTAATTAAGAATTTCTAGAGTCGTTGGGCAAGCCTTTTTGGTCCCATTTCTAACAAAATCTACAGTTAAAACTTTGGAGAAGTTATGTTAAACGTTATAATTAAAATTCAAAACGAGTCGAAGAAACTTGAGTTTGTGATAGAAATAAACATTGGTTTCTGATAGGCGTGAATGACTAAGAGCACCGGTAGCTCAGTAGTAACGGCACCGACTTTCGTGTCGTAGGTCGTGGGTTCGAACCCAGAAAGGCAGTTTACTTTTTATGATGACTATTTGGTGAAGGAAAAGATCGTGAGAAAACCGGCACGTTCTAGAACCAAAATTCGAAAAGACATGTGACTTCCACTACCTCGCACTGGGCCCGTGGATTATGGCCCACTCCCTCTCACAGAGAGAAGACCTGTGTCCCAGCATTGGGAACGATATAGGCTTATTAAGATTACAATTTACAGTGCGTGCCACGTAAGAAGAGACTTGACACACCACGTGGTCTGACATGCGCAGAACACGATTTTAGGTATCTTTAGCGGTATGAGGTCTGAGTGCGGGACGGGACCGGACGTCATAGGGGTGGCGAAAAGAGGCGGGGGAGGCGGGGTCAAGTCTCTTCTTACGTGGCACGCACTGTACAATATTATAACCTTAATTTTGTGCAAGACGCACCCATGGACGGTCTGCCGCAATTTTGCTGGTATCCTGCTATATTAGGTACGTGCTGCGCCTAGGACTCGGCGATTTCGAAAGACCGCGTACGCAATAGCGGTCATTTGCCGTTGACCGTTGCTACCAGCATGTCGAAATTGAATAACATCCTTTATCGTTTCTTTGTGGGAAAACCTGTGATTGCCGTTGATTATTCACCAACAAGCAGCGCCGCGCCGTTCCGCTTGCCGGGTGCTTACCTGACGTAGTTACAGGCACAACACACTTTAGTTATTTCACTACAATGTAAACACCCTTTTTTCTTAAAAAGTATCACGGTGAGTGATACTTTATTCACATTACAATTTAACCTTATTTGCTAATAATCAATTTAAATATAACTTAAACTGCTAAGTAGGTAACTGTCACATTAAGAAATCGTCCAATAACGTCTTTCTTTTTCACTTTATATTAAAGGGAAGAGACATAATTCCCGTGTTCTTTAGTCAGCACTTGCACAGTAGTTTAAGTACACTCACTCTGCACTAAGGTTTTACCCTTTTTAATCTTCGCACTAATTCAGTGATGTTAATTAGTTGGATCGCCTCGATATTCACGTGATGATGAAGTCTGTGTTCATCATCACGACAACCGCGATGTCTTTGGTACTTCATATCTGGTGATAATATTCAGTGGTGCCTGGTGTAATCTTAATTATTATCTGGTGGGTTGCCTGCTTGTTTGCCACCCAGTACCTACCTACGATAAAAACAATCATTGGAAGTGTTGCTGTTGTCAAAAATAACTCAAAATCCAGACGGTTGTTATATCTGACTCTTCACGAAAGCATCCTAGGTGCTTACAAGAGCCCCACCTGAAGGGGCACTCTTGGATGCTGTTCCAGAGTGTTTTAAAGTTCGGCTGCATCAGTGCTCGTTGCCTCGTCATGTTAAAAAAAAGTCATCTGAATGTAAAACAGTTTTAAAGATATTATTAAATAAATAATGGCGACCAATCTCAGCTGAGAGCCTTCAGCGCAAGAGATATTATCAAGTAGTTTTTTTTTTGATAAAGAAATTATTCTTTTTAAGTCATTTAATATTTCTCGGGACGCTGGGGTCCCGGACCTTTGGAAGGCGTACGAAGCGCTGAAGCCAACTCGTAGAGGCCCTTTAGACGTTTTTAATTAAATGAGGCACCAACCGACGATTATCCCTGTTCGCACTATGCAAATGTACCCAAGGACAACCTCCGATTGGTTGGTGTTTGCCTATTGCAGGGTATGGAAATAAAGATAAGTATTGGATTATGGGTTTGGGTGGCTAAAGTGAACTGGTTTCTTAGTACTATAGAAAGTCTATAGCCCCTGCCTGACCAATGTTTTATATAAATTACATAGATATAAAATGACAGGGGGTGACATGCATACTCAATAATGGGCCCCCGAAAACGGTCGCTAGCACATAGTGTCCTACCGACAAGGGGGCAACATGTCCTGAGGTGCTTATGAAGAGTGGAGAGGTATTCCACGGCTATCAGGACAATTCCGAAAGTACGCTCAAGACTACCAGCATCTTACTGGAATACGTCCTTCCTTCGAGCACGTTTGCTCTTGCGAATCTCTATTCAAGCCGGCAAATAAAGGCACAAATGAGGTGGGAGCTAAGTTCCTCGTTATTGTTCACTTCAGCCGGCCAATAAAGGCAAACCAGAGGTGAGGAACAAGACTTCTCCCGGTAGATAGGCTCCGTTAGGTCGCTACTGCCCAACAGGTCGCCACATGCATGCTGCCCTGCGAGTTTCTATATCTCTATTGGTCTGGCTCCTCACCCTAGACCTGTTCCGGCAAAGTAAACTCTTACGGCACAGGCCTAGTGTTCGTATTATTTACACGATGCTTCTTGCCAGTGGCGTACAATATATCACACCTCCGATAAATACAACTCGAAAAACCTGGATTTTTTTAGAAAAGTGAAAATATGGTACTCACGGATTTGTTAATCAGTCTTTATTCTTACACTATTATTATTGTGATCAAAATTATACATACTTGAAAAGCTTACAAAAAATATGTTTTAATGGCATACGCTGTTTTTCAATTATCCTGAAAAACAACCTGAAAATTCCTTTTTCTAGTTGTAACCCTATTTTATCGGAGGTGCAAATGTAGTTGTAATAACAACAAATGAATTGTATCGTTTAAACACGGTGCAACTCTCATAGTTGCTTCAACTTATGGTATGGCACAGGCAATTAAATAGCACTGTGTATATCAGAAGTCCAAATCCCGTAATTAAAAGCGTTTTAAAATATAGTCGCAATCTCACCTCAGCAATAATCACTGTCAAAAATGTAGGGAAATTAAAGGTATTTTTGACAGATTGACACTGAGATTAGACTGTGTACGTTATTAAAGTTACGGGAATTCCCCCTGGCTTCACTTTCGAGATGTGAATGTGACTCGCATATAATAATAATATTATGTTTAATTCTAGATTGTTTTAAATAACAATGCAACTATACCTAAACATGACACATCGTCATAACACAAAGAATGAGGTTTTGGCAGTAGGTAGATAATTAAACGCTACAAAAAATTCAAGGTCCCAAAACATTGATAAAATCTTTCCCATATTTGCTTTTGAAGAAGCTTAGCCTTCGTATGAACATAGATCTACGGTCTACCTACGCGAGACACAGAATAATTGCTTTTTAATTGTTTTTATTTTTTTATTCTTGCTGGATGGGCCCGATCTTGACCTCAATCACGCCTGATGGAAAGCGATGAATGAGGTCTATGATGGAACGAGCATGAATGGAGCATGATAGAATTATTTCTATAGTTACGGCAAACGGCCCCAAACTGTCTAGTTTGTGATAACCTAGCTGTAGGTAATATTTTAAGCTACTCATGTCGTCTTACTTACTGTTAACCACCTACTTACTGTATTACCTGGACAATAAATATTTTCTATTTCTATTAAACTGGTTAAAAGAAACAGGTTTTCCCATTTTACTTCGCTTCAAAATACCAAGTTATTTTCGAACACAACAGACTAGTTTTTATAACAATGTTACACTCAAAGCGTTTTTAAATCTCGTTTTTATGCGAAAAAATATCTGTTTGATTCCACAGGCAGGTAAATACTTAAAAGCAATAGTGTGGGTCATGTTTACCTGTGATTAGCAAATACACTGTACTCAAAACGGTGAAGACATGTGACATCTGCCAACCCGCACTGGGCTCGCGTGGTGGATTACGGCCCACTCCCTCTCAGTGGGAGGAGGCCTGTGTCCCAGCAGTGGGAACATTATAATTTGATAGTAAAATAACAAATACATGTATAGGTACGTTTTTAAGGGTTCCTTAGCTTTGTTCACGATTAAAATGGAACTCTATTAATAAGAAATGAGACTCCGATGCTGCCTGTTTCACGGTAGTTTTTCTCCAAGATTACCTCCTATTTCATTCGATTTCTTTTATTTCTTTTTACCTTTATTGTTTCGATAAACACGTACGTACCTAAATGGGTCGAACGTATTTTCATAGTTATAACCTACACACGTTTGGATGGACGTCAGTAGCGAATAAAATGTTCTCACCTTTTGTAAAAGTGAAATAAATTTGTCTGTTCAATTTACGATCAACAAATCTGAAAACTGTTGTAAAAATATAACAAGGAGTTCAATGTATTTCCTCTTTTTCATTTTTTTGCGTAGGCAAAATCAATTAGTAAGTTTATTGAAGTTTATATTGCATGGCGGTACGATCAAATAACGAAAGCAATATTTTTCAATTTCACATATTTTTTGTTAGTATTCTATCGTATATTTAAGACAAAAAAGCTGCTGATTTATGTAATAAAAACTATATATCACAAAAGGTCAAAATAGTGTCAACCCTAACATATTTTTGAAAATCATTTTCTCGAAACCTACGATGCTATTCTGTAAAAATCTCACCGAGGAGAGAGCTGTCAATAGTGTCAATTCCTAGTAAAAACACACTCACTTCACCTAAGTTTTCACGGTGAGATTTTTACAGAATCGACCGACTAGGCCCAAATTGACAGCAATATTTTCGTGGGTGATAGACCTTAGTATAAGGAATCTATTTGTACCAGATAGAGGTTCTACTTAGACCTAGAAAAAATAAAAAAATAAATACTGATTTCGGTTAAACATTTTTTTCTTTCTATTCTATTGTCATTTTTGGTTAAATATAAATGGGGAAATATGCGCCTAGAATTGCTTCATAAATCTACAATACAAACAAAACTCAATTATATACAGTTTTTATTGTACGAATTATTTTCAGTATTTTGACCTTAAGGGGGAAGCGCTAAGGTAGCCCGCGAAATTCAAATTTTCTTACGTTTTTTGCAATTTGCTGGTCAGTACGTTGATTAATATATGAATCGCGGCCGTAAGTAATATGTGTTTACAGAATTATAATCGTTAAAGTCATCAACACAACTCTCTAAGACCACGTAAGTCCAAAGAATGATGATTTCATGAAACAGTTATTCTTGGGACTTACGTGGTCTTAGAGAGTTGTGTTGATGATTTTAATGGTTATAATTCTGTAAACACATATTTCGTACGGCCGCGATTCATATATTAATGAACGTACAACTTAATACTGACCAGCAAATTCCAAAAAACCTAAAAAAAAATGAATTTCGCGGGCTACCCTGGCGCTTTCGCCTTAAGGTCACGAAAACGAAGTTTTTTTTTAAATAGAGTATATTGGCACCTGGGAGTTCTACTCGTGCATTTTTAGTAAACTATTGAGTAGAAATATTCAATAAAAAACTGATGTCACTTTTTTGGGGCAATAAAAACACTGTGCCCTGCTATTAGGCATACAAAACATCATGCATGTTGACGTTATCTATTGCTGCAATATCAATATAAGCTATTGCTGATAGTGATAACAGACGACATTACAATATTTGTTAGGTGTATTTTGTTTATACCTACGTGTGACAAACATTTTTTGTTTAGCGACTGTTTTGCGCTTTATATGTACTTAGGATCCAAACATATTTTTAACTAAGGGAGATACGTCAAGGTAGACCGCAAAATTAAATTGTTTCAAATATTTTTTTTCAACTTGCAGCACTGTAGTACAATCATTTAGGTACTGCAGTTAGCCGACCCATCTATTGCAAAAACGTACACAAAGGACCATTTGGAATTTTTAAATTTAGAATTTTATAATTCTTTTATATTTTATTTATTTGAGCAAAGTAAATAAAACATAAAAGAATTATAAAATTCTATCGATTCGTATTCTAAAAAATCTCAACCATTTATGCAAAGGTGGGTCAGCTAATTGCAGTAACTGACTGTACATGGTATCTTGGTCTTTTATAATGCAAAGGTGCTTTTTCCTTTGCTAACTTGCCAATTATGGTAGGTATAGTATGTTGATTTAAAAGAAGAGTGAAATAATAATAAAAAACATTATACCTTGACCCGTGTTATATTTGCGAGTTTGTCCATAGGTGTTTTAACATAAATTAACATAAATTGTTAGTTCATTTGCTAAGTTTAAGGGCAACAACTTACAAATATAGCTTACAACTAATTATACCGACCAGTTAGGCGCTAAGCAGACAATGGACACCTTGTCCGGGACGATAGAACGTATGGAAATCCCAGCGGTCTAATGGTCCTTTGCTTTGTGTGCGTTTTTGCAATAGATTTACATAATGTTGTGAGACCAAACGATTTTTTGTCCACGGACAAATTGTCTGTGGCAATAGAACCTATGGAAGCCTGTGCAAAAACGCACACGAATGACCATTAGACTGCTGGGATTTCTATACGTTCTATTATATCGTCTATCGCGGACAAATTGTCCATCGTCTGCTTAACTCCTAAAGGTCATTGAACCGCGTTATGTCTGACAGGACAAATGCAAACAAACTACTACAAATGCAAATATCGAACAGTATTTGCTCCTTCTAATGTGGTTTACTTAGGAATTATAGTTTACATAGACACAGCTTTAATTAAAAGGTACTGGTACAATTGTTAATTACAAGTAGACTAACCATTAATTAATTCTGTTAAGATTTCTCGATATGAATTAGTAGGTTTCTATTAAATTGTCGTAGATTTGCGATGAAAGAGGAGCTCCAATCAAGCAATTAATAATTGAACCTCGTGTATCAAAAACTGATTGATCTTATGAGAAAAAATAAATAAAACTTGAATAACCAATTTCTTCGTAAATATCAAGAATATTTTAACAATTCATATAAATCCTCTTTATAAGTTTCTTGCACATTTCACGAGAAAAAAATACCAAAAGAAGGTGATTAATCCTTTCGTTCGGAGAATTTTTATTTTTGATACCATTATACATATTGTATCCTTTTATTGCACATATGCAATGAAAGGCACAAATTTGCGTTCAATAAACAAGTTTGAAAAATAGCTTGACAGGTCACGAAGGCTTACAATTTAATAAATAATTGTATGTAGTGCCATTGACTTCACATAAATACATGCGTCGACACCTACTTAGTTATTATGGCTGGGCTCATATAACAGGTCTTAAACTGTTACAACAAGATGGGCTGGTAATACTTATGAGTTAGGCATTTACTTTTTCCTTATTTTAGAGGTCATTGGCGCAACGCAACAATATATTTACTCCTCCTCCGTTATGTTACAATAAAATACACAACACAGTACATTATATCATGCCTGTTTTCCCCGAATGAATAGGCAAACGTGTACACATAATACACCCACAAATCAAGAATGAAATATACAGGTTTATTGGTAAAACATTAACAACTTCTCAGGATTATATTACTAACATCATAAACAACAACTTTCGTTCTATGATTTTTATTAAATCGTCAGATTGACTTTCATCCAAAATTAAAAATATTTCAATTCAACGAATAGAAATATTCGATTTTCTGTTACGAACTCTACGCGAAGCAAATGCAAGCGCTAGTTAGGTAAAAAAACTTCCGTGTCTAGTACAAAATACAGCGGAGGGGAGCTGGGGTTAGATAGAACAACGAAATTTTAAAGGTTTGTTTTTGGTAAATGTATTATGTTTAGTAAAAAGTCTTAGAACAAAAATTTTTGTTTATGGTATTAGTAATCCAGTCCTGCAAGGTTGTTAGTGTTTTACCAATAACCCTGTATATTAAACCTTTTATTAAAATTTAAAATTATATTTCTGTCATAACAATATTGCGTTTAAGAAATTGGAACTTTATTAAAATACTATAAACATTTCTAAATATTTTGTTTAAATTATTAATATTATCCTCACACGATTATTGTGTAAGAGTTTAGTCAATGGTTTCCCAGTTTAATTACTAAGTATTGGAATTCCAATAATTATGGGAAATCCTAGTACCTAGCCTGTTTTTTAAGAAGTATTTATTGCTAATAACTAGTTTGCATAAGAGATACTTACTGTTTTATAGAATAGAATAGAATACTCTTTGTGTGTTTTGTGTCTCTGTATTTTTTTTGTGTGTTGTTTATAAGCATTAAAAAACGATTATGCTCAGTTTTTTATTTTGCTAGACTAAAATGACACCTGCTATCGACCTTTTTTTGTCCACATGACATTAATGTAATGAGCGCATCAGTCATTTTGGTCTAGCAAATTAAAAAAAACAGACTTGGATAAAATTGTAAAATAATGATTAAAGAGAATACCAAAAAACTGCTTGTGACAACATATTACACAATCACCATGGATTTTTCTTAAAACATGTAGTTAAATAGACATAGTTATCAGTTAAAAGAGTATTATTTAAATTACTACAATCACTAAGTATCTAATTTGTATAATTGTAAAGAAAAAAAAAACAAAAAAATACTTTACCATAGGTAGGGTACTTATTTCCTTTTTACAATGTTTTATTTTAATATTTTTAAAACATAATTTTGGTATAAATCAATATGATTGTCGAGAAAATAATATTAAGATAACATTTTCACACCCATAAATTTTTAAATCTTAAATTAAATACACTTCACTAGCCTTAGTTTATTAATCAATTTCACGTTTCTTTAAGAAAACTAACTTGTAAAACACAACTGCTATAAGACTGCCTACACCTGGGCCAACCCAGTATACCCATTGGTAGGACCAGTAGCCAGTCCAGACCGCGGGAGCGAAAGACCTTACGGGATTCATGCTCGCGCCGGTCAGCGGGCCTCCCACGAGGGACAGCCCAGCAATTGTCAAGCCAAACTTTATTGGCGCGCTGTCTTGTTTACTCGCGTTCACCGGATCCCACACGCCACAGTTAATAAAAGTGAGTGCTGCTGTTAGCGCCACCTCAATACCGAACGCTTGAAGGCCGTTCAAGCCCACATGCGGGGCCGTCACACAAACATTCTCTGACGCCATGTCGACCGGAGATAATGTATATAGTATTCCGTAACCCACTACAGCTCCAGCACATTCCACGATCATGTAGATGATCCCCACAGGGGTGGAGATACTGCCCCAGATGACAGCTGCCAATGTTACCGCCGGGTTCATGTATGCTCCAGAGATGTGTCCGAAGATTTGGATATTGAATAGAACCACGAAGCCGAATCCGAACGGGGAATAGATGCTCATGTTGATTCCTTCCACAGGTATACACGACATGCAACCTAATAGGACAAGCATCAGGGTAGACAGGAATTCTGCCACGATACCGCGCCAGGAATTTCTCCACCATGACCGTAGGGTGGATTTCGTAGCTTCAGCATCTTGCGTGATCTTGAGTTCTGTCATTAATTGAGGAAGAGGTGGCACCGTCATATTATAAACTATTAATTACTATTACACGTTTTCACAAATTAAATTAATAACTGCACGTCACTTCGTTCAACTTTCTCAACTGTGATCACTCATTGTTTTATTGCACACAGTTCAATAATTCACTGTGACTTCGTGGTGTTGATCCGCCGATGAACGCGACTGTATTGCGTCAGGTTCGAGGCAAAAATATATACATATCTCCGGCGCACAGTCACATGGATAAAATGATATGAATGCAGATAGAGCGACCGTTATCTTTTGTTTTCAGCCCTACAATAAAACTTCCGATTATTGTTTCTCATCGTGTTTTGTGAATAGTGGCTATGGATTCTTGAATTCGGATTAATATAGGTGGATATCGCTTTCATAATGTACCTACTGCTCTTTGTTTATTTATTCCATTGAAATATAGCAGTTACATTTTATTAGCATGTTAAAGTTATTAATGCTATTAAGGTTTGTCTAATTGCAGTTTATGCCATTTCAAAAGCCGGCAATAAAAACATCTTTTAATCGATGTTATTATTTAGTAGATACCTCCTTAATTTTATTAGTAAAAGAGAAGTGCAAAAATACAGGGTTGCAGGGACATCGACGCGCAACCTGCAACCATGAATTCAGCACATTTTTTTTTTAATGACCGACGAAAAATTTCGCCGTTGGGGTGTCCAGAATCATGTACTGAATCCAAGGTTGCGCGTCGATGTCCCAGCCGCTCTTAAGGGGCTTACAGGCCCTAAACACAAAAAACGCAAGTTTTCGAAACAATAAAAGTATATGATCGACTACAGTAAACAAAATCAGAAAAATATATGATATTCTCCAGGATATATGCTAGGTAGATACCTCTAAAAACTTTCTTTTTACAATAAAAACCATACTAATATACTTACAATCATTCTGTTTTTTGTCAGATTATTCTACAAGCAACATACTAAAGTACTAGTGTTAATTTTTTCGTCCAAACAATAGATTTTTTGTAATTAAATAATTGCTTCATATTTTGCAATAACTTACCAGCGCGGCGTTGTGTCATCGCGCTTCTCTTTCTTTTCTATGCAGTCCGGCAGTGTCCGGGCTTTAGGTCATGTAAACCCCTTAAGAAATTATTTGTAGAATAATACAATCTAGGTTTTTCCCATTTTGTCAAACGTTATTACTAACAACTGCAACAGTTTTTCTTTTTACCTATTGTTTTGTGTAATTCAAATAATTTACCCAAAACAATAGGTGTTTACTTAAACGTAAGCATCCGCAGCTATTAAATTAGTTTATAAATTTAAATCGTAAAGTTAATAAAAAAATTACCACCATTGGGTCATCGCGCTTCTCTTTCTTTTCTATGCAGTCCGACAGTGACCACGCTTTAGGTGATGTAAGCTTAAGGGGACTACAACGCAACAACAACGCTGGTAATTTATTGCAAAATATGAAGCAATTATTTATTTACAAAAAATCTATTGTTTGGACTAAAAGTTTGTTGCTTGTAGAATAATCTTGACAAAAAGTCAAAATGATTGTATGTATATTAGTATGGTTTTTATTATAAAAAGAAAGTTTTTAGAGGTATCTTCACGATTTTTTTTACATAAAATTTTTAGGAATTAATATCAGAGCTTCCACATGTTACGTACCTATAGTCAGTTCCAAAGGTATATAATAAAAGTGTAAACAAACTCTGTTTGGTTAAATTATTACGCAATCAGTCATTAAAGGGAATTATTAACACATTCGTCTGTATTGAGGTTTCAAAATTATATATTGATAATTATTATTTGAATTAAAATTTAGTTGAAAAACCATCGACGAAATTAACGTGAACATTAACCTGAACCGTCCAATTAAAAACATCTATTAAGGTGATTTAAAATAAGTATTTTACTGTTCAAATAATCGAATCAAAACACTCGATTTGTAAGTGGTACTACAAAATAGCATAGGTACGTTTTCTGATCCATTTGTTTATATTTTCATCAGAAGCTTTTAGAACAGACCATAATAGCTCAGCTATTATGGTCTGTTCTCTGTTGTCTGTTGAGCTAGCTCCCACAGCATTCTGAGTGTATTGTGTGATAGGTGGGACAGCCCCATGCTGGCTCACTGGATTCGGCTGCACACGTAGGTGTCAGTCGCTTCAATTTTGTGTTTTTACTAACATTAGGTCAAGATTTTTTTTTTGCTAACAATATTAGGTATATATTCTTTTTATTGTTGTTGTTATGGATTTTTAATCTAAAATAAATTTATTATTATTATTATAATTATGTGAAGTCAATTAAATTAATTGTTAAGCAAATTGACTACCTACTTAAATTATTTAAGTATATTATAATTATTTAAACCACATCTGTCGTTCGTTGGCAGATGTATAAAAGAGCTATAATACGGCAAATTAGCGTAGTGTCAATTTGATAAACAATTAATATCCCTGACTGTGTACACCAACGTACTCTGAAAAGTCAGTCCCGTTGATAGGCTAATCTTTTACGACGACAGTAAGCTACTGTCGTAAAGCCATTTCAAAAGATCCCCATGTATCGAGATTCGAGATCTGTGTAATCTTCTCTTGACATAACCACTAAGCCACAATTTTGTTTTGACTTTGACTGACTGCCGAAAAATTAGGACGGGGTTTTCGATTCGTAGCATCAGCGTGATTGTTGTTTGTAATAGGGATTATAATTAATTTTGAAAGTCTGACAGGACGTTATGTAAAAATAAAATGCTTTTAATAGTACATTATGATATAAGTGCGGTAAGTTGAAAATTACAGCCGAGGCGATATTGCTTGCCCGAGCCGTAGGCGAGGGCTAAAAGAAAGCAGAGGCTGTAATTTTCAAAGCGCACGTATGTCATACGACGTTTTATAACATATTTGCGAGGAAATAAATAAAACTCGGACTGAACTTGCATATTTGCTTGTTTTCCATATGATGAAATTTTGATACGCTTGTAAGTATCTATCGGTCGATTTTTCGGGCGAGGCTTAGAGTAGCCTTTTTCGCTGCCTCTGAGACTTCTGGCGGTGTGGAATTAATAAATTCATCATTACTTGACGACATTTTCAAATAAAAAACAGTACAGCGAAAAGAAAAACAAGCGATGCGCGCGCGTTCGCGCTTTTTTTTTCAGGCATAGGCACAAAACAGCCAGTATTATTAATAAAGTAAATTAATATTTTTGTTTTTGTTACAGATATTAATGGTTGTAATTTATTGTCAAAATTAATTAAATTAAAGAATTAAATGTTTATTTATTATATTTTATCTCCCAAAGTTAATTTTATTCATAAAATGTTGACATCTTTTCTGAAATAAAAACTCTTTGCTAAGATTTAAAAAAGTACCGTTCGTTTTGACGGAGCATCTTGATAAACCGTGCGATTTACTTTACATTACCGCACAAGTGCGTAATGAGATACATTACGATATTGAAATTGGTGAAATAAGAGACCCTTTACGAGCAAATATGTTATAAAAGTTTTTTTTTTGCATTTGTTACTATACTGTACCTATATTTTAAGAATTAGATAAACACATAAGTAGAGGTCTACTTATGTGTTTATCTAATTCTCATTAGTAGCAACGTTAGCAAAATAAAATTAGTTATAATTATAATATTGTTAAGTACTATTTACATATATAAAGTTATTAATAATAAAATAAATTACACCCATAACATAAGGAATAATAAAAAATAATCTAAATAATTTTATTTACAGTTTTGCTGAATTTATTGTCCATTCGTCTTGTTGGTGAAATCCAATTTCCGGTCAATTTCAGGTTTTTATTCAAAAATATTTACTTGTATAAACCGGCTGCCAGACCACTACCAACCCAGTAAGCCCAATGTTGGGTCCAATGGCCGGTCCAAACCGCAGGACCTAGGCTCCGAGCAGGGTTCATGCTCGCTCCAGTCAGCGCTCCAGCTACGAGACAAAGTCCAAGAATTGTCACCCCAAACTTTAATGAGGTCTGTCCTGTTTATGCTCGTTCACTGGATCTCACACACTCACACACACGAAGGAAAGTGCTGCAGTAATAGATATTTCAATCCCCAAAGTTTGTAACACAGTCACTCCTGGATACGGCCTGGTCACACATACACCTGACATCACTAAGTCAATCGGAGATAATGCATCTAAGATCCCATAACCGAGAATAGCTCCAACACATTCAACAATCACGTAAACGGCTCCCAAGCCTATGGACGTACTGCCCCAGATGACAGATGCCAATTTCACCGCCGGGTTCATGAATGCTCCAGATATGTGACCAAATATAATTATGAACATTGAACATGACTACACAGCCAAATGCAAAAGGCGCGTAGATGCTTGTGTCAATTCCTTGAACGGGTACACATGACATGCAGCCGAGTAATACCAGCATCAGTGTTGATAGAAACTCTGACAGGATCCCACGCCAGTTGGTTTTGCACCAAGTGGAGAGATTGGAACCGAAGGTTTTCGGATGAGCTTGCATGATCTTGACTTCTATTATTTTTCTAAGGAATTGATAGTTCGGTGACATTGGCATATCAATTGCCTTATTTGTGAGGTCGCATATACAAGCAGGGTTATTTATTTCGCTCCTAGTTTATCCTTGTTCTTAATATTATGTTTTTTCCGTATAAAGAGTGTTCACCGTCTCGTCTGAGAACTTTCTCCGTCACCTGGATGAAATAAATAAAAATTCAGGGGCTTCACTTACCTAAAGCGCGGTCACTGTACTAGACTGCATAGAAAGGAAAGAGAAGCGGGATGACACAACGCTGGTAATTTATAGGAAAACATAAAGCAATTATTTAATTACAAAAAATCTATTGTTTGGACAAAAAAAATTTAAATACTAGTGTTTTAGTATGTTGCTTGTGGAATAATCTGACAAAAAATCAGAATGATTGTATGTATATTAGTATGGTTTTTATTGTAAATAGAAAGTTTTTAGAGGTATCTTCATGATTTTTTTCTATCGTATCAAATTAATTGTATTATATTTTCAACGCACTATAAATCTATCTAGCATATATCCTGAGGAATATCATATATTTTTCTGATTTTGTTTACTGGAGTCGATCATATTACGTTTATTGTTTCTAAAACTTGGGTTTTTTTGCGTTTAGGTTCTGTAAGCCCCTTAATTAAAACATAAAAATCGATGTTTTTTTTTAATAAGAGAAAAAAGTTTTTGGATTGAAAACTTCTTTAGGCGCGATGGGCATTTTTTGAGATGGAACAAAACCATTGAACTCGCGCCATTATTACCGTAAGCGACACCTCGCGTCTTTCGTTTATAAGACGATTAAAAAAATACCCGCTTCGGATGTGTTCGGCTATCCTCGGTTTTAATGTATATCCGACTAGCTTCCGCTTGCGGCTTCGCCCGCGAGGTACGTCGATAAAAACTATCCTATGTCCTTTCCCGGGATGCAATCTATCTTTCTGCCAAATTTTATCGAAATCCGTTCAGTGGTTTAGGCGTGAAAAGGTAACATACAGACAGACAGAGTTACTTTCGAATTTACAATATTAGTATGGACTAGCTGTGCCCCGCGGCTTCATCTGCATAGGCCTCGATCCCCTAGGAATATCGGCAGAATATGACGAATAATCCCTCCTGATTCACGCCAGTGCATTATCCAGAGAGATACAATGTTTCTCGAAAAGATAATAAATAATTCATTATTAATACTTAGACGCAATGAAATAAACGAGAATGCTAATCCCATAGGTATCTAACAATTTCACAAAAAAAAATACACTTTTAAATGTCAAGTTCATCGGCTATTTCGGTAACAGATTGGTTTTCTTGATATAAATTTACTATACGATGCTGCTTATCATCTAAATTATTCTAAATGATAAGGAGGCATATTTTAAGTAATTAATTTATTTCAATTACCTAAGCCAATTCCAAAAAAAAAAAAACAATTTGTTCTATCTCATTCATCCATATTTCCTTTCTCTCATTATGATATTTTATTAGAATATTATGACTCGAACTATGTAAGTTTCTTACAATATGTAGACGAACCAAAAGACATGTCAGTTACGTCATGCAAAAAATGAACGGGATGGATATTCAAGGAAAAACGGGAAGCAATATTTATTATTAACAATTTTACTCCAAAATATACTCTAGTTACAGGTATTAACGTTGACTTTTCTTAATTGTGAAGATATTTTTGACTACTATGAATGCTTAGATACCATTGAACGAACTATTCGCAAATATTAATATAAACACACTGACAGCTTACACAATATTGAAAACTCATAGCCTCTAAGATATTTCGACCATTTTGGATGATTACGACAATTTGAATGCAATGTCTCCATCATAACCAGCCTATAATATTCCCACTGCTGGGACACAGGCCTCCTCTCAGTGAGAGAAAGTGGGCCGTAATCCACCACACAGGCCCAGTGCGGGTTCGTAGATGTCACATGTCTTCGAATTTTTGGTTCTAGGACATGCCGGTTTCCTCACGATGTTTTCCTTCACCGTTTCGAGAGCAGTGGTGATGAAATAATTTACACAAAGTAAAGCGCCTGTCTGGGCTCGAACCTACGACCTACAACTCGTAAGTCGTGTCCGTGACCACTGGGCCAGCACTGCTCCAATGCAATGTCTGCGAATATATAATTGAAATTATGTTGTTTTGTTATGTTGTTGTTTGTTGCTGTTGTTAATTATTGTTTTGTTTGTTACATGATTATGACTAGGTAGGTATTTTGAAAGCTGCAATCTATCTGATGCTGACTGTCCATAAACTGAGTACGTGAGCCAAAAATCGCTTTGATAAAAACAAAGTTATCTTTTTTTAAATCTTATAGACAAGACAAGATGAAGACAATATCAGCGATGCAACACCGTAAGACCCACTTTAGATTTTATCTTAAGTGATGCACACGCGAATAAGGAAGAAAAACAGAATACATAAGTAAACTTTTGTTTTATGTTCGTAATTTGTTGATATGTCATTCGGGTTGTATTTATGTGTATAGCTATGCCCCCTACTGTTATTCAAAGTTATAAAAACAAGGGAGTATGTGGTTCTATCAACAGGGCAAAATGGTCCTTGGGTTTTAAGATTGCAAATAGTCTAATCGTGCTTATCTTCACTTCTTAAATGAATGATTCCCTTCGCCATTTCTCTTCGCCGTATAGTGTCTGGTGCTAATTTGCCTATACCCCGCATGTGCAAACTCATAAACGAACGCAGCGACCTGGTTGACCTCTACGCAGACACAATATCGACGTTTGTTGTCAGACGTAATTAGTATTAATATCTAGTATAATTATCTAGAAATTAAGTACATTGAGTCTTTAAAATTAAATTTATAATTACAAAGAGCATTTTGCATGTGGTGTTTGCCTGTAATTGGTTGTGCAGTTAGATTTAAGACAATTACCTGTATGTTCCTATCTGTATAATATCTGTAATAACTGTTGGTGAACCTCAAATGAATAAATAAATAATATGTAATTTTTAGACGAATTTGACTTGCTTAGCAACAGTCTTTGTTCAGATCTATCGACTAAAAAGTCTCAAAATGGTCTAAAAAGGAATGTTCTGTCTTAGTCTTACCTTAGCTATTCCTAAATGGTATGTAGGTATAACTGTTATTTATTTATCACTAGCTGTTGCCTGCGACTTTGTCTGCGATCCAGGATGAAAAGTAGAATATATATGTCCTTCTCCAGGTCTACCTCTGTGCCAAATTTTATCCAAATCCGTGTAACAAACAAACAGAAACAATAAATCTTTTCTCTTTACAATATTAGTTCAGATGTAATAAATAATACAAACCAAAAACAAAAGTAATATCGTAAGAAACGGGAACACTGTTTATTATAGGAGATACTTACCAATTGTAGTCCACGCGGAGCTAGTTGGCCGCGCCTTAGGCATGTGAGCGGTGGGGCGGAGGGGCGGGGGCGCTTTGTCGTGACTCGGGGGCCTAAAAAGGTCACTGGCAGAATCATAAAAGGATAACATTATGAATCATAATATGGCGAAGACAGTCCGTGTTTTTGTTTTTTGTTGCACTAAGTAGGTATAATAAAAGAGATTGGGATTGGATTTGGATTGGATTTATTGGTATTTTAGCACAGATAAAAAAAATAACTAAAAAATCCGTCACCAATGGGATTTGATACGATTAACTTAACAGTTGACTTTGTACAATATTCTGACAAATAAATGAATTGTATTGTTGTTAACTGTCAATTATGATTAATAATGCGATCCTTTTATGATTCTGCTAAAGCGGCCTTTTTAGGCCCCCAGTACGTGTGTTGCAAACAATAGGCAACCCCCCGCCCTCACCCCCGTCCCCACCCGAGGCGCGGCCAACTAGTTCCGCGCGGAAGACTTAGATTAGAATTGGTTTGCCATGGTAACCTGCGGGGCAATTGCGTAGCACATTATCAATCGGAATCGGTTTCAGTTTGACAGTTCAAGAACATTCATTGCGTTATTTACGTGTTCAGCAGAGAAATTTTTCGAACTTATGCAGCAATGGATTAGCAATTTGCTTCAAAATGATTCTGATTCCGTTCGATAGTGTATTTTTTTTTTAATTCGAAATGGGTTTGCTCTTGACTCTACTCTACTCTCTTGTATTACGCAATTAGGGTACCTACTGTTTGTAGTCCACAATGGTTGTATTAATTCGATCTTCAACAGGGACCCCGAACTTATCGATTCTTAGAAATTCGATTATCCTCTTGAAATAAAGGTAAGGTCACTGATGAATTTTTCTGGTGGAATAATTTCTGTTGATTAAATTCTCAATATAATTTGTCTTCGATTGTTGGTCGAGAATTTCAATATATTGGTGACTGGTCACGACCACCTTGTTTATTTCATGTTTATTTATATTTTGGTGATAGCTGTCTTATTGACAGTTGAACTGTTTTTTTTAAAGGGCCCTAACAAGTATTTATTCTATTTCTATTTAAAGAACTGCTAAAATAGAACCTTTTTGGTTAAATGATGATTGAGTTTCATCTTTTTTCTCATCTATCTATGTATACTAATATCTAGAGGTTGTGTTTTTTGACCGCGCTAATCTCTGGAATTTCCAGTCGGATTTGTTTTTTTTTCATTTGATAGCCCATTTCCTGAAGAAGGCTTAGGCTATTTAACATCAGCTAGGACGCTTAGGAGACGAGCAAAAACGTGAAAGTCAAAAAGAACGAAAACGAAGTAATAGCGTGGGCAGGCGATGCGATGCGATGGGGTGGGTTGGGGGAACAAGAAATGTCACGCGGGTTAAGTCGCGGGCAGAAGCTAGTGATTCATAATTATTATCTTTTCTGTCCAGTAGAAAGTTGTTGGTTCCTCAAAAGGATCGCCTATGTCTACAAAAGTTGAAATTCCACTTTCTTATTCTAACGGTCACGTTTATCATAACATGATTAGATTTTACCTCCGAAACACGCATAACGAGAAAGACAAGATTAATATATAATATGTATAATATGAACATATAAAGTGGACTTTATTAAGTAATAAAGTATGTAGGTTTGTTCGTACGTTAGTAATCAAAAAACAATTCTGTTGTTGACATATTTTATCCTATTGTAAGGCAAAGACCTCCTTTTCACATACTTCTTCAATATTAAAAGGCAATTTATTTATTTAATACTTCAAGCACAGAAATGTACAGAGGCGGACTTAATCCATAGATAATGTAAGTACTATTAATTAAAGATTCTTTTGATAGAAGCCAACCACGTCCTGCTACATCCGATCAGTGTGTGAACTTAGTGGTCATTTTAACACACACTTTATTCGACATGCGACTGATATGTTCGGTTAGGAGGCCTACTCTTTAAATCCGTCAACGAAGTTACGGGTCCTTCCGAAAGTAAACGATCCGTTAAAACTAGTGCCTGATTCAATTTTTTGAATGGGCAAATACATATCGGAGTAGGGACAACTTTTAAGTCGTGTTGCTATTCATTCCAAGTTCGGGCCCCGAACTAATATTATATCCGTAAGTGATACGGTGTAGGAACCGCCCGTAACTTCGGCCGATAGCACGTACAATGCGTGCCACGAAAGATGAGACTTGACACACCACTTGGTTTGACATGCGCAGAACACGATTTTATGTATCTTTAGCGGTATGAGGTCTGAGTGCGGGACGGGACTGGACGTCATAGGGGCAGCGGAAAGAGCGGGGGAGGCGGGGTCAAGTCTCATCTTTCGTGGCACGCATTGTACTTCGTGCATAGGGAGTAGAGCCCGCACCCTAATTGCGAAACACACTATCAATCTTAATCTGAATAATTTTGAAGGATATTGCTAATCCATTGCTTCTTATGTTCGAAAAATGTGTCTGCTCCACAACGTAAATAACGCAATGAATGTTGTTGAATTGTCAAAAGTATGGTAATAGCACAGAGTTCCTCTGATGCTCAAGGCATAGAAAAGTACAGTATCCGGCGATAAATATTGCACATCGACCTTTACCTTTTTTGTATTTTATACAAAGAATAAAAATAAAATATCAAAAGAAGCAAATCATAATTGTTTTAACAGCTCCTAATAGATACCGGACTGTTTGTATTTCGTGCGACAGAGATAACGCTCTCTACGAAGTCGAAATTAGCCGATTGTCTCTTTCCAAAGCTCGATGTGCAATATTTATCGCCGGGTACTGTAATGAGGTTACGTCTGGCGCGGATTAAAAATGAATATTTAATTTTATTTGCTAATATTTTACATAAGTATGTATATCTATTTTATTATTTATTTATTTCTGTAAGTGAAATAAATAAACAATAAAATAGATATATGTAATGTTTCTGTAACTGAGGGGCCCGTGGCTAAATAACGCTACGCTTGCCGCGGTAGGTCTGTGGATGGGTGACCATCTTTACATACCGTGCCTCGGAAAGTACGTTAAGCCGTTGGTCCCGGCTGTTATTCGTGGATCTTTGACAGTCATTACGGGTATTCAGAAGCTCGAAAGTCTGACAACCAGTCTTACCAAGGGGTATCATAGTACCCAGTAACTGGGTTGTGGTATTCAGCTGCATCTGGTTATACTGGAAGCCGGCCCCAACATAGTTGGGAAAAGGCTAGGCAGATGATGATTTATTTCTGTAACTGCCCGAAACATCACAGCGGGCCCTATTAGAATACCAGCGCTGAGACATTTATTTTTTAAATTTCGCAGCATCATGCTGAGATAGGAGCCTTTTGCCCATTATAGGATACAGATTCATATCTGTTTGTGTTCCAAATAATAAATAAACAAATAACATGGACCCTGTATCCATTAATTCTTCAACATACTTAAAAATATTACAACCAACTTCTGAGTTCGGTCAAATAATTCCCGTAAAGGGCAGTGTCCCTTGTGTAGCGTCTTCTACAAACACGGCCGCAATACATATTTATTAGAAGGAGGAAAGTTCGTGGAAACCATAAAATATAAATAGTAATACACACGACCTACCAATCACGTAGGGACAAAGTTGTTTATTTATTTATAGATGTCCGTTACATTATCGCCTTGAGTATAGTTGCTAGGGGAGATATGAAACAAGTGTGTCAAATTAACGGTCAAAGGGAGAAATGCTTTAATCGTCTCCCTTGGTAGATAAATGAAGTAATCGCAGTATAATTAATTTTTGTGGGTAGTTTTAAGTATTACTAACACTAGTCTATAACAACATTGTTACTATCAAAATGGAGACAAAGAATGGTCTGAAATAAAGTATTTATATTATAATTATGGTTTTAGCAGTTCAAGAGTCTCCATGACTGTTGACTGTGGTTCTTACTTTTCCCTTTTTTGATAGTAACAATGAAGATTTGATTTTATCTGAAGTACAGACGCCAGCACATCAAGCTACTAAAATCTGTCAAATTTCTTTAATAGATTTTCAACGTTATCCTTAAAGCATAAGCTTCAAAGTTGATTGGGAAAATTTGACAGTTTCGGGTAGCTTGATGTGCTGGCGTCTGTACCTATATCATATCGTGTGCCTTTTAGTCTGTGCTTAATAAATGTATTTTCTTGCTTTGATACTGTGTGAATGGCACACAATCACGCATTTCAGTGAGTATACCTAGTAGGCGTCTCCCAGAACGGTTCGTCGTCATCATACGCAGCCCGACTTCACCCACTGACGGGCATAATACTTCTCTTTGTTTGTGCTAATGTCCATGTTTCTGTGCCAGCACAGATTGGTTAGATGACCAAAATTTTGTTTTTAGTTCAATTCAGAGTTCCTCTCCCAGAGAGGAAAGGTGTCCCAGCGGTGGGAACGTTATAGGCTGATTTTTATGTCAAGTCAGAATTTTATCCAGGATAACTAGTCTGCATTCACGTCTGTTATAGAAGACTTTTTCATGCAGATGCACACATTCTACCATTATTCTTCACATATTTCAAGTAAATCTATCCAGTCGTTACGCAGATCGACTCACAAAGTTACAAACATCTTAACGCTCGCATCTCCTACATAAATATCTCAACTGCTATCTGTAGGTACATTAAGTAGCTGATTGCGTGGAGATTAACTTGTCAGCTTGTATCCCCGAGAGGTCTGCGATAAATCGTGTGTTAAAAATCTAGGAGTAAAAACGCGAGCGACTCTAATCCGTGCCATTAACTATAATCCTGGTTGGGGAAAGTGGCGGGCTGATTAATTGCAGCAAGCCAGCCACCAGCCGCCATGCCACCACGCCAAGCTTACACGTCTATTAAGTACTCCTACAAATTGAACCGCTAATTTCGGAGATGAAATCGCAAAAAATGGGGATTTTTGTGGGGGTCATTTTATTTTGGGGAGTTTTCTGCAGTATTTAGGTGTTAATAATCTAGATAAGTTCATAGTTCTTTTTTTCGGATTCTTGTACACTCATTACGACGCATTAAATTAGAAATCTTCATAAGCTAAAGTTTGGTGTTGACTTAGGAACACGTGGTAAAGAGCAATGAAATTCCCATGTACCTATAGCATATCAGCATATACTCAGAAACACGCGAAAAATCTCACAGCTCACATTTGAGCGGAGGTTGAGGCTTAATACCGACATAATAGGGACAAAACAAAGGCCTGTCCCGAAACTGCAAGGAATTCCTCCCACGTTCGCGACATACGATGAAATCCGCGACTAGACGGCCTTAAGCGGGTATATTCTGCTCAGCTGAGCCGAACTCAAACCTTATCATGGTCTTAGAAGCTTATCCTTTGTTTGTTCATCCTTAACTACCTACTATGGTTATTTTATTCAGTTTCAAGACGCCATTTTTTATACCCTTTCATTTTCGTCGTGTTTACATAACGATGCCCTTGACACATGAGCATTAGCTGAAATGTCAAGCTTTTAGAAAAATAGCATGTGAAGGAACATCTTGCACGAGCCATACATCTGAAATATCAAAACACACATGAAATATCAAATATTTTTATTAAACATTAACCTGCATAACAGAGTTGGAAGTAACCCCAGTAAGTTATAACATATACATGTGTACTTCAATTGCAAAAAGATAAAACACATTGCACATTTTTTAAGATTTTATCACTATCCAAAACACAGGGGTGTTCACTTCGCCATTTTTATTACACCTATGCAAATGAATCACAATGCACTTTGTAGTAAAAGTTGGAGGATTTTCTTTTTCAGAAAATCTTCGTATATTTTCCCCTGCCCCACAAATAACTACTATGCGACCAGGCACGTTAGCCCACAAGACACACCCATAAACTTCTTCTAGATACACTAAACAAGAACTAACTACAGCTTTGCCTAGAGATGACTATGTAAAAATTCAGCGACAAGAAGGCCAAGTTTTATGCGAAACGAGCAGGCTAACAATATTTTGTGAAACCTCGTTATTCTGAAATTAGATTACTGTGGCGGAGACTGGAGCGGCGAAAATACAGTGACCTCGCTTGAGAGAGAGCTATTTATAAGCCTGAATCGTGAGTATGGGTCAAAAACGTTGATGTCACGATGACCATCACATATAGGACAATATAGGCCATATAATAAAAGGACAGTGTATATTTGGCCATCTATCTATATTAATATTAAAGCTGAAGAGTTTGTTTGTTTGGACCCGCTAATCCTTGGCATTAATTGTCGGATTTGAAAAATTCTTTTTGCATTTGATAGCCCAATTTTTGAGGAAGGCTATAGAAAACAAACAAGGTATAGACTAATAATAAAGCTGAAGGGTTTGTTAGTTCTATTGTTTGTTTGTTTGAACTCGCCAATCTTTGGAACTAAGTACCAGTCGGATTTGAAAAATGAATTTTGCATCTGAGAGGCATTGACATCACGCAGCTTAGGAGCTCAGCAAAAACAAAATAAGTCAGGAAGAACGTTAACCTCGCAGAAAAAAATAATTTCTTACTACAGCACGTTAAAAACTTACTGACTTTATAAAGTATGAAGAAATGTTTGTAAAACAGTAAAAGACAAAACAGTAACTTTTAGTGATTGAACATACATTATAAAAACAAAACTGCGATTAATAAGACTACCTACCTTAAATATGCCAATCTCCTTAAAAAATGTATCTTTAATTCTAGGAAAAACGCAAATATCAAATATATAGCTAAAAACGATAACAAATGCAAAGCTACGTGGAATGTTATAAAAGACGAGCTAAATAATACAAACTCCAGACATAATATAGACAGTATTAATTATAACAACACACTTATTACCAATCCAGTAGAAATAGCGTCTGCCTTTAATAACCATTATATCGATTCAACAAACAAATCAATGCCACCGAACGTCACCGGTAACTCTAGCAATAATGTAACTGTTGGCTCTATGTTCCTCCAACCGATGTCAATAACTGAAGTTAAGCAGGAAATACTGCTTTTAAAGAACACGCATTCTGTAGGGCACGACGAAATTAACACAAAAATCATTAAAATCTGTGTCGACGAAATTGTTAAAGTACTAACACACTTGATCAATTTATCATTCTATGAGGGAATTTTTCCAGAAGCTTTGAAGCTTTCAGTTGTTAGACCACTTTATAAAAAAGGAGACAGACGTGACCTGAACAATTACCGCCCTATCACCCTAATATCCATCTTATCTAAAATATATGCAAAATGTATGTACAAAAGAATTGAAAATTACTGTACAAAGTTCAATATTATAAAAAAAGAACAGCATGGCTTTCAAAAGGGCAAGTCTACAACATTAGCAATCTATGCCCTCATAAATGTTATATTAACTAACATCAATGACAAAAATCTAACCACAGGATTATTTTTTGATTTGTCAAAAGCCTTCGACCTAGTTTCACACGATCTACTACTGCAAAAGTTAGAAGCAATCGGCATTAGAGGGCCGACTTTACAATGGATGAAATCATACCTTGATAACAGGCAACAATGCGTTACCATTACAAACATTAACGAAGATAAAGAAGTAACGTTACACTCATCGGTGTATAGATGTAATAAGTTTGGTGTCCCACAAGGAAGCATACTAGGGCCGATCTTATTCTTGATATATATAAATGACATCATTACAATAACGAAACATAAGTGCATATTGTTCGCTGATGACATCTCTATTATTGTGACATCCAATAAAAAAAATAATACAATTGACGACCATGAAACTGACATTAACAATACAATTGACATTTTAATTAACTGGCTTTATGTACATAACTTGAAAATAAACCTTGACAAATCCCATTACATACAATTTAATAATTCAAACAATCATAAATTTAACTTGAAATTAAATATACCCAAAATTAAACCAGTAACACAGACTAAGTTCCTAGGAGTTACAATTGATGAAGATCTACATTGGAAAGTGCATGTAGACAATGTTTCAAGCAAAATAAATAAATTTGTGTATGCTCTTAGACAAGTAAAAAAAAGTACTAATCTGAAAACAGCTATATTAGCTTATCATGCGTATGTGGAATCCATATTACGTTATGGACTTATAATATGGGGTAACAGTACCGACCAAAATAGAACATTTGTTGCTCAAAAAAAATACGCGCGGGCTCTATACGGACTTCATCCTGAGGAATCATGTCAGCCAGTATTTAAGAAACTTGGCTTGTTACCGCTACCTTGTCTGTATATTAATGAAATATGCATGTTTGTTTGGAAACATAAGAATTTATTTAAAATCGCAAACGATGTAAATCCTCGAAGCCGACGAGATCCTCACAGACTCGTACTTAGCAGTGCTCCCAGGCTTGCAAAATACAATAAAAGCTGCATAACTATGTGCGTACGAATTTATAACAAATTACCTAGTAATCTAAAAATGTTAAACTCGAGATGTGCTTTTAAGAATAAACTTTATGAATGGTTAATTGATAACAACTTTTATAATATAAAACAATTTCTAGAACGAAAATAGTGTCGGTGTAGTATAATAATAATTTGGTTAAAGAAATTGTTTTTACAAATATTTGCATGCTATGTTTAATCTTGGCAAAACATGTCTGCTCTATTTTTGTACTATAAGACCATTTTATACCATGTTTTACGCAAATAAATATATTATTATTATTATTATTATTACTATTTAATGAAAAAACCAACAAATAGAAGTAAAACCACCATTACTGTAATATAAGTAAATTTCAATGGTTTGAACGACATCACCAATGAATAAAACAGTTAATTTTGTGACCTTTTAGTTATTTAAAACGTTAAAGTTTACTGTCATGACGGTAACATTTTGCCTCAAGCTTTAACTGTTTTCGGATCAGTAAAAACTACTGTTTTGAACGTTAGGCTCATATGGAACTGTTTAAAGCAGTGTTTTTTCATTTTCCTGCTTATTTCTTTCATTGTTTAAACAAATCAATAGCGCGGGCAGGCGATGCGATGCGGTGGGGTGGGTGAGGGAAACAACTAAATTCCATGCCGCGCGCAGAAGCCAGTAGGAGAAGCGCGCGCAGAAGGTATCCTCGTTTTTCCGATTGTTTTCATAAAAAACAATATGCATATCTTCATTTAGCATCATAAAGTAATAACAAGTGAAGCTGATACCTACATATTAATGTATAATTTTAATACTATTGCAAGTTCGGTGCGTCCGTCCCTGGTTCAAGCCATGGTCCGGGGCGAGAGGGAGTGGGGGGCAGTCGCCTCCTTCTGCGAAGCAGTCATGCTAGCGAAGGAGGCGGCGGGACGGCTGAGGGAGAGAGCCTCCCGTCCCAGCCGCCGCGGGAGACGTTCCGGGCGTCGGGAGCCGCGCGACTACTTCCGGCCACTGTAGGCGCGGGCCTGCGGGCAGAGTAATGGGTAGCTCACCGTCTGATCAGGACCTGCCATGTGCCGGACGGCGCGTACGTGTTCCACGCGCGCCTCAAAGAGATGTCAGCATCAAGTGAAGGGGCCCTTCAGGGGAGAAGCCTGCCGGGTCAGCGCATTGTCCGAAAGGGTTACCGCTGGCCCAGAACATAAACGGCTAAGGAAGGAACACGGGTGGGTTTTAGTCAGTAAGAGTCTGACACTCCCTTCCGCTCCACAAAGAGCGGGAGGAGTCATTTGATGTATTCCAATCCTCAAAGAAAAAAAAGTTGATACCTACCTACCTATTAATGTATCATTTTAATACTATTGCAAGTTTACTAAACTGTACCTCGATAAAAAATATACGATATATCAATTCCTATAACTGTATTAATACTATTTCCAATTAGAAACACTACAATTAGTGCTCTTCTATGTTTCGTAATACAAAGTCTGACAACCAGTCTTACCAAGGGGTATCTTATTACCCAGTAACTTGGTTGTGGAGGTCAGATAGGCAGTCACTACATGTAAAATACTGGTATTCAGCTCGAACGCAATAACAATTCCCGCAAATATTCGCAAATTTCATCAAAGAAACATAATGACAATTTGCCAAAATAGTTTCCAGGAACACTGTTAATAGAGTATTAATTGCTTCATATTTTGCAATAAATTACCAGCGTATCATTTGCGCTTCTCTTTCTTTTCTACGCAGTCCGAAAGTGACCGCGCTTTAGGTCATGTGGTCACGCTGCTTAAGGGGTTAATTACTCATCATTATAAACAACATTTACTATGAGACAAAACCAGATTTCGCAAAAAAAAATTACTGCTCCGTACATAAATGATTGCATACCGAATCGAAAAAATAAACGTTTTTTTTTGCGATTTTAGGTTTGGTTTTTAGGTTTCAGTAACTTCAATTACACCTAGTATCCACTTATATTTTATTTTCTTTATTTTAGGCAACCAACAGCGATACATAGATATAGTATGTTACAGAATATGTGTATTACTGTATTATATGGCTAATAATAGGTTTCCCTGAGTTTAATTTTAAATTTTAGAGAAAAAAAGTTTTAATAATTAATAAGAGATTACTTAGTTGTTTATCATTAGTCTTCGTTTATGGTTTTGATTATTTGTTTTTTGAATGTAAGTAGGTATATTACAGTTAAGTATAATTATCTACTGGTGAGAAAGCTATGTTATAAAATCGAGCAATACGGGTTAATTCACAATTTTTGGCGTATTTAAGTTGTACTCACCGTTTGACTAACTGTAAGCCAACTTACAACCTAACTTACTAAAGATTCAAGATAATATAGTTTAGGGAGGTAGAGGTTTCTATGAAAGGATTTGTAGAAACTCCATCCACATAAGTGAACAATGAGTTGGCTGAAGTTTGAATGCGAGCGAAGTCCTGGACAACAAGTAGTGGTGGCCCAGTGGTAACGGCCGCGACTTACGAGTTGTAGGTCGTAGGTTCGAACACAGACAGGCGCTTTACTTTGTGTAAATTATTTCATCATCACTGCTCTCAAAACGGGGAAGTAAAACATCGTGAGGAAACCGGCATATCTTAGAACCAAAAACTCGAAGACATCTGACATCTACCAACCCGCACTGGGCCCGCGTGGTAGATTACGGCCCACTTCCTTTCGAAGAGAGAAGACCTGTGTCTTAGCAGTGGGAACATTATAAGCTGATTATTGAATATTTCATTTTAAAACAAGAAATTTTATGTATACTTTATTGTACACCAGAAAATACATAACAAAAAATACGATCATAAATACAAAACATACAATGGGCGGCAATGAAACATACAACGCTTTCTAATTGAAATAGTCGACATAATTAATGCATTGTATGCATTTTATATTGATACTATCGTAAAGTAAATAATTAGGTGTCTGATAAAATTATTAACAACTGTTTATGCAGTTACATATCAAAATATGTAATGTAAATGTCAAAATATGTAGATTTTTTCCCTAACCAGCGGGCGATTCTGTAACCACCTCACCGTGAAAACTTAGGTGAAGTGAGCGTGGAGTGAGCTGTCAATAGGATCAACTCCTAGCAAAAACAAACTCACATCATCTAAGTTTTCACGGTGAGATTTTTACAGAATCGAGCGGCAGAACGTTAAATAGTTAACAGCGTTAAATACTCACTTTTAATATCTATATTTATTTATCTATTTGCTTGGGGCTTCTGGTTAAGTAATAACAACCGCATGGGTCGATCGATCGTCAAGCTATGCTACCGCGGTTAGTCCGTAGATAAATGACCATCTTTACATACCGAGACCCCTCCGTACCTCGGAAAGCACGTTAAGCCGTTGGTCCCAGCTATCACTCGTGGATTTTTGACAGTCGTTACGGGTCGTCAGAAGCCCGAAATTCTGACGACTGGTCTTACCAGGAGGTATTGTATAACCCAGTAACTAGGTTGTGGAGGTCAGATAGGCATTCGCTCCATGTCAAATAGGTACTGCTATTCAGCTGCATCCGGTTAGAATGGAAGCCGACCCCAACATAGTTGGAAAAAGGCTAGGCAGATGATGACTTATATGTATGTCTATTAATTAAAAAATCAATGCACTGACGGTAGCCTAAACCTCTTTAATTACGAAAGTGAGCGCAGATTTTTGAAAATCCAATTCTCGGGGATAAAAGTTTGTCTGAAAGCTCTTCGTTTTTCCGATGGGAAACGCCATGGTGCAGCATGTAACCAATATATAGTTTTCGATGATTTAGTACAAAAAATCTCCAAACATACATAGGTGACTTGACTTGACTAAAAGTGTTTTTGGGTTGATTTTTCCATCGCCAGATAACTTTATCGGGGGAATAATTTTGCATTTTTGACAGTTCTTCTATACAGAATATGTTAGACGTCAATTTTATTCCACGAATAAAAATTATCGGTCGATAGAAAAATCAGCCCGTAGATTAACATAGGTATAGTATACGAGATAAAAACCCACTGCAGTTAGGAGTCCACATTTATCATCTGAATATCCAAACCTTACCAGAAAAAAATACACTGACCTCAATCGATATTCGCTGCAGCCAGTAGGCATATAGAGGTATGAGGAACAGGGTGTAAAGTTCACTCATCCTCCATAGAAAAGGGAGGATCCTCCGACCAGACGGGTGTTGTGTCTGGCGGGCAACTGCCCGTTGATTCATGTCGGGCCGTTGTATCTATGCTAGTTGCGCGGTAAACTCTGCTTGCGCGATGCAGGATTTGCGTGACGTCAGTATGACGCGTTGTTTGTATGTGGCGTTGTAGATACCGCTACATCACTCCCCCCCGGAGGCCGGAGGTCGATAGTGGGCTGAGTCTGGTATCTTGCGATGCTTGCCAGGCCAACTGAGGTTCCAGTGAGTCGGAACCGGTTGCCGCATAGTTCACGGTGAGTCGGAACTGTCTGCGAAGATGTCCCCAGTGAGTCGGGGTGGCGCTGCGTTATGCTCCAGTGCGTCGGATGTAGTACAGCGCTGAGTTGAGGCTGGCTGCTGCGTTGACCAGGAGAGGAATTGAGCTCTTCTTGTTGACCGGCCGAAAGTGCAGTGTGCTGGGCCGAGGTTGCTGATGAGGCTGAGGGTGATGACCAGGTATGCGCGGTCGCTGCATGCTGGTGGTCAGGATACCCGTTGAAGCCGTGGGAGCTGGCTGGCTGGGTGACTCGCCGCTAACGCTTGCGGGAGTGATGATGATGACGTCACTCCTTTCGAAAAGATTACAGTCTTTGAAGAAGAGAAAGATAAGTCAAGATCAAGACCTCTGTGTTTGTTTCGGCCATTCTTCTCAGAGTATTCATACCTATAGGAAACGAAGACCTCATCTAGTTATTACAATAGGATCGATGTGTAGGTAAAAGTGTTTGTGAAATCAAATCAATTATCAATTATCGAAAGTGTGGAGATAATTTCTCTTTTTCAAAGGACCTAATCGAAGACAGATAATAATAGTTTTCCGGGAGATTATAAAGGCTCCTTCAAACAGGCGTGACACGCGATAAAATGGCACGCGAGACATAGGCACCGCTAGTCGCGCATTGAGCAGTGCCTTTGGGTCGCGCGCGGTTCGCGTCGGGCCTGTTTGCTGTGGGCTTCACCGTATCGCATTTCAATACAACAATGCGCGGTGTGTGCAATGGTTAATACCAAATGTACCTACGTGATGTAGGAGGATTTTTGATTTTTGCGGTGCGGCCCACCCAAATGTTCTTCAGCTTTTATAATATTATGTATGTCTAGTTAGGAAAGGACTAAAGTGTTCCACGACAGGTCGTAGAACACTTTAGTCCTTTCTTAACTAATGTAATAATGAGTCTATCAACAATACTAATTACACCAAATCATTCGCGTATTAGAGGAGATCTGTTACTTTTACCCAAACGCGCGACAGCAAAGACAGGGTTATGTTTTGTAGGATGTTATAAAAATGTACATAAAGTTACAGAATATAATATCGAGTATTAGGAGAAAGAGTAGGTAAGTAATATGTTAGGATTGCCACATGCGATGTTCTGTAATTTCTGCCAAGCCTCGAGAGAAAAGGGCGTTCAGTTTAAGGCGGATAGCACTCTACAATGCGCCACGCGACGGGGCACGGGAAATGGAGCCAAATAAATACCCCGCGCGGAAACGCGTTTTTTATTGAATTTGTATGTAAGTAATCACGCACGGGGGCGCGCTATCTGCGCCCCGTCGCGTGGCGCGTTGTAATAAGTAATCCGTCTTAGAATTGTTTTGTCAAACTTTTTTGGTAACAAAGCATGTTCAGTTTTCGTAACTAACCACAACATGTTCAGCAAGAATTCTCAGGTTGAAGTTGCAAGACGTATTCTATTGGATGACCATACACTAGCCTTTGCCCGCGGCTTCGCCAGTAGAGTTCGGAAATTATCCTACGGGAAGATACTACCGGGATAAAAAAAGTATCCTATATCCTAAACTTTTTTTTTTAATTCGGGGGTGGAATATCCTCATGGATGTCTTCCGCCCCGGGGTGGGTGGAGGGGTCTGTCAGGCTCTTACTGACTAAAAACTACCCCGGTGTTCCATCTCACATCACACGCCGGGGGTCGCAGGAACGTATGATCCGTCCGCGACCCCTGACTATCCTATATCTAGGTCATGTTCTACCTGCGCGCCAAATTTCCAAATTCGAAATCCGTTCAGCTGTTAAGGCACGAAAGTTATTTTCGTCTGCACTAATATTATAACAAGGTATGTAAGTTTGATTGTAGCATGTAATCTCCGAAACTACTCAACCGATTTTAAAAAATGTTTCACTGATAAAAAGCTATGCTATTGCCGAGTATCACAGGATATCATGTTTTATGTCAAAACACGGACAAAGTTGCGGCCAGAAGCTAGTATTTATAGTGTTAGTATGGATGGCTAGTATGGATTAAGGCTCGTACACACAGGCGCGACGCGACACGCGACACAAAGGCACCGCAAGTCGCGCAACGAGCGGTGCCTTTGTGTCGCGTGTCGCGTCGCGCCTGTGTGTACGAGCCTTTAATGTACCATTAATGTGTGCGATGTGCCAGGTATATCCAAACATACTCGGAACACAGGAACATACGGAACACAGGTGCAAGTGAGCTTAGTAAGCTCAGTACATTGTCAATAGTCCGCTATTCCACGCTCACTGAATTCTCAAGTGGGGAGATTACAGATCAATATTGGAATTCTTTCAAGGTATTAGCAAACACTGTTGTAATTTAGATAGTTGTTATCATTTATCAATCAATGGAGACAAGTTGATATGCAGTACCTATTATTATCATTAATTTGAAGACGAATAAAACTAGTACACTAGTTTTACTCGTCTTCGAATTATTTATTTTTGATAATTGCATCAGATGACTGATCATGTAATGCCTTTTTTAGAAGCACAGAATTGCACTATAGAAGGTGTAAAGAAATAAAATGCATAGTATCGAAAAATTTTATGTATACGTAACATACAAGCCAAGAATTAAAAATGTATAATGGGTACCCCGAAGATGAACGACGCCGCCGAGGTCGGCCCAGAACACGGTAGCGACATGACCTGGACGCGTACCACGAGGGTTGGTTCGAGGTGGCGCGGGAAAAGAGTTCCTGAAAGGACTTTGGAGACTTGGCCTTTGCTCAGGAGTGGGACAGTAAAGACTAGACAAAAAAAATAGGTATTTCCAAAAAAAATTGTACAGACGCCAGCACATCAACCTACCCGAAACTGTCAGATTTCCACAATCAACTTTGAACCTTATGCTTTAATGATAAAGTTGTAAATCTATTAAAGAAATTTGACAGATTGTAGTAACTTGATGTGCTGGCGTCTGTACCTACATGGTCATGATATTCATGATGGTGATGAATATCATGATCACCATACTCCTTTATTGAGATCTTGATCGTGACAAAGTACGAAATTTTTGGCTAAATCTAAAATATAAGAAGAAATAAAAAGACTTTAAGTGACAGAGATCTAATCACCCAAAATCAACATCTACAAGGATCTAATTATTTGAATTAGATCCCATCACTCAATATCTAGCAGCGATAAATATTGATGTATCGCTGATACAAAGATATCTATCAATATTTGATAGTACTTATCATTCATGGCCTTGTACTAAAATTTGCCAAAAAAAAAAGGAACTATTCCTCAGGTCCAGTTGAAAACCAGCGCCGGGCACTAGTTGTCTGGCATTTGTGCTGAACTGGGCCTTTTTGGCGCAGCCTTGAGGCACACTTTCAGTGCTCATTTCTTACATCGGACTTTGCATTTTTTATTTAATTTTATGTGGTGTATGGTGTGTCTTGTAGTCTGTGCTAAATAAACGTATTATTTTTTTCATTCCTTCAAAGCGCTTTTCAGTCAATTTTGTCTAGCGCTATGCGTGGGATCCTTGTTCTCTGGGTCAGGACAAAGCGTTAATCCTGATTAAGGCTGGACTTAGAGATCGACCGATGTCAGTGCTGACAATCGGTCTAGACAAAATTGAATGATAAGCGCATTGAAGGAAAGAAAGAAAAAAAAAATACGTTTATTTAGCGTTTATTTATCGTATTACCCAGTAACTGGGTTGTGGAGGTCAGATAGGCAGTCGCTCCATGTAAAATACTGGTATTCAGCTACATTCGGTTAGACTGGAAGTCGACCCCAATATAGTTGAGAAAAGACAAGCAGATGTTGATGACAATGATATCATCATCATCCTCAGCCCGACTTCACCCACTGCTGGGCGTAGGCCTGTCTTCATAGGCACCTACAAACAGGCGCAACACGCGATATAATCGCGCGCGACACAAAGGCACTGCTCGTTGCGCGACTTGCGGTGCCTTTGTGTCGCGTGTCGTGTCGCGCCTGTTTGTAGGAGCCTTTATCCATGTTCCACCTGCGATGGCAACAATATTGACCGACACAATTATACAGGGTCAAATTAAATTAGCTAGCTAAACTCCGCAGACGTGATTGGTATCCATATCTAAACATTATTGAACAAAAAATAATTAATATGATGACTTTTTTGTCGGGTCATCGATCGCAGTCAGTGTAGTCGCTTGAAACATCAGTTAAGAAACCAGTTTTTTTTGTGTGTACTTTAAAGACGTGATTTGTATCGATATCTAAACACGACAGAGAGAAAGAAAACTGATTTTCTCAACTCATTCTAAAAGTAACAACAATACCATCGGTCGTTAACTCTCAAAAAAAAAAAACAAATCTTTTTAAATTGTACGTTTTCGTCTCTAAATGTCGACACCCATGATGTCTGCAGAAATTCGCTACCTAATTTAATCTGACCTTGTAAAATGCGACGTCATTAGAAATGAAAATACTTACTTTCTCCTGAAGTATTATATTTACGAAGAACGCAGTTATAAACTGGCAAAGTATAACGACGTCTTAAAAGAATGCCTGATTATATCTTTTGTTCGACTTCGTAAACAAACTAGTTAAGTATTTCTCGTCTCTCCGAACAATAAAATAAAACTACAAAGCACATCCTTTCTTCCTTTTCTCTCAGAAAGTATTGTGAGAAGAAAAAAAAATTGCCCGTGACGTCTGTTAATTGAAAAGAGCAACTTACTCCTCTAGATTAACGGATAGCTTAGATGGAGATAGAGCAGGGGTGACTTTCAGAGGCGACTGAACGTTATAATAAATAAACTACATAGCTTTTTATGTCTGTACAAGAAATTCTCAAGTTGTGAGTAGAATTTTAAAAAGTACTTTCAAAGTACGTGTGTATTCTGTAGATAATTTATGAGATAACTTAAAATGAAGACCTTTATTTAAAACAGTACAAATTCAAGATACCTAGATGCCATTCAAAGTGGCAATGAGCTTTTGGGCACTTTTCCTGTGGACAGTGATGCGGACGAATTGTTTGATGTTCTTTGATTCCTTCCCCCCTTTTTTATACATACCTTTACTTATAAATTACGTAAAAAAACAAGTTTATAAATAAGTAGGTATATTTTAATTAAGAATATCAGATAATTTTCAAGTTATGGAACAACAAACTGAATGTCATCTATACTTATAATAAATCTGTAGAAGTGAAAATTCTGTACATTGAAAATATCAAAAAAATAAATGGCAGGGGGTGTTACTATACCGACACCGAACCCAAAAATGTGATTAAAAAAATTTTTGTCTGTCTGTCTGTCTGTCTGTCTGTCTGTTTGTTCAGGCATCACGCAAAAACTACCGGTTAGATTACGATGAAACTTGGTATAATTATTCTTTAATATCCTGGGCACCACACTGAGTACTTTTTATCCCGGAAAAGTATATACAAAAAAAAAACAAACTTAATTTTGCGGTTCGATCCCTAGACCCGATTACTGTACCAACCGCAAATAATAAGTTTGTCGTAGGTTACGTCACCCGCAGTGGAGTTCACTAAGGGGCGCTGCACACGGCTAAGATACTATAATAAGGCGAAAGCGCCAGGGTAGCCCGCAAAATTCAATTTTTTTTAGGTTTTTTGGAATTTCCTGGTTAGTATTAAGTTGTAGGTTGATTAATATATGAATCGCGGCCGTAAGAAATATGTATTTACAGAATTCTAATCATTAAAGTCATCAACACAACTCTCTAAGACCACGTAAGTCCAAAGAATAACTGTTTCATGAAATCATCATTCTTTGGACTTACGTGGTCTTAGAGAGTTGTGTTGATGACTTTAATGATTATAATTCTGTAAATACATATTTGTTACGGCCGCGAATCATATTTTGATCGACGTACAACTTAATACTGACCAGCAAATTGCAAAAAACGTAAGAAAATTTGAATTTCGCGGGCTACCTTAGCGCTTCCCCCTTAAGATACAATATCGCTCGCCATACAATTCAATGGACTATCACACATGACGAAGATAATAAATAATATTTCATATTTTCGTATCTTAAGATGAATTTGAATGGAAAAAAAAATTGTATTTTTTTTTATTTCTCATTTTCTAATAGGGTGAATGAAGGGAGGGTGAAATTTCACGTGGACGAAGTCGCGGGCAGAAGCTAGTACTTAATAAAGTTCAAATTCCATTGCAACAAAAAACTTATTGGGACCTTTTTGTTACAAATAGTCACTCAAAAATCAACTTAGAATATATTCCACATAGGTAGATAAATTATTAAGTAACTGAATGTAAATTATCTGGGATTATAGGCTATAGGTAATAATCACACGATAATATGAAGGCTCTTAATGGTATTAAGCTTTTCAGTAGATAAAAAATTCTTTGTTTTCGCAGTCGATCACTTTCCAAAAGTAATTAAAAAAAATATATCGTCACCAGAACAGATGACGTGTTCGCTGAAATTATTTTATTTCTATGACAAATTGGATTTCAGTGAATTCAGGATCACAGGTAAAGAGGACTGTCATCAATTTAGAATTGAATTCAAATGTTTGTTTAGCCCAACACCTGAAACCAGTCGTATCGAAGCTGTAAGAATATAGACAAAATTATATTATTCATATTATTATTCGTAGGAATATCGGGATAAAAGGTAGCCTATATGTTAATCCAGGGTGTCAGCTACCTCCATACAAATTTTTATCAAAATTGGTCCAGCCGCTTGAGCGTGAAGAAGTAACAAACATATAAACGCACACACACTTATAAACTTTCGCCTTTGTAATATTAGTGTGATTCTATAAATTATTCAAGATTATGGAAGAGTCTCTTAGCTAAATACTAACAGCCGTACGGGTCGATCGAAGGTTGGCTTGCTGCAATTGGTTCGTGGTTAAGTGACCATCCATTACATATCGAGACCCCTCCGTGTCTTGAAAAGCCGTTGATCCCGGCTGTCATTCTTAGATCTTTGACAGTCATTATTGGTAGTCAGAAACCCAAAAGTCTGAAAACCAGTCTTACCAAGGGGTATTGTTCTATCCAGTAACTGGGTTGTGGCGGTCAGGTGGGCAGTCGCTCCATGTAAAATACTGGTATTCAGCTGCATGCGGTTGGACTGGAAGCCGACCCCAATATAGTTGGGAAAAGGCTAGGCAGATGGATTATATTTATTTAAGAGTAGGAGTGTGGGCATTAGTATTCGTCAATAATAACCTTTCAGGTATACCTAAATAAACTCATAGCAACATTATAATGATACTTTGCCCGAAAACATCAAGAGTTTTCCTTCATCGTAAGTCAGAAATATATTAAAATTAAATTAGAAAATTAGTAGTTTCGAACTCGCACTGTCGGCTTTAAGGCTCGTACACACAGGCGCAACGCGACTCGCGACACAAAGGCACCGCTCGTTGCGCGACTTGCGGTGCCTTTGTGTCGCGTGTCGCGTCGCGCCTGTGTGTACGAGCCTTTACTCATGAATATTTCCTTTATAAGAATTCAATTAAAATCATTTAAGAATACTGAAATTAACTAACTACTTAAAATGGCATTAGATATATGGCGATTATTTTGACAGACTTGTCAATGGCAGCAACCTAAGAGAAGCCTTATTGCAAATCAATGTGATTATGACAGTGATGCCAAATCAGAGGTAAAATAACTAAAGGACGGCACGGTTGGCGCAGTTGTTAAGCGATTGACTGCTGCGCTGCACGTCGGGTTCGATACCCGCACGGAACAAATATTTGTATGACCTACAAGTAATTGTTCCGGGTCTAGCTGTTTGTGTATGTGAGTTTAAATATTTGTAAACGCACTCACAGTACAGGAGAAATTCCTAGTGTGGGGCAACGTTTTAAAAAAAGGACTGTACTACAAGAACTCATACCACAAATTTATTTATTTTAGTTGGTACAACTGTGCAATCTCTTAAATAAATTACAGACAACGTAACAATACTTAAGGTCCGGTCTAGTCCCTTCTGTATGTTTTCTGAGCTGATATATTTATCTAGGATCCTTCACAAGTACTTTTGAGCTTCTTATAGAATTTATATTGGTAATATTTTGTCTGTAACTGTAGAAATGAAATGTTAATTTATGTCAATATTTTTGATGGTTCATTGTTAAAAACTAGATGGCGCAGGCATTTCCTGGCTGACTGATCCGTGAAAAGAAATGCCGAAACAAACGCAGAGGTCACAGAGGTCTCTTTTAAAATCTAAACATTATATTATTATGATTTTATGTGAGTCTAACAATGCAGGGTCATGTCTGGAAGGGCCTTTTGAAGAAAGAGCCATTGCAGTTTTGAGTTGAACTTTCCCAACAGACGGCATGCATGTATCAGTCATCGTGTAGCTCAACCCTATTTTAGTGAGCTCAACGACCCGTCAAACGACGCTACTAAATAGGTAATTCTCTAACACAATATATAGTTATTAGACTATGAATGTTAGGCTGAGCAATTATGTGATAAGGCACCGGTACGGTTTCAAAGAAGATGTAGTGACAAAAATTTAAAACAGTATGCTCGAGAGGACGAATGAAAGCTGACTAACAAAAGGTATTTACAAAGCAGGTGTGAGTGGAAACGCCGGGAAGGCCATCTTAGGATTATATATTATAGTGACCTTATTGGTGATGTTATTCAGATAGGTCAGGTGCGTAGTACTCGCAACCGGCGTGCGTGTATGACCAGATGAATGAACGCAAACGAAGCGAAAGAAGTTTGTTAAGATCGTTGCAGGTGGCGTTCTAGGGTTTCTACGCTTACAAGACCTACGCAGTCAAAATGTATGGAACAGCTATGTCAACGCAGGGGGTTGGGTTCTGAATCCATGGTAACAGGTTGCAAGTCGGTGTCCCTGCCCCCCTGTATAGTAAAATGTCAGGATTTAGACTCACATTATGATCAAATGATTATTAAATTACCCTAAGATGAGCTCGTCACTGGGTACCGGACATATTGTTTTGCCTTCGGCACAGATAATATATGTAATACTCTACGCCAGCCGGTTGAATACGAAGCGTCGACATTCCGGTGAGTAAATATTGCGATTTAACAGAATCAGGCCTTTGACACGCGTCGTGAATGTTTGTTAATTTCAATGTACAGAAGCTAGCACATCAAGCTACCCGAAACTGCCAAATTTTCCCAATCAACTTTGAACCTTATGCTTTAGCGATAAAGTTGAAAATCTAATTAAGCAATTTGCCAGATTCTAGTAGTTTGATGTGGCGTCTATACGTTTGTTTTCAGTTCGAGGTCAAAATACCTTTTCCGTTCTTTTCCTGGAACTTAGGTTTGTTGTGGAAATAACAGGAAACGTCTACTTATATTTTTATTACCTACAATACTACATGTTATTAAAACACGATTAAATGAGTATGTAAAAAAAGTAATCAGTTCGTTGTAGTTAGGTAATCAAGAAGCTACATCAAGAGACAATCAGGGACTTGGTAATCACTGCATAACTACATAATTGTATAGCAAAACTCATGTATATATAATCTATCTAGGTAAATGCTTACTTCCTTACACAGGTTACAACACATAACATCACGCCTAAAATCCCCAAAGGGTTAGACATAGCTTGTACCTACCTATTATAGTACACCCACATTTGGACAGTTAAGGGCAAATTTATTGCCATAAATCGGGCATAAATTGCCAAAAAATATATATATGTGTGTGTGTGTGTGTGTGTGTTGTGTCTTTTGTTGCACTGAATAAACGATTTATCTATCTATCTATATAAATATGATTTCGTCGCCCGCCTTCAGCATCTTGGTAAGATGTTTAAATTGAAAAAAAAAACATTAATAGACTGAAATTCTTCCCATTTGATTACATAATTTAATGAATGGATTAATTAATTTATTAATTCCAGCCGGTATGCATTTAAGCGGAAATTGCAGAGTTATTTACAAAACAAATAGCGTAGAGTCATCTCAACTCCTCTCTCATTTGAATTTGTATATATATTATAAGTATATATTATAGTAAATAGAATGTATGTGTATATAACTTATTTATGTATTTGTGTACTTACCTAGTTTTAATAGATTTTTTTTATCATTGTTCCTCTCATTCAAAGCACCTGCCATCCAATCTCTTCACCACCCTTGGTTGACTGGTAGAGAATGCCTAAGGCATTAAGTCCGCCTTTGTACCTTTTTGTGCGAGAAGTTTAAATAAATAAATAAATAAATTAATCTCTGGAAATCCAAGCTCTGCAGACGATTTATAATGCCACACAATGGAAATAGCAAGCCTATTCTATTTTACACTGCACTATCACAAACTGCCATTGTTTCTAAACGAGGTGATATTCAACTTATAATTGAGGGACATTTGTGTAATGTCCTCGGATAATGTGTGATGTTTACGCATTTTATATGAAAACTCTGTTGGCACTGGTTGGTTGGTACTTATCTTTTCAAAAGCCAAATGAATGCTTTCGAAGTTTCGACATGGGTGTTTAAAAAAAACCGGCTAAGTGCGTGTCAGACTAAGGCCGTTTGTCCATCGCCACGTCAACGGGACGTCAACGAGAACGAGATGACGGCGCCGTAGTAGCGATAGATATATATACCTATATTTTTTTTATTACCTAATGGGCCCACTCTTGACCTAGATCACGCCTGATGGAAAGCGATGGATAAGGTCTATGATGGAACGAGCGTGCCCAGAAGATACCAGTTCACTCTTGCTTTGAAGGCGGACGGGTTATATGTGGAGGGGAACACAGACGCTGGGAGAGAGTTCCACACTTTGGCTGTGCGCATAATAAATGTGGAGGAGAAGCGCTGAGTACGACTGTTCGGGATATCAGCCAAGTGCGGATGGTACCCTGTCAGTAGTACGTTTGTGGTAGTCCGGTAGTAAAAGGGCGATGGTGGAATCAGGTCGTAGAGCTGAAATACAGTTTGTAGAATACCGACAGTCAAGCAACATTACATACGCCCATCAGCTAGGGTTACAGCCTAGCTGATGGGCGTATGTAATGTTGCTAAAATTTACTATGTAATGTTGTTAAAATTTAATATGGCCGCGTGTCCAGTCCACCGCACGTCGTCACTAGGTAGGTATATTATAGAAATAAATACTTAAAATTATATTTCAATTCTACTTGATAAGGAGGAAAATCGACCGTTGCTAATTATATAATAAATAAATATAAAAAGATAATTGACGGAGCATTAAGCTCCGCCAATTATCTTTTCAAATATTCTAGCAGCGGGTTCCAACACAATGGAATCATTTCCCTTTGCCTGTACGTTCCAATGACTGGAAAAAATGTGGTTGGCTTGTTCCGTCAATCTTAATCTACTGTTGGACAAGGACATGCCTCTCCCAAGCTGCACCACAGCAGCTGGATTCCAGCCTTCTCGATCCAGCCTAGACCATTTAACCAAAATTAATTCAATCAATCCCACTCCCAAACCAAACACTGCACAAGTCAATTCAGTTTTAAAAAAAATGGTTTCCACAGTTACATTATTCTAAGCGAACTTCATATTTGCAGTATCGCTTTTACGGTCGTCTCACAACCAACACAGGAAATTAAAGTTCAACCGTTTTAAATCATACTCTCTGATACGATTCTCGGTTGATAGTTACTACAGTGTATGTTTTAGTAGGCATTACTTTTGTCATGTTCAAAAACTCTTGGGTTAATGAATGGTGAACTTCTCGTCATACAAAATGGTTTTATATATCTTGATCATCATTTCCGCCGAAACACACCCACTGCTAGACATAGGCCTCCCCCAAGCACCTCCACTTCGACCGGTTCTGTGCTTTCACAAGGTCATCGGTCCATCTTGTGGGAGGCCTTCCAACGCTACGTCTTCCGGTACGCGTTCGCTTCTACAGAACCTTTCGGCCCCACCGGCCATCTGCTCCGCGAGTAATGTCTGCCCACTGCCACTTGAAATTTTTAATGTATACGTGAATAAAATCGTCCCACTGCCAATCAGAGGCTTCCTCTGCTCGGTATCGCTCATTATAATGAGATAATGAACGCTAATCAATTCGTTACTCACTGCGGATTGGCGATTTCAGACCACATATCTACAATTGAAAGTATACGTTTCCTCCACCGTCCATAATAGATGGTTATACTTACAAATCGTTTGTTTTGTTTAAGTCTAATTGTTTCTCCTAAAGGCAGTTACTGTAAATGGGTCCTTAGGTCTCCTAAGAATGGAAGGGATCGACCCGTTTACAGATATGGGTCCTTAGATCAACGGTGTGCTGTGAAGACTACGCTAAGTTGATGGAGTTTAGAGAGGATTTGTTTTAAGCGACATGGAGAATTAACAGGTTTCTAACAAATACCTAAACATATTTCCAAAGAGAAAGTTACCTTATAACCAGCAATTAAGTCAGTTGCTTACAGTATAATAAGAGGCTTTCACCATTTGTTTGTTCTTCGAAGCGGAAATTGCCCTAACGATATTGCTCCAGCGAACTTTGCAACAAGTTTCTGATCATATTAAACTGTTGTAAGAGATACAAGTGCTTGTGGGAACTTTATCGAGTATATTTTCACCATACGGTGGTCGCACATTCATGCAAGTATTTTCACCGCAGTACTCACTCCTTTGTTACAGTATTCCCTTTGTTTCTTTACTAAAAAACGCTATTGAAACGTGAAGCCGTAGTTAAAATTCGCTTTGTGAATCCTCGTTTTAGTTTGTAAAATCAGAACCAAAAAAAATTCCAACGTTTTAAATGAGACACTGCAGAAAACTCTTATAGTAATTTAATATGCACTTTGTGAATATGAGATAGACAATTAAAATAGTACTTAATCTATTGTCCTAAAGTTATATTATTACAAGCGGGACAATAAAGGTCTAAGTCACAGCGGCACACTTTAAACGGAACAGATCCATCAAAGGATTTACTGTAGTCCCACAGTACCGACACACTGCCACTTGTGCGAGGCTCATGGCTCTCGTTAGTGAGTAGCACAGATTCACAATATATTTGGTCACCCAGCAACACCGCCACCACTGTCATTTGCGCACCTTTATAATCTATTTTACATTTCCACGGAGTAAATGCCATATATAAATGTATCTGCGTAATTTTCACAACAATAGCTTGCTTCGCTCCACTCTTCAGAGTCAATATTTCTTCCGGTTCCACGACCCTGGGGCAGAACTGCGGCCCTGCCATTATGGCCGGGTCCCCGTCGGGATAAATTATGTTATCGTTGCCGCATGATTGCTTCGTGCATTTACTTTTGGTGACGCACCACGTGCAGAAACTTTTTAATATACACGACGAACACGAAGATATTTTCCTGCATTCTTCTTGTTTCGGGTCAGTAACTGGGTCTTCAAAACTAGATGTAACGACTGCCAGAACTAGTAAAGCTGCTATTTTAATTTTACACAACATCTTGAATTTCTGGACCTGGAACAAAAGACAAAACATTAACAACTATGCTTTGTTATATTCCTTACGTTTGCTCATTATACTGTTAAAAGCAGAACAAGAGATGTGATTTCACTATTCATAGGAATAGTTAAACAAAACGACTTACCAGACGCAAACATTAATATGCATTGGCACTTCAATAATGCATAAACTATTATTAATACACAGCGATAATTGCCCGTATAATATGTAAAGGTTAACAGTTACATAGATAAGTATCTACTATACACTCTAATCTATCAGGTCATCAATACAACTGATAAAAGATCACATGAAATTTTCCGACGCATTGTATGTTAAATACTATAAAGCACTTTGTTAATGTGTTTCAAATTATCTTTTATGAAAATCTGAACATTTTCATAAATTACGGTAAAGATAGGTGGCGGTTTTCGGTGTTGAGTGTTTAATAAAAAGCTATATACCTACCGATGTATATGTAGAACATAACACATGATGAAATATTGGCTGGCTTTACAAAGAATTTTAGGACAACGTGAGTGCAAATTTTCGTGGATGAAAAATTATATATAAAATATTCCTAAAATTCTAATTCCGAAGATTCTGATTCTTGAATCACACTAAAAACTAGGGAAATCTATTTGTTATCAGTAAGAAGGAGGAGATGATGGTGAATGTCTTTTCTTCTGATAATGGAAAGAAAAAAAGGAAAGTTTAAGATTTGACCTAAATGGCTATTTCAACTTTACAAAAAATGAGATTGTTTCATACATTTCAGTATATTATTTTCGTGTTCATATTTCTGTTTTATTTAACTTTTATTGCTAGTAAATCTTAGTGTTTTAGTTCAAACTACTCGTAATTTGAGGAAAGTTAGACTATTCCAATACCCAATCAGGCGTTTTATAGTAGGTAAGGTTATTTACCACTTTAAATGGGTTGTAAAAGAAAGTTAGTACTTATTAAATACTACTTCGTGTGCGAAAGGCTTTTACTTCAATTAACCGGCTACTTTAAGAGCGTAGGTAATGTAAACAACTAAATTACCTATTTATACCTGTGTGTTGCAGATACCTCATCATTATTTCAGTCTATATCGCAGTCCACTGCTTATGGTTGCATAACACCCTACCCTCGGCCTTCCGCATCCAGTCTGTCCCAGCCAACTTTTAAAGGTCGTCAGTCGATCTAGCTGGGGAGTGTCTTATCCTACGCTTGCCGATACGCGGTCTGTATTCCGGGACTCGTCTGCTCCACCGGCCATCGGTCCTTCGACAAACATGGCCCCCTGACTGACATTAAAAAATTTTTAAATTGTAAAACTAGTAGCGCCGCGCGGTTACACCCGCGTAAATGTCGATCCCGTGGGAATATCGGGTTAAAAAGCCTATATGTTAATACAGGGTGTCAGCTACCACCATACAAAATTTTATCAAAATTGGTCCAGCTTTCGATCGTGAAGAAGTAATAAACATATAAATACACACACACACACACACACACTCACAAACTTTCGTCTTTATAATGTTAGTGTGATGGGTATGCTCTTGACCTCGATCACGCCTGATGGAAAGCGATGGATGAGGTCTATGTTGTATGCTCCAAAATAATACAGCTAAATGATTGTTATTTCCTGTTGTAGGACAATAACAGATGTAGTATGACATTGTGGCTTATCGGAAAACGATAAGGTGCTTATATGTACTCAACACGTGTTTGGTGCATATGCTAAGCGTGACTACACCAAGTAGCACATTAGTGAATTTTGCAACTTATCTTATAGCTTAAGTTGCAAATGAGTGGTTTAACAGTGTTTGATAAAACTAAGGAGATAAGTAAGGTAAGTATATTACTTACCTTACCTTACCTTACTTACCTTATATCACTCGTTGTTGCTAAAGAATGTATTTTGTTTCTACTTTATTTCTTATGGTTGCATAAAGTCTATTTTGTTACTTAAAGTTGTAAACAGGTTTTAATTGTTACTGATTTAGAAGCAACAGTAGTATTATAAGGCCTTAACATCACTTGTAAGCAACTGTAACATATAAGCGGTAACATACCCTTATTTGGTACTTCTGTTTCCAAATGAGTAGTACAGACGCCAACACATCAAGCTACCCGAAACTGTAAAATTTTCCCAATCAACTTTGAACCTTATGCTTTAGAGATAAAGTTGAAAATCTATTAAAGTTTGAGAGACTGTAGTAACTTGATGTGCTGGCGTCTGTACAATAGAGTAGTATATCTCCTGCCGTGACTAAAGGGATCACTTTGCAGTCTTTTTGGAACCTGACGTGATTGCACCTTTAAGGCCTACTGTACTATAATATGCCACTCCAACGCGTTACTAAGTTTAATAGGGATTCTTGAAAACCAAAAGTAACTATTTCCACTTATTTTAAAACTACTAACGATCTAACAGTTCCAAAAATACATAATTGTTATCTATATTACTTAAGTCAGATCGTCACGCGTCACTCTGTTACAAATAAGTGATTTTTAGATCTTACAGTTCCAAATAGAGAACAAATAAGTGAAAATAATAATTATAAGATCCCTTAAACATCACCATGTTTAGACAATGGAGTCCTTGAAAATGTTTTGTTTTGAACAGTGTTTTATCACAATGACGCATAATCACTGAGTTTTGTTAATTAAATAATGATGTACTTCGACATTATTTTTAGTGTAAAACCATTATGTTAGGTTTTAACAAAAAAAATATTATTATATTATTTTGACAATTGACTTAGCACACTTGGTTTAATTGTTCTTGATCAAATCGAAGGCGCTTCACAAAGAAACCGTACTATAGTTTCACAGTAAAAAAAACGTTCGAAAGGATTTTATGCAATAAATCAACGCTTGCATTATGTGAAGTACACGTGAAGTTTTATACTCACCAAATAGATGTAATCCAAAATTAAAATGGCTGATCACAATACAAATTCAAAGAACTTGACTTATCGCCACTCAAAAGAACTTTGGCGTCTCATTTATCACTCATGACCGAATTGAAACGCCTTATCGTTCAATCAATCGTTCACTGCGCACAACTTACACCCTTAGTTCTAATTGCCACTTAAAGGTGATCGTGAGAACTTCTATAGATTCCATTTGGAACCAAAATTGGGCTGCAATTTTTCTCCCCGTGGTTCTATAATGTTTGCAGAAGGGTTCTCCTCACCCTTATAGAACTTAATCACAGCTTTATATTTCACCCAAGTTTATAAATACATCTGATGTAGAGCTATTTTACCACCCAGTTGTGCTACTTGGGATTTGACCAATAATATAATGTGGGGTTATCACAAGAACTCTGACCTGGAAAACTACGGATTCCTAAGTGTTGTTATACATGATAATTGGACCGATCAGCTGATCTTCTTTGATGGCCGCGCTAATCGATCGACCTATGACGTTAAGCAATGTTGCTGTGTGACTTCTAAGGGCGGATTTCACCAATGAAACTGAACGCGATCAGCAACATCTAAACCGCGTTCAAAAGCAGTCAGTGTCATCAATGTTGTAGAATATTGACACTGACAGCTCTTGAACGCAGTTTAGCTGTGCTGATAGCGTTCAGTGTCATTGGTGAAATTGGCACTTAGTGTTTTGGTATCGAATCGAACCCTTTCGTGTTTTGAAAAGCACTTGTTACAGAACTTAACTGAAATCGGGCTAATAAGAAGCCTATGTTCCTGAATGGTGTCGTCTTTTTAAAAAGTCAGGAAAATTAATAGTTTAGCTAATTGACTACCAACTTAAATTGTTCGTGTATTTATTGCAGGCAATTTGTACGATTCTGCGTTTTACAAATGGCGTCGTCCGTTTAAAAACGCTCGCTGTTTTAAAATATATGCCGAATCTCGAGATCAGGTTTGGTCAGGTTACTTTAAAACCTTTACACAGAAATAGGGGCCCCACGAAGTGGGGCTACGTCGACATAGGCTGCAAGATCGAGCGAAGGGCACGATGCCGTTTGAAAAACTTGGAATCATACAAATTGCCTGCGACATATTCAAATAACTGGCATACTTTGAAAGTTGTATGAAATGATTATAACAAGGCAAATTGACGTTGAGTGACAATTTGATAAATAGATAGTCTCCCTGGGCCCCAATTCACTAAGAAATTATAATGATTTCTTATTTCGAAACCACGTCAATTCCTTACCTAATCACGGCCTCTGCAGTTAACGTATTCTCTAAGGCACAATGAACGAAACCGCGCGAAATCACGCGAAGTTAGCGTGATTTGAACTGTCAAAATACAACGCTTGACAACCGTACGTGGTTTAGGTACATGTGGCAAGATAACGCGGGGAATACTAATTACCATACAAAATTGGGGCCCTGATTCTCTCACTTCAGCCATTTTTTTTGTATTTTGACTTTTAACCTGTTTCCCAGAGCGCTGTACAGTTATAAGTTTCCACGATGGCGCATCAAATGACAAAATGGCGCTTAAAGCTCTTGTACTCAAGTACAAGAGCTTTAAGCGCCTATGCGAAAGGAGGCTATACGTCGAACCACGTCTAACATAACAACAGACCGGAATAAACTGGGGATATATATCGAATGCCACGCACATTCGCAGAACAACTACTGACGTGTGATCAAATATCCTCGATCACTGACGGTAACGTAAGTTACGTTCGTCTCATTTATACAACTTTTTCTCCCATTTGCCGTGACTGTTATTGAACAAAACATGATTGATAGATCGTTTTCCCTGTGGAAGTACTTAGGATAGTTTTCATTTGGTAGGAATGTCGCATTCCTTCTGATAAGCCTGGCATTTCCTTCCGCGTATCGGCATGCGTAGTATGGTATGCTTCGTAGCTAGATGGACCGACGACCCTCAAAAGGCGGCTGGGACAGCTTGCATGCGGAAGGCGCAGGACAGGGTGTAGTGGCGCAGCATGGGAGAGGCCTATTACCAGCAGTGGACTGCGATAGGCTGATTTGATTGATTTGTTCCTTCCGATTATAACCAGACGATCGCTGTCATCACATAAGAAAGTTGGCTCTGGGATCTTCACTGGAATGGAAAGGTTACCCTCTTGGAACGACTAGTGGAGAACAATTTGATTGAATGAATTGATTCTTTTTAATAATTTCTGGGGTTATAATTTGTAAAAACGTGTATCATATATAACCGTACGCAAAATACGCGCATTGACGTGGAGTTGCGGTCGTTGCGGACACCAGCCCGTATTACCTATTACCTATATCATATTTAAATGTGATATTATTTATTGTAGTTTGATTAGATTTTTTAAGATAACAATAGGTACGCTAATTTCCTATTTACTTTATTTATAATGAATGCTACTACTCATATTTTATTAAATTGTTTTGCCCGACAGTTCTCATGGACCCATGTGAACTTACTTATGCAATAAAGATTTGAATTTGTAGAACATAATATTATCAAACCACTAGAATCTCTAGGTCTTTAGTGGTCTATCTGATGGACCATGATCAGTTAAATGGCATACAATTGGAACTTATGCATAGCAGTGGACTGAGCGATGATGATGCTGGGTCCATCAGATTCAAACTATTTTGCATTATAAACTCGAACAACTGTCTCTTTTTCGCGTAGGTACCTATACAATTTCCATATATTCAAAATGCCTGTCTAATAACACAGTTATTCGATCTACATTGCAACATCGTTGTATGAATATTCATCCTTGGCATTTATTAGGTTTCTCTTTACTTGTATAATTCAATCGTACGGCGCAGAGTCTGTTGAAAAAGTAAACAGAGGTCCGGCAGGTAGATAAACTATTCTATCTCCTCAAATAAGAATAATTTATTGACCTGGTTTGGAGTTTCTAGTAGTGTAAATACACCCAGTTGTGACCAAAAAGCGTTGGTTGTAACTCTCATGGTGAAGTTTTGCTACAATTAAGTGAGAGCTAACGACGAAAGTGATATTGTGGTTTTCCAGTGATATTTTAACTTGATTACCTATTTTAATAAAGTCCAACGGTGATATAAAACATCGTGAGGAAATTTGGCATGTCCTAGAACCAAAAATTCTGACATGTGACAACTACTAACCCGCACTGGGCCCGCGTGGTAGATTAAAGCCCACTCCCTCAGACTTGTGTCCCAGCAGTGGGCATTATAAGCTGATTATGCTATGCTTGTGCTAACCAACCAAGGGTAACTTTTTTTTTTGAAGTTGGAAATATGCTTATGCATTCTGCACTACCACGGGGAAATAGTGCAGTTATGTGGGACTCTAGCCTACTAAAACTCCACGGTGTCCTCCTCTGCTGCTTACGGCGGGAACACGGGCACGCGTTAGCACTTATCCGTGAACCAGCCGCGGCTGTCCGTCACCGGACCCTCTGGGGAGTACTCCCCATTACCGGCGCACCAGAACACATAGCACGCCGTCACCACCCCAGGGACTAAACCAGCACACGGGCGCCAGACGACCCCGTGTCTGGGCACACTTGGTCCCCCTGCGACGGCTACAGAGGATAGGGAGAGCGGCCAACGTCAAACACTCCTCCTCCCCTGTAACCCCACCGCATCCGCCATCATACGTAGGGAGTACGAAGGGAGAGCGGCGCACCGCAATACCAGCACTCCTCTCCCGCGGCGGCATCCAACCCTCAGCCGCGATGCCTCCGATACGACATCGCGGCCCGCCTCAGTTGCGATGTCGCCCAAGCGGCACCGCAACCTACTTTTGGCCGCTACGTCGTTGGCTTGTCAGCAAAAACCCTGACGAGCGGCCCCTCCTCGGGTTCCTCTTCGCTTCACCGTGGGTGTCCAAGCCACGGCTACTGAGCCCCCCGCCTCGACAATGCGGGAACCCACCGGGGGGAACCAAGGGTACCTAACCTAACCATGGGGTTTCTTTCCTGTTTTTCTCCAGAGGAATCTACGCTTTGGAAGCAACAACTACTTGAGCTTTCTGACTAACTGACCGCCTTTTTGAAACGGCCGTGTAAAAGGTTTCATTAAAACAAATGCTTACTATACTGCGTTCCAAAACACAAATAGCGGAAGCTGGCCTCGCAGCTGCTGGACTAAAGTGGGACTGGGCTGGCCACTTCTGTCGTATGTATGTTGGAGCAATAATACGCCAAATCCATTACTCAGTGGATCCCAAATGGCAGGAATCGAATGCGGGGCAGGCCTTGAAAGAGATGAGCAGGACTCCTTAACGGATTGGCCAAAATACGCCTTAGACTGAGAAATGTGGAAAAAGATAAGGGAAGCAACACAAAACAAAAAAAAGCATAGCTTTTTTTTTGTTTTTGTGTTTGGGGTTCACGGATGAGTGCTGACGCGTGCTCGTCTTCCCGCCGTAAGCGGCAGAGGAGGACACCGTGGAGTTTTAGTGGGTTAGAGTCCCACATAACTGCACTATCTCCCCGTGGCAGTGCAGTATGCATGAGCATTCCTCCACGATAAAAAAGGTCTTTTTCCTGCAGTAGGATAACACAGGCTTCTAATAATAATAAAATGCTTTCATTTTGAATTTGAAAGTGATAGTTACTAACTTTTACGGGGGGATTGGCTGACTCTATATTTCATTTATCAAAGGCAGAGTGGACAGGTCACGGACATAACACGAGTCGTCAGACAATTCTGCGTTTCGTCCGCATACCGTTCACACTCCGTTGGCTTCGTCCGAACTATCATGAAAGGGGCAAGTACCTGACAAACGTCCGGCCATTGTTCTATTTGTGTAAAATTGTACGTTGCAAGGATCAAATAGCTACCAGGAGCTTTATTAGGAAACCTCAGGCAGATAATTAAAACAGAAAGCGAGATCATAGTTTTTTGTTCTTTCTCTACATGGAAAAAATCTTTCCTTTTTTGGAAGCCACGACGCTAGTCAAAACTAACTAGTTATAAACTAAAATCACCAATTAGTAGCCAAAATGTCACAGCACTAGTATTTCAATGGCACTCCGTACACGACGCAGCCTATCACAAAAGTAAAGTAAGTTGCGATGTGGACTACGGGCGTTGAGGCACTCGCAAACAGGCGCGACGCGACTCAAGTAGAACAATTTCTATGAAAACTTCATGGAAACTGTTCTACCAGAATCGCGTCGCACTGTCGAGTCTTGCCTGTCTACGGGAGCCTGTACAGGTTGGTATAGTAAAGAAAGAAATAGAATATCACAAATTTATTCTTAAGACACATTAATCAGTCACTCCTGGTACATACTATTAACATTAGATTGATCCGAGCACTGGTAGACCGTCACGCACTGCTTAGCGGCTTCATCCCATACCTTCGGATCAGGACACTCACTCCGCGAGTAGTCGCAGCGGACACCCAGGGAGCGAGCCTCGGGTTGCCGGCACGTACGCTCCGACAATGTTGGGTCGAGGCAATCGGCGCTGTATAACACCATGTTGGAAGAACACGGTGGGATACCTGTTTAAATGAAACAGAACACCTGTATACCTCGTTACTTAATACCCCGTTACTTTAACATACTTCGTTGGTCTTAAGGCTTGTACACACAGACGCGACACTACACGCGACACAAAGGCACCGCAAGTCGCAGCAACGAGCGGTGCCTTTGCGTCGCGCGCGATTCGCGTCACGTGTCGCGCCTGTTTGTAGGAGCCTTTATGGTCTTGGGTTCGATTCCCGGGCAATGTATTACTGGGTTTTTCTCGATCTGTGCCCGGTTGATGGCAATAGTCTGACGAAATGTAGGTGTACTACAGGTACAACTCTGCCTAACCCTTTTGGGATTATAAGCGTGATGTTCTGTGCGTTAATGTAACAACTGTAGTCCGTGAAAGGGCATGAAGAGACGTGCTTTGTATAATATTATTTATACATATTATTAATATATTTTATATATTATTTTATATATCCACATTTTGCTAGTTATTTGTAATATGAAAAACTTAAACAATAAAACTGCAGAACAGGGGATCAAACCCAGAAACACGTCCCGATATTTAGTCCCATCAAACATCATAATATTTTGTTCAGAATATATACATGTATATAATTACTGGGGTCCGTGGCTAAATAATAACAGCCAAACAGGTCGATCGATCAGGTTAAGTTACGCTTGCCGCGGTTGGTCTGTGGATGGGTGACCATCTTTACATACCGTGACCTCTCCGTGCCTCATAAAGCACGTTAAGTCGTTGGGCCCGGCTGTCATTCGTAGATCTTTGACAGTCCTTACGGGTAGTCAGAAGCCCGACAGTCTGACAACCAGTCTTACCCAGTAACTGGGTTGTGGAGGTCAGATAGGCATTCGCTCCATGTAAAATACTGGTATTCAGCTGCATCCGGTTAGACTGGAAGCTGACCCCAACTTAGTTGGGTAAAGGCTAAGCAGATGATGATGATGTATATAATTACTGGAATCATTATGTTTGTAATTTCAGTTATAGGCACTCAAAATAATATTAATAAATTAAATTATTATTTAGAGTAAAATGTTTCGTATAGTTTTAAAATTATTAGCTGGATCAAAATATTTACAATTTAAATTATGCAGCTTTATCCAATTTAGTGGAATTTAAAACATTGCGATGTTTTGATAGGACAATAAATATTTTAAAATAACACTCGTAATTGAAAACAACGAAACATTAGTGTCGTAGGTATTTAAATTGTGGTGTGTTGAATAAACTGTGTAAATTTTCAGGTAACAATAAAATTTTACGCTGTGTGTTGAATTTTAAGACTCTTTCAAACAGGCGCGACACGCGTTAAAATCGCCCGCGACACAAAGGCACCGCAAGTCGAGGCAGTCGTAAGGCAAAGGTTGCCTTTGTGTCGCGCTCGATTCGCGTCGTGCGTCGCTCCTGTTTGCAGGAGCCTTTATAAAGAATTATTTTACTAATTACTTTGGAAGTGCGTTAAAAATATTAACAAGCGATGATAGTGTTAACGTTGGATGGACTCCCACAAGGTGGTCCGACAAATAAATTATTATGATTAATATGATCACATAAAATAATAAAGTTTATTGATTCATAAACAAGTGTTACAATATTTAGATATGCCACTGGATCCCGCACTCAGATACCTTGTTCGCAGGATCCAGTCTCTTTCGACAGATAATATGAATTATAAAAGATAAGTTAAATGTACTCACGCCGTTTCCCAAGGAGATAGGAAAAAATTACAGAACGCCACTTGCTGCTATCCTTACATACCTACTCTCATGTGTCCATACACCTACACTTAATAAGCTATGGTAAACATGATTAATTAAGATACAGTTAAAACTTACACGATCCCATTTCATCGTAGGCCTCGCAGTCCTCGCCCCTACAGGTCAAAACACAGGCAAATACAAAAATGGTTACGAATAAATCTTTGTGCGCCATTTTCACGTGAATCCGATAGTTTATTGAAGCGACAAAAAGCGGCAGCGCCGGTATCTGGTCGTTTAGCTGTGACTACGATTAAAATAAATTTTATTTGTTTCTGCAAGTATTCACAGTATCGCCGAAAAGTGCTTGTGAACGGAAAATGTTTAGCTGTTACTCGAGTGGTCCTGATAGTAAGTCCTAAAAACGTCGAAATATGGAGCAGAATTGTTAATCTAAAGAGTTCCGTTATAAACTAAAGAGTTCGGTTGTAAACTAAATAGTTCGCTTATAAACTAAAGAGGTCGGAGAATAATTATTAAAAGAAGCAAATCATAATTGTTTTAACAGCTCCTAATAGATACCGGACTGTTTGTATTTCGTGCGACAGAGATAACGCTCTACGAAGCCGAAATTAGCCGATTGTCTCTTTCCAAAGGTCGATGTGCAATATTTATCGCCGGGTACAGTGCGTGCCACGTAAGAAGAGACTTGACCCCGCCTCCCACGCCTCTTTCCGCCGCCCCTATGACGTCCGGTCCCGTCCCGCACTCAGACCTCATACCGCTAAAGATACCTAAAATCGTGTTCTGCGCATGTCAGACCACGTGGTGTGTCAAGTCTCTTCTTACGTGGCACGCACCGTACTGTAAGCTAGTGGGGATCTTGGCTAAATAATAACAGTCGCACGGGTCGACCGATGGTTAAGCTACACATTGCCGCGGTCGGTTCGTGATGTGTGAGTGACCATTCATTAAATATCGAGACCCCGCCAAACCTCGTAAAGCACGTTAAGCCGTTGGTTCCAGCTGTCATTCGTAGATCTTTGGCAGTCGTTACGGGTAGTCAGAAGAACAAATTTCTGACAACCAGTCATACCAAGGGGTATTGTTACTAAGTAACTAGATTGTGGAAGTCAAAAAGGCAGTCGGTCCATATAAAATACTGGTATTCAGCTCCATCCGGTTAGGCTGGCAGCTTACCCCAACATAGTTGGGAAAAGGTATCATACACCCTTACATTTTGATCGTTTTAATTCTTAAAAGGGGTCATTATACTCATCATTATGAACAACTTTTACTATGGGACCAATCCTGAAATCGTGAAAAAATAAATGTTGCTCCATACATTATGTCGAGTTATGCAAACATAAATGTATGGATCAGCTGATTGTTTTTTCAGATTTCAGGGTTGGTCCCATAGTAAAAGTGGTTCATAATAATGACTACAATGACCCCCTTTAAGGGTTAAAACGATCAAAATGTAAGGGTGTATAGGCAGAACGAGTTCCGTTGTAAACTGAAGAAATCCCTTCGAGACCACGATGCTGTAATGTCCATTTGTCAGAGCTTCTCCTGACAACCAAGTCAATTTATATTAAGAAGACCCTTGATTTTCCAACCCATTTGTTTTTGATCGTTATTTATTAATTTAATTAGAACTGTAGAAACATTTTAATAGATTTCTATTAATAGGTAAGGAGGGAACTGTTATATGTGTATAACTCAAAAGGTTAGCGTAACGAGAAATGAAAAAAAACTGTCGGTTCTGTTTTGTGGCGTATCATTATGTGAGGAACTCGATGTGATATCCAGAACGCACTTGTTATGTTTTCGCTTATCAAAAACTTTAAAATGATTGTAAGTATAATTTATTTTTACTGTCTTCAAGGTAACCAGCACGTGAAAGAAGTAGGTGTGTACCTAATACTTATTGGTACCTACTAATACTTGTCTTTTGGATAAACAATTTATAGTTTTGTTAAAACAATACACTTTCTGTTTAAATGTCTTCAATTTCTCTACATCCGTGGGTGGGCCTGGCACAAAAATGTGCGGAGTAAACGGAACATAAATTCGAACGATTTTAAAATTCAGAAAAATCATTTCTCACATAACATTTACTCAGTTTTAAGACTTTATTGATATTAATAGCATAATGAGCCTATAATGTTCCCACTGCAGCGGCCTCGTCTCGGTGAGAGGGAGTGGACCGTAATCCACTACGCGGGTCCAGTGCGGGTTGGTAAATGTCACATGTGTTCGAATTTTTGGTTCTAGGACTTGCCGGTTTCCGCACGATGTTTTCCTTCACCTTTTTGAGAGCGGTGATGAAATAATTTACACAAAGTCAAGCGCCTTTCTGGGTTCGAACCTACGACCTACAACTCGTAAGTCACGGCCGTTACCAATTAATATCTAAGTGTGATGCTAATTGTGCTTGGCGCTAAATTTTTAACCAAAATGTTAAAAGATAGTTGCATTTTCGTTTGAAAAATTGTTAGAATTAACGCTACGTTCACGTCTTCTGTTTGTGCTAGGGCTTCTGATACTGGGATTGTCTATAAAGAGCACAATAACAGATAGACAATTCTAGGTGTCGAAGCCTAAACAGCGCGCGAAAAAGACCGTTTATCGCACTAGTTGTAATTTCTTGCAAATGAACAGGGGCCAAAGGCTTTTTTTTTTCAGGATGGGTAGTCATCAAATGACCCCTCCCGCTCTGGGTGGAGCGGAAGGGAGTGTCAGACTCTTACTGACTAAAACCCACCCGTGTTCCTTCCTTAGCCCTTTATGTTCCGGGCCAGCGGTAACCCTTTCGGACAATCCCGCTGAAAGGCTTGAAAGTACATTTTATGCTAACTAGAATATATTTCGATTTCTTTTGTAATCCTATAATTACCGTTATATAATTAATATTACATAATATTGAAACTCATTGTGCAATCTTTAACTAATATCTACATTCATCAGCATTAATACATTATGATCTGGTAATTAATTAGTCTCTAATTTTTGTTTAAATACCTTATAATCTTCAAGCTTCTTCTTTTGATCTTCTTCTTTTTTTCTCGTGGTCGCAAGTGCGACTGCTGAGTTGCAACTGCGTCCTGGGTTTGATTCCCGGGTCGAGCAAAGTTTTATTGAGTAAAAATATATTTGCGACCGTAACTAATATGTCTTTACAGAATTAAAATCATTAGAATCAGCTATAAATCTCCATGACGTTATATGTTGAAAAAATTTGATTTTTCTATTTCGTGTAACTTGTTAAGTATCTGGAATAGGGATTTAACATTTTGGTATATGTTTTTTTACTATTTGGTCTAGTATCATATAAAAGGAATACACGATTCAATGAATTTTTATCAATACATAAAATTGCAAAGCTATATCTATTTTTTATTTTTTTCGACATCGTGGCGTAATGCTTAAGAGTTATTCAATGGAATTTACTTTAAACCACAGAGAATTATCATATCAAAGTTTACTCAAAGTAGTTTTAAATTTAATTCATATATTTTGTTAAAAAAGGAGTAAATTCGTTTTGGCACATACGTCCGAGCGCACGCACATTATAGCCATCTCTCTTCTTTTGCGTTTCAAAAGTAATTGTATAAATTTCGCTCGCTTAGTAGATCAGTCGCTACGATTTATATTCGAGGTTAGAATTGGCCTCAAATGTCATGATTTAATGAAATAGTCATTCAATATGGAGAGAGAGTTGAGAGTCATTACAGAGTTGTATTGATGATTTGTTTGTTATAATTTTATTCTAAAAATAAAATTTTTTTTAATCATATTTAAATCATCATACAACCCGAGTGGTAAGTTCCGTTTTTTGGAACGTTCGCATTGTAATCTCAGTCTCAATCTGTCAAAAATACTATAAATTTTCACGTACATTTTTAACAAGTTTTTGACATAGATTGTCGCTGAGATGAGATTACGTCTTGTATTTGAACGTTTTTTATGTACCTGATTTAGCCTTCTGCTTCTGACCTGCAAATTGCAAAAAACTTAAGAAAATTTGAATTTCGCGGCCTACCCTGATGCTTTCGCCTTAATGAACAATTACTGAACAAAATGAATTTAGCAACTATTTCCATCAGCGAAAAAGAAAAATGATAAAACTTTTCCGTTCTATAAAAGTAAAGAATGTCTAGAGTAGTGGTGGCCCAGTGGTAACAGCCCCGACTTACGAGTTACGATCTTGAGTTCGAACCCAGGCAAGCACTTTACTTTATGTATTTCAATTCATTACCACTGCTCTCAAAACGCTTGTGGAAAACATCGTGAGGAAATCGACATGTCCTAGAACCAAAAATTCGAAGACATGTAACATCTACTAACCCGCACTGGGCCCGCGTGGTGGATTATGGCCCACTCCCTCTCACAGAACGGAAGCCTGTTTCCCAGCAGTGGGAACATTATAGGTTGGTTATGGTACTGAACAAAATGTATTTCCTTCAGCGTAAAAGAAAAAAAATTAAAAATTTTCCGCTCTATAAAAGTAAAAAATGGTTATGTTTGGAAACTCTGTACCGTCGAATACCTATATCCATAATCCTGTGTTTTCTGGAAAGCCAATTCTCAGGGCCGGAATTATTTTTCACCTATTTGAACAGTGTATTCGAAAGACAAAAGGGCTTTGTTCAAGGAGTTTCATTTACCGTACACTTTTATTATTTCCGTTGGCTTGAACCACGTGCCCATTGTTAGTTTATTTTGTATTTTTACTAGGACATTATGTTAATGTAACGGTGCCTTTACGAACCATTTCCTGTTCTTGGGTGAGTACATCTGGGAAGATAAAACTGTTTAGCGAAAAATATGGCTGTTTTTACTAATTACGCCGCAAAAACAGTGTTTGGAGCTAATTATGGCGCTAACAGCGTCAAATTAAACTGGAAACTAAATAAGCGAACTATCACATCAACCGATGCCTTATATTCCAACTTTTTGATACTGAACGGTGCACTATTTTACAAAATTATAACTATTAAACAACAAAACAATATCTTTATTAACCCTTCCGCGGCTGACGTCATTTTTTTCGCACCCGGCGCGCATGCACGGAAAATCGCGAAATGCCGGAAAAGTGCGCGGTCATATTAAAATTACGATATCTCCTAAACTCACCGGTCAAAGGGTTATGTGATTTTTAGGTTATGATCGTATTTCTCAGTATTCCCGTTACACGAAGCATAATTATTACTACCACTGTAATCTAGAGATTATAAGGAATAAACCAACATGCATTTCATTACTATACACCACAATTTGTGGTGGGTCTATTCCCCAAACAAAAAAAAATGTCTCCTTTAGGTGAAGTGAGGTATCTTTCAACCATGTTATAGATTGACACTATTGACAGCTGACTTTGCCTTAAGTTTTCACGGTGTTTTTGTTTTAGAGAATAGATCAGCTGCACCTTAACAGCCGAACAAAATTACCTATAAATCTACGAGTATCACCAGTTTGGTATCTGGAGGTAGAAAAACCTACCTATCTCGGGTTTTAACGTCCCAATAATTTATTTCAGTAGCGATCTGTATGATTGATTTGGTTATGATTATACTGGCTACCATCAGTAGCGATCTGTCTGAATATTGTTATTGGGTTCGCCGTTAATAAATATCTACCTACGTAACGGTAATCGGTATGATATTACTAAATGGTAGGTAAGTAGTTAATACTGGAGGAAACATAATTAGATGTTATTTGTTAGTGTTTGTTTCTATTTTAGTAGGTATTTTATCGTTTGTTTGTTATGATTGTTATTTATAGTTATTTTCTCTTGCTTTAGTCAAAGCAAGAGCAAATAACTATAAATAATTATTAGGTTATCACTCGATATCGTAATAATTACATACCTACGTAAATTGGATTACATCACAATTATGGAATTTTAATGAATATAAATATAATAAAATATTTTTTTAGAAAAGTACATAACAGTTTTTTTAGATCATGTTTTCATAACTTTATAAAAATAAAATAACACCATAATTTACCTTTGTACTGGTTCACAATCGTTTAAAGCCTTGGAAATATTCCGATTATATTGAAACCTTGGAAATATTCCGATAAATTATAAACTGTTTTCTTTTCAGTGGTCGTGACGTATGTACAAATCACTAAAATACCTACAATGCCTTTTTAGAAATATGGAGAATGAGAGATAAGTTAGAGTTTTAAAAACCCAAACTCGTTTCACGTATTCTGTTTAGAATTTTTTGTCAAAATTATTTGAGAAAATAAGTAAAACATGTTTTATTTGTGCCTATATGAATATTTACATGGCGACGCAATTTTTTTTTGTAATCGATTTACTTATAATTTTAACAGTAATACCGGCCTTTCCAGTCCCAAGAAAAAGGCCTCTTCTCATATAGATAAGTCATGGACACGCTTGATCGAGACGGGTTAGCGATTTTAGACTTAAGGTACAAGTTCGTAGTTGACCGCAGACAGCAGTAGCAGACGCCGTGTCGCTACGACACTACTGGTTTGTATGTATTTCTACGGAATACCTTCTGCAGCTAGCGACACGTCGCCCGACTACACGTCCCACGACCGCAGACGTCGTGTCGCCCAACTGCAGATCAGTAGTGCCATCGACGCTGGAGCGACAGCACGTTGAATCTTTCTCAATAAATTAGTTTTTCTGATTCCAAGGAAGAAAAACTGATAAACCAGGAGACCCAATATCCTGCACTGTACGATGCATCTCATAAAAACTATATATCTAAAGTATAAACTTGTATAATAAAAAACAAGTCATCGTCGTCTTCTTCCTGTGCTAACAAAAGATACAAAAGGTGCTGCCGTCTGCTGCTGCAGCCATCTGCAGTTGGGATCGAAATCATGGCTGCAGCGACATGACGCTGCCACGTGTCGCTACGACATGTCGCAACGTCACGGCGTCTACGAACGAACTGGTCGGCTACGAACTCGTACCTATAAACAATATGTAATATAATTATCGCAAGACCTCATACACCCGAATTAGAGTATTGAATTAAAAACATAATACAATGACCAAAACTTGTTCTTTTAAAACTATAGTATTTTCCTCTATTAAACTAAATACAAATATAAATTATATTTTTAAATATTAGTTTTAAAAAAATATATAAAAACATTTAAAAATATAAAAAATAGTAGCCCACCGGTATCGGGAACAGGGTCCAAGCTACCGGCGCGGTCAGGGCTCCAGAGAGAGGAAACTCTTAACAATGCGGGCCGTGTCCAGAAGCACCGCTTTCTGGATCAAGCCCTTGATCCAGCTGCCCAACGAGAGCCTCCTCAGGTGTTGGTGTTGGCTCTTGGCTATTAATCCATTGGCTGTCACGACTATCGGTACAATGATCGCCGAGTCCACATCCCACATGTCGACAACCTCGCGAGCCAAGTCAAGATACTTGATTTCTTTATCTTTCTATAGTATTTATTATTACGAACATCGTGTTGACACTAGCATTACTTTATACATTAAAATTGAGTCTCAGCGCCTTGAAATAAGATTTAATTTTTTTGGCTCAATCGCCGTCGGTATGACAAAACACATAATTTTTGAAAAAAATACCTATATTAAAAGTTATTGAAATCGATTCAGTAGTCAATTATGAAAAAACTACTTTGAGGACTTGCGTTTATTATGTTACACTTTGTATAAATATAAGTTCAGGTTTCCTCACGACGTCTTCCTTTACCTATGTCAGAAAAGTCTTAGATAAACTCGGAGAGTAATATATGAATTGAATTACGTAGGTCAGGAAACCCACATTGGTACTTGCCCAGATTTGAACCCAACATCATCTGCTTAGCCTTTTTCCAACTATGTTGGGGTCGGCTTTCAGGTTCCAGTCTACCGGATGCGGCTGAATACTTTAAATGGAGCGACTGCCTATCTGACCACCAGAACCCACTGGGTAACACGATACCGATTGTTATGACTGATTGTCAGACTACTAGATCAAAGATTTACGAACAACCGCCAGGACCAACGGCTTAACGTGATTTCCGAGGCACGGAGGGGTCTTGGATCTTGGTATGCAAAAATGGTCACCCATCCACGGACTGACCTCGGCAAGCGTAGCTTAACCTGATCGATCGACCCATGCTTCTGTAATTTCTTTGCCACATGGCCCCTCTACGTCAATAATCACCTAGTAATCTAAATTAAATACTATATTCCTCACTGTACCACAGTTTGCACTCTCGTAATTCCACTTCACAGTTAGCTATTTGCGTGTAGAGGAACGTAATTCGTGGCCAGATCCGTTGCCTCAGTGGCAATCGCACCGGAATGCAGAATGTAGAGGTACTGTGTGCGAATCTCAGACGTGCCACTAATGTATGTACGTTATCCCAAGTACCACTGTACCACACTATGCATTAGTCTACGACTGATAGATACAGGAAACTATCAAGTGCTAACTTGGCTGGCTAAGTCTAGGTTATCAGTTGTCTTGGCCGCGCAAAGTCCAGGCAAAGTTTTATCTGAAATCAGGAGCCTTCCTTTTCCCAAGTTTGTTGAGGTCGGTTCTCAGTCTGACATACAGAGGTAGGTACATATCGTGTCCTAGTTATTACTGTCATTAAGGTGGCGATGGTGTACTTTGGTGGTGTTGATGGTGTTTTAATGTGTTTTTTTTTGCCGCAATGCCAATAAACGTATTTTTTTTTCGTTCTTTCTTTCATTACAATGTAATAAAAGGGGATCAGACCGGAAAAAATCGATTGTACAACTAGTGCATAAAAGAAGTCATTTTACCCCGAGACGTTTATATCCAATTAGTTTAGGCCAAACGTTTATTTAAAAATATAACATAACATCACGCCTGTAATCCACGAAGGGTTAGGCAGAGGGGTGCCATGTGGCTGTACTACCCACATTTCGCCAGTTATGTTCCAGTCTCATGAAATAGGGGGCGGGCCTATTGCCAACAAACGTATACACATCCAGGCTCCCTGAGAAATTCCCAATGGAAAACACCATTGCCCAACTTCATGCTCAGCAAAATTTAAAAAGTATGCTAGGAGTAGGGTGGGGGTAGGGTAGGGGTAGGGGTAGGGTAGGGTAGGGGTAGGGTAGGGTAGGGGTAGGGTAGGGGTAGGGTAGGGTAGGGTAGGGGTAGGGTAGGGTAGGAGTAGGGTAGGGGTAGGGTAGGAGTAAGATAGGGGTAGGGTAAGAGACACCGCGCGAACGAAGTCGCGCCGGGCAGCTAGTATCAATTAAAACAAATTATTATTAAACCCGAAAACCTTATCACAATTCACAATACAGACAACAATACAGTTGTAGTATCCACACAGTTGTTGACTTCGTACAATTGGCTAAATGAGATCTTCGTCGTAAGCGGATTAAAGGCGTAACTTGTTTAGTAGATACAACTTTATTTACATGAATAAACAATGTGGTTATCGATTATGATTAATAATAATAACTTTAACTCTTAACAATCGCGTGGGCATTCTTAAAGGCTCCTGCAAACAGGGGCGACACGACACGCGACACAAGGGCACCGCAAGTCGCGCAACGAGCGGTGCCTTTTTGTCTCGCGCGATTATATCGCATGTCGCGCCTGTTTGGAGCCTTAAGTCGAGGCCGTTACCACTGGGCCACCACTGCTCTATACCGAATTTGTAATGTAGGTATACACCTCGTGTGTAAATTACAAATTCGGTATATTTGTACACACGTGTCATCATCTGCCTAGCCTTTTCCCAACTATGTTGGGGTCGGCTTCCAGCCTAACCGGATGTAGCTGATTCCAGTCTAACTGGATGCGTACCAGTATTTTACATGGAGCGACTGCCTGTCTGACCACTATAACCCAGTTACAAGGTAATACGATATCCCTTGAAAAGACTGGTTGTCAGACTTTCGGGCTTCTGACTACCCGTAACGACTGTCAAAGAACCACGAATGACAGCCGTGACCAACGACTAAACGTACTTTACGAGGCACGGAGGGCTCTCGGTATGTAAAGATGGTCACCCATCCACATACCAACCGCGGCAAGCGTAGCTTAACCTGATAGGTCGACCTGTGCGGCTGTTATTATTTAGCCACAGGCCCCTCTATTTATACACACATTTATACACACGTGTATAAATTACAAATTCGGCATAGAACCGGTGGCATCTTCCCGCCGCCGCCGCATTGTTTCCGCTAGACCTAACTACTTCCGGCGACAACTTCCTTCACCGCTTTCGGGAAATACGGTGCATTCAAATTACGGTGCGAAATTAATTTGCTTACAGCTTAGCATATTAAATAGAAATTATTAAAAGTGTGGCGCGATTTAAGACCTTACTTTTAAGGATTTAACTTGGAAGCTTGATGAAGGAAGTAATGAAAACGCCTAGGAAATCTTGGAAACGCAGTCTTAAAATAATTTGAAGAAAAAATGTTTCTCACTACCATTTTTTTTATAAGGCTTACGAAAGCTTCTTAATTAAATATATTAGCTTTAAGTATTTTATTTCGGTAAAAAGGGCTTTCTTCCTTATTATTCTGTTTTCCGTACGTTGTTATAAAGTATAAAAAAATATCCCGGAAAATTGTTTGCAGATTAAATCCATATTTTTCCCTATAACAATATGAAAATTATGTTCAAACAAGAACTGTGTGGGTAGAGCATATTTCATATATATTGTGTGTACACATTGTCCCCAAAATCACTTAAAAGCCGTTTACACGTGGGGAAATCCTGAAAAAACATCTGGGATATTTTAATCCTGTACCTACCTTACTTTCGTTTTTTTCGGTACAAAGGGTTGGTCGACCTTCTTCCTTTTGTTTGGTCAGATTACCTTAGTGGGTCCATTAGACTTTTAAGTTACCTTAATGATATTGTACATATATAAGTAGTGAAATAGGTAAGGCATATAGTTTTAGGGTTGTTTAGGAAAAGGTTTCCAAAGCTTATTAATTATAAAAATGGTTTGAAAGACATTACTAGTTTGCTGGGCAAACCAGTGTTACAAACAACCTCGTAAATTGTGGAAAAAGCTGTTTCATGTTATTTTTAGAACATCTTTATTGTGTCGATTTTAAATCTCTTCTTATGTCCTCACGCCACGAGTAGGATTCTATGAAAAATCAAAGCTACATTAACTAGACACTAGACAAATATCCTTTTAAAAGTAACCTTACCACTAAAAGGCACTCCACGATAAATCTTACAAAAATCATCAATCAAAAGTTTTAAAAACCAATCCGCTCGCAGAAATGATTTTTCACATCGGTAAGCAGTTACGACCATTATCAATCACAACGCATTTCGCCGTAAAAACGCCATATGTATCTACAGTTTTCCTTCCCAAGATTCCTTGGGGAGAATCTGGGACGAAAGTGAACAGATATCTCCTGATTCCGCGCCCTGTTTATCCCGTGCCCAAGTGTATTAAATTTATGGTATTAAAAACTGATTTATGCACCGACCAGGCTGAAATATCTGGATGTTACGATTGTCTGTAGTTTTTATTTCGGTGGTTCTGAAAACTGGAGTGGCTTTTTCTGTTGAAACACCAGCATTTTTGTCCGCGCTGTGTTTATATTTAATAACTGGATAAACATTTTGGAAACCGGCCTCATTGATCTAGCGATCGCCAGCATGAATATCGAACATACCGTGGTTCTGAGTTTTGATTGAGCCAGGTTGAAAAATAGTCTTGGACAAAATGTGAATTTACATAAATCATAATGATAAATGATTTTATTTCAGTAAGTAGGTTTGCACAAACACTTTTAAACGTCAATCAAATTTTAAAATCTAGATGAGGTCGGCGTTTCCTATCTGACTAGTCTGAGAAGAAACACCAAAACATACCCAGAGGTCACACTCTCTTTTAAAGTCCAGACATAATCTTGGTCAGATCATGTGAAGACCATAGAATATACTTACATCCTATACAAATAAAAATTTACTATTATATTCTAACGTAACATTATTTTGTGACGGCGCAGGTGATTGGTTACAAAATAATATTAAAAGTAATAAAATTGCTTTTAGTAGGTACCTAAAAGTATGCAAAGCATCAGTCGCTTCATAAAAACATAAAGTTTCAGAAAATTTTCTATTATAGCGGATAATCTAAGGAGGAGGAGATTATTTGAGCTGAGGAAGACAATAAACCTTGCAGTTATTTACTCAAAGTCGCTGTCACTCGTGCTTTGACCCGAACATAACCGATTCCGTATATCCGAACACTCTGGGGTGCCTTTGGCGTCCAGAGAAGATCGTACCAATTAACCGTCTGACACAATCAAACACCAGCGTTGCAGCCTGTGTCCTATCCAATAATATTATTGATCCAGTCTGTCCGGGTCCTCGTATTTGGGTAACTAAATTACGGTCATCTTCTCGGCTGAAATGGGTTTGAGTCTAAAATAATAATGAAAAATAATGGAGTTTTCCAAAGAGTATTTGTGAAAGTATAGGCAGGCCATGCCACGTGACACGTGGTGGTAATGTTCGATAGTTCATAAGATGCATACCTACTAAACCTAGGTGTTCCTGAAAATCATTCACCTTGTCGTTAATGTTCTTCTATTCTACATATACCAGGGACTTGAAAAAGAAATGAATTTCGTTCCGTTACCACTAATGTTATCTTATAACGTTCCAAAATTTGTAACGATACTAATACCTAAAAATATCAATAACGTTAAAAAGAAAAACGTTATAGAATATCATTTTCGTAGAACAATATTATAAGTAACGTTATAGGTATCAGTAACATTAAGCATATATCTGCTTGTAATAACGTTATGGTAAACGTTACAGATTCATTTGTAACGTTATTCTTTATACTTTTTCGTCATCTTTTATGTCATGAGGCTGGCAAAGTTGAGTATCAAAATGAATAACGTCTCGTAATATCGTTATACTAACAACGATATATTGGTCATATTGATAGTAAACAGTTTAAGATTTCGTTCAGTTTGTCAGTATCGTTATAGTCAAGGAATTAATTTTATTACGATGCTGGTGGAACGGTATAAATTATCAGTACTGGAACTACGCGTAACGTTATTTTGAGTAACGTTTCAAGTCCCTGGTATATACTTATCAAGCTACGTAATACTCTTACCTACACGATTGAAGAAGAAAAAAGCTGAGTAACGCATTTCTTCAGCAGATAGAATCGAAGGCGTGACGTCACTGTCTGATTATTAAGCAACGCACTGGCGGTATATAAGGTGGCGGTTTTTTAATTTTTCTTTTATCGGGGAACTTCGAGATTTGAAACTTGCGGGTCAAAAAATAAAATCCCTTGCGGTCTTTTCAGTCTCGACAATTTATTCAAAGTCCCCATTGACATTGTTAATATATTTGTACCTATCTATGTACATAAGTCGTCCAAAATCCTTTTTTGGGTGTTTTAACCTCAGGGGATCAATAGACCCGATAGATGTTTCAGGTGGAAACGAAAATCTGAATGCGTGCAAGTTTATTATAAGTTTTAGGAGTTTCAAAACCCGGAAAAAAAAACGAAGTAATATAAGTTTACTCATGTGTTCACCCGTTCCACGCGGCTTTCATTTGCCAAGCACGTAGGTCGTATTTTTTGTTATTGAGGGCATGCAAATTTCAGTGTGCAATTCAAATTCTCTTTTGACTGACCAGTTTTTGTAACACGAATAAAGGCTCCTATAAACAGGCGCGACATGCGATATAATCGCGCGTGACACAAAGACACTGCTCTTTGCGCGACTTGCGGTGCCTTTGTGTAGCGCGCGTTTTTGTCGCGTGTCGCGCCTGTTTGAAGGAGCCTTAAAAAGTAAATAGAAGACTGAATATAAATCAAAGGCGAATTCCCAAAAGCACTACAGAGAATGAGATCAGTGGAGCCCTAGTGGTAACGATCGCGTCTTACAGTGCGTGCCACGTAAGAAGAGTCTTGACCCCGCCTCCCACGCCTCTTTCCGCCGCCCCTATGACGTCCGGTCCCGTCCCGCACTCAGACCTCATACCGCTAAAGATACCTAAAATCGTTTTCTGCGCATGTCAGACCACGTGGTGTGTCAAGTCTCTTCTTACGTGGCACGCACTGTACGAATTGTAGATCGATATAATCCGGTCTGATCCCCTGACTCCCTCCACCCTTCGATCCCCTACTAGTTCTTCTTCTGTCTTACTCTGTTTTATCGATTTATTCCCGTCTGATCCCGTGAACCCCCCCCTCCTCCACTTTATCTAGGTTACTCTTTTTGACAGGTAGGTAATTTACAGCCAAAAGAAAATAAACGTATCATGTTTTACAAAATTAAATATCGCAGGTTCTAACCTACTTTGCGTAAATTAAACACTTAAAACAAATTTGCGTAATTACACTTTGTGTAAATTATTCCATTAACACGGCTCTCGGAACGGTGAAGGAACATCGTGAAGAAACTGGTATGTTCTAGAAACAAAAATTCGAAGATATGTGACAACTACTAACCCGCACTGGCCCCACGTGATGGATTACGCACAAGCTGCCTCTCACCGAGAGGAGGCCTGTGTCCCAGCAGTGGGAACGTTATAGGCTGATTATGCTACAGAGAATAAGTATTTATGATATTTTTTTTTCAGGATGGGATATCATGACCCCTCCCGCTCTGGGTGGAGCGGAAGGGAGTGTCAGACTCTTACTGACTAAAACCCACCCGTGTTCCTTCCTTCGCCCTTTATGTTCCGGGCCAGCGGTAACCCTTTCGGCCAATCCCGCTGATCCGGCAGGCTTCGGCCCTTGCGGGCCCCTTCGGTTGATGCTGACATCTCTTTAAGGCGCGCGCGGAATACGTATGTGCCGTCCGGCACGGGCCTGGTCCTGCTCGAACAGTGAGCTACCCATTACTCTCCGTCCGCAGGCTCGGACGGGAGACTCTCTCCCTCAGCCGTCCCGCCGCCGCGCCGCCTCCTTCGCTAGCAAGACTGCTTCCTGCATGCTGCTTTACGTAGGCATTATGTAGATGGCCACTTCCAAATTGTTCCTGCTAAAACATTCTAAATTATTAGAAATTCTTGTAAAGTTTCCGTAAGTATCTCCTAGTAGTTAAAATAGTTAAGCGGTCAATCGATAGCGACTGTTAATACACTGGGGTTTCCGAAAACTCAGGGGAAGTAACCACAAAGTTTGGCACCGAGCCACTGCGGAGCGGTTCAAATTGTCTGTTGGCACTAGCGTTTACCTAAATGTTTCTGGACAGATGGAGTTAAGTCTTGTCCTTTGATTAAAATCTTGAGGGATTATGAAAATAGTGTATTATTTGAGCTGCTCTTGCGAAGTAATTATGATGAACATTGTGCTTATAGCCCGTTGTACTCGGCACGGTTTCGTTATGGTAAACGCGGTGAACATAGAAAAACCAGCCAAATGCGAGTCGAACTCGCACACGAAGATATTGTGTATACAACGGGCATAAGGATAATATATTTTAATTTGCATATTTTCGAAAAAAAAATACAGATTTTTAAAGCTTTCATAAAAACTGAGGATCAATCGTACATTGGGACCTATCGCGACACATTCATCACAAGCGAAAGGTTAGATTGGAGTTGATGACTTATGAAATGTCAAGAAGTTGACGATTTAAAACAAATTTTTTATTAGTTATTACAGCCTTGCCAGGCTTGGATTTTAGTTCATAAACTTATCTCTCACGAAGTTCAGATTGTTCCTAAATATACATATTTAAATAGTACATTATGATATAAGTGCGGTAAGTTGAAAATTACAGCCGAGGCGATATTGCTTGCCCGAGCCGTAGGCGAGGGCTAAAAGAAAGCAGAGGCTGTAATTTTCAAACCGCACGTATGTCATACGACGTTTTATAACATATTTGCGAGGAAATAAATAAAACTCGGACTGAATTTGCATATTTGCTTGTTTTCTATATGATGAAATTTTGATACGCTTGTAAGTATCTATCGGTTGATTTTTCGGGAAAGAGGCTTAGAGTAGCCTTTTTCGCTGCCTCTGAGACTTCTGGCGGTGTGGAATTAATAAATTCATCATTACTTGACGACATTTTCAAATAAAAAAAAGTACAGCGAAAAGAAAAAGCGCGCGGAATAGATGCGCGCGCCTTCGCGCTTTTTTTTTTTCAGGCATACATAGGCACAAAACAGCCAGTATTATTAATAAAGTAAATTAATATTTTTGTTTTTGTTACAGATATTAATGGTTGTAATTTATTGTCAAAATTAATTAAATTAAAGAATTAAATGTTTATTTATTATATTTTATCTCCCAAAGTTAACTTTATTCATAAAATGTTGACATCTTTTCTGATATAAAAACTCTTTGCTAAGATTTAAAAAAGTACCGTTCGTTTTGACGGAGCATCTTGATAAACCGTGCGATTTACTTTACATTACCGCACAAGTGCGTAATAAGATACATTACGATACTGAAATTGGTGAAATAAGAGACCCTTTACGAGCAAATATGTTATAAAATAATGAAAAGAAAATTGTATTCCTAAATGATACATTCTGTATATTATGAGACCTGCTTTTCAAGTATTCTCAGTAGGTGGATGCAGTGGCTCGAATATGGTTGTGTTTATGAAGTTACAGCGTGGTGAGGGGCCAGTACACACTTTTGGCGAAACTCCAAATACGTTGTCTTAGGGAGACCGAACAAATATGGACTAAAGTGATAAATTTACTTACGTAAGTACTGAGCAGGAACACGTAAAAGCCAAAATAGGTGAGTAAATCACTGAATCTGATCCTATTTTTACAAATACAAAACATAGACACTATGGCCATATCTCAAAAGATTATGCTTTTGTTCCTTTCCCTTAATTCATCTATACAGAAAAATTGGAAGACAGAAGTATTGACAAACATGACCACAGCTTGACACACAGCTTGCTTGCTTCACAGCTGAGAAAACAGAATACTGAAAAATTTACAAATTTAAAGTTAGATGCAACTAAAACTTAGTCAGTACGAAAGTCAGAACTAAACTAGGAACTGTGTTGGGGTGATAGATAACTTGTCTATGGTAGATAATATGTAACTAGATCAAGCTCCCGACTCAAAAGTTCCACACCGAGAAATGATTGATTATGGCTTCATGAATAGTTAAAGTTACAACTTTGTGTGCGTTCCCATGTGCAGGGTTACCACTGCGTGAGAGTTCGCGTCTAAGAACAATGTAGTTCTCATTGTACTGCAGTGTCTATCTCGTGGCTAAATAATAACAGCCGTACGGGTTTACGCCTGCCGCGGCCAGTTCGTGGATGGGTGACCATCCGTTACATATCGAGATCCCTCCATGCCTCGGAAAGCACGTTAAGCCGTTAGTTCCGGCTGTCATACGCAGATGTTTGAAATTCGTTACGGGTAGTCAGAAGCCCAAAAGTCTTACCAAGTGGTATCGTGTTACCCAGTAACTGGGTTGTGGAGGTCAGATGGGCAGTTGTTCCAAGTAGAATACTGGTATTCAGCTGTATCCCTTTAGACTAGAAGCCGTCTCCAACATAATCGAAAAAGGGCTAGGCAAATTGATTGACTACAGTGTCTATCATGTGTTAAAGTTTCTTCGTCTATCGACCAAGGATAGGAATGATGTAGATTGAACAGGTCTGAATATTGATTTAAGAGTGCCTTCAAACGTACGTCTTGTAATCTATGGTTTGTGGTTCATTTTCCACAAAACGGCTGCAACTTTATCAATACCAAGTTTATTGATAGCCTGAACCTTCAGCAATACTTATTTTACGACCTTGCTTGCTCGTAAACTCGATACAATAGACTGAATGACCCGCACGTAACAAACTTGACACCTTCGCATTCAATATTAAAATCTTATTAACCTCGACAGTTTGATGAAATGGGACAAAGACCTCTAAAATGAAAATAACCTCTTTCGGAGATGAAAACAATTCCATTCAGGTTGCGTTCAAAGCAAAAATGTTTCCGAAACACGAAACTTGATGAATTCGAGCTTGCACAAACTGGAAACAATATTCCGTGAAATACGTTAAATTTTCGCTGTGCGTAAAGGAAATAAATGCTTGGAAGTAAACTTACTTGTGTATAGTATACCTACGTCTACGTTTTGCAAGTCTAATTTAATTACTGATAATACCCGGCGTTCACTACTGCGCGCGTTTTAAAGCATCAGCAATTTGTTTTATACTTTATAAACGTATATAAACATAAAACGTTGACCTGAGCAAAAGACGACGAAATAAAATGTATTATTTTGCTCCTTAAGTGCTGCGGCTTATGCAGTGCATGAGTAAGTACATTGACATGTGAGTTGTGCTGTTTTGTGATGTGTGGAGTTGAGGAAGGTCCTATTTATCGCCACGGCGACGACAGCCGGTTTATTCTGTAAAGATCACCTCACCGTTAAAACTTAGGTGAAGTTATCCCAACTGATGCTAGGGATTAACATTTCACTTCAAGCTTACTTCATCTAAGTTTTCACGGTGAGATTTTTACAGAATAAACCGGCTGAGCACCCGACAAGACAATTACGAGAGACTCCTGGGTTTTGTAGTTTGAGGCGTAACATGTGGTTTTAGTTGGTAATAGTCTAACAGCCTAACTTTGCCTAACAGACTAACATTACTTATTGATGGACTGTGTTCGATATGAGTCTGATACAAATAATGATGAAATTTTCTCAACCAAATGTTGATGATGCGAAGAAGACTCTGTTCAGTGCCATGGCCCAAATCCTAAATATAATCCGTATACTGCAATGACAGTTCCATCATATACTGATGTATAATGGGACTGCCATATGCATTCCGGTAGTAAAAGTCTCGTATAATAAAAAAAAACAGTGGCACTCCGGGAATGCCGACAGAAGTGAAAACAAAACACAAACAGAATACTTTGCCATCACTTACTGACATATCGGATATACATTAAAACTGAGTACATCCCGAGGACAGCCGCACACATCCGAAGCGTTTAATCGTCTTATAAACAAAACACGCGCGGTGTTGCTTACACCCAACGCGCCTAAAGTTTTCATTTCAATAAAGAAAAAACCGGCCAAGTGCGAGTCGGACTCGCGCACCGAGGGTTCCGTACAAACCTGCAAGGTTTACAAAGTTCGTTCATTACGAAAATCGAGTCATAACTATGGTATTTTTATTGCATATGAATTTCAACTTGATAGCTCTACGCGTTCATGAGGAAAAAAGTAATAAGTTTATATTTATTAAAAAAATAAATATATATTTTGTAATGTAACTAAAAATTTAAGGTTTTCGGAATTTTTCCTTTATGTGTGCTATAAAACGTTGCTTCATGCCAAATTTCAAGATTCTAGGTCGACTGGAAGTACCCTTTAGGTTTTGATTCCCTTGCGAGTACTTGCGAGTTTCAAAATATGCAGCTTAAATTGCTGTTTCTTTTGATTGCGTTGACATAGAAGTTTGATTTTGTTACAGCTTAAAGGTATTATAGACCTGAGTATTTGGTATGAATTTCAATTTAATACCTCTACGCGTTTATGAGGAAATGGGTAGTAAGTTTAAAATTATTAAAAAAAAATATATTATGTGATGTAACTAAAAATTTATGGTTTTCGTAATTTTTCCTTTATCTATGCTATAAGACGTTGCTTCGTACCAAATTTCAAGATTCTGAGTTCACGGGAAGCACCCTGTAGGTTTTGATTCCCTTGCAAGTGTCGAAAATTTGCGGCATAAACGGCTGTATCTTTTGATTGCGTTGGCTTAGAAGTTTGATTTTTTCACAGCTTCAAGGGACAGTAGACCTGAGTAATTGATATAAATTTCAGCTTCATACCTCCACGCGTTCCTGAGAAAAAGGGTCTTGACAGACGGACGGACGGACAGACGGACAACAAAGTGATCCTATAAGGGTTCCGTTTTTTCCTTTTGAGGTACGGAACCCTAAAAAAGACTAAAGTCCAACGGAAATTACTCTAGAATCTAAATACTGAAAGGCCTCGATAGATAAGCAAGATTAACACCATTAAACAGCAATCTGGAGCAGCAAATTAAAAAAAATATGAAAATATGATATGGAGCAGTAGTGGCCCAATAGTAACTACCGCGACGTATGAGTTTTAAGGTCGTGGGTTCAAACCCCAGCAGGCACTTTCATTTATGTAAATTGTTTCATCACCTCTGGTCTCAAAACAGTGAAGGAAAATATCAGGGGAAAACCAGCAAGTCCTAGAACTTGAACATCCGAATACATGTGACATCTTCCAACCCGCACTGGGCCCGCGTTGTCAATTACGGCCTACTCCCTCTCACTGAGAGGAGGCCTGTCCCAGCAGTGTGTTTAGCATAATCAGCCTGTAAACTTGGAACATTATAGGCTCATTAATTATCATAAATGATCATTATGTTGGACTTCTGCATTCCTGTGGGAACAGGTCACCGCTATTGTATTGTTAGTTGTTTATATGTCAAAGATATTATTATCATAATTCTTTATGCCATAAGAACAAAATATAATAGAACCGTCACATGATACACAATGAGCCATTGAGTATTTGTGTTCCTTTAAACAAGGGTTATTCCTTTCTGTCAACACACAACCATAGATCATCATGGTAAGGAAGCCGTTGTTCAGAAATGTGACATTGTTAGAACGGTGTCTCTGTCTGATCTTGTTCTTGGAAGAGAAATCCCGAGTATATAAGAGTAAGGTCTCAATGTCGGTCAAAGTTTTCATTTTACCTGACAGTGCACCGGGTGACACGATGATTCTCCAAAGGAAATTGTAACACTTTGCTCAGATCCACTTAATAAATCTTAAGTTCATTCACTGAAATACAACGCACAACCATAACCACTGGATCTAGAAAGTGGTCTAGAAGCACGAAATTTTGCAGAAGGGTTCCTTATATAGAAAAAGTGAACACTAAGGAAGGATTTTTGCAAATTCATCTCTTAGGCTGGCCGTACACGGACAGCTTGAAGCAGCCAGTATCGACTGCTTCAAGCTGCGACTAAATTGCAAACCACAGTCTTCTACGTACACACATACACGGAACCGCTCGAGCAGTCGCGACTGCTTCGGGCTGTCGGCAGCGCGGTGAAATTTCATCGTGCGGTCAAGTAGTCGCCAGGCATACACTGACTGCTCAAGCGGTCGACTACTTTCGCGCAGTTACGTCCGCCCGCGCTCTTCATTCCATGACGCGTGTGTTAAGGCCGGCAATAAAAACCGAAGAGCAGTTGATACCGACTGTAAGCAGGCAGGTATCAAAGGTGTATTATGTTTTCAACACACTATCTAACTAGCATATATCCTGAAGATTAAATTTGACTGCACGAGCAGTCTGTGTATGTTGATCACTGCTTACTGCTGGAGCAGTGCGTGTATGGCCAGCCTTAAAGGGATGAAACTTTAATAGATGAAAGTTTGTGTGCAAGTTTGTCATTTTTGCCGATGGGAAATACCAACGGATTAATCATAAATTATTTTATTTCTGTAAGTAGGTTTGCACCACAGTTTCCACAAACACTTTTACACGTCAATCATATTACCTTATTCTGCCCGTTTGACGAGCAGACTCAATATTTTATAAGTGAGTCGCTGCTGTAGGCTGTCCACCTCGGTGTTAGGCGTGTGGCAGTGATTGATTAGAATAGGAATACTAACAGTAATACTAACACAACTGAGTCATGTTACTTGTTTATTATAGATATTATATTTAAAAAATTGGATGAGGTGGGCGTTTCCTATCTGACTACTCTGAGAAGACTCGTCGTCTTCTTTACATCGTTCTCACATATAACTATAAATTCACATTAATGATGTAACTAATATTTTTGTAAAAATATAATTTGAAAGAGTGTCCATGGAGTTTCTTGCCAGTTCTTCTCCATAGGTAACCTACGCTTTGGAATGGGCAACTAGCTTCATATTTTCTGACTGACCGACTTTTTGACAATTTAAAAGTGCCTGTAAATAGTTTAATTGAAATAAATGCTTTGAGTTTTGAGTTGAGTTTTTGAGTTAAGAAAGCCCGAAACAAACTCAGAGGTCACAGTTGACATGTGACTTGTTATAAAAAATCAAATTTTAAGTAAGATTTTTTGTAGTTTTACTGGTGCAACAATAATTGGAGAGCCAATGAAACTACTTTTCCATTGTAAGGCGGCAGTCGCTTCTTAATGATGATTATGGTCTACCTCCGCCTTGTGCCTGATCTCTCTCCGGATTGCCGTCCCAATGGACTATGAGAGGGAGGGCAGAGGGAGTGCACCTGTGTCTGCGCGCACACTTGAGCACTATAAAATCTCCCGCGCCGAATGCTATTCTCCGTTGCGATTGGCCGCCATGGTGGAAATACGGTCTGGAGGAGTATACTGTCTACCTGGTTACGCTTTAGAAATTATGATGCAGTATTGTTTGCAGGATTACGAGCAGTATTCAGGGTCACATTAAATTTGCTAGCGAAACTTTGCAGTCGTGATGGGTATCGACAATTAAACATCTATACTAATATTATAAAGCTGAAGAGTTTGTTTGTTTGTTTGGTTGAACGCGCTAATCTCTGGAACTACCAGTCGGATTTGAAAAATTCTTTTTGCATTTGATAGCCCAATTCTTGAGGAAGGCTATAGGCTATTTAACATCACGCTATGACCTTTAGGAGCCAAGAAAAAAGAAAAAAAGTCAGAAAGAACGCTAAGCAAAAACGAAGTAATAGCGCGGGCAGGCGATGCGATGCGATGGGTGGGTCGGAGTAACAAGAAATTTCACGCGGACGAAGTCGCGGGCAGAAGCTAGTAATAAAATAAAAATTAAATCATTTTGATGTTTTTTTTTTTGTTAGGGTTAACAACTGCTGATAATGATATTTTGAGAATAAAACCTAAGTATGATATTCAGAGACTGAGCGATATTACTATTTGAAGTGAAAAAAAAACTGTTTTCTTTTGTTATATCATGTTTAGATATCTCTGTGAAGTTTACACAAAAAAAAACAGTTTTTTATACTATATTTCAAGTGACTACATTACTTGCGGTCGAAGACCCCACAAAAAGTCATCAAATTAATTACGTTTAGATATCGATTATCCATCACGTCTGCGGAGTTTCGCTAGCTAATTTAATTTGACCCTGTATACATCGGTAACGGTACGCGTGCCTCAAAGAGATGTCAGCATCAAGGGAAGGGGCCCGCAAGGGCCGAAGCCTGCCGGATCAGCGGGATTGTCCGAAAGGGTTACCGCTGGCCCGGAACATAAAGGGCGAAGGAAGGAACACGGGTGGGTTTTAGTCAGTAAGAGTCTGACACTCCCTTCCGCTCCACCCAGAGCGGGAGAAGTCATTTGATGATTTCCCATCCAGAAAAAAAAAAAAAAAAAAAAAAAAAGCTATAGGAATCGGAAAATAGCCGTGCAGTTTCGTATCTTTTGCTCTTAGTGGTCAACGTGTGTTCGGGTTTCGGATTTCGACGTTCATTACTATGCATTAGACATGACACCGTTGGGTGCGGCGACATAACGGTCCACCGTGCTTCAGTTTTTTACGGCATTAGCACGTTTGTGCTGTTACTTATGCTATATTTTCTGATCAGTTTTTCTGCAATTGATTTATTAGATGGCGAAAATGATGTTCCTCCTTTTCCAGGTGTCTCTAATGCAGTGACTAAACTGAGGAGAGTTTTTATTAAACTGTTTATTCTCTTTCTACGATTTCTTCTGTTTCGTGGGAGCCTACACAGGCACGAATAGCCAGACCTGGAAAAACTAATCACAGGCCATGCAAATATTTGTTCGATTGAACCTGTCTGGCAATGTTTTGGATTGCCTATGACTTGGCCTCTGCGCCATCTTTTCTAAACTGATCACTCATAAATTACTGCCGCGTTCTCTTAAAAATACGTATTGTTCTTCAACATTTTCTCTGTCGTAAGATGCAGAATCACAACCAGTACCTAACTTCAAACAAAAGTGTCAATTTCTACACATATTATAAATAATTAAAGTCGTTTTTCGTGGTGTCAGCCTGTGTGACCGCATCATTCTTATAAATATATTAAAAAAAGAATAAAATTAAAATATAATAATCTTTATTTTGTGTAAATTAAATAATAATATGATTTGCATATAATACTCATGAGACGGTAGAACATGGAAGACTCTTATAATAAAACATCTAAAATACGCATGTTTGCAAACCAACAAATGATTTGACTTGACTCTAAACTATGCAACGGATATTGATGCAGTTTTCACTATAAATTAGAAAAATTATTCCGGAAGATATTTGTGTATAAAGATTAAACTTACAAATCCTAATGTTTTGTAAAGTCACAAAAACCGTGCCAAGCTGGGGCGGGTCGCTAGTATTGTAATAGGTACCTAACATAACTCGAAGACATGTTACACGTACATCACGTCCACACAATACGGCTCCCGACATACCTACCCACTAATATGTCACTGGCCAGCCACGCTCACCGGAACCAGAAGTTATCCCGCATCACGACCACTTCCGGCGACGGACCGTGTGCTTCCTGTTATTCAAATAGACGAGCACTTTGAGCATTTCCACTGGAGGACCATCGATAAATCAATTTGATGGGTTCATCATTTTTCCATGGTGACGGTTATTTTCTGTCAATAACATAGATAACGTTCACACCACTTCAATTAAATCACAACATAAAGACTAAAAAGTAGCAGAGGATGTTAAATGTTGTTATTTGTTGGATGCTGTTGTAGACTTGTTCTATTTTTGTTTTTCCTCTGCGTCATGTTTGCCGCAAATAAACGTATTTTCTTTCTTTTTCTTTTTATGTTCCTACTATTTTAAAAATGAATAAAAACACGAATGTTATCGCTACTTGGATGTGCAATTTTTAGGGCTCCGTACCTTAAAAGGAAAAAACGGAACCCATATAAGATCACTTGTTGTCCGTCTGTCTGTCTGTCAAGACCCTTTATCTCAGGAACGCGTGGAGGTATCGAGTTTAAATTAAAACCATATACTTAAGTGTACAGTCCCTAGAAGCTGTGAAAAAATAAAACACAAAAAATTCTTACATCACAATAGCCCTCAATCTTTGATACAAAATAAGATTATCTGCGCTATTGACTTACTTTAGAGTTTGCTCAAATAAAGTTAAAAAGGCTAAAAAAAACCTACACGCCGACGGTGAAGTAGGCTTTTAAGATGTTTTTAATTTGTTGCCCTTTTTTGTTTCCTAATAATTTTATTTAGAATGTTAGGAAAGGCGTACGTCCAGGCTCTCATACCATTTCATACTCATTATTAATCTTTGGCAGTTTTTAAAGAGGCAAATACGAGAGGTTACGAACAATGTTTGGTCTGTTTGTTTTCTGCAGCTTATTCATAAAAACAGAGTAATCAGCAGCAAGAGCCAATTTGACTTTATTGAACACATTTATGATTTTACAATATTAATATAACATATCATAATCAAGCTTATATCTTAGCATAATTTATATGGTACTAACATTTTTAATAACCTTATCTAAATATAATATTTTTTTTTTAAGATACGTTTTATAAGTTCTTCCATAACAAGTTATACCATAATTAATGACAGAGTCGGCCAGTGCCATATACAACAATCGCAAGGTCCTGTAACGCAATTTGTGCTTTAATATACGCAATTTAGCCATAATAGTCCTAAGCTTAACGCATACATAGCCCACATGTGGGCCCCAGTTAAATTTATGATCAATCTTGAGCCCGAGATAGACATGGTCTTTGACATTTTCGATAGGTTTACAGACACAGACATCCAAGCACACACTTGTGTTCATGGGCCACAACACTTAGTGTTCCTCTACCTTAGCAAGTGTGGTAAATGAATGTACAGGAGTTTGGTTTTTTGGTAATTAATTGATAAACCATGAGCCCATTTACATAGGAGGTCAAACTCACTTTGCATAAACCTCTCCGCAGTACTTAGGTCTCTGTGTGCTGTGATCAGACATGTGTCGTCAGCAAGTTGGTAGACAGAGGCATGCAGGAATAGCTTTTATACATATCACTGACATACAGCTGATACTCAGCCGGTCTGACGATCGATCCCTGGGCCGTGCCATATTCAGTTGGAACTATGTCACTATGAGCGCCCGCTATGCTAACTACGTTGTATCTGTTTAAGTGATAATCTTTGAACCACTCCAACAATGGACCCTGTATACCATAATGCCGCAACTTGGTAAAATGTACATCATAATTTAGCGTATCAAAAGCTTTGCTAAAATCAATCATAATTATTATTACATGCTTTTTGCTGTTTAGATAAAATCATTAATTTCATCTGTAAATTGTGACAACAATTGCGTAGTACTTTTTTTTCTGAAAACCAAATTGTTTATCATGAATTATGCCATAAATTGACAAAAAAAGCCCCCAACATATTTTTCAATAATTTTATGTAAGCAAGAAAATATCGTTATTGATCTGTAGTTGTTTGTATCCGTAAAACTGCCTTTTTTATGTATAGGTCTAATTATACCAATTTTTAATTTAAGGCTCCTGCAAACAGGCGCGACGCGGGACGCGAATCACGCGCGACATAAATGCACCGCTCGTTGCGGGACTTGCGATGCCTTTGTGTCGCGCGCGATTTTATCGCGTGTCGTGCCTGTTTGAAGGAGCCTTTATTTGAATAAACAGACTTTGATATACAGCTATTAATTAGGTGTGGTAGGGCCGGCGTAATTTCATTCGATATAATTATATTTAATGTCTTTAGCTCTAATATTGATCAAATCCCGCGCTTTTATTATCATTGAGGTTTTTTTATAATTTTATTTGTAACTTCTTGATTTATCTTTTTGAATCGAATGGAAAGATTTGGAGAGAGGAAGAATCGGCCGATTGCACACAGACAAAACTTTTTAATATTTTTGTCTTGTCTTTTGCAAACTTGTTTGATATTATTTGAGGTTTCGATTTAAATTATGATAAAATGATGTCGTTAATTGCCTTTACATTTCTGCCTGTAAGTCGGTTAATGATATCCCATACTTTTTCTTATATTCAAAGTTGTTACAAATATTTCGTTTTATATAAGTACTTATTTTTAGCCTTATTTAATAACTTGCTGGTTTTATTTCTGTACTTGTTATAAACCTGTATATTTATTTTATTACTCACATCAGCTTTCCATATTTCTAGGAGCTCGCTTTTTTGTTTGACATATATTTTAATTTATCCGTTATCCATTTACATTCAGAGTGTTTATTTAACCTTATGGTTACTTCGTGTTTACACGTGTCGGAAATTGTCTGAGAAGTGCTACTAATAAAACATTCAATTTCGTTTGGTTCACTCATTTAAAAAAACCGGGGACCAGTCAATTGAGCTAAGTTTCTCTTTCCCTTTATCACGTTTTAATAAAAGTTTGACGTCGCTTTTGTGGGGTAGAACTAGTAATCGCGAGTCCGATAATGAAAATGGTCTGCCATTGCATTTTGTACGACGGCTGTGGAGCCTTATGCCTCCGTCGACGTCACGAACAAATATATGATCTATGCAAGATTTGGACACGCCATTTACAGTTTGTTCTATTCTAGTGAACTGTGTAACGCAGCCTTCTAGCCCCAGCTCATGGAGCAAGTTAAGGTAATGTTGTACAATAGAATCGTTGGAATTGCTAATATTTAAGTTGATGTCACCAATTAAAATACAATTGTTTTTTACTGAAAGTCCGGATAATAGTCTCGATAGTTCACTTATAAACATACTTTTATTTAAATGTAGCGGTCAGTATACAGCACATAATGCTGTTTTATAGCCGTCAAAAGACTCCACTTCTTCAACAATACTCTCAAAGTTCAACACATTCCTCGGTGGTCGCAAGAAGGATATAATTTTATGCACGTAAATAATAATGCCGCCTCCTCTTCTATTGTGATGTAGCTCGTGTGCCTTGAATAATCCTGCAGTTCAAATAACGAGCTTATTGAGCCGTTGATATTAACTTCCTTAATTATAATCAGGTGTACCATCACTGGGCTATTTGAAATAATGTACTCGAGGTGCGAGTGATATTTAACAAAGATCTTATATTAACATGTAACAGTAGTAATTCGTTGTTTTCCGGTCGTATGTCGCAGGTAAAATCGTTCCATGAGTTATGTACAGTATTTAATAAGAATGAATCTGTGTGATTATTAATCATAATAATCAGTTAGCTGACAATTAGATGTACGTAAGTACTTACAATGCCATGAGAAAATGAGGGTTCCGTTGTAGGAAACCAGTCGGTCTCAGGGCATAGTGCCGGGTTAAAGATACTTGTCGTGGGTTCGTTCCCAGCCTGAGGATTTTCTTTTCAGCGGGATTGTCCGAAAGGGTTACCGCTAGCCTGGAACATACATAAAAGGCTAAGGAAGGAACAAGGGTGGGTTTTAGTTAGTAAGAGTCTGACACTGCCTTCCGCTCCACCCAGAGCGGGAGGGTTCATTTGATGATTTCCCATCCTGAAAAAAAAAATGGGTTCCGTTGTGCTACCTATTATTTATTTTGCAGTTCTTTGGCGATTCTTTCGATATCACTGTTTGAACGTACCGTGTAGACTTGTTTGTGCCCATCTTGTTTACGCACCTTAATAAACCCGTGTTTGCACCACACATATTTACACAGCTCCTTGTCTTTTAGCAGGGATTTTGTTTTCCACAGAAGGAACGCTATTGTGGGGCTTAGAGATTCGCGAATAGAAACCTTACCATCACTCTCTTTACCTAAGTCACGAGCAGTCATGATCGTGGTTTTCGACGCCTCGAGCCAACAGTCACGGCCGTTATCACGCAGTGTCACGGTGATTGGCGCTGCAGCCGGCGTAATGACCTTTTAACTTTTGCCCGATGAGCGTTTGTTAGGCTTTTTCTTTCTGTAAACTTTGATGATGTCTTCAGATTTTTGATTAAGCTTTTGGCAAACCGATAGGGCAAGCTGGAGGGAATTTTCGCCCTCTTTTTCATTTACTCCACATCTCTCGATGTTATTGTGGGATAACGCTTGTTCCAATTTATTTATTTTTTGTTCAAGAACATCGTTCTGTAAAGTTATGTTTTTAATCTTGTTTTACAGATCTTTGCATTGATTGTCTACCAGCTTCGCGCGGATTACGACGTCCTTCATGGTTTTTTCGTGGTCATCGATTTTTTTAGAATAAAAATCGAGGGTAGTCTGCAATTCTTGCTTAATTATTTCGCGAGTTTCTTGGCGAAATATCGCAAGGATAGCATCGTAGTCAGGAGCGGTAAACACACCACCTCCTTCCAGGTCTAAATCGTCATCCTCGGCATATAGTAGAATACACGAAATGCGTTTTAGTTTTAAACCAATACAATTGCGGCATTTCCAATCTACTGAGTCCGCAATCGACAATGCAATTAGCTGATTTGTAGTTAGTGAAGAACAAACACTATGTAATCATTTGTTACATTTACTAAACTGCAGTCCTGCATTATTTTTCCGTAACGACTTTGGCACATATAGCACACTTCACCATTGTTGACATTCGCGTACGTGCACCGTAGGTAATTAGGCTAATCAACGACCTCGCGCTCGCGGTGCGCGTGAGCAACTGACATTGGTGCCGTTTTCCTTGTTCACAAACTAAACTAAATTTAAGTTCAGTGATCTTTTTCTTTCTATTTCATTAAGAAAAGGACAGAAGATAAATTTTAATTCAGTCCTGTCAAATTAATCAGCGCCTGACACTACTCCATACAAGTTTAGACGTGATCAAAAACTTGCCTACTAAAATTACGTCAATTTACGTCAGGCGCTGATTAATGTGACAGGACTAAACTAAAATTTATCTTCTGTCCTTTTCTTAATGAAATAGAAAGATAAAGATGCACTGAACTTAAATTTAGTTTAGTTTGTGAACAATCCCAATCGGCACCATTATCATGCTAAGCAAATCCTAAAACAAAACAACGCGGAAGATATATATCTGATTAATTATATCTAATACATCCTCAGTACAATGTTTGGTGACACATGGCAACATCAGAGTGAAGGCATGCATACTAATTAATCAAACTTGGGTACAATAGGCTGCACGTTATTGGAAACAAAACCAGTATAAGCTGGCCTCTCATTCTATTGAAACTCCGTACTACGCCAGGCCAGTTCAAGGTCAAAACGTTACCGTTGACATTCAGATTGGCTATACTGTACCTTCTTCGATTTCGCAAGGCGTCGCCAATTCGCCATATTGATATATATGTGACGATAAGTTTGAACGGCTACAGAACAACTTTTGATGGCATTTCCGTAAGGGGTAAGACGAATGCAAATGGAGCATATTGTGAAGTTAATTCATAAATTTTGTTGAATGGTTATTTGCCAAACATGGCTGACATTTTGTTGTTTGTTGTTAGAAGGCCGAAGCGAGCTCTCATGATTTGCCTGCAATAGCATTAAAAATAAGTAGCTTGAATTCCCTTCCACGTAGAACCGAACAGGCATCTTCTGGGCACGCTTGTTCCATCATAGACCTCATACATCGTTTTCCATCAGGCGGGATCGCGGTCTTGAGCTGGCCAACTTAGCAACAAAAAACAAAAAAATTGTTCTGTAAACGTAAAGTTAAAAATAAAATCTAAAACGTATTTCTAAAGTCATATTTCTTTTCATTACGTAAGTCATCATCATCATCATCATTTCAGCCGAAAGACGTCCACTGCTGGATATAAGCCTGCCCCAAGCACCTCCACTTCGACCGGTTCTGTGCTTCTCGCATCCAACGGGTTCCTGCGGCCTTCACAAGGTCGTCGCTGATTAAGTAAATTAGTATTTTAAAAATTCATGAAAAATTAGAAACCCCTGAAACCTGTTATATAAAAAAACTACGACAATAACGCACAAGAATTCATATCCATAAACAAACACCAAAAACTTCAATACCATATTTCTCATTTAAATATATGTATAACCCTGTATTTCATGGAAACAGTCATACCACAGGTACTTCATTTAATAATTTAAAATACTACATCAAGATACTTCTAAGTATGTATAATACCAAAACAAGAACACTAAAACTTCAAAGAGACTCAAATGAAATAATTACATAGAGCATGTAAAGCAGGGCTAGCATATTGCGGTGCTAAGCATCACAACGGTGAAAATTTCATTAAAATCCCTGCATAAATTTTTTAGTGACGAGAGCGAGGGTAGTTAAAAAATGCTGTTTAGTTTCATACTTGTCTGTAACAGTATGCTGAGATAATACTTTTTGTCTCGCAAATATTTTCAACAAGCTCGCATAGAAATTGTCTTCAATATTTTATTCATATTCTAGCATCTCGCGTAAATGTCTTATTAAAATTTTATCTTCGAGTACATGCTGTTTCAGTAGATAGAGGTTGTCCTTTTCTATCATTTACGTAAAAGGTCACTAAGGGATGATAGCATAGAATGATCTTGCATCAACTGCTGTGCTGCGATCACCAATATGTTACCAAACCGTGGTGGTTTTCGCAAAGAGGTACCTACTTAAAAAAGAGTTTTAGAGGAATTGGAATTGGAATTACACACTAAAACTACCAATATCTTTCAGTTTGACAGTCCAACAACATTAATTGTATTATTTACGTTGTTTAGCAAACATATTGTTCGAACATAATTATCGTCGCTCGCATGACTAAAAGTCCCATCTCATTTTTTGGCTGATTTGGGCTGGGAGAGCTACATTTTTCTATACGTAATTCTTTAAATTTTTCACTAACCGTCGTAGATCTATGTTATTTGGATATCGTAATATAATCATTTTGAAAGGCAACAAAATGTAAAGAATCACGAATGGAAGAGTGTGGTTGTCCTAACTAAATCGGCTAAAAATGAGATAGGACTTTTAGTCATGCGAGCGACGATATTAAGCAATGGATTAACAATATGCTTCAAAATCATTCAGATTGTGATCAATCGTGTGTTAGGCAATTATGGTGATGGTCAGACTGCATAATTACGTTGATGACGGCAAAAAATCTGTTTGAACTGATTCCTCTTTGATTTTGCCAACACGATTCCACATTAGATTATCAAGCTTCATCCTTCTATGATAAAAGTTAACGAACTTTGAATATACGTCTGCCTTTCAGGTCTGGTTAGCCAACCGAAATTGTTACCCAAAAAATGTTCTCGTTCAACCGTTGCAATACAAACCTTATGTGCAAGGCACAAGTTGCATTTTCCTTGAAACAGCCAGAACAATATTATCATTCCGTGTTTTCGACGGTAGCTATTGTGGCTCAGCGAAGATAAAAAAGTCGTTTTAAGCTGTAAATATTATGTTTTACATTAGGGAAATAAAATGGTTCGACATTTTTTCGCCTTGTCATTTCGCCGGCCCTGCGAACGTGGATTTATTTACTGAATCGCTCATAACCGGCCTATAACGTTCCCACTGCTACGATACAGGGTACTCTCTGTGAAAGGGATTAGTCCGTAATCCACCACGCGGGCTCAATACAGGTTAGTAGATGTCACATATTTTTGATGTATTTTTTTTTATAAACTTTGCCCCACACTTGGAATTTCTCCTGCAGTGCGATTCTGTAACCATCACACCATGAAAATTTAGGTGAAGTGAGCGTGGAGTGAGCTGTCAATAGTGTCAATTCCTAGCAAAAACAAACTCACATCACGTAAGTTTTCACGGTGAGATTTTTACACAATCGACCGGCTGTATTGTGGGTGCGTTTACAAACATTTAAACTCACATACACAAACAGCCAGACCCGGAACAACTACTTGTAGGTCATACAAATATTTGTTCCGTGCGGGAATCGAACCCGTGACACGCAGCGCAGCAGTCAATCGCTTAACCACTGCGCCAACCGTCCGTATTGGTTTATGCTTCTATTACCGTTTTGAATGGTCTGTCTGATTTGCTCATTTCTTCTTAATTAAATTAAGTTAAACCAAAGTTGTTAATATAAGCACAAGCCTGTACCTACTGTAATTGAATTCTGAGCCAGTCTGTCTGTACCCAGGTTTAAACCATGGTAAAATTAACTGCCCTCAAACCACCAGTTGCTAAAATTGTTGTGGTAGTATTACCTAGGTACCTACTCATAGAAAAAACTCACTTACCAGTTTGATAGAAAACTCTATCGATCTCGTTTAGTTTCCATTGTTCATTTGGAGACGAACACCTCTACAGCAGTTTATCAAACGCTTTCGCCTCCTTTGTGGTAGGCCAATAGATTTCTCTTTTTTTTTGTTGGTGTTGTCCATTTATTGACGACCACAGCCACAGTGCCACCCTTGTTTTCCGCAAACTGAACGACACCATACATATTTTACAATCCTTCAGTTTTATGTGCTGTGCTGTGATACATAAAGCTTTATTTCGTGTTCGTAAAAGGCTAATGTATGTATAAAACAACATTGCAGTAATAAGCTCTTACATTCGGCAGCTAAGCCTCTGTGAAAGGCTCTTACTTGACTAATTCTCGAACGAAAAGGACGGATTAGGTGTACTCAAGAACCAAGAACATGTGTTATGTTTTATACTTGCTGCGCCCCGCGGTTTCACCCGCAAGTCTCGAGCTCGTGAGAATATTAAAAGTAACCTACAGTACCCGGCGCTAAATATTGCACATCGACCTATTCGATCCTATCGATTTTATACAAAGAATAAAAATAATTATCAAAAGAAGCAAATCATAATTGTTTTAACAGCTCCTAATAGATACCGGACTGTTTGTGTTTCGTGCGACAGAGATAACGCTCTACGAAGCCGAAATTAGCCGATTGTCTCTTTCCAAAGGTCGATGTGCAATATTTATCGCCGGGTACTGTATGTCCTAATCCAGGTCATGGTGTACCCATGCGCCAAATTTCATTCAAATCCGTTCAGCCGTTATCAACAAAGTCATCAACACAACTCTCTAAGACCAAGTAATCCTACTGAATGACTATTTCATGAAATCTTGACATTTTAGGATTATACTCACTTAACAAGTTGTATTACTGATTCTTATGATTATAATTCTATAAATACATATATGTTACGGTCGCGAATCATATTTTTATCAACGTACAACTTAATATTAACCAGCAAATTGCAAATAAATGTATAAAAATTTGAATTTCGCGGGCTACCTTAGCGCAGCTGTAGTTTTGCAAATGGTACAAAAACAAAACTTTGATGAGGAAAGGAGAATCGAGGGAAAGAGAGAACATTCAGTTAAATAATTCCTCTCGGAATTAATAATTTGGTCATGAAGAATAATTTGGTCATATGGAAGCAATCGTTGGTGGTATGTGCAATATGCGCATACGTTAATTTTCAATCAACGATTGTTTTTTCATAAGTGTTTTTTTTTTGAAACGTTACTAGGAATTTCTCCTGTATTGTGAGTGCGTTTACAAACATTTTAACTCACACACACAAACACCCAGACTCCGAACAACTACTTGTTAGTAGGTCATACAAATAATTGTTCCGTGCAGGAATCGAACCCGCGACACGCAGCGCAGCAGTCAATCGCTTAACCACTGTGCCAACCGTGCCGTCACAACATCATGTCCTAGTCGTATGAGTAAAGTTTGTAATTATTAAGTTTTAATTTTTTTAAATATTTTCGGAAACATTTTCTTAAGTAGTTAAGATATTGGTTTTGTAGAATTCATCATAGAGCTTACGAAAGAAAAAAATAATAATAATGTGGGTCGCTGTCGCCGGATACGGTGAAAAGGACTATAAGAACTTATGCAAGCAAACTGAAATCATGAATTCAGGACAAGGTTTTTTTGTTTGTAATAATAGTATCTTCAGTAGGCACTGTTCTTTGCCTTGTCTGATTGAGCTAAATTATTAACAGTTCTACAAATAATCTATACTTTTAGACAATAAAGGCTCCTTCAAACAGGCGCGACACGCGGTAATATCGCGCGTCGCGCCTGTTTGCAGGAGCCTAATCGAATAAATGTGGTAAGTACCTATAGTAAAATCAATACACCACTCTGATGATTTTACTCTGTTTTTTTTTTTAAACTGGGTTTGATATTCAGTCATGGTTGAGTGCGTGACCGACATTTGTAGCATGAAGTAATTATTCACTGAACTTTGAAACATGATACATTTGTGGCATGATATAATGAGCTTTTAAATACAAGTAGTTATAGCTACTGTAAAGCTACTTTGATGTCAAAGTACAATCACAGGGTATCATTTCAGGAATCTTTTCAGGTTAATTATCTACAATTGAGGGGCCCGTTGGTAAATAATAACAGCCGCACAGGTCGAACGATCAGGTTAAGCTTCGCTTGCCGCGGTTAGTCTGTGAATAGGTGACCATCTTTACATACCGAGAGACCTCCGTGCCTCGAAGAGCACGTTAAGCCGTTGGTCTCGGCTGTCATTTGTGGATCATTGACATTCGTAACGGGTAATCAGAAGCCCCAAAGTCTAACAGCCAGTTTTACCAAGGGGTATCGTATTACTCAATAACGAGGTTGTGGAGGTCAGATAGGTAGTCGCTCCATGTAAAATACTGGTAATCTGCATCCGGTTAGACTGGAAGCCGACCCTAACATAATTGGGAAAAGGCTAGGCAGATGATGATGTAATTATCTCCAATTACTTTGCCAGCGACTTCGTCCACGTCATTTTCAGACTTCCCCATACTAACTTAAATTACATACCCTCACATAATCAGCTACATCCAACGGCCTCCTCTCGGTGAAAGAGAATGGGCCGTAATCCACCACGCGGGCCCTGTGAGGGGTGGTAGATATCACATGTCTTCGAATTTTTGGTTTTAGGACATGACGGATTCCTTAAGATGTTTACCTTCACCGGTTTGAGAACAGTGGTGATGAAGTAATTTACGTAAAGTAAAGCGCCTGTCTGGGTTCGAACCTACGACCTACAACTCATAAGTCGCGGCCATAACCACTGGGTCATCACTGCTCTCTTTATTTAATATACAACATAGATGGCGCTGCCGTCAACGTAACATTGAGCTCTTGTCGAAAATTTTAAGAATATTGTTTATAATTAAATATCGAAGTAAATATTATTATCGTGTGAGTCAAAGTGAATTTAACTAACTGCAAAACGTCATCAAGTGTTATCCAAGGAAACAAGGAATAGAGTGATGCAAAGTACGTAATAACAATATAGAACCCAGTGACAGTGCAAAAGAAACAGTTTAAAGTGCAATAAACATCAGACTTATAACTGAACGGACCTTCACACAAATTGTGGGCACAATTACGGAAAAAACTGTTAAAAGTCTACGAAATGGTGAGCTGATTATAAAAATACTTGCTTGTAATAAAAATCTGTGACGGTTTTTTATTCAAAATTTGAATTTACATGTTATTGACAACGAAAAGCGACATCTAACGTCGAGTAGAAGAACAACAAAAAAAACCATCGATCTTGGAGGTAGTTACAATATTTACAAACAAATGGCGGTATCTACACTTCAGCAGTAATTAATATTCAAGAAATCTATCTTAAAATACTGCTATAACCATCACAGATAACTTACTTACCCGTGTCACATGTATGAACGTATGCGTACGTACGCGTATGAACGGATATATACCTCTTGCGGATATCAGCTACACTAATATCGAATGAATGATGCCATCTAGCAATAAGTAGCAAGACATTGAAGATATCGACCTACCATAACGATTCCACATGGTACTGATAGAGAGAGCTTTATTATAATAATTATATGACATTGAAATAATTTGACTTACAACATTTCACAATTTTAATAATAATACGACAATGGAAGAAGAAAATATAACATTTCGTCGACATAAAACCAATGGAAATGACTCACTAGACTTTTCGTTCGAGTCAACAACTACTGAAATTAGAAGATTTAGTTTGCCGGACTTGTCGACTGCATACGACAGTGACATACAAGACTTAAAAGAAGCGATAATAAAGATTAAAAGTGAATTAGAAAGTGCACACACAGAAATAGAAAAACTTAATGAAGAGAACATAACGTTAAAAATTGCTTTAAATAAAGAAAAAAGCAAATCGGAAAATTTACTAAAGATTTGCTCAGACACAAATAGTAAAGGAATAAATACAACAAACAGCAAAAGCAAAAGAAGGAAAAGGATTTCAAGAAACTTGGGTCTATCTTTGAATGAGCAATTAAATAATAGCTACGTAGATCTTGGAATCAGTGAGAGTAGTGAAGTGACAACAGATAGCACCACTAGCTCACAAACTACACAACCCAGATTACCAGATAAAATTAACGAGGTTACCACTGCTTACAATTACACTGAAGATAACAACCAGCAACTAGATGTCGTTACCAGTAACTTATTAGAACCACATCAAGAACAACAACAGCAAAGAATTTGTTTAATAAGTAGTAACAATACAAATAAAGTAATATCTATAGCACAAAGTACATTCCCAGGTCATAATATATGTCACTACATTTCCACAAATTGTGGGATTATACAGCTGCTCGATAACTTAGACCAAAAATTGTTAAGCTACACAAAAAAAGACTACTGTCTTATTTTCATAGGCGAACAAGATTTCAGAAAAACTGACAATTATTTTAATTTAGTTATTAGTATAAGGAACGTATTAATGTCAATTCAACATACTAACTTGTTGCTCTGTTTACCTACATACAAATTTAATGGATACTGTTCTATGTTTAACTCCAGAATAGAAACATTCAGCAATTTACTCTACCGTGATAACTGTACTAATGAGTATGCGATGATATTTGACTCCAATTTGAATCTGACGTATGATGAAAAAATGTTTTATAGACGCCGTGGAGTACTCAATAACTATGGTATGAAGAATATTTTTGACAATCTAAAGTGCTATCTTGACATGTGTGTAAATCAAAATTGCCTCGAAAATGACAAGCTAACAGATTCAGAGAGCTGTAAAACTCTAAGAAAGGAACAGTTTTTTCGTCCATAGTACAGCTAATAAGAGGGAACAGAATACTAAAGTTGAATCTCGTAACATACGACTACTGCACCAAAATATTGCAGGGTTATTGAATAAACTTCCTTTGGTAGAAATATGTTTATCGGAGTTTAATGACAGGCGTGAGGATATCCATATACTATGTTTTTCAGAAACATTTGTTAAAACTAACAATGAAATAAATGTATGTATTAATGACTTTACACTGGCCACTTCATACTCTCGAAATAAGGAAAATAGGGGTGGGGTATGTATTTTAATAAAACATTTCTTAGATTACAAAATACTACAATTATGCAAAGAAATGGCAGTAGAGAAGGTGTTCGAATGCTGTGGAATAGAAATACCACTTTATAACTGTACTATTGTATGTGTTTATAGGACACCTAATTCGAACATTGCAATATTTTTTAATAAACTACAATCTCTATTGCATAAACTAAGCGACGGAAAAAACAAAAAAATAATACTAGCCGGAGATCTTAATATAAATACCCTCACCACAAATAAAAATGCCACCATACTGAATGATATACTAAAAAATTATAACTTATCTCTAAAAATAAACACTCCAACCCGGCATACCTCTTGCATAGACCACATTATTACCAATATACCAGACTCTTCTGGTGAAACATGTGAACTACATCTCTCGGACCATAATACTGCGCAGATTTTAACATTCCCATCAAATACATCAGCAAGTAAAGCTGCTCCGTCGCATTGTTTTATATATAGGAGGAATTATAGCCAAGAATACATTGAAAAATTTAAAGAGTGTCTCTTGAGCCTAACGTTTCACGATATTTATGAAGAAATAGATCCTAATACAGCTTTTGATAATTTTCATGAAATTTTTAGTCTATTTTATATGCTAAATTTTCCTTTGCAAAAAATTAAAGTAAATAATCAAAAACCGACTTTGAAATGGTTAACTAAGGGTATAAGAAAATCGTGCATCTCTAAAAGATACCTAAAATTCAATTATCATAAAAATAAATCCCTGGAAAATAAATTAAAGTATAATAAATATGCTAAACTGTTAAAAAAATGCATTAATTTGTCCAGGAAACAAACGTCTGGCAACTTTATTATGAAAGCAAAAAACAAATGTAGCGCAACTTGGAAATTGATTAAAAATAAATCTAACTGTAGAGATTCACAATATATAGAAGCAATTAAACTAAACGACACTTTGATAGAAGATCCTGAAGAAATAGCAGAGGCTTTCAATAATCACTTTATTGATTCTACGAACATTGATATAACTAATAGTAGGAAAAATAGACCCACGATTAATGCTAATAATGAAGGTAATAGTATATACCTAGAACCCTGTACGCCAAATGAAATAAGCAAAATAATTGCTTCTTTAAATAATACCAACGCTGTGGGATATGATGAGATTTCGACACAAATTATAAAATCGTGTGCTAATATACTGTCACCTATTTTCGCTCATCTGATTAATTTAAGTTTCTTTGAAGAAAAGTATCCTGAAAAATTAAAGTTCTCAGTAGTAAAGCCTTTATACAAAAAAAACAGTAAACATGACTTAAATAATTACCGTCCAATTACCTTAATTCCTATAATTTCAAAAATATATGAAAAAGCAATGTGTAATAGAATTGTCTCATTTATATATAAACACAGTATAATAAGTCCGGAACAAAATGGTTTTCAAAGAGGAAAGTCGACTACACTAGCTTGTTATCAACTTATTAAATCAATTACTGAGAATATAGATAAGAAAATACCGGTCACTGCTATATTTTTTGATATGAGCAAAGCGTTTGACTCTGTAAAACATGACATACTGTTAAAAAAATGTGAGAGTTATGGAATAAGAGGAAAAGCGTTAAATTGGCTCAAAGATTACCTAAGTAATAGACAGCAACGCGTTGAAGTTTTAGGAATTAATATAGATAGAGAAGTGTCAAATTATAAATCTCAGTTCAGGAACAACACATATGGGGTGCCTCAAGGTAGCATTGTGGGGCCGTTGCTCTTTCTTCTATATATAAATGATTTGCCAACAGTAACCAAGAATGAGTGCGTGTTATTTGCAGATGACATTGCACTGGTAATAAATAACGAAACCAAAAATGAACAGCATGAGGACAAAATAAATACTGCCGTAGTAAGCATACTAGAATGGTTTGAACAAAATAATTTATGTGTAAACATCTCCAAAACAAAATATATTAATTTCTGTAATTACAAAATGACAAATAAAACAATGAAAATTATTGGGCGCGGTAATGAACTTGAAGAAGTTGATTATTCAAAATTTTTAGGCATAGTAATTGATAAAAATTGCAATTGGAAAAAACATATAGATAATATATGCAACAGGCTAAACAGCTTTGCATTTGCACTAAGAAACCTTAGGAAAACTGTTGGAATAAATGCCGCTCTACTGGCTTATCATGGTTACGTCTCATCTGTGCTAAGATACGGCTTAATATTATGGGGCAATTCTACGGACAGTGACAGGGCTTTTATTGTGCAAAAAAAGTGCTTACGAGCTGTGTTTGGTGTAGGGCCATTAGAATCGTGCAGGCCCATATTAAAAAAGCATAAATTGTTATCACTGGCATGCTTATATATACTGGATATGGGAGTGTTCGTAAAAAAACACCCTAACCTATTTAATAAAGCCGATAGTGAAAATATGTACAAAATAGGTAAACAATCGAGGGATCCAACCAGATTAGCTATGCCTAGGTGTAGAACAGCATTTTGCCATAAAAACACTAGTCGAATGGCAATAAAGATATTTAATAAGATACCAAAGATATTTAGAGAACTGCCTATGAATATATTTCAAAAAAGACTCCGAACATGGCTTATTGAAAATTGCTTTTATAATATTAATGATTTTTTGAATTATAATATAAATAGGAATATTGCACAACCATGAATACTGTAATTTAATTAATTTTGACATTCTTGTAATTTAATTAGTTTTGACGTTTCTGTAATTCAAATAATTTTGACATTTCTGTAATTTAATCAATTTTGACATTCCTGTAATTTTATTAATTTTGACTTGCCTGTATTATTAATTTGACATTTGTAATTTCTTATCTTATTGACTTTTCTAAAATAATTTTAATGAATATAACTATGAATCATGGCACATCAAAAATTTGCATGCTGAATTTAGTAGGCGGAATATGAAGTACTATGAATTGTATTATGACATCTGTAAGCACCATATTTCATGCAAATAAACGATTATTAAACGATTATTATTATAATACTTTAAGCATAAAAATGTATTGAGGCGGATTTAACACCATTTTTTTTACCGGAAGCCCAATTAAATCATCGATTTTACCTAAATTACGGGTTTTCTAAAACTGTTGATTTATTTGTTATCATTGTCCATATGATTTGTTTGCGTCCGTGGGTGTTAAATCGTATCAGAGTTGACGGCCGGCCTGTTCCCGGACACGCAAATCGCTTTAGCCAAATTAAAATGTTAAATTGATCGGATTATTGAAAATTGTTCATCGACTATTTAATTTGGTTAGCCTGACTCGAATAAGTATAAAAAATCTCGGTCGGTAGTGATTTTATTTAGTTATTTTTTCCTTTATTTAACTAAATACATATAAATTATATTTTGTAATATTAGTATAAAAAAATTATAAAAACACTTAAAAATATAAAAAAATAGTAGCCCACCGGTATCGGGAGCAGGGTCCACGCTACCGGCGCGGCGGTCAGGGCTCCAGAGAGATGAACCTCCTAACAATGCGGGCCGTGTCCAGAAGTACCGCTTTCTGAATCAAGCCCTTGATCCAGCTGCCCAACGAGAGTGTTGGTCGAGGCTCTTTGGCTATTAATCCATTGGCTGTCACGACTATCGGTACAATGATCGCTGAGTCCACATCCCACATGTCGACAACCTCGCGAGCCAAGTCAAGATACTTGATTTGTTTATCTTTCTCGGCTTTCACGAGGTTAGTTATTTTATTATTAATGTACACACAATAAAATAGATACAGAATACGACATATATAAGTAGGTATTGAGTACGACTAGAATCAATTCTATTTGTTGTAATTTCTGACATTCAAAAGTGTCTTTTATGTGTCTATTTGAAATAAATGCTTTGACTTTTGAATTTGCAAAGGTAATACTTATTTCTTCTCCCAGCAGACCTGTGAAAAGAGAAATGAAAAAGAAATAGACAATATAGTGTGTGAGTACAGGAAGAAATTAATATGATTTGTGAAGTCTTCAATTAAATAAAATATTAACTAAACCAACACATATAATGCAAGAAAATAACTACATTATTTATAAATTTAAATAAATACGTAATGCTAAAATATATTAAACATCATATTATTTACCATACCTAGATATAATGATAACAGTCGCTCCATGTAAAATACCGGTATTCAGCTGCATCCGGTTAGACTGGAAGCCGACCCCAACATAGTTGGGAAAAGGCTAGGCAGATGATAATAATAAGTATTAACAATGGACAGTATTGTCAGTTCGTATTTCTGAAAAGCGCCAAAATTAATAGAATTTACCCGAACATTATCAACTTAGTTGAACTATTTTCATTTCAAAGGAATTCTGTTTGATCGAATTCTTGGAATGAGATAGGTAGATTATAATATTCGGTCGACTTAGAATATTACGACGTTTCAAATAATGCTGGAATTTAACAAGAAGTTAGTATGAACTTATGTATTTATTATATAATATTATTTGTACGCAAAATACGCGCATTGACGTGGAGTTGCGGACACCAGCCCGTATTACCTATTACCTATATAATATTATTATATTTATTAATTTATGTTTTTGTTTTTTTACTTGATAGTCAAAGATCCCGAAAAATTAACTTCTAATTAAGTTTAGTCTATGCAGATCGCTGTTACACATGATTGGTGTATACATCACCTTTATGTTTGAATTTAGTGATTTATACATATCAGTTACTAGCTTTTTCCTGCGGCTTCGCCCACATGGAGGTCAGAAGTTATGCCACGGGAACGAACGTAGGTATTCTATGTTAACACTATTATGTTCTAATTTTCATAAAAAAAACAATTTGTTCCAATTTTCATACAAATCCGTTCAGCTGTTTTTTCGTGATTGAGTAACAAACATCTGAACATAGAAATCTCACATCTTTTACCTGTACAGGGTTATTGGTAAAACATTAACAACCTCTTAAGAGGTCATTGTACTCAACATTATGAACAATTGTTACTATGGGACCAAACCTGAAATTGCGAAAAAAAGCGGTTCCTTACATTTTGACGAGTTATACGAACATAAATAAACAGAAGATTTTTTTCGCTCCTTTTTTTTACTAACGTCATAAACAACAACATTTGTTCTATGACTTTTTATAAAACAATAGATACATTTACTAAAAACAAACATTTAAGGGGCCGGCGGAGCATGCGTAGGTCTTACAAACGTAATACCAAAATAATTTGTAAAACAAACATATTCTTAATATAGAGTGTATAGCGACCATTTGAAGTTGAAGCAGAAACTACAGAAAGTCACGAATTAACATCCTGTTTGCCTTCTTGTATACAACTTGTCAAAGACACCGGCTGTAAGTAACAACAATTTATAAGATCACACTAAGCTAATAAACAAAGGGGGCTAATTTCAAAACTAGTTAGTATGATAGTACCCCTTTATGAAACGTCTCCAACTTAGTTTTCCCCAAAGCCGTTAAGCGAAATTCAAAATTTCTTAGGTCTTTTGCAATTTTCAGGTCAGTACCAGGTTGTATGTCGATCTAAATATTTATTTATAGAATTATAATCATAAAAATTATCAATAAATCTCTCTAAGTTCATAAATTACCCTACTGAATGACTATTTCAAGAAATCATAACATTTGAGGTCAATTATAACTTAAGCAGTTGTATTTCCGATTTTAATGATTATAATTCTGTACAGCCACTTGTTGCGGTCGCAAATCATACTTTCATCAACATACAACCGTGCACTGATCTGCAAATTGCAAAAATCGTAAGTAAATTTGAATTTTGCTGGCTACCTGCATCCCCCTTAACTTTAAAAGCTCCTTGAAACAGGCGCGACACGCGATAAAATCGCGCGCGACACAAAGGCACCGCAAGTCACGCAACGAGCGGTGCCTTTGTGTCGCGAGACGCGCCTGTTTGCAGGAGCTTTAATTCATAATAAATTCGTAATCTAACACATGGTACCTACCCGCACCTGTATGTGCGTCTGTACGCGTAACGCGCAAATATAACCGAATACGATATGTTGCGGTAAAATCCAATTTACTTCCTCGCATTCTTGAAATTTAATCTCGCCCTTAGTAAAATAGTAACAGTAACACTTACATACCTATATAGGTATGTAGACAGAAGTAGCTCGGTATTACCTTCTTAATATGTTACCGGAATATGTAGCTAAAAAATATTACACGAAGCCACTAAATAAGCTTAAAGATTTCGTGAAATATTTGCGTGAAAGCCTTTTACATTTATCCAATAATTATATTATTGTCTCACTGCAAGACAAAAGCCCCTTCTCAAACAAAGAAGGTACGAGCATTTATCACCACGCTTGCTCAAAGACAGAACGGGGCCTGCGAGTAATGAAAAATAGGTATTTGAAGAAACTATTGCCGTCGCCTTACCTCAAGTCTGCCCTCGTAGTGTGTGATAGGGACAGCTGCAGCTCAGACCGAAATTATCACAATAATTTTGACGAGATCGACGTGTCGTATTCCCCTTATTTCTCCTCGAAAACTGAGCCGATTCAATTTGTTTTTACATTAACATTTTAAGAAAGAGTATGTTTAGGTTCCTATAATTTTTTCATATATTAAAAACTTTACTAATTTATCTGGTAGTCCTCTAATCACGGCGGCAAAAATAGAGCATTTTTGTAATTTTTAGAGGGTTATATTTTCTTTACTAATTAGTTGGTGAAAAAAGAAAATGACGGGGACGTGTTTACAGCAGACGTTGATTTAATGGAAAAAAAAATGTTCTAGAGGCATTATTCAGGAAGAAAATAGGGTAATACATTTGTATGGGGAATCCCTCTTAACGTCGTATAAGTCCGTTTCCTCACAATGTTTTCCTTCATCGATGGCTGTACTATCCAACTTCTGCGTATCTCGACATGCTTGCAATAACGTCACCGAACTAAGAAAACCAATCTACCTTTTAGTCTCTCAATAATTAAATATTTCAGTACATCAAAGTAAAGAAAAGAAAGATGATATTCCTAGATACTTTAAAAGGTTTTCATCCCCAAGATAAGCTCCCTTTTTGACCAAAAACGTTGCTCAACGACCCGTGAAATTTCAGTTACCTCGCTGGCTACGAAAACCCAGAGATCCTTTGATTTCTTTCCACACGAACGACTAGGAAAGAATGTTGAACCGCAGCATCATTTGTGAAAATATCTAAAAGCCACAAGAAGTAAATAAAGCAGGCGATAAGTACTCACTCAGTAGGTACCTTTAATCTTGAGGTTGTTGATGCGAACGTGATTTTATTTGTGCTCAACTTTTCCGTTTCAAATGTTAAATTGATTTCTTTGATTTTCGGCAAACACGTCACTTGATTTGGTGGTTTCCTGGTAAAGAATAACTAACAAATGTTGTTGTTTTGGTACTGTGGAGGTTATACCTACATATTTCGTGCTTACATGCAACTTTCGCGAGTCCGTTAAAAGTTAATAGTAAATATACGAGACAAACATTGATTTATAGAGAATAGCAGAAAAAACAGTAGGAGTCGGATTAGCTGACAAGCGAAGTCATATTATAGAAAATTGGTTCATTAGCTTTTGAGAAAATCACAGACATACAAACAAACATACATACATACAGGTCGAATACAGAACCTCCTTTTTTGAAGTCGTTTAAAAAATATAAAAATGTATTAAAAGTAGAACCATTCTTAGAAATAATTATGAAAGTTTCGACATTGCCTCGTTTACCATTGTACTGCGAGCTTGTAAAGGGTTCACAGTACCATGTGTCTATCCGTAAAGGCTCCTGCAAACAGGCGCGACACGCGATATAATCGCGCGCGACACAAAGGCACCGCTCGTTACGCGACTTGCGGTGCCTTTGTTTCGCGTGTCGTGTCGCGCCTGTTTGAAGGAGCCTTAAATGTTGTTCGTAAGGCAATGAAATTATTTACGTACCTTACGAGACGTTTTACTTACCAATAACAGTCCGAACCTTTCAGGAACGGAGCACGCCATCAAAGCCAAGTACCAAAACTAATTACTAGCATATTGTTTCAAATCACTTCAGTAGATTGCCCTTAGATTCAGGTTAACCGTTTCCTGGATTTGATACTTTACTAGCGGACCTGTTATGGTAACTACTCGGGAGGGTAAGACTAGGGTAAAACCGGTAACCGCAATCTAACCTCGAAACCCTTAATTTAGTTGGAAACAAGAGAGACATTTAGAATGATTTTGATCCTTTAAATGTACATATCATGTTATAGTTGAAATCACAGGTTTGTTAGAAAAGGTACAGTGGAATAACAATAGGTAATTGGGTTCATGTTTATAAATCAGCGAAGGCCTCGCTGCTACATGCTCTAGTTAAACTAGTTCATTTGGTTAATACACACAACTATAAATCCAGGTCCGTTGGTTAATTTTATTGTCACTTATTCAGTGAAGAATAAATGTCTTTTTTTAACCAACTTCAAAAAAGGAGGAGGTTCTCAATTCGGATGTTTATATATATAGTACTTATATATTTTTATGTATTTTCGGGCATAACTCCATCATATATAAACGGATTTGCTATTTTTTTTTTGTTTGAAAGAGGTTTATTCCGAAATGGTCCCATTTAAATTTCGTAAAGATCTGATGATGAGTTTCCGATACAAACAACGAAACTCTTCAATATATGCCAGCAAATCAACCCCGATTGCTGCTATAGCATGTGTATGCATTATTTTCGCAATCACACAACATAACTTCACGCCTGTACCCTTTAAAGGGGTAGGCGGATGTGTTCAATAACTTCATGTCACTGATATTCACATAGCAATTAGCAAGCATTTAGTGTTATATGAATTTGTTTGGCGTAGTTATGTACAACTAAAAAGTGAAGAAAAAAACAACCGACTTCCAAAAAAAAACACTACAAAGTGAAAAATAACTTTAATTTCGAAAGTCGGTGTCAAAAATCGAAAATACAGAACCAACGACACCGACTTCCGAAAATAAAGTTATTTTTCACTTTGTAGTGTTTTTTTTTGAAGTCGGTTGTTTTTTTTTTGTAAAAAAGTTTTTGTATGTCGGCGTGCGGCTTATAGGATTGCATAATTATCTTGCCCTTAGCATAATAGCATAATTAGCCTATAATGTTCCCACTACTGGGACACCTCCTACTGAGAAGCCTCCTCTCAGTGAGAAGGAGTGGGCCGTAGTCCTGCCCTTATCCCAATTTTGTTAGGGTCGGCGCAACATGTGATTTCAATACTCAGTACTCAATACTCAATACTTTATTGCATTCCATAAATGTGTACATAATAAATGATAGTTGGTATTTTAAAACAATTCGATTCAATTAAATTTTCTTCCATACTTCTTTATTAGTCGTCATCACGATAGTCACCCTCTTTCTAACCATACCATCGTTCACACAGTCCATCCATCGTTTCTTTGGTCTTCTCCTATGTCTTTCTACGTGCTAATTACCTATAGGTACATCAACCAATCCGTCTAACAATCGTGGAGATATTGGTTGGTAGATATAATTTTTGCAGAATCCATTTTATTTTTTCTTGTGTCTGTAAGCTACACAAAGGGCTTTTAAGGCGTGGCATACCTACTGTCCGCCATTTTGATTTTTATTCAAAATGGCGGCCACGCATGAAACCAATATAAATTGATCATAACCTATTAAGTTTTCGGTTTGCATTGATGTCAGCTATTGATTCATATATTTATATAGGTTACACGCGTGGCCGCCATTTTGAATAAAAAAACGAAATGGTGAACTGTAGTTATGACTAGGCTACATATAAAAATCATCAATCCCCTTTTTTTTGCATGCGGTTACTGAACCCGCAACCCGTAGCGACCATAGCAATAAAACCAACTGTACCAACACAAGTACGAGTATTATTTATCGATTCAAGAAAGTACCAAAAAGTCATTTTGGTAAGTTTTGTAGTTCGTGTTGATTGTTATGTGTTCAAAACTTATGTTTATTATACACACGTGATAAACTTTTATCATTAACAATAACAGTATAGAACGTTGTTTCAATACACCTATATTTGATGTGCTTAATTCTGAAGCAAGTACAGTGCATAGGTATCTAGATTATAATATAGATCGGTAGCAAGTTTCCATATTAACAAAGGCAATAATCTAGAGTCCTGATACCTCAGTACGTTTAGTAAAAAAACTGGCCAAGTGTGAGTCGGACTCGCACACGAATGGTTCTGTACCACAAGGCAAAAACGCCGAAAAAAAAAACACGTTTGTTGTATGGGAGCCCCACTTAAATAATTATTTATTTTATTCTGGTCTTCGTATTTGTATACATACATCATCTTTGAAATTTTCAACTGTATAGCTATCACGGTTTATGAGATACAGCCTGGTGACAGACGGACAGACGGACAGTGGAGCCTTAGTTTTCCCTTTGGGTACGGAACCCTTATATGATCACTCCGTTGTCCGTCCGTCCGTTTGACAGTCTGTCAAGACCCTTTTTCTAAGGAACGCCTGGAGGTATCAAGTTGAAATTAATATTAAATACGTAGGTCTACCTACGGTCCCTTGTTGGAGCTCTAAACAAAACAAGCTTCAAAGCAAATACTCGCAAGTAAATAAAAACCTAAGGGTAAGTATATCCTTCCCGTTGACCTAGAATCATGAAAGAGAAGAAACAAGGCACAAGTTAAAGAAAAAGTCCGAATACCTCATAAATATAAAAAAATAGTCTTAACAATTTTTTTCGATTAATTCGATTCTAGTTTCGAATGGTATTCCCATATTTTACCATGACAATGGCTTGTGACGCAACTTTCTATTCAACATACTTAACCACGGTTCTATATATCTACTTTCCTATAAAAGCAGAGTATTCTTTAGAAATAAGCATCAACTTGGAAGGTATGTATTTTTCTGTTCTTTTCTTAGTGTCTGTTTGTATATAGCATAATCAGCCGACAATGTTCCCACTGCTGGGGCACAGGCCTTGGTGAGAGGGAGTGGGCCGTTATCCACAACGCGGGCCCAATGCGGTTTGGTAGATGTCACATGTCTTCGAATTTTTCCTTCTAGAACATGCCATGTGGTTTCTTCACGATGTTTTCCTTCATCGTTTTGAGAGCAGTGATGATGTAATAATTTACACTAAGTAAAGCACCTGACTGGGTTCAAACCTACGACCTACAACCCGTAAGTCGCAGCCGTTTCCACTGGGCCATGGCACTGTTGCTCTATCTGTTTATTTATGTATGTACACATTCGGGGAATACAAGTGTGATGACGGCTTTATCCACCGAATGGGTGCCAGAGGCATCCTCATTTACGTGTTCCACGCGCGCCTCAAAGAGATGTCAGCATCAACCGAAGGGGCCCGTCAGGGCCGAAGCCTGCCTGGTCAGCGGGATTGTCCGAAAGGGTTACCGCTGGCCCGGAACATAAAGGCCTAAGGAAGGAACATGGGTGGGTTTTAGTCAGTAAGAGTCTGACACTCGTTTCCGCTCCACCCAGAGCGAGAGGGATCTTTGATGATTTCCCATCCTGAAAAAAAGGCATCCTCATTTTGTTAGCTGTATTGTAGGTCTTTGCAGGTAGGCACAAATCGTATGTAACATCGATTATATGACCGTTGTTCTGAATCTGGGAGCAAGAGATCTTTGCGTGCCAAGAACCATATTAAATGTTCTGTCAACGTAACTATTTATTTATGTATATTACATATAAGTTGAAACTTGTACAATGGCAAAATTTTCCTGGCTGCTACCCAACTTGGGTTCCAAGTGAATCCTCTTTTCATGCTATTACGGCACCAAGCTTATGTACGGAGGTACAGTTGTCTGAAAGTTGTAGTAAGTACCTACCTATATAGTAGAGCAGCTTAGGTTGTATTATATTAGTGGCTAATTAAAAGTTAGTAAAAATACCATTTTGATCTAAAAGCATAGCGGGACCATCTATTTCCATCAGGATTCAAGTACGTTTATCAAAAATATTCAAGAGAAACAAAGCCATTTCATGATTAACGACCACTTAATCTCGCATTTTCTTTTTTGTACGCCTGATCTCTAACCCCAGTCGTGTCGGATTGCCGTTCCATCGGACTATGAGAGTAAAGGAATAGAGGGTGCACCTGTATTTACACACACACTTGTGCATTATAAAATCTCCTGCGTACCTGGCTAATCTCCGTTGAGATTAACCACTGTGACTGAAATCGGTTGGGAGGCTATTATTACACTTTATCTACTTCCATCCCAAAACTAACGTGTTTAATGATACAATTAATTGATAACCTAATACCTACATAAGTTTAAAAGATAAACCAACAATATTTTTCCTTAAAAAAACAAATGTAGTAATGCTATATATAAAAACGTAGAGCAATCCATCTTTCTTTTAGCATGAGTAATGTTCTGAAAAAACAGTTTTTGAGCGAATAACTAGATGAAAGTAGAGAGCTTAAAATGTCTGTGGTTATGATAGATGTCGTCGTTAAGTATGGTAGCTGCTATTCGCGGTAATATTTATTTTGTTTGATTGAATTTGGAATAAAAATAATCATTGGTTTGACGAAATGTTTGGTGCAATAACACTGTTTCAGTATCCTGACAACCTGGTACTTTATGCAGATATTGTGTATTCTGCGAAGGAATGGAAAACTTTGGCGAAAACTGTGCTTCCAGATAGGAATAGGTTACTCGTAGGTAATCGTGTACATACCATTGTTAACCGCTAAAACACTCAATCTCAATCTGAATATTTTGAAGGATATTGCCAATCTGAAAAATATGTCGGCTCAGCAAATAACGCAATGAATGTTGTTGAACTATCAAAACTGATAGTGTTTAAAAAAAGAAATGAGTTAGTTTGAAAATATCAGAAAAAAAGTTAACCGGATCTTTTCAAAAGGATGTGATAGGCTATAAATATATGCAAACAGGACAAAATAAACGGCACACATAAACATAGCTTACAATCTAACGGACAGATAGGTAGGTCGTGGGTCGAAATGTATAGTATGTTGCCCTTTGTGTAGCTAAACAAATGCAAATTGCATGAGATGAGATACTAACGCCGCTGGCCCATAGAAGCAAACAAACAATGTGATAGTCCAACCGTTTTCTTTTCGTGCCACCGACCGCGACCCCGGGTCGAAACTCGCGTCCTCATGAATTTTAGGTACGTGACTAAAGTTATTTTGGGAGAAATATCGCTCGCCTTTGATATTATGTTCTGTTAATTCGAAGTAGACTTTTGAAGCAGTTTTTACTGAAAATTTTAGTACTGCAGTTATGTGAATAAATAGTAATTACGTACTGACGTTGAAGTTGAAGACTCAACGTGTACTCCTACCTACTTTATTTTTGATTAGATAACCTCATAACTTTATCCTCGTGGTTTTCTATATATTAATAAATTTATTTATTTTAATAACTAGCTGTGTCCGCAACCCGTTGCGTGCCTGTCAGAAAACAAATTGGATTTCGTAAGGTTTATTTTTTTTGCGCGGTACCCAAATTTTTTTCTACTATTTTTAAAAAAATGTTGTCTGTCTGACATAAACAAAATAAAACAGTTTTTTTTTTATTAGAAGTAACGTATATATTTTCATATGCATTTAGTAATATAGGTAACCGCTGATAACTAATTTGTTATTTAAATAAAACAGAAGTTGTCTCTAATAAAAAAGAACGTTTGTGTACATGGCTTAGTTTGTTTAGCAAATTGAAGGTTCTGTTTAGAAAAGCTTATAAAATAAAGTTAATTCGTACTAATAAAAGATGTGTTTATTTAGTAAAATGGGTGATGTTTTTTTAACCTTGAGGTGACTTTATGATCATTAAATATTAACTACGCTATTACAAAGAGCGCGCCAGACAGTAAGGACAGTACACACAAGTTTTTCTAGCAGTGTAAAATTACGGTTTCTTCGCCGTGTGTAGTAGGCACGGTCGTCAGTGTTTTATGGATCACTATGGAAGCTTGTAGACAGGCACGTTTTTTCTATGGCGCGGTTTATGCGCCATACCGTAAAGAAATCGTTTCGTGTACAAAGGGTCTTTCTCTCACAGAACGAGATTTGCATAGGGAAAAATAGGCCTGCTTCAGACAGACATTAGATAAGACACCAGAATGCCAAAAATAGTACTGTTTTGTTTTGCCAAAGCTACTCATGTTTTTCTCTCAAGTTCGCTGTTAAACTTCAGTGAATTTACTAAGTGCAGATCGTGCCGAATACAAACTCGAAGTTCGACAGACTGCACTTAGTATTATGTATCTACTTCAAACTACAATTAGAGACTCGTATCCCGAGGTCAAGACTTCGTAAATACCGACTTGCTGTCAGAAGGTACTTTACGATTTGGACCCTACTTCAGAAAGGGGCGGCTTGAAATCTTCCTGAAATGGAATCACGAAGTCTCGGTCAGGCTCGTCACCCTAATTTACGTAACACACTTTCAATTAAAATCTGATGGTTTTGAAGGAAATTGCTAATCCATTTCTGCATAAGTTTGAAAAGTTCGTCTGCAACAATGTAAATTACGCAATGAATGTGACTGAACTGTCAAATTGGAAAGCATTGCGAAAGATTGCCATTTTTTGGGGGACACCGCTGGGTTCCCTGAGGCAAGTAATATGGGTTTTTTAGTACAAAAGTTCTTGGAAATGCGTTATTACAATCAAAGAGACTACGTCCCTTTGTAGTTCAGTTATTGTTGTTCAATTTAATTGTACTGTCATGGGCACTGTGGAGTGTCTATGGTTTTGGTAGTCTGTATTTTTATGTAGCACGAGTTTATTTAGTTGTGTCGTAGTAGGCAGACGTTATACCCTCATAAAATAATACAAATAATACTAAAAGGTAAGATAGTAGCTATGCAAATGTTATGTTAACTTCGGTTTTAAGGTAAATAAATAAATAAAGCCTTTCAGGGTTTTAGTGTTCTTTGAGAGTTGACATAACAAAATAATGACCAATCTCAGACATTTTTTTTTTCTGAATTGGCCCGCTTTGACCTCTATCACGCCTGATGGAAAGCGATGGATGAGGTCTATGATAAAACGAGCGTGAGGTCTATGATGAAGCGACAATGCATCAGTAATCTTGAAGTCCCATTTTTTAAGAGAAAGAAGAGCTTCATTATTTATTTATAAACTAAAATAAATGAATATATGCATTTATATGTGCGGAATTCGTGACCGCGTGGGCGAATAATACACTGAAGTGAGTTGTAAATAAGTAACGATTAATTTATTACGATATCAAGTAACTAAAGCTAGCAGTTACACTTGACACGAAAAAGTAAAATTAAAGAAGGTTACATGAATGGTAAAACTACTAGAAACACGAAGCTCGCCGTAAACTATTACGGCGAGCTTCGGCGAGTAAAATATGATCGGGGGTCAGAGAGGACCTCGCACGATCGTAGTTCAGCACAGACTGAAGCTCCGAACCAAAAACTCTCCCAAATCTGCCGTTCACTAAACAAAGGACGCGGCAAATCCACATCTGCAGTTCCTAAACAAAGGAAGCGGCAAAACGATTGCCTTTTAAAAGTATAATAAAACACGAGAAATACAAATGGGTACAATACAAGACAACTAAAAATAACAGAACAATGAACTTTAACTATAAATAGCAAATGGGTACAATACAAGATAACTAAACATAATAGGACAATGAAGAACCTTAACTAAAAGTAAAGAATCATGAAAGACAATAGTACCTATAACTTAAATCGCTTGCAGATGTTCAACGGGGGAAAAACACAAAAATGAAACTTTCTAAAAATAATTACAATAAGTTTCTCTATAAAAATATTACATTCTTAAAACTATTCAAGGGATGGGTACGTGAGACACAGTCCCCACAGTACCCCCCTACCAGTGATAAAGATCACGAAACACCTGCCTGATAGTAATCAGGAAATTTAACTCGCCTACCAGAACGGCGAGGAATATGCTTGCCAGGCCAACTTAGGTTCCAGTGAGTCGGAACCGGTTGCCGCATAGTTCACGGTGAGTCGGAACTGTCTGCGAAGATGTCCCCAGTGAGTCGGGGTGGCGCGGGCGCTGCGTTATGGTTCCAGTGAGTCGGAACCGGTTGCCGCATAGTTCACGGTGAGTCGGAACTGTCTGCGAAGATGTCCCCAGTGAGTCGGGGTGGCGCGGGCGCTGCGTTATGGTTCCAGTGAGTCGGAACCGGTTGCCGCATAGTTCACGGTGAGTCGGAACTGTCTGCGAAGATGTCCCCAGTGATTCGGGGTGGCGCGGGCGCTGCATTATGCTCCGGTGCGTCGGATGTGGTATAGCGCCGGGTTGAGGCTGGCTGCTGCGTCGACCAGGAGAGGAATTGAGCTCTTCTTGTTGACCGGCCGAAAGTGCAGTGTGCTGTGCCGAGGTTGCTGATGAGGCTGAGGGTGATGACCAGGTATGCGCGGTCGCTGCATGCTGGTGGTCAGGATACCCGTTGAAGCCGTGGGAGCTGGCTGGCTGGGAATGCGCGTCATCCGCCGCTAGTGACTCCCGCTGGATCACTCGCCATTTTAACACGTACTTTGATTTAGCACTCGCGAAACTCTTTCCCCACTGTCACGAACTCACGCTATTGATAGTTTAAATCACGTCGGGGTCACCACTGTGCGGATTTCGTGACCGCGTGGGCGAATAATACACTGAAGTGAGTTGTAAATAAGTAACGATTAATTTATTACGATATCAAGTAACTAAAGCTAGCAGTTACACTTGACACGAAAAAGTAAAATTAAAGAAGGTTACATGAATGGTAAAACTACTAGAAACACGAAGCTCGCCGTAAACTATTACGGCGAGCTTCGGCGAGTAAAATATGATCGGGGGTCAGAGAGGACCTCGCACGATCGTAGTTCAGCACAGACTGAAGCTCCGAACCAAAAACTCTCCCAAATCTGCCGTTCACTAAACAAAGGACGCGGCAAATCCACATCTGCAGTTCCTAAACAAAGGAAGCGGCAAAACGATTGCCTTTTAAAAGTATAATAAAACACGAGAAATACAAATGGGTACAATACAAGACAACTAAAAATAACAGAACAATGAACCTTAACTATAAATAGCAAATGGGTACAATACAAGATAACTAAACATAATAGGACAATGAAGAACCTTAACTAAAAGTAAAGAATCATGAAAGACAATAGTACCTATAACTTAAATCGCTTGCAGATGTTCAACGGGGGAAAAACACAAAAATGAAACTTTCTAAAAATAATTACAATAAGTTTCTCTATAAAAATATTACATTCTTAAAACTATGCAAGGGATGGGTACGTGAGACACAGTCCCCACATATATATCTCTATTTTTTACGTCCGGCTGTTATCAGAACCTTGTTTTCAAAAACGGAAAATTTTGCGGCACGTTCCCAAAATATACACAGTATTGTGGTGTATCAAAAGCCGCGGGATTTAGAGTTTACCTGTATAAACAATATTGGGTAAGGTTGAAACGTGCATACCGCAATTCTGGTGAACTGTAAGTTACTGTTTCAATAAAGGTTTTTTGGTGGTCATGTAAAGGCCACATGTCATAACATGGATAGACTAAAACTAACTTTTACTAAAATGATTGTGCCCGATGGGATTTTCTGATCGGCTAAAATAAAGACCTTCCATACAAATTTTCATTCGCTATTTAATCTGGGAGAGGTCTTTGCCCAGCAGTGAACAGCATAGGCTAGCAAAAAAAAAAAAAATAACCTCCCTTATGGGATGAAATTTCAAAAATTCTTCCTTATTACACACTTTCGTTACACTTGTGCAAAATTTCAAGTCTATGGACCCAGGTACGTGTGTTGTCGAAGAAAATAGAAGATAACAAGAGCAAAACAATGAAACCTTAGAAGAATTTGAAACTTCTTACCAAAAAGTTGTGAAAACAACCGTCGAATAAAACTTGCGGTAGAACAAATATGGCACGCTGCGGTACCCAACGCAAGTCCGCAACATGTCCCGAGAAAGATCGCAAAGATGCATGAAAAGCGTCAAGTTGCCTTGGATGTCACCCAAGGCGTTTGCAACTTTGTATTCTGAAATCCATGTCTTACAAGGATTTGTGAAATCGACGATACACGGATTGAGACCTAGCGTTTGCATTTTATTGTTGCAATCTTTATTGTTTTTTTTTTGAAGTGAAAATTTCTTTAGCGGCGCTGTGTACTTTTTTTGGAATGGGTAAAAACTTCTAAATTCGAGTCAGGTCACGTGACCCTGATCGAAAATTCGTAAGACGTAAAACGTAAGACGCGCGTTGTTGAGGACAGCGCCATCTATGCACATCGGGAAGAACTACGAGGGCCTCGCGTACTAACTACGTAGTTCATCCAACAACGACGAGATGGCGCTGAACCACGGATATATAACTGACGACGAGCTCCATGCGAGCGGCTTGCTTCTCTTACCACTGCCGCGACCAACACCACGAACTGAAGTCTATCCTGTGTGCTTATTTGTAAATCTGAATAAATTCCTTTCACGAGAAGAATAAACCAGTCACTTTGGTCATCATACCTGATTTGCAAAAAACCCTATAAAATAAGGAACACACCTTAACACGCGTGTTTTGTTTATAAGACGATTCACAAAATACACTCGTAATTGTTCAAGTTTTCACTTCTGTCGGCACTACCGGAGTGCCAGTTTTATTTAAATAATACCGTTTTAATATTACCGTACGTAAAATACGCGCATTGAAGTGGAGTTGCGGACACCAGCCCGTATTACCTATTTAAATAATAATATTTTTATAGTGCTATTTCAAATAATCTTGAATGAAATAGCTCAAAATGAAAGCCATTGCTACTATCACCCCGCAGGACTTTATCCAAGTAATTAAAGAACTTGTGACTATTGATCGGAAATACTGGAAATATCAATATCCTACGGTGCTATTCTGTAAAAATCTCACCGTGAAAACTTAGGTGAAGTGAGCGTGGAGTGAGCTGTCAATAGTGTCAATTCCTAGCAAAAACAAACTCACTTCACCTAAGATTTCACGGTGAGATTTTTACAGGATCGACCGGCTAGTCTTAAAGTTAATTAGAAAAATCGAATAACTCCACTCTACAGAAAACTATACAGTGTCCAGTAATTAATGGATAACCTCTTAGGGGGTTATTGTACTTATCATTGAATAACTATTACTATGGGACCAAATCTGAACTTGCGAAACAAGAATCAGCTGTTACCTACATTTTGACGAGTTTTGCGAAGATAAATGTAGGAAACAGCTGTTTTTTTTTTCGCGATTTCGGACAGCCTGTGTAATACTTACCGCTACGTAACATTATTTTAAAACTAAAAAGATACTACCTATTCTGTAAAAACTTCACCGTGATAACTCGGGTGAAGTGAGCTTAAAGTGAGCTGTCATTAGTGTCAATCCATAGCATTAGATGGAATGACAGCTCACTTCACCTAACTTCCCACGGTGAGATTCTAACAGAATCGACCGGCAGGTTTCCAAGCGGGAAAATAACGCGTGAACATTGTATAAAGTAATAGAGCGAGCGACACGTGTACTTTTTTTTTCGTGTAGGTACACACCTGGCATAAATTGAAATCCATCCACGAAACCTTACAATACACATAACAACATGAAAACGTGCTGAATAACATATTGTGGGATTTTCTAGAAATGGGTCATGTTAGTTTTAAATAAAAATACAGCCTAAGCCTATTATTGGTTCAAAGCTTTGGAAAAAATATGCTATTTGGAAGTCAGGTTAAATTACCTATATTTTTTTTATTTAGGTATTTCGTTATCAATCAATTTTGTTAGGATTTTAGTACTCGTACAGTGACGGATGGTTATAACTAAGCTACTATCCCAGTTTTTACTTAAGTGAGAAAAGGTTTTCGATCGAAAAACATTTCTTAAGGGGCTTACAGGACCTAAACACAAAAAACGCAAGTTTTAGAAACAATAAAAGTGTATGATCGTCTACAGTAAACAAAATCAGAAAAAATATGATATTTTTCAAGATATATGCTAAGTAGATAGGGTGATGAAAACAAAATGCAACTAGTTTGATAATATAGAAAAAAAAATCATGAAGATACCTCTAAAACCTTCTTTTTACAATAACCATACTTACAATCATTATGATTTTTTTGCCAGATTTTACAAGCAACATACTAAAGCACTAGTATTTTAATTTTTTAGTCCAAACAATAGATTTTTTGTAAATAGATAATTGCTTCATACTTTTGCAATAAATTACCAGCGGTGTGTCATCGCGCTTCTCTTTCTTTTTTATGCAGTCTGAAAAAGACCGCGCCTTAGGTCATCTAGTCGCCTTAACGCGGCTTGTGGTAGGTGTAGACTAATTAAAATCGGCACGTAAAGAAAAAGCGTTATGCTCGAGACTTCAAGAGGGCGTAACGCCTTTTGCGTGATGCGTCATTCTCATACTGTGAGTGTGCGTGCGACTATCGCGAAAGGAACTTCGTTCCTAGCTACGGGGGGTGACCCGACTGCACACGTTTTTTACTTGTTCCTTCACTCAGGCAACTCCAGGCTCTAGAATACAATATAGCATAACAGCCCACATAATAATGCATAATGTTCCCACTGATGGGACATAGGCCGCTTCTCTGTGAGAGGGAGTGAGCTGCATGTAATCCACCACGCGCGCCCAGTGCGGGTTGGTAGATGTGACATGTCTTCTAATTTATGGGTTGAGGAAAGCGGCATGTCCTAGGACATGCCGCTTTCCTCGCAATGTTTTCCTTCACCGTTTTGAGAGCAGTTGTGATGAAATTATTTACTCAAAGTAAAACGCCTGCCTGGATTTGAACACACGACCAACACACCCTGTGAGTCAATACAATATAGCTGACGTTTAATCTTATCTATTGTGTCCTATATTGGATTTTCAGATTTGCAAGCTTCAGCAACCCCCTTACGTACGTCACACGTAATACAGAGACGTACGTACATAATTGGACAGACTCTGTCTTTTGTGTTCGATAGTGAACTAAAGGCTCTTTGAGAGTATCTTGGACGGATTGAAAAGCGATTCCCTGGAATCCATTCGGCGAGAAATGAGCGCAAGTAAGTCGCTCGGATAGCTCTGCCTCTGTCGGCCGGATGTAGAGGGCGTGCGCCTCCGGTGACGTGTTTCCGATGGCAAGCGCTTCCGGCGTCTAACAATATTTGCCACATGTACGAATTCTGAATTTAAACTCAGCGACACTTCATCAAAATCTATATTGAGTGCGCATGAATTAGGTTTGAAGTCTATATGAAGTACCATCATTTCAATAAGTAAGACAAAAATTAAAATACTTGTGTTCCTGAATATCAGCAGTTCAAAATATTCTTTATAATAAAGTCCTTTCTAGATTAAAATAGATGGCTTACTGACTGGAACTTCATTAACGCCGAGCGTATACCGCTGAAGCCAGAAATATTAAATTGGGACAGTTTAATAAAAAAAATTGTGTAAAAGTAATATCCTTCACAAGCCAATTTTTTACTAATGAAACTAACCTGTTTTTTCAATGATTCAATTACGAGGATCCCGAAAATAAATAAATTGTGTAGGTTTTACGTTTTTAAGTGTTTTAGGAAATATTTTATTGGAAATGCCAAATAGTCATTTCTAGTAAGTAATGACTACTTCTTCAGGCAATAGGACAATAGTTTTTTAGGCCATCAGTCATATATTACTACCATATTTGGGATCATTCGGGATATTTAGCATAAAGAAACGAAGTCTGTTGCTATGCCAAGTCAGTGAAAACTTTCACTGCAACACCTAAACATTGCTCTCTTGAGTCGTTTCACAGAAAATCCCAATGATGTGCAGCAGACAATGTAGCGCTTTGTAACAGCTTGGTACAGTCCAGCCGTTAAAAAAATGCGTTCCTAATACCTGTCAGTGCGACAATTCTAGTCACACTAATATTATAAAGTCGAAAGTTTGTGAGTGTGTGTGTTTATATTATGGTTGTTACTTCTTCACGCTCAAACGGCTGGACCAATTTTGATAAAATTTTGTATGGAGGTAGCTGACATCGTGGATTAACATATAGGCTTTTTATCCTGATATTCCCACAGAATCAACACTTATGCGGGTGAAACCATGGGGCGTAGCTAGTAACTAATAAATATCCAATTCGCCAAACACGTATCCCTTTGTATGAATCTGACAGAATGATATCAAGAACGCATTCTCTCGGCGGCCAGACTGAAAGTATTATTTATATCGTTCCATCGTAGACAAGTATGTAGGATGTAAAATTTTACCAGCAATTCGATAGGACAGCTTGTTAACGAAGCTTCGAATGGGAGATAGATATTTGAAAAAATCTGGCGCGCGTGTCAACGGGGCCGTGGTCGAATTCCCGACGGGTCTGTAGGCTCGTTACCCGTGCTTGTATTTGTTCATCGTGCACACTGCATTCGGAGTCATTCGGGGCTACCGAGCCGACGTTACGTGAAACTAAAAAATCGCATTTATATACCCATCTAATATTTACTGTGATCAAGAAGCCCATTCTCGTAATTTAACAGTCGCAGTCTCATCTCGGCGACAAACAATTGCCAAAATGTAGGGAAATTTGAAGTATTTTTGACAGATTGAGATCAGACTGTAAACGTTGTTAAGGTGAATTTGTAGTTGAGACCGCGAAATTCAAATTTTCTTAAGTTTTTTGCAAAAAACGTAAGAAAATTTGAATTTCGCGGTCTACCACAATCCATTCACCTTAAAATTACGAGAATTGTCCCCTTGATTGGTGCGTTTGATTTTAGGCGCTAATATTTTCAAGATATCGTTTTCTGTCCGCTTGGATAGTTGGATTTTCTCGGCAATGTAAGAGGTCCGTTTACAGTTTAAATAGATGCGGCTGTATTTAACAATATCTGAATCAGTTGTGTAACAACTGCACATCGATTTTAGTAATGCAGCTAAGAAAAAGTCGGTATCGGACTCGGCTTAATGAGTGTTTCATATGGTCAGGACCGTCTACCTATCTATATTAATAAATATGATAAATAGTAACGAAGTCAAAACTGTACATTGAATACATTTGAAAAAAAGTTATTTTAGAATTTTTGTTCGTTTGTCTGGATATATGATTCGGATTGGCGCAAAAACGGTTGAACGGATTTGGATGAAAATTTGGAACACAAATAGTCCGTAACCTGGTTTCATACAGGTACTACACGGGTACTTTTAATCCCGGTAGTAAGTTCCCGTGGGGAAATTCAACAATAATCTTGATCTATTGAAACACAAAACACTCTCCAAATCCAATGGATGAAAGCTTAGAGCATCATTAACACGCCATTACCTACAACTCTCTGACTTGACAAAGGGTAGATATCGAAAATTCGAGATCTTTCGTTAAAGGCGTCAATTTAATTAAACTGCTAACGACTTGTGAAGATTCTTCGCAGAACACCGACTTTTATGACCTTTATCCCTGAATATCTTTGGAATAACTTCAAGAGAATCTATGTAGGTATACCTACAGAAGCACAGAAGGGACTGGATACCTTGG